>CAWUFW010000472.1:2952500-4317196 GCA_963921515.1 Calotriton arnoldi
TGTAAGAGTGTGTTAGTGAGTGAATGTATGTCCCAGTGGTACATGTGTGAGTAACTACATATGTGAAAGGCAGTATATATGTGTGTTGGAGTATATAAATAGCTATAAGCGAGAGTGACTGATTGTGATAGTGGCTGTATGGATGAGTGTGTGCTTGTATCAGTGATTGTATAAGAGCGTAAGAATGTGCTAGTATTTGTATGAGTAAGTGAGCTGGTGTGTGTATAACTGTATAGGTGAGTAAATGGTAGTGTGTTTAATTATTTGCATGACTGACTAGGTGTGTGAGTACCTCTATGGATGAGTGGCGGTGTTTGAGTGTCTATATAGGAGTATGAGTGCATATGATAGTCCTAGTACTGAGTGACCGTAAGTATGAGTGACTGTACGGGTGAGTGAGTGGATGTGTGCGTAGACCTAAGAAACAGTGTGTGGGTATGTAGTTATTGGTGTTGGAGTGTCTATGGTTTTGCGAATGGCATTCTGTAATTTAGAGTGGGTGTATCAAAGGTTATATTAGGGTGTGAGAAGATGCATGAAATTATCACACGGATGATGTCATCAGTGATGTCATCAGTGATGTCATTTGAGATGTCATCAGTGATGTCACTGACCATGTCATGAGTGATGTAATATGTGACGTCATCAGCAGTGCATTGCGGGGGCGCGAGTTATAGTTAGCTGGACTAACTATAACGGGGGAATTTCACGGGTTTTGTACGAGTGCAATGTCCAACTAACTATAACTGTCCCTAAAACCTATGGTTTTTTCAGTGAATTTCAAAGGTTTTTTAAATGCTAATTTGTAACTATAACGTCCCTGAAACCTATGGTTTTTTCAGTGAATTTCAAAGGTTTTTAAATGCTAATTTGTAACTATAACATGTCTGAAACCTACGGTTTTTTCAGTGAATTTCAAAGGTTTTGTAAATGACAATTTTTAAATGTATTAATTGTTATATAAATTTTTTTAATACTGATTTACTACATTTTTAGAAACAATTTTATATAACATATTTTATTTTTAAATTACATTGTAATTACATTATACATTACATTACAAAAAATACTTTCTCAGAATGAATTACTTTAGTTTAAATACTTTGCACATAGGCAATAGACTTTTAAGTACAGTAGTTACAGTTGTTGCAATGGGCAACACATTTTCAAACACAATGCAACATTCAGCTCAATGTGAATTTCTAGTTAAATGCAATTAGTTACTTTATGGATTACTTTTCTAACCACAGGACTGGATCCTAGATTCAGTCCTGGCACATCTCCTGTAAACAGTTGAGTAAAAGCGTTTTGGTTACACTCGTGATTTTTAAGGAATATTATTGTATTTTAAAAGTTGACACTTAGAAACTTTTTCTCATAGAATGACCAATGTTATCCTATGGAAGGAAATTCACTTAGGAGGTAAAAACTGTTATCGTTACTTTTGTTACTCAGTGTTGGATCCTGGTTCCAGCACTGGTGCATCTCCTGTAAACAGTTGAAAGAATGCGTTTAAGTCATACAGGCGATTTTTAAGGAATATTTGTAGTTTGTGAAAATCGACACTGAAACTTTTCTGCTGAAAACCAGACAATGGATTCCTATGGAAGAAAATATAAGTTACTGGTAAGTACGGTTAAAATTACTTTTCAGGGTCAGTGCTGGGCTAAAAGATGCAGCACTGGGTTCTCTCCTGATAACAGGTGAGTAAATTGGAATTCGTACTTTGGTTGATTTTAGAGGAATATTATAAAGTTCCAAAACTCCACACTTAGAAGAATTTCCAAGTGAAACCAGTCAATGTTAGCCTATGAAGGAAATTCAAGTTACCGGTAAGTACGGTTAAAATTAATTTTGAGGATCAGTACTGGGCTGAAAGATGCAGCACTGAGGTCTCTCCTGATAACAGGTGAGTAAATCAGAATTCGGATTTCGGCTGATTTTAGAGGAATATTTTAAAGTTCCAAAAATCAACACTTAGAAACCTTTTCAGCAAAAAGCAGGCAATGATATCCTATGGAAGGAAATTCAAGTTACTGGTAAGTACGGTTAAAATTACTTTTGAGGATCAGTACTGGGCTGAAAGATGCAGCACTGAGGTCTCTCCTGATAACAGGTGAGTAAATCGGAATTCGTATTTCGGCTGATTTTAGAGGAATATTTTAAAGTTCCAAAACTCCACACTTAGAAGAATTTCCAAGTGAAACCAGTCAATGTTAGCCTATGAAGGAAATTCAAGTTACCGGTAAGTACGGTTAAAATTACTTTTCAGGACCAGTACTGGGCTGAAAGATGCAGCACTGAGGTCTCTCCTGATAACAGGTGAGTAAATCGGAATTCGTATTTCGGCTGATTTTAGAGGAATATTTGTATGTTTCAAAAATCAACACTTAGAAACTTTTCAGCAAAATGAAGGCAATGATATCCTATGGAAGGAAATTCAAGTTACTGGTAAGTACGGTTAAAATTACTTTTCAGGACCAGTACTGGGCTGAAAGATGCAGCACTGAGGTCTCTCCTTATAACAGGTGAGTAAATCGGAATTCGTATTTCGGATGATTTTAGAAGAATATTTGCACAATGGTGAAGGGAGGGGCGGGGCCTGAGGTGACATCTGTGCAAACGTGCCCCGTGGTGCGTTTTAAGTTGGGGGATTAAGTCCCCTTGAATCCTGAGGGTCCCTAGGGGCCAACTAGCCCACCAGGAACCTCCAATATGCGCCAGGGGCTGCGTTGCAGAGACGTGTAGAGAGGCCACACCCCTTTTACACCTCTCTGCAACGCAGCTCTGTGGCGCTTTCTGGATGTACCTGTTGGGCTAGTTGGCCCCAGAGACACTCAGGATTGAAGGGATTTAATTCCCCATCTTAAAACGCGCCACGTGGCCTGTTTGCACACATGTCACCTGAAGCCCCGCCCTCCCTTCACCACTGTGCAAACGCGCCCGTGGCGCGTTTTAAGTTGGGGGATTAAGTCCCCTTGAATCCTGAGGGTCCCCGGAGTCCAACTAGCCCACCATATACCTCCAAAAGCGCCACAGAGCTGCGTTGCAGAGAGGTGTAAAAGGGCGTGGCCTCTGTACACCTCTCTGCAAGGCAGCCCCTGGCGCATACTGGAGGTTCCTGGTGGGCTAGTTGGCCCCCAGGGACCCCCAGTATTCAAGGGGATCGTTCCCCTCTGCAAACGCGCCAGGGCGCGTTTGCAGAGTGGTGAAGGAAGGGCGGGGCCTGCGGGCCCGATCGTTTAAAAAAAAAAAAAAAAATGTTGTCCCCTGAAGGGGCTGTGTAGCCCCCTTCCTTTTTCTCTTTTTAGGCCCTGGGGACCCCATCCCCAGGGCCTTACCCCTCTTTTACAATTACAAAAAAAAAAACGGGAAGGGGGCCGTGGGCCCCCTTCCCTGGGCCTGTATTGGCCCCGGGGACCCCATCCCCCGGGGCATGGCCTCTATATTTATTATTTTGAGGGGGGCAGCGTGGCCCCCTCCTCTGGCCATTTTAAGGCCCGGGGACCCCATCCCCGGGGCCGGCCTTTCCATTTTTTTTTTCTCTTTTTTGGGGAGGGGGCCGCGTGGCCCCCTCCCGAGCCACTACTTGCCCCGGGGACCCCATCCCCCGGGGCTGGCCCTCTCCGTTGGGGACTGTGGGGGGTCCCCAAACCCCACAGTCCCGCCGGCTCCCCGTGTCCTACGGGAGCCGGCATTGCTTCACACATGGGGAGCTGCTAAGATGCAGCTCCCCATGTGGAAAGCAATCTGCTTTGGATATTGGAAGAGAGAGCAGGTTTCCCTGCTCTCTCTTCCAATATCCAAAGCAGTTGCTATGGCAGGACGGGAGCCGCGAGGCTCCCATCCTGCCATAGCAAACTACAGTGTCCCGGGGGTAGGCACCCCGGGACACTGCAGGAGCCGGCCCTGGGGGTGGTGGTCCCCAGGGCCATCAAGGACTCCAGGAGGGGGCCGCGCGGCCCCCTCCCATTCAGTACACAGCCCCGGGAGGTGGTGGTCCCCGGAGCTCTGGGGTCCGTAACGGACCCCCATATTAAAATGTTTAGTGCCCCGGGGAGGTGGCGGTCCCCGGGGCGTGTGGGGGGGCTGGAGCCCCCCCCACACAGGTTTTATAATGTATTAAAAAAAAGCACCGGGGAGGTGGTGGTCCCCGGGGCTGCGGGAGGGCTCAGAGCCCTCCCGCACCATTTTCAAAAAGCCCCGGGGGGTGGCGGTCCCCGGGGCTTGGAGGCCCTTTGAGGCCCCTCACACATTAAATTATCCCCCCCACCATGCCCCCGGGACTTGGCCCACCCGGGGCCAATTAACATCAAGCGCGGGAGCCCGCGCTTCGATTTTTTTTTTTTTTTTTTTTTCGGCAGGATTCGCGCACCCTGAGCAAACCTAGGGGGTCAGGGTGTTTCTACCCTGCCCCCTTGTGCGCTTTGCGCACTTGTTTCTGTCCTCGGTTCTACCGAGGGACAAAATAACTGCCAACATTTCCTGAATCGGAATGTTGACAGCCAGCTGACAACCAATTAACATGCAGCTCGTGATCGGGATGGTGCGCGCAGGGTGCGCTGAGGGTACGCGGACCCTACTCGGCCATAGATATCACTAACTTTTTACTTTTCATTTTCTCAGCAACTACTGAACGGATTTACACCATTTAACAAAAAGGGTTCTTTCTGAACCAAGAACTACCTGTTTGCCAAATTTGGTGTAATTCCGTTCAGCAGTTCGGGCTGTAGCCGTGTCTAAAGTTTCCTATGGAAAAATGCATGGGGAAAACGCGTTTTGGGACCCCCTTTTTTCTCGGCCCCCGCTTGACGAATCCCCCGAGACTTTCAGGGTAGGAGCGGACCGGAGCGGGCCACAAAGTTTGAAAATTTTGCGAAGATACGTCAACCGGCAAGAGAGTTATTTCAAATAGAATGTCGCGGATTTCCTATGGATAATAGGTTGTAACTATAACTATCTACTGGCGACCGCCAGTAGATAATATATATATAGATATATATATATATATATATATATATATATATATATATATATATATATATATATATATATATATAGATATATATAGATATTGTAGTTAGGTCAGCGTTTTTATAGGAAATGCTTTCTTTGTTTTGCTAATAATTTTGGTGCTGTTTGACCAATCTCCCCAAAACGTTCCATCTTTAAAAAATATGTTTTGTCTAGTTTGTTCATGGAAAGTTTCGGGGTGATCTGTCAAGTGAAATAGTAGGGGTCCCAAAATGCAAAGTCCACATGCATTTTCCATAGACTTTTTGGGAAAGTGATATTGCAAAAACTGCTGAATGGAATAACCCTAAAGCAGAAAGCGAAATCTTGGTCCAGAAGGCGTGCTTTTTTGATTTGGTGTAAATCTGTTAAGTAGTTTCTGAGCTATTAAGTCTCAAATATATCTGGACGGTTGGGTTCAAGCTACTCTCAAGAGAGTCCCTCAAACCCAATTTAAAAAAATAGTGCTTTCTGATTAATCCAGGTTTTTTTCCCCCCTTGAGCCCATTCGGTGCCACGGAAGCCACTCTCCTGTGGAAGCGAATGCTCTGTTTGGCTGCTTGCATTATAAAGAAAAATGTTGCAGGGAGCCATTATAGGGCTCGAGACTTTGGGCCAGATGTACAAAGCTTTTTTCAGCTCTCCGTTTGCGACCATAAAAAAGTATTTTTAAATGTACAAAGCCCCATTTGCGAGTTGTTAACCCATAACTGACTCGCAGAATAGGGGTTACGAGTAGCTGTTAGGAAGGGACGTGCCAAGGGTGTCCTTTCCTAAAAGTGAGTGGCAGGGGGATGTAAGATTGTTTTGCAACCGAAATGCGGTTGCAAAACAATTGCGTTTTACTTCCTACTTTAAGTAGGTGGTAAACCATTCACAAACGGGAAGGGGTCCACCTTTGCGAATGATAGAGAAAATGTTTTTTATGAGCAGGCAGTGGTCCCATGGACTATTGCCTACCCTCAACAATTGAAACAGAAATGTTTCATTGTTCTTTTTGAAACGCATCCCGTTTTCATTCAATAAAAACAGGCTTTATTTTTAAAAAAAAGTTGCTTTATTTAAAAGCAAACACAGACATGGTGGTCTGCTGTCCCCAGCAGGCCACCATCCCTGTGTTATTGCCCAATCCCAATGGGCCGCAAATTGCGACTTGCCTTAGGAATATTAATGAGTCAGGTCAGTCGCAACCCCATTGAGAATCGCTAATGTGTCTGAGACACATTAGTACATTTCATTTTGCAAGTCTCTAATTGCGAGTCGCAAAAAATCGCAATTAGAATCTCGCAAAATGTAATGTTCATACATCTGGCCCCTAGTCCCTTGTCATGAAGTTAATTTAAAATAAAAATATAAGGGGGCAGGGTTTAGATACCCTGTCCCCCCCAAGACTTCTGGGGAGGGGGGGAGGGTCTTTTAAAAGAAAAGGCCGGGATGGGATCCTGCGGAATTCCCAAGGAATTGCACCTTTAAAAAAAACTGCCCATCTGTGTTTTTTATTTAAATAAAATTTGACTCCCTGTGGGCCAGGGCCCTGGGGTTCATTTAATATATTTCTGTGGAGGGGGCATTAGTGGAGGCCCCCAAATGGGCCCCAGTGGCCCATTCCCTGGGGCCAAATAATAATTAAAAGGGAGGGAGCATATTGCCCCCCTCCCCGAGTATGTGCTGGGACCCTTGGTGCCTTTGCTACATATAAACAGAACTATAGGCCAAGGGATCTTTTAGTCGACGTTTTGACCCTGAAGGCAGTTATATAGTCTTATCAGGATTAGTCATCTGACTATTGTAAACACCTACAAGAGACAACAAGCATTTGCAATGCAATAGGTCTCGCATTTTTTTTTTTAGAGTTGGAGCTGTTGGCAGGCGTAATGGAAATGTTTTTGTGTTTTGTAGTGGAGTGGATGTATGTGATGGCAATTGTATGTTTTACAATGAATGTAAAAGGAAGCGTGTTGATGGTCGGATCTGGGGTATGGGGTATGTCCGCCGCTATGTGCGCCATGTAAATATAATGTGACCTATTCACAATGAATGATTGGATTGTGTACTTGGCATTCACACTATCGGTGTCCAGTAAAAACTATACACAGCAAACAGTAATTAAGGCGATTTTATGCAGATTTTGCATTCCTTTATAGTTTGATAAATATAAAAGGGACTATACCTATCTAGTTGAATGCAAAAAATACTTGTAGAATGTGCTGTCTAGTACTGCCCCCAATTATATGTCCCCATTGGTTTTAACTGGACCTCATAAACAATACTATTCTACATATGTCTTGCTTCCGATGCTCCTGCTGCAATTTAAATTTTCTTAGAAAAGTACCACACTGCACCTTTGTGGAAGTTTTCCTTATATACAGTGCCTAAAATAAAATAACATAGGAAGTTCTCTGAAGGATTTCACACAGATCCATGAATATTGCTGATTTATGCCTTTCTTGATATGCCTTCTCTAAATAATGCGTGCATAATTGGCTCTTTCCATATAGTTTTTCTGTTCGGCTAGTTTGTGCTTTTGGGAAATGACTGTCGCCAGTCCTGATTCATGTGCAATGAAGTCTGGAGACCACAAGTTGGCAACATTAGAAGAAAATTAAAATACATTGTTGTTAACATTAGAATGGATGCAAAGCTCTCGTTTTTTAGAAGGAAAAGGTGACTGTGGGGGAAACTACATTTCATGTGGGTTTGCCTAAAAACGTGCTTTTTCCAAGTGTAATCTTTCTCTGCCCTCATTGATCACTAAACCCTCTGTTTATAACTCGCATTTCTGTAGCGGCAATTTAAAACCAGCATTTGCAATGCAATAGGTCTCGCATTTATGAGAGTTTGAGCTATTGGCTTTGTAAATGACAATGCCTTTTATTTATGTGTTGTTTTAAAACCGATAAATAAAAGGCATTGTCATTTACAATGCCAATAACTTAAACTCTCACAAATGCGAGACCTATTGCATTGCAAATGCATGCTATAAAAATAAAAAAAAGCTTTAGGATAGAGCGTGTCGGACAAAGCTATTTGAGAAAATAGTGCTCGCAGTATGTAATTAAAGCCTACCGAGCGAGGTTACAAAATGAGACAAGGTACTAAGGAGGGACTACTAAGCCTTTTGACCAATGAACAGCCACAGTTTACAGTGGACAATGACACAAGCCAATGAAAAATGTGGGCGGAGAATGGGCGTAGCTTAAAGTCCCTACCTTAATACAGCATGCCTTGCAGAGCAGCAGCGGATGCACTGCACAGGCTCGACCTAAAAAAGCAGGGCAGAGAATTACACCGAGCAGAAGTGAAAAGGCATACATCGTGCCAAAAATAAACATGACATAATGATCAAAACAGAACGAGACAGAATGCTTAATTGTACTGAAACTCTATTATACGCAATCTGACACACAGAAGCACACCACTCCAAATGTGTAGCCATCAGGAAGGAGGCTGTGGCGTAACCTCTAGGGCTGCCGACTTTGGACCTGGGGAACAGGGTTAGGGTCTCGCAAAACTATGATTTTTAAGAAATAAACATAATGTAAATGCATGACAAACAGGTGGAGAAAACTACATTTAATGTGGAAGTGTTTCCGTGTCAATGTAAAACTAGCAGCAGACGGCGGAAAGCATCAATTAAAGAAGCAGGAGGGAGGAGGAGCAGCTGAGGAGAGAGAACGAGCGTCGTCGGCAGTAAATTGTGAACAAGCAGTTGCAGATTGCGGGAAAGCATGTCGTGTGTGCGATAGGAGAAAGTAATTTAAGAAAATAGTGCCCATAGGTAGTAAATAAAACATACCATGTAACAACACATGTAAGAGGGCCAGTCCTCATGGGAATTAACAAAAGGAGATAAGGAGTGACTATTAAGTCTATTGCTGAATCAAAAGCCATCATTTAGAAAGGATAGGAAGTGGAGCCAACTGGAAAGATGGGCAGAACATGGGCAGAGCTTATTCGAGACCTAAAAATGAGAGGCCCGTTTAGACAAAAGATAACCTACTTGGTATATAGGTACCATTCACAACTTCATTTTGTACTCCCCACCTAGCTGATTGGATATATTTCTCTGGGTTCCAAACATGAGTCTGTGGTGCAATATACTATAAAAAAGAATAGTTGAATATATTGGGCAGTCACTCATGGGGCCGTGAATATCACTTCTGCGCCTTAAAATGTACAAGAGGTCTGAAACTGAGCCTTCTCTGCTGCATAAGGGAATGGTGTCAATGTATCCATCACACACCCATGTGTGAGTACAGCAGAGAGGTGCCCGTTTGATTTAAGCTTTTTTTACACACACTCACACACATGGGGATCACCATGCATAGCCCAGTATCTATCCGTATGCAAAGGGTATCCACCAGAAGGCCATGGTTAAGGGACCTAACTTCTTATGTGTTAAGAATGTGCGGAAAAAAATTACCAATCCAATGTGTGCTCAAAACGCATGCACGAATACCACATTATTTATTGACCGCAGGATCCCCAATTAGGTAACACATTACAAAGCTTGATCTCTTGAAACCATAAAATGCCTTTCATAAATACCTTGGAAAAAAATGCCCACAATCATATCGGGTTACAGAGAAATCCAGAGAAAACACCAGTATCGCAGCCCGGACCGGCTTCCTGTTAAGACTGCTGCGTCTCACCAAATGTGGATTAGTAGAAAGATTAACTCTCAATAACTCGGTGACTGTGAACACTAGACCACCAGCATATGATTCCAGACTCCATCTTGGGGTCACTACCAGGGAGTCAGTACCCACCATTACACAGCCATCACCAATAAAAGAATACTAGGCCATCCAGTTGGAGTGAAACCAGGATTTGAGTGATAAACAACTTTAATTGTCACAGTTAATGCCCATTAAACTTTGCCTGCCTTGAGATCCCAATGTATACACTTGTTGTTTTGCCCATCCTCATGCAGTCTTGATCACCACTTAGTTTCCTGTCACTCCCTTCAATCCCATGTCCCTGCATGCCTCTTCCTGAACCATAGCATGGCTCTCCCCTGTTGTGCATTGCAAAAGAGCCCATCACTTCATGACAAAATAAATCCCTTCTCTGCTATATCGATGCATGCCACACCCCCTTATACTTTGTGCATGGACAACATGTACTATGATTAAGGCTCCCTGTTATCCGTTTTTACTGATTTTTACAGATGAATACCGACAGAAAACATTGTGTTTCCTGTCTGTATTTATTTTTAAAAGTGGAAAAATACAGATAATCTGGCTTTTTTGAGTGAGTTCCCATGCTGAGATTAATGACTTTCAGGCCAATAGCTGTACATCTTGGCAGCATGGGGAGTACAAAACTCAATGAGATTTGCCTAAATAACTGCATATCTCAACATGTATTTGTGCTATTATGCTATTTTTTATGTAGGTTTATTATTCTATTATTTTTAGCTGTGTAATGTGCTAGAGCCTGACAGGCATCAAAGTATGAGTGCACGTTTATCCATTAAATACATGTGGAAAAATACCAGTTATCACCTCATCTTTTCACAAAATAAATATGGATGTATACCAATAATACGTCCCCAAAAATAAATATGGATAAATACAGACGGAAGTGTTCAAAAAATAAATACCATAAAACCGGGCGCCCTAACTATGAATGGCCTGGTTTTAAGTTGTGCATAGCTCTCACACATTTTGAGGGTATTCCTCCTACTTATTAAAGTTAAGCAGCGTGATAAAGTCTCTTGTGAATGGCCGCAACTATAATGATTGCAAAATCTGCTGACTCCACAAAGAATATTCTGCTTGGTGGCTTACCATTTCAACATTTCATGGGTACAAACCACAACATTCAACCGTTTATAAAGTTAAAAGCTGGTGAAATGCAGTTATTGTCCTGACTTGGATATCTCATAATGACAAGTTGTTTTCCTGCAGCACCGGACAACTGACTGATTCCGAAGTTCAAGAAGGTCTATTGCAGCACCATGTTCTCAGATTTCGAATATGATCTGGAGGAGGATAAGCTGTGAGTTATTCTTGTCTTGCACAGGAGAAACCTTGTCTCATGTCACGGGAAGGTAGTGTTGTTATACCGTTCTTAGGGCTGATCACTTGAACATTAATATACACAAAGTTTGGGTTGTTGGGGAGTTCAGGCTCTGACAAAATGGGTATACATAGGTCTTCAGAAGTGCACCTTACAGAGTCCCCTCAGCAAAACTCTTATCCTTGCAAATAACACTGCTCTTTAGAATTGTTTCAGTATTTGAACGTTTGGGCCACTTTGTAATTACTTCTCTTTACTTTTTTCTCTCATTATCCTTTGCCCTTCCACATTCTATGTCATCATTTTATCTGGCTTTTTATGTTTCATTGTCCCTGGCTACCCTCCTCCTTTTCCACTTTTCCCTCTCTCCCTCCCTATTTCCTCATTCTGTATCACCTCCCTTTCTTTCAAGCCAAGCACCTCATGTTTCTCTTGTTGTCTTCTTCTCTTTCTATCCTTATATCTTTTCCTCTCTCAGTGGGATTCCCACTGTTCCAGGGACCGTGACCCTGAAGAAGGACAGTCAGAATTTGATTGGGATCAGCATTGGAGGTGGAGCTCAGTACTGCCCTTGCCTCTACATTGTGCAGGTGAGTTGATTATATTGTGCTGAAAGAAGGTTGTACAACAATGATAAATGGTGCAGAGGTCAAGAGGCAACTTTCCATCATCTCAGGTGAGGTGCATGCCCAATTTAGAGGTTTTAACTGCCCTCACAAACAATCTAGACTGAAAAGGTTTATATAGTGCATGTTGAAGAGTATCTGCCTCTTGAGCACACATTCACAAGTTAGGACATATTCCAAAATGGAAGCAGATGTATGAGCAGGCCAAAGAGTTTCAGAAGTTTTTGTTTACAGAGGGACGGTACAAAGTGGTCGGCTGACAGTACCAAAACAATTTAGAAGGTCACACTTGGTCACACATTGCTTAGCTGTCAAGCGTGGATAGGTACATGCTGTAGTGATACTGCATAATTTCTACTCTCTCAACTGCTTCCTTTCTTAACATCCTTGCTTTTCTTGGTTTCTCTCTTACCTTGTCCTCAGTCTGCCCTAATGTGTTCCCTTTCTTGAACCTCTGTCTCTTACACCTTTTATCTCTCCTTCTTCTCCTTGTCTCAGTTGTGTGGAATTTAATATAATATCTACTTGTCCATGGGACAGGTTGCTTCATAAATCTACTTGTCCAGTAACAAAATCCACTTGTCCCTTTGGTGCCATGTAGTGCAGCAACAAATTATGGCAGCAATCTCATTACATAAGAGCTCTGATAGTAGCCTCTCTGATTATACCAGAGCTCATACCATAGCAGGGTTTGAATACTAGCAATTCCCTTGTTTTGCCACCTTTCCACAAATCTACATAGTGGGGCTGGAGGTAGCGGTAAGCAATAGTTTCTCATGGTTGCAATGCGGTTTTGAGTCTGTGCAAACCTACATTTTTATGGGTTTTCATCCGCATGTCTCCAATATTTTACGATATAGAGAAAGGTTGCAAATTTACTTCTGACAGGAGCAGAGGTAAAACTTCTTGCAAAGTTGGGGGAAAAAAGTGGTCGTTGGGAAAGTGAACTTGTTACAGCGCAACAGATGAGGAAATCTACCCATGATTATTTATTTGCCAGTGCTAAAATGCAGTTCACAAATATGTTCTAGGAGTACAATTTCCTGACCTACTTCTCTAAATTCTTGTGAATTAATGAAAGCCGTAAATCTGCACTACTGCAAGGGCATATACCATGGGTGCACTTTTGTGGCTTTCTTTCAAAATTGGGCCCCTATTTAGGCCTGGGTTTTTAAAAATTCAAATTCTCTATCTACCGACTGCCTTGACTGAGAGTGATAGCATTCTGCTCTTTCACAAGGAGCATATTGGTATGCAAAGTAGTTTTGTTTAGTGACAGGAACTACTGTGACAATGTTTGGTTTTTGAGACCAAAAATATTTTTGCTTTTGCCAATGTTTTTTATAATGATGAGGGCCTGGCAGCTCCCAAAGCAATAAAGTTTTGCCAACCCCACGTCAAAACAAGACACGCATTGACATAATCAAAAGGCTGACCACCAAAGTCATACCTGTTGGCTTTGCCAATGCTTGTTTATTTTCATGTTCGCTATAATTTTGTTGCAACTGGTTACACTGATTTTCCTTTATGAATATTTTTGGAAAATGATAGCATGCATCAACACATCAACACATCCTGCTAAACGATGCTTCAAAGTAATGGTACCTAAAATTTCACAGTAGTTTAGCAAAACGTTTGTTTCCTAGTTGCATTTTTTTATGACTATTGTATTTTGAAAGCAAAGAATCCTCAATCTTGCTTTCAAGCTTTTGCATATATGTGCATCTAATCAGAGAGCATCCTGGACGCATTATACGTAGCCTTATATTGTTAAACTTTGCAAACGTTTTTACACATTTTTATACTGGAACCCCTGTCAGTTGTGCAGTCTGAACTTACAACATTTCTTTAGAGCGCTCACCCTAATAATAAAGGCTTTGTATTAATGAACCTTAAATACAAGTTCAGACAGCTTTAACATATGGGCACAACTATTCCCTTAACTGCAGACAGTGCCCTTCCATGATCCTTAATGTGGTAGTGTAATCTGGCAGCCGAAGGGTTTGTGCTGCAGAGGATTGTGCCTACTTGTCCCAAGGACAAAATAAACATGAAAACGTCTTGTCCTTGACCTCAAGCAATATGTCCTGGACCTCGGACTATAGGAATTCCACACCCCTGATGTCTTTTCTCTCTTCCTTTTTCTCTTCTGTCCTACACTCTATTTTCACCTGTTCGTTTCCTACTCTTTCGCACTCCTTCACACTTCACTTTCCACCACCTCTCTACACACCCTTTGACTTTTTTTCTTCCTTAGGTGTTTGATAATACTCCTGCTGCCATTGATGGCACCCTTGCAGCAGGTGATGAAATTACTGGTGTCAACTGCAAATCAGTCAAGGGCAAGACCAAGGTGGAAGTAGCCAAGATGATCCAGAATGTCAAGGTAAGTCTTGTGTGACAGTTGTCTGGATCTCCAAGTAAATCAGAGGACATGGTTAGAGTATATGAGGAAGTGGAGAGGCAAGCATGAGAATGAAAGTAACTGGGACAGTGATGTATAGGAGTCGAAATATGAGGAAGAATCAGAAGTGAGTGGTTGTGAAGATAGGGAAATCTGCCATAGATCAGGGTAAAGAATGCAAGCACATCAGTGGAAGTGCAAGGAAGTAAGACATTAATGGAAGAGTGGATGTTGTGAGGCAGTCAAGGAAGTGAGGAGTGAGGCGGACGATGACTTGAGATGTAGCATAAGTTGCAAAGGGAGATGTAAGTGGGAGAGATCAGCATGGGTAAGGGCATTTAATGAGGAAGCTGGGGCAACAGCACACTTTAGTGGAATGAAAAAAATGCATGGGTGACCGGGTTGGCCAGAGATTGCCTAGCAGCGGACAGGAAAATACTGCCATGAGACAGCAAGAGTTAAAGGGTTGGGGGCAAAAGAAGAGGCAGGTGTGTGAAGTGGAATAAGTTAGGCTGGAACAGGAAGGAGCAAACCAGACATTGTGTCCACAGCAGGTTCTGCTTTCAGCAGCCATGTTTAACCTACAGTTTTTGTTGAGGAACAGTGCAAAATGTGTATGTAGTTTCCATCCTGCCTCAAGTACCCCTTTTAGTTGAGCTGGGATGTATCCCAAAATCAAACGTTGCAAGGTACATTGGAGGGCACACCAAAAGATTTGCCCAAAGTCCCAGCATTTGTTGCTAATACAGTGATAAACTGGAGCAGTGTGCGGAAAGGTTTCCTTGACCAGAGGTCACAAAAACAGCTAGAAACACACTGTCAGCTGTCACATGTCTGAAAATTGTTTTCTTCCTAATGTACCACAGACGTATTCTGAAAACGTAGATTGGAAGTTGATGTGAGAATGCTAAAATTCTAGCACCTTTTTTCCCTGTCTCATTAGGAAGAAGTTACCATTCACTACAACAAGCTGCAAGCTGACCCAAAGCAGGGAAAATCCCTTGATATAGGTAAGAAATTCCAATGTTATTTGAAATCCCACAATCTGTGGCTTGTGTGCTAGAGATCAAGCAGTCTCTCAGCATTGGAGTCAAAGGTCGCTCTAATAGTACAATTTCAAGGTTTTTCAATATTTATAAGAGATTTTAGATTCTCTAATGCTGTGTTTTCCAGACCTTGTGTTCTGTCATGTTTGCGGGTCCCAAAGGAAGAATTTGAAAACCTTGCTGTCGTTATCTTTAGCAGTTCTCCACACTGTTGTGTGTTTACGTTCACCCTGTGACCATCCCCGTTCCATTACATCTTTTTCCAACTCCTTTATTCTAGCAAATCAACAGTCTTCTAGAGTTCCTGTCGAGGTCGGGTCACGTCATCATGCATTCAATTAGGAGGCCATTTCTTTAAGCTGTAGTCCGGGTTCTTGAATTGATTGACCCCCTCGGTAGATCCTGCTGCTTACTTTGACATCTGTAATAGTGTTCTGTTGGAGCTGCACAGATGCCAAGTGGTAAATGAGCCACAAAGATAATTTCAAAGATCGCGCTTTGGTTGCAGTACTACTTTGAGACAAAATAGTGGCCTCACAGGTGGGGATCCTCTTCGTGGCCAGGGAGTGCCTCTTCCATACTGCCTGGGACCACTTGCACATGCTGCTCAGGGAGCTGGGTGGCTGTTCTACAAGTCCTAGGTAGGAAGCGGAGAGGATTTGAGGCACAAAGCACTTACAAAACAGTGCAGCAACTTTCACCCATCAGCTGTAGAGGATATCTAAAACACCTTTTTGCCTTTGAAGTGTGGGAAGGAAAGGAGAATTGTCAGGAACCGCTGCAGTTCAGGAATATTGATAATCCTAAATTGGAAATAACTAGAGACAGTTTCTGTTTACAGACATCTCCATTCTTTGACTCGCTTCACATAATGGATTTTGGCTTTTTTTCAAACGCGACACCTGGTATATGCCTCTAATGCATTCCACCAATGCTGAAAGCCAAAACAATCCCGGTAGTGGTCAGGAAATGATCCTGCTATCTTAAAAAAAAAAAAAAAGCAAGCTGATGCATTTCTAAAATGGCTCAGATGGCCTCTATGGGTAAAAAACTGTTGCTCAGGATATTGAGCATACTATTGCAAAGAAGTTCCCCACTCAGAGAACTAGAAGTCTAAAAACATTCCAAACACCATAAGAAGAGGTCAGCCAGAGAGCCCTATGGAAAAATAAGAGTCTTTGGTGGGAAAGGTACTAAACAGAAGAATATAGAAAATGGAGAACTCTACTCCACTATATGCCCATCCACTCCCCTCCACTCTACTGCGCTCTACTCCACTCTATAGCACTCTACGCTTCTCTACTCCTCAGCACTTTACTCCATTCCACTCTACATCACTCTACTCCATTGTACAGCACTCTACTCTTTGCCACTTCACTCTGCGACACTCCACTAACATTCTAACATTTAGCCATGTTGAGCAGCAGCCGCGCTGGTGTACAACATGGTTCAAATACATTGGCAAAGCCAATAGCTCTTGCATAGGTGAGACCTATTGGCTTTGCCAATGCTTGTTTATAATTAGTATCTGGAAAAAATACTTGAAGGGGTTTTTCCCTATAAAAGCTTCCCGAAGCCTCATTACTGAAACCCCAAATTGGTTAGATATAGGACTGTAACTTTCTTCAAACATTAACAAAAGCAGCTACATTTCATGCTGCCACCACTCTTAAACGTCTTTGTTGCCCGGATCTTCAACAAACAGAAGATGGGAAAGAGCTAAGCTGGGGAGAAAACAGGACTGACTTTCCAATAATGAGGTAATATTGTGGAAGTCAGTTCAAAGGAAGCTTCCTTTAGTTCAAACATGGGAAGTACTGCACTATTTACTAGTCCATAATGTCTTAGAGTTCCTCCCTTTTCAAATAGAGGTGTGAAGGACAATGGTGATGGAAATGTTCAGCTTAAAAAAACCTCCTAAGAAAGATCTACCACTGGGTTAAATGGTTGAGATGGTGTTATTAACCCATCCAATAAACTGTTTGGACTCGTCCAAACTCTTTGGTTGAAAGAAGTAACTCTTTGGTTGAAAGAAGTCTGTATAAACCTGACTGAAGAGTAATGGTTAGAAATATCTTCCTTTAATCACCAGGTGTTGAGGGGACACATTTTAAGCATATGCAATTGTATGCCCAGTGGCTAGTTTATTACATGCCCAAAAAACTGCATGATTGGAATGTGAATATTTCTGACAGCTGTTCCAGGTGTAACATGGCAGGTACATGGGAGCATATAGTCTGGGGATGCCAGAAGTTAAGGGGATTATGTGAAAGGGTTATTATGTTTATTCAGTATATTTTAGGAACCCAATATTCTCGGACCCAAAATCTATTCTCCTGGGCCACTCCAGGCATTTGTGTTTAAGGACAAGAAACGTATGTGGTTGGTAGTATATAGCTATTTTAATAGTCAATTCGTTGATAACCAATCATTGGAAATCAAGAGAACCCCCAGACTTCCAAATGTGGCTGAATAAACTATATGCAGTCTATAATAATAAGAACTTATTTTCCCAAAGGTGCATAAGGGAGAAAAAAGTTTTTTTAAAGATTTGTAAGCATCTTTAAGCACATTATGGAATGCACCTTAATCATTGATTAATTGAGCTGATGCTGTGATGTATTGAAGGTATATAATTGAATAATGTTTGAATCCATTCTTGAGGCAGACAGCTGCACTTTCCCTTTGTACTTTAAATAGTACTATGTGATGCACTTTATTCTTAACCGCAACTCTGTACCTATCTTGGACTCCATTTGAATGAATTTCTTTGATGTTTCTAGCAGTATTTATATTTTTACATTAATGCTACTATATACATTTTTAGGTCTCGGCTCTAGACAGTCCATGACACATGTATGTACTTTGTGGGCTTCAGCCCGCCCATAGGCTTCCCATTTGCTGGCTCCATCATCGGTCTCATATTCTTTCTCCCCATTTGTCCATGGCATGCATGCGTCATGACTCTTCCTGAATTTAGCCCTTCCCAAGAGCATGGACCAATTACTATATCAATTTACTGGTCCCATTTTAGCATTTGTTTTAGGAACTACATTTTGCTTTGTTGAAAAGCAATTCACACAATCTGTACTGTTTTCACTCGCTCCGAGCTCCCCCCTATTTCTGTAAACAGGGCTGTAAATCTTGTTCTTATCTTGTTACATTTGCTGTGCATTCAAAAACAGAGGTCAAATGTCCAAGCTCTGCATTGTTTAGTTTAGCCACTAAATCTCTTAGCTGTAGCACTAAGAAGTGGCCTGCCTTTGCCGTGTCAGCGCTATATTATCTTCATTGCCAGCTGATTCTGTTTGCAGCAGTGATCCTTTCTCCTGAGCAGCTTTTTAAAACTAAGTGGCGGTTATCATGCCGGTAACTTTAAACGGGGCTTCTGATTTATTTTCGTTTCTTTGTCATTCAGTGTATGTGTCTGCTGTCCTAGTTCATTACCAGCGAGTTCCTCATGTTAGTTACATTCACATTTATTTACTGTGCGTGCAACAATGTTGCAAGTTACTATTTTCAGTTTATACCAATGTAGCTTATTACGTACGAAGGAGCATTTCAGCACACGTTTGTTCCCGTGCAATGTTTTGCCACTAACACTGTATTTTCAATTAAACCCAGTGCTAATAGACTTGTTTGTGATTTTTTTTGTATAATGAGTGGTCCCTCTGGGTGTTTTTCTTTGTTGTTTTTTATACATATATTTTTTTATTTCAAGTGGTTCACAGGCGTTTTTCTTCCCCCCCCCCCCCTCCTATGATTTGAGCACACTCAGCATGATTTGTCTGACATTGAATCACGTTAATGGTGAGTGTCCTTTTTTAGGAGTGAATTCGAGCTTTTTGGTCATGTAACCGATACTTCTCCTGCTGCTCCCTGGCTTGCCTACGATTCACATTTCTCTCTCGCACCCTCACCAAGTTCTGCCTCTAAATCCACCGGCCCTCCTCTCCATCTCTCCTCTCTCTTCTCTATCTCTTCTATCTCTCCCCTCCTCTAGCTTTTGATTGGAAGTGAACTCAAATGAACGCTTCTCTACTCCGCCTCTCAGTCAGGCAGACACCCATCCCTCTCCATGGGCTGTCCAGGCTCCCTCTCACATAAGATTAATGCCCTCAGTTCCCTCCAATCAGGACAGTGCTCCGCTTGGAGACATGGGAGAGAGACCGTTCAATTGGCAACAGCCCTGTGTTGTCGCGTAGAGTTTTCTTTTAATCAGAGCAGTCTACAACTTGTGAAAGTAAACAACTCACACAGGCGTACTTACTAGTTACCCCAGAACAGGAACTGCCAGAAAAGTTATTTGCACCAGACCAAGAACATTTTCTTTAATGGACTCGATATTGCACAGTGTCACTGAGTTTCTCCCACTGTGCAAAAATTCAAACGGACTCTTAAAAAAATAAAACTTGCGTGTATCTCATGTGCACACAATGTCGAGTTATGAATAATCTGTGCACATAAATCATTTTTTCTGCATACATTCTGCACGTGAGTGTAAAATGAGATGCAGTCCAGTGGCTGTAGGGTCGGTTATATTTTTTGTTGCAATTTTATATAGTACTAACTTGCCCCTTTTTCTCACTATTGCAGTTCCCTGCGCTTTACATGAGCACCATTTACATTACGAAACAGAACTTCACATTTTAAGACGAGACAATATTTAAGTGGTTCGTCTTGATGCCCTCTCACACCCTCCTCCTGCTTTCTCTTATGTTGGCCACCTAATTCCGAAAATAACTGCAACACTGCCCGCTATGTGAGAACAGACCCACAAACCTGCCCTCCCCTCCTCCAAAGCCAATTATCTGTGCCTCCTCCAGTTACGCCAAGCGCCAGAGATTACACTAACTTTTCATTCAGAACAAAGGCGCAAGCGCTGAAAGCTAATGGGGGAGGTCATTCAATCACAGCCCGTGCATGTTGCTGGTTAGAGAGTGGCATCTAAACCTACTCTGCCTCCCCCCAGGCATGTTTAATCACTGGATTAAGTTCTCAATCCAAAATGCACTTTTGTTAGTTTAGGGAGGCGAGATTGCCTGAGCCTGATAAATTCCCCTTCTACTCCTCCTCTGTTGTATACAGGTCACTTTTATTCGGAGGGTTTAGCAAAGCAGGTCCCATCTGACGTTTAGGCCCTGCTTTTAGAAAGCCTGTGTGTTGAGTACTTGCTGGAGTAGAATACCTTAATTCCATGGTAACAATAACTCCTATTCTTTATCGCCTAGAATTATTGAGGCTTGCGGATTGCGCTTTGTAAGATAAATTTGACATATTTGGAAAGGCCCAAAGACATTGACAACGCCAATAGCTCTCGGATTGCTGACATCTGTTTTCTTTCCCAATGCTTGTTCTTAAATGAGTTGAAAATGTGCTTTGCTCAGAAACTCAAAAATGAAATAAAAAAAAATATAGCTGGTGCAATTTCCAGTGTTTGCTTTTCAAAATGCTGCCTGTTCATTTGCCAGAACTGGTTATCACTTACCTGCAATGATGAGCCCACAGTCATTTTTACTGTCCTGGTTTGGCCACAGTCATTTTTACTATCCTGAATTGGATTGTGGTTCAACCAGCTGACAGTCACTCCACATAGTCTACTTCAGGTATAATACACTAAGCATATCCAAGTGTATCCGTCCTCTCTCTTTCACTATGTATTTTGTTATCAGGGCTGTCTTTTGTTGCAGTGGTGCTTGCATTTTTATCTGCTTTTATAGTCTAGCCTAAGACAGCACATAACCAGTCTGTTGCAAGATATATTGTTAGCTTACAGGGGGCTTACAGCCTGTCCATTGCGTTGACTTTATTTTCACTCTCATCTGCTTGCTTTTTATTCGCCAGCTTCCAAGAGCTTTTCTTCCTATTCTGGTGTTTGTTCCTCCCCTGAAACAAGGACCCCATTACGTGTGCCCTTCCACTGCTCCCTTTTCAGGCGCTACTTTTTTCTCTTTGGTTGGGCACTCTACAAGAGTGCATGCTTTTTCCAGCTGCATCCCTTGTTTACTTCATTTATTTCTTCCCTCACCCTCCCTCCACCTTTGCCATTCTTGCTTCCTGCCCGCTTACATATCTTCTTTTGCTGTTCTTGCTTCCCCCACCCACTTGCCGTTGTCCATGTGCCTCCCTGCCCGCCCAGCCTCCATTGACCCTGAGCTTGCCCACTCTCCTTTTTACCTTTTTAGCTCGAAATAGGTTTTTAAATTGTGTGACTTATATTGAGGTCCTAACATTTCTGACGGAGGCATTTTTAGGTACATGCTATTTTTAGAAAATGTAACTTTTTAAAGAATTTTTTTTGTATCTCTACACAGCACTTGGCATAAAACTTGGCGTTACTTACCTTCCACTGGTCTCGCATAGCAGTCTCTGTTCCGTCGTGGCAGGTGCCATTGGAGCGGAGGGACTCTGCTTTTGTGACAGGAAGTACAGCACTGTCATACCTCCCAGGTTGGGAGGTCAGCGCTCTAGCAGCCACCTTTCCACTCACTTCCCTTAGCCCCTGCCTATTTAGGGCAGGAAAGGGCGCGGACAATCGCCAAAGGCAAGCCCGTCTGCACCTGACCGCTGCCAGCCGCCAGGACCCCTGCCCGTTTTCTTTCCCATTGGAGAGCTGGTAATCACAGACCTTCCCTCATACAATGGTATCATACCGCTACTCAAGTAGGGAACTTAAACAATTAAACGAGCAAGACAACCCAAAACGTACACATTGTACCGGAAACCCATCTACTCTTGCATCAAACTGTGAACTTCCATTTAATTGCAGCCAATACAAGTTCACCCTTCCCCCATAGGCCTTCCTCAACCGGCACATGTGGAGTAAATACAACGGAACAAACGGAGAACTATTGGGGCTATATTTGAACGCGCGATCCACCCCCAAACATGCACTAGAGGTATGGAGTCTGTTAGACACCGAAAAACCTGATATCTGTTTTATAACAGAAACCTGGCTACACTCTACAGCCCTTCCAGATGTGGCAACGGCCTTTCCCCCAGAATATAAATTAATTAGATTAGACCGAAATAAGAAAAGAGAGGGTGGTTTAGCAATAGCCTTCGGCGCAAGATTAAAGATCAGTACAGTGAAATCTTTCACCTCTGACTGGATCGGACTTTGTATTTTTAGAATAGAAAAAACAGAGCAAAGGTTCCTAGAGAGGTGCTCTTGTATATAGACCCCCCAGCCCTAAGACTAATTTTAGTAACCGATCGAAATCATTGCGCCACATATACTAAAGGCAGACAATTTTCTTCTCATAGGAGACTTTAATTTTCATGCAGAACTTTCTTCTAACGAGGACACTAGCCAGTTAATCACTAATCTTAATACATTAGGGCTAGTGCAAATGGTGATTGGGCCCACACACACTGCAGGGCACACCTTAGATCTCCTGTTCACTAATGAAGCTAAAGTTGGGATGAAACCTCCCATCCCCGTGATCTGGTCAGACCACAGTTTATTAAAATTCCACATACAAGTTGGAACTTCCTATGAAAAAAGAACCTCAGAACAGAAATCGACCAGGTCCTGGAGAAAAATAAGCCAAGCATCCTTTTCCGCTCATTTTAGTCCACCTACACTGGCAGTCCTAGAGAATATAGACCTTGCTCTGGACGTCTTTGAGAAATCAATTACACAGTCCCTGGACAAAATTGCACCAGTGTCAAAAGTCTGTAGCAAAGTCAGCTTTAAAGCCAAAACCTCACCTTGGTTTACCAACTCTCTAAAAATTGACAAACTGGCAAGTAGGAAAGCGGAGCGCAAATGGAGAGCAACAAAAGATATGGAGGATAGACTAGCTTACTAAAACATCCATAGGCACTATTTAAATAATATTAAGGAAGCCAGGAAAATGTACATAATTAATAGAATTGACAAGGCAGCAAATTCCCACAAGAAACTATACAGAATCCTAAAACAATGTATAAACCCCTCATCTTGTCAGACCGTCAGTCCATCCTCACAACTGGGTAGACAAATTGTCCATTTTTTATGAGGAAAAAATTGATAACATTTTTAACACCTTTCCTAAACACAGGATAGAAGAAGGAACATTGAAGCTGACTTTATGAATGTTCCTTGCACAGCACCTTTAGATGTGTTCACCACACTTACTCAGGAGGAGGTCAGAGATGAGATGTCCTTAAAAGGACTAAATCTGGCTTAACAGAAGACCTAGCTCCACCCCACATTCTGTCAATTCTATCCCCTGTTCTACTTAACAGTCTCACAGAACTTTTCAACACGTCTTTAAATTTGGAAACTGTTCTATCAAATGGAAATCCGCAAGGGTCAAACCAATCCTCAAAAAACCATTGGCAGATCCTAAAGAGTTGAGTAACTTTCGGCCAATCTCCTTGCTTCCATATTTTGGGAATGTAATGGAGTCCCTGGTCAATAAACATATTTAGAAAGCTATCAACTGTATTACCCTTCCCAGCTCTAGGGCTGGCCACAGCACCGACACATCCCTTGTAGAGGTAGTTGACAACATAAGACTCTCTCTAGATGACGGGCCGGCATCAATGCTGGTCCTATTAGATCTACCGGCCGCCTTCAAAACCATCTCTCACGCAATCTTAATACAGAGGCTAGAGGAGAAAGGAGTCGGAGGTAAAGTCCTCAACTGGCTGAGAAATTACTTAAAAGGACCGACCACCACTGTACAACTAGAATCTCTAGTCTCCAGTAGTTCAACGGTTGACAAAGGAGTCCCCCAGGGATCGGCACTCAGCCCTATGCTATTTAAATTTACGTTGCACCACTGGCAAGAGTAATGAGATCTTATGGATTCGACTTGATCTCAAATAAAGATGATACCCAGTTGGTAATTACCCTGGACCCAATCCAGATGACACTAAAACCAGATTCAAAAATTGTATGTCTCACATAACTAACTGGATGCAAAACCAACTACCTCCAACTTAACGCAAGTAAGACCGAGGTAATATTATTTGGAAAAGCACAAAAACTGTGGTCAGACGACTGATGGCCGACGAGTCTGGGCCTCTGTCCTTCCCCAAAAACCACTGTATGAAACCTAGGTGTAATTATTGATGACAAGCTGTCCATGAAGGACCAGGTAAACCATATCCTGGGCGCCTGCTATGGCATCATGCAAACTCTATGAAAAATCTTCCCATGGATTCCTTTGGAACCCAGGAAATCACTAGTTCAGGGTCTGATAATTAGTCGCCTGGACTATGGAAACGCATTAATGGCATCCATAAATTAGGAATTATATACAAGACACTCCAGGTGTTGCAAAACACCGCTGCCAGATTGTTATTAAATCTTCTACCTCGGTCTCCATCTGCCCTCAGCTTAAAATTCCTTCATTGGCTCCCAATTAGGAAACGTACGCGTTTCAAGCTCATTTGTCTTACAAGTCCCTTATTGGAAATGGGCCGCGGTATTTGGGGAGGAAACTCAATTGGTATGTACCAATAAAAAAATCTTAGGTCAGGAGGTAAACATCTATTGATCCCCTTTAGGGCCCGAACTGCTAGAAATGGTGGCAGATCTTTCTCCCACTTAGCCCCTCAACAGTGGAACGAGCTCCCGACGTACCTCCGAGCCATCACGGACCACAGGCAATTTAAAAAAGGGCTGAAAACCTGGTTGTTTTAAACACCTTCTACGCTGTGGTTCACATCCTCTAATGAACCCACTACAGCACCATGAGACCCTTCTGGGTGATGTGTGTGCTTAACAAAAAAACAATATTGAAAATAATAATAAAATACGTGTGCTTGATCTGTTGTCTGCGTGCTTCGTGCCTGCTCTCCGTTGTCATTGTTCTTCCTCATCCCCTGCCCCCATTGTGTGTGTGCTTCCTCATTTTATATTGCTTGTCCTTCATTACCACATTCATCCTTCCCTCCATATTGCCTCGTCTCTCACCCGCTCCCCAGCCCTAACCCACTGCCCCCCTTTTTTTAGAGTTCATTTGTAAAAGCACATCTCCCGCAACTGGAGATTAAAAAAAAAAAAAGCTTGCCTCGTTTTGTAGGCATGCACATCCATGTTGTACGCCCCGACAAAATGATGCTTTTTATTACATAATTTTTTAGTTATGGTGCTCAGCAACCAACCTGCTATACAGCATGGTTGAAAATCATTGCCAGAATCAATGGGTCTCATAGGTGAGAGCGTTTGGGTTTGCCAAAGCGGGTTTTATAATGTTCTTCCAAAGTCTGAGTGCTTGGGGTAAAAAAAAAAAAGCAGAATAGCATTGCTCTGTTTTCCTTTTTAAAAGTTTTTTTTTTAATGTATGCAGTCAGGAAATTGTTGATTTGCTGCAAAGCTGTCTTTGTGGCTCTTTACAGGTCTTTTTTTCTTTAGGAGGGCGGCCTCTTAGTGCCTTGTTTTCTTATTTTTCTGCACAGCTTTAGGGGAGAGTGAACTAACTGAACCCTAGGGGTTATGTAGAGGCCTGTAGTGTGCCAAAATCCCTCGATGGACGCTTGATTGCAGAATCCTTGTTTAATAATCTTATACCAGACTGTTGATAGACCTGTCCCGGGGCAACAGAATCATCTATAAATGTGAGTTGGGAGACCTGAGAGCGAAATGGGATCCCAACCCTGAAGGTAAATTAACAGAGCTAGGATGGGCTGCATCATTGAGTTTCAGAGCTAAGGTTTTCGAGAACTGCAGTATTCAAGCTTCTTCATTTAATTTATACAGAACAAATCTGTCTAACACAAAACATTTGCACATCATTTATCCCCATACCCCCCCACTTGGGAAACTGACTTTACAACACGGCTTCAAGCACGCGTTCTGTTTCACCGCAAGCTAAACACCGCTTTCCTTAACCACGCATATGCGTGGTAAAGACAAGTTGGTGTTCCCGCTTACTAAGCGGGCGGGGAGAGGAACCAGAATGGAGGACCTGCACGAAGGACGGGAACGCAGTGAGATAAGTTGGGCTGATGCTGGGGGTCGGTGCGTGAGGGAGGGAGCTGGTTTTAGGGCGAGGGGTGGGAGGGCGAGGGGGGGTAGGTTTTAAGGGAGGGGACCGGTTTTAGGTTTTGATGGAGGGGGCCGATTTTAGGACTCAGGCTGGGGGGGCTGTGATATGGGCGGTTTTAAGGTAGGGGCAGAGTTTTAGGGCTCAGGGCGGGGGTGGGGCAGTTTTCAGGGCAGGGGGCAGCTTTTAGGGCTCAAGGCGGGGGTCGGGATAGTTTAAGGTTTTAGGGGTGGGGTTGTTTTTAGGGCTTGGGTGGGCAGGCAGGTTATGGGGCAGGGGTCAGGATTTTAGGACTCAGGACGGAGGGGATGGGCTGTGAACTTTACCACACCTCCCTTTACCAAACATGCCTTTACCACAAAATTGCGTGGTAAAGGCATGCGTGGTAAAGACATGCGTTGTTTAGACTCATTCGTTGTTTGGGCTGGGTAGTAGAGGCACGCGTGGGTCAGCCATGCGTGCCTCTGTTATACAACCCCCCCTCACTCCTATCCCAGATGTGTGGAGGAGGAGGAAGCTGCTTTCTTGCATGTGATATGTGCTTTCTCTCCAGCAGGGAATTTGGATTTCAGTGGTAGACCAAGTAAAAGACCCACGTGTAGCTTGTGTAGTCCATAAAACGTTAGGCTTCCACAAGTTAATTATTAAATCTGATGTGGCTTAATGTTTGATGTGGCTTACTTTGCTATATTATATTTTTCATTATCCTTTGTTATCATTAGCATATGTGTATATCTTTTTCGGTTTCTTGATGTTTACAGCATGTTAATAAAAGCTCTGAAAACCTGTATTACTATATATCGGACAGACGTCTGTTTTCTGAAGCCCTTTTGTGGTGTAATTATTTATCTCCACCCACCCCTGCTTCTCTACTGATGCGTTCTTGTTGATAGTATAATGTGACTATCTTGTTATTGGGCATCCCACTGGAACATCAATAACTGTTCACCATTTTAGCTATTTTCCAGAGAGTTGCAAATTCACCACCTTTTTTTCCATTGTAACAAGATAATATCTCATTACACTACACAAGACAAATTTGTAGGGTGTTTTCCAAGAGTGGGCTTGTAATCCATTTTTACAGCAGATCTAAGTGAAACAGAAGATTCTGTAAATTGGTCCTCTGTATTCTACTGGTGATCCTTGACAAAGCAATATGATTGTGTGGTTATAACAGATATCCTACCTTGAGAACCATTGTAACAGGAAAAATAGCTGACTTGCTTGTGACCTAGTCAGGAGTTCATAAGATCCCTGGTCATAGAATGGACGAGTCACAATCCTTTGAATGTTGTCCGATTAGCCACTGATATTAGCATAGAGTTCAAGTGATACCTTTCATTAGTTATAGATTTTACGATTCATTGTCTTACTTGTGCATTTTCGAATCCCTTTCTTAAGACTTGCTGTAAACCTCTCACGTGGAAAAAAGCCACTATCCTTAAAGGAAGATAAAGCATGCTATCATCCCTAGACTTTGCTTTGAGTCAGTCCTTGCATAAAGGTCCTGGATTTTTTGTTGCTCAGAATGTGTTGGATTGGTTTGTTCCTGGACACTATGATCTCTTCAGTATTGGATTTCTTTATTGCAAGTTGGGGCTCATTCAGCACTGCCCATGCCTTGACACCTACTACACAACTCTAGGTTTATAACATCTGTCTGTTATTGTTTTTAGTGCTGAAGAAGGTGAAACACAGATTGGTGGAGAATGTGAGCTCTGGAACAGCGGATGCACTAGGGCTGAGCCGGGCCATCCTCTGCAATGGTAAAGTTTAGACACATGCCACTTTCTGTTTCTTTTTTCATATGTCTACATTTGGTTTTGACCCATTTTAACCAAAATGCTTTACCTAACAAGATGTATTGGTACATTGAGCAAGATGAAGTTGGATTGTGAATATAGACAAAAAAAAGTAATTGCTTAGCGTCAGTGGAGGTGGCAGTAACTGTATGGCATATTGGAAAAATACACCTATTTAGAATGTTTTGTGAGGATCTTGTGATATGTGGGTGGGCTGTATCAGCACTGTTGAGTTTTAAGAATGAGGAGAGGACATTTGAGTCTCCTTGGTGCCTTTAGGTGGAACCTGTGTTCTACTTGTACATTGTTCCAGATCAGAGGATCTAAAAGTTGAACACAACTAGAATTGAGGTGGAACAGAAATTCTTAGAGAACAGATGAAATAATGGTTAGCAGAGAACAGAGATTCAGTGGGAGAGTATTTAAAAGGGAATCTGTAAGAAATGGAGAAATAGACCCCAAATTATTGTGAGAGTACTTGTGGATCAAACTAGAATATTTCAAATTTAGTGGTAGTTAGTTCTTTGGGGGCTTTTGTAAGCAGGTTATTACAATAATCCACTTAGCGCATGACTGGTGTATTAGAGAGTGATTTGGTGGGTGGAACGGGAGGCGAGACAAATTTAAAAACATTGAGCAGAAAGAATCTGGCTGCAATGTCGTTGATAGTCCGAAAGCATCATGAACACGCCCTTGAATTGAATAGCTCTCCGGGTTTTCTGGCGATTGAGTAATTGAAGGGTGTCAGTAAGTTGTGCTTAGAGAGATAATGAATAAACAGGTTGAACACAAACTGTCTCAAGGTTTTAGAGTAAAAGCAGTTGAGAAAGAGAGTGATGCTTGTGTGAGATGAAAAGCCTGCTTTTGTGTTTTTAAATGGTAATGCCAGAGCATTGATTAAGTAGGATACACAGGATTAAGTGGAAGAGGTTCTAAAGAGAAGTGACAATGCTAGAAGAAAGAACTTTGGATGTAATAATTTGAACATAGAAAGGATGTGAATTATTAACTTGGTTCAGAAGAGGTTCACATTTTTAAGGCTGAGACGCATCTCATTTTTGGATGTGGCAAAAAAGAAGGTGAGGCGTGAGGAGCAACTAGTGGGGAAGTTATAGAGTATGAGAAGTAAGATAGTCTGTTAGGAAAGCGATAAGAGTGGTGCTGATGCTTTTGCTCATCATATGAAAATAACGACAAAGTAATTGACCAAGAGGCTAGATGAAGTTATTATAGTCAAGACTGATCGAGCGACGGAGGTGACTTAACTGAATGATTTTGAAGTAGAATTGTTATAGCTTGACTTTGGCAGCTACAGGGAAGGATGTTTAGCACCTGTTTGTACTCCTCAGGATGTGTAATGGTTGTGAGAATTTCTTCATTTGTTTAGGCAGTTGATATCCTAGTCTTTACAGAATGGATGTGTGGAGATATACAGGGCTTCACTCAGAAAGCTACATGTATAGAAAAGCAGAGGGAGTGGTGGGGGCATGAACGGCCGAATGAAGAGTGCTATTAAGTGTGTTTAATAGAATTAAAGTGTATTATTTGGGTGGGATCGTAACAGATTTGGTCATTGTATTCAGGGGTAGAGTCAGTCTCAATGTTCAACTTTGAGTAGGCTGCTTATGGTTAGGCAGTGGGGTGTGGAAATTCACTGTAAAGGTCGGGTACCTGATCAGGCTTGGGGGACTCAGTATCAAATGAGGCTAGACTGGGAGCCAGAGGATTCTCACGTGAGAAGTTGTGAGCGATTTGAGAGGAGCTGAAAGTGTTTTGAATATCATTCCTAAAGTTTAAGATGAGCTTAGCAGAGGGGTAGAGGTGGTGAAGAATGGCACTGGGGTAAAGAATTATTCAGTGTGTTAATGATCAATGTATAACCACCATATCGTCTCTGAAGGGTGCTGTTAATCGGACTACGTGATATTTCAGAGAGAACCTGGAAGGAAGGAATCTAAGTGTATGAAAGTTTGTTTTGGAGGAGACCAAATGCACATCATTTTCAACTTGAGCATGATGAGATGTAGAAAGTTCTGTGGCTGACACGGAAAGCCTGTCCTTTTTGTTACTCTCTGTGATAGAATTGTAAATGTCAGTAATGAAAGCTGTTTTTTTGCAAATGGACCTTGTTTTCCAGAGGAATTGTGACCTAACATAGAAATCTTCATTGTAAGTATCCATGGTAAAAATATGTTTTTGGCCTCTTCAGAAAGCTGTTAATGAATATTGCTGTTCTACTTTTTTTGAACATTTTACAGTTTAATAACTTTTGAATGTTGGGGCCTCTGTTAATGACAGTGAGGGGCAGATGGCCAACACTGGCTGGTGTAGACCTTCTCTTTCAACATTCCAGTGTGTGTCTTTCTGTTTCTCCCTGTCTCAGATCAATTATTGAATCATAACCATGTTGAAACCCATGCCATAGGTACATTCTCCTCCTTTGAGCCACAGTTCTTTGAGACTTTATCTTTGGGTCTTTGTTTCTTCAGATGGGCTGGTGAAGCGGTTGGAAGAACTGGAACGGACTGCGGAGCTTTACAAAGGTACATTTACAGTAAGGTACAGTATCTGCCACCCCCTGCAATACTACAACAGATGCCATTTATATAGCACTTTAATACCAATATGTTTCCCTAACCTTCTGCGTTTGGGTCTCTTTTGGCATATCTTTACATTTAGTGATGGGTGTTGGGTGGGAATTGGGTCTGTATATTTATGAACACCTCCCACTTCTTGCCAATACCAGCAGTGGTACTGGAGTTAGGCTTAACTCAGAAGGTACAGTTCGCAGACCAGGCGCCTGCTCTTGTGTGCTGGGAGGCTTTCCCTCACCTATTGTATTTTTCCTGATCTCTTCAGGCGGCGACTTGATAAGGGAGGGGTGTTCTCCTGGCATTGGGTGGGGATCATGGTGATTTTTTACAATCTTTAAGCCTCTTTTTTGACATTGGTTCTGTGTAGTCTTTGTTTACATCTATGCTGTTACTTTCTTCTATTGGTTACTGTTAGAAATGGGGGTTCTGGTTGGCTAGGGTATGCACCTAACCTAGTCAGAACCCACCACTCTAGTCAGGGTAAGGGAGCTATAAACCTAAGATAACCCCTGCTCACCCCCTTTGTAGCTTGGCCAGAGCAGTTGGGCTTATCCCAGAGGCAATGTGTAAAGTGTTTGCGCAGCACACTCACACCAGTGACACAATAAATACACCACAAAAGAGACACCACACAACGTTGTATATAAAATATATCGTACATAAACCATAGACCAAAACAACATGAATCATAAATGCTGTGCATATTATGCTATACTGTGATAGTACTCGTTATCCTGTCGGTGCAAGAATAGAAACAACATAAATTTTACATCAGGGCATGAAATGCAGCAGATTATTTAGAAGGAAAACACGAGTCATAATTGCTGTACATACTACGCAATGCTGGATTAGTACTTATTATCCTGACAGTTCAAGGATCCAGACTATGGGGCCGATTACGATGGCGGTCGGAAAAGCATCCCGACCGCCGTGGTAGCGGTAAATAATCGTCCGCATGTACCGCTGCAAAACCGGCGGTCAGATTATGATACACCGGACGGATTCCACAAAACTCCGCCGGGAACGTCCGGAACAGCTGAAAATCCGTTCGCGGCGTTCGGATTTGCCGCGGAAAGACCCAAAACCGACGATCGACCAGCGGAATGACCGCAAGTGAAATTACGATACGATGGCGGTGCCAGCGGAACGATCAGTTGTTTCCGACCGCCGCGATCACAACTAATGCTGAATGGGAGAGCCAGCAGAGGGGCTGTTGCATTCTGACCGCCACGGTCGCGCCGAAAGAGTAATGGCGGTCAAAAGCAACCACACAACAAGGCTACCAAGTGTGGCTGTATATCTGGCTCAGCCTCCAAAAACACCTAACACGCCCCAATGACACATCCCCATGGCTAGTAAAAAATACAAATCCCAGGTCAACCCAGACAACACACCTGACATGAATACTCCATTTTGACCCACCTACATAGCTGAGTATAAAACCAGCCCCTTCCCTGCCCAGAAACCTTTGCACAACTCCAGCACTGAAGAGCCCAACCCCACAGCACAAAGGAGAGGCAAATCAGCACACATCACACCATCACAACCCCACACACACCACACACATCTCCACCACCACCTGCACTTTTCACACATTTGCATATCACACAGAAAAAAATGCCAAAATTCACTGACAATGAGTTGTCAGTCATGGTAGATGAGATAATCAGAGTAGACCCACATTTGTTTGGAAGCATGGTCCAACAGACACCAGTAGCCAGAGAAAATCAAATGTGGGCAAGGATGGTCTACAAAGTCAATGCAGTAGGGACCACCCCGCGCACCCAGAAGGACATCAGGAGGAGGTGGCATGACCTCAAGACCAGGGTGAAAGAGCGTGCCAACAAGAACCATGAGCTGGCTCAGAGGACTGGCGGTGGCCCTCCCATTCCACTACTAACATTCAACGAATGGGAGGAGAAGGTGCTTGCCATACTGCATCCAGAGAGTCTCACAGGAATACCCGGGGGAGTGGAGGCTGGTAAGTACCAACAAATGTCTCCCATTACACTGCTATGTACTGTCTTGCACAGCTAGAAAGCTACACTTCTTAAACACAAATGCACTTACGTACAACAAACTCTTCCCAACACATGTCTCGCACATCTAACATTTCCTTCCTCTGAATCACCCCAAAGGTAGCTAGCAATATTTCCATGGGGGCATGAGTACAGGCAGCCGGCACTACAACTCCCACCAGGCCCCCTTGTCCCACAGCTGAGCAGGATGGTACACTCCCCACACCCAGAACCATGGGGCAGCCATCTTATTGCTCTCCTCAAACTCACAGGTAGTCAGCCTGCTCATGCTCTCTTGTCTCACCCCTGAGCAGGATGGAACACTCCCCTCCCCCCCCCCCCACCATGTTGCAGCCATTTCATTGCACTCATCAAACTAACAGGTAGGTAGCCATCTTAACAGGGAGGGGTGTTTGTGGGTGGGAAGCCAACACTACAACTCCTCACAGGCCCCCTTGTCCCACAGCTGAGCAGGATGGAGCACCCCCCCCCCCCACCATGTGGCAGCCATTTCATTGCACTCATCAAACTAACAGGTAGGTAGCCATCTTAACAGGGAGGGGTGTTTTTGAGTGGGAAGCCAACACTACAACTCACCACAGGCCCCCTTGTCCCACAGCTGAGGTGGATGGTACACTCCCCACACCCAGAACCACGTGGTAGCCTTTGCATTGCTCACCTTCACCTAACAGGTAGGTAGGCATCTTAACAGGGAGGGGTGTTTGTGGGTGGGAAGCCTGCACTACAACTCCCACCAGGCCCCCTTGTCCCACAGCTGAGCAGGATGGAGCCCTCCCCCCTCCCCCTCCCACAACCATGTGGCAACCATTTCATTGCACTCATCAAACTTACAGGTAGGTAGCCATCTTAACAGGGAGGGGTGTTTGTGGGTGGGAAGCTAGCACTACAACTCCCACCAGGCCCCCTTGTCCCACAGCTGAGCAGGATGGTACACTCCCCACACCCAGAACCATGTGGCAGCCATTGCATTGCTCACCTTCACCTAACAGGTAGGTAGCCTTCTGAACAGGGAGGGGTGTTTGTGGGTGGGAAGCCTGCACTACAACTCCCCACAGGCCCCATTGTCCCACAGCTGAGCAGGATGGTACACTCCCCATACCCATAAACATGTGGCAGCCATTTCCCTCCACTGTGTCACCGAACAGGTAGGTAGTCCGTGCATGCACCCTGCCATCCTTCTCAAAAAACATGGAGTCAGATGACCACACCAGCACTCACATGTCAGCCAACCTGGCATAGATCCAAAAGCCACATCCAGTGTGCAGACAGCTAAGCGCACGTAACTGTCACAGAAATTAAACTTTGACTCACCAAGTCACATGTGAAAGTCATTCATGGCACAGTCATGCACAGCACAGAATGCAGTGTGTAAGTGCCATGGTGTCAGAGCATGAAGGCCCATATGAACACAAAACATGCATGGTCAATCTGACAAAGTAAAGTACATTATATGAAAAAGGTATGTATAACATTCCAATGTCTAGTTCTTGCTTAGCTGAAATTGATTCCATGAAGAGCAAACAAAAAAGACGCATTACATAAAGTTGATGTGCCGCAAGTTGTTAGATGATGACATGTCCTTGTAATCACACAATCTTGACGTGGCACATGGTTTCAATTTACATGTCACACCATGCACAAGTAATGTATGTACCTCAACATCATGTCGTGATGCTCAGTATTTTGCTGCCATACCAAGTGATTGCAATGTAAAGTGTTTGGTGTATCAAATGTAACATCCAAAAGTCTAACACCAAGCTTGTGGAGTGCACTTAACTGACAATTTAACCTCTGTTCAACAGGAGATCCACAAGCAACTGCAGCAGAAAACACCACCAACCTGCAGAGCCTGTCTCTCCCCCCGGAACATGAACTCTCGGATGCAGACTCGTTACGTTTCTCGGATCAGGAGCAACAACCTGGCCCCTCCGGACTGCCAGGGCGCACCACGTCTCAGGCCCTCATTGTCCCCACCACCACAGCAACAACAACAGCGCTGACCCCTGCTACAACGACCTGTGCGGCCTCCACCACCACCATCACCACTGCTGCCTGCAACACTCTCCCTGCCTCCGTGGTTACCAACACCACACCACAATCAGAGGATGCCAGGGGGAGTGTGCGGGTGCGTCCAGTGCCAACGCTACAGGTCCGTGTCAGCAGGGCAGGTGGGAGGGCAACTGGGGGACAAATACAGGAGGACACTGAGACCAAAGCCCTGTCCACCGTCGCAAGAGTCCTTGGGGCATATGAACAGAACCTGGGACAGATGGGCCAGGTTGTGGAAGAAGTGCGTGAGTTCCGCCTGCTACTGAGGTCCATGGACACACGTATGGGCCAACTTGTGGACCTCATGGGCCAGCTTGTGGGTGTTCTGAGGGACAGACATGCGGCCCAAATGACAGCTCAACCCCCCTCCAGTGGCCCGCATGCTGATACACCCACCACCTCAGCTGCGGCCACAGAGAGGGGTGAGCTGCAACCAAATGACTTCTCAGACACCGCTGAGCCTGCAGCAGAGGGCCCCCCTGCCAAACGCACGAGGGGCCGTCCGAGAAACACCAGGGGAGGATCCCGTGGCCATGCACCATCCAAACGCAATTCGCTGAGCCAGCCATGATGGCACTTGTGTTCCCCTTGACATTGACTTTGTTAACTATCCTTACCCACATTGCCATGTTGATGGCAGGAGTCTGTTGGACTGTGTGACTACATCAATGTGGTGACTACATGTCTCATTTACCATCACTGACAACTCATAAATTCACTTGGCACAATTTTGTAAATAATCACTTCTCTGTCACAAATATGTATTGTAAATAAACACTCTTTACACACCTATGTCTTTGTGTCAGCTCCATGTTTATCACAGTATATACAGTGTCAACTCAGATTCCAATGTACCACAAGCTCTGATTGTGACGAGGCATTGAGAGGGCGAAGGGACCTAGAAAGACACCAGAGAATGACATTTACTTGTCAGGTGATGCCATTACAGCTAAAACACAACACTAGTCATCAACGTACAAAAACCAGCACACATAACAATGAGCAACAACATCAACATAGACATGAGGTACCTGGATAAAAATACCCTGTGCCACACACATCAGCCATTAGCCCAGAGCCAACAACAGCCAGCAGTCAAAAAGATCATCTATGCCTTGCCACTACCATCAAAGCCAACAGACAATGTCACTGTTGTACAATGTCACTTACACTCAAGGGAAGTAGTTGTCGATGAGCTGTTGACGCAGGTCAACACCTTCCTCTTCTCCACTATCGTCGTCACTGGGCATGTCTGGGTTTGCAGGGGGGGGCATCTGCTGCTCATCATCGTCCAGGAGCAGGGGGATCTCCTTGCGCAAGGCCAGGTTGTGGAGCATGCAGCATGCAACTACGATCTGACACACCTTTTGGGGAGAGTAGAGTAGTGCACCTCCGCTCTTGTCCAGACACCGGAATCTAGACTTCAGAAGCCCAAAAGTACGCTCCACCACACGACGCGTTCTCCCATGTGCATCATTGTAGCGTCCGTCACCCGGGGTCCTTGGATTCCTCAGTGGGCTCAGCAACCAAGGCCGGTTGGGATACGCAGTCACCTAGGTGTGACATACAGAAAGCATATTACTGATAGAAACAGTAGCTGAGAACAGCATGTCACACATACAGCACACTACTTGACTCCGTGTACTCGCCAACAAGCCATGCACGCTCCGGATGCAGGTTTGCCATCAGTTGTGGGATGATGCTGTTTACGCAGTATGTAGGAGTCATGGGCTGATCCGGGAAATCTGGCACAGACATGGGAGATAATCATATCCGCTTGGCATACCACTTGCACATTAATGGAATGGAAATGCTTCCTGTTCCTGTATATGTGCTCACGTGCCTGTGGTGGAACCAGGCCAACGTGTGCAGTCAATGGCGCCAACAACATTAGGTATGTGGCCAAGATCATAAAAATCTCCCTTCACAGCTGCCAATTCATGTCTCCTTGGAAAATGGATGTAGCGGTCCTTATATGTCATCATTGTGGACAGGACATCACGTAGCACCATGCTGAACATCGCTTGAGACATCCCACCGGCGAGGGCCACTGTGTACTGGAATGAACCAGTTGCAAAGAAATGCAGGACCGCCATCACCTTAACTGTTGGTGTCAAAGCAGTCGGATAGGTTCTGTGAGGCCTCAGATGGGGCTCCAACTGACCACATAGGTCTTGAAGGGTAAGGCGATCCAGATGGAATTTTCTTATGATGTCCTCATCCTCCATGTTTGCCAGCACTGGGAACGGACGATGCACATTTGGTCGTCTCCTACATACAATGAAAGGGGACACATGTCAATTTAATTCCCCTATGAGATGTGTCAAACATCTTGCATCTTGACTGACGCAGCGCCAACAATGACTGAACTGAAACACCAGCTTAATGCACAAGTCAAATGCAGAGACACCTTGATCTCATGTAGTCGTACATGTGGTCAGTATGTACATACTGACTACCTCCAAAACAGATTCTGACTATGTGAATGGTAAATGGTGCACTCCTACATCTTGTGTCACCAGCCCTGGGTGTAGGTGACACAGCACATGTTGGAAACAGCCACACTGCTGACTTCTACGTAGCTGCAGTACCTGCCACACCTTCTTGCTTAAGTTGCACAGAGCACAACTTTTCTACACAATGAGCACAGTGTGTGTAAGCTGATCAACTTCCAAAATCAATACAGCAATGTGCACAGTGAAATGGGCACTTATGTGCTCAGTCCATCATTACTGTGGGTTGATTAGCCATGTCACACATTGAGATGTGCACAAATATGAGACTCCATTACACACCAAATCTGTGTACTGGCACACAAATATCATAGGTGACGTGAGGAAGTACATGCCAATGCATGTAATCATGTGCACTGACATGGCATGTGTAGGCATCAGTGAGTTGAATGTCACACTAGCATTAAAATTTGCAAACCGGTGCTGTAATACATTGTAAATGTATAGTGTTCAATGATTAAAATTGGCTATTGCCATTGCTAGAGCATATTGTGTCCATAGGTGCGGTATGCGTGCTCCGCCACCGCGATCACGGTCATTGGCCGCAATTGAAAGATGCAGGATTGCGGTAGCGACTGCCTGGCCCCCGCGGTGTGACACCGCCAATGCAGCCAATGGGAGCCGCGATCGCGGTAGTGAAATACAATTTTGAAACTCGCGGTAGGCGTGCTCCGCTACATGTAGGAGTTGTAGGTTGAGCACTGTGCAATGTGTCGGTGTGTGCCTGCACCCCTGGGGGACACCTACTTGTTGTCACTGTCAGTTGTGAGTATGCAGAGTGTGTCACTGCCAAGTCTGTTGTGTTCTGTTGATCAGCCATGGGTATTGTGTGTTTGTGCTCACTGTGCTGACCTGCTCAGCCACACTGACATTATTTGTGAGTTTTCTCATGCATTTCTGTCACTTGACACATTTTTGGGTCGAGTATAGTATGTGGTATGAAGAGTCATACCATCCCCTATAGGTGCTTCTGATGCCTACACATTGTGAGTTACTCCTCTATGTGTTTGTGGACTGTCACACTCCTCACCTGTCCAATACTGATGTACACACCACTTCAATCTCATGTCTTCCACCCCATGCCTTGCCAGTGTGTGACCCTCCCCACCACTTCATAGTGTGACACTATACTGTGTGAGGATGATCTGTGTACAGGACCAATGTGCAACTCAGGGCAGTTTCACAATTAGTTATGTGTTATTTTCTTCTACTTGTTTGCAGTCATGGTTGCTTATGTGCAGTGCATATGTTTGAGCAGCACAGTCCTCTAGTCATGTTGTTTGCATCTGGGTTTCCCTGAGTTGTGCATCTGTGGGTGATGGCTAAGCTGTATGTCTGTTTGTTGAGGTACTGCTACCCTTCCTGAGTGTGATGTTATCTGTGTGCTGTGGTGATTTGTGTTGTGGGAGTTCATGGTGGGGCACTCGGATATGTGTGCTACTGGTTTGGTTGGCGTGCACACACTGCTTAGTGTACATGCAGTGCTGTCAGTGTATGTTTCCTTGTACTTGCCTGGTGTGCATCCCCCTGATGTCCAGCTGAGATTGCTATGTGATGGATTGGTATGTGCATCTGATGTGTTTTTGTTGTAGATGGATGCATTGTTTGGCCTGTGTTGGCTCTTTCTGCTGACAGGTGCAATGTGTGTGTGGTGTTCTATTTGCATGACATTGTGTGTGAGTAGTTCGTGCATTGTGATGCATTCAGATGTGTTGCATGTGTAGTGTGCATTTCTTGTGTGTATGTCCCATGCAGCAATGTGGATTCTTGTTCATGAGCTTGTTTTGAGTGCACAATGGTGGTATGTCCTCCTATGTTTGACCTGTCACTTGTCAGGATTGTGCATGCTTGTGGTACCCTGTGACAGCATGCTCACTTGATGACTGGTGTGGTGTCTGTCTGTGTTAGCTGATTTGTCCCATTGATCCCAGTTAGTGTTCATGATTGGCATTTGAAGATGCAATTCTTGTTTGTGTTGGGGTATGGTGTCTGCATTTGTCCAGAGTGACAATGTTGTGTATTCCTGTTCTGTCTAGGGTCACATTGCCTATCCACTGTTTGCCTGCACATGGCTGGGCTTGTTGGACTTCTGTGGATGTTGTTTTTGTGATTTGTGTTTGTCTATTGGTTTTGGATCAGCATTGGTTCAGGCATCCCTGAGTGTGAGGCTGACATTTGTTGATGTACACCAGGGTGTGTGATTGGTTGTCTGGAAACTCACAGGACCTTATTTGCACCTTTGTGTGTTTCTCACAGGTGTTGAGTGTTGCAGGTGTGAGATGGATAGATGAGGGGTATGTGTGAAGGTCCTACTTGGGTTTGACAGTCAGGGAGTGTGACAATGAGCCATGTGTGTTGTGCTGGTGGCTTACACATGTCAAGTAAGTTGACACAGATGTGTGGCTGGTCACTGTATGGCTTCTGACACTTTCTATCATTCCTGTGCCTGTGCATAGCTTGCATTGCTGTATCCCAGAGATATTGCACAGTTGTCACTTTGGTTTCATTGCTATCACTGTGCCACCCATGTCTGATTTGAGGGCCTAAGGGTAGTGTGATATGTTCCTCCTCTTGCATGTGATGTCCAAATGCTATGTGGCTTGCTCCCTGGTTTTCCAGCACTGTGCACTACACTGTGGCTAGCCCATTATTGTCCTACATTGCTGCTGACCTATGGTATGTGTATGTGGCAGGGTGTCAGTGTGAGATCTTTCAGAGGGACTTGACATGCAGTGTTAACAGTTCAGTGGTTGTTAATATGCAGTGTGAGTCTACATTTCTTAATTATACTCAGTTTGATTCACATGAGTGGAAGGCAGGTGTGAGGATGAGGGTTGTCCAGCCCCTGACCTTCTGTGCAGGGTGTTCATCTTCACCCCCACCTTCCCAGTCAATCTACCTTGCCCTTTGATGTGTGAGGTGCGAGGTCGAGCCACACCTGGCTGATGAATTGTGCATTGGGGGGGACAGGAGGGGCACACAGCATGTGCAGAAATAGGTGTGGGAAGCGTGCTGTGGCCAACTGATGCAGCCCACCATGGGTCGGCTGAAGGTGGAGCCCTGGGAAGCTGCCCAGACTGCCCATGCCTGGCGCCGGCCCTGCCTACTACATTGTGCGCAGGTTTCCCTGCGTCTTCACCGCTGCGGTGACTTGCCCGGGACATTGCAGTGATTTCGCGGTTGATGGGTGACCCGGATGCGGAGGTGTGGATTTCGGGCAGGCAGGACATGTGTGAGTACACTGGGGGATATGTTCCTGTCTCCACCAGTGTGTCTGATGTGGACAGGAACCGTATTTCAGCACAGGAGTTGTGTGTTGTGGTTGTGTGCGGAGATGGGTTTTTACGTACCTGCGGTGTTGACCGCGGCGACATCTTATTTGTTGGTAGTGGATCAGGTACAGCAGCGGAAGGGCTTGAAGAGCTGGATCCATAGCGGTCAGGAACACGTGGAGGTGACCGAGATTCGAGTTTCGATCTCCGCAGTAGTGCTTCCGTCGTCTACGGGTGGCTGGTTTCTCCACTGTGTTGTGATGGGCTGTTTGAGGCATCGTGATTTGTACGGCGGTCGTAACGTCATTCCGCATGGCGGTCTATCTCTATTGGCTCCCTCCACCACCGTTGCGGAAGGAAATTCCTGGCGGATCCCGAAACTCCGCAGCGGACGGGAAATGGGCTATCTTTGACCATTGTAATACGGCGGCCGCTGGAGTGCGGAAAATGACATTTTCCGCCAGCACCGCGAATGTGCCAAACACCGCCATCGTAATCGGCCCCTCAATACATATAAATCACCTAAGGCTGGTACAGATGAGGAAACACCTGCACTCCCACTAAGCGTTATACTGTAATCGGGCCTAAATTGTAGGCTGCAGGACCATCGGCGCGGCTACTACGTGCATTACAGTAATAGTGCGGGCTTCATGGTAAGTGTGCACCCTCTAACTGCGAGTGGCTCGGTACAGTGAAGTCTGCACCGCCTGGGTCCTCTACTAATAATTTTAAGGCTAAGTATGCCCGCCGCCGCAGAGATAACACCCGATTGCAAAGAGATCCTCAGGAGCGCCCGGGCCCATCTTCCTCAAAAAGCCGGTGCGCTCCTTTTAGGGAGTTTAGAGTCAGTCGCGGGTATTGCCATCCTAACTCAACAATCCCCGTCTGGATCAACACCTGGAAAATCGTGGGGGTGCCGAGCACTAGCCACCAGTGACCACAGAAACAGGAGTGGTAAACTTGCAGGCAGAACATATCAAAAGTGGACGCTGGTGTCCTGGTACGACGGCTGTCTTTTAACTCTGAACGCACTTGCACTGAAGCCTCGGGGGCACTAGGGAGTGCGCGCTTCGAAATCAGGTCGGTATGAGGCAGACAAAGAGCTCATGTTCTCAAGTGCGCAGCTTTTAAAATAAGTTGCCCGCACCTCAGACTTTCACCAGGAGCGCCTCACACGCTCTGGTTGCCAGGAAAGGAGAGCAGTCAACAGGCTATTGTTAGGAATGTCTGTGGGACTCGTAAAACAAGAAGACAAGGGCAATCCTTAGGTGCTCCACTAAAACAGGGAGGGGGCAAACCAACACTCCCTGGTAAGCACTGGGGGCACAAAGTTGGGAAACAGGCAGCATGCCAGCATATGCGGCAGTGCAAAGTGGAAGTTCCTCCTGCTGCCCAGCAATCAGCAGGCCAACACAGCAAAGCAAGCAGTCCAAATGACGGTCCCTCCTGGCAGCACAACAGTCCCTGGCAATGTGCAGCATGTAGAGCCAGCAGCGTCTGAATACAAGTCCCATGAAGTGTCTAAAAACATGGGATGAGAGCCCCTGTACTTATACTAAAAATGTCTTTGCAGCGGTAAGTAACTTCAAAAGAAACCTTATAAGTGCTCAACGCCCCCTTTCAACCCCAGCCCTGGCTCCAGATATCAGTAGGGGGTAAACAAGCCCTTTGTGTGAGGGCAGGACACAGCCTATACAAATGTAAGTGCACCTCCCCTCGTTCTCTCCCAGCCCAGGAAGACTATCAGTATGCAGATGCTTCTCTTGTCACACCCTGCCTTTTCTGCATTGTGCAAAAAGAACAATTGATGCACAGAATGCAGAACAATGTCATACAGTCACCCTAGTACAGAGATCTGGGCCTAAATCCATCGTTTTTTTTTGCTCCCCATGCCATTCTAGTTTGAACCCAGCCATATGCAAATCAGTCTTGACCCTGTGCCTAATGGGAACAGTTCAGCCCGAACTGCCAGGCTAGGTCCTCCCTGGACTGGAAACAAGCATCCTAGGACCAGTTTCAGGGTTTCACCCCTCATCAGCCAGGATAGCTTGACTCCAGTGGCATTGAGAGCACGGGATCCGCGTCTGGGCATACCCGTCCCACTCGGGGTGACAGATGCAAAAAGAACAATTGATGGACAGAATGCAGAACAATGTCATACAGTCACCCTAGTACAGAGATCTGGGCCTAAATCCATCGTTTTTTTTTGCTCCCCATGCCATTCTAGTTTGAACCCAGCCATATGCAAATCAGTCTTGACCCTGTGCCTAATGGGAACAGTTCAGCCCGAACTGCCAGGCTAGGTCCTCCCTGGACTGGAAACAAGCATCCTAGGACCGGTTTCGGGGTTTCACCCCTCATCATCCAGGTTAGCTTGACTGCAGTGGCATGGAGAACTGGGATGGTGAATTGAGCTAAAGAACGATGATGGATTCAACCCAGATCTGTGACTGGGGGTGAGTGTCTGAAAAGTTTCAGCGCTCCGTCCATCATCTCCTTGTGATTGCTTTGTTCGCCCTAAGTTGGAAGGGTATGCCCAGACGTAGGTCCCTTGCTCACTTTGCCACTGGATTCAAGCTAGCCTGGCTGATGAGGGGGGTTACCCCAAAACCGGTCCCAGGATGCTGGTTTCCTTTCCAGGGAAGCCCTGGCTTGGCAGTTTGGGCTGGACTGTTCCCATGAGGAACAGGGTCAAGACTGATTTGCTTATGGCTGGGTCTGAACTGGGGTGGTGAAGTGAGCTAAAGAACGATGATGGATTCAACCCAGATCTGTGACTGGGGGTGAGTGTCTGAAACGTTTCAGCGCTCCGTCCATCATCTCCTTGGGTTTCCTGTGTTCTGGCTGTCTGGGAAGTATGCACAAAGTGTCGCTGTCACTCTGCCCTAGATGTGGATTGTAGTCAGTCTGCAGAGCACAAAGAGTCCTAAGCACATAGAAATGTCCACTTTCTAAAAGTGCCATTTCTACAATAGTAATGAAAAATTCCCCAACACCAATAAGCAGGCTTTATCACCACTATTCCAAACATACCAAACATGGAAACGCTACTTCTTTCAGATCAGAAATTGCCACTTAAAAACATATAAGGGAATTCCTAATGCTAACCTATGAGAGGAGCAGCCCTCACAGTAGTGAGAAACCAAATAGGCTGTTTGTCTCTACCAGGACATGCCACACAATAAAAGCACATGTCCTAGCTTTTACCTACACAGCACCCTGCCCATAGGGCTACCTAGGGCCTACCTTAGGGGTGACCTGTATGTAGAAAAAGGGGAGTTTCAGGCTTGGCAAGTAACTTTAAATTCCAAGTCAATGTGGCAGTAAACTTCACATGCAGGCACTGCAGTGGCAGGCCTGAGACAGGTTTGAAAGGCTACTTCTGTGGGTGTGGGAAGCAGCTCTGCAAGTCCACCAGTAGCATTTACTTTACAGGCCCTGGATATATGGGATACCACTGTACAAGGGACTTACAGGTAAATGTTATATGCCAAACAGGTATAAACCATCATAAAATGTTTAAAGGAGAGAGCACATGCACTTTAGCACTGATTAGCAGTGGTAAAGTGTTCAGAGTCCTAAAGTCAACAAAAAAAGGGTCAGAAAATTAGGCGGAAGGCAAAAAGTTTGGGGATAACCATGCAAAAAGGGCCAAGCCCAACAGTTACTAACTCTTGATTCCGCTCACCATTTTTCTGTCTTTTCTCTTTCTCTCCTCCTAGTAAACCCTGTATCTCTAATCTCTCTCATGCTATGCTTCTCTTCCTTCCCAGGATTGATGGAGCATACCAGGCGCCTTCTTCGGTCTTTCTTTGAACTATCACAAACACATCGAGGTAAGGGCCATCTTCATGCTTCAAAGAATCTGGGTGACGGAATGTTGATGGGTACCAGGCAGTCAGTTCCATAGGCCTTCTTTGAGATCTGAACCATTTTAAAGATACTTCAACAAATAACTGAATGCTAGCCCCACACTCAGAATACATAAATGCTAGTGGCATACTGAGTGAAATAAAACAGTGGGAGCTAGTTACTAAGGAAGTGCATTATTCTGTTATAAGAGGCCCGTGGAGTGTGGGGTAGTTTTTAGGAGCATCAAGAAGTGGTCTGTAATGGAGTAGACCGGATCATCTCAAGTCAAACGATTATTAGATAGTGAATATTATCAGCAAGCAATGCCAATGCACATGCTTCTGCAATGAAACTATTGTGTGTATGTGTTTCGGAAAGGGGGTGAGCTAGATTAGAATTATGCAATGGGGCAGGTATTCTCGCAGGTAACCATGACATGCATACATGCCTTTAGTACTATTAAAGATGGACAATTGGTGTCCACATTCCACTACTTTCCTAGGCGTGCACAAGTAAGATGTATATTTTGTAAACATGCTCTATTAGTATCAAATCAGTAAAAACAAAATACAAATGCTAATATTATTTGAAAAAATTTAATATTGACACATCCTTTTTATATAACTACCAACTTAGTCCTTCCATTTACACTGTACATGTGCATATGTTACATGGGAATAAAGATCACTATTTCCCTGTGTACAATTTCCATGGTGGGTGGCTGTCTGTGCATGTGTGTGTTTTAGTTGGATAGATGCTTTCGCCTGAAGGCAACATTATGTAAGATTGAGGCTCTCCGTTGTGGGTACGGTGTAACATGTACGGAGTTTGTTATTCCGTTGTACCACCGTGTGACATGAATGTGCTGCTTAACCTCACTACTCTTAACATATTCTGATACCAACCTCGTGATGGTGCTGTTTTCACATACTGTGATATTATGTTTAGCAATACCTTATGGAGCCTGTCAGACAGTTGGATTACCCTTTTTCAGATGATTTGTGAATATCCGTATTGCTCGGGAACTTTGAAATTATGTCAGGAGTTGTCACTCGGCCCCCACCTCCCATAAAATTGCTTTCCCGCTCTGCCAGGACTGCTTTCTTTTGAGGACCACTTCAAACTTTTTTTATTATTCCTTCTCCATTTTAACAGCCTTTGGAGATGTCTTCTCAGTGATTGGGGTACGGGAACCCCAGCCTGCTGCCAGTGAAGCCTTTGTCAAGTTTGCAGATGCACACCGCAATATTGAGAAGTTTGGGATCCGAATGCTAAAGACCATCAAGCCGGTAACATCAGGGAACTGGGCGGGTTGAGAATGTATAGAGGGTGGATGAAGCCTGCTTGAAACAAACACAAAGGTTTGTTGATCCCCTCTTTCGCCCCAAATCCTGGGCTTTTCTAAGCGGTGGTTTCATAGGATTGAGGTATATTCAGAGTTGGGCTTATTTCGCAGTAGTAAAGTACCAGGTGGTGGAGTAAGTCATGATTGAGGTGCGTTGTTAGTGTATGTTTTTTCAGTGCTGCAGTTGCTTAGAATGCCACGTGTCAGCTAAATGGTAGGTGGCTGAGCTGCTTTTTTGGTACCATTATTAGAATAGAAGAGGGTGCTCAAGGAGAGAAACCTACCGCCTGGGCGCATTTTTGTATGCGTACAAGGACTGTAAAACAAGCCAATGCTTCATATCACGATTTACCTCATTGGCAGAACTGCTTGCCCCTATACTATGATAAGTCAGTAGTCTGCCGTGGTGATAGTTAGCTGACACATTGATTTCAGACAGTTATGTAGATATAGGTGCTCAGAGTGCTTCAGCTGAGAAAGGAAGTACAATGACAGGATTGTGTGGCAGGTTCTACAGTACCTGGTGCAGTACTGACAGAGAAGTCAGTGCTGCGATGCAGTATTGAGATTTGTCTTCATTGCGCTGTGGGGGTTCTGGTACTGCAATACCTGTGTGTGCTGCAAGTCATGAGTTATGCAGAATGTGACAGCTGTGTGTTAAGGCTTATTACCAGAGTGGAAGGACATACTGCAGTTGAGTGTTAAGATGACCTGTGCTGTGATAATCTGTAACAGCCAGTGGAGCACTTGATACGTCTTATTTCTTTGTGTCTCCCTTGCTTCCCTTTCATAGATGCTTAACGACCTGAACACATACCTCAACAAAGCCATTCCTGACACCAAGCTGACAATCCGCAAGTACCTGGATGTCAAGTTTGAGTATCTTGTGAGTATTGTTTCCTCAGTACGGGTATCATTGTTACCTTTGTTGTGTCTCTGTGGCAAAGAGTGGGATAGATCACATGTGCTGCTCAATATCTTAGGCGTATTGTACCGACAAACAAAAAGTGATGGGAGGATGTATTTGAAGTGCAGCAATTAACAAACTGACTGGCCACTATCTTACCATTAATTTCACTCCCTTCAGGGCCTCCAACAAAAATCTTATTGATATTTGATGATGCAATCCAATACAATGCACACACAAAAGGCGATGGGAGGAATACTTGCAGTAAGTCTAACCACTAGCAGTCACTCGGGGTAGCATTCCAATTCATCGTTCTTTTGCCCTCCAAGCCACCTCAGAATAGACTCTGCTATATGCAAATCAGTTTTGAGCCTTCTCCAAAAGGAACAGTCCAGCCCGAACTATCAAGCCAGGTCCTCTCTGAAACGGAACATAAGCAGCCCAAGACTCCACTGACACAATGCTTAAAAGTGGCCGGAATGCCGTGTGGAATTAGCCGCTACATGAAAGAGTAGTAATCATGATGAACTGGAGGAGGATAAAGTTGTAGCAGTACTGGAGAAAGAATTGCGCAGTAAGGGAGCAGGGATCTGGCATAGGTCAAAGGTACAGAGTTAGGGTTGATATGTGGAAGGATAAGGGATTTTGTTGATGGGTTGACACCGAGGAAGTACAGTGTTAATGCAGGGTACAGAAATACTGAAAGACAGGAGGGAAATAAACCTGGCAAGAGAAATTAAGGCACGCAGATCATGGAGTACTGGGCATAGGCGAAGTGCAAGGTTAGATGATCTCAGATAGGAGAGCAGTCAACTTATCTTAGGGACAAATGAGAAGACCAGAGCCTTTCATTGTGGTACACAAAAACAGGGTAGAAAAGGAGAGAGGCATCTCAGCAAACTGGAAAGTTTGCTTAGTAATTTAAAGCCTGCCGCTGACATCTAATGTTATCTGCAGTCACAACCTCGAGTCCTGCAAGGCAGACTTGTTCTTCATCCGTACAAGGTCAGTAAACTGATTTCAATTTAATCAAGCAATAGTAACATATTATTTAGAGTGCATAGAAACTGCATGGGTGTGACATGAAGATTTATAGAAATGAACACTGCATTACTGTTAATTATGAGGAACCTGAGGATGATGAAGCAGTTGTACTGAGGTGTTAGAACCCCATTTAGAGGGCCAAGGGGCAAGTGGGAGCTACTCGGCCCAACCATGATGGTTGTGGCCTTTTGCTCCTGATGTCCTGGAGCCCAGCCTATTATGGATCCTGAGGAACTGGACCAGGTTCCCCTTCAGCACTTTAATGTCAGTGGGAGAGCATGTCGATCAGTCCAAGGCTTCTTAGGGGTGCGGTAGGGTAACGGGACTGGGCAGGAACAGAGATTGAACACAGGGTCACAACTCAAAATATGTTCAATAGCAGCAATAAATGATTGTCCAGTCAAACACTTGCTTTTTTGGAAAAAAGAATTCTGATATATCATCACAAAGTAAAATATGGCTGCACAAACAATACACCGTCCCCCGAGATCAGGGCTCTAGTGTTTCAATAGGTGAGTTCCTGAATCCCATGCCCCTCTCGCTAGCAGTAGCGGTTTTCACCCATTCATTATAGGCAATATTCAGGTTAAGCCCCAATAGTCGTCCGAGTCTCAGGAGTCCCACTCTGACTCCAATTAAAGTCAAGAGTGTTCCAGCGCTACATGGCAGGCAGGTTTCCCTCGGGGCTTTCAAGCCTGTCAGTCAGTCTTACCTGCACTAGCAGGCTCTGCATTACCACAATCTCTGTGAGAGCATCCCTCGTGGGCGCAGAGGCTGCTACAGGTGTCTCCTTTGAGTAACGCACAGGCAGCCCTGCAGGGGCAATGGTTGGGTGTCCTCGAGTTCCTCACACACGGTCCTGCGGGAACAGAAGCCGGGTGTCCTCAGCGGTTCTCTGATGCCGGTAAGTTTCCTTGGATCCTCCCCATAGTTAAGGACGGAGGGAGGTGAGTTAATTTGACGCTTTTGATGCAGATCCTAAGTCAAGATTTAGGCCCACACGAGTTACCCCGGTGAGCTCTTCCTCTTGACGACAATCTCGACCAGACCACTCTCCTTGCCTTTTTCCAGGTGGCCCCACCTGGCATATGGAGTCACTGTCCTCACTCCGCTCACGGGCTACTGCTTTATCGACATGCCAGCAGTGTTCATGATGGCCCTGTCTGGCATACGAGGGTCACTGACTACACTCCACACACAGGCTACAACCCAGTTGGTGCAGAAGCATTCTCCTTATACCTCGCTTCAGAGATCCAATCGCCAGGGTCTCCTACTGGACCTCACTCCCTGCAGCGCTCTCCTCTTCCTCACTGGTCTTGGCAAGCAAGAATGCATTGGTGCACCAGTGGCATGTGGTCTTGGATTCCGTGGTTCATGTCCTCGCACCCAAGTGGGAATCTTGCAGGCCTTCGCTTCCAGTCCTTGTCAAAGACACAAGTCTTGCAGAGCTTCTCCTCCTCGCACAGTTAGACTAGCTGCTTCACAGTTGACAATTTTGGGGGCCTCGATCTCCCCTTCTTATATTCCATTTATAGACACCTAATGTGATTTAGGGCCGGAGTCTTTGAAGTTTATGTTGGGGGTCTGCTTCCTTTTGAAGTTCACTCTCCCGTGCCCTTCCTCCGGAAATGAGTTAGTTACAGTAGGAGCAACTCCAAATCTGATAGCCCACAACACAGGCCATGGGAGTGACTATAAGTTCATACCTGGATGTCATGCAGAGTACTATGCATATCAAAAGGTTACCCCAGGGCCTCAGTCATACTCTTTATGGTACTCTCATCAGCCCCATCTCTTTCCTGAGATGTGCCCAGGCCCCTTTTCAGTGACCTCGCTGAATCGAAGAGCACCCTTTTGAAGTATACCGAAGAGCCTGGTTCTCTCTTCCAGTGATGTGAACACCCCGTTCACAGGAATGCAGCAACACACATCTGTCTGGGGGATTCTTCTGCCTCCTCATACCCCTCCAGCTAGCTATGGTTCTCCCAAAATGGAGCCCAGAATCTTCCATGTGTTGTACCATTCATAGGCTCACATACACCCAGCACATGCATATAGCACACATGCAATGCACAGCACTGCATACTAATCTGATGTAGGCCACGGGTGAGTTAACCATGCAGCAGTGGAACTTTGCATGAGTGGACATGTAGGCCTCACTACAGTGACACATGTAAAAAGGCCTGTTCACTTTCATTGATCACTACACTATATACGCAATCCCTGAGACCGGCCTATTGCATGACACACAAGCATGATTCATGTTCGCCCATGACAACAAAAATCAGCACCAGGGATTCAGACTAGGCACTCCAGGCAAGGGAACATTTCCATCACCATGCAAGGGACTTTTCCGTTCTATCATGAGGAAGAACAGTGCTGTGACGGAGCAACCATCTGCTACAGAGCAAAGGTACGGAGGTAGGGACGACATGGTGAAACCTTGGACAGGAGAGAAAATGTGGGAGGGGTTGACATGAGGCACTGTAATGTCAAGGGCAGAAGTACCAGAGGTCGTGGTGAAAGCAAAAAAAAAGGAAACGAGATGCACATAGCACGGAGTGCAGCATAAGTGCATGGGCTCATAATCTTGGGACATGGAGGGACTACGTAACTGAACTGACTCACAAACAGGAAGACCACAGTCTACTTGTGTTACACAGAGACAGATTAGAAAATGGAAGAGGCAAATGGTCATGATTATTCAGTAAGTTAAGACTTGTTGCTGAAATCTAATTTGACCTGCAGATCTTCACCTTCCATCCTTCCGAGCTTGGTAAATGCAGTACTATAAAATGGAGCATTGGCAACACCCCTTCATTACAGTGCTTAGAAACCACATGAATGGGTAATGGGGTGCTATAGAAAAGATTGCTTAATATTCACTGTGAATAACTTGAATACTAAAAGGGCCAGAATACTGTGGAGAGAATGGTGCGCTTGTCGTGGTCAGTGGATTGGATCAGCAGACATCAAGCAAAGCCAAGGCGGCATAAGGGTGAGAAATTTGTAAAGGGTATGAACTGGAAAAGCACTAAGAGAGATATACGGAATCACCTTACATTTTTTATCAGATTCATAGCTCAACACACATTTTTGACCAGGAGTTAAAATAAGCTTGTCACTGAGAGGCAATGAAGATCTTTTTACGGTAAGTAACATTTTTATTTTTCTTATCTTGGATACATTAGCTGCAAAAGAGCAATCCGTCAAGTGGTGGTTTTGGAGGGGATGACTGGCACAGTTATGCCCTAAGCCTGGCTTCCTGAGAAGATAAAATGAATTTCAATACATTGATCCTACGGATAATGCCCCAGTCATGTTCACTGGCTGTTGGTCCTGAAAGACATGATTAAAAGTTATGCAGCAGTACTCCAAAAGGAGGGAAAGGAAGTTTTTAATATCCCTGCAATTAAACTATCTCAAAACGTACTCTGCAAAACCACACACTAATCTGTTGCCATTGTGTGTGTGTGAGTAAGATAAGTGAACTCCGGTGCTCATTAGTCTAGGGAGCCATACATTTGTTACTGAGGGTGGGACATTGGCTGCTTACGGTGAAGATAGTGTTGGTTTGAGATTAGCACAGTAGAAGATCAACTGTTGATAATCTTTGGATTGGCTTTGTTTTGTAGTCGTACTGCTTGAAGGTGAAGGAGATGGATGACGAGGAGTACAGCTGTATTGTAAGTAGAAGAGATGGCTTGCTTGTATATCTGTATCTCTTTATTCAAGGCTTTTGGTGGCATGTGTCTGAAGAGTTTCAGTGTAGAGGGGATCCTGTCCTATGAGCAGGATACCTCCTATGGAACTGAATGAAGCTTTTACTCTCTTTTAACCCTAATTTGACAGTGGAAATCAAGACTGCTTATGCTGAATCTTTGCAGCAGGTCAGTGTACATTCTAGCCCAAGGGATTTGGAGGACAGTCAGTCCATGATCCCAGGAAGTAGTAATTGGTAAGGCCAAACCCTGCATCCTACTAGAATCACATATTGATGCAGGAAACACCTTTAAAGAGAACAACATAGCTTCGCCCAAAGAACAGATATAAAACTGATATCAAGAACGCAGAGAAGTAGATGTGAAGACCAGAAGCTAAGTGTGAAACTAAACTAAACAGAACTAAAGAATACATTTATTATTCATGAGTTAATGCTAAATTGATTATTGTTAAAAATCAGTCCATAAAACAATTTGTACATAATTTGGTTGTCATAAAATAGCCTGGCAGATGACACAAACCTATCAGGCTCCAAGACAGTGAAGCTCAGTAAAGACACTGTGCTACACCAAACAATGGATTTAGGCCCAGATCTCTGTACTGGGGTGAAAGTCCCTAGTAAATGATACTCTGGGTACCTAAGGCCTGGGAGCTGAAGAGGGTCCCCTGGAACCCCCTGACTGGGACCATACCACTGCCCTTGCTGCTTGCATGCCTCTGTGAGGGAGAAAACGACAAAGTCGACATGGCACCCTGCCTGGGTGCCATGCCAGCCAGCCAGCACTGCCTGAAGGCATAGGTGAATCACCCCTCTAGCGGGCCTCATAGCCATAAGACAGGGTGCACTATACCACAGGTGAGGGCATATCTGCATGAGCAGATATGCCCCTACAATATTGGGGTCCATTCCTTCATATTGTAAGTCCCAGTGAAGCCATAGAGAGTACACGGGCTGGAAACTCGACAACTTGAGTTCCACAGCACTATGATGGCTTCCCTGAACACAGGAGTGTTTGGTACCAAACTACTCCTCTCAATAAATCCACACTGATGCCAGTGTGTGATTTATTGTACCATAACCCCGAGGGCACCTCAGAGGTGCCCCCTGCAAACCTACCAACCCTGGTGTGGTCTCTGGCCGGCTGTAAGCAGCCAGCCACCACCAGACATGTTTCTGGGTCCCTGGGTGGAGAGCCCCTGCTGTCTGGGACCAGAAATGATGCACATCCTGGGCAGAGGTGTCACATCTCTTCCCCAGGATGGGGGTTAGTGCTCGAAGGGAGAAGCCTCAAAGGCCTGCCGCCTTTGTAATGCAACCCACAGCCTCTGCTGCTAGCAGCAGATGGCAGCCCCTGGTTTACACCCCCACTTTGGGTGGGAAAACCGGCGGGAAAACTGAGAATAGCAGATGTGTCCACCTCTGCCAACTCCACCCCTAAGGTGGGGGAGGCGAGATGAAGCACATCTTTCAGTCCATGCCGTCTTGAAGTTGTGGGGACCCCGCCAATCAGGCTAGGTCTATGCCCCCTCCCACAGGAGGGTGGCATAATACAGGGTGTAGTCACCCCAGGTAAGGTGCCTTTTGGCCCTACCTTCTGCTCCCCTAAAACGCCCCTAAATCTTAGAAGTATTTATGTGGCTCCCCCAGACCGAGAAACTAGGTCTGCGACGACCTAAGAAGAAAGAAGACATCCCTGCAGAGAAAACTGAAGACGACGACTGCCTTGGCACCAGCCCTACCGGACTGTATCCAGCTTCTGCGCAACTGCGACCTGTCTGTGTTACTTGTGCCCCTTGTAGGATTGATAACTTCTTCTTTTATGTTTGCATGGTTTCCCTTCATCCTTGGTTCTTTAATGCTTGTCTGAGGACTTAGCGTATTTGTATGCATGCTCGGGGTAAGGATTGCTTTGGATCCATCTCTGATCCCTCCCTCTCTAATCATATACTCGTAATACTCAAAATCTCTGCTTCAGTGGCTTTGGGTTCCATTCAAGGATGAATGGTACTGTTATGCCATCCACTGTGCTTTGTCAAATTATGTTATGTGCAGATCATGTACCCTGAAATGTACCCTGTTCTTTAGCTCCCCTGCTGCTTTGGATGGAGAAGTTCTAATTGTTTATGTAAACTACTGGTGTCCTCCTACCCTTCCGTTACAGAAGTCACTAAATGTCCTCACTAGGCTAAGAATCTGTGCTTAGACTTATCAGCTAGTACAAATGACTTAGCATTGTAACCGTTTTACTGTTATCCCTCAGTTATGCCCCCTACACATACCGACCCACCTTCCTTTGTAAGCATTAATTGGCTCAGAGAGATGGGACTGAGTGTGGTATCTGGAGGAGTGTCATATAAGGGCAGAGACTGGATATTGAAGAGCTGACCCTGAACTAGGCTTCAGTTGTAGAACAATTGTATAACCTGCACATATATTGCTTTTAGTTGTATTGTCATTAAATTCTCTGCGATAGCCATAAACATTAGAATATCTCCACACATATGCGGTTTCCTAGAACACTTTTATTGTATATTTTTAATATGAAAAAAAGCAATAAATCTCAAGAAAATATGACTATTGGAGGCCCCATTTTCTATCTTTTTTTTTTTATTAATGCATCTTAATAGACAAATTAGTGAAACTGTACACTTGGCTGAAAACACAATTTGTATCACTTCTTAAATTGACACAGAGGAAATGTAGCCTCTGTAAAGGCCTTGCATGTACATCTACATATAGAAATGTTACAATGTGGTGCCAAACTGACACACATGCAAGTTTAAAAATTCCTGGAGCTGGCAGACTTCCATCAAGCTGTGCAGTCTCCAGAAGTTTGTGTTTTATGACACTATGAGAAATATAAACTGCTTTTATTTTTCATTTTAAAAAGTGGTAACTACAGCAGTGCTCTTGCCTAAATGCAAAACAACCTTAGAGAACTAGAAGACAAGAAATAAGCATTGGGAAGGAGAGTGGATCTAAAATAATAATTAAAAAAGCATAGAATCCATGAGGAGACCTTTGTATCGCATGACTGCAAATTGGGTAGCATCTGGGGCTGAAAAGAAAGGTCACAAAGTGGTTAAGGAGTTCAGATAGTTACTGGCCATTGCTGGTGCTTGGTGTTAGAAAGAACTCCTCACTAGACATAGGAACTGAAACAAAGGAGACAAAATGATTTGCCCAGAATTGCACAATTTTCCTCAAGTCCCCCTTCCCCTCCTGTAAGTGATACTTGTAGAGAAAGGAGTAGGTACTAAATGGAATTTGAAGTAGTTGCCTGCTCCATTAGCCAATACCCCCCCCAACCCCCTATTAATTTAGCAAAATATGATAGCCAGTGGGGTTTCAGAGATGGGCTGGGCTCAAACATATCTCAACTTCAGATGAAGAGCCGCTGTAACTAAAAGTCTGTCCTTTTTTAACAGGCCATTGGTGAGCCATTGTATCGTGTGGGCACTGGCAACTACGAGTACCGATTGGTTCTGCGCTGTAGGCAGGAGGCCCGCTCCCGCTTTGCTAAGATGAGAAAGGATGTGCTGGAGAAAGTAGAGCTGCTGGACCAAAAACATGGTAAGTCTGTCCTCTTCCTACTTTCCCCCATCGCATGCTCTACTTCAACACTTCTGACATTACCTCATTGGTTACATTTTTGTTTAGACTAGCCCTTCCAACCTTATAAACCAGTAATTTATGACGAGTTGTCCATTACAGCATTATGAGATCCTGACATGTAGTACACTTAAACTGTACTCCCGTAAATTTAGAATTCAACATTCAACCATTCCATCACTGCTGTCTGCTTTGCAAGATGTACCTTTGTTTCCCTGTTGCTGAGAGTCTTTCCTTGAAATAGGATTCTTGACCTGCCTTCCACAGTGGTCTGAAAAGTCTAGTGCCTGCCTTCATTTTCCACATATTACTTCAAAACTCTTCAACTTCCTACTGCTTGCTTGAGGGTGTCATAGTATGAAGCGGTGGATATGAAGGCAAATTGCAGTCAGCAAGAGCTCTTCTCAAGGTGCCGCATTATTAATGGACCTAATTAGAACTTTCTGCAGCTTTGCTCTTTGAGCACATAGGATACCTTCTACAGTGTTTACATTGGTGTTCATGTTCTCTCACGTAGGCAACCCAGAGAAAATCAAGCACTTCCTCCCTTCTTACTACCTTTGAAAAACCTCTGCACACTTATTTGTTCAATCATTTTTAAATATAGCATCCCTGTGGATGGCAATACATATTCAAAACTTTCCTAGGACCATGTTCTAGAGCAGAGGTTTACATAATTGGTGGGCAAGTTCCAGATCAGTGGCAAGGTTTAAGAGTATCCACATAGTATTTCAATCAATGTAAAAGGAATTAATTTACAAATAAGTGGTTATTCTGAAAATCTGGCTTGGATCTCTCCCTATTGCCATATGATGAACATCCCTGTTTTAGAAAATATAGACAGGTAGTCCTTGTACATCCCAGGATATGTATCACCACCACATCGATTAAAAAGATGTATCCTTACAAGCTTATTACTTTTGTTTATTAGGACTCATCCCTATGTATGTTTCCATTATTCTGATTGATGCGGGGGCATTGCATTCAGCAAAAACACTTCCCTTAAGTAATTTGCTCATTACATATTTCTTTTGCCAAGGGAGTTATTGCTCTCCGTCACAGGGTGTTCATAAATGCTTTATATCTAGAAGATATGGAGTGCCTTGGACCTTTGTTTTAGGAAACACACTCCATGATGTGGGTGACAGAAAGAAATAATCTCGCCCCATGACACACCACAGAGCTCAGAGAAGCCAAAACAAAACTTCGTAATCTAGAGCGCACTTGGCACAGGAATTATGAAGGCTTACAAAAATAAGATAAATAATATATCTAATATGCAAAAGAAAGTTTTCAGTATTGTAAAAGAACGGAGTGATATAATAAGAACGTCCCTGGGTATGGCCTGATCACAACAGTTCTGTGGTCATTTGAATTATTAAACAAGGTCACACAAATAAGGAAAGGAATAGACCATGGACATTTTCCTTCTGTTATTTACAAATAAGTTACCAGATGATAGAAAGTTGTCCCTTTTTGGTGCCATCTTAATGGACAGTCTCATAATGTTGGTGTCCAAAATCAACCCTGGATCACCGTTAGACTATACCCCCGTTTATAATGAAGCATGTCTTAAACACGTCCACTATCCCTTTCCCGGCTTTACTAAATTCCTCTAGTACAAGGCATTGGGCCTCATTTTTTTAAAAGAAGCAATTAACATACCATACATAGCATTACTTAAAAACGATATATGTAAATGCAACACTTTCTTTTTACTTTGTATTTTTTATAAAAAGAAATGTGCATATAAAAAAAAAAACCACTATAAAATTAGAAATGTATAGAACAGCATTGTAATCCAATTTCCTTTTTAATTTGCTCCTTTTTAAAGGAGAAGAAAATGAAAAGAAACTGCTCTAATAGGCAATACAGCTTCTCACAGTGTAAAAATATATTGTTGCTTTTAGGAAGTCTCTTTTTGTGGTTTATACAGTCTCAAACTCTACAGGTGTCCCCATCCACTTTCATTACTGTTTTAAGAAAGAATCTCCATGATCTAGAGAAAGCATACTCGAACATCCTTCACAGGAAGTTTTAATTAAGATGAGTATAATCTAGCTTTTTTGTAATTTCATAAAAATTATAACAAATCATCTATGAACATGAATAATTACTTGGCAATATTAACTGGCAGCATAGGTATCAGATATAAGATGGCTTGAGCCATCATTTCGTAATTGTATTTAACTGTCTCTACCAAGATAGAAATAATAAAGACCATTTTTTGAGAGACTCCTGTAATGCTTGTTTTAATAAAGTCCAAATTTAAGTTAATAGTGTTCTTAATAGATTTGGTAAACCAGTTAGTTCTTTTTTTTATTGTTCACTTGAAATTCATCACACTAAAAAGGCAAGATTTTTGATTTCTCGAGGTTTAGTTTGAAGCTAGATAATTTACAGAAAATCAGAACTACATTTAAAAAATAGATAACATTACCTTGGTTTCTAACCTAAAACAATACATAATCTGCAAATGTTCAATATTTTATTTCCCTGTCAGTACATTGAAGACCTTGTATACCAAACCTTCTGTTTGACAAATTTTAGTGAAAAAAGTTTTGAGGAATAAAGCAAAGTAAAGAAGAGAGGGACATGCATGTCTGGTACCTCTTTGTAAATGAAAATAAGGAAAGATAACGCCACAGATAAGCACACAGGATCTATGTTCATTATGTAATAAAGAAATAAAATGAATATATTTAGAGCCCAGCACATGTCGTCCAATCCAGATGAAAACCTTTTTAACTCAAATTGTTAGTGCCTCAAAAGGAGATGTATAACTGGAAGTTTTACTGATAATTTTACGGAAATTGTGTATAGTATGTGAAACAAGTCTGTTTTAATGAACCTATGCTAATCATTATTGATATGTTTAGGTAGCACATACTCCAGTCTTAAGATAAGTGTCCTGGCAAAAATTGTGCAATACAAATTATTCAAAGAAATAGGAATGGTCGTTTTAGGAAAGAGTAATAAAGATTCCCCTTTGTTGTATAGGACAGTTTATGGCTTCTTAAAAAAGTACCTTTATCTTTCCTTTGTGAGTAGAATTTACTATGCATATTTAAAAGATTGGGCAAAAGAATATCATTAAAATGAGAATATATTTCAAACAGAAATCTATCTTGACCTGGAGCTTTTCCCCTTTTATGAAGCGAAAGAGCTTATTTTATTTTCCTCCATAAAATCCTCTAAAAGAGTTAAAACTCTATTGGATAATTATTTCTTGAAACATCTACGAAATAATCTGTATTGGTATGCTGGGAATCTAAGTATACAAATTCTTATAGAATCGAAGAAAAGAGTCCAAAATATGAGGATGAGCAGTCTCAGTGATACCATTTTGTAGGAACCTGGCTCTTTATATAGTATACCAAAAAAGAGGTATGCTGTGAAAAGAGTCCAGGTAGCCCTTATAAGTGGACAGTGGCTCCCTTAGGGGGTAGTGTGGTCGAGAAGCCTTAGGCTTATCAGAAAGGAGTGTTAAACATCTTCTGCATACGCACAGTCAATAAATGATACACCCAACTCAATAAGTGGATCCACACCAATTTATAAAAATAACACTTATCTTTATATAAATGTAGGCACCAAGGTCCTCAAAATCAGATAAGTACGTTTCGAGTTAGAAATATTTACAGTTTACAAAAGTCAACACTTAGTGCAATTTCTGAAGCAGTAATGTTATCCTATGGAGGAAAGGCATATACTGCATACAGGTACTTTACAGCGATTTACAGGACCAATCTTCCGGACTTAAGATTAGTATGGGGCAGGCAGGGGTCAAAACAGCACCAAAAGGTAATCTCGGGCAGCACTGGGACGACCGGTTGAAGAGGTGCAATACAGCGTTGGGTGCCTTATTGAAGTAAATGGGGATTGGTCTGCTCAAAAAGTGGCTGCAAGCTGGTACTGGGGGACCAGTCCGGCTGAGCCAACAAGGGGGCTCAGGTCTCACGATGCTCGGGGATGTGGGGACACATTTGGTCCTCTTCTCCTGAGGGCAGCTGGGTGTAGATGTGTCCTGAGGCGTCGGGTTTTTGTCACCGGGGACACTCGCGGTAGATTGGGCCTGCACATAGAGGCTGCAGCGGTTAGTCCACGGTTGGCAAACCCAAGGTGAGCTTCTGATCTGGAGGGCCTGGGTACCATGCTGGCACCTTTGGCCCACTTCAATTCAGGCTAGGGGGTACAGGTGTAGTGGTGCTTTCCGGTGGTGGGTTTTACATGGTCCGGAGTCCTCGCAGCTCTTCTGGGGTGCCTGCAGGATGCAGGGGAGCAGCTCCACTACTCCTTGGGAGTTCCTGGATCTTGGGTCAAGGCTGGCAGTCCTCCCAGACTCTTGAACGCACAGGCAGCTGCAGGACGAGTTGTCTTTGGTGCAGTTGTCGAGTACAGGTTGCAGGGATGGCGCCAAGTCAGTTGCTGGTCATCTGATTTTCTGGTGCCAGGGGCTCCCCTAAATACTAGATTTAGGGGCATTAGGAGAGTGTAGGGTAGTAGCCAATGGGCTACTTACCCCTTGGGTTACAATGTGCCCTATATGACCACTTCCTGTGGGAAGTGGGCATAACCCTGTCCCAGAGTTCTTAATACTGCCAACACCAAGATGGCAGACTTTGAATTTTCATGTCCACATCAGGTAGCCCATCTTAGGGGTGAACATGCCTCTCTGACTACTAATTTTCCCACCAGTCCAGGCACCGAATGGGTCCTGACCTGGGGGGGAGGGGGCATCCCCTCACCTCTGAGAGAAGCCAGATTCGCATATCAAAGGCGGTGGGCTCTTTGAAGCTCCCTGCCTTGAAATGCTAATTTAGGGGTCATCCTGCTTGAGGGGGTGTAAAAAACCCTCTGCCAGAGCAGGCTTTGTTCCTGACCTCCTAAGAGCGTGGTCCCTCATCTCACCCCTTGGGGTCAGAAACTAGTCTGTCGTGGCAGGCTGGTCGGAACCAGTCAGCCAGCACACTAGTAGTTGGTAGGTTTTCAGGGATCACCTCTAAGGTGCCCTCTGGGTGCATGTATTAATAAATCCGTCACTGGAATCAGTGTGGGTTTTTTAATAGAAGATGTTTGATACCAAACATCTTTTGTTTCAGTGAAGTCATCATGTAGCTGGGGAACTCGTTGACCAGTGTCCAGCACGTACTTAAAACGGCTTCCCTGTTCACCTGTACTGGCAGCAATTAACTGGCCAGCACAGGGGCATATCTGCGCATGCAGAAATGTGCCTACATGTAGTATAGTGCACCCTGCATCTGAAAGAAACACGTTAGTTATAGATTCCTTACCTTAGAATTACCCCCAGGCGTCAGACTGGATCCGGAAAGTTTTTTCGTCAGCAGTACCTCTGCGCGTCGGAAGGTGGCGTTGGTCGACTCCGCGTCCGTCGTCTGCGTCGTGGTCGCCGGGATGACGTTGCGGCAGCTACTTAGACGCCGCCCTCGCGCGCTGTCAGTTCTTTCTCTTTCCGCGCCAGCCAGCGCAGATCCGGGAAGAGCGGTAACTCAGTCATTTTTTGACTAACTTTTTCTCGACTTTTGTTGACTTCTTTCTTCGAGTCTCCGACTCCGAAAAGGTGCACGAGGGATGCCCGGCTTCAAGGCTTGCAGTTCCTGTAGCCGACTGATGTCGGTGACGGATCCGCACCGCGTGTGTCTTTTTTGCCTGGAGCGCGACCACGACCCCAAGTCGCGCTCTGACTGCCGGTCGATGGTTCCGAAGGCTTTGCGGGAGCGGTCCCGAAAGTTGCTTGAACATCGGCAGTCGGCTCCGCGCCGTAAGAGGTCCCGGTCGAGAGGGAGGTCGAGGGACCGGTCGCGGAGCCACCACCATTCCGGTTCGAAATCATCGAAGTCTTCACACTCGGGGTCGGGTAAGTCGAAGCACAAGAAGAAGTCGAAGAAGCATCGTCGTTCTTCGACTTCTCCTCGTCGGTCGGCTGATCCGACGAGGCACGTGGGTGGTGCCCCTCCCGCGGCTCCGCGTGCGGAGCCTGCAGAGCCGACTTTCCGGGTCCCGGAGCGACTCCCGCCCAGCTTCGTACGTTCTACAAGGCGATGCATGCCATCTTTGGGCGAACCGACCCCGCAGGCGCGCCTTCGGGCCCCGGGGAATCGGTTGGGGGGCCTAGGTCTTCGCTGCCGGCGGCTCCTGCCCCAGCGCCGCAGGCCCCCCTTGGATCCAGGCCTGGATCCGGATCGGCGCCGGTTGACCTCGTTACGCCTCCACCGGCGCCACTTCCGACGGCACCACTACCGCGTCCGACGCCGGTTGGCCCCCCGGCCGGCGTCGACCCCGGCCTCCATCCGGACGTGGACACGGAGCCACACCGGCGTCGTCCAACACCGGATCCGGCGCCGGGTGGGGTTTTCATGCCCCTGTTCACTCCTGGGGTCCCTTTTCAACCACAGTGGCACCCAGAGGATGATGAGGACTGGGAGGGGTCAGGTGACCCTTTAACTGACCAGTTGGAAAGTGAACAGGACTGGAGAGAGAAACTGGGGGATGCCAGTGGTTTGGACACCTCCCCTGACCTTGGCATGTTGTCTCCTCCTACCGTGGCTACGGAGGAGGGAGCGTCATACGCAGTGGTGTTGCGTAGGGCGGCCGAGGCTCTCAACCTCAAGCTTCCTACTGTGGCGGTCAGGACTAACCTCCTGACGGAGGTGCTTCAGCCGGCTGCGAGCTCTTCGGAGCCCTTGCTGCCGTTCAATGAGGCCCTCACCGACGTCCTTTTGGGCACCTGGTCCAGGCCCAACACGGGGGCTCCCGTGGACAGGATGATTGCCCGACGCCACCGCCCGGCTCCGGGCGACCCCACTTTCCTCTCCCTACACCCCACCCGGAGAGCTTGGTTGTCCAAGCCTCCACTTCTAAAAGCGCATTCCCTACCGCTCCCCCGGAAAGGGAATCCAAGAAGCTGGGCCACCTTGGGAAGAAGATTTTCTCTTCCGCCAGCTTAGGACTACGGTCGGTAAACACCGCATGTCTCTTGGGCCGTTATTCCCACTCCATGTGGGATACGGTGGGGCAGGTGCTGCCTCAGTGTCCGGAGGAGGCCCGGGCAGTGCTCTCCCAGGCTGTGGCCGCCGGAAGAGATGCAGCAAAGTTTGCCATACGTTGTGGGCTGGACACCGCCGACTCTCTGGGCAGGACCATTTGAACGTCTGTAGCGCTTCGTCGCTACGCCTGGATGAGGTCGACTGGCTTTTCAGGGGATGTCCAGAACACCTTGATGGACATGCCCTTTGATGGCCGTCACCTTTTTGGTGACAAAGCAGACAACGCTCTAGAGCGTTTCAAGGACTCACGGGCTACGACCAAGTCCTTGGGCCTCGCCACCCGCCCTGCGCAGTCTCCTTTTCACCCCTTTCGTGGCTACGAAAGGGGTGCCCCGCTACGTCCCGCCCAGAGCCACAGGCCGCAGCAAGTTACCCAACCTTTGCGCGGCCGGGGAGGTGGGAACAACCGTCGTGGTTCCGGGGGCCAGCGGGCGGACCAGTCCACCAACCCCCCTCCGCAGCAGCCTCCAAATCCTCCTAGTCCGACCTTTCAGGCCCATCAAACGCCAGTGGCCGGCAGGATTCGCCATCACCTCCCCCACTGGCACACCATCACGTTGGACAGGTGGGTTTTGCAGATAGTCCGAAGGGGCTACTCCCTCCCCTTCGAGACTTCCCCCTCCAGCCATGCCACCAAGATACCACCGCATGTCGGAGGATCATCTGGCCCTTCTCCAGCAGGAAGTTACGGCTCTCTTGGCCAAGGGAGCCATCGAGCGCGTTCCTGTCCCAGAAGTAGGTCGTGGTTGTTACTCCCACTACTTTCTGGTCCCCAAGAAGGACCAGGGCCTGCGTCCTATCTTGGATCTCAGGGATGTCAACCGCTTCCTCCGGAAGGAGAAGTTCAAGATGTTGACGCTTGCACAGGTCTTGTCTGCCCTCGACCCGCAAGACTGGTTGGTAGCGTTGGACTTGCAGAACGCTTATTTTCACATCCCCGTCCTGCCGGCCCACCGGCGTTACCTACGGTTCACGGTAGGCCACGAGCATTTTCAATTTACCGTGCTCCCCTTTGGCCTTACCAGCGCCCCTCGGGTGTTCACGAAAGTGATGGCGGTGATCGCAGCTCATCTGCGCAGATCAGGGGTTTCAGTCTTCCCCTATCTCGACGACTGGCTGTTGAAGGCGGGCTCGCCCCAGGCAGTCGTCTCCCACCTCCAGACTACGGCCGACCTCCTGCATTCGCTGGGGTTTTCCATCAATGTGCTGAAGTCACACCTGATTCCCTCTCTGAAGCTCCTCTTCATCGGAGCGGTTCTGGACACGACGCGGTTTCGGGTCTATCCTCCCGAGCAGCGAGTCCAGGATATTCAGGCTATGATTCCGATCTTTCAGCCTCTATCCCGGGTTTCGGTCAGAGTGACTCTGAGGCTGCTGGGCCTCAAGGCCTCCTGCATCCTGCTGGTCGATTATGCCAGGTGGCATATGCAGGCTCTGCAGTGGGACCTGAAGTTCCAGTGGGCGCAGCATCAGGGGAATCTGTCCGATTGCGTCCAGATCTCGGAGGGCACTGCACGTCAACTGCAGTGGTGGCTCATGAACCAGGATTGGGTCAATGGCAGATCCCTCTCCCTTCCCCAACCAGACCACACTGTGGTGACGGACGCGTACCTTCTGGGATGGGGTGGCCACATGGGAGAGGTGGAGATCAGAGGCCTCTGGTCTCCGGCGGAGTCCGGGCTCCACATCAACCTTCTGGAGCTCCGGGCGATTCGTCTTGCACTCACGGCATTCCTTCCCTCTGTCCGGGGAAGAGTAGTGCAGGTGTTCACGGACAACACCACCGCCATGTGGTACTGCAACAAACAGGGCGGGGTGGGGTCGTGAACCCTATGTCAAGAGGCCCTCCGCCTCTGGACATGGCTGGAACATCAGCGCATATCCCTGGTGGTTCAACACCTGGCAGGTTCCCTGAACGCCAGGGCAGACGAACTCAGCCGCAGGTGCATGATGGATCACGAATGGCGTCTCCACTCGGAGGTGGTGCAAGGTCTCTTTCAACAATGGGGAGAGCCTTGGTTAGATCTATTCGCCACCGAAGAGGACGCGCAATGTCAGCAATTCTGCGCGTTGGAATTTCCAAGGCGGCACTCGCTAGGCGACGTCTTTCGTCGCGAGTGGAGTTGCGGTCTGTTCTACGCCTTTCCGCCAATACCACTTCTGCCCAGAGTGCTGAAGAAGATCAAGCGCGACCGGGCCCAAGTCATTCTTGTGGCTCCGGATTGGGCACGAAGTGTCTGGTATCCCGAGCTACTCAACATGGCCATCGATCCTCCGATCAGACTGCCTCTTCGGGAGGATCTTCTGTCGCAGCAGCAGGGGACGGTCCTCCACCCGAACCTGTCCAGTCTCCTCCTCCTTGCGTGGAGATTGAGCCGCGGCAGTTGACGTCTTTCGACCTGCCTCCCGAAGTCTGTGACGTAATCTTGGCAGCCAGGCGTCCCTCCACTAAGACGGTATACGCCTGCCGGTGGAACAAATTTGTGGCATGGTGCACAGCAAAGGCTTTAGATCCCCTTTCTGCCCCTCTTTCTGAAGTACTCTTGTTCCTTCTCTCTTTAGCCCAGCAGGGCTCTGCTCTGGGCTCTGTCAAGGGCTATCTGTCAGCCATCTCTGCTTTCCTTCGGCTGCCAGGTCAGCCTTCTCTTTTCAAGTCCCCGGTAGTTAACCGTTTCTTAAAAGGCTTAACACATCTTTTTCCTCCAATCCCCTTCGTTATGCCTCAGTGGGACATGAATCTTGTGCTAACTTATCTAATGTGCGCTCCCTTTGAGCCGCTTCATAGCTGTCCCTTACGACTCTTAAGACTGCTTTCCTGGTAGCCATCACTTCTGCTAGAAGGGTGAGCGAGCTCCAGGCCCTTTCTTCAAAACCTCCTTTCCTATCTGTTCATCCGGATAAGGTGGTTCTCCGAACCCGTCCATCCTTCCTTCCTAAGGTGGTCACTGCCTTCCACATTGGGCAGACCATTACCTTGCCCACCTTCTTTCCGCCTCCGCATCCTTCGAAGGAGAAAGAGAGGCTCCACCGTCTGGACCCAAAACTTGCGCTCTCCTTCTATCTGGATCGCACCAAACAGTTCCGGGTGGATGATCAACTTTTTGTTGGCTACGTGGGCGCAAAGACGGGTCGGGCCGTACACAAACGCACCATTTCACGATGGGTCGTGTTGTGTATTAAAGCTTGTTACTCTCTGGCTAAAAAAGAGCCTCCAGTAGGGCTACGTGCTCACTCCACCAGGGCGACGGCAGCCACTACTGCCTTGGGAAGAGGAGTTCCTCTAAATGACATCTGTCAGGCAGCTACGTGGGCATCACTGCACACGTTTACCAAACACTGCTGTCTGGACAGCCAAGTCCGGAGAGACGGCTTCTTTGGCCTGTTCTGTTCTCCAGGACTTTCTGGTGTGATCTTGGTTCGCAGACCCACCACCGGGGTTGGTGTTGCTGGGGTATCTATTCTAAGGTAAGGAATCTATAACTAACGTGTTTCTTTCAGATGAACAAGTTACTTACCTTCGGTAACGATATATCTTTAAGAAACATTAGTTAGTTATAGATTCCTTACCGCCCCACCCATCCTCCCCGTTCTGCGAACTGATTTCTAGGGTTAAGGACATCCTTTCAGGGCCCTAGCTTTGTGCACCAATGGTCAGTGTCTTGCATGGCTCTGCGTTTCTGGCGTGGAAAGTCGTGTACAGAACTGACGTCAGCGCGCGAGGGCGGCGTCTAAGTAGCTGCCGCGACGTCATCCTGGCGACCATGACGCCGACGACGGACGCGAAGCCGACCGACGCCACCTTCCGACGCGCAGAGGTACTGCTGACGAAAAAACTTTCCGGATCCAGTCTGACGCCTGGGGGTAATTCTAAGGTAAGGAATCTATAACTAACTAATGTTTCTTACAGATATATCGTTACCGAAGGTAAGTAACTTGTTCTTTAGGGCTGTAAGGCCTGCTGTAGGGGGTGACTTTCCTATATTACATGCAGTGTCTGCAGGCATGGCACACGGGGCTGTGTGCCATGTCTGTCTGTGTTTTCACTCTTGTCTGCACAAAGACACCCACCCTGTGATGGCAGGGTGCATGGGCTTGGTGAAGTGTCCCTTAGGGTCGCTCAATACATGCTGCAGCCCTTAAGGACCCTCTTTAGCCTCTTTTCCCTAGGTGCCAGGGGTACCATTTAATAGGGACTTACAGGGGGGTGCTAAAGGTATTGCCAATTGGGGAAACAATTGTACAGTTTAGGAAAAATATCTGGAACTTGGGACCTGGTTAGCAGGAACCCAGTGCACTTTCTGTCAAAATTGCATTGAATACCAGGCAAAAAGTGGGAGTGGCTGTGTCAAAAAGGGGCACTTTCCTACACATTTTCGTTTACAGTAACGGGAAAAATACTTTTCTTTTTAAATAATTGGCTAAAATAGTTGTGAGACTTAGCTTTTGTTTATAAAGAGAATATCATGCACATTGAGTTGTACTCCTGTTAAGATTAAACTTTGCTCTAAAAATGAGTTGTTAAATGATTCGTTTTGTAGTATAAAATATGTTCTAATTTTTTTTATTATTTTGAAAATGAATCTTAGATTTTTCTTCAGAATTTTTCTTCTAACGCTTTTTTCTTGGGCAAATAATGATTTAAATAACCACGAGACAAAGTTTATAAGCATCCCAAGTGATTTGAAATTGAGGAAGGGATTGTTATTATCTATAAACTCCTTGGTGAAGGCCCAAATTCCAATGGAAAATTAGGGTCATTTAAAAGATGGGTATACACCGCCGGCTATTTCTTTTTCTTGAAGGAAGAATGTCAAAATAAAGAGGGCGCTGAGCCATGATATGAGATTAAGATGGAAACAAAGTGTAGTAATTTTGACTTGAAAAAATATAATCAGTTCTAGTATAGGTAAAATGGACGGGGAAAAAAAGAATTTACTCTTATCAGGCTTACAAAGTCTCCAGGAACCAAACAATGTGCTTAAGGAGATGTCTCTTAAAAGCTTTCTGCATTTTATTTGGGCAGGATTTGTAGCAGGACCTTGTGCCACTGAGGGGATCCATCAGTTACAACCCTCTCCCTAGTTTACCTTTTCTCAGAGATTGTCATTAGTTTTGCTCCCTTGAAAGCAACAACCAACATTTTTTAAATTAAGCAATAACCAACAACTTTCACAATAATTCCCCTGAGATAATACAACATCATCATTGAGAAGTTTAAAAAAACAAAAGTATATCTCCATTTATTGTGGTTTTAGCAAATCTAAATTCTTTTCTGCAGAAAACCTGATGATCTACAAGATGAATCTCTTAAGTAAAGTGAAGTGAGTCTTAAATTTAGATAAATAGGATAATACGTTTTCTCTAAATTAGGTTTATAAGACCCGTTGAATTCCCAGAACCTAATGTAGGTTTTTTAGACTAAGAGAAACCAACACAACCAACACAAATAGTCCCCAAACACCACTCCAGCGTTGGAAGGAAAATGATGATGATATATACAATGACAAGTTTCTGAAGGTACGTAGTAAGAGATACACAATAATAAGGAGCGAATGAATGGTACGGATGAAAGTAACTATGCTAAATAAATGAAAAGGCATACATAAGAGAGAAAATGCTGGGATAAGGTGTGGTGAAAGCCAGAGGTATCTTGCTCCTGCCTGTACTAAACGGTTATGGGTCAATACAACAATTTTAGTCATTACACTGCATCCTTTTTAGCGGGAGTCACTACTACTTACCAACACGAGGGAACTACTCGATTAATCGTAACCTATTCTGGCTTCCATTTTATTCTGTACTAGTAAAGGGAGCAAATTCAACATAAATTATTGTTGCATAATAACAAATGTTATTTTGCCTCAAAGATTCTTTATTTTTTTTTAACAGCACATTAAAAACATTGTAAGACATTAAATGTATCCCTTGTTATCTCTTGGAGTACACTTCCAGTCTTTGTCTCAAAGAATAAACCTGTTTTACAGGACAATCCTAATAATCCATTCCATTGATGAATAAGATCCGCCAGTTTGGAAATACATTTATCAAGTATTCTTTGCTAGCTTGGTCTTATCCTTTTTTTTTTTGATCTGAGAAAAAAATCACAATTCTACAGTACATGACCAGAACGGAGGTAAAGTAAAACAACTTATCAAATTGCATTGATGGTCATTGCATTTAAGCATAGTGGTAACAGGGTGCAGTGTGCCTCAGATAAAGAGTGCATGTATATAGCAGGCAGGAGAGAGGTCTGTATCCTACAGTAATTTTTGAAAATAATGGTCATGCCCAGGAAAAAACTCAGACATCCAGATTCTGATAGGGTCCGAGATATGGCTCAATCTAGATTGATACCTTCCACTTTCAAAACATTTCCAGAGTGCAGGCATTCATAAACTCCTGCCGCCCCATACCTGTGGATGTGGTATCTTGACAGCCAAAATTGAGCAAAAACTAGCCTAGCCAGGGAGATAGTAAAAAATAGATCCCAGTTACGCTAGATAGAAACAGCTGTGAATGTCCAAGTATAATCATCATATTATCCCAAATGTCTTTTGGATGAGAGCTCCTATCCAATTTGCAAAAGATAAAATACCAGTACCCGGGTATACCTGGACAAAAAGCCAAAATGTGTACACTATCTACCCAGTCAGTCCTGCCCCGGAAGCATTTCCCATCTTGCCTTCCCTTACCTTCATCTTACATAGGCCAAAAGGGGTATAATAAAAAATAATTCAAAAATTGGTTGTTTCCGATCTACTTATGCTTACAGTGCTCCCATCTCCTAAAGAACATGTAAGCTTGTCATTTTATTCTGTGTTTTTGGGCATATTGAAGGTCTCATAACAAGAAACACAACCCACTGTAGGGAACTCGGCTTGTGCTGCAGTTAACCCCACCCCCATATTGCAGGCTGCGTGACATGGTGCAAACCATGAGTGAAAACCCAACATGACACACTCCTTTGTGTCATGCCAAAGTCACAGCATCTACTATATGTAAGTCACCCCATACAGCAGGCCTTTGAGCCCTAAGGCAGGGTGCATTATATTTTATGTGAGGACATATCTGCATGAGCAGATGTGCCCCTATGATGTCTAGTTCCATTACTAGATATTGCAAGTGACCAGGGAAGCCATTTTTAAAAGCATGTGCTGGCCACTGATGAAAATGAGTTTCCCAGGTACATGATACCTTCACTGAAAATAGGGATGTTTGGTATCAAACATCTCGTATTAATAAAACCACACTGATGCCAGTGTCAGATGTACTAATACATGCACACCGACGGCACCTTAGAGGTGCCCCCTGAAAACTACCAGCCCCTGGTGTGTTGGCTGACTGTTTTCTGCCAGCCTGCTACCAGAGACGAATGTCTGACCCCAAAGGGTGAGAGCCTTTGCTCTCAGGAGGTCATAAACAAAGCGTGCTTGGGAAGCGGGTGATAACATCCCCTCTCACAGGATGACCTGCTGATTAGCATTCAAAGGCAGAGGAACTTCAAAGAAGCTACCGCCTTTGAAATGCGAGTCTGGCTTCCCTCACAGTTGAGGAGGCTGACCCCCTTTGTCCAAAACCGTTTGGCAACTGGACAGGTGGGAAAATTAGCTAGTCAGGTAGGCATGCCCACCCACAGGCTAGTACCACCGCTAAAGTGGCTTAATCTGACCTGTATAACATTACAACACATTCTGTTGCAACGCATGCCTTTACCATGCATGCGCTACAACGCTATTGCATTTACCACGAATATGCCTTTACCATGCATACCTTTATAACGAAATTCGTTGTAAAAGCATACATGTTAAAGGCATATTTGTGGTAAAGGTGACCCCTGCCCTGAGTCCTAAAACCGGACCCTTGCACCCCCCCACCCCTCCACTGACCCCAGCTCATAAAAACAACTCCTTCCCTGAGCCCTAAAGGTGAACCCCTGCGCGACTCCCTGATTTCCCCCCTTCCTTTCCGGCTCCCAGTCCTTCTAAAAACTACCCCTCACCTTCCCTGAGCCATAAATGCGGACCCTGTGCGGCCCCCCGCCCTTCTAAAAACGACTCCTCCCCTAAGCCCTAAAAGCGGTCCCCTGTGTGACCCCCCCCAATAAAAAAAAATTATATACATTTGTAAGCGCCTGCCCCAGGCCCAATCCATTTTACCTCTCCACGACGTCAACTCCCCTGAGGCGCAGCGCAAGTAGTAAAGAGGAAGCGGAAGGGTCTCTCTGGTCCTCTAATGGCACCGATGGCCTTCACCACCCTTACCATGCATATACCTTTACCATACATACCTTTACAACAATTTACGTTTTAAAGGCATGCGTGGTAAAGGCTATGCGTGGTAACGGTGCACACCCTTACCACACATATACCTTTACCATACATACCTTTACAACGTAATTCGTTGTAAAGGCATGCATGGAAACAGCTGCGTTGGAATGGCTGTTTCCCCCTTATCTGAGATGGACACGAATATTCAGAGTTACCATTCTTTGTGTTGGCAAACTAGGCATTCTGGGAGAGGGTTATGCCCGCTTTCCACAAAAAGTGGTCATATAGGGGGCGTAGTCACCCCAGGGGTAAGTAGCCCATTGGCTACTACCCCTCACTCCCCTTAACGCCCATAAAATGAGTATTTAGGGGACCCCCGATACCAGATCTTCAGATTTCGTTGGACGCAAAAGAAGTGGAAGAATACGGCTGCTGACCCGAGAAGCACAACTGATTTGGCACCAATCCCGCCTGCCTGTCTGCTGCACCTGACTTTCGTGAGCAACTGATTCGTCCTGCCGCTGTGCAGACCTCAAGAAACCCGGAGGGCTGCCAGTACTTTGCAATTTGCTAAGAGAACTCCCTTGGAGTAGAGGTGCTACTCCCCTGCAGCCGCAGGCACTAAAGAAGCAAGACTCAGTACACCGACCTGCCACCTACAGGGACTTCCGTTGCAGCAGCCACCCACGAAGAGGTAGCAGTTCTCTTACAGGTCAGATCCGTCCTCCCTCCAAGTGTGGGGACACTAGGACCGACCGGATCTGCACAGTACCAATCTCTGGGGTACCTGACTCCTTGCAGCAGCCAAGGCTTGTTGTGCCCAGCCCGGACACCAACGCCGAGAAATACCGACCTGCACATTGATGGACTTCAGGGACAGCGAGACCCACTTTGTGAGTGGCCCAGCTATCCTGTCTGCCCCTCTTCTGCAAAACAATGACCATGAAGTGAGTCTGTGACCGCTGCCACCCGATGCCGCAAAGTACCTATGCACCTGCGCTCCGGAGCCCGAGTCCAAGGCAGGTGCCGGTGCCAACGGGGTCCCCAGACCCATAAGAGCAAAGCCCATGCTTGGGTTTGCCCGGACTGGACTTTTAGTTGCCGCCTGCAGCCTCTTTGTGCTGGCCCCCTCCAACCGCGAGAGACTTCTGCACCAGAATCCGACCCCAAAAGACACCACTGAACCTGAGCCCTACAGCCCGAGAAGAAGTGGATTAAAGATTTCTCTGCGTGCCCGGGGATTTCAAGGGTCAAGTCCCCCTGTGGGTTTTCCCGAACTGGTGCCCCAGTCCCTGCTTGCAGCCTCTTTGTAACCGGACTGTTCTCCCATTTAAGTGAATGGGGCACACAACGCTGTGACACACCGCAGCACCGGATGCCCTGGAGCCTCCTGAGGTGACGTGTTGGTGTGGCCTTGGAGCTTTCCCCATACTCAGCTCGAGTCCAGAAGAACAGTCCCATATTTCGCTGACAAGTGTCCAAATGCAGTACATGCTTTTTTCCTCCACAGGATAACTTTGCCGGTCCAGAAAATGCAGCCTATTTCTGAAAACTAAGAATTCATAACTCTAAAAGTACTTACCCGATTCCAATGATCTTGGTATTTAAATGTATATAAAAGTATGTGTTATTTTTATAAATTGGTGTTGGATTTCTTTATTGAGTGTGTGCCTCATTTACTGCCTGTGTGTGTGTGTAATAAATGCTAAGCACTATCCTAACTACTCGCCCACACCACCACAAATGAGAGCATTTGGGATGTCATTTGTGCCTCTGTAATTCCTTTGGGGGTTTGCCTGGAGACTCTGCACAATGGACCTCATTTTGGTGCTCTAAATAGAGAGCCAGCTTCCTACACCCACGTACTTGTAATCCCAGTTCTCCTATCATGGATGTCTTCAATATATTCATGAATCACTATATTGTCCTCTTTAGTAGAGCCAGTAGAATGGAATCAAGAGTTTTTAGCTTTAGACACTTGGTCTTTCAGCCATTTGTCAAAATGGACTGAGACCCAAACTTTAACAGTATAGCATATTAGGATGGCAAATGTCCCTTGCTTTGTTAAAGCTACAGTGCATTTTCCCATCCGTGAAGGGATGTATGATTACGAAAACAGTTTTTCTTTTTTTTGTAATTTTTTTTATAGGAGATAAAAAAAGAGCTGGGGTAGAAATGCTCTTTTCTATATATTTAAACTCGCCTTAATTGTGTGTGTGTCTTACTCTTGACTCTGGAAATGAGCCTAGGACTGCTTGTCCTTCTCCCTTCAGGGCTGTTTTAACTGTTTCGTTTGGTCAATGAGCTGTGAGGGAGCAGAGAAAATATTTGTATTACTTAAAATGTCTCTCAGAAGCAAGCAACACGTTTTACAGCAATCCCCTCTAACCCTTATGATCTTCTCTGGTGTGGTATATTATTCATGAAAGCGTTTCTGTTAGAGTTAAACTGGTGTGGAATTTCTAATTGTACCAACACATCTCTCCCATTTCTCATTCCCTTCCAGTCCAGGATATTGTGTTCCAGCTTCAGCGGTTTGTCTCCACCATGTCCCGATACTACGATGATTGCTACGCTGTGCTTAGAGATGCGGATGTCTTCCCCATAGAAGTGGACCTTGCTCGCACCACGCTGACTTACGGGCAGAAGGACATTTTCACAGATGGGGCAGAAGATGAAGAGGATGAGGATGAGGAGGAGGACTGCAGGCCGATGCCACAGGCCGAAGAAAATGGAGAGAAGCTAATTGACGATGCATAGTTCTGCGCTAACTGCCTCGACCTAGTTGTTCACTGATGGGCCATGGCTAATGACAATGGGTGGGTGCTGGTATGGGTCTGTGACCGAGATATAAAGATTTATACTTTTATCTTTCACATCCCACGAATGATTCGCTGTTCGAGGGATTCTTCACTCCATTCTTTCTTTTGGGTGTGGGTGCTGGGATTCTATATTTAACTCTCTTTGGAGGGGTATTTATTTCATTTTGTTGCAATGTTTGATGGATCCATTCACTGGAACATTCTGTCTTGACCTTTAAGCTGTCTCTTGAATCAGGAGGGGTGTAGGAGGCAAGGTTTGCTGTCCGCTTCTGTATAAGGAAGATGGCATTCGTAGGCGATGGAACTACAATCTGAAGATTACAAATTGATATGATATATGCCTGTACAGTGGTATTGGCAAAGCACTCTCTAGCCTACTCTCAAAACTCTGGAGGAGTCTTGCATAACATTAAACAACTAAAACTGCAGAGGTTGCTGTGCTCTCTGCCTTGTATATGGTGGATCTGTGCAGAATATGGGAGGCTGATCTTGTAGGAGTTGTGGAAACCTCTGGACTTGCATCTTGCTGTTGTGGACATCCTCCCGGCGCCTTCCAGGTCCATACATTGTGTGCCATAGTTTACATCTACATTGTTAAGCAGCTGGCGAATTCCTAGTTGCTGGAGAGCGGCTGACATTTGAGCAATCCTATCAGCCAGGACTCTTCCAGTAGGAGGCTTAGGAATTTGTTGTGGGGCATGCCTGTACATTAGTTCTGGTCATGTAAGTACACTCCTCCGCTGATACCGAGAAAGTTGCTACACTTCCAGTTTGCTTCAGGATGAACCTTAGGAGTAGCATAGCAAGGTTTTTTCAGGCTGGAGCTGTATTGAAATTACTGTAGTGTGGACAAGCTTACAGCCCTTCCAAGCCCCCGCACGTTGCTGTAGAATGTGCCCTAATCATTCTCCTCCAATGAAGGGCATTGACTGTGACGGGTTGTATTCCTCCTCAAATATATCGTAGAAGCTGTTGTACATGCTTGTTAAGTCAAGCGGTGCTGGTCCTAGCGTACATGCTCTATACGGGCGTATGTTGGAACAACGAGTTCCTCAACAACGACTCCCTAAACCACGCGGTCTGTACCACGACCGCGTCTCAACAACGATTTCTTTTACCACACATTCATTTACCACGAATTTTCGTGATAAAGGAATGCATGGTAAAACCCTTCCTTAATTCTATTCCAAATCCCCTACCACTCCCTAAAATCTACCCCGTACCCCCCCACCTCCCACCCCCTAAAAACTTAGATGAACCCCCTACCTCCTATTAACTAACACTAACCCCTCCCACCCCTGAAAACTAACTCCTACCCCTCTCACACCCTTAAAACTTACACAAACCCCTCCTACCCCCTAAAACCGATCACGAAGCCCCAACCCCTAAAAACTAATACGAGCCCCCCCACCCCCTTAAAACGAACTCAAACCCCTCCCGCCCCCTTTTAACTAACACAAACCCCTCCCACCCCCTAAAAACGATCACGATCTCCCCCAACCCCTTAAAAATTATACGAAGCCCCCCACCCCTAAAAACTACCACGAATCCCCTACCCTTTAAATATACCCCGAACCCCCTCTTACCTCTCCGGTTCCTCCGACGCTCCTCGGGATTCCATCCGGAACACTAGACCGTCTTAGCCTGATCCACGCACATGCGTGGTTCAGGCTAAGTCGTTGTTCCTGCAAGTCGTTGTTAGGCTGGCATGACTCCGGAACTCGTAGTTCCGGATTCGTTGTTAAGGATGTTCCCCGCTCTATACATCTCTTACCTCGAGGGGGACTTTGAAGACTGCTGGCCTATCGTATAGCTGTTGAAGTAACTATGCTGTGATAAGTCAGGTTCCCCCTTTTTTTTGTATGGTTAGAGGCTATCGCGTTGCAAATTCGGCAGAACTGTTGCAGTTGTTTTTGCTTGGATTTAATCATCTAAATGGGGGTTTTAAACCACATAGCTAAAAAACCACTTTATAACGTTCAGTTGAAACAAGAGGGTGGGACATGCCTTTGTCTAAGAACAGTGCATTTTACCCTTTCATTGGTCCAAGTGTGAAGGTTGTTACTGGACATTTTGTCCATCTACAGACGGGCGTGTGCATGTCAAGTGATGTGGCGTGTTCTAGTATGCAGCTAGAGTGTTTTACTATAGCATTATAGCCTGTTACAAAGGACTGTACCAGTCATCAAAGATCCTTTCTCGAGTTGTAGGCCTGAGATGTGTGAGAGGGCCTCTAATGAGATGGAACAACTTTAACAACAGGTACAGCCCGAGGCATAACAACTTTCCACCCTCTGTAGGTAGAATGTTCTAAATTAATCCAAAGGAACCAGGAAAACACATTGGAGTGCTGGACAAGAAGGCCTATATCAGCCATTATTGCCCCTCGGCATCTCAATTGTTCTAGGTGCAGCACCCAACATTCTGGTGTTATAATGTGGGTACAAACTGTACTTTGAGCGAGTCTGATGTCTTGTGCATGTATTGTCCTCACTTCTGCTACCTAAACTTTACTAGCAGGGTAACTGCTCCTTTTCACTTGCCTGCCCTCTACCCTGTTCACTCACCATCTCACCAACCTCTGTGTTGAAGTGAACATCCCACAGGGTGTCTGCTACTTTTCACTTCCCACCACCATTGCCTTATTCAACAGCTTATTAGCTACTTTCTCCCAATTTGTAAGTGTATTATTTGTCAGTTGCTCGTTGACAGTCACTGGGTCTTAACCAAAGTGCATGTAGGGTGTCTTAGGCTCTCCCATCGTTATGCCTTGCGGTGTCTTATCGTCTGCTATAGCTTAATCTCCAGTTTGTACCCTATCTATAATTATTTTCCTCTTATTTACTGTATTTTAGTGATCATTTTAATATTTCCTTTTAGGACTTTTCTTCAAAATGCTATGTGTCTCTGTGAACTTTCTTTTGAAGAGATCTGGAAAAAGCACTAATGGCTCCTTGACAGAGATCTTAGCCTGATCTCTGAGCCCAGAAGGTCCATACAGAGAGGCAGTATTGCAGGGATCTGAGCCCAGAATGTCCAGACTTGGACATTATTGCAGGAATCGGTCGTTGTGCCTAAAGAGAAGCCAAAGTTCTCACCATTCAAATCTATGGAAAATCAAAAATGCTTTAATTTCTAAATCGTATGTTCATATCGTTAAAAAATATGTAATAATACACCTGTAAAGACATTTAAATGAAAAATAGAGAACTCATGCTCTGAAATGATATACTCTGTAGTCTGGAACATAGGCATTTGTCACGTTGTCTCTTAACCCTAACAATTATCATGCCTGTTCTTTTTAAAAAAGGATTCTCTAACATTAGTTTACCATAAGCACAACTACATTTTTCTCTTCTTTTTAAGGTTGTCCCACTTCCATAATGCAAGGTGCAGTGCATACATGTTTACAATGCTATGTTTTTTAAACTCTTGTTTGACATAGCTCCTGTCCTGATAGATTTTCAATGGTTATTTACAATTTAAATGTGACCTAGGGTTCCCACCTCTTCTGTTTTACGAAAGATGGGCCCTAGTGCTTGGGAGAAAGTATGTGATTTCTGCCAAGCCCTTCATTACTTTGAATCTCATTCAGAACAGGTGATCTGCATTTTATGCTTGGCCATCAATATTGGTGCAGTTACCCAAAAATATAATTAAAATAATTCTTCGAAGGCTCCAAACCTACTGTGGTTTATCTTGGCTTCGATTTTGCCTTTTGTGAAAGCCTGGTTTTGAATACGAAAACATAGAATTATTGGATACTCTGAAACCAGGAAAATGAAGCACTGAATTCATAGATTTGAAATTTTAGATTTTCTCTGTTCAGGTCCCTTGTATAATGTAAAGCAGGCGTTCTTCCCCTTACCAGTGCCTCGTATGTTAGCACTGCTGCTAGAGAAGGAAGTTGGAAACTTCAGCATTTATGGAAAAAGCAATTGAATCTGACTGGAAGTTTGAGTTCACCCTATTTCTAGTTCGTCCTTCCTCCATAGAGATTTTGAAACCCAGTGAGGGACTGTGTTAAAAGATTTGTTCATTGAGTGCTTCTTTTCTTAGTATCAAACATGTTGCTTGACACCTTGGTATACACAAGCCCGTCTTGCTTTAATGGCCAGATATGTATCTGCCAGTTTCTGCAACAGAACCACACCAAAGAAACATGTTCCGAACTTGGCCCTAGCCTGCTTTAATTGGAGCTGTATAAGCCCTGCACCAGCCAGTTGGAATCGAGGTCTTTTGGGGACATTAACCTCGTTTTGTCATGACAGATACTGATTTCCACCCCAGCTTTGGGAGTCATGCATTGTCAGTGTTGTCGACCTAGTTTGCTTCCATTGAACTAATTAGATTAACACACCTTTTAGCACTGATTTGTTGGTGTAAAGTCCAGGACTGAAGCAGTGTCCATGACATTCAATTTCGGGCAACCGCCAAGCTAGGGTGGACACCTCGCTCAGTTTTGGGGAAGAAAATAAGCAGTTTATGTTCTTGTTTTATAGACAGTTGTGCACTGTTTAACCTCAGTCATCACATTTCCCAATTACAGGCATCCTGTACGTGTGCCAGAAAATGCGAAGGAAAATATCCTTATTGTTGGTGAATATAGCACTATTATAGCCACATATGTTTAAAAATAACTACGCCTCAACCCGCATCCTCGTCCCAATTCTGAAGTTGATAACATATTGCTGCAGGCGGTGCCTGCGGAGTGATAAAATGTCTGGCCCTTTTCCAGGAAACTGTGGCAGCTGCTGTACATATTTTGGTATTTATATAGAGATTTATAAATTACATTTTAACCACAACTATTGCAAACATTTTGCTCTTCGTTTAAATAGCGGAAGGTAGAAACTTCCATAGAGCTGCCACTATGTAACAAGTCCATGAGGCAAAATGGCTGACTCTTTCAGCAGTTTGAAAGTTTTCCTAAGAATGCTTTGAAGGAGACCTTTCCGATGTGTGGTAAATCTGCCTTATCTGAACCATCTTCTCTATTGTTTTGTGTCTTTGTTTGTGTCATGAACCGTTGTGTAATCTCCAGTATTGAATGTGGCCTTTTATTCGTTGCATTTTAATGATCTGTTATACTATTTGTTTTGTGAAGTGGAGTTTTCTTTAAAATGCTGATCAGTCTCTATGGCCTAAACTTGGAAAGAGCACTTGGAGACTGACAGTTGGATCCTTGTCTGAAATCTCCGTCTGCTCTCAGAGCCTAGTGTCTTAATGGGACCAAATGTATGGCTATAATGATGAACCACTAGAGAAGCCAGAGAACCCGCCCCCATATAAGCTAATGGAATATGATTTTTTTTTCAAAATCATGCACTCAGAAACTTTTCAAAAATATATTAAGACACCAGCGAAGGTGTTTAAAAAATGGAAAGAAATAAGGAACTGGAATTTTCTGCATTTTAAATACTTGCAGTAGTCTTTTTTTGAAAACGTACCCATTTCCCTTCGCCCATCCCAAAGATGAGTAAGGCACAGTTACATTTCCTGGTAGATTTTACTACCATGCCCTGTTTATTTTTGCAAGTTTGCACCCTCCTTCTTGTACCTTGCAGTTCTTATAAGGGTAGCAGTGCTGCAGCTCTTGTGCCCTGCATAGACACTGGATTATCTAAGAGAAACATGAGCACCCTTTAAAAAACAATCGAAGAGGACCAAACAACTAAAAGTTCACTTCCTCTTTCCCCTTCTTTCTCCATAGCATGTCTAAAAGGTAATGAATTGAAACACTTATAGCTGCGTTTTGTACTATTTTGTATAGCCTGTTAAACGTTGTTTTTGATCAGACACTTCACTCCTTGCAAGCATGCCTGTGGAATACATCATGTACTTGTAGAGCATGCCCCAGCCTGATTTAGTGGTCACTTATCTCCTCTACAGCTTCTCCAGCAAATCCTTTCGTAAGGGAATTGTCCCCAAATGTGGTTTCATCTGCTTCAAATCGAAGTAATATATTCACTGTATTAACCAATCGAGGTCAAGATCTTTTGAGGACTTTGGCCTCGGTTAAGGAGTGCCCTAAAATACTGTTACTTTGATTTTTTCCTCGAGTGGTCCTGGCTTATTCTGGAACAAAGGTCTGTTGGGGACTGTTTGAGAGATGCTGTTGAGGGACAGTTTATGTTCCTATTTTATAATCCAAACTCTGTCTTTCCTCTGGAACCCAGTTCCATTTACAGCCTCTTGCAGAAGAAGGCCACATTGAGATCTGCCACCCTGGCGTGTCTTCTGCAATTGTTTTTTGTTTGTGTTTGCACTAGGATGCCCCTGTGGTCGCCAGAACGCTTTATACATTTCTTTCTATTTTATGGGATTATTCCACATTGGCTGCTAGGAGATATTATAGCACAATTTAAAGCATAACGTTTTTTTTTCTAAAGGAGAGTAGAAGTCAAACGAGTTAAGTTGTACGTTGTGCATTATCGCTAGTAGCCAGTGGATGGCAGCCTTGATCCACGCTCCATTGTTTTCCGGCCGGAATGAGGATTTTATTTTTAAGAAACTCAAATGTGTTTTATTTTGTGCCTTTTCTTACACTGGAATGTTGTGCTCTGCATCTCTGTGAGAAGCAATGGAACGGTCTGTAATAATAATGTTAATTAAAAAATCGATGCTTTGGACAAAAAAACGCATCTTTTGATCATTCTAAATGTTATTTTGCTTGGCATCTTAAAGGGAGCTCCATGTGTGGGTGAATTGTGGTTCTATGTAGGGCTCGTTAACAGTACTCAAAGCTGACATTCAACAGAGCAGTGCAAAATGTTTCTTATACTGCCTGCCTATGTGCATCAATTCCTGTCTTTCGGATTTAATGATAAACCTCTTCATGGAAGTACACGCGGAGTGCTAATTCTTGCGTTGTTTATAGTTTTGTAGAACAGACGTTGAAAATACACTACAAAGTAAGTGAAAAACACATCTTTATTCAAACCTTTTAACTAAACAGGTCAAAGAAGGGAAGCCATCGGTTTAAAATAGCAGCTTTAAAGTCTGTTTCAAGAATTTACAACATGGACCCTAATGGCTGTGTTAATTTTGAGAGTTTAGTTGGAGAGAATGTATAAAACACACAGTGAACTCCCTTTTTGCTTGGGATGGGGGCAGGGGAGGGTGGGTGGGATAGTGAGTGAGTGAAGGACCAAATACTATATTTGGATCTTTAATATATGGAATGCAATGGATGCGGCCTTCCTCTTGCATTGAATCTTTCATAGATTCACATGCTTTTAAATGCCCCTTACTTCAGACGAGCAGCTCCGACTTTGCTAATAACATGGTATTATTCTCATGAATGCTTCATCATGCAGATTCCTCAAGTTTATTGCATTTTTATTTATTTATATTCAATTATAGAAATTGGCAACCAAAAAAACACATTCCCTAACATGTCACACACCCCCCCGAACACGCCTGTTCAATGTAAATTATGTTCAATGACCAGTCCTCTATGAATTGATCTCCGCTGAATAATTGGTCTGAAACTCAGGAAATCATATGACAACGCTGCCCACACCTCTAGGTCATATGACAATGTTCCGTCCCTGCTAGCGCCCTGAGATGTATCTCCTGTGCTGGGGTCCACTCCATCACGTCCCTCACCCACAGCTCCACCACTGGGATCTCTCACCCCACATCCTGCTAATGGCTTTTCATCGTTTGCAGATTCCTCACCTTAAATGAATCCTTGGATCCATCAGAGCCCACGATTCTTTGCTCTAACCCAATTCCCATCAGTGTAGTGGGGCAGGCACAATCTTCAACGAGAAAACCCAATGCCTTCTTATTAGCGTCCCAAAGAAGATATCTGAAAAGAAAGACAGCCTGGCAGGGAAGTTTTCACCTTGGGAAGTCTAATACTAGGAACAACCTATGTCTCCTGCGTGTCTGAGTTGTATGAAGCTAAATACACGTCCTGGTGAGGGTCTTTGGCCTGAACATTTGTGTCGAGCTGAGAGCAGTCTGTAAGTGGGAGTGCCTACTTGTAGGTCTTGACCCGTCACTCCTTAAATAGATATCTTTTTGACCAATTGGTGCATGCCCCTCTATCCTCCTTTGTAGAAATGCCTTATGTACTCAATGTTGATTGCCTCGAGTTAAGGTTTTTGGTAGTGGGACATATGTTCCTGCTCGCAGCATCATTTTTTTGCCCTTCAGACTCAGTTTCTTGCATTCACTTTTCATTCGGAAGGAGATCTGAGGTTCGAGATGTGCAGAAGACACTCAAGGTCGTTGACTGGCTGAGTCTCATAAATTCTTAATTGCTACCCACTCAATATTTTCGAGCCCATATAGCACATCTAATCAAGTGGAGTAAATAGGTTCCCCCTTTCAGTCTAGATCTGGGGGTAGTATTCCGTGGGCTCAAAGTGGTCTCGATAATTCATGACCCATTTGACCTATTTCTCTGTGACAAACCTTTAGACAGAGAGCTCCCGTTTTATATTAAAAAATTGTTCACCGACTTAAAAATTCAATTCACTGGTTAAATTGGAAGCCAATAGGTGCCATCGGTCCTGTTTCTTCACCTGCGGTTTGAAAGTAGCTAGCAGTTCATGAGATACAGGCCCCTAATTATTGATTCCCTTCCTATGGGTCACTCCTATGCGCTAGCCAGTTTCTAGTCCCAGTAGTGCCCCGGTCTAATCTGTGGTTTTGGAGCCGTATTGGAGAAGTAACTGATCTCCATTTGATCTTTCCAGTACCTGCTTGGCACATAGCAGTGATAGTTTCAATAAAGGGCACTGGACTATGAATTTTGACCAGTTCTTTGGCATAGTGAGGCTGTAATTGTTTGTTGGTGTAAATCCTAGCTCACTTTTGGTAGTTGATTTTTGAGTGTTCAAACAATTTTGGCAGGTTGTCCCCAGCCTTGGATCAAACGTTGAATTGTCCCATCTACCTTTCTGTAAGGGCTGCTGAGAAAATTAAACAAAGGACAGATATCTCATAGAACACTTGATTCGTTGTAGCATTGTGTTTGGAACTTTTGTTCCTTTAACAGGGGTCTTAAACAAAGCCATATAAGGCTCAGGCCTGAATGTTTTCCAGTACATCTGAGAACAATTCTAGGTGATTTCCGGCAGAAAGGTCACCATCGCACAGTGCAAGTGACCCTTTCATCATGAATTTCCCACCTGTTACCTTTTCATTTAACCAAGGGACTCACCCTGTGACGTCCACACCCAGCATGGTGGCTCATTTGGTTCCCTTCAGCACTCCCACATACCTTTTCATCTTTTCTGCTGCCCTTCTCCGGTGTTCTCTCATTTTGGGCAAGGAGGCGGACCCCACAGTCTTGGAGGCAGGCCGTGACCCAGAATGAAGCCAGAATTGTTACAGCCAGAGCTTTAAGTGGGCCGGGTCTCACCGGTGCTGAGCACCGGCAGTTTTTTAAAGGGGACCTCGAAACGGGTCTCTATCGGGCTCTGTTTTGTGTCCTGGCACAGGCCGTCCGTTTTTTTTCCGTACTGCAGTGACCGCAGGCACATCGATGTGCGCGTGCTCACACTGCTCACTTCTCACTAGTGGAGAAGTTACGGCATGACGTCATGCCAGGTGAGCGTTGTAGGGGAAGGGAAATCCTTTAAAGAGAGTCATTTTCTCTCTGAATTTCCCTTCTCGAAACTCAGGAGCAGCAACATTGTTGTGGTGTCAACAGGGCTTTGAGTCGAAGCTTTTTCAATATTATATACAAGCCATAGTTGCTGCTTATTTATCTTATGCAACTAACAACCATTGACAAAGCCAATAGTCGTGACTTGTTGTAGGTATGATGTTACTTGTATCCTATATCTGGATGCAATGACAGAAACAGCAAAATACAAGTTGTGTGGCACACTATGCTAAGCACAGATTTTTAGCTTGTGTGTTTTTAAGCCACGCCCTTAATTACATTGGCCACGCCCCTTTGAGAGACCCCTGGTTTTTTCATCCCACTTAAAGCCCTGAGCTGGGTCATACCTTCTGTCCATTTAAGGTCCAAATTATACTCCTCACGCAAATCTGTACCTTTTGGGGAGCCCATATCAGCTTTGAGAGTGCAGCGCTTACCTTCAAAGCTGAGTGACGGCTCTGGCTGTGTGTGTGCGCCCTGGGGGCACTGATGTCTGTGTGTGTCTGTGAGGCAAGGGACAGCAACAGACAAGTACGAGAACTCTTCAAACTTACCCCCAGGAGGGCAGTTCCGGGGACTCCTGCTGCTGTGTGTGTAACGTAAGAGGCAGACTAACGCAGCGAAGCGTAAGGCTGGCAGCGTCAGGTGGCACCTGAAGCTGAGTGAGTAATGTCATGAATGACGCCGGGTGTGCAGTGCACTGTGATGGGCTTACGATGCCGAAGCTCTTCTTGCAGTGATTGGAGGTTAGGAGGCAGCGTTGGTGCTTCTTACGTGCTTTTCACTCTCTTCCAGGGCTTTAAGTGGGCCGGGGCTCACCGGTGCTGAGCACCGGCAGTTTTTTAAAGGGGGCCTCGAAACGGGTCTCTGTCTGGCTCTGTTTTGTGCCCTGGCACAGGCGGTCCCTTTTTTCCGGTCTGCAGTGACAGCAGGCACATCGATGTGCGCATGATCACACTGCTCACTTCTCACTAGTGGAGGTTATGACATGACGTCATGCCAGGTGTGCGTTGTAGGGGAAGGGAAATCCTTTAGAGAGTCATTTTCTCTCTGGATTGCCCTTCTCTTTTTGAAACTCAGGAGCAGCAACATTGTCCTGGTGTCACTAGGGCTTTAAGTGGAAGCTTTTTCAATATTATATACAAGCCATAGTTGCTGCTTATTTATCTTAATCAACTAACAACCATTGACAAAGCCAATATTCCTGACTTGTAGGTATGATGTTACTTGTAGTATCGTATATCTGGAGGCATTGACAGAAACAGCAAAATACAAGTCGGGCGGCACTCTATGCTAAGCACAGATTTTTAGCTTATGTGTTTTTAAGCCACGCCCTTAATTACATTGGCCACCCCCCTTTGATAGACCCCCCCCCAGTTTTTTCATCCCACTTAAAGCCCTGGGTACAGCCACCTGCCTTCATGATGCAACCCACCATCTGTGAGTTTTTTTTAATGTATTTTTGCTTTGGTGGGGCATGGGGTAAGAGAACAGCCATGGGTAACTGCCAAACCAGGTGAGATGAGAAACACCTTGACGGAAAAGTGGTCAAAGAAATTCTATGTTATAAAACGTATTACAATTCAGCTGAATACCCAAAGACATCGAGTGATTTCAAAATTCCCCACAAAAAGTTGTTTTAAGACAAAAGTAGATATGAAAAAAGTCGGGTTTTCTTGCATTCTTAATAAGTAAGAAAAAAAAATCTAACATGAACTTTTTAGTGTATAACCTTTTTAAGTACGGAGGTTTTCAGTCAGATATACTTTATAATGACGGCAATTGGTTTCATTGGGTCTTTAATATAAAAACACAAAAATAAATCCTGCCATAGGCATGTATTTTTTTATGTACAATATTTCCATATCTGAAAATCTGTAAAATGTACTCCACAATCCCATACATTTAGAGAAATATTTTACTGTTTCAGAGTTCAAAGAAATTGCCATGACGGCAAACTAAATTTACCAATAAGCAGCTTTTCTTTATACACCTTAGAACTGCCCAGTAGCCGCTGATTGCCTTAGGGCATAGAGAAAAGGTGTAACAGACGGTATTGAAAAGGTAGAGATTACATAAACACTGCTTTTTAGGTCTTGCCTACCAGACTGCTCAGTTTGGTAGCGTACGACCTATTGCAAACTTATTGTGCTTACAGTCTGCCCTTTGCTTAACATTGGTTGGCTTTGTCGCTCTCATTTCCTTGCTTCTAATTCAATGGCTGCCTTCCTCTTATTGTGCTTATCTCTTCCTTGCAGCATGGCCTCTTTACCATCCTTTTGATTGGCTGACTTGTACCCTGCCACTGCTCTCTTTTAAGGAATTGCATATTCCTCTTTGGTTAAACCCTCAATGAGATTGCACGCGTTTTCTAAATGTCTCCCTCATGTGCCAAATACCCACTGACTGTGCACTGAGCTGCTCACTCTCTCGTTTGCTGCTCTCTTGTGTGCTTCTACCGCTAAATTCCCCCTGCACTCCATGCTGTTCTATCCAGCGTGTACTTCTCCCCCAGCTCCATGTTATGTTGCTTTCTCCCTCTTGTTCTTCTCCCCCCTGCTCCTCTTGCCCCCTGCGGTTGTTTTTTATTTTTCATTTTCTGCTAAAAATATTTTTTGAATTTACCAACCCAGCTGGTATCTGCCTTCTTGACTCATTAACTTTAAATTAAAAAAGGAAAATGGCACATGCGTCATTCTGTAGGCCTTTGTTTTGTTTTTTTGCTCATGCTGTGCAGCATTGACAAAAATAATTTAGTTTTTTGCCAATGCTGTGCAGAATCAGTAAACTGCTTTGACAAAGCGATACCTGTTGACTGTGCCAGTTCATACCTTTCCTTGCCAAGCGGAATAATTCTAACTTTACTTCTGATTTGTTGGGGGAATGATATTTGAATAGGGGGATATGGCAGCAACCACCTAGCTTTTCATCTTCCACCACTTCCACACTGAAATCAGGTTTAGGGTTGTAATCGCTATTTAAAACACTAGTGAGAGGGAAGAGACAGGCTTTCTTTCAGAGACAGTCTTATACAGTCGTTCTGTGGGTGGTTTACCTCAAGTTAGTTGTCTGAACACATAATATAATTGGTATAGTATTTCCACAATTCCCCTTAATGTGCCTATTCATTCTTCACTCTGTCCTCCTCCACACAAACATCTTGATGGGTAAGGTCTTCACCGTATTAGGCAAACAAGCTGTGAAAAAAGATCTTGCATTCAGTTGGGCAATGGATGCAATTCAATGTGTTCCTTTTTTTTTTTTAACTAGAAAGGTATAAAGCTTTGCCCGATTTGGAACCTGTGATTTTTAAGCACATTTTTAGGGGTAGAAAGATTTTAAAAGGTGACACTGGCTGAGATCCTGCAAATTTCAGACTTCAAGGACCGGCAAACATATTTGGTTCTTCAGGCCGCTTATTTTCACATCTTTGTAAAAAAATCACAGGTAGGTTTTAAGATTTGTGGTCTCTAAACCATTTTCATTCACAGCTCTACCATTCGGTCTGACCTCCACTCTGAGAGCAGTTGCCACAATCATAACAGTAGTGGTAGTCCATCTTTAGAGGCAGAGTGTACACGTTGTTCCTGTGCCGTCACAGCTGACACATTAAGTCCAATTTCCCTTTAATCACATTTCCTCAGCTGCAAATGTAATGCCATAACTTGTATCGGAACTTGGGCATTGTATTGAACTCTGACACTGTTCAACAGAGTGCAATGTATTAATTGCATCTGAACATCACATTAACGGAAGCATCACACCACATGAGAAATTTCAGAATATAAGAACATAGGGGCACATTTTCATTCAAATTTAAATATACTAGTGATTGGCCTTTCGTGGCTTCTGGGACAGGTGACTTTGCTCGTGTAACTTGTTCCACAAGAAAACTGAAAAATGTATCTCTTTAATGGTGCCTTGGATCACATTAGAAACAGTATAAGTGGTTGCTTCATGTTAGTGACAGTTCCAAGCAAGGTATGCAAAACTCCTCTTTGATAAACAGAATCCTGAAGTCTTCTATTGAGTAGGGGATCTCTTTCTTTCTCTCTCTCTCTCCCTCCCCCTCCCTCCCCCCTCCACCCCCCATTGGTGACCTAAACTATGTTTTCAGTGATAGATTGTTGAGTGCAGGAGTGAGTGATGTTATTCTTAGGTCGGCTCTACATCTTGCCCTATCTGTCTTGAGGGCAAATGTGATCACTTCTCAGTAGCCACGGTGCAGAAAGTTAGTGCAACACAGTTAAGCACCTCGAAAGGGCACAGAAGATGCAGAGAAGACTTACGTATGCCAGGTGTTAATTCACTTTTCAGAGGTGAATACTATGACACAGTCTGAGGAAGGGGCCGAAGGGTCAGCCGGGGTCTATACATCATCCTTGCTGTGTATAATGTATCATGCCTCACAGTAAATTCGGAGACATATCCACAACTTTTGCAAATTTCTGAAATGTTAATGATTTCGAAAATGTTAATGATTATTTTCTCTAATTGGCTTTCTTTCACATTAGGACCATAGAGATTTCTATATTATTCCTTTGAGTCAGTGATTAGTATTATTCTCAAGACCTCCACTTGATCTCAACTTGCAACAGGGGAAATTGAAGGCCCCTCGAGTTGGTGTTTATTTTATATAGAGTGAGTTCTGTATAATAATTTTAAACTTTCCCGCTAACAAGGTGAGAGATAGTAAGTATCTGAGAGTCCAGCAGCAAGACCGGGATCTTTAAAATCGTGGATGAGAACGAGAGGGCTCACTTAGATGAGAAAGGGCTAGAACAACAGTGTTCCTGTGAGGGGGCTTGAGGAAACTAATACTTGTCTCTGATTACACTTAAGGTACCTGTTGTTGGTTGGGGGTATAGGCACAGAATGGACATCGTAATTATTAATTAGGAAGTGTTTTGTAAACGAAAATAACTTGCAAGGTGAGAAAACTTCCGAGGATATTAAATGTAAGATATTGTTTGACACAGTTTGCATTTCAATGTTTTGCAATTGGATTTATATACCACATCATGACCTGAAAAGGTGCCATAGTGCTTTTGGTGGAAGGGTAGAATGCCTCTCGATACATTTCGACCATGAATGACAGTTCATCTGGATCAGTATGGATGTTTATGCTCCGACCCAGTCAGATAAAATGCATTCCACTGCAGGTACCTCCATTTTGGCCCCAATCTAGCTGATGCTTTCAAAGATTGGTACATGTAATGTAGAATAAAGGGAGAGACCGACCAATTTCCCCATCAAAAATTGAAAGGAAGACCTGGACAAAGGCCCTGCGAAATAGTCTGAAAAAAGCCCTCACAAAGATGGTACACTGAGACCAGGTGGGCATATCATACGATTTAGGCCAGGGCTGAAAACATCCAGTTAACACTCCATTTTAAGAGCCATACCCAAAATAGAGAAATAGAAGCGATACTTGACTCTTGATGTCAAAACGTCATTTTATTGAGTGCAATATGGGGTCTGCTTTTCAGGCTGACAGAGAGCCGGCAACGCCATTGCCATCACTCTGCTGGGGTGGGACTCGGTCCCCCTGAAGCCATCCTGCTCCTGCGAGGAGCCCCGCTCGCCTACTTCTACGCCGCCGGCAGCCCTTGCATCTGGGACTGCAGTCCATGAAAGGAACTAAATCTTCCGGCAAGGTAAGATCATGGAGAAGAGGAAGGCAGCGATGCCGAATACCAGGTAACGCCCGCTGGCCGCAATCATAACTAGCTTTCTGACCACAGCAATGGGGGCGATTAACAATGAAATTGAGTGCGTGGAGGAGAGGATGGGGGTTACTAAGAAAGCTCTGCATACTAAACCCCTGGGGGGAGAGGCCGGAGACGAGTACAACCGAGCCCTCACAGCCCCCACACCAGGCCGACAATAGTAAGGACACTGGAAACCCTTGCATTTTTAATGGCGACCTCATGATCGTGTGTAATGACAATCAGAGCTCACATCTTGAACTTAGCCGATCGCCTCCAGTAAAAAAGGCAAAAAGCAGCAATAAGTTGCAAACAAAACGCAAGATGCCCCTGGCTGGAAATAAATCGACCCCTGTCAGCAGAAATAACGGCTTGCCGCCCAGGACTGAGCCAGTCAATGAAACCACCCAGGGAGGCCTAACACAAGCTAACCTCTCAGAGCTTTTGAAAAAAATCACTGAAAGTGTGTCTTGACCCAGTTCTGGCTGTCCTTAACAGCATTGACACTACCCTAAAAATCTTGATTGGTTCAAGCCTGAGCTCTGTCTCGAGCACCTTTAAAAACCCGGTGGCGCACAGGCCAAGCCCAGAGGCACCTATTACAACCACGGCAGGCCCCATCCTGGGAGTATCAGGCGCGGGCCGCATACAAGAGGAGGGCAGTAAAAATAGTTCTACCTTTACTGCCCAGTTCAATTCAACAGTGTGCCTACCCAGGGCACAATCAGGCCCGCTAAGGAAGCCAGTAATGGTCTTGATTTTCCACCAAAAATGCTTCTAGCCGCTGTAAATAATCAAGTAGCATGCACAAGACCTCAAAGAATTCTGCAACTCCCCCCGGAGGCAACACCGTTCGTGATAGTCTCAAAAAAAGTCCCTCCTCCCCCCAAGTCGAACAGCACTGCCAATTAAAAAACAAGGCCGTCCACTAGTTCCTCAAAACCACAGTGTTTCAGTTGTGAAGAACTCTATGGGAGCATAAACAACGTTCAATGTGTGTCTTGGGTAGGCCATCATCCAAAAGAGACACCTGGTGACTGTATTGTGGTCAACTTTAGGAACAAGCGCATAGTAGGCTGTCTCCTGGATATAGCATCTCAACTGTTCACGATGGGGGGAGGAATCGAGGCAGTACCCTTGGGATACTTCTACAGGCCTATCAAGCAAACTCTTCTGAAGCTGTTTTCCGGTAATGGGGGGTGTCTCGGAGCGACCTCCAATTCCAACTCACAACCGTTTTTCACCCCTTGAGCAAATTGACTGACTACACAAACAGGGGACTGCCTTGGTTGAAGCTCATGCTAACAAATATGGGAGAGTAACAATACATAATCCCCTGTCGTACGGATAAGAGGCCTCACCTCAACCTGGCTACAGCTCAGGGAAGGGGCACCGCTCTTTCCGTCGGTACTCCAGACGGTCATAAAGCCTCCAGTTGCAGCTTTATGACCTTCTGGAGAACCGACGGAAAGAGCGGTGCCCCTTCCCTGAGCTGTAGCCAAGTTGAGGTGAGGCCTCTTATCAGTACGACACGGGTTTGACCAGTAAATCATCCACGCAATCAGTAGGATTACTGGTGTTGTATTTATCTTTATTATTTTTCACTCTTCACATTTTGTCAAGCAGTAGCATAATTAGGTCCTGACGAAAGCCGCAACACCTTTCTGGGTCTAAAAGGCTGAAACATCTAGACCTGTTTTCGTCTGATACTTGCAGTTATAAATTACCACTGCCGGTGCTCTGTTTTTAATCCTTGTATTACAAGAAACAATGGTACATAGGAGGCCACTAGGGCCCTGGGTTAGCCTGGGCTAATATTATTTAAATGAGCGTTAGTCAGGTCATTTAATCCTGGCACCAGGAACGAGTCGAAGTCATTTCTGTCGCTCCTGTTAGCTAGTTTTAATATCACTACCCCCACAGTTTATATATTCTTTTGCGCCGCGCCCTCTACCCAACCAGATTTCCTTCTTCTCATTGCAGGATTTAGCATATCCTAACAATTGGGAACAAAACATCCCTGAGCTCCTCCCTCTCAGAGAGGGGGTTGTAGCCCGTGGCGGGACTAGGTTTTCCCGTCACGAGGAGAATCCCAATGATGAAGCATGCCACCTACGGTGGGTGAGGGATTTCGTCCTAACAAAGGGACTCCCCCCACAAGATTCATGAAGATAATCTTCAGTTTCTTTCTCTGTCTGGCAACTTAGACCCAAGGGTTTTTCAGTGGTTATTAATTGTTTGGGGAACCAATCCTTGCTGGTCTTTAAACTTCCCTTGGACCCCCCTCCTACCTTTTTGTGTACAGAGTAACAATACAGGCATACGTGGCCACTCCCTCGGCTCTGGCATCCCCCTGTATGGTTACAGACAACATTAAAAGAGAAGGTCACACAGGCTGTACCCAATTGTATGAACAGTCCTATGGCCAAAGAGTCCGGTCTCATCACGCAAGAGGGCAACAAGTCCAGTTTCCTGTTCTGGAATGTAGCTGGTCTTGCGTCCAAAGTGAAAAATGAGGACTGGTTAGATTTTATAAAAGGCTACGACATTATCTGTCTCCAAGAGACGTGGGCCCGTGAGAAGATATATATAGATGGTTTTATATCAATCGACACACCAGCTGTCTGCTCGCGTGGAGGACATGATCGAGGTGGCTTGCTTACTATAATAACTACAACTCTGGGCAACAAAATACGCACTTTTAACCTGGACACTCCGCACTTTCAATTTATTAATGTTGCATTTGAATTAAATGTCACACTCATAATTGTAAATTTTTATCAGAACAATTTTATTCCTTTTAATACAGAAATAGTGGCCAGCCTTGATACATTATTAAGCAAACACATCATGGACCTGAACACAGATTATATAATACTATGGGGTGGGGATTTTAACTGTAGACTTTCCACATTATCACAGGTTTCTGTTTGCACCCACATGGAAGATCTCTCTGAGGGCCAAAGTCACTTTGAACAAACTCTCTGTGGCAATGTTTTTAACTCTATTTTATCTAAATTTTCTCTCTTTTTAACTATTGACTAGACCTTGGGGGCTGGGCAGGATGAGATCACATATACTAGTTATGGACGCGGCAGCCTTATTGATTTCACCGCCCTTTCTGACTATTATAATTCCAAGTCGGTAAATTTTTCAATTTTAAAAGTACCCTTCAGCGACCATTTCCCGCTAGAAATTCAATTTGAAACACAAAACAAGCATCTGCCCCTAGTAGTAGCACCGCCCGTAATCCATCATAAAAATAAGGGTCTCATGTGCAAATGGGCATCTATGAACCCTGAGGTGGTTTTGGGAAAACTTTTGGAAAAAAATAGGTCGCAAATCTTGACTTGCCTCGAAGACGACTTAAACCCAAAGACCATGCTAACAGCGTTCACAGACATTTCTATAACTCTAAATAACATTCTAGAATGTAACAGAAGACCCATGGCCCGTAAACAGTTTAAGTGGTTCAATAACGATTGTACAAGGAGCCATAACAAGCTTGTTGAAGCTTTAAAACAGAAACCCAGAGATTTAGCACGGGTGAGAGCCTGTAGATTCCAGTATAAAAAAACTCTAGAAAATCGCACGGAGACTGTTAGGAAGGAGGCATGGGAGAGGCTATACCAAGCGAGCATTACTAAAAATAGCAGTCTTTTCTGGAAGACCATCAATGCCCCCTTCTTTCAAGATAACCATAATAATACCACCGATATCACACTTCCCCCAAATAAGTGGGTTGATAATTTACAGGCAATTTATAATAATGGGGAGGAGGGGACCGTCTGACACTGTAGAATGTGGCAATCATACAAAAGGGGCTGCGAGAAAACTAGACCCACAGACAATTAAGGAAGTCACAAAGGCTTTAGACCTGACAAAGAAAAATAAAGCTGCCTGTCCCAATGGCATACCGGCCGATCTCTTCCTGGCAAAGCCTGCCCTTTGGCTCCCAATTTTAACTAACATTTTATGCTGCGTTAGTCACGGGTCCCCCAGATTCGTGGTCAACAGCAATAATTGTCCCTATTTTTAAAAAGGGAGATAGGTCGAACCCCAAATGTTACCGCCCAATATCACTAATTGACACCACATGTAAGTTGATGGGCAGGGTTCTACTTGACCGCCTTGAAAGTTCGATAGCAGAAAAGGGGACATTTTCGGACATCCAATATGGTTTTAGAAGCGGCCTGGGCACGGTGGAACAATGCCTTAACCTCCATTTGGTAATTGGCAAGTACACTATGGCACAAAACACCTACCTTTATTTGGGCTTCATGGACCTGACATCGACTTTCGATTGTGTTATGAGAGGAAAATTATGGCAAAAGATGTTGGGTATGGGCATAGATGCCCCCTTGGTCCATTTTCTAGCGCCAATGCACCAGAATGTCACGGGCAGAGTAAGATATGGGGCGGATGGAGAACTTTCAGCACCGATTAGAATGAATAGTGGTGTCCGACAGGGGTGCGTGTTAGCCCCCTTCCTGTTTTGCTTATATACAAACAATTTAGAAAGTTTCCTGAATGAAGCGACGATCGATGTGCCACGAGTGACGCAGAGAAATCTCCCCGCACTATTGTATGCAGATGACTCTGTATTGATCTCAAGAACAGGCGTGGGCCTGCAGACCCTCCTCAACAGATTTAATGAATTCATGAGCAGGTTGGGCTTGCAGATCAACACCGCTAAGTCACAGGTCATGGTGGTGGGGAAAGCGTAATGCAAAATGAGACCCTGTTTTATTAAAAATGAAAAACTAGCTCCGGTGTCAACTTTCTGCTACCTAGGCATTCCATTTGATCAAAAAGGTTCTTGGACCCACCTTTTAGAGGTCAAGAAGAGGAGTTTCGATAGAACGCTCGAGGCCCTATTTAGGTTTTCTAGGAAACTCGGTGGCAGACCAACCGACTCCCTTTTTAACATCTATACCGCCCGATTCTCTGCTGTGATTCTGTCCGGAGCTGGGGTGTGGGGTTTTTGCAATTCGTCCACCCTACATAGAACTGAAAATGTATTTCTTAGAAGATTATTGTCGGCCCCCGAGCTTGCCTTCTATTATTTGTCACCGGGAACTGGGGTTAACCCCCATGGCAGACCGCATACAAAGTGCCCCTATTATGTTATGGCGCTCGATTTGGGTCAATGACGAACCGTCCCTCAACCGGGAAATAATCCAAGATTGTTTAAACTGCGACCATGCTTCAAAATCCATGGCTCAGCTATGTGAAGACCCAGCTGACTCGCATGGAGAGGCAGGATTACTTCGCAAACCCTCAGCTTATTATCTCTGTTACAAAATCCCAACTAAAAAGAGATTTTCTGAATATTTTAAGAGATCATAGAGAATACAAGCAACACAGCAAAAAACAGGTAGCTGAGTATCTACCCTTGATCACGACTGAAGGAATTGAGCCATATCTTTTGTATCCTTTTAGCCATTTAAAACAAATGTATCTTACCAGATTCAGATTTGGCTCTGCTCACCTATTGGTCTCATATCACGAGGACTTTCTGGATCCATGACCCTGTGACTGTAATTAAAGCCAGAACATGCTGCACTTCCTTTTCTTCTGCGAGTTATACAATAAACCACGCAGGGAATACATTTTACCACTTTTGAGGGTTTTGAATATCAAAAAATGAAGGCCAGCGCTGTTCTATCTCCGAATACTCCAATCAGAATACATTTGCAAAATGATATATAGATTTATAGGTCAGTTGGAAAATAATGGGTCTTTTTTTATTTGAGATTTCGTCTTATCTGTTACCCTCTGAGATTGTATTTTAAAAAGATCATTTGCAACTAGTGAAGGATTTTATATTGTATATATTGATTTTTCTGGTACTGTTAAATAAGCATCATTGCACTTTAAGAATGACTGACTTTAAGCCGGCATCTATTCATTGGCTGCATTTCAAATCTCTCCTGAAAGTCATTGACAATAAGAAAATGAATTATACTTGGTTGAAACCTGTCAGTGGAAAGCTATTTTTGTAAACAAACTTTATTAGGCATTTGGAAGACATGTCACAGTACATCAGCTTTATTTGCTCTATTGAACGATCGAACACAAGGATTCTCTTGGCATGAATATGCATTTCAGTATTACTGTGCCGGTGTCCAAATGTCCTTTTTTCGCCCTCGCGAGCTTCTATATCGGATGTTTGCTATGCACATGTTAATAAATGGTTCAGTAAGTAAATTAGTCCCTCACCCCCATCAAATAATAACTCCCACTCCCTTAGCCCCAACCCCCTCCCCCCAGGCATGTCTTGTGTCATTAAGCATCTGCATCCTTCTCCGGGTCACCCTCCAGAAACCTCCATCCAGCTCCCTTTTCTTCCAATTTCTTGATAAGGCTTCCGTTGGGGGCATACTTCCCTTCTCTCTCTCTCCCCCCTAAGCATGGACCCCCATACTTGTGTACAACCGACTGCCCACGATTACTCCCGGTTTCCCTCTTCTGAGATATCATTGAGCTGTGTTAACTGCATCGTTAATGCTTCCCACGCTCTGGCTGTTTCTAACGCCTTCTCATTCCCAGTATGCCGAGCATTGCGTAAGCGAATCGTCCCCTCGCAACCTGCCCATCGTACAAACTCCTTTCTCCATCTGCTCATGTTGGGACCCCCCCTTGCTTTCCAATGACTCGTAATATCTCTCTTCGCCAATACTAAACCTAGGTCTTGAAATTTGCTGGTGACTTTGTTCTTAGAAGTATGTGGAAATTTGTGCAATGCGCAGTATCCTGCTGCCATAGTTACATCTTTCTCAGTAATTTCCGCTAGGATTTCCGTCACCTTCCTCCAGTAATTCTCTATTTCCGGACAACTCCAGAACATATGCAGAAACTCCGCCCCTACTTCACCGCAACGGGGACGCACGGCCGTGTCCGTGTTGAAGTACTTATTGATGCGCCCTGGAGTAAGATATGCCCTATGGAATACGTAAAAATTAACCAGCTGGAATCGAGCATTTCTAGTGACTTTACTGACTCTTTCTGTTAACTCTCCCCATGCTTTGTCCCCCATAGGTTCTCCCAAGTCCTCTTCCCATTTCTGTTGGAGCTCAGTGAGTGGGAGGAGTGTTGCACGGTTCAATCTTCTATATAAGCAGGTGACCGCCTTAAACGTCCCCGCTGCCGACACCACATATTGGCAACCTTCCTCTAACCCAGGTTCAGTTAGTCCAGCCCCCCAATGTTTACGCATTTCCACGGTTAAAGCCGCATGAAGCAGGAAGTCGCCCCCCGGTATCTCATTTTGCTCGCTAAAGTCTTCGAATGGTAGTAGCATGCCATCCTGGTATAATTGCCCTATGGTAAGCACTCCAGCTTCCTCCCATGCCCCCAACCATCTCCAATCCGCTCTGTGAGGCAATGCCAGACAATATATTAATGGAATCTCCGGTGCATAAGGTCGTCTCACTTTAGTTCTCTGCGACCTTCTGACCCAGCATTTGTAGATCACATGTGCCTCTGCAGACACTTCTCTCTCTGATGCAGGTAGACTCATCAATATCCTAGATAGGAGTTCTGGAGCAGGGCATCCATCTCCCTGCTGCACTGTTCCCCGAAGTTGGCTGGCTACCCATTTCGTTAGCCATTGCAGTTGAGCTGCAATGTAATAGTATTCAAAATCCGGCACAGCTAGTCCCCCTTCTGCCTTGGGCCTCATTAAGGTCGTCAGTGCTACCCTTCGCCTTCCGGCTCCCCACAAGAATTCCGTCACCATAGTCCGGAGCTGTTTAAACCTATCCACCGGGACCCATATTGGTAGAACTCCAAAGACATAGAGGAGTCTTGGGAGGGTCACCATCTTTAATAAGGACGTCCTGCCTGCCAACGACAAGGGAAGGGTTCCCCAAAATTCAAAATTAGCTTTCGTTCCCCGTATAAGCTTTCCCACGTTGCCCTCCAGAAGATCCATTTTATCATGATATATTTGTACCCCTATGTATGTGATGCATCTCTCTTCCCATTCAATCCCCTCTACCGCCTGAGGTTTCTCCCGCCCCTGCATAGTAGGGAATAAGCTTGATTTTCTCCAATTCACCTTAAGGCCCGCTACCTTTTCCAGCTCTAAAAGCAGTTCTTTAGCTCCCTCTAGTTCTGCTTCCGTGTTTCTCAGAAACAGAATTAAGTCATCAGCATACAAGGCTATATAATGAATATGCCCCTCCACTTCCAGCCCGCTATACCAGTGTCCAGTCCTGGCTTTAGCGGCCAGCGGTTCCATGGTTTTCGCGAACAGTAGAGGTGATAACGGGTATCCTTGCCGTGTTCCTCTCTCTACCCGTCCGAGATGATCTTCCCTGTCCTAACTCGAGCTGTGGAGTCTCGATATAATAGGGCCATCCATGCTCCGAATTCCAGGCCTAATCCGAAAGCCTGCATCACTCTGAACAAATACAGCCACTCGAGACTATTGAACGCCTTTTTGATATCTATTGTCATAGTAGTTGCTTCATCTTTGCAGTAGGAGTCGGCTCCCAGCACTCTTAATAATCTCACATCATGGCTGTATTCCGTGCCGGTATGAACCCAGCCTGGTCCATATGTATGAGATTCGTCATGTGCGGTAAGAGTCGTGTGGCCAGTATCCTGCTCAAGATCTTATAGTCAAGGTTGAACATTGACAGAGGCCTATATGCTGTCTTGTCATGCGCCTGCTTCCCCGGCTTTAGCAATGGAACAATCAAGGCCTCCCTAGTGGTCCCCGGCAGCTTCCCCTCATGTTTAGCTTGGTTATATAGCGCTACCAGTCGAGGGCCCAGCAGATCTATGTATGTAGCATAAAATTCAATGAGAAACCCGTCTGTGCCAGGCGTCTTATTCCTGGCCATGGCCTTAACAGCGCCCCGTACTTCGTGCAGCTCTATCTCCTTCCCCAAAACCTCTGCCTCTTCCACACAGAGTGTTGGTAAGTCAAAACTTTCTACATATACGTCCAGTTCTGCAGCTGTAGGGAAAGCTTTACTCTTATATAGTTCAGTATAGTAGTCACAGAAATGCTGATTGATATCCTGCTGTCTGTATCGGGTCCCCCCTGCTCGTCCCTCAACTTCAGAATAATTGACCCTCTCTTGGCTGGATTGGCCAGCCAGGTCAACAGAGCCCCAGGCTTATCTCTCTCCACATGAACCCTTGTCATATAATTCTTGTAGTCAAAACAGTGCAGTCTCTCTACGTGCCCTGCCACCTCCTCTCTGGTCTCTAAGATTTCCCTCTGCTTTTCTGCATTCCCAGGCCTGTCACGTTCAGCCTGTTTCAACCTCTGCTCTGCATTCAATGTATCCCTAAGAAGGGTCCTCCTCACCCCGACCGCCTCAGAAATACAACGACCCCTCAGCACCACTTTGAACGCCTCCCATTCTATTATGATATTGGAGGCTGTACCTGCATTCTCTGCAAAGTATTGTTCTATGGCTGTGCGGATCTCGGCCTGGTATACCTGATCCTCCAACGCCTCTGGTTTAAGGCGCCATGTAGGGATGTTTGTTCTAACCCTGGACCAGCTGAGGCAGACCAGCAAAGGACTGTGGTCCGATATCGTACGTTCCAGGTATTCGCTACTATGCATATGTCCGTGTATGTCGGGAGTACATAGAACATCGTCTAGCCTTACGTGTAGGTCATGCATAGGGGAGAAAAACGAATAGTCCCTTTCCCCAGGGTGGTGCACCCTCTAAGTATCTATTAATCCCCATTGCTGTTGCCAATCTCTTCTTGCCCTTGCCACCCTGTGAGCAGGTGAGTCGTGAAGGGGGGGTTGAGACCTGTGAAGCCCTACATCCTCAATGCTATTGTAGTCCACCCCCCCAGCCCCCCCAAGAGGACCGGCCCCATCAGTACTTGCGCTAGTGACCTAGAGAGATCTTTCAGGAATGGGGCTTGTTCTGTATTTGGAGCATATATACTCCCGATCGTTATATCCCTTCCATCCAACATACCCAGTACTACTACGTACATTCCATTCGGGTCTACAAATTCCCGGGTGCATTGAAAGGGGATCCCTGCTCTCACCCAAACTAGTACCCCTCTAGCGAATGTAGAGTAATTCATGTAAAATAATTGTCCTCGCCACCTGCGTTTTAAGGCAGCCCCCTTCTTCGCGTTTATATGCGTTTCTTGCAATAATGCAATTTGCACTCCTCTTCGCACCAGGAATGCGTGTATTTTATGCTGCTTTGTCATGGAGAGCATCCCCCGTACATTCCAGGAGATGCACTTATAATCTATGTTGGGTCCCATTGAAGAGCCGTAATACTAGTCCTAGTAAAATGCTTACCCGAGACACGCCTGGTCCCCATTGAACAATCCCAAAATAACTGAACTACCCAACTCCCCTTCCCCATGACAGGCAGAAGTAACCCCCCTCCCATCCAAACTCTGCTAACTATATTGAATATGTGGGTGTAGTGGCTGTCACCCAGTCTCGGAAACCCCTCCTCCCGAATCTCCCCTCGTAAAAGAATCGTCGGTCCTCCCTTAGCTCCTCATGTTTGTGTCTCTGAGAGTACTTGCAGCAGCCCTCCTCCCTCCTACATTGCTTGGAATGTACATTTCAAAAGGATATTGTGTGCCAAGACTTGCAGTCTCAAAGTCCTGAAGTCCGGCATTACCCAGATCAGCCTAGCTCATCCGCGGTGTGGGGTGTCACGATGGGCATCTCCGTCTCCGAGTCTTCTGCCGCACTCAGTATTGGGGAACTTTCAGATCTGCCATCTTCTCTGTCGCTCCTCGTCGACCTAGGGCTGGACCCTGGTTGGCTAAGCTCCACCACCGCCTTGAGGACCTTGTTCCTTTCGACTTGAGCTTCTGTCGGGGTCGGTGCTCTCGATTGTCCCCTACTCGTTCCACCATCTCCTGCAGTCGATCTCGGCGAAATGCCTCCCGAACTCCGTCCTGGAACAGTGTCCAGCCAGTCCCAGGCCTCCTGTGGCATCATGAAGAACTGCACCGTTTAGGCCCAACAACAAGCAACTTAGCAGGGAAGAGCATGGCATATGGGAGCTGCATTTGTCGTAGTTTCCTTTTTACTGCCAGGAACGTGGACCTTTGCCTCTACACCTCCCTGGTAAAGTCCGGGAACACCAATATTCTGCTATTTCACATTTGTAGATCCTTCACTTGTCGAGCCTGTTTGAGTATATGATCTCTGTCTCGGAAATGGAGCAGTCGAGCAATGATTGGCCTCGGCGGCGCTCCTGGTCTGGGAAGTCTGGCCGGCACCCTATGTGCCCTCTCAATTCCGTAGAACTGCAAAAGTCCTTCTGGCGCCACTTCTTTCTTAATCCAGTCCTCCAGGTATTGCACCATATCATCACCTTCCTCCTTCTCAGGTACCCCCCACTATGCGCAAATTATTGCGGCGAGATCTCCCTTCGCTATCTTCGGCGCGCATCTCCAGGATTTTTACTTTCGCCACCACCTCCGTGAGAGATTTCTTTAGTTCTGTGACCTCTGGAGGTATGTCCGCAAGCATTTTCTCCGTGCCAGTGACCCGTTCCGCAAGCCGGCGGTGGTCATCCTTCAGGAGGCTGAGATCGGTGCCTGTAGAATCTATTTTAGTTTCAAGTGCTTCCCGGGACGCCATAATAGCTTCCATTATGTCTATCAGCGTGAGCTTCGAAGTTGCTGCATCCTTCTCCAAATCTTGGATATCATCTTCTTCGTCCGTTTGGATGCCACCTCCCCCCGCCATCGCGGTGCTTTGTCCTTTTTTCCTAGCCACCTTTCCCATGGCGGTCGTCACACGGATGGCCTTGTTATATATGCGACACACCTCCTGCATGCTACCCCACCTAGGGCAAGCTCCCGGTGGTCTCAGCGACACCACGCGTCTACGGGCTTTCCAAGCAGCTAGCCTTATGATTCACATGCGCAGGTTTCCTTCACCCGCCCTTTTACTACTGCACCTCGCAATTAGGTCTCCACCTGACCTTGTGGTTGCTCGCCCACAGAGTTGTGTTTCGTCTTATCTTCAGGAATCACAGCTAGGTGTGGGGCCCCTCACATTCTACTGTCCATAAAGGAGGTCCCTCTGTTGGCATCCGTCTCCTCCACACTCGTTCTCTTAAACGCTTAAACTGCGCCCAACAGGCCCGCACGTTTATTTCTAAGTCCATCTCCCCCACTGGGATGACCACTTTCTGTGGATTGTGGTGTGCACTGTAAAGCTCCCAGCAATCAGCAACAGCTCATGTTTCACACCACGGGCATTTTAGGGAGTGTCGCTCCTATAATCAGCGTGCTCTCCTTGCCTTCTCGAGCGCCCAGCCACAGGCTGCCACTGCCAGGTGTGGCACCTCTGAAGCGCTCCCTCCTGTGCCCTCACTGCAGCCAACTGTTGTCACCTCCTTCAGGTCATAATTTGGGCAGGCAAACGCCAACACAGTGCTATCGCTATCCCAGAAGTCACCGTCCACCACTCAGACCTCTTTGCGGCCGGTTTTCCCGCAGCGCCGCCTCCCCAGGGGTTGAAACTCCTTCTCACGGGCCTGTGCACGTGACCCGCGAGGCCTCTTTCCTCCTCTAAATGGCTTCCCGCTGCAAGCCTGGACAGACTCTCCGTTATTGCCAGCGTTTGTTACTGCCTCCCGTATTCTTGTACCCGGTACCTGTCCTACGCCTCAGTCAGTGTGGGGGATGTCAGCCGGGTGTGCAGTGGCCCACGAGTCCCCCCTTCCTGTCGTATTCGGGAAGTCGTCATTGCGGCCTGGTCCTGCCTCGCACTTCACTCCTCGCCCGGTCGCAACACAGTAAGGTCAATTTCAACGCGGGGTGGTGCCCCCAGCTTCCTCACTCACCGTGGTTCTGCCCCACAGTGTGAGCACTCCCCCCTCCGCCGCTTCTCTTCTCTCGCCGTGCAGGCTATTAGCGGACGGTCTCAGGCTCACAGCACGGGCTCCATCTTGTGCGCCGCCTCGTGAGCTCGTCTCGCTCGCGTTCTCTGCTTTTTCCGGCTGTATACCTCAAATCGTCATGCCCTTTCTCAGCTGCTGCTTTCCCGTGAGTACAGCTGCCGATTACTCCACTTTCCTGAGGTCCAGGGGCTCAGGATAATGCCAGAAACAGGAGTCCGGGGCCGGAGCTCCGAAGCCTGCTCCATTCTACATCGGCGCCAAGTCTCGCCCCCTCCTGTCAGTGGAAAGCTATTATGCACTTTATTTAATGTTTACATGCCCTAGTTAGAACAAAAAAAGAGAGAAGAACCCTATATTAGTAATAATCGGGATGGGGTAACTACAAGAAACTAAGACAGTCCCTAATGTAGTTGTCCGGATCATGTGTTGCACAAAAACTATAACAGTGTAACAAATTTCATATATACACATTAAAACAATCGCAAAAAACACAGATAAAGATATTAAAATTCAAAATGTTAAATTTATTCAAGATCATTATTTTAAAAAAGGTATTGTTAAAAAAACTGGGCATGAATTAAATATACAAAGAATAAAAACAGTACATTAGATACATAAATCAGTATTAAAATACAAAATCAAAAGAAAAATCAAAAAGAAAACTACAACAGTTGTAGTTTTCTTTTTGATTTTGTATTTTAATACTGATTTATGTATCTAATGTACTGTTTTTATTCTTTGTATATTTAATTCATGCCCAGTTTTTTTAACAATACCTTTTTAAAATAATGATCTTGAATAAATTTAACATTTTGAATTTTAATATCTTTATCTGTGTATTTTTGCGATTGTTTTAATGTGTATATATGAAATTTGTTACACTGTTATAGTTTTGTGCAACACATGATCCGGACAACTACATTAGGGACTGTCTTAGTTTCTTACATGCCCTAGTTTACATACTGTTGTTTAGCCAAGAAAGTTTGCACTAAAAAATGGCACTTTGAAAAACGATTGTTTTATTGCTGAGGGCCGGTGTTGCATTTTAAAAAAAAAAGGGAAAATTGTCCTGATGCAGCTGAAAGTTGATAATTGATAACGCTTTACTCATGAGCTGCACCTGGGTTAGCTGCTCATGGTTGGTTTTATGTCTTTCAGGCATTTTAAATATCTTGTATTTTTGTGTGTAATGTGACTTTTATGGTTTACCAAAAAACGAATAAAGTTTATGAACTGAACTGAACTAAGTGCAATATTGCAAACTTTTAAGAGCTGCAGATCAAGGCTTCACTTCTACATAGATGGTGGAAAGTTACTAAAATCCATGTGCTAGGCTGTCTATTAATGTCTTCCTTTCACAGTGCTTCTCTCTTATGGGTGGCACGAAGCTGCCTGTTCTGCTCGCTTCTTTTTACTCTGGTCATGGAACACTTGGCATGGACCATACAGAGCAATGATGCGATAACAGGAGTAGAGTGTGTGGAAACCCATTCAAGATGTGTCGTTTTGGAGATGACTTCATGTTATTTCTAAATGGGCTGGTCAGGTCTGTGCCTAACTGCTAAAAAAATTTGATATGGTACTGTGGCAGTTTGGAGAATTAAAATAAGTCTGTGGTAAGGTCAGTTAACTATAGGGACTGTGACCGGAAGGAAATGGGTGGAAAACAGAAATGGCAGGTGTTTGGATACTGTCACCTCTCTTCTATACACAAGGCCCATTACCACAGCTATTACCAACAACATTTGCTCCCTGTCATAAGTTTTTTTTCACAATGCTTCCACATAATCCCCAGGAAGGTTTGTTGTAGAACTGAGTGGGTTGACATCACACTTTGAGAATGAAGCCTGGGCTTGGTATACCTGATGGTACCTCTTCTCAAAAAAGGTTGGGGTATTTGCTTATTAGATATAAAACAGCCCACCTGAGATTCTGAGAGCATGCCACCTGAGAGAATGGCGACAGTGATCCTCTGTGGTTGATTCTGAGGTGTCCCATACACCAAGCCCATGACCTAGGATGGACCTAAAAAATACATCTACTACGGCCCTCATTATGATTATGCCAAAATTTGGTGCAGGACTAGCATAGGGCCAGAATCTCCTATTCCAGCAGATAACCATCCACCAAATTCCAGCAAGTGTGAATTTTCTTCTCAAAGTGCAGAAAACTGCATGAACGAGATACTGGGTCCATTATGTGCAGTTATTCCTACTTCTAAGGAAAAAACTGCTGACATTTTCCACTTGTGCAGCGAATGTTTTTGGAAAAGTGCCAGAGGGAGATGGAGGGGTTGTGTGGGAGGATGGGGTTCTTGGCAGGCTTCATCCTGTCTCTGCGAGCACTTTGTGCTCCCTTGTGTTACTGCAGAGTTTTTGTTGGGACAGCACTGTTCGTCTGCTCACAACCACTGCCCCTACACTATCAAAGATACATCCAGTGTTTCTGATGGAGACTTCAAGCCTCAGATTCCTCCTCTTTTGAACATTCCCCTGGCGTTAGATTGGAGCCGGAAACGTTTTGGCACTACCTCTGCACACCGGTAGGTGGTGCCATGTGGCATCTCACTGATACCGTTCCGCTCTCGAAATGAAGTGGGGACCCTATGTAGGTGCCACCCCTGCGCGCTGTCAATTCTTTTCTTTTATCATCACCAGACGCTGATCAGGAGCTACCTCTCATCACTTTAAGAACCATAACTAGATCAAACAAATGCTATACAGTGTGCAGGGGACATGTCACTTCCCAAAGTAACAGGTTTGAAGCCCTGTAAGGACTGTAGCAAACAAGTGTCTGTGACAGATCCTCATTGTTAGACTTGGCATCTTCTCACTGCTGATCAGTGTGCAAGTGCAAGTCCCAGGGACCATTGCCTGCCCTTAAAAAGTGAAATGAAAACGTTATTTTTTAAATGCATCCTGTTTTCCTTTAAAGAAAACGGGCTGCATTTAAAAAATAAAAGCTGCTTTATTTAAAAGCAGTCCCAAACATGGTGGTCTGCTGAGCCCAGCAGGCCACCATCCCTGGGAGGGCCAGCCATTCCCAATGGGGTCGCAAAATGCGAGTGCCTCATTAATATTAATGAGCCTCGCATTTTGCGACCCCGTTGGGAATTGCAATCAGTGTCTCTGACACTGTTGCACATAGTAAATTGCGACTCGCAGTTTGCGACTCGCAATCGAGTGCAAATTGTGAGTCACAATTTACTAGGGTCGTACATCTGGCCCACTGTTTTTTGGTCTATTTTTGCTTTTCCATTGTTCTTGAACTTGAACTTTCCAGTACAACATGCCTGAATCAATTGCATCATCTGCTGCATCCTTGGAAGTGGCCTTTGACGAGGAGAGGTTAGAAACCTACAACCTTCAGCGCCAAGACACCTGCGGGTATTCGTGCGCTTTATAAATCCTAATAACATAACAATGTTAAGGAATTGAAGGCGATCTGCAAAAATCTCAAAGTCCAAATCAGGGGCCTCACCAGAAAAGAGGAGCTACAAAAGGCGCTGAGGGCCTGGGTAGCAGCCAGACATGCTAGTGAGCTGTCTGGGGATCTTGGCACGGAGGCAGAGGAGCCTATTCCAAGGGTGGATGTGCTTTTGGGAGGGGGGGCACCCTCTAAACCAGGCAGCAGTGGCTTGTCCCCAGAGGAGCTGGAGGACAGGCGGGAAGCAAGGAGAGTTGCTATGGACTGGAGAAGCTTAAGTTAGCCATGGAGGAGAAAAGGATGATGCTAGACCATGAGATCAGGATAAAGGAGCTGGATCAGAGGAGTAGAACCAGCTCAGATGGTGGCAGCAATTCATCAGGGCAGTCAGACAGAATTGTGCACATCCCCAAGAATGTAGGCAAGGAATTCAAGAAGGGGGATGACATACAAAGGTGGTTCCAGGGGTATGAGGCATTCATTCATATGAATGGGGTCCCTGAAAGGAATTGGGGGGCAGGGTTGTGGCCTCTCTTTCCAGAAGAAGCTAGGGATACTCTGATAGCTTTGGGTAAGGGGCCGAACCTCACCTATGCTGATATGAAGGACGCTCTCCTCACCAGGTATGGTCTCAATCCTGAGAAGTATAGGGATCAGTTTAGGTCTAGCAAGAAAACTGATGCCAACACTTGGTTGGAATGTGTAGAGTCTTTCTGCCGGTCTCTGGATGGCTGGGTGAAGGGCAGTAATGTAACAGATTTTCAGGGGCTCTACACTTTGATTGCATGGGAGCACTTGTCTAGTCTAAGTTTTGCAGAGCTGCGCCATCACTTGGTTGATAGTAAGCTGACTGACCCCAGGAAGCTTGCTATGGAGGCGGACCGCTGGGTGAGTACCAGGGTCCACAAGAAAGCATTTGGGGGAGACTCAGCCAAAGGTGGGCAGGGTCCCCAGCAGAAAAGTGGGGGGGACAAGGGTAAAGCACAGGAGTTCTCTAAAGGACCCCAAATTAACACCCAGGGTAAAGTTTCCCAACCCCCAGGAGATAAGAAACAAGGAGTCTCTTCAGGAAAGCCTGCTGAGACCAGCCCCTGCAAGTGTTTTTCAGGTGATTAGGTGGGTCACTTGAAGGGGGACCCCAAGTGTCCCAAGAAGGCACAGCCACCCACCGGTGGGCAGTCCAAGGAGTTGGCTAGTGTAGCGCTTGGGGAGGAGGAGTGCCCGCAGGAGGGTGGGGATCCTGCAGAAATGACCCTCGTCTCATTAGGGGAAAGTGAGATGGTCCCAGGGAACCAGGTGCCCCCTAACACAAAGAAATACAGCACCTGGGTGACCATCAATGGGAAAAGGGTAGAGGCTCTCGGAGATACTGGAGCCAGTGTGACCTCAGTCCGGTGTCACCTGGTTTCTGAAGAGCAGGTAGTCCCAGGGGCATTCCACCAAGTAGTTGCTGTTGGACACCTCAGAGCGCCAGTGTATGGTGGCGCAGGTTCCCTTTGAATGGGGGGGGGATCTCCGGTCCCTTGAGGATGGTTGTGAGCCCTACCATGCCTGCAGATTGTCTGCTTGGTAACGACCTGGAGCAGTCCTTGCGGAAGGATATTGAGCTCAGGTCTCACTTGGAGATGCTTGGGTTGCCAGAGTGGGCATGCGTGTCCACTCGGTCAATGGCGGCCAGAAAGCGTGATCAAAAGGACCTGGAGCCTGAAACAGTGGCCCAGGACCCTGCCAAGAGAAGGGGCAGGGGGCGCGGGAAAACGGCCCCTGAGGTTCCCACGGACCAGGAGGAGGCTGACCTTTAGGGGGACGCCCCGGTACCTGCAGGGGAGCAGGTAGCTGAACTGGGGAACATCTCTGAGCTGACCCATTGGCAGCAAGAAGGTGGTCCCACCAGGGAAGAATTCTGCAGGGAGCAGAAAGAATGCCCTTCTCTAGAGGGTCTGCGGCAGCAGGATGCAGACCAGGCAGCTGGTGATCAGTCTGGAACACATTGGATCTACTGGGAGAATGGTCTCCTGTATAGCGAGCCTAAGGTCGCTGAGCCTGGGTCAGCCCATGTGCTGGTGGTACCCCAGCACTTCAGGACCTTCCTACTGGGTCTGGCTCATGACGTACCTTTGGCAGGACATTTGGGGCGGGACAAGACCTTTGATAGGCTTGTCACCCACTTCTTCTGGCCCCAAATGTGAAGGCAGTCAGATGGACATTGCAGGTCTTGCACAACTTGCCGGGCAAGTGGTAAGAGTGGGAGGAAGATCAAAGCTCCTTTCCAACCTTTTCCAGTTGTTGGAACCCCTTTTGAAAGGGTAGGGATGGACATTGTGGGGCCACTGGATCCCAAGAAAGCCATGGGCACTAGGTACATCCTGGTCTTGGTGGACCATGCCACACGGTACCCAAAGGCAATCCCTCTCAGGACAACGACGGCACCAGTGGTGGGCCGGGCGTTAATAGGCATCTTTTCCCGCGTGGGTTTCCCCAGAGAGGTGGTTTCTGACCGTGGAACCAATTTCATATCGAAGTATATGACATCCCTGTGGAAGGAGTGTGGTGTAACCTACAAGTTCACCACTCTTTACCATCCACAAGGTAACTGTCTGGTGTAAAGATTCAACCAGACCTTGAAAGACATGATTAAGGGTCTAACAGAACCCATGAGGCATAAGTGGGTGGGACGTCCTCTTGCCATGCCTTCTCTTTGCATACAGGGAGGTACCTCAGAAGTCTCTTGGGTCCAGTCCCTCTGAGCTTCTGTATGGCCACCCTGTGAGAGGACCTCTGAGTTTTGTGAAGGAAGGCTGGGAGGCAGCGTCCAAGAAAACTCCCCAGGATGTGCTTAGTTACATGCTGGCCTTCAGAAACCAAACTGCCCGCTTCAGGAAACTCGCTCAGGCGAACCTGGAAGCAAGCCAGGAAGAAATGAAAAAGTGGTATGACCAGAATGCCACTCTGGTCGAATTTCAACCTGGGCAAAAAGTGTGGGGCATGGCCCCAGTGGAACCTTGTGCCTTGAAGAACAAGTGGACTGGGCCTTTTGAGGTGGTGGAGCGCAAAAGTGATGTCACCTACCTGGTGAATTTGCAGACTCCCAGGAACCCTTTGAGGGTCCTCCACTTGAACCGCCTCAAGCCCCACTTCGAGACGTCTGAAGTGAGCATGCTCTTGGCAACAGATGATGGGGTGGAAGAGGAGAGTGAACCTCTCCCTGACCTCCTGTCCACCAAGGAGCATGATGGGTCAGTGGAAGGTGTGATCCTCTCCCCTACACTGACCCCAGAGCAGCAGAGTGACTGTCACCAGTTGTTGGGAGAGTTTGCCCCACTGTTCTCTCTGACTCCAGGTGTTACTCACTGGTGTACCCATGACGTGGACACTGGTGACAGCCCTCCTCTAAAACACAAGATTTACAGGTTGACTGACCGGGTCAGGGCCAGCATCAAAGAGGAGGTCTCTAAGATGTTGGCGTTAGGGGTGATCGAGCCCTCCAAGAGTCCTTGGGCCAGCCCAGTGGTCTTGGTCCCAAAGACTGCTGCACCCGGTGCCACTCCAGAACTGCGGTTTTGTGTGGACTACCATGGGCTCAATGCTGTCACCAGGACTGACGCACACCCCATCCCCAGAACTGATGAGCTCATTGATCGTTTGGGAGCTGCCAAGTTCCTCAGCACGTTTGATTTAACGTCTGGGTACTGGCAGATTGCCTTAACCGATGGGGCCAAGGAGAGGTCAGCATTCTCAACCCCAGAAGGACATTACCAGTTCCGGGTGATGCCCTTTGGGTTGGAGAATGCCCCTGCCACCTTTCAGAGGTTGGTCAACCAGGTGTTGGCTGGATTGGACGATTTCAGTGCTGCATACCTGGATGACATTGCAGTGTTCAGTTCCAGCTGGGAAGAACACTTGCTGCACCTCGGGGAAGTGTTGAGGGCTCTGCAGAGGGCAGGCCTCACAATCAAGGCCAGTAAGTGCCAGATCCAGGAGGGTTCTGTGGTGTACTTGGGACACCAGGTAGGAAGCGGCCAGGTGGCGCCCCTACAGCCCAAGATTGACACCATTCTGGCTTGGGAACCCCCCAAGACCCAGACAGAGGTGAGAGCCTTTTTAGGTCTCACCGGTTACTACAGGAGGTTTGTTAAGGGCTATGGCAGCATTGTTGCCCCCTTAACAGAGCTGACTTCCAGGAAGCAGCCCAAGAAGGTAATCTGGACTGAATCCTGCCAGAAAGCTTTTGATGCCCTGAAGGCCGCCATGTGCACGGCGCCCGTGCTCAAGGCACCCGACTTCTCCAAGGAATTTGTCGTGCAGACCAACGCTTCAGAGCATGGTGTGGGAGCGGTGCTCTCACAACTAAACAAAGAGGGCCTAAACCAGCCTGTAGTCTTCCTTAGCAGGAGACTACTCCCCCGGGAACAGAGGCGGAGTGCCATAGAAAGGGAAGCTTTTGCTGTGGTCTGGGCACTGAAGAAGCTAAGACCCTACCTGTTTGGGACTCACTTCTGGGTTCAGACAGACCACAGGCCCCTCAGATGGTTGATGCAAATGAGGGGTGAGAATCCAAAACTGTTGAGGTGGTCCATCTCCCTACAGGGAATGGACTTTACCATGGAACACCGCCCTGGCACAGAACACGCCAACGCAGATGGTCTGTCCAGGTTCTTCCGCCTTAGTGAAAAAAACTCCCAGGAGGTTGGGTAGTTGTCCCTACTTTCAGCTGGATGGGACATGTGTTAGACTTGGCATCTTTTGGCCTGTTTCCCCTGACTTTTTGCTTTCTGACCTCCCGGTTTTTTACTCTGTTTTTGCTGGCTTAGTGTCTCTGCGCACTTTCTCACTGCTGATCAGTGTTAAAGTGCAAGTGCTTCTGTTGTAAATTGTGTTATGGATTGGTGTTTCCATGATTGGTATATTTGATTTACTTGTTAGTCCCTAGTAAAGTGCACAGAGTGTGCCAGGGCCTGTAAGTCAAATGCTGCTAGTGGACTGCAGCACTTGATTGTGCCACCCACCCAATCAGCCTGTAAATGTAACTCTGGTCCGCCATTGCAGAGCCTGTGTACAGTCTGGGACTGCCATGTCGACTTGGCAAGTGTACCCACTTGCCAGGCCCTAACCTTCCCCTTTCTTACATGTCAGTCACCCCTAAGGTAGGCCCAAGGTACCCCTGTGGGCAGGGTGCAGTGTATGTGAAAGGTAGGACATGCCCTGGTGTGTGTGGCATGTCCTGATATTGAATTACTGCCAATTTCGTTTTTCACTATGGCAAGGCTACCTGTTCCCATAGGACAGAATGGGGAGTTTGTTTATAACATCTTATAAACATAACTGGCCCTGGGAACAAGGTAGAAAAATAAAGTTTAGTATGCCTGAACTCAGAATCTAAAGATGCATCTTTTAGTGAAGGTGATTTTTACATTCTGTGTTTGAAAATACCACTTTTAGAAAGTAGGTATTTTCTTGCTCAGCCATCCAGTAGGCCTCTGCTAGGTTTGTGGATTGACTGCCTGGGTTTTGGATGACAGGGGCTGGAGCAGTGGCTCCAGAGAGTCTAGATGGGTCAGGGAAGGGCTGAATAGACCTGGGCTGCATTTAGAGTAGGGGGAGGAGATTTCCTTTCACCTGAATGGGCCTGGTCTGCCTCTGACAAAGCTGTCGTCAACTCCTGCCAGGAAGCTGCACCAAGGAGGACAGAACTGGTACTGGCTGGGCACAGACACTGTCTGCCTGAGAGGACAAAGGATTTTGAGCTATAAAAAGTGGGGCCCAAACCCCTAAACTTTAGAACTCGCTGGAATCAAGGAACCTGCCAAGAAGAAGAGCTGGAAGAGCTGCCAGGAGTAGTACTGCCCCTTTGCTGTGTTGTTGCTTTGTTGGGTTGGCCTGCAGTTGCTGCTTCTGCCTTGGGCAGTTAAAGGACTGTACTGAACTTTCTTTACTTGTGCGGAGTATCTCCAAGGGCCTGAAATTGAGCTGGCCACCGGTTCTGAAGTCTCAGGGACTGCAAAGACTTCACCAACCTCTGGGTACCGCTTCTGAAGCCGCTGTTTCAGTTGCCACAGAGAAGGGAACCGCAACAGACTCCGTCACCGGCTCTGTGTCCTGACGGCACCGCAGACTGCTCCGTCCACATCTCGCACAGCAACTCTGGTCTCACCGACGATGACGACTGCCACTGCTGCCACCGAGCCGCTGCTTGCTCCGTGATCTGTGGGCACTGCAGTCCGCACCGCCTCGCTTCACTTCGCCATCCTGGTCTCTCCAACGCTGTCGCTGCTGCAGACTCGACTCCCGTGACCGCATCGTGGTTGGGGGCACCGCTCGTAAAGTTTCACGACTCACCGCCTCGTCCCACACAGCCGTCTGGGCCGACCGACGCCAGCTCCCGCAAACCGGCTCTGTCACCTGCACCGCAACCTGCCAGCACCGCATTGAGCACCGTCTCGCCCTGCACTGTAAGCCTTGGTCTCACCGACGCCGTCTGGACAATGGTCACCGAGCCGCTGCCTGCACCACATCGAGAGGGCACCGCGCCCTGCACCGCTTCCATTTTGCAACACAACCGCGACGGTTGTCACGACCGGCTCGCACCTCCGTGTAAGCCGCAACGAGAAAGGTACTGTTACCGAGTCAGTTCACTCTTTTTTCTGTCCTGTATCGACGCGGTCGGCTGGAACTGTTAGACTCTGTTGTTTTCAGCATTGCGGTAGCCCCGGACGGAGCTACCGACTCGTACAAACTGTGTTTTTGAGGTATTTCTGCAGTTTAGAAGACATCTTGCAAAGTATCTATTTTTCAAGTACTGTATTGTGGATTCTTAATCGTTTTTGGTCTTGTTTTGAGTATATAAAGATATTGGATATTTTTCTAAACTGGTGTGGTGTCCTTTTGTAGTGCTTTCACTGTGTTACTTTTGGTTATGTGCAAATGCTTTACACACTGCCTCTGAAATAAGCCTGACTGCTCGTGCCAAGCTACCAAGGGGGAGAGCAGGGGTTATTGTAGGAGTGTAACTCCCTTATCCTGACTAGAAGGAAGGGTCCCTACTTGGACAAAGGTGAAAACCCTTGCCAACTAGAGACCCCCATTTCTAACACTCATCATATTTGCCTGTGGTGCCTAGGGCCGAGCCACAACTCTAAGGCTTGCAGTGACTGCGCGTCGTTGAACCCGAAGGCCAAACGAGACCGTGAGACAAAACTCTACATCGCCAAGCACCAGAAACTCCATTGCAAGACTGGTCTAAGTCAAAAGTTCAGTCCCGTTTGAGATCCAGAATTCGCAGGAGTCATTCCAGAGGTTGGTCTTCATCTCAATCAAAGTTTTTGGGCAAGTCGAAGAAAAAATACAAGAAATCTAAGTAGACGTGGCCCCTTCCCGCCGCTCATACTCTCCTGAGAATGCATGGGGGCAGCACCATATATTAAGTCGTTCGACTTTGGAGCTTGTCCCGCAAATTGTTCTGGCGCAACCCGAGTTGCCGGGGCTGTCCCCTACTCCTAAACAGATCAAAGAGTTACCTGAGGACATGCTTCCACTCTTTGGATCCTTGCCAGCTCCCTCTGGTGAGCCTGTGGGCCCCATGGTGTCTAGAGGTTCTCCACCTGGATTACCACCGCCGGATTAGTCCTCTGTGCCAGCTGAACACTCCGAGCCTCCAACAGGGCTGTCTCCAGCTCCAATCTTGACTCCTCCTCTGGTGCAATGGTCCACACTGGTTCCCGGTACTTCGACACCGATACAGACTCCATTGATGCCAGAAGTTGAAGCCCCAATTTTCCTCTATGACACTAAGTTGTTGCTGGTTTGTCCTTGGGCAGGGCAGCGCTCGTACACCATAGAGTTCCTGGTACCTCCGCTAGATCTGCCTCCACCAAGACAAACGCACACCCTGCATTCCCTGTTCGGCATGGATTCAGACAATAATTGCAATGCGGATGATAAGACTGGGCAACCTTTCCATGAGAAATATTGCTATGACATGCCCGAGGATAGTGGCCCTGATAGTCGAGCCTCCTCCGACATCATGGTCCTCCCACTGAGGAGACATCTTCTTATGCCATGGTAATGCAAAGAGCGGCCGAAGTCCTGGACCTCCATCTCCCCACCTTGGAGGTCAAGACCAGTGTTCGTACAGAATTCCTTCAGCTGGGGCAAACCTCCACTGAGCCCCTTTTGACTTTTAATGAGGCCCATTACTGATACTTTGTTGGGAACATGTGCCAAACCATGCTTTGGCTCCCCGGTCAATCACCAGATTACACAATGCCACTGCCTAGCTCCGGGCAACCCTGCGTTTCTATCTCAGCACCCCTCTCCTGAAAGTTTGTGGTATAGGCATCTGCTAGTATGACTAACCGTAACACGTTCCCTACTACTTACCCCTGATTGGAAGTCAAAACAGGTGAAGACATTTGGGAAAGTAGTCTTCTCGTCCACCAGTTTGGATGCTTTGATCAGTGAATGCCAACTGCCTGCTGGGTAGCTATTCCCATCCCCTTTGGTATTCAGTTGCTCTATTCCTCCATGGGGTCCTGAAGATCCTGGACCAGTCCTCATCCAGTCCATACAAATTGTTCAGAAGGGTTGTGCCCTACCCTTCCTTTCCATGCTGCAGCACCGTTCACTGGGCCCCTTCCCCAGCAACTGGCAGTGGACCACCTCTCTGTTTTGCGGTAGGAAATGCAGTCACTTTTGGCCAAAGGGGCTATCAAGAGAGTGCCTGTGCCAGAAGTAGGACATGGTTGTTATTCCTGCTATGTTCTGGGTCCCAAGATCGATAGAGGCCTTCATCCTATTTCAGACCTCTGCCAGGTGGCTCTGTGCCTCTGGAAATGCCTGGACCACCAAGGATTTTTTCTGATGGTAAACCACCTGGCATGATCATTGAATACCATGGTGGATGAGCTCAGCCTTCAGCTCCTAGCGGATCACAAGTGGCAGCTGCACCCAAGGGTGGTGTAAGGTCTCTTCCGCAAATGGGGAGAACGTTGTCCCACTCTGTTCACCACTGCTGAGAACATGCAATGCCAGCACTTCTGTGCATTGGAGTTTCCAAGCTGTGTCTCACAAGGAGGCGCAATCCACCTAGTGGGCAGCTCTGGACTCCTATATGCCTTTTCACTGATACCACTCCTGCCAGAGTTCTCAAGAGGATCAAGACCGACTGGGCCCAAGTCATCCTAGTGTTCCCGGATTGGGCATAGAGAGTATGGTATCCAGAAATCCTGGACATGAGCATATGTCCTCTGGTCAGGCTGTCTCTCCATGAGGATCTGATGTTGTAGCAGCAGGACAGGGTTCTACACCAAGGCCTTCATAATCTCCACCTTCATGCTTGGAGATAAAGCAGCTACAGGTGAATGCCTTTGACCATCCCCCGGAGGTGGTTGGTGTCATCTAGGCAGCCAGGCGTCCCGCATGTATATGCATGCCATTGGGACAAATTTGTGGCACGATACTCTGCAGATCGACCCCTCCACGCACAGTTATTTGGCGTTCTATAGTTTGTTTTGTTTCTCACCCAGCAAGGCTTTGCTTTGTGCACAGTTAAGGGATACCTTTGGGCTCTTTTGGCCTTTTTGGGGTTGCCTGACCAGCCCTCATTGTTTAAATCACCAGTTGTAATGCATTTTTTGAAAGGTCTCCAACACTTGTTTCTTCCCTCTCATTTTGTCATGCCACAGTGGGACCTTAACTAGGTCTTCAAGTTTCTGATGTGCTCTCCCTTTGATCTGCCTAAGAGTTGCCCGTTGCAGCTTCTCACCCTCAAGACAGTGTTCCTTGTCTCCATATCTCATTGCCAGTACTGTACATTCCACAGATCACATCACCTAGGCAAACATACAGAGGCACACATCAGCCACAGTATGGTGCTTAAGCACCCTATGCACAATACCTGTGGTTTTACAAGACCGACAATGAACAAAAAAACACAGAATCCCGTAAAACTCATAAATAAATACAAATATGGTCTTTCCTTATCTCTAACTTGATCAGTATCTGCCAAAATGGCATTGGGAAGATTGGTGGGAAGACAAGCGTATATTCTTTTTGTCTGGTAGTATCAGCAGGGTTGTATGAATCTTCATTATGGCTTCCTGATGAGCTCTTTCCTTATCCCCATACATTACTTTTCCATGAGAACAGCTCAGAGGTTGATTGAAAGGAACCCAATGCTGAGGCATATATGAGAATAAATTGTGAATGGGTAAGTATCAACAAGGCAGTGCCTTGTGTGAACTAATGAGATTAACGACCCTAGCTTCGCTCTCATTGTCTATATCTCGCGGAACCTCATAATTGAAAACAACCCCAATTATTGATACTTATGCACATGCATTTGCATATGGTCAGGGCTACCTAAACAACAGCCCACTCCCTTCTCTAAGCTGAGCTTAAAAGCCTGTATAGAGTGAACGGAGCACAGATCTCACAGCAGAAGGAATTGTGTTTATAACTAAAGCCTTAATTTTGTGCATATGCAGACTATGAGCGATCCTGGGTAAATTGATGCAGGCATTATTTGGACAATATTGTAATGTTTACATTCAAACTTTTCTGTAATATACGTCTGGACTAAGATGGTGATTCCCAGCAAGACTTTAAGCTGAAATATATGAGACAATATGTATCATTGTGGCTATGCACTAGCCGAAATTTGTTGTTGATGAGTCCTGAAGTGGAGAAGGTGGTCCATTTGTGAACAGCACCTTGATTAACTCATATTTAGTAAGACACTTGTTCACTAGACAGGTGATTTTCCTGATTAAGTATGGAGGAAATGTGTTTTTGCACATTTTATCCAATTATTTTTTTATTCCACTTACACCACATCCTTCATAGCACCATTCCCACCATGATGACACATTTGAACTATTTTTATGATTAGGCTGGGAATAGTCATGCAAAATGGGATTAGGGATAACCGCAAACATATTATATTTTATTTATTTTCATTCAGTAATATAATGTACAAAAACTTAACTCAAAGAGTAACAAAGTGCTGTATAATAAAAACGAAAAAAAAAATGCCAGAAGTTAGTTTATAGCAGATCATTGATAAAAGAGAGAAGGGAATAAAAGAAAAATAGAACTAGGATAAAAAAGAAAATAACATTTAAATGTAACTATCCAGAAATAATATGGAGTAAGAAAAGGAAAAGGCAGCAGACTAACTTGCTTTCTCAAAGGCAGCATCTGACCAACTTAGATCCTCGGGTAGACCAACTTGAAGAAGAAAGTTTTCTTGGATTCACAAAACATGAACAAAGAAGGTAACAGTCGGATTTCGGGGAGTAATGATGTATAATGGGGTGTAGTGTTAGCAAGGAATGCTTGAGCAGTGTATTTAACTCTATGCAAGGTCGGAATCTGTAGTCCGGGAGTAGCCTCTTAATCACCAGAAATCTTCGACCTATCAGAAAAGTATTTATGTTGACCCGGGGCAAGCGCCTCGAAAGTAACAGAACACAGTTTTACATTCCCACGAAGATGAAGTGGTTGGTTGTCGGTGCCGTACCAAGAGACAGATTAAGAGAAAAGCAAGCAAATTGTACAATTTTTGTGGTTGTTGCATGCATTTGTCATTGCTAAGACATTTTCATAGGCCCCTAACCCGCACCTTACATGAGCAGCTAATACGGCCCTAAAATTTCTCGTATTCTGAATCTGTAAATCAGGACGCGAATTTTGGAATTAGAATTGTTTATTTTACACTAATAAATTCAATTTAAATACGCAAAGATATTTGTGAATCAGATATCTTGTCATTAGGTAAAGGGTGTCACATTAAATAGGATAAACAATAAGAGGAGTACAACCTGGAGACACAGTGAAGTCTCCAAAGTATTGGGATAAAGGGCACAAGAGAGGAAACGTCACCACGCCTGAACCCGGAAGCGCCCAGCATTTAACTAACGAGGACGTTCTGTTTTGAGAACCCTCGGGGAGCGGTGGCAGGTCTTTAGTATAGGCATAGCAGCCGGTGACTGGTGACTCGCTATCACGCGACTGAGCCAGCACCATGACCCCCTTTCCCATGAGGCACGCAATCATGCGTTACATAATTCTTTCCTTTCAACTACTAGGATGAAAGGTCTCCTAACTGTGAGTACAGAGTTAGGTAGCAGTGATCAAGGGCAGGATACACCTTAGCGTGTGTAGACCACCCGGGTCACGTACTCTTGGTCCTGACGAAAACCTAGTAATATCGACATTAGGTTGAAACATGTAGACCTCCTTTTTCGCACTTTTTGCACTTTTTTACCTAAAGATACCAGTTGGTCAATTTAACCAAAAAGGGTGTCTTATAATTCTTTTTAATATTGTCCAGGTGCTCTATTATTAAAAGTACTAATTTTGAGTAATATTTGGCCAATTTTTAAATCACTATTTCATTCACCTACACAGAAAATAAACCTGCTCCACTGTAATCAGGTGTCGAAGCACACCCGGATGGCATTCGGCCATTCGGGTGGGACCCCGATGATGAAGCATGTCACCAACTAGGTTGGTGAGTGAGGGGTCTTCTTAAGAAAGGATATTTCCTCTCTTGTGCCCTTTATCCCAATACTTTGGAGACTTCACTGTGTCTCCAGGTTGTACTCCTCTTATTGTTTGTTTACGTAATTTAAAGGGGATCAGGAGTATACCCCTCCACTTTTTGTGGTTATCCCTTTCTCTCTCTTGTGTTTTTGAACATTAAATAGGATACCAGACAGCTTCTGTGGCACCGCGACACAGTTCGCATTGTGCGTCCATTCTACCTCATCGGTTTTCTGTTGCTATGCCGTGGCACTATACTACGCGACCTAAATTTTCTATACTCTGGGTAGCGTTTCGGTTTTAAAATATTTCACCCATTAAATACAAACTGCAAAAGGTAGCTACTGAAAATGGAAAAGAGCGAATCCTCCTGGCGATGTTTCTCCCAGTATGCTTCTTGTCAGAAAACAATAATATAAGCAGTGGAATTTACGTTTATTTTTTTGTGTCCTCGGTTTTTTTACCTTTATTTTTTTGCCTCTTCTGTCCCTTATTCCAGATGTAAAAAGTGCCGGTAACTTTAAAAAAAATAAAAAATATTTACTATTGAGTTTTTAAATCTGGAAATATCAACTCATTGTGTGGTACTATATATAGCCTTTCAATAAGTTGCTATGACGGTTGGACCGGTCTGTGATGCAAATTCCGCTAGGGCAAGAGAAGTACAGTCAGTGAGACAGTGATTTAGCGGCTTTGCTCATTCCCGAATGGAGGTTGCGTCATAAGCCCCCCTTGTCTTCCTGGCTGCCATTTTGTTATGGGGGTGTCTGATTACAGCCAAAAGGCTGCTGATTCTTTAGCCTGCGACAATGTTGTTTTAACTTCCTTGGTTATGCCACCGTTGCCCCATTACCATTAACCATTAGCATATGAACTGCCGGCTTCTTAATTGCTCAATCTCATCCCCTAATAAAGGCAATTCTTTGTTTTCCCTTTTCTTTCCACAAATTGTGAAGTGGCCCATTGTGAACCACGTTACAGCTCTGTACAGCATTTACAACTGCCATCAGGGGTCATTCCGAGGACACTTTCCCTGAACTTTACCTTCACCCGCCTGTAACCCTCCCGACTATCAGTCGGAATACTTACTCATCAAGATAGAGGAGGGGTAGCCTGCGGTATCGGAGAGGTGGTTTAGCTGCTTCTAATGCATACAATGGAACCATAAATTCTTCTTAACACCCCTCCCTCTCCTCCCCGTGTTCCTTGCCATTTCCTGAGGCATTCAGTGTGCTCACCGGATTAGTTTCCACCCAGATGCTGCTAAAAGTGCAAAAAGTATTTAGTGAATTCTTATGTCCTGCAAATATACTTGCGTCTACATTGGCGACCTTCACATTTACCAAAGAGACGGTTTTCATTTCCTGTGTATTTCGGTGAACTTAATTAAGTTGTGTTACATGTGTGATAAATGTATGTACGGGTTGTTCGAAGAATATACATGACCTCTGTTTGATTGAGTGAAGATCAGCTTTCCCAGGGATTTTTTTACATTCCTCATTCATCTATTGGCAGGGGCAAAATGCATAAGAAGTCTGTAAATGCTCACATATAACCAGGGCTACTGGAATTATGCAGCAGGAGAAGACCGAATTATGCAGCAAAGTTCCCTAATTTATGAGGCATGAAAAGGCAAATTATGCGGCATACTATGGCACATTTTGAACCAGCATTACTTCACCATGTTGCCATTTTTAGGTCTAACATTAGATGAAGACTTTTTGATTTTCCTAAAATTATATGTATAATATACTTACTTGCAGGGACTTTCAGCCAGCCTTCCTCATTCATTGGTCTGTTATTGTGCCATTCACATTTTTCTTCCGCCCACCACAATGCCCAGCAAGGGACGACAATGGGTTAGCCTGATTCTGCCATGCTAACTTCATTGCGAGTGACAGGTTTTTACTCTTTCACAAGGGGTACATTCACACAAAGTAGTTCCCTTAAATGTCAGTGACTAGTATGAAAATATGATCCTTTTGAGAACAAAAAAAATATTTGCTTTAAGTAGTTTTTTTGTGATTGAGGAGGGCCCTGCAACTTCCCCAACAATAAAATGTTTCAAAAGCCACGAAAAAGCCAAAACATTGACAAAGCCAAAGGGCTGGTGGCCAACATCCGACCTATTGCCTTTGCCAATGCTTATTACACATGTTCATACTGTAACAGGCTTTATATCATTAACATCAGTTTAACACCTAAATACAGCAGTCAGAAACTGAAATGCTACTTGCCTCTTTGCGGCAATATGTATGGTAACATTTTTAGTAACTTTTAATCTGTTTCAAGTAGAAGCATTTTTTTTTTAAATCTGCAAATTGTGCAGAAGGAGATGGATTATGTGGAAAGTGTGCCAAATCCATAATCGTGCACACAAAAAAATCGGTCACAGAATCTCATAATTCCAGTGGGCATGCTCATAAGAACAATATTCCATTTGAAGCTGATGCCCTGGAACCTTTTCACCAAAATAAAGAGTTGCTCAAGCAATGCCATTTTTCACATATAGCACTTTAAAGCTATGTTCAGTCTGTTTCTTATCACTCTGAACTGTGGCAGATTTGGGAAGTGAGGAGCAGGCATTTACCCAAGATGATACAATATTGTCAAACAGGGAAGTGTTCGAATCTCATTTAAAGTTCAGAGGGAATTTCTGGAGGAAGCTCTATATACAGATTAGAATGCACCAACTGAATTTCCTCCACAATATCATCCCTGTTGTGGAGGAAATTCTTCCAGTTTAGAATCTTCTCCAGAAATTGGAGGAGTTTCAGTTCTATGCAACTCAAAATGAGGCCCTTAGCAGGAGAATTCTCCTTGCTAGGCAGTACAGCACCACATGCAGCAGTATTCATGGCACAAACCTACTTGTTTTCTGGAAGGGGGTCAGCATTCTTTCAGACTCTTCCTGGGAATCAGTCCTCAACAGATGTATATCCGGCTCAGACAGCAAACCCAATCCTAAAGAGTTTCAGATTAGGCAGGAAGAAGGGAAGGAGATGAGACTGCTTTGTCAGAGCGGCAGCCTCAAAGCCTTGGCACCTTCACCCACATGAATACTTTATCCTTTCAGCTCCCATCCCGGTTCACTGGGATACCCATTTACTTCAGTTTCTTAGGATCCCATTTAAATTGACAGTTTCAATTGTGTTCCTCTTGCATCATGTGCCAACAGTAGCACTTGAATCCTGGCCCAGTTGATTAAGTATTCTGAAAAGGATGAACATTTCTAAATCAGGTTCGTTAGCTCTGGTATCGAAGATTTGCATTGTGATAGTGTGAGAAAGATGTTGTCCATGTACAAAGGAATTTTCTGCTGGCCTATTGATCTTTCAATACCGTGTATGTACTACCCTTTTTGGTGAATGGCTGCTGCCAGTGGTTCCAAAGCCAGCAAAAATAGCTTGACGGCTGCCTTGCTTGGTACCCTGCTTGATTGGAATGGTGGTTTAAATTTAGATGAACATTTGATTGTTAGGCGAGAGCCAAACACAGAGCCCAGGATTATTAACTGGGGGGTGGAATGCTGATCTTGATCTGCAAATCTCATATGAGACTCCTGTTCCTTGTGAAGATATGACGTTGCTCAGACTAGCCCCTACTCTCCTGCTGAGGAATTGTTTCCTGCCAGGTAAGACTTTGGGTTTTGTGGTACTGTTTGAAAAAAATGTTTGCCTTACAACTGTACATGTAAGATGGACATTTCTTGCCTTTTATATTCTTTTGTTAAATTATCCATTAGGCTACACATTAACATGGATTCCTTTTGATCACAAAGAACATTCTTCTGTTTGAACCAGGAAGGAAAACACAGGTCTACTTACCTTATTGCCTTCTTTTTGAGATCCTGCGATTATTTAGGTTCATACATTGTTGATAGCTCTAATTCCCAGTGTGCAATTCATGCTGCAATGTTGCAGAAATGAGCTAAAAGAAAAGATTTTGGGTTCTCCAAAGGTAATACTCCTTACAGATGTTGAAGGCATTTTTCATCACTTGTTGAGAGAACATCATACTGTTCATGAGGAGAGGACTGTGCCCTGCCTTATATTGGTAGAGTTTGAAAGTGTCCATTTAAGCAATCCTGTAGGCCTGGTCGTGTGAATGAAGGGAGGCAGGGCAGGGGATAGCAGTGAGAGGAAGTTTGCAAGAGCTTGTGTAATAACTTTATTCCTAAAATAACAAGTGACAGTCTACACTACTTTATGTATGAATCAAAATAATTTAGAGCCATTATGACTTTTTATTGGAAAGCTGTGAAAGGTGTTCAAAGCTGGTGTAACATGGTTTTGACATTAGAATGAGAAAATGCTTTGTGTTATATCATCTTGAACTTAGGGATAGATTCTATATACATAGAGTAACCATAGTTTGATCTGTTCAATCAATCCAAAACTAATTTGTCACTATGTAGGCTTTAACAACGAGGGAAACTTGAATACCATTGCATGGCAAGCATGGTACTCAACTATGGGAATGCCCGCCACACTTAGTGTGCCTACTGCAATAAGCGTCAAAGTGATGGCAGTGATTTAATTTTAGCCACTAGCAATCACTGGGGACTGCATTCCAGTCCTTTGTTTTTCATGCACTGTGCCTCTCTAGACAGAGACCCATATGCAAATCAATCTTGATCCTTCATGAATCGGACAGTTCCAGACCAATGGCAGGCCAGGTCCCTTCCAAATAGGGATCACAATCAACCTCAGAACTTCTGGAGGAACCTTTCCTAGAAGTTCAGATGTACTGTTCATACTGGAGCAGGAGCAAGACAGATTTGCTTACTGCTCCTGGGATTCAGTTGCTAAGAAACAAAGAAAACAGTAGAGTGCCATGCCTATGACTGTTCACGCATTTGCTTAGATTCCTACAGGAACCCCTTGTAGACACCATTTGCCTATGTACTCCTTAAATACAACCTACCTGTGGTTTTCTGCTGAGGCAGCGAAGTGTACTGCAGCAGGGATGGATGGGAAATGTAAGTTGTTGAAATGGCCATCTTTTGCGTGGTACCACCCCAGATTTTACTGTAAAACTGTGTGCCCTTTACCCCTGCTAACCAGGAGTAAAGTGCCTATGCTCCCCCTTTTAACATGATGAAATCTGCACACTTCTGATTGGCATACTTAACTTACCTATAAGTCCCTAGTATATGGTGACATGGTGCTCTCAGGGCCAATAAGTTAAATGTCACATATGGCCTGCAGCACACTTTGTGCCGTCTCCTGTAGAGGCAGTGTAAACATGACTGCACGCCTGCCAACAGGAACCTGGTTTTGTAGGTTTAAACTGTGTATTCGACTTGTCAGAGTAACCCTTTTAACAGGCCTAAACCCTCCTTCTAAATATTAATAAATCACCCATAAGCTTGCCTTACATGCCCATAAGGCACTTTGCGTGGTATTTAAAAGTAGGACATGTAAAGGTTTAATGTTAAACTATCTTTACAGTGAATTGACCTCAGAGCTATTTTCACTATAGCCGGGGTGGCGGTTCCATACGAAAGCATTGGGATACAATATTAATATTTAATATTTGGTATATCCTCTTAGGAAACAGCTACAGAGTTCATACACAGACTTTTCAAAATATTTATTAGCAGTCAAATCCTTTGGTAAAGTTGGATTTGTAGTACATATTTTAGAACAGGGACTTTTAGAAAAGTTACCTCTTGCCTTAATTAAACCTCCAGGCTCCCATCTACATGAGCTAAAAATTGTCACCCAGGAGCTGAATATCCCCTGATATGATGTGAACTCGCTCCAAGAGCTGAGACAAAGGCCTTTGTTGAGGACTGCAGCACTCACTGTGCCATCCATGGTAACAGCAGTGTGAACATGACTGCAGGCCTGCCATCAGTAACCTGGTTGTTCAGGTTTACACTGCAAATTCGACTATCAGACTAACCCCGTATTAACAGGCCTACACCTTCCTTTCAAATATAAGACACCCCTAAGTTGGTCTTCAATGCCGATAAGGCAGACTTTTTAAAATACTAGTTACAGGCCCAAATCATTGGTACAATCAGATTTGTTATAAATATTTTAGAACAGGTACTTTTAGGAAAGCAACTTGTTGCCTTCCTAAAGCCTCTATGAGCCAATTTGCATGAGCCACCAACTGTCGCCCAGGAGCTGAATAGTTCCACTGATGAGTTGTGAACTTCCTCCCAGAGAGGACACAAAGGCCTTGGGTGCGGGTAGGTATTTTATTTCTCTGGCAGGTTTACCATGGAACTTACTTAACTTCAAAGGAGTCTACCGTTTCACAGGCAGGTGTAGCTAACACTTGCAGCTGCCCCCTTGCTTTGTCCAGCTAGCTAGTGGGGCAGGACGGGTAGCGGGGGATTAGCTGTGCTCAGATACAGTTTTGGAGTGACTACAGAGGACAGGTTTCTCATTTCCATGACCCCATCTCTCAGGTGGCCACAGGAGCTCTGCACAGGGGAGGAAAGGTGCTGCCATGTTGGGTTTGGGCAGAAAGGGGCACAGTGAGATTAATTACAGTAAAACACACAGGGAGTACTGTAAAAGTGGGTAGAGGCACCCCTGGAACCTTTACCCCATTGGTTAGGGAGTGGCCAGGAGTTTCTCCCACCCACAGGCTGGCACTGGGCATACATATGGAACTCAGAAAGCCCTTCTGAGAACACCCTGGGGCCTGTGGAAGAACAGAAAAGCATAAGACCTGCTGTCGTCTATAACCTGAGAAGAGTCCTGAAAACTGGCCCTGCTCTCCCTCTTGTACCCTGGATCAAGAATTGGACTTCAAGGGTCAAAAGGCTGAAATGCTGTTTGGGTTACAGGAACACAACATGTTTTACGAGGCCTTTTCCTACATTTCCAGCTGACCAGTTCCAACTGGACCTGATCTGGAGTCTGCTGCTGGACTCTACTTGAGTGATTCTTGACCCCCCAAGTGCTCTCCCCAAGGTCTTGGACTGGTTGGTGCCTGATGTCTAAGTGTACTCCTCCTAACAAATCCTGAAACCTGGGAGCTAGATACTTTTGCTAATTTTTGCTCTGAAAACTGATGGGGGACTGGGACAACCTGCCAAGTTGATCTGACGAAGTTCCATAATTGCTGGGCAAAAGATTCAGTTTGCTTTCGCTACGTTCTTCTCTGCAGCAGCAAATCCAATCCAGCGGGACCTCCCTGAGAAAGTATCCCGTCTCATGGAGCCCTCTTCAGCTACAGTCTTGAGCCTTGCCCTGCTCTAAGTACCTAAGCTTAAAAAAAGTGACCAAGTCTGAAGGTAAAAGTCTTCACCGGGCGAAGGTGCGAAAAAGTATGCAATCAGTGAGGAATCTTCTCTTGGCATGAAATTCAAATTTCTTTTGCTCTGAACATTCCCATCAAAAGTCAACAGCTATCTGACGATGTGGAGCCCTCTTTGGCCACAACCTGCTGCCTTGCCCCCTAAGGATTTTTGACTTATAATACCAGAGACTAAGTCCAAAGGTAAAGCCTTTCACTGGGACAAACCTGATCCCTCTATCTGACCCGCGCTCCATCATGGTTGGTCTTAATTCATATCTTTGGCCTGGTTAAGCACAACCAGATGACACTGGTTGGTGCTAACCACTTTACAACTCTGATTATACTTATTGGATTTTGTTGTCACTTTATTTATTAAAATGTATTCTAAATTGGTGTGTGATTTTTCTTGTACTATGTTTTGACTTTAATACTGTTCGAGTACTGCCTAAATATTTTACACATTGCCTCGAAGTTTGCCCTGTCTGCTCTGTGCGAAGCTACTCGGGGGTTGAGCTCAGATTAATTTAGTGACATTAGTGGTTCACCCTGACAAGGATTGTTGGTATTATTTGAGGTGGGTACTCAGCCACTGAGTAGTACCCAATTTCTTACATAGTTCTAAACTGCAACAAACAGGTATAATCAACGTATATGTATCCTCCTGGTCTGAAAAATTGGGGACCAAACTACCAAATTATAAAAGACCTTCATCCTGTTCTACAAATATACAAATATAAATTATTTGGCCTTCTCTTTCATGGAGAAAATGTCACGACAACTACCCAATGGAATTTTGTATCATCTCACGCAGAGGCAGTTTGCACGTAAATGTCATGTTAACAAATAAGGAATTCTACCTGATCTGATATCACTTTTAATCTCACTAAATAGCAAAAGTGAGGAGCAATGGACTGTTCTAAATCGCACGTCCTCTTCAGAAAAATGGCTGGAGACCTCCTTCCCGGCACTCTTTCTAAGAAACTTCAAATCATTGCCAAATAACTTTACTTCAGTAACTAAATAAAATGTTGTAAATGTAGGCTTGCTCAGTGCACAAAAGTAATTTCCAGTGTGCTGCGATGTCTTTGTCAGCCTACTCCAGCGCTTGTTTAGTTAGCTTCTAGGCATCTTCTAAAAAAGACTTCAAAATCCTTCCGCACCCTCTTGTGTCCTCCAAATGTACAGTACGATGACAGATTTACAGGACGTGGCTTGTCTGTACTGGAACGTCGTGTCATGATTGTCACTGTGTCTGGAGCTATGCGCTTGAGTGCCTGCGCATTGAGGTCATTGCTTTATCTGGCTGTTATTTTTATTTCTGTTTGGTGGACGTGCAGATTTAGCAAACGGTTTATGCGGTTTTGTGTAAGTCTGCACGTAATCACTCTCTCATCTCCTCTGATTTATAGTTGATGCTGCAGTAATTATTTTTGTCCTAAGCTTTGATGGGCTGAGGGATTGTTTATTTTTATATAATGTATATCAGAACATTTTATGCAAACTTGTTTAATTAAAACGTTTGATGTTGTTGCTCTGCATGTTGCTATTTGTGTAAAGCAGATTTTTTAACAAGTTGGTGTGGCCATTCAAAGTTTGCTTCCCTAAAAGTATGTGTGATTGACAGAAATACCCATTACTCTTTGCTGCATCACCTGACCAACTATTTCCGGTATGCCAGCATCCACATTTCTCAGCCACAATACAATGTACCATCCTCCAGTGACTGATAACACAAGTCTTTCAATTATGCTCGCTTCCTCTGCACCTTTACACTACTTCTGTAATAATAATTTTGTTGTAAGCTAGTTCTCAGATGGATACACCAGGGATAGAAAAATAGACTCTACTTATATAAGGGATTGTGAGGGGAGGGCACGTAGATGTTCCTACCTGTGTTTTGCGGTATGCAACAGGAAGAACGTGTTTGCTGTCGAACCGTATATAAAACAGAATTTATGCTGAACTATAATTTAGCAGTCTGCTCCTGTTTGTCTCAATGGTTTGACCAAACAGGGATGACGGGAATCTCGTCACACCCAGTTTCTGCATGTAGGTCTTGTTTCAAAGTTCTCTAGGTCGGAGCATCCCTCTTAGCTTCAGGACTCCTCCAGGGAATCCCAAACATGGTCATGGCCAAAGACTACAGGGAGCTTACCACACCCCGCAGCAGTTCAGTGGTGCTGGAACAATTTTCAGAGTGGGGGTGCTGCCATTAATGTTATGTCACCAAGTCATAGGGATTGTGAAAAATACCAGCATCATACAAAAAAAAAAACATGTGTAGCAAATGTGCCATGCCCTTTCAACAGGAGAGTGGTACAGGTGTGGTATGTAGCAGGTAGTGCTTTTTGGAGCACTGGTGAGATAGCGCACTGTCATTTACAGACATTACATTTTCCGTTGAAATGGCCACTAAATTTGCATAGACATGTTGTTGAAAATCATGTTTCAGTGAATATTTATCTTCTGCTCACTGCCAAGTAAAGTGTCTAGATTTGTTTTGCCCATACGAAAATCTTTGTTTCCATCACACTTCAGTATTGCAGAAAAGTGCTTTATTTGTGCTTTCCTGATTGCTGATAAAATTTGAAATATGTGTATAATTCATTTACTGATATTTAAATGTTTGTTAGAAAAAACTGGCATGGTACAGTCTTTCCATTCGGCTTCTGTACCCCAGCAGGATTGTCACCTAGATCACTTTTACAAAATCCTCTCACTTTGCAATCATAGAAATAAAAGTACACTCCAGTTTCTTAAATAAGCAGCATTTGTTTCAGAAGACATAGCCTGACCTTTGTCTTTGAACATGCAACAAATGTGACAAGGTAAACACAACATTTAAAGGCATCTTTAATGCTCATTCAACTTCTGAACTCCAGCATGATTATTTCTGGGGGTGCTGCAGAGCTGCCCCCCACCTCCCGCAACCCCTTCTTCCAGTGCCTATGGAGTAGATCCAATGGTGCAAGACCGCACAGAGTCAGAAGTATCCAAAGGAATTTGTGTGGGATTCGTCTGCTAGACTCAACTCTGGAAAGTGTGGTTTTCTTTCCCTTGGTAATTAGTCCCCTGGCAGCAGGCACTTAATGTGATGGGAGACAGTGAACTAGTATATTTCGTGTAGTTCTGTACAGAAAGCACACACTTGTAAACACACACCTGCAGTTCCGGTTCCCTACGACATTGTTGCACTTGGGACTCAAATAAAATCTGTATACTTTGCTCTCTGTAATCTGTCAAAGTTTTGCATTTGAAATACTTAGGGTGTGATTTAGAGAAGCGGTAAGAGAAAATGATCCGTTTGTGGAGTAAGTCCTAATTCATCTTCGGGAGTACTCTTGTCCGTGGCAGATCCACCTTTGTGTTGACATCTGCCATGGGGATAGTATTGCAGATGTGATTCCTCTGACCTAGTCTCCACCGGAAAGAGTCCTCCAATGGGAATTTAGGGCTCCCCCCACAAGCTGGATAATTTTCTTTTACAACACACCTATAAACCAGACCCCTAATTCCTGGTGTATGAAACACTTTTTAAGTGTGGTGATGGCAAGGGCTCAAACTGATGCTCCCCTGAATTATCTAGCTTCATACATGTAGGAACATCTGCTGATGCATTGCACTTTGTTCGCATACATTTTTGATGTGTGACATTGCATTTTGTGGAATGTCAGTACTTATTCAGTTTTACAATAAACATTGAGTGCCCTTGAATGAATTGGCCAAGCTAGTGCAGGTTTGAAATTGTAGGTTTTGGTGTGTGAAGCCCGGGACCACGCTTTATTTGACCATTCTGAATAACCAGATTGTAACACCTTTAGCAAGAGATTTACTCCTGAAAATTGTTAGAGAGGGAATTCCAATATCTCCAACAATTTGAAAAACACATCATGAAAAGGAAGTTATATAACATGGGTTTTACCCTTTCAGTTGCAACATGTTGTGCAAATGAGTTTACCCTAGTGGGAGCTTTCCTAGGGCAACAAAGGACTGCTGAAGAACATGAACGGATAGACCTCTATGGAAAACAAGGAAGAAGAAAATAGATCACAGAAGACATCGAAATGTGTAGAATCAGGCACATGGTTGCACGGGGCCAACTCAAACTTTTCCCAAGCCCAGGTTTGGCACAGTCATATCCTTAATGTCCACTTACCATAAACATATACAAATATCTGTAACAATATAATATCTGTAACCACAACTACATTTTCACCACTATTCAGTGTATGAGGTACTGTCCTATGAGGACTACACTCAATTAATTATCTTCTTGGTTGAGGATGATGGACTCATCAGATCTAATTTTAGAGAGTACCAGACGGCCATTGTCTCCTGGATGAAGCAAAACCACTTGAAACTCAATTCTGATAAAACTGAGCTGCTTATCTTGGGACCTGAACCACAGATTGGACTAGCTCCTGGTGGCCACAGGAGGTTGGGTCTACTCCAACACCAGTTCAGACTATTTGTTATCTCGAGATAAAGTTTGACTCTCATCTGTCTTTTGGTCCACGAATCCAAAATGTGATGACCATCTGTTTTGGACTGTTGAAAATACTACATAAGATCCTTACTTACTTACCCCTGACAGCTAGAAAGACTGTTATACATGCACTGATTAGCTCCAGTGTTACTAACTCCAATGTGGTGTACCTGGGGGTTGCAAAAAAGTGTGCCAGCAGACTACAAATTATGCAAAATGCTGCTGCCAGACTTTTACTGAATATTCCTAGACATTGTTCTGTTGCTACCAGGCTAAAAGATTTGCATTGGTTGCCTATAGAAAAGAGGATTCAATTTAAAACACCAGTGCTTATTCACAGAACAGTTTTAAGCATGGCCCTATGAGGTTGCAGAGGATATTTTCCTTCTATGCTCCTGGATAAATTTGCCATCTGCCTCTTCTTTTCTCATACAAACCTCTAGGTTCCGACGCAAGAGACGAGGAGGCTCGTCTACGGTGTTCATAGGGGCCAAGTTGTGGAACAAACTACCTCAGTCTGTATGGGCTTCCTCTAATCGAGTTTTGTTTATGAAACAGTTGAAAAACTGGCTTTTTACATATGATTTCAGTTTTGCTTTCCTTTAGTATGTTATCTGTGCTCTGTTGGAGGTTTTGGTGTCCGAAGGTTAGTATTTGTTACAGCCTTGAGGCTCTTTTCTGAGCAAGTGCTGTGCTCTATAAATCCATCTTTTCATTTAATTTAAGTTCATTTCATATTTCCTCCTGATGGTTTGTTCAATGGGCTTGGTGTCGCTACTGTATTAGAGATATGTACCTAGATACTTTTTGTCCCAGTACTAGTTTGGAAATGCAGTGTAAAGGAAATAATCCAGAACAGATTTTGGAACATGTTTGGCCTTAAAGGACAAAATGAACCCATATTCTGCCACTCTCACATTTACCTTATCTCATTACTTCAATGTTTCTAAACACTGTATTAGTGAGAGCACAGAGCCAGTGGAAGGGTGAGACAATAGTGAGGGGATAACTTAGTGGAAAAAGGAAAGCTCTAATAACATTAATATCAACATTGTATAAGTCAGTTACACGGCCTCAATCCAGAGTATGCAAAAACAACAATTGAAGGACAGAATGCAGAACAATGTCATACATTCACCCCAGTACAAAGACCTGGGCCTAAATCCATCGTTTTTTTGCTCACCATGCCATTCCAGTTTGGACCCAGCCATATGCAAATCAGTCTTGACCCTGTGCCTCATGGGAAAAGTCCAGCCCGAACTGCCAAGCCAGGTCCTCCCTGGACTGGAAACAAGCATCCTAGGACCGGTTTCGGGGTTTCAGCCCTCATCAGCCAGGATAGCTTGACTCCGGTGGCATGGAGAGCACGGGACCCACATCTGGGCATACCCATCCCACTCGGGGTGATAAATGCAAAAACAACAATTGATAGACAGACTGCAGAACAATGTCATACATTCACCCCAGTACAAAGATCTGGGCCTAAATCCATCGTTTTTTTGCTCACCATGCCATTCCAGTTTGTACCCAGCCATATGGAAATCATGCTTGACCCTGCGCCCAATGGGAACAGTCCAGCCCGAACTGCCAGGCCAGGTCCTCCCTGGACTGGAAACAAGCATCCTAAGACCGGTTTCGGGCTTTCAGCCCTCATCAGCCAGGATAGCTTGACTCCAGTGGCATGGAGAGCACGGGACCCACGTCTGGGCATACCCGTCCATCATTTGTTTGCCGTAACACTTTTCGCCCTAAGTGGGATGGGTATGCCCAGACGTGGGTCCCTTGCTCACTGTGCCACTGGATTCAAGCTAGCCTGGCTGAAGAAGGGTGACATACCCTGAAACCGGTCCCAGGATGCTTGTTTCCGGTCCAGGGAGGACCTGGCCTGGCAGTTCGGTCTGGACTGTTCCCATGGGGCACAGGGTCAAGACTGATTTGCATATGGCTGGGTCCAAACTGGGGTGGCGTAGTGGACAAAAGAACGATGGCTTTAACTCAGATCTTTTGACTGGGGGAGAATGTTTGCATTGTCAGCATTCCGTCCATCATTTGTTTGCTGTAACATCAATCCAGAGTATGGCATTACTCTATTTTTCGTTAAGTTTATAAACTGCACCAAAAACAGATGTCCACCAAAATCAGAGAGACAGCGAAAGAAAGGTGTGAGTGAGCAGTGTAAGAACTTAAACAAAAATTGAGATGAATAAATAGAGATATGGCAATGTCAAGGCAGATTCTGTATACGATTCTGAATCAAAAACAATAGGGCTTCCACTACCCATGACGCCTTGTACTGGCACTTGCCTCCCAGAGTAATTAAAAATGGTCTGATGTTTTTATCCCACATGGCCATGATAAAAAGCTGAGGAGGAGGGAGGGCTGATTATGACTTGAATGAAGACTTTTAGGATGCATAACCAAGACTACAAGTAAGGAACTATTTTTTCTGCATCTTACGATCTCCATTGATAGTCATAAACATTAGAATAGAGGAACATGTGGTGCATCTTTTCCCTTGCAGCTCTTGGACATAAGTGATAAAAACTCTACACTAATATCAGTGACTGGTGTATTTTTAAACAGAGAGTTAACTGAGAAGATATTTCAGAGTAGCTTGACCTATACTAGAGTCTGCTTTTACATCAGAATCAAGACAGTAGCGTCTTCAGTCAGTCAGTCAAAATTACTTTATTCAGTTACTTAAAACCATAAAAGCATTCTACAGAAGAAAAAAAAGTTAAAAACAATAATATGACTTACGCTAACATCAGGAATATTACACTGGTTACATAGTCAAGATAGACAAACAGTTAAAATACAACTTTAAAACCAGATTATATAAAAAATTAACTATTATGTTCTAGATCATGGGAATCACTCTCACAGTAGCGTCTTGTAAAAGTGTGAACTGATTTCCAAGTGGCAGACTTACATATGTTTGATAAAGGAATGCTATGCAACATACAATCCAGTGAGAAATGGATTGATATGAAGTGTTTGGTACCTGGAGGAAGGGACAATTGTTGGCAAATAGTTTGAGCGTGTAAGCACCGCTCTGCTGGAGTAGAAGGATTGCCACAGAAAACTGTGAGAGCAATGATCAATTATTAGTAAATTCCGATACCATTTGAGGAATACAAGATGGGTGTGTTCCAATTACAACCCTGTTAAAATGGAAAACATGAGAGGTGTCAAACGGTGAAAGAGTATGAATCTCACGAATCCTGCAATGTGAAATAATAACAACTAAAAAAAAGCTGTCTCCCTGAGATATGTTGCAATGAAGCCTTGTTAATAAGTTCAAAAGACAGACTGATTAACTTTAACAGAACCAAATTGAGTTCCCAAGACAGTGAACGTGTCTTTGTAGGAGGGAAGACTTTCTTTAAGCCTTCTAAAAAGTCTTTTATTACCACAAATCTAAAAAAAAGATTTCATGACACCCTTTCCTGAAAGCTCTTATAACTTTAAGGTGGATTTTAATCGAGAGGAACTGCAATTTACTTGAGCCACATGCAACAAATAAGGCACAATCACTTCTTGGCAAGGGATGGGATTGTGACCTATCACCATAAGCAACATTTCCTCCTCAGAAAGTTCTCTGTATTGGTATTTTAGCCTCTTACAAAATGCCCATTCAAGACTGTGAAAGACTCAGATGACCACATGGTTTGATCTCAGGATCCATGCTGCCTAATTCAAGTACATCCAGTCCCAGTGGAATTCCTGGCCCTGTAGTCCGATGAGGATGTTCTGTTTGAATGGCATCTTCTTGTAAGATTTCAATGACATTTGTAGAAGATCCAGGTACTGCCACAGTCTTAGTCACTCTGGAGCAATAGGGATTCTTCTTCTTCAGCTGTTTGGAAGTTTTATCATTTTTTTTGATACTTTTCTGTGGAAAAAGCATAGAGAAATGCCCTTGATCGATTGATCAAAACGGCATTGCACAGAGAAGCTTATTTCCAACATCTGGTGCTGTGTTAGTTGTCCCCAAAAAAGACAGAACTTGTATGAGGCATGTCTCCAGTTCAGCTATGAATATTCTGGGTAGTTATTGGCAGCATTTTGGTAGTGTGCAGCTGTGCGATTTGCAGTGTGATATAGCTCGCATGTACATTCAGGCTCTAGTTTCCAACAATGTTTGTGTTCGGATGTGCTGGATGCCTCACACGCTGCTTTTTAAAGTAACTCTGGCGGGATTTAAATGCTCACTTGGTGCGCTTTAGCATTGTGGCCTGTGTATCTTGCATGTGACTGCTGCCTGCACACATGTTCCTTTTTTCAAAGAATGTCATATGGAGTATTATTAAAGCTTGCTTTGCAATATGTAGGTTGACACGCCATTATTCCTAACTCAGAATGGTGCCCAGCTTTTAAATCATATAATTGTGTCTTACGCATTGCCTCATCAGGTGCACTCTGTGAGATTGTTTACTTAGAAATATGATCTTTTGTCCTCAAATTATTTAACTTTATAGATGTTTACATGTTCTGCATGTGTTAACTTCACTTGCTTTTGCTTTCTCAAATGAATGTATAACATGCTCCTGCCCTTTTGTACTCTCACACTCGGTGATAAAGGCAGCTGCAATATGTTCTCATTTCACAGTGCACCCTGAAGAATGTGTGGTGTCTGGTGTCAACGTGTTAAGGCACACTTCAGGCACTTAATCCGTTTCTTCCTCAGACTGGTTGGTTGCTGCTCTCTCTAGAGTACTACTGTTCAATGTGCCAAACTGACCACTAGATGGCCCCATTGCTCTTCTTATTGAGAAAGAAGCTCACGTATTATGAAGCACGATAGTGTGTCAGAGTTTGTAATCAACCCTAACTTCTAAACTTTAGAATTGTGAAGTGGCGAAGGAAGTGCGGAAACGCAAGAGGAGAGGTGAGGGCAGAGTGGAGGGCGATTGTTGAAGGGTGAGAGAAGATAGCTGAGAGGTGATCTATGAGGTAAAAAGAAAATTTGATGCGACATGGGTGAGGGAGAGCAGCGATAGGGGAAGAGAGGGAATACTGTGGTGGGTGCTGGTTCAAGAAGGTGTGGGAGATCAAAGGGGAGATATGAAAGATGGATTGGTTTTAAGGGGGACCCCTGCTGCTCCCAAACCAGGGCCAGGTAAGATTTGGATATTTATTCTCAAAAGTGTAAATCTGCAGCACCTCCGGGTCACCGGGTGACCCCGTCTCAGGATTTCTTTTTTGGCGTGGACATTGATGTCAGCGGAAACCAGAGAGGTGCTTGTGCGTCTCACCCCTTTCCATGGTTGAGTGTGCGTTTGTGCTCTGTCTTAGTTCAGCGTGTCTCTCTCTCTTAATCAGTGGACTCTTTCGTACCACTCTCTTGTGACTGTCGTCAATCTTTATCTCACGCACTCTCTTTTTAAATATTTTGCCCGAATATTTGTCCTTTTCTTTCTCTTTAGAAAGTTTGGACCAGAAACCAGTTTCACATAACATTCATTCAAAAAACACAGCATTGTTAAAAAGATTTGTCCTGACACCAAAACAGAATTTTTCTCGGTATGTGGATGTTGCTGCAGGCAGAAAAAACAAATACCGCCACAACGAAAACAAGCATTTTCAATTATAGTTGTTTTGATGTTTGTATATTTTCAAAAGTTCGCAGCATTGAGTAATTGGGGCTTCATTTAAAGGTGTGGAGAGGAGTGCAGGGTCCAAAGGATGGGGAGCAGCGCAGTGTCCAGAGGGCAGAGTGCCACGCAGGCTTAGTAGGGAACAGTGAATGGGCCTGGTTGAGCAGTGGTGGTTAGGCTCACACTGCCCTGGTTATAGGCAGGGAGGGACACTAGAATTATGCAGTTTTGCTGTTGCTGTGTATTCTGCATAGCTATAGATTTGGCGATGCGCGTTCCACACAGCTATAGATTTGCCTCAATTTGTGAAGAACATTAATGTTTGTCAAAAATTGCATTCTAGGCTCTTCTGCCTTTTAGCCATCATATTTTTGTGAGATTGGGTTCTCAGCATTGGCAGTATTAAAGACGAAGTACAATTCAAGACTTGAGGTGGAGCACAGAGTACATCCACAAATTGACCGTTTCTCTGGAGAAAAACCGGCACACCCACACATTAGTTCAGAAATGTGTTATTATCCAAATAAGCTGTGTCAAATTATGTTGTGTTTGGGAAAAATAAAGTACCGTTGTGCCTTTTTGGGTAATTCTTTTTGGAGACTTTTTCTTTGAACTGTGTAGTAAGCCTCCGACTCCGAACCACAGTCACCCACAAACCTTTGATTTGCTAAACCCGGTTTAATAATATTTCCCCACAGTAAAAATTTGCCATGGGAACTGGGGGTGTTTATGGTGGTCGATGATGAAGAGTACCAAGTCTGAAATTTTGGTCAGGAGGAGGTCCTCACGCCTGAAAATTTTGACAGGGGGGTCTCGGCATCCAAAAGTTTGAAGACCTCTGTTCTAAAGGCATGCACTCACAGAAAAAAAAATCGTTTTAGAAGGAAAAAAAACGAGTTGACTACTAATGATAAAAATTCGTGCATTAGAAGCAGAGCTCTTGAACGTTTTCAATTAAAAAGGCCCTCCGTGGCGTATTTTTTATGTGGTGTATAGCAGGTGCCCTTGACCTCCAAATTCTGGAGCACAGATTTTAGATTTCCTTAGGAGGGACCAACTTGTATGATGCACAGGGCTTTAAGTGGGCTGGGCACCGGCAGCTCGAAAAAGCAGGTGCCGAGACGGATCTCTATCGGGCTCTTCACTTTTGCCCTCAGCCTCAGGGTGAAAAACAAATCCCTCTCACCCTTCACTGCCTTTGATGTAATTGTCAAAGAGACTCGTTATAGTTCTTTCACTGTCTCATAATTTCGCACCTGAAACATTTTCAATATTATATACAACGAAGCCATAGTTGTTGCTTATTTAGCTTATGCAACTAACAACCATTGACAATGCCAAAAGTCCTGGTTTATTGTAGTTGTAATATTAAGTCCTGGTTTATTGTAGGTGTAATGTTACTTGTATTATATATCTGGGTGCACTGACAGAATAAGCAAAATACCAGTCGGGCTACACACTATGCCAAGCTCAGATTTCTTGCTTATGTGTTTTTAAGCCACACCCTTAATTACATCGACCACGCCCCTTAGAGAGACCCCCAGTTTTTTTAAAATCCCATTTAAAGCCCTGATGATGCATGATGAGTGTGGTAAGGATCCTATCCCTTTTTTCTCTACTTGAACTTCCTCTTGAGCAGAATACACTTTGCAGCGTCATAAGAAGCGCTTTATTTGTTTAAAAAAAAAAAAAAACTATTATAAGCGCTGGTTCCCACAATTATCATTTCGAAGTCGTCTTCACAAAACATGCAAGGCAAGTGGTGGAGGGAGAGTGGGGGAGAAGGGGGATGGAATGATTGCCCAATGTGTTCACGCAAAGGGTGACTCGGCCTCTCGTTCTGCCTGGGCTCTGGGAGCTGTGCAGCAGCTGTCTTGCCTACTAGTATTATGCACCCTCTGTCTATCCCGCACCGCCACCTTTGTGGGCATTTTAGGGCCTGTAGCTGCACCACTTCACCTTCAGCGCAGTGGCATAAACCCGAAATGATGGGGCGCATCTGCAGAATATGATGAGGAGCCCCTGAGGTTCCCATATCTCACAGATATTCATTGACCTTGGGCTGAAAGGGGCCCTTTTGAAGAATTGGGGGCCCCCTTGAGGGTTGGAGGGCCCCACTGCGCTGCAGGGGCCTGCATTACGCCCCTGCTTCAGCTTAGCCCTGTCAGAGCTGTTTTCTCATTTACCTTCAAATGTATTAGAAACTGAACTTGCGAACATTAATCGAGCTTATGTTTTCCTCCTACTTGGATTGTTGTTTTTGTTGTTTCCGGGCTCTAAATAAAGAATTTTAAGGTTTTCACTAAGAGCATTCCCAGAGGCTTCTACCAAGTTGTACCTAACCAAGCACATCTTAACTGTCTCAGACCATAGTTTATACAATGTGTGATTACAGTACTTTAATAAACTGTGAGAGCCATCTGAATTCAATGCAATAGTATTATAAGAGAATCTTTGAATGTATTCTATAGTAAAATGTTTCTTCTTGCTTGTTCCTAATTGTTGCATATACGGAGACCCATGTACTTGTGTAGAAATGTCTGAAATCCTTTGTCTAAAGTCCTGTAAAAGGTCGCACTTTTCCTCTCTAACTAGGAGCCCCATTCCCACTTTTATATGGTGAATCTCTGCTGGATTTATTGAACTTTACTGAGTTCTTTGTACTTTTGATCTGTATTCTTTACTGCTAACCATACTGAGGTATATTTCATGTATTTGCTTAATAATTCTTTATGTAAACTCCTTAAAATTTGACCAGTGTCTGACATTCTTACTGAAAATGCCATAGTTCCTACTATTGATTTGAGCCCACTCAGGGAGCACCAAAGTCCGTATAGGGACTACACCACTCCCAGTCCGAGCTGTTGGTGCGTTCTTGGTAAGGTTATGAGAAACTGGTTTGCACGTCGACAGCCTTCCCCCAACTCAGGTCTGGTCCTATGCGCATCTCAGTAGTCAGGGGCTTAGCTACCTATGGTGCAGGAGGTGTAGGGGACCCATGGCCCAGAGCCCTGAGGAGCCCATTGAACTCTGGTAATTGCTATATTTTACTACTCCAACAGCAGTCAAAATGACCATTTTCCTAGCTTACACCAGGGCCCAAGGCATCCTTGTTACACTACTATCAGTAGCTGGTCCGGAGCACCAGCAAGTAACATGCTCCTCCTCGCAGTCCAGCAGGTGGCTCAAAGTGAAACAGGAGTTTGAGAGTCCACTTCAAGATGCCCAACACTATCACTGCTTTCGATGAACCCTTCCATCTTGGAGAGGACGCTTTTAAATTAAGATACTGTGGTTTTCATATGGGGCTCAAGAGGGATTTACTGAATTTCATGAGGACTGTAAAACTAAGGAGTGCCAGGCATGTCAAATAAGTGCCGGTGCTACCCACTGAACACTAGTGACATAATCTAAGTACTGATCATAAGCACAATCTGTGATGGGTGGTGACCTCAAGAGAGCTCTACCAGTGATTAAATACATGAAACGTGTCTGACCAGTTAAAAGGAGTCAAACTCCTTTCAAAATAAAGTTCACCATTCTAAATAACAAAGCATGTATGAGTAGGGCCTGTTGACGTGTGCACGTTCCGTGGATTCCGGATGGAGATCGTATAGAAATGTGCTAAGACCAACAGTTGGGCAAGGGAGGCGAATAGCTGGGGGTCGCTCTACTTACGATCGGGGATAAGGGCAAACACCTGTGTTTATCCTGGTCACACCTTCTTTCCAGTGGCGACGAGCAGAGGAACTAATTCCTGCGACTCTTGCAGAGTTAGCAAACGTTTGCTGTACTGACGACTGCGACCACTAACCTGCTTCATATTTCCATGGGGAATCCTTTACTACTGTGTGACTGGGAACAGGTATCCAGCGTGAGGTGTGTGAGAAGAAGATTCTCAGGAGGAGGATTGTGGTCCAAATGTTTTGCAAGCAGTGTGTGTAAATTAGCACACATGCCCACCAGTGTACTTTCCTGCCCCCATCTTCAAATCGTATGGACATTCAGACATTTGTCTTATTATTGTACACAAATACATGGTCACCAATGAAAGGTCATGTAAACAGTTATTCCAGCAAGGACAGCTAAGAATAGTGTTTATTTTATAAAGACAACATATTTATTCATAAGCATTAACTTACATGTCTTAGCATGGAGGGTGTATCTTGAAATATTTATCAACACGTGGTGAACCACCTTTGGAATGGGCACGCTGGAAGGAATCATTCAAAGCATATCTTGATGCTGTGGATGACGATAGGTTCACCAATAAGAAAAAGACAGCCCTTTTAATGCACAACTTAAGACCCAAGGGCAGAACAATACAAAAAACCTTCCCATTGTCCAAGGTGAAAGTCCACTCCCACCAAAATGAAGCTGGTGAACCAGGACCAAGCGATATAATTGATGAGTATACAACTAAAATTCAAGCATTAGACAAACATGCCACTACCATGTGAAGTGAAGTTACAAATTGTCAACATAAAGTTTAATCCCAAGAATATGGTTGTAGCTAAATGGGAAGTAAAGCAGGATGCAAAAAATCACAAGCAAAGAGCCAGAAGTGTCATAGTTTGTTTTAGGTGTGGTAGCAAAAATCACACATCTACGGCTAAGAACTGCCCAGCTATATCCCAAATGTGTTTCAAGTGCAACAAAAAGGGTCACTTTTCCAGAGTTTGTCGCATGTCATGCAATCTCTAATATCCAGCCTTGATGAAGAAGACACTTATAGAGGAGATGATAATGACGTCATCCTTAAAGTAACAAGTTATGCGAAACATGAAGAAATGATTGAAGACAGCACTGGCAAGACTTATATGTATAACAGAAGGCAGAAACCTCCAAATCGTGATATTCGTATGAATAGTACTAGAATCCAAGTGATGGCAGATACAGGTTCTCCTATTACCATTGTGATTTTAGAAGTGTTTACAATTTTGCAACCGCTTGAATTAATACCTTCAAATATAAAACTTTTTGCTTATGGGGGACCAAGATAGAAGTTGAAGGAGAACTTGCTGGACAACATGAATTCAAGAACAAAACTGCAAATGCTGTTATTTATGTAGCTAAATTTGGATAAAATTTATTAGACTGGAATGATCAAGGGGAGTTAGTTATAGATCTGAACTATGCGGATCGAGTTATGTCTAAGACTCATTCATTGGGTGCAAGATGTGAGTGTATAATCTAACAAACTTTGGAGCCATAAATTTCCCAAAATATTCAATAGTAAACTGGGCAGATTGTGTAGTTTTCAACACATGATTGTATTAAAGACCAATGTGGTGTCCTTAGCTCACAAGAATCAAAAAGCACCACTATGTTTAAGAGATGATCTTAAAAACTATTTACCAGTTTGTGCAAGCTTGTTAGCATAGAGCACATTGAGTCCTCAGAACGGTTGTCTTCAATTCTACTAGCCGGTAAAACTGAACAAACTTTAAGATTGTGCGTTGATTTACGCAACTTAAACAGTAACATCTGGGTGTATCGTGAACATCTTCCCAATATTATTGAAATGCTATGCACATTGAAGGGGGGTGTCATTTTCACTACCCTCGACATGTCTGCAGCTGATCACCAAATTATTTTAACTGACGACTCCAAACACCTCACATCTTTTATCACTCCAGAGGGGGTTTTCTGTTACAAACACATGCATTTTGACCTTACATCAGCCTCCTCAGTTTTCCAAAGATTTAGCAGGTCTCAGGATTCATTGATAAATCACAAGGAAGGGGTCTGGACACATCTCAGGAAAGGAGATGGGGCTGATAATGGAATCATAAAGAGTAGGGCTGGGAACCTGTGATTAACCTTTTGATGAACATATTACTGTGGCTGACATCTAGGGGTGAACTCTGAATCATTTTGTGGGGCAATCAGCTTCGGAGTCTTGCCTGCTGTAACAGACATCATTCAAGGGGAAAGAAGAAAAAGAGTAGTGGACACTTCAAAGGAAGCAGAACCTCAACATAAAACTTCAAAGACTAAATCACATTTTGGTGTCTGAAAATGGACTCTAAGAAGAGGAGGTTGAGACCCCAAACTTTGTCATCTGCCAAGCAGCCAGATGGGCTGTGTGAGAAGGGAGAGCTCTGCAATATGCCCACTTGTGGCCCGGACTGGAGGCAAAGGCCTTCTGGCTATTTTGTTAACGCCATTCATGTGGCATACAGATTGATCATTTCACAATTCTATTTTTATATATTCAGTTTTCTGACAGGGGATGTGGATCCAATATTGAGTTTTAAAAAATTATTTGGGGTGATTCTCTTTCAGATGTCATTTTCTGACTGTAGCTGAGACACAGTTTTTGTGCTAGGTGATAGTTCTCACAGCAATAGCAACAGTGTTTGCTCCAAGCAGGAGTATCCAAAACAAGGGCAGAATGAAGCGTGAGATATCAGCACCTGGCTATCATCAGCCTTCCTAAGCAGTCATCAGCCACAGACAAAAGGGCAGCCCTTTTTTGAAACATTCAGCAGGATTTAAAGTTTGGAAGACAGACTTTACTGGCTGAGGATGAGGGAGTAAAATACTCTTTTGCCCTGAGGGAATACCCGCCCACTGTATTTAGAGATGGCCACCGGCCTAGCGTGCATCTGTTACATTGGCAGGAACCACTTTCATGGTGGTGCCTGTCAATGCATTGAAAGTCTGACATACAGCTCCATCAACATTAGGGAGCCGTAGGGCACTAACCCCGGGAGGGTAACTCAGCTCCGTCAGCAGAGTTTCTGGAGTTTTACCTACTCAGCTTTCCGTTGCGAAAGCAGAGTTTAGGCAAAACTCCGACTCTGTGGCGGAGCAGAGTTAGCTGGCCCCTCCACCCTCCTAAAGTAATTATAATGTTTAAAAAAGGCACTTACCTGCTGTGGCTGCCTCCTCCTCGCCATGGCCGCTGTGCCTTCCTCGTCCTCGCCGTCCTTCTTAGATAACCCCTATGTTGTATGTTTCGTGTGTGCGCATGCGCAAGACGTACAACGTAGGGGGTTATCAAAGAAGAAGGACGGCGAGGACGAGGAAGGAGAGCGGCCATGGCGAGGAGGAGGCAGCCATGGCAGGTAGTTCCCTTTTTTTTTAACAATATAATTACTTTGGGAGGGAGCGGAGCGAAGTTCCACGGAGTTGTTTTCCAACTCCGTGTACTCCGCGTAGAGGCACTACGCCTGCTCCGCCGGGGCTTATATAACACACTTTCAATTTCTTTTTTATTTTCAAAGAGAAAATCTCAAAGACGGATTTTCTTATTGATAATAAAAAAAGCGATGACCCCTTCCCATGGGAGTTTTCATTTGCAAGTTTTTACTGCCCCTTAAAGTGAAAACTGGGCATTCGACTGCCCACTCTAAATCAGGCGGTCGGTCAGATGGTCAAACCTCTGACAGCCCTTACTCCGTCAGGCCATTGGAGAGCGTATGTCAGTGACAGAGCTGAAGTAGTCTCCGCCACTAACATACTGAAGGCCTGCCTGACTCTAAATGATGTGGCCGGAACTTCAGTTTGGCGGAGAGAGTACTCTGTTGCAGTTGCGACAAAGTATCCTCTCCACTGTAAATCAGGCCATTTGTCATCTTTAACAAGAGAAACCTCTTATCTACCCTTCACTTCTAACATCTACCATACATTGTCACTCAGGAACAACTTATCAGCAGCCCTTTGCTAACAAGGACCTTACAGAATTTCTGCGAGAAGCCTTTTATCCATCCTCCTTCAATTCAATGTCTGCGTCTCCACCCTCCAGCCACAGGGATGTAGTCAATACCCTTTCACTGATTAGGGAAACTATATTCACTCTCCATCACATCATGCAAAATGTATCCCACTGGTCCATGCACCTAGACTTTCACCACACATGGAGTCTTACTACTAAACTCTTAGTACATATCCACCGCACATACACTCATATGGAGTGTCAATTCAAAGGTTAAAAGTCATACAAAAGAAGTGCTTAAACCACCATGAGTTCCCCAGATGTTCCTCCGTTTTATCTTGATATTAACTGTACTTCCTTCTTACCTCCTTGTTTTTCATTTTTTTCTTTCCAATTATCAATCCAATTCTTGTATTTCTCTTAGAGTTACTTTGTAATGCGATGACCTGTGACTAATTTTATATATTGTATATTGACACCTTTATTTTCTCAATAAACTTTTTTTTTTAACTTAAAAGTCATACAAAATATCCTTCCTCTTTTGCTGGCCTTCCAAGCACTTCCAAATATCTCTAAACTTTCCCTTAGTAAAATCCAAACATGCGAATCTCTTATTATATAACAATCTTATCTGAATTACTCACACACATGTAAAAATGTGTATAATAGCTGAATTCCACAACACTGTTCAAAGAATATATATGGCTTTAATTCTAAAAAAAATGCTCCATTAAATATATATCATTTGATAATGCACACACATAAAAACATTAAAAAGTTTTAAAACCAAGGTGGAAACCCCACAATTCATCTTTCATTGCATGCACCATTACTATCTATGCCATGAGGTGTCCACGCAGTTCCTTAATAGCATATAAAAACCACTGGTGCACCGTAGTTGATGCCTTTCCAATCCCATCTATGCATTTTGGTGGAACTGTAGATAACACCACCTTCTTCAAGACTAAGATATAAATTGCTCCACCCTACAACAAATTCACAAACCATATTTATAACATGTATTACACAATAACAGTAATAATAGGTAATGGCATTCAAGTCATATATAACATGCTCTATATTCAACACTATACATCCCAACATGAGGTGTATCACATTGTTTCACAACTTTTCACACCAACCCCCCAGCATTTTCTTTCTTCATTTAACAATCCCTTTTATTAAAACCATGTTTAGCCGTCCCCCAACTGTGGTATTCAGATAGCAAACACTCCCTTTCACTCTAACAAACTGTTATCTACTCACATTGGCTTATCAGACAGCCACACATTCACACACGTAATCCCATTCATTACTTCAAAATCACTCTCCTATTATTCAAATGATAGACCAAGTATAGCATGTCCAGGTCCACTATTCCTCTCAAAACTTCATCACAGGCATAAATTCAAAAGTCTGTATCTGGTTGCCAGGATGCATAAAACCAAAACAACCTACAGAAACAAAGCAGTGCTACTCATTCACCCTTTCATCATATACTTGCCTAAAATCTGTTCTAGTCAGCCCAAGATCTCACCTCTAGTTTATATGGTAAATTGTATTCCCTTCAACTTCAGAAATAAAAGTTGCCACGCTGTCGGATGATCCTCATTCTCAATTCTTTATATTGAAAGGCACAATTCAATGGATAAAAATCCACCCTGTAAAAAAGAAATTTGTCGACATTAGAAGCACTAGGGCACTGCAAACTCCAACACACTACAAACTTACAGCACCCTTCCATGACCTTTTTAATGCAATTTACCCTTCAATTAATGAATGCCCTATGCTTCCTATACCTGAAGTGATCAGTTATTCACCTTCTCAAATGGCAAGCGATATTTCTATAGGCTTAGAGGTTTTCTGAGGAATACAAAACATGTTAAATTAATAATATAAAACCTCCCATCCATCTAAATATTTTAATGGATGTTTATGCCTCACTTCTAACCACCACTGCGGTGCAGATATTGCTAGAAAAGTTATTTGTTTAATTGATTTAACACCCCGGCCTAAGTTAGTAAAATGGCTTTAAAAAATCTAGCTTATCCCAACTATTTATATCCACCTGAATACAAAGCAATACAGTCTTACTCAAGCCATAAACCTACCTGCCACTTTATGTCACCAGCATGTTAAACTCAATCCAAATACTCTTAATAAAGATCACTGCTGCACAAAATTCTGCTTTTATGTGGTTTTTCCATAAACAAACCTACCTGTGGGAGTTCTTCTGTCCACGTCAAACAAAGGAGACAAATCACCACGGTAAAGACCGCTGTCCATCTCTTTCCAATGTAAAAAATAGCGGTAATCTTGGAATGAGTGCCACGGGCTCGAGGCAAATTTTCACTGTAGAAATGTATATACGCACACAGGCATCCCTGTATCACGCTTCCTACATCAATCAATCTTTACTCGAAGTATGAGGAATGATCTCACCACTTCTCCATGTCTCATCCTTGGACATGTATATACAAAAGACGTTCACCTTGCGAAGCTCATCGGAAATCCTACTAATGTTGGTAGCCATATTGTCTAATCCAATATTCCTATATTTCTTGGTAATGCCCTACCAGTATTGAAAAAGATCTAATAAATCTTATGATAAAAACCTCCCTACCGCTTCCCCCAAATAGTTTATGGTGAATTACCTATTTCCTAAATTTATGGATTCATTAATAAAACCAAATGAAACCAAATATCCACCCTTTGGAGATTATAGACTTGAGACTTTATAACTGGTGGAATTTGGAGCATGAGAAAGGCTTTTAGAATGAGAAAATAGTGGATGTCTTAATATTTTCCATTTCCTGTTTGAGAAACTGTATACTGTTTTACATATACTACTATAGCCTCATAGCCCACCGAAGCGGGCTATACTGGCCATTAAAGGCCCGCTCCAGTGTTAAAGGCCCAAGTCGAAGGCGAGGGCCTTTAATTAGGGAGCGGACCTTTAATCGCCGGTATAGCCCAGCTAGGGCGGGCTATAAGGCTGTTGGAACATTCCGCTACTAGATGGCAGAATATTCTAACAAATAAAACAAAGCCTCCCTCAGGGAGCCCAAAGGGATTTAAATCCCCTCTGGATCCCTGAGGCCTTTGTTTATAGCAACAGCTGTGAATGACAAACATTGGAATTTTGTAGCTCCGGGCTTTTACCAGCCTTTAGAAGCCCAGAGCACTCCATTGTCTTCAATGGAGCTCCTAACATTCCAATGTTCTAATATAGCCTCATAGCCCGCTGCCGAGGGCTATACCGGCTGTTAAAGGCCCTGATCCCGAGTTATAGGCCCGAGCCGCAGGCGAGGGCCTATAACGAAGGAGAGGGCCTTTAACAACCGGTATAGCCTGAGGCAGAAGGGCTATAAGGCTATTAGAACATTCCACCCACTAAGGGTAGAATGTTCTAAATTAAAAATGGAGAAACAAAAAGACAATCATTGGAATGTTGGAGCACTGGGCTTATACCAGCCATTATAAGCCCAGAGCAACTCCATTGTCTTCAATGGAGCTCCCAACATTCCAATGTTCTAATACATATTAGTCCTGAAGAAGGAGGTGTTAACTACAGTTCCATTGAAATGCATCGATGAACTTGGAAGGGCATCAATTATGGTACACCAATACTTTTTATATGATCTTAAGGATTTACATGGACACTGAGCAACATATATAGTAGTGGTGTAAGCAATGAAACATGAATTGTGGGGCATTTGGAATTTCCTCCTTGGTTTTAAAAAAATGCTTTTAAATATGTGTATTTAATAAATAATGTATTTTTTGGAGCGTTTTTGTAATTGGATTAAAGCCTTATATTTGTTTTGAACCATGTTGTGGTATTTAGCTGTTATATACATTTCAACATGTATGTGAGTAATTCATATATGATTGTTATGGGTGAAGTGTAATAAGAGATTTACATGTTTGGATTTTACTAAGGGGACGTTTTGAGATATTTGGTTGGCATAACCCCGTCCCCTTGGTTTGAGGGGTTACTATCTTTTTTGACTGATTTCCCTTCCAAACACTTCTACCATATATGTATGTGGACCACTCTGTATTAAGCCCTTAGAGGTTCACAGGCCACTCCTCTGGTGCTGAAGCTGTCACTGCTGGACTTAGTTCCTAGTGTTATCACAGCTGACAATCAGAGCCCTTTGTTACTCAGAATCCCTCTTCGGGCCATGTGAGATTATCTATCTGGAGCCTCACTCAGCCCCTCTTCTGCTCATCTGAGCCTTCTTAGGATCCTGAGCTTCCTTTTGCTGTTTTCCATAGCCCTTTCACCCTCTTTGTTAGCTATTAACCATTTCTGCTGACTTTAGCCATCTGAGTTTTTCAAACCCTTTCTGCCATTCTTCACAGACCACGCTCCATTTCACTCATCCACCTTTTGACTCCTCTGCCAAGTTTCAATCTCTCTGCCCTCAGATCCACCTCAGACTACTGTGCAACCAGCAGACAGTGTATGCCATCACTCAGAGGTCAGAGCATAGCAATCCTGGCTTTTTATTCACTTTCCATGCTGAGCAAATACTTACCAGCCTATAAGTGCGGGGATACCTAAGGGTAGCCAGGCGCTCTATAAATGTTTATTAATAATAATAATAATAAGTGGGCTAACAAAGATGGGGGTTTCTGGGGGGTGAAAGCATAAGAAGTGTGAATTAGAACTAATTACAAAATGGATATCCTAATACATGTGATGTAGAAACACATAGGCGTCCTCCTGCTTCCGATCTTCTCCATTCTCCTCCAGTTCCTTCTATACCTTTTGGTGCTGGTCCTCCTCAAGGTCCTGTTCCAAGTCCTCATTTTCTGGGTTGCTTTCATCCTCCTGATCCTGATCCTAGTCCTGGTCCAACTTCTTGTTACTCTGGTACTGGTTTCCGGAATGTAGTGCTCCTGGTTCTAGTCTTTCTTGACCCATGTCTTCCTTGCATTAGCCCTTCCTGGGCTTGCTATTCTGCTGGGTCCTTTTCCACCTAACCCTTTGTCCTGGTTCTCCTAGATCAAGCACTTCAAGTTGTCCTGGTTTGGGTCATCCTGATTCTCCTGGTGCCTGTCTTTGGCCCATCTCCTACTGCATCCATGGATCCTGGTCCTCCTTATTAGGTCCTCTTGGGCTGGGCTCACTCATTTTGGTCCTGGTCTGGTCCTTGTGACTCTGGTTGTCATGGTCCCCCTGATCCTCACCAGCCTGGTCCTGATACCCCAGTTCCTGGTCCTCCTGCTCCACTTGGTAGTTCAGGTGCTGGTCCCCTTGGTTGTGACCCCTCTGATCAGCCTAGCCCCATTAGAGGTGCTGATTATTTTGATCCTGCTAGTCCACCTAATTCTCCCCTATCTGGTGCCTTATCTAATGGCTCTAGTTCACCTGATCCTGCCTAGGCTAGTCTCCTCCAACTAGTCATGAAACTCCTGAACCTGATCCACCTGCTCCTTGTCATCCTGTTTCTGCACTAATTTGTCCACTTAGAACTGATTCCCATTGTTCAGGTCATCCTGTTCTTAGTCACTCAGCTTGGTTGTCCTGGCTTCTATCATCCTGGCCCTCCATGTCCTGGTCCTCCTTGCTCTGGTACTCCTTGTTCTGGTATGCCTGATCCTGATACTCCGGGGTCTCTGTGACTTGATCTTCCTTTTTCCCTTGGTTGTGGTCCTACTGGTCTTCTTTGCCCTGGTCCTCTTAGCTCTTGTCTTCTTGCTGTGATTTCCTGCTTATCTCCTTCTGATTCTCCAGGTTCTTAGTCTTCCTGGCTCTGCCTGTTCTGATCCCCCCGATCTTCTCACCCTGGTCCTGCTACCCCTGGGGCTGGTCTTTCTGCTCCATGTGGTACTCTGGGCCCTCTGCCTATGGTCATGGTCCCGCCTGCACTCCTAGGCCTGTTCCTCGTCCTCTTAGTGCTGATCCTTCTAAATCTCCTTGCTTTGGTCCTGATCCTCCTGGCTCTTTTTCTTCAGGTATCCTTGATACTGGCCCTCTCATCTTCCTTGCTTATTCAGATCCTCTGGTCTGTTGACCATAATCCTCATGGCCTTAATCTTCCTAGTCTTCCAGGATCTGGTCTTGATCCTCCTTTTCCTTGCCACTGTGATTCCACACCAACTTATCACGGTCCTCCTTGCTCTGGTTCTCCTTGGTCTGGCCATCTTGTTGCTCATTTTCCAGGCCATCTTGTTCCTAGCCCTGCGGCATAGACCTCCAGGGCTTGGTCATCCCAGGCTTGATGTCCCATGTCCTGATCCTCCTTTTCCTGCTCACCTTAGTCCTCCGGATCCTTCTGGCCCCCTAGTCCTTTGTTTCCTGGTCCTCTTAGAATGTTTCCTTCTGGCTCTGATTGCCTGTGTCCCTGGTCTCATCTACTTGGCAAATCTGTCCATGGTCATGCTATTTTAGTTTTTTATAGTCTTTGTTCTGCTCGAGGTTATATGCCCATTGTCCATGATCTCCATTGGTCCCAGTCCTTATAGTTTGGTTTCTCTATGATCTATGTCTCATGGTCCTGGTCCACCAGCCATCCTAGTCTTGGTCTCCTTGGTCTGGGTCATCACTGGTTCTTGTCCTATTGTGCTTGTTATCATAAACCTTGACTTTTAGCGATCCTGGCCCTTCTGGCTCTGCTATCTTCTGGTCCTCCTTGTCCTGGTCACATTGTCCTGGTTCTCCTCACTCTGAGCGTCTAAGCACTGGTACCACAGGTCCTGGTCCATCTGACCTCTCGTGTCCTGCCCCCTTAGTCTTTGTCCGCCTGTTTTGGGTTTTCCTGGTCCTCCTGGCTCTCCTGGCTCTGTTCCTTGTCTTCCTAATTTTACTGGTACTACAGCCATTGATCCTGGCCATATTGATCCAGATTCTGTGTTCAAGTCCTCCTGAGCCTAGTCATTTTGGTCATGCTCCTCATGGCTACCACTATCCATTCTCCTTGGTCTTACATATTCTGGCTTGCTTTCTTACATCTTATCCTCCTCACCCTGGTCCTGCTACCTATAATGATTGCTTTGCCCCACTTGGTAATCCAAGACCAAGTCCTCTAGGTTCTGATCTTCTTGGCTCTTTTAGCTCTGTTTCCGTTCTACCTGGTCATGATCGTTTCAATCACCTAGTTCTAATTGCTGTATTCTTCTAGGTGCTCTTGTTACTGGTTCTCCTGGTCTTTCTAGTCCCCGTCCTGCTTATCCTGGTTTCCTGGTACTACTGGCCATTGCCCTCTAGGTCCTGACCTTCATAGTGCTCACCAATCTGGTGCTGATCCTCCTGCCCCTAGTCCCCCTGCTCCATGCCATCAATGTTCTGCAATATCTTGTCCTGGCCCTCTGCAGTTCATCCTAGCCTTTCCTAGTTGTGATGTTCCTTGACCTCCAGTTCATGCTAGCCTTGTAACTTCCTGGTCCTGTACTTCTTGGCTTCTCAAGACATTTTTTCCATGTATTCTTGCATCCTTTTCACCCCTAACACTAATTCTTAACCACCATTCCTCCTGGTCCTGCTCCCTTGATTTATCTAGTCCCCTGGTTTGCCTGTTCCTAATCTTTCTGGTCCTGGTTCTACTGGTTCATGTAGTCCTGGTCTTAGTTCTGATTTTCCTTTGTCTGGTCCTCGTGTAATGGGTCTTCTGGTGCGGAACCAACTAGGCATAGTTTCCCTAGCCCTCCTAGTCCCTTGGTCCTCCTGCCCCATTCTAGTCCTACTAGTCTGCCTGATCTCCTGGTTTGGCGGTTACACCTTATTCTTGTCTATCTGACCCTGGTCCCCTCTATCATGGCCCTCCTAGTAATGGTCCGATCTTCCCTTTCCCCCTGGCACTGGTCCTCCTAGGTCCTATGTTGCGTGACACCTCAGTTCATGTAGTCCTTGCCACTCTGGTTTAGGATCCCCCTTAGTCTGACCCATAAGAACCTTTTGATCCTGGTCCGACTGAGGCTTGACTTGCTGGTCCTTATATCCCACCTGGTCATTCTAATCTAGGGTCTACAGGTCCTGCTAGCTCCTACCCTTTCTGGTTGTGGTCCTGGAAAATATATATTTATCATATATTTTTTAAAATGTATAACTTGCAAACACAATATAAAAATATATATTTTAAAATAATTACAGAACAATAATAAACATGTTGTTTAAGAAAATAAAAATATTAAGTTATTACTTAAGCGTAAATAATACAAACTAATATTAATTGGTTATAATACAAACACTAGATTTAAAAAAAAAAAAACTAAACTAAATAGAAATGAATACAAAATATTAAAAAACAATTGTTTACATTAACCCCTTTACCGCGGCGAACATTCCACCGCGGTGCGGCGGTTTAAAGGAGTGGGCGGGGCCGCGTCGGCCAACGGACGTGCGCAGCACTACCGAGGTAGTGCTCGCGACGGCCGTTGGCCGACGAACGCAGCGAAGGGGTTAAACTAACTTTTAAAACCAAAACAAAAAAAGTATAATATAGAACTTTAAAAAAGTTGGACAAAAAAACTGAACTTCAAAGGGTCAAATTTAGTCCTCCCATTTCAACTAGACCTACAACAGGGAATGTAATAAACTTTGGAGGCGGTTAGATTTACTATTTCCACTGCAACGTGAGCAAGCGTAGGTAAAGTGTTGGATCTTGGAGGGGTTAGATTTACTATTCCCACTCCAACATAAGCAACTGTAGGGGAATTGTTGGAGTTTGGAGGAGTCAGATTTACTATTCTCACTCCAACCTGAGCAACAACTGAGAAAGTGTTGGCTTTTGGAGAGGTCAGATTTACTATTCCCACCCAACCTGAAAAGCATTAGCTAAAGGTTTGGACTTTGATGGGATTAGATTTACTATTCCAACTCAAATAAGCAACATTTGGGAAAGTGTTGGATTTTGGATGGTTCATATTTACTATTCACACTCATACTGGAGCAATAGTAAGGAAAGTGTTGGAATTTGGTGTGGTTAGATTTGCTATTCCTGCTCTAACATAAGCAATAGTAGGGAAAGTGCTGGACTTTGGAAAGATCAGATTTACTACTCCCAATCCAACTTAAGCAACAGTAGGGATAGTGCTGGACTTTGGAGGAGTCAACATATTCATGAAATTATATTAAAAATTAAATCACTTAAAAATTAAAAAATATATATTTAAAATACTTCCCACCGTACTATGCTAAAATTATAACAAACACAAAAACGAATTAAATAAATAACAGAAAAAAATAAAAATACACATTATTTTAAAAAAAATGACATTATATTATACACAAAATGACCATGTTTTGTTTACAGTTTTAAATTGATTAGTTAAATAACTCAAAAATATTTTACATAATTAATCATCAAATTAACAAATTAAAACTTATTAAAAATCTATAATCAATTAAAAAAATAATTATTTATAAAATGTCCCATCTTATTCCCCTACAAACCTATTAACCAGCCAAAAAATGGCATAAAATAAAAAAAATTCAAATGTATTACCAAATGAAATAAAACAAAGCCAAACTAAAAAATAATAAGCACACATAACATTAAAATAACATCTTATAACATAACAATTAATAAAGTTCAACTAAATTATTTAAAACATGTATTATGTACAATGATATTTTAATAAAGATATAATTTATTTAAAGAAACAATATTGCTACCTTCTATTTTCTGTTGCATGATATTTTTGCCACTACTGTTGGGTATTTTACTCCTTTTACCAAAGGCCATATACTTGGTTTTGTTTTTGTTAATTTCCATGCCGTGGTAAATCATTCCAGTTATACTCATATTGATTCATGTAACTCAGCAACGGTTGTTGAAGAGCATTGTTCATTCTTTTCCTTTATTCTTTGGATTGAGGATGAAATACAGATAAAGCATTTTAATCTGCTTTTATTATCTTACTTGAGTTTTATATGACTCTTCTGAATTCAGTAGAAAATTATGTTAAATTATTTTTCATCAATACATAGTTAATTATGGAAGTGATTGATGTCTTTCAAGAACATTTGCACCAATTTTTATTATGATGGTGATCCTGTCAACAAACTAAAATGATAATTTTAAAGAAAGGATGAACCACAACCAACCATGTTATTTTGCTAAGTTACTAGGAGATAATTTGACTAAATCTGCTGGCACAAAGTGCTGAGATTCATTGGTGTAAGCATAGTCACTTCTCTCTGTGGACACATTTCATATTTTTGTTAAACTTGTTGCCCATCTCTGGCCACCAGTACATTTGAAAAGTGAATCAGTAGTGTGAGACCCGGTTCAGAAGGCGACATGTTAGACAGGGGCTACTGAGCCCCAACCGTGGTGGTTTACTTCATTTGCCATAGGTGTTCTGAGGTCCATCCTATTATGATTCTACAAACTGGTCTAAGTACAAGCTATTCCATCTTTGATTCTTTGATTAGCGAGGGGGGTGGTAGGCAGTCGAAGGCTATTCAGAAATCGTAGTGTGGGAACAACAAAAAAAGACACAATATCTTCAATTTCCAGCCCAGTGCTTGTCTTTTAGTAAAAGCAAGTACTTTAATTACACAACAGACCTAAAGTACTTTAATTGCGCAACAGACCTAAATACTACACGATCCAGTTATGCAGAATACTAGTTGAATCTCTGATTGCAATCTTCAGGTGGTGCTACACCCTCCTGCCCTAATGTCCACTCCTTACATGGATGATATTGTGATGCTTTAGTTCCCAGTATCTAGTGGGAGAGGCATGAATAAGGCACAGGTGAAGATTATGATAGTTACCTGTGTGGGACTTAGAAGTGCAATACAGTCGCTTGATCTTACCCTAGGTTTTATTCAGGTAGAAAGTCTCAAGTTCCTGCTCTCATCTTCCTTCAAGGGCACTCCAGTCACAGGGAAAGCCTTGCGATACCTGAATGCCGGACCTTACAACTCGGACAAGGCTGTAGACCGCACTTACACAGCCCACACTTACGATAGCCACTCCCCTATGTCAATGTAGCTATGTGTATAGAGTTCGGGTCCAGGTGTTGCTGCCCCGCTTTGCCAGTTGAGGAAGCAGGGTTTTCTATATCTCAATCTTTAGGTGTACGGATTAAATAACCACCACCGACTGGTTGTATGGACCTTTGTTCATCAACAAAGGGAAATGTGGAACAATCATCTACATAGCAATAAATCATTACAGACGTTTAGTACAACCAATAAAGAGAGTTTTGTATGAGTGTAAAAGTTGTATTTTTCTATGTCTTTGGTATCTCCATTTTTATTGAGTAAGGACTAATCTTTTAGACATTAACACTAAACATGCACATAGTCCAATAATTGATATTTCCGTATAAGGTAAAATAATGCATTAGTCAGAATAATAGTAGTTATTGTTATAATGCAGCAAGTGCGTTCGATAAAGGAAATTCTATAATCTAAATTAAGTTGGAACAATAAGAGAAAAAGGTATCAGTTCACATATCCAATGCAGAGTTCTGATGAGAGAATCAGTGCTCAAACATAACGCTTTTGCATATCAGACTCATTCATAAACCAGCAGACATAAAAGAAATAGGCTCAATAATCTCTCTTGTAGAGAAGTCTAAGAAACTCAGAGATGGGCCTCCAGCCAGAGTGTCAGGAAAGAAATCCTACTCTACTCTACTCTAAGAACACAAACAAATATAAACACACAATATTCTATGTTGCAATGCTATTTTTGTTCATATCCTGAGTCATCTAATAAAATTTCAGCTCCTGGGAATAGATGAACTACCCATTTTCACATACTGGTACAAAAGACTTTCAGACTTTAGACCTTGAAAAGTTACATCGTTGGTATTCTGTGGTCCAGACTGTTCTTCTCATGACTCATTCTTCCTGGTACCTCCTTTCTTCTTGGTAAGAACTCACTATCAGTTGTCTTAATACAAAACAAATGCCTATACACTAGCTAAGAGAAGGTATCTGGAAAAATACAGCTGAAACAAAGAAAAAACACTGTGTGCAAATAACTATTCAATGTGAAAAATAGGCCTTTCAGTGTTAATGCATTATTTTCACCTAACATGGCATCGACAGTTAGGCTAACCTATATCAGTACTTTTATTTTCTTGCAGACCTTATAACATTTAAATATGATTAACTACTACAATTTCATGTTTATTATACATGCTATGTAAAGGTCTACTTTTGCACATTTGACATAAGAGCGTTTTTTGTTGGCCAATAAATTTCACATCTGCAGAGTTAGAGTTTGGGTCCAGGTGTTGTGGCCCCGCTTTGCCAGTTGAGGCATCCTCTTCAGCCGGGCAGGTTCACAGCAATGATGTGCTAGTATGGGCTCCAAGGTCAATAGTGTTTATAGTGATGAGGTACAGTTGCAGACTCCCATCTTGATCAGGTTCACCGTGACGAAGTGCAGTGGTGCCTCACAGTATCACAACCACATTGGCCAGCAAATATGGCCTCAGCTGTTTGATACAGTCTTTATGGGAGTTTTCAAGTAAGAACGGCACAAATAGACAGGGGCCCCCCCTCATGATATAAACTGCTCAAGCTCCACTCTCTGATAGTACCTGCTTCCTCTCAGTGCTCCACACACTGGGAACACTCTGGGCTTCTCCTCCCTGACAGTCTCTCCTCTTGCTGGGCCGGGCACACTCTTTCCCTCTCTCAGCAGTCAGGCAGGCTTCTAGGAATTAGGCAAACCCTCAGCTTCTACTGTAGAAAGTGTAGACTGAAGCTCAGACATCAGCCTTGGTTACACATTAAGGATGTTAGGTGGTTTTGATCCCACATTTATATACATTTCCTAGACAAGCGATGTGGAGCTACTGTCTCTTACTTCAGAACTGGTTTGGAGTGGTTCTCTCTCAGGTGTCCTTCTCAGGCTGCTCTCCTTTGTGTAAAGTGATGCTTCTCACAGCAGGTAGCACTGGGACTGTCTCCAAGCAGGATCACCCAACACATGTGCACAATGAAGTGTGCAATCTTGGTTCCTGGCTGTCATTAGCCTTTCTGAAGCAATAATCAGAAACCGACAAAAGGACAGGACTGACATAGGGATCAGGTTAGTCAAGTTGTTGGGGACCAGCACTTGTTTAGCATGAAGGGGGTCCGAGAGAGTCAACTGTAGGTACCGAAGAATCACAGTCGAGAGAGTTGACTATGAGAGGTACAGATCCCAGTGAAGGGCCTAGTGCAGTAAGAAAGCAAGTCGTACCCGGAGGCCAATGCCCCACAAGCGGTGAGATTCTGAGAAGCTGTCTGACACAGGACGAGTACCACCAACTATTCCTGAAAGCTCTGAACAATCAGATCAAAGTGATACAGATGATGAGCAAACAGCTGTGAGGAGATCAAAAAGAGAAAAGGTATCAAGTCAAAGGTATGCATCTCCTGAATGGACTTATTTGGCTGCTAATGAGTGGGAAAGCAAATTCTACAAATATTGTGCTAACAATGCATGTCCAACTCAACCTCCTTGAAACAAACTTTGCGGTTGATTTGAACTTTAATCTGGATGTACCAATCGATAGACTGACACAGTTTTTCCTGAATATACGCATCAATGAAGCTGAAATGAGAGTTTTTCTGTATATGAGAAGATTTCAAGCTTTGCCATAATTGTTTTAGCGCCAAGACTTTGTTGAATTTTCCCAAACCACTGAGTAGCCATGCAATCCGACACTGGAATCACTTCCAAATGCAAATGTGTATATACTGTGATTCTTTCTATTATCGTTTTGATATTAATTGCAATGCTTATTTTCTTAAATCTGCCACATCATGTTTCTGTGGAACATTCTAAGCTTACTATCACTACCGTAACTACTAAAATAAATTTTTCTAATTCTATTGATTTGAATGACAACTCTTTGTACAATAATGCTTTGGGAATAGATTTTAGCTCAAATGTTTATACTAATTTGCTTAGCGAATATGTAAATACTATGGATGTTGGTGATTGCTACTTTTGTATGCAAATACCTTCATAGATTGCTGAGGGTGTAACCTACCATAGCTTATCGAATTTCTTGCAGTGTGTTAGCTAGCTTATTTTATGGTACTGATTAATTGCAATATTATTACTCTAATTAAGATGGGATCTTTTCTGAAATCACTGTACTCAAACATTTAAGTTTGCATTCCGAAGTTTCTGCCATTGAGACTATGGGTTACATATTCAGACTAACTCAATCCTTGGATATGGGTTACGCACTTAGAAATAACCTAACATGTAAATTAGTGAGAGCTGAAAATAATTTTATAGGTTTAGTGTAAAGTAGACGAGAGAATGTAACAAATAGCAATAATGCGTTGCCTAAATTAATTCCTAGGAGCTTACCGCAAGAAGAAAATAAAATCTTAGAGGGAATGGTTTCATTAGCTTTAGACTGGCAACATAAAGGCAAACTTTGTATATACAGACAGGAGTCAAATACAAATACTGTTTTTGCAGGGCTTAGCGATTGTGAACATACATTTGAAATGTATGAAAGCTGGGGAAGATATTTTGAAGGTGTAGATCCTATTTTCCATGGAGTGTATTATATCTATGGGAAGAGTGCTTATTACAAATTACCAAATGGATGGTATGGGAGTTTTAATTTGGGAATAGTTTTTCCAAAAATGTATCATGTTAAGAGAGTTTAAAGAAGAATTAGTGGACAGCAATGTGAAAATAAAAAGAAGTGCAAGTAAAATAGTAGGAGATATATTTGGAGTTCTAATGCCTTCAATAGGAGTAGCATTAAACTCTCATGAGATTAGAAAGCTGTCTAGTATTGTTGATAAACTAGCCACCAGTACAACTGTCTTTTTTTGTAGCTATAAATGAAGAAATGATATCGATGAACTTGATGGTGATTCAAAATTGAATTGACCTTGATATCCTTCTCGCGAAGGAGGGCAGAGTCTGCTCATTGTTAAAAGTCCAACATTGTTGTGCTTATATGCCAGCAGGAGTAGAGATTTAGAGGGTTACATTAAAAACATTACTGACTTAAACAAGGACTTGAAAGACTTAAAAGCAGATGGTGCCTGGGAAACCATAGGTAAGGGATTGTCAAAAGTTAGCAATTGGTTGGGAAACTTAGAAAATGAATTGGTGATTTCCATCTTGAGACCTATAGTGGTGATCTCTTGATGCATAATGCTGCTGATATTATCAATCACATTTTTCAGATATAAAAAGAATAAAAATCATGGAGTGAAAAGAAGAAGTACGGATCTTGAAATGGAGGATGAACAATGTAAAAACTATAATGAAATAAAAGCTTTAGAGGAGAGTAGGAGAAAAAGGTTGAAGAAAACACAACCATAATCTGTGACGAGATCTGATATGGTAGATAAGGGGATGGCTTGATTCGACATCAGAGGGAGGCATGAGGTAGCACAATTTTTAAAAATCACAAAACACAACACATATACTAATTGAAGACATGAAGAGCTGAGAGTGCACTTTACACATGTTAGACATGGTGACATAAAAATGAGACAAGTGTAGTAGAAGCACCGTAAAAGCTTTCTTTAAAAGAAGATGAAGAAAATATGCATACAAGGCAATACTAATACATATAAATGAGTTGCACTAGTAAGAGTTCTTGTGAAAATATTGTTTATTAACATTTACTGATGCAATTAAAATGGCCTAGTGTTTCTAATGCTTTCTGTTGAGAATGCACCAATTAGAAAAGTCGGTGCAAAAACACGTAGAAACATGACATGATCTTGAAATTTCACATAGTAATACTAGAGCTTCTATAGTTTATAAAAAATGCAAAACAAAGTTTGTGATTTGAACGTAGAAAATTATACACTTATATGAATGTTGAGAAAATTTGTGGTAGTAGGGTATTTCTAACGTTAGCTATTTTTATGTAATACTGATTTGTGAAAGTTCAATAAATTCTCTATTTTGAATTGATTTAATTACATTATATTTGATGTTGGTTTAAATCTCATTTCATTTAAAACGTGTGATGCTAACTTAAAAGCTTTTTTGAAAATGCTTTTTTCCTAGTGCTGACCTTTCCCCAGACTTAAAACAATGAATCATTTTCTGCTAGTGAACTGTTGTTTTATTTGCCCTGTGCATGTGGACACCCCGGCATTCCTGAATGTTTCTTCAATATTCACAGTGAAATATTCCTATGGGAACAGAATTTCAGCTATTGCTATAAGATGATTACTTTGTATCTCTTTTTTCCTATATTAGGCCTATGTAGACTCTCAATCTTTCGTTTCTCATGACCATCATGGGAAACCATTTCACTGCTGCAAGTGTTCTAGGTGATATTATGTGAAGCTGACCATATGATAGTCTTCTGATTGTAGTGTGTTGCTACATCTCTGGACGTTGTTAGAACTTTATAAAAGAAGAAACCCCAAAGGAGGGGCAACGCCATTCTGATTTTTCATACTCTGACACCCGGATGCTATACTGATCGATTTTTGCGGACTATTCTCTTACTTTTGAACTGCCTTGCTGATGCTACAGTCGATAGGTGATGGACCGAACCTTCTTTGCCGAACCATTCCCATTTTTTTCATTCCTTTTATTTCCTTGTTTAGGCTATTGGAGTCACCCTTAATGTACTTTAAATCTGAACCCTTTTCCCATCTTCATAGGACTTGAGCTGCTAGACAAAGGACTATTCCTTCCGGCTTAATGGTGGTGGGACTTTGTAACTCTGTAATTGATTCTGATAATAATCATCTGAAAAAGCCTGCTTAAATGTTTTGCGCTATTATACAAGTTGTCATATTCTTAACTGACTTCTCAAGAAATTGCTCGTGGAAATGAACTTTGAATCCTTAATATAATAACTAAATTAATCAAATATCTGTCTGAGTCTATTATTGATTCCTGTTGATTCTTCCATTCAAACTGTGCTTTTTACTAATGACTTAATGTGTTGTAGGCAGGGAGAATCTTCAAGCTCTGTCAGAACATCAAGTATTGCTTATTTTCTTCTGCGTTGCAGTTGCAGAACTTTTTGTCTGCATAATCCTAACTCAACTAATTTCTTCCGGAGGTTGGGTCTTCCTGTTGCTATCCTTTATTTCCACATCATGGTTTTAAGAGTGGTGTATCTAAATCTGATCTCAAATTTGTGAGTTGGCTGTCAATTAATGGTCCTGATTGGACAGCTAAAGGGGTGTTCAGTTCCCCTAGTTTCCACCCCTCCTATCGCTGTAGAAAGATTTGCCAGAGTATCATTGCCTCTGTGGTAAATGGAAGTGCTGCAGATTGTCTAATCGTAAAGGGCTCAGTACAGTTAGAGTGATCAAGGAGAGTAATCGCATACTAAACATTTTACCTCGCTTACGCTGCAACAGTATTAGCACTTACGGAGAGGAATTGGGATCAAGGTAAATACCTATTAACTTCGGATGAGGCCAAATTAAAATGGTATTACCTTTTACCGGTACATAAATCTTACCCGTTGTGTGATTTCCTCTTAATTCAATTTCAGCATCAAAATACCCGATTAATTTAGTGGGTTTTCCACCATAAATGAAAGGGAAAATATCTGGGTCATGTATTCCAACTTTACCTTCAAACAAATGTGCAAAATCATGGTCAGAAATGAACGAAAGATATGCACCAGAGTCCATCATCAAATTTACTGTTACACCATTTAAGGAGAACTCATCTGTAGGATGTTCACACATGCTTTTGGTAATGGTATTAACTTCATCAGTAAATTGAAGATTAAGTTCTTCACCTTCTGAGGTCACTTTTCACCTTCCCTCTTCCCACTGAACCTATGCAACATGTCCTTTTGTCCCACACTATTTACAGAATATCCCAAGAGCAGGACATTCTTTACTATTAGCTAAGTGATTAGGATTGCCACACCGAAAACAAAGCATTTTGGGTTTGGTAACATTTTCTGGCTGAGCAACAATCTTTGGTTTTAAAGCAAATTTCTGTACACTACCTCTATTTTTGCGTAATTCCTTCATGCATGCCATAGAGCTTACAACACGTTGGGCTATGGCAACAACTTCCCCTAATTTCAAATTATCTTTGAACCACAGTTCCTCTCTAATTTTATCATTGGTACATTTCATCATAAACTTATCTCTTATTCGTTCTTCAATAGAGTCACCAAAATTATAAGTGGACGCTAACTGTCTTAAATTGGTGACATACTCTTCAACTGAGTTGCTCTCTCATACCAAAATGGTAACATTCTAATATGGTAGAGACTTTAGATAAAAACAATGTAAGATCATTCAAGGAAGCAGATGCTGAATCACAATCATCATCAGATAGTTCAGAAGATTTTCATAAATTTCCTGACGGTCAGCACCTAAACAAATGTATAAGCAAAGAGGCTTTCTTTTCTGGAGATAAATTTGAGCCACAGACTTTTAAATAGTTACTGAAAACCTTTTTCCATTTTGACCAACGCAGCAAGGAAAATGGAAGTGGTGAAAAGTTTGGCATGTTGAAGGAAGAATGACACCAAAACCTGATGTAGTGCCGGAGAATATCCCCCTGAAATGCAAAGAAATTGAAGAACTTCAAAATAGCAGAAAAATTGGAAGTGTTGTCGAGTTTGAAACCACCGATGATGAATTGCTCAATAACAACTTGAAGAATCCTGCCATAAATAACATCAGGTTGGTGCAGGATGAAGAGAAGCTGAGAAGTTGCTGCAAGAGAGGTGTCAAAACAAAGCACACACACCAAAGGAAATCAAAGACAAAACAGATAAGTTGTAAAATTATATATCCTGTTCAGCTTTAACACAGCTTGTCCATGGAGAAAAACAAGAAGACTTGAAGCTGAGAAGAAACTCGAGTCGACTGCAGGGCGTCCTCTAAAAATCAGAGAATAGCAAATGATAAGCACAAGCTGAAGCAGGGACACGCGACGGCAAATATCCAGCAGGTGATGCTCGAGAGTAAACGCGCTTGAGACAAAGGAAACACGTTCCTAATGATTAAACAAGTTGGAGCACTAAAGTACTTGCAACAACAAAAAACGCTCCAAAGAAATTTGGCTGCAACAAGGTATGAAAGACATAAAAATAATCTTTGTTAAAGCACAGTAACATGAACAAAATTGTAGCAAGACATGCGCATATAGAAAACGGTGACCAAATATATAGAAAGAATACTCTGAGAATCCAAAAAGGCAAAATCCAAATGTTGTAGAGTATGGGAGGATCCAAAGTGAGAAGGTTTCCAAATGGAGTAAGACAAAATAACAGTATCTTGAGGGGCTTATTTGTGAGAGGCTTGCGCTGCCTGAGCGTCACCTTTTTTGACGCTCCGTTGGCGCAAGACTCTCAATCATATCCATGATGCGACGCAAAGCCACTCTGCATGGCTTTGCATGGCCTCATAGATATGGAGTAAGACAAAGCAATGCAAGTTGCTGCCTTGCCTTACTCTGAGTCAAGGAGGCGTTCCATGGGCATTGCAGTGGGTTTTCCTGTGCAACACCCATGGATTTACTTAATCATGTAAACCTGGGGCAGCGCCAAAAACCTTACGCCTCCCCAGAGCAGGTGTAACGGGGAGAAATATTTGTATTTCTCCTTGTTTTTTCCTCTTTCCAAGTGTGCTGCATGTGTGCTGCATTCTGCAGCACACATGGAAAGAGGAAAACACCTCTCAGGATTGTTTCTGTGCAGGAAGGGCCCCTTTCCTACACAAAAACAATCCTGCCTGCAATGGAGGCACCCTTGCAACATGGTGCAAGGGTGCCTACATTGGCGCTAGGCAGCACATTGTGCACCAGCGCAGGGGGAAAGGACAGGAATGCACCGTATTTTATAAATACAGTGCATTCATGCCCTTTCACATTGGCGTAGGGCAGCACAGCAAGAAGACTTGTGCCACTGTCCTACGCCAATTGCTCAGAAATGAGGCCCTAAGTGTGCAGGGGTTCCACTGTGTAGGTCAAAAACTGTCACCAAATATGTAGTGAATCTTCTTGAATTGACTGAAGTCCTGACAGCTTGATAAATTCCAAAATGAAGTATTCATTCTCATAAACAAAACTGCAGAATTCTCCCATACAAACACAGTCCTGCTCTAACTCCTCTTCAAGTCAAACATATACTTTCTAAGTGGAACCTGAAGAGGAGAATGAGTTTAAAGACACAAGCCACATTAAATCCACAATACCACAGGTGCCTTCTCTGTTCAAAGAGTATGTACTTTTATAGAGTATATGAAATGTAAAGAAGACTATGGCCTGATTTCCAACTGGCAACACATTTTTTTCATGTGTGGGTTCAGTGGCTAATATGAAATTTTTTAAAAACATATTCAGCAAGTCTTGACAATAGAATCCTTGTAGACATCCATGACATCTCTATCTGCACATACCGAGAGTAGCAATAGTATGACAATACATTATTCTTCTCACCTTATTCAATTAATTAGCACTGGAGAATCTTCTGTCTAGCCAGTCACTCTGCTGGGTTACAGCCAATGTATTTCTTGAACTGACTGAAACCAAAACAGAGCTTCATTTATAATGGTCCCACAATTTTTGGTATTTTGATTACATAAGTCGTTTAGTAATTTGTTGTTTGATGTCCTCATAAAGGACTGAAGAAACTTCCCTCTGTCCTACATAGGTTTGAAAGCTATTTAAAAATCTCAATGTTTCTTTTAGTTTTATTTTACCTTGTTCTTCTTACCTCAATCATTCTTTCCACAGCAGCTCATGTCACCAATGCATTTCGGACTTATCTCTCATATCTCTTTATAAGCGTGTAGACCATCCTAACATATTAATTTTCGTTATATACATAGAACAAAAATCGAAGATTATAAAAAATCTCATGAAACTAAAATTGAAAGCATGTAATTATAGGGTATAAGGCATACAATTAATTTAAATCACAGTTCATACCTGCCACTAGTTGGAAACCTTGTGTGCGGGTAGTCCTGTGTAGATTGGTAGATGAGACTTTCTTGTTCTTAGTACCAAATATTAAAGCAAAAGCTCAAAGGATACATTTTAGTTTTGTTTGTCTATTGTGGACCTGTAGTTTTGTCTATTGTGGACCTAAAGTCGGGACAACACAGCTTACACCACACAACCAGAAATACTGTAGGAAGTATGCAAGAGCTTGGGTAGTCTACTCTCTGCTTAAAATAGATAACTAGCCAAGAAAATTTATGTAAGCTAAAAGAGGATTGCACAAAGCCCTAAATATGTCAGAATGCAATGTTCTGATATCAGTGTCACCTACAGACCCCCAGGACCACGCGCAGGATTCTGCAATGCCATCCCCGAATTAATTGCCCCACTTCCCATTGACTCCAAGCACTACATCTTCCTCACATACCTCAACTTCCACCTCGACAACCCCAAAGATGCTAACTCCGCCAACCTCCTGGAAAGCATGAGCAACATTGGCCTCACCCACACACAGCGCAGGACACACGCTTGACCTGATCTTTACTGCCAGCGACAGAGTCAAGTACAGTCATGTCTCCGAACTCACCTGTATCGACCATGCCATCATCCACTTCACCATCGCAAGATCACCAGGCACCACCAACAGGCCCCCCAGCTCCTCCCACCACAACTGGAACAAAGTAACGGAGACCTAATGGATGGACATCTTCAACACTACCCATCCCAACTCCACATCCAACCTTGAACAGGCCGTCCAGAATTTTTCCTCCTGGATCACCAACTGGGTGACGAAGTCACCCCCATCAAGCCAGCTAGGACCAGCAGATTCACCAAACAAGCAATCTCACTGTGCAATAAAAATAAAACAAGGTATTGTTGAATATAAACCTTTTATGGTAGATTCAGTCAAAGACGTATTGAAGGTAGACAGGTTGTTCCTGAGTCTAGCAGAATTGTCAGAATCCATTCAAGATGAATTGTTTTCAATTTTTCAGTTCCTTTATACTTCAGAGAACCTCCCTTACCAACCCTAATTTTCCTCAGGACACAAAAGAGGAGCTGGGCTATTGTCTTTCCCAGATAGAGGCTTGGAATGCACGATCTATTTTTGCCCAAGCAGCAGTCATCTTGTTAAAATCATATTTCAGCAAGCTAGAGCTGTAGTAAAACACTTGGTTAAAGGAAAGATGAACTGTTGTTTTTGGTGCTGGGAAGAACAATGTTTCTGCAGTCAGGTATATTAATAAGTTGGGAGAATATGGTGAAAGACCTTTGCCATTTCTGCTTAGCCAAAGAGCATGGCTCAATTGAGTATCTCTGGGTCTATCCAACACATTGGCATATTAGGGATCCGGGTTTCTTTAGCACAAGAGTGACTGGGCATTAAATTTGTCGATATTCCAATTACTCAGTTTTCTCTGTTGTCATTTCAGGTAGATTATTTTGCCTTATAGCTCATTTGCACCCTTCAGTTGGATAGCAGATCCTGAAGCAGAGGCAGGGGACGCTTTTCTGCAGCCCAAGGTATCACTTCAGGGTATGCCTTAATTCCATTCTCACTGGTTCCTAGGTGGCTAGTTCATGTCTATAGGAACAGGCAGGTTCTGGCTCGAATTACACCATTTTGGACTGCTCAGGCATGGCACCCCCAGCCTCTTGAGCTGTCCATAGATGTTTCCAGGATGCTACCCACTTTTCCTCATCTACTTCTAACTGAAGAACGAGCACCACACAATCTGGTGCTCCAGGGAAATCTGTGGGTGATGGCCTAGAATATTTCAAGGAATCCTTAAATGTTCTGGGCCATTTTCAAGTATTGTTGTCAGGCATCAGATAGTTTTGGGCTCCCTAAACTCTTGTTAATTATAAATATGCCAGATCACTCTGGGTTGGCTGGTGTGTGGAGCAACACAGTAATCCAGTTTCTGCCCCACCAGTAGATGTAGTACATTTCTCGGCTTCACTTTGTTAAAATGATAAGGCTTATAAGAAAATTAATGGATACAGATCCGCCATTTCTGCAAGCCATTTTTTAAACATGGACGAGCCAGTGATAAGCAGTTTCTGGTAGGGTGAGTTTTATGTTCAACATGATTTGAATTGCAGCCTAGGTCCTACTACAACTGTTAGTTTGCAGCAGGGATTCTGAACCCTCAAGTGAGACATTCTCACCTGTATTCATCCGCACATCACAGTATGGAACCCTTTGCAAACACTCCCAGATGCACCCACCATGCCCCTTATATACAAACTGAACTCAGAACAGCTCCATCTCACTCGATCAGAGACAACCTCTGCGTAGACAGAAAGCTGGAAACACATGTTCCTAGCGAGCTCTCAAAGATACTGCAACCACCTACTGCACATGTGTACTTCTGTGCCACATTACCAAGTTCTTCAGGTAGCACTGACCAGAGAGGAAATGTAGTTCCTGATGAAGCGGTTTGCAGCACAGGGTTACCACAGCACTGCAACATCCTGTGGATATTTTCTGCACGGTTGTTGTTTCGACTAAGCCTGCAGCAGTAGTTCAATCTGCCCACCCCTCTGCAGACAGATATAACAGACACAAAGGAAGTCCATTGCCATTCAGATGACTTGGCACAGGATGAGAGCAGACACCATCACAGTAAAGCTGTCTGGCATTCAGCAAAAACAGCACTTTTAGCAACCAAGCAGAAAAAGTCAAACACATCAGCATAGCTGTATACGCAGGTCAATGTGATAACACAAAGGCACCCACTTGATACCATGTAATAATCGTTAAAACATACAATAGTTTCCATCCAAAAGGTTACATACAAAATAGTTCTAGATTATGAAATACAGCGAAATAGATGCACAGTGCTACATATCCTCAGGAGCACCCAATAAAATGATCAAAAACCACTTCTTACAGTGCACAGATCTCCTTGGGAGCTTAATAAGTACTGATATCATACAGTTATCCTAAATTGCAATTTACAGAGGAATGTCGAATAATAGTAATGCAATAACGCATTTTTGCTATAAAGTTTAACATGGTTGTATTGCTGTTTCTAAGCGCTCCACTAAACAGGCGGTATTATTACCTAATTTAATGGTATTTAACGAGGCGGCTTTGGAAGGAGAACAAGAAACATTGCTCTACTGCGGTTCAAACCTATGCACTGCAAATCACATCTGCACGCAATTGACTCACTGAGCTATCGCTACAGCTGCATAGCACCATGAGCCCGTGTGCAGTTTGCAAGGTCATTCTGAGTTTAGAAGATATTGTTCATTATGAACAGGGTGGGGAAATTTATTCCTTATCCTGTGCAGTGTTGTAATGCAGTCCTAAAAACACCTATGTCCTGGACCCCATGCCAACTGAAAACACCATTGCATACCCCACCCTACTCTGGAAACCTACAAACAAGATGCTGGCAGTCTGAATAGGACCTAGATCCTTTCTGAGCTCCTGTGTTCCTCTGAGAACCAAAAACCTGTTTTTATAAAAAAAAATCACAGAATCAGAATCTGCAGAGGATTACATTCATAGATGAAACTTTGGGCTATATACACATTGTGGAGGCGCGGGACAGCCCTCAAAAAGTGGTGACTGTCCTGCCTGTCATATTTAGAGTGCCTTTCACGTCAATGCACTGTGAAGAGGCAGACGGGACATCTGCTATTTTTTTTTTTTTACCATGTCCCGCCTCCGCCCAAATCTAAATAAAGCCTTTAGTATTGCAGAAAATCAGCTAGAATGGTAGAATGTTTTCAGTTTATAGTTACAGGTGTGAAAGTTGGTGTGTCAGTAGGTAGCTGTGAAAAATGAAGTGAACACCCAAAAACCTGTAATTTGTGTGTATTCATAGACACTTCGCAGGATGAGCAGCACCCTTGAAACACATATAAAACTATGCCTAAAAAAGGTAGGATTAAGTATGTTCCCGCAGTAGGAAACTGAAGTGAGCACCCCAACATCTCATTGGGTTATAGGGGGGAAGAAGGTCCACCACCGGAGACAATATTTTCTTTATGAAGAAAAAAGTTTGTGCAAATGCAGAAAGGAAAATAAAACAATGTTGGATGGATGCTTGAATTAGTCTCAGCCACTGGTAATTATGTGCAAATCCTGCCCATCGTTTTTTTTGCCCACCATGCCACATCAGACTGCAACCAGCTATATGCAAATCTGCCTTGGCCCTGAACCAATCAGAACAAAGGCAAATGCACAAACCCACCAAACGTCCTCCTGTAGACTATCTTCCCTGAGCTTAGTGGAGGAGAAGCATGACGGGAAGTGTGAAATTTGCATATCTTACTCCTTGAGACTTTTTCAAATCTCCTAAAAGCCATATAGCAATGCAACTTGAAGGCATAAATTTGCACTGCATAGATGTCTTTATTTTTCCAAAATGTTTCTTCACGGGGTTCTTGGAGTCTAAGGTGAGGAAAATTAAAGTCTAAAAACGAAAATCCATAAAAACCCCATTACTTATGTGATGAAGAATGTAGAGGAGACAATTTACAAAGCAGAAATCTGTACTCACTCTTGAGTCAATGTATAAAGTCTTGTACATAATGATGTTCTCCTCTATATCTGACCAGATATCAAACTAGGTTCCACAGGACCCAACAGAAAGTAGCTTGCATTTACCAGGTTGCTATGGAAGTCCGGAAATGATGACCCCCTTTCTCAGAATGAAAAAACAAAGGGGCATATTTATAAGGGCTTATTGCTCCCAGAACATCACTTTTTTTGACGTTCTGGTGGCGATAACCCCTTCGCCTTATTCACAAGGAGGCGTTAAGTCACTTAACGTGGCTTAACGCCGCCTTGTAAATAATGCCCCTATTCACACAGCACTTAGAGTGTAAGGGGCAGGCAATAGGTGTTGCAGTGGGCTGCAACACCCATTGCTTTTTGACGCTGCCCATTATTTACAAGGCTAGCGTTAATATGGGGCAGCACCAAAAATAAGACCAGGGAAAACCTGGTCTTAAACTTGCTCCACAAGGAGAAATGATTAATTTCTCCTCGTTTTTGCTGTTTCTATGTGTGCTGCATTCTGCAGCACATGTAGAAAGAGCAAATCACCATTAGTGATTGTTTATGTGCAGGAAGGGACACATTTCTGCACATGAACAATCATTCCCTGCAACTCAGGCCCCCTTGCACAATGGTGCAAGGTGGCCTGCATTGGCGCTAGGCAGCTAAATTTAGCGCCAGCACTAGGGAAACGCAGGGGTGCGCCATAATATTGTAAATACAGCGCATCCCAGCGTTTTCAGAATGTCAGAGCTCGGCGATACCAATTCTGTTTTTAATATACCCAAAAATGCCAAAATAACTGGCTCACAGACAAACATCAGTTCTTGAAAAGAGGAGGGCAGGATTGAACTAAGCCACATTTAACATCAGACCATCTAACAGATTCATGATTACAACTATAGACGGCAAAAACAGTATAGCTCCAGGCACGTATCTTGGAAGTGACGGACTCTTAAAAGGAACTCTTCTTAGTCAATCAGTAATTGTTGCCATTTTTACCAAAGTCCTCCAACTTGGCCTCATCTGAAAGACTATGTAAGCACCAAAATCATTCTCTTTATGATTAGCCTCCAACAAGCTGACCCATTTGGAAAGGACACTAGTATTTGTGGAAAATGCAGACTATGCATTCATCATGTTCACCACACCTATGACTTAATCCTTTTCAGGTAGAACGAAATTGTCAAGAATATTAGATTCCTAAAACCAGTCACAACACACACACATATCGGCAACACAAGAACCATGAAACATTGCCAGCAGGCCACCATTCCACTCAATACAAGGTCCATGAATGCATGCTTCAAGGCTGATTTTGTCCTCTGGATAATGACACACACCATACTAACTGACTATGGAAAAAAACTCTGTAGAAATAGAGATGAACTTCAGGTCAGTCTCAAAACTACAGGGCGTTGAAGTAATTCTGCAAATGCTGATCACTTCACAATTGTTCACCCACCTGAAATTTATCAAACTCCTAAATGATTAACAATTGGCTTCCGGCTGCGCTGAGGAACCAAAAATACTACTATGAACAAAATGGAAGAACTATTCAACTCCAGAGAGTAGGGTAGGACTGTGCACTAATCCTCATCCATCTCTTCAAATTTTGACATGGTGAACCACTATATCTTCCTTAGCAAGTTACGTTTTCCTGTGAATTTGTGGGATAGCAGTCCAGTGGTTCAGGTCATTCTTTGTCAGCCGCACACGTTGGTTGAAGAAGGATAATTTTTACCCAAGATCACATCTTAAGACATGTGCCATGCGGATCAACATTGTCTCTTTTTGGGGTTATCCTTACCTTCTACAATGTTGGCAGCTACATGAAAGACAATGATTACTAAATAAGCATGGATATGTGAAGGTCTGGGCTCCCACAATTGTTCTGAAGTACCTTACGTGTTTACCAATGGATACGTTTCAACTGTCTCTGCCTACATGCATTTTGCTCAGCAGAAAACCCTACAGTGCAGGCTTGTCCAAAGCAGGTTTAAGAACGTCTGGGTCCATGCCTAATATTCTGAATAACCACTGACTATGTGAATGAGTTCCATCCAGATTCAATGCATGTACATGTATTTTATGTGGCCTCTCTAAAAGTCTGTAATGTATCTAGCCATTCTGGATCTACAATTCACAAGTCTTTTACAGTGTTCCTTTTTAATTGGCTTCAGCATAGGGTTTCCCACCTCTACTAAGAAAATTAGTGAGTAGTTTGGCTGTCACCCTGGACTCTGAGCTATCACTCATCACAAAAGTTAACAGCATGACCAAGATAATATTCTTCTCCCTTCATCTTCTTCACTTACCCATAATGCTGCCTAACCAAATCACTCTCATCTGTGCAGTGATTCTCTATAACGTTTCCCGCTGCAGTGTGTTTATGAAGGCCTGCTAAAAAACAGCAGCAAAGCTTTGGGCTACTGTTAGACCTGACAGCCTTAGGGTGGTCTTCCCCTTAACTTTTTGCCTTACTCCTCCACTTTTCTGACCTAATTTTTGCTTGTATGAAGGCTCTGCACACTTCATCACTGGTAACCAGTGCTAAAGTGCTTGTGCTCTCTCCCCTAAACATGGTAATATTGGCATATTTAATTTACTTATAAGTCCCTAGTAAGGTTCACTACATGTGCTCAGGGGCTGTAAATTAAATACTACTAGTGGGCCTGCAGTACTGATTGTGCTACCCACTTAAATAACCCCTCTAACCATGTCTCAGGCCTGCTATTGCAGAGCCTGAGTGTGCAGTTTACAGTGCCATGTTGACCTGGATAAATAAACCTTTTGTCAAGCCCAAACCTTCCCTTTTTAAACATACGTCACCCCTAAGGTAGGCCCTGGACAACCCAGACGGCAGGGTGCAACATATGTAAAAGGCAGGACATGTACCTTAAATTTTACATATCCTTGTTGTGAAAAACTCTCAAAGTCATTTTTTCACTACAGCCAGGCCTGTTTCTCCCATAGGATAACATTGGGATTATCTTATTACATTTTATAAGTGTAATTTCCATATTGGGAAGAGATGAACCCTTCAAGTCTGGTGTCTCTCAGAATCACAATTTAAAATCCAAACTCATGGTGAAGCTGGCATTTTCTTGCTTTTGCCATTTGGCGCCTGCAGCCTGTCTCTGGTCACATGACTGGGTGTAGTTGGCAGATGGGCTTATTGTATTCCACCTAGACAGCCACACACAATGGGAGTTAGGCTGTGACTTAGTGAGCCATCCTGACAGGATGGGAGGGAGGGGCTGGACCCAGCCTCACTTGCACCTGAATAGGCTGTGTCCCGTCCCCATACAAAGGGCTGCATACCCCCATGTAGTGAATCTGGAGCCAGGGCTGATAAGGGAGGACATCTGTGCACTTCAAAGGCATGTCTTTGAAGTCTCCCCCACTTCAAAGGCACCACTGGGTATAAGTACTGGACCTCAGACACTACCAAGACAGTACACTTCTGGACCTGTGGATACTCTGTCAGGAAGAAGGACTTCTGTGCTCCTGAAGGACTGCCACGCTGCTGGACTGCTGCCCTGCTGGACTCCTGCTTTGCTGTTCTGACCTGCTGGCCTACTGCCCTCCTACCTGGGTGAGAAGGACTGGACCTCCATCACTTGACCCCAGAACCCAGAGTGACTCCAAGGGCTAGTTCGCTGGCCTCCTGGTCTGAAGCCTCAGGGACCTAACAGGCTTCCAACTCCTGTACCTGGACTCTGCCATCTGTGAGTCAACCCTGCCAAGTGGTGCCACCCCAGTCCTGGACCTTTGTAAGTGGGCTTAAGGTGCTTGCCAGCAGAAATGATGCATCTTCTCTGCTGAGCAATGCATCCCTGAGCAGAACCGATGCATCACCGCTGTTGCGTGGATTGGACCCATCGTAAAAGACTCGCATCACCGTCGCCTCCTGCATCTGGAACGATGCATTGCCTTCAGAACCGCCACTGCGCAAGGCTTTTCCCGACGCAAGCTCCTCGTATCCCTCATTGACGGCAGCCTCGACGACGACGCTGAAACTCGGCATTGCAGCATCACTGCTTATTGGAATCGACGCATCGCCTCTGCTGCATCTCACATCCTCGACACCGGACTTTCCATCGCAAGCCCCATTGACAGGATCCTTGACGTTGACGCATCAGGACCGCGTACCGCAGCCTTGTCGCATCTCGGAACCGACGCATCGCCTCTGCTGCGTCACACCTCTTTGACGCGGATCCACACGACACTCTGCAACCAGGATTTAAGGTACCTCATTCAGTGGGCCTAACTGGGTCCTTGTAGCTGGTCCCCGCTCCATCACAGTCGGTCTGAACTTGTGACCTTGTCGCGGTCCAGTGTGGCCAGATATTCCTCAATAGCGCTTTCTGCTTTTTGGTGCTATTTTACACTATAAACTTTAAGAGTCAATATCTCCAGTTCTATTAATTGTTTTTTTTGTCATTTTGGTCTTGTTTTATTTATTAAAGTCTACTCTACTTTTCTAAACCTGGTGTGGGATCTTTTTGTGTGGATATTTTCACTGCTTTACTGTTTGAAGTGTTGAACAAATACTTTACACATTGCCTCTAAGTTTAGCCTGACTGCTCTGAGCCAAGCTACCAGAGGGTGAGCACAGGCTAATTTAGGGTTTGCCTGCCTCTTACCCTGACTAGGGTTGTGGTTGCTGCTTGACCAGGGCGCATACCCCAATCAACCAACAACCCAATTTCTAACAGTTACCAAAACAACAATGCTTGAATCACCTATTGGCTAAAGAGAACAATCACATCATCCCTCACCTTAATTCCTTCCTTTGCCCTCCGATCAAGTAAACAGGCTGTGTTCAGAACACTCCACCCCATTCACACAGCACTGCACAGTCATGCTCCTGCCTCCTTTGTGAATCTGATACTTCCATACTCCCACCAAGGGGCCTAAGGGCAACCTCTCAAAATCAGGGTAGAGCTAATGAACGTATTTCCTGCCAACAAACAGTGCAATCTGTAAAATATTTATCCGGCGCTGACCTCTTCCAACTTCAGCACACTGTTGTAACTCCTGTTCCCTTCTTCTGTGAAATGCAGTATCCAGAAACATGATCAAACTTATTACATGTGCACTGATAAAGACGTGGCAAACGTTCAGAATTCTCAGCTAAATCGGTAGATTCTACGACAAAGTTATTTAGGCCAATCATATTCTTTTATCCACAAAATAAAGTCTATTTGATGTTCATCAATCAAAATTCTGATTAACATGTACGCATTGCTTCAGTACTAGGTTGCAATGGATATTTATCCAAGCTCCTCTTCGTGTTTGGCACCTGTTAAATGCATCTTCAATATATTTTTGTACATTTTACTTCGCACAGAAACTCAAACATTGGATTATTCCTTATAGAGCTTTATTGCTAGCCCATTTTAAATTTGCGATTGCCATTTTTGATATCGAGGATAACTTCCTTGAGTTTCCCTTCGTGATTTTTCATTCATTTAATCTCTTTTTGAATCTGTCTGATCTCTTGAGAAAATATAGAGCTCAGTAAGACCTCAACTTCTTTCTTCTCTACAACATTCTCTTCTTAGTATATATTCTGGGAGGGGAATGAGTTGAACACCTCGTCGCTGCTTTTATGGGAGGCCGGTACATTATGTGTAACAATCATTCTGCCTGGTCTAGTTAAGTCTGGACTGCATCTAGCTTTGTTTAGCAAGAATATAGCAACAATTACTTCATCCAGTAACATGGATTATTCATATCGACTTTTTCCTGCATAAGTCACCTCTTACATTATTTTAGTTTAACCTCAAAAGTTACTATGGTTTTTTATTTAATCTTTGGTCCCGAGCTTCTTGAACTTCTGAATTATGTATGTTCCTCTTGTCTTAATTCTGTCTCACGATCAAACTTCTCAGTGAGCTTTCTCTCTACCTTAAAGGATATATGAAATACAACAAGCAGCAAAAAATACAAAACACATTTTAAAAAGCAAAGCTTATAGCCATTGCCTGCCACTTCTTTTGCAATTGTGTTCTGAATGTCAACACCACTTAAAGGGATCTGGTCAAATTTGGAATTTTACACTTCTTCTTGACAAATAATGTTATTTCGGTGCTAAAGGTATTCTGACCTAAATCTCTTTTTTTAGAAGAGAAGCTACAAGTTAACTCTGATACCACTACACATTAACGCCTGCTATGCAAATGGTTTTGAAAATTTGGAGTATATCCCCAGTCCTTGGTAGAGCTTGTGCTTTTCCTCATGCAAATATTCTAGACATAAAGCATAGGTGTATAAATCAGTGTATAGGAAACGTTACATAAGCCGGAGGACTACAAGCTGTCATCCACACTGGTAGGCAGCATAGTTTAAGAGTGCTTGGTCTGGAGAAGTACAAACTCAGAATTTAAAACGTAACATTATGGTTGAGGATTCTCTATAATAATAAGAATTGATTTCTACCCAAATGAACCCATTTTCCAAAATTAGGATAATGAAAGACTGGGGAAAAATCATAACGCTCTCACCTATACCTTGCAGTTTTCATGCAGCTCTTTGTGACAATTTAATTGCTCACTCTTCTACATTAGGATTTTAACTTATAAACTGCTAGCAACAATAGGATCTCTCTGACAAAAGCAGTACCCCACTCACCTATTTACATTATGTGATCTGCAGGGTACACATTTCTTAGCAGCAGGCATATTAACCCTCTGCACTACCTTAGGATGAGTCAAAACTTCCACTAGACAAAACTCCATCTCTCTCCAGGAAAACCATTAATCATCAAAGTTATCTTCGCATTTTTATTGTTGCTGGAAAATTTCTGGAGGCAAGGAGCACAGCAGCAGGTGCTTTTAAACCCATAATATAAGGCACCCCCACCCGAAGTCAGCACCCGGTGCAGTTGCACCGGTCTCACCGCCCTAGAGCCTGCCCTGATTGCAATTTTCTCTTCTTCTTTGACACAAGTGCTGAGCAATCCGTAGTAATAAGTCCCATGCAAGGGGTGGGAAGTGGGAAGAACAAGACATGGTTACCCTTGTAAGTTTGTGAATACCCACAAACTTCTAAGTTTGTGGGTATTCATCAACCTGTTGGGAATGGTCAAAATTTTACTCCAGCTAAGAATAGGAGTAACTCCCCTCTTAGGATGTGAAGGGGAATGAATTACTGCAGATTTGGTGGAGAGCAGAGGAAGAACTTCTCCATAAGGAAAAATGTTTTTACACAAAGAAGCAAAAAGAAAAAGAACTTGTGAATTTGCATATTTGGCTGCCGTTCACTCTGTGTAAAGCTATGCAGTGGCGGCTCGCATAGGGTGTGGACATACGACGGAACGGAGGAAAGTAATAATTACTATCCTCCGTCCCATGTCAGAGTTTACTACCTCCCCACCTTGCCCCTCCCCTGCCCCACCCCACCGCCCTGCAGCACACCCTATGCGATCCACCACTGTACGCTGGGTACAGTCTGCTCAGGAAGGATAGGCAATCTTCACAAAGGTCACCTAACATGTTTAATAGCATACTTGAAAATGTGCATCTGGCATGTCGTCCGGGCACACTATTCGATCTTTTTGCGAATTGGAAAAAGTGTAAAAGTACGCTCACTCGAAGTCATAGAACTCTGCTCCTACTTTTACACTTTTCTTTGTGAAAAGGCTTCTCGGTGTGATGGAGATAGTATGGAAAATGCAGATCTTCCATCTTTTACCTCTTTTGTTGACAGTTGTGGGGCCTGTCATAGCTGCTTCTTTCCTTTTGTCTCTCTCACTGAGGTGTGAGTATCTGTTGGGCCTCGCCAGTTCATCAATGGGACTACAATATTATGGGAACAGTATGGTGGTTTCAAACAAGTTCTTTTACTCAGAGACATGGCAAGGTCCATGCACACAACTGCACCTAACTAAAAGAAGAAAATTTTCCTGCATTATAAAATAAATAGCTCAATGTAAACAGCAGTGTATGTTGCTTTGCTAAGGAAAAGTTGTTTTAAAAAAATAATTTGTGGCAGATCCTTGTTGGGGTGTTGATTTTTAATTTTGAAATTTTTGGTTTTCTTTTTGATCTCCTGTACCGTGTCCTCCAGTTTTTCAAACTGTGCCTTAAATGTTTTTGCTGTTTTGCCCAGCTGATTGTATTATAATCACATTTATATACTACTTACTACCTTTGATGAGGTGTTGTAGCACTTTACCTGGAGCAGAATGCTGCTGTGGCACCCAGGATTAGTGGTGTCGTGTAGTTCCTAGGAACCCCCCCAGGACCTGCGCATTTTGGATGACCGAAACTGAGGGCTTGGTGTCCAAACCGACTCTGGACACCCCCACAGGATATGTCAGCTGTTAGACCAGCTAGCCCTACAGTGCCACTACCACCCCCCTGCATTCTACAGGGGTATAGGTAGTTTCTGGCAACCACTGAACATGACAACCCTGATTCCTCAGGGATCATGGAAAACAGTACAGTACGTTTCGCTCAGACACTCGTGCTTGCTTTCTCTCAAAAAATATACATGATGGCGATTAGGACCTTTCAATAAGTATTTATTGGTCCAGCGACAGCCTTGTGTAAAACATATGTGCTGTGACAATCAGGAGATAGAAGCATACAAAAGAGATTGCCGGGTACCATTGTAGTAAATAGCAGATACATTTCTACCATAGTGCTAATAAGATGAACATAAGCAGTTCAGATAAAAAAAGTAGCACTTGCATATTCCTAAAATGCACACCCCTAAGTAATATGCCTAAATGTACCCAGCCTAGATTTGTATGTGTAGCATGTGTATGTGTATGTATGAAGCCAAGAAACCCCTAGGGAAGTTCCAACCCCCTCCCCTGATAGTAGAGAACGAAGGACCCCGTCTCTGCTCTGAGGATGACACCCAGCAAGGGACGTCAGACCGCTGCGTGTCGAAGATTCAGCATGCAGAACCCCGTGTCAGCTTGGAAGGAATTCGCCTCTAATTTGTAGGGGGGAGTGAGGTTCTTTTATACTAAAGTGGTCACTCCAGGGTTTCTTCTAGAATCAATATGTTTTGAAAACAACCATAAATGTTTTGGAAACAATCATGAATGTTTTTCCAAACAAATGTAATCATGCACAGCTGGCTGTTTGCCAAGGATGAAAAAAAGCGGTGACCCTTATACAGAATAATTATACCGTGCCTGTGGACATGTTTATGTACGTCAGGTACAGGGATTATGATACAATACCGTGAGCCTGGTGTCGAAGAGACAGGAGCAAGCTACTAGGTAAAAGGTCACCTGTTTAGAACCGTTATTGTCGTGTGGATGGGACAATGTATGTAAAATGGGACATACAGGACAGGACTATCCTAAGGGACATGACACCCACTCCTCATCAAAAGGTCAACATTGTCAGCTGGGCAATGATAAAACTAGCACTATTAAAAAGTCATAAAAATCATTTACAATAAAACATACTAAAAGCACTTTAAAAGCCTGAAAAAATATTCATCAAAGAGCAGTCATTTTTACCCTAAAAAAGCATTCAGAAAGGTCCTCTAAACTTGTATATGTGGTTGTTATTACCTTGAAAGCCATTATGCTCAGTTAGAGCAGAGAAGGAAAAAAATCAAACAAAGTCAGTTTCGACCTTCAATCTAGTAAATGTTTAAAAAGTTGCCAAACGGTTCCCAGCACAGGAGAGGCAAAATTGTTTAGGAATCCTGTGCTGAAGACTCAACATCGCTGAACATCGTATCCGCAGGTGACAATTCCTCCAGAACTTCAAATATCATATCGAGTGAGCAAAGATGTTCATCTCTGGTTCCCACAGTAGCCGCCAGGGAAGAATTAGATGCCTGCATGCCTGAACCCAATGCCTGTACGTCTGGAGCAGAGCCGATTTCCCTTCCAACAGGAGCGGAAGCATCCCTTGGAGTCTCTAGAAATGCTGTCATCAACGTGGGAATACGCTGTGGACAACTGTACACGTGGGCCTGCAAGGGCTCCAGGACCACTTCTATGTTTGGCGGTGCAACCGATGGAAGTGTCAGACACAGGTCCAACACGCAGCCAAATCCGCAGAAGAGGCAACGGAACACAGACAGGAGACAGTCTAGCCAGACCGGTCTAAAAGACAGGAACCAATGCTCACTCAGCTCTCAAAGCCAAGGTGTAGTCAGGTAGAACACCATACGCTCACGACAACATCGTTCCAGCAGTGTTCTCTCCATTTCATGAGGGATTGAGACGTCCATTGCTGGGCAATAGGATTAAAATCAGGATGCCCGCTACAGATAGCAGGACCAAAGGAAGCCCTCCAAAAACGCTTCAAAGTACGGAGTGTATGAAAGCTGTAATTACACCGAAGATGGTCTGAAAGGTTGTTAAGAGACCTGATCCAAGACGCTTAAATAAGTGTATGATCCCACTCGTATCAGACATATTAAGGATACGATGAACCATTTCTCGGAAATGGATCGGGAACTTCGTATGGACCAGGGCATGTTTCTCTGCTGAAGAACTTGCAACCTGGAGATCAAAAGTCTCTCGGGCTGAAGTTAAGGCCACATTTTGTTGAAACAACATGGCTTTCAGTCTGCTCAGCGAATCAAACCGTATACTGGAAAAATTAAATGAAGGTCACAGTGGTGCCTCCCTGTCGCGCTTACACTTCATAGACATGAAGGAAGGGCAGATAGGGCACATACGCGCCATACATTTCATCCCTATAAGCGTGGATGCCGGTTTGCCTGTTACAGGAGCCCACTGCACTACAAGTCCCAGAAGGCAATGGGGCACAGCAGAGGAATATAAGCACCGCCCCTACAGGAAGTAGGTGCTTGACAATCTTTGCACGATTCGAAAGTAGCGGAAGGTATTCCCCGCTGGATAACGTTTGAGCAGCATTCACCGAGGCGCTGCGTTTCCCTGAGGATTTCCCTGTGTTCAATTTCAAGGCTTCAAGCTGACGAGGCTGAACTCCCGGCCAAGGAGTTTTCAGGTATCGTGAAGAGTGAGAGAGAGACGCGCCGGACCGCTCTCCTCTCAATTCCACTTTCATTTCCTTTGTTTTCCTTTCTTGAGAAATAATTCACGAACGCTGGAACTGCTTACAGCGCTATCGTGTTTCCATATTTAAAGTACCCAGTCGTATTTTCTTTGAGACATTGTTGTTTTTCCTGCTGAGACTATTTTCTGCGACTAGGGAACACTGGATATTCAGGCTCACACGCTGTGAATAGAACAGCGTTGTAGGGCCCCTAATTCGTTTGAAAAATAAACGTTGCTTGCTGCTTGTGCACTATTCGGTGCATATGGAAAACTGGAACTTCTTTTCTTAGTCCTAGGAGAACTAGGACCACGACTGTTAATGGAGGATTGCTGTTGGGCTCCTTGTGAGTGTGTGACAGTGGTAAACATTTGATGTTGTTTTGTCTACTTATTTCCCTGTGCTGCCTCTCATCTCTGTCTCTCTCTTGTGTCTATACAGTGCGACCATCAGGGAGAAAGATGTTCTAGACCAAGGAGGCAAGCGTTTCTTCCCCACAGCGATCTTTCTTTGTTATTTTATCCCCTTCCCTTTTCCCCGGGGTACTCCCTTCCATAGTGTGTATTCCTGCATTGTGGGGGATAGTGCTCCGGGAAGGAGGGAGGCCACGCTACTAGCCATCGTTCCTGCTGGCCGCTACGAAGAGGTCAGTGGCGCATTTTTGTGCTTTCTTCTTGTGCTACTGACAACCCGACAGATTGTCAAGCCCAAGTTGGACGCCCAGCCTGGACGATGGACACCAATGTAGTGTTGACCTCACTGTTGGAGAGCCTATCGGCTCTGCAGCAGGAGGTACAAACCTCTCGTTTGGAAAATCAAGAACTAAGGAAAGAGATGGGCACGTTACGTAGGGAGGTGGCCGGCCTATCTCGAAAAGGTGTAGGGTCAGGTTCTTATATTAGGGAAGCTACCTTCACTCCTTCGGGGCATACAGTACAGGCACCTTCCCCAGGTACCACACAAGGGGGAGGTTTCTTTGCAGCCAGTCCTATTCCCCCACCTTCAGATGACTCCACTCCCACCGTTCATGTCATACAAAATACCGGAATACCTTTAGCACCTCCAGAACGTTTCTATGGAGAACCGAAGAAATTTGAAACCTTCCTTAACCAATGCCGATTGCATTTCTTGTGTAAACCTGCAGTTTTCCAGGATGAAGCGGCAAAGACAGCTTTTATGATGTCGTACATGGGAGGGAATGCAGCCAGTTGGACCATACCATTGATGGAACGAAATGACCCTGTTTTACATAGATTCACAGACTTTTGTTTGGAGATGAGAAAACTGTTTGATCGCAAATCCCATATGATGACCCTGGATCGTGAACTAATCACCCTTAGACAAGGTTCTCAGGACCTATTGACCTATATCACGACGTTCAACCGCCTAGTAGTGGAAACGGACTGGCCCCAGGAAAAACGAACCACTCTTTTTTACCAGGGATTACGTGGGGAGTTAAAAGATGTCCTTTCACAGGTGGTACAGTTACCCCAGACCTGTGAAGAGATGATCAATCTTACCGTACAATTGGATCACCGACTACAGGAAAGGAAAGGGGACAGGACCCGGGGGGACACGCGTTTTCTGTATCCCCGACTCAAACCCGCTACCGAAGAACATCCCAAACCTTCTGAAGGGACCGAGCCGATGCAGATAGGGGGCATCCGAGGACACCTCACCTCAGAGGAGAGAGAAAAAAGGCGAAAGATGAAGCTATGTCTCTATTGCGGAAAAGGGGGGCACTTCATCAGAGAATGTCGCGCCCGGGCCCAGCTTCCAGAAAGAATCAATGTTCCACGAGTGCAAGCAGCCATGGGGCAGCGAGAACCGCCGGAAAACTGGAAGGCTTGAGTCAGGATGAGATCACTGGTTCAGGCGACGGACATACTACGATCTCCTCAGTGATTGCCAATACCATCCAACCAGCCGTGGCACACTTGACGGTTAGTATTTACCTTCAAGTTACGAGGGATAAGAATATTGCGGTGGCGGCATTACTGGACTCTGGTGCTACCGGAAATTTTATTGATCAGAAATACGCCATGACTATAAGTGTGCTATGTGAAAGGAAGGAGATCCCAGAGAACGTAAAAGCAGTAGATGGTACTGCACTGTCTTCTGGACCAGTCAAATACCATACGGTTCCACTTATGATGCAGTTCGGTGAGGACCATTATGAATACATCCAGTTTGACCTCATTGACGCACCGCAGTTCCGTCTTATCCTAGGTATGCCATGGCTGACCTTACATGATCCTGTCGTTCGAAGGGCTGCCCGTTCAGTACTCTTAAGTTCTAGCTATTGTAAAGAGCACTGCATTAAGCAAGCGGCCCTTCCAGAAACAACCGAGAGCACCCAGGCAAGCTTACTGGCAACCGCATGTGTAAGAGACAGATACTGTTGTTCCATCGCCTTGCCCGAAGAGTATCAGGAGTACCAGCCTCTTTTTGATAAACAGAAAGCCACCCAGCTTCCACCCCACCGGGTTTATGACTGCCGCATTGAGCTGATGCCTGGAGCCGAGATTCCCTGCAGCAGGGTGTATGCCCTGACGGAACCCGAGACACACTACTTAAAAAACTACCTCGATGAGAATCTAGCCTCTGGCTTCATCAGGCATTCCTCATCCCCTGCTTCCTCTCCGCTCTTTTTCATCCCTAAGAAGGATTGTGACGAACTTCGAACCTGTATAGATTACAGAGCGATTAACCGAGTCACAGTAAAAAACCGCTATCCACTACCACTGATTCCTGTGCTATTGGATCAACTCAAAGGGGCTCGCTATTTCACGAAACTTGACCTACGAGGCGCCTACCATTTGGTGAGAGTCAAGAGTGGTGATGAGTGGAAGACCGCATTCCGGACGAAGTTCGGGCTTTTTGAATATAGAGTGATGCCCTTTGGGTTATGTAACGCCCCGGCGGCTTTCCAGTATTTTATGGATGAGGTTCTTCGGGGGTTTCTGGACACATTCTGTGTGGTGTATATAGACGACATCCTTGTCTATTCGTCTAGTCTCCCGGAACATGTGACTCATGTAACAGCAGTATTGAACAGGCTCCAACAACACTCACTGTATGCCAAATTGGAGAAATGCTTGTTTCATGTCCAAGAAGTAGCATTTCTAGGATACATAATTAATGCACAAGGGTTCCAGATGGAGACAGGTAAGGTCGACGCAATCACTCAGTGGAAGACCCCACAACAAATAAAGGGGGTACAAAGCTTCTTAGGATTCGCCAATTATTACCGGCGTTTCATAAAAGACTTCTCGAAGATCATCCACCCCATCTCCAGCCTATTGCGGAAAAACACCCCTTTTGTTTGGGGAGAGGAGGCTGAGCGGTCTTTTCAGATCCTAAAAAGGAGGTTTACTCAAGCTCCCATTCTAAGGCATCCTGACCCACAACTCACCTTCATTGTAGAAACTGACGCTTCTCAATACGCCTTAGGAGGGGTTTTGTCTCAACGACATCCCAAAACAGGACAGCTACACCCTGTAGCCTATTTTTCAAAGAAGCTCACCCCCAGTGAAGTGAACTACTCCATATCAGATAAGGAACTACTGGCCATAAAACGGGCTTGCGAGGAATGGAGACATTATCTCTTGGGAGCACACCACGTCATAGAGATCTACACAGATCATCGGAACCTGTTGTTCCTGAAAACCGCCAAGGCCCTGACACCTCGTCAGCTACGATGGACTCTTTTCTTTTCTGATTTCGATTTCATAATTAAGTATCGACCAGGCCCCCAGAACGGCAAGGCGGATGCTCTCTCTCGCATAGAAGAACCCGAAGGAAAAATATTGCCAGAGAACCCAGAACCGCCTTCGATACTCCCTGAGATAGCCTTCCAGAACCAATCCATTGCATTAATCACCTCACAAGACTTTCTAGAGGATCTCCGAGTGTCCTTAGCCGACATAGATACTCTGGCATGGATTCAAGAAGATCCTGAGCATCGTACAGACAACAAGGAATTGTTGTATCACCATCATGCATTGTATATTCCGAACAGCGATTTACAATTACGAGTATTGGCATGGGCTCATGATTCTCTATTGGGAGGACATCTGGGAAGATACAAGACCATAGCCTGTATAGAGCGATCCTTTTGGTGGCCCACGTTGAGAAAGGATACAGAGACATACCTACGGAATTGTTCTGTGTGTGCACAGGGAAAGGCCAGTCATACCAAACCTACAGGTCTCCTACAACCATTGCCCATTCCTCCTCGACCTTGGCATACTGTGTCAATGGATTTTATTGTGGAAATGCCCCCATGTGAAGGGTATACCACCATATTGGTGGTTGTTGACCATTTAACAAAAATGGGACACTTCGTTCCTTTGAAACATTTGCCTACATCTTCTGAATTAGCCCTTGTTTTCCTTCAACACGTGGTGAGAGTCCACGGAATTCCTAGTGTTCTCATTACAGACCGGGGAACACAGTTCACCTCTCGTTTTTGGAGGGCATTATGTACAACTATGAACATTGAAGCCAGGCTTTCTACCAGTTACCATCCTCAGACGGATGGGAAAACAGAGCGCTTGAACCAAACTCTGGAGCAGTACCTCCGTTGTTTCACCCTCCAAAACACCACGGACTGGTGCACACTTCTGTGGATGGCTGAGTTCGCCTACAACAATGCGGAACACTCCATGCTAGGCTGTTCTCCGTTCTTTTGCCTCTATGGTCACCATCCCAACATGCTCCCTTTCGAATGGCAAATAGAATCTAGACTTCCGAGCATTCACGAACATCACGCTCATCTCGGGCCGTGCTGATCGACGCTAAACAGCATCTGGCTTCAGCTCAACTTGCACAAAAACACTTTGCTGACAGAAAAAGAACCAAAGAACCCGTTTATCAGGTGGGGGATAAGGTATGGTTAGCAACTAAGAACATACACCTTAAGGGAGCAGACAAACTAAAACCCAAATACATTGGTCCCTACAGCATCGAAAAAATCATCAACCCTGTAGCTATGAGACTGTCCATGCCCTCTTCATGGCACATCCACCCTGTATTCCACGTCTCACTGCTCCAACCCTGTCCTGTTAGCATACGGTTACCTGAACGACCCCTCCCTTTGGAAGTAGATGGTCAGGATGAGTTCGAGGTACGTGAACTCCTGGATTCCCGAGTAGTGAGAGGGCGAGTGCAGTATCTGGTGGATTGGAAGGGTTATGGGGTGGAGGATAGAACTTGGGAACCAGTACAGAATCTCCACTGCCCTGCGTTATTAGAACGTTTCCATACTGCAAATCCGGGTAAACCTGGACGACCGCCGAGTCGGCGATCCTTGAGAGGGGGTTCTGTCGCGCTTACACTTCATAGACATGAAGGAAGGGCAGATAGGGCACATACGCGCCATACATTTCATCCCTATAAGCGTGGATGCCGGTTTGCCAGTTACAGGAGCCCACTGCACTACAAGTCCCAGAAGGCAATGGGGCACAGCAGAGGAATATAAGCACCGCCCCTACAGGAAGTAGGTGCTTGACAATCTTTGCACGATTCGAAAGTAGCGGAAGGTATTCCCCGCTGGATAACGTTTGAGCAGCATTCACCGAGGCGCTGCGTTTCCCTGAGGATTTCGGAGTCCGTTCGGAACACTCGTGTGTTCAATTTCAAGGCTTCAAGCTGACGAGGCTGAACTCCCGGCCAGGGAGTTTTCAGGTATCGTGAAGAGTGAGAGAGAGACGCGCCGGACCGCTCTCCTCTCAATTCCACTTTCATTTCCTTTGTTTTCCTTTCTTGAGAAATAATTCACGAACGCTGGAACTGCTTACAGCGCTATCGTGTTTCCATATTTAAAGTACCCAGTCGTATTTTCTTTGAGACATTGTTGTTTTTCCTGCTGAGACTATTTTCTGCGACTAGGGAACACTGGATATTCAGGCTCACACGCTGTGAATAGAACAGCGTTGTAGGGCCCCTAATTCGTTTGAAAAATAAACGTTGCTTGCTGCTTGTGCACTATTCGGTGCATATGGAAAACTGGAACTTCTTTTCTTAGTCCTAGGAGAACTAGGACCACGACTGTTAATGGAGGATTGCTGTTGGGCTCCTTGTGAGTGTGTGACAGTGGTAAACATTTGATGTTGTTTTGTCTACTTATTTCCCTGTGCTGCCTCTCATCTCTGTCTCTCTCTTGTGTCTATACAGTGCGACCATCAGGGAGAAAGATGTTCTAGACCAAGGAGGCAAGCGTTTCTTCCCCACAGCGATCTTTCTTTGTTATTTTATCCCCTTCCCTTTTCCCCGGGGTACTCCCTTCCATAGTGTGTATTCCTGCATTGTGGGGGATAGTGCTCCGGGAAGGAGGGAGGCCACGCTACTAGCCATCGTTCCTGCTGGCCGCTACGAAGAGGTCAGTGGCGCATTTTTGTGCTTTCTTCTTGTGCTACTGACAACCCGACATTCCCTAACTGTGCGAGCCAGGGGAAACAATACTTGCTTACAGCAAACAACCCTGAGGTTTACTGTGACTAGATATGCGATGCCAGGTGCCATCCCACAACAGCCTTGATAATTCAGCATTAAATAACTTAAATTTGAAAGCAACTCAAAAACCGGATGAATCACGGCAGCTGGGGAGCCTTTCAAGTAGCAAGATAAGTTTGCTTTTGACGCATTACACGTTCGATGAAGCGACATTTCTTTGCACACTAAAGACCCACTTAAAGCCTTCCCACAGTCAGTTCCACTTAAGAAAACTTCAGTGTCCTTATTTCTGCACCTATATCTATACGGTAACTGCCAGGTTTCCTGTATGTACCCTTCACCTAACGCTTCATACCTGCCTGCTTGGATGTATCTAAGGCAGTATTGGAACTGGAATGTTGTGATTGGCAGTGTGACGTAGCCATGAATTAACCATTACGTAGACGGTGACTCTGCTACCGTAAAAGGTAACTTCTCTAATGTTTAAATAAGCAGCATGGTGTAGCTTGTATCTCTGCGTGCCATGGTCAATTGTCTGCCGGTCAGATTATAAGCCGAAAACAAATTTGTGCTGTTAATGTACCGCCATGACACGTGGTCAGAATGCAATGATTGAAGCGTCCAGCTCAAAAGCAAAATGGAGCACAATTGAGATTGCCCATGTTGTAGAATAGACAAATCTTGTTCCATTATGTCAATGGCTGAGTACACAATGTTGCTCAGTGAATAAATATGTGAAGAAAGTGTGGTCATACCGTTGTCTACCACAGCCAGGGCCTTTTCCAGGTTAATCCTATCAATTTCACGTAATCTCTCAGCAGCATCTTGTTGGAAGACTTTCCACAGTTCATTGTAGATAATATATAAGAAGAGTTTCTTATGCGGTTTCTTGGGACCTAGCAAGAAATCCCTAAGATCCATGTTTTCTGATAGAAGGGACAAGTGTTGTTTCACCTGTTGTAGTGTTGAGGTTTTTAGCCATTCTAGGCACAACTTCCCAACCCTATAAGAAGTCGCTACCCCTGGATCGTCTGTGCGGGTCAGGCCTATGGATACTAAACCCTCTGGTGGTACCCTTAAATCTTGATTGACACCTATTTGTGTCAATAGGCCAAACCAACCATCCCTTCCAATTGGGAGCTGAGGAATTTTATGTACCATTCTGTATCATTGCACCCAACACTTCCTCACTTGTCAGTGTATCATTCGATATACCTTCAATAGGTGTGGGTAAGGCGATGCGTGGTGTTTTCAGGTCTTTGATTTTTTCAAACCCGTAGCAGGTAGTCTGTTGCACTGTTCTGTTCAGGAATATTATCTGTAATGGAATGAGGCAAGGTCTAAATAAATCCTCTGTTCCCTGAACCTGCCAATCTTTTGTCCCCAGATTGATTTTGTGTCTATTGTGTCCCTCCAATAGTCGAAACCTTGTATAGACAGTTGGGAGATAAGAGGTGCTGAATATATGAGCTTGGTGTTTGTCAGCATCATTTTCTTCGCAGTTGCATTTGTCTGTACTAGCTTATAATAATATGACATTGGGTCTGATGTATTGAACCGTGAAAAGTATGCAAATTTCTGTGCGAATGTGGCAGAACTACCTTTCGGTGGTGTCTGGCAATGTTCCCATTGATGGTAAGTGTTTACAGGGCGTGGAACACTAGCTCTGTGCAAAAAAGGATGACCATAATGCTGGTAACAATACATACTGTCGAAGTAAGGTGTGTCTCCCTGTAAGAAAATGCAGCAGATTGTTCTAAATCTGAGAGTATAGTATTTACAGTCTCAATGTCCCAATCATCAGAGAGTGTACTCGGGGTAATGAAATCATTCAACAAGATTTTAAATACATGTAGAATTTTCAAATGTTCAGTAGGACCAAATACATCATATGAAACCCTTTCCCAAACTATACCATGCGGTACTGAAACTGCTGTAATGTTCACTAGGGACAAGTCTCTTTGTTCACGGTGTGATGACGTATTTGGTTTCAGGACCAAGTTCACATGTTGTACTGCAGAGCGTTGTGGGAGGTAATGTCCATTAAGTTGTAGGAAAAAGACAGTTACTATACCAATCCAAATTAACAGGAACAGGATCCCCAATGCAAACCAAAGATGCAACCAAGGGTACACAAGATAAGTCTTTTTCAGCCAGTGATAGAATTGTCGGAATGTTTCTTTCTTGGAAATGGGTGGCATTTGCTCAGGTTCACTTGGATCTGAAGAAAAGTCATTGAAGTTGCCAGATGCAGTTCGATCTATCTTTGGGAGCTAAGCAGTGTTTGCAGAACTGGCAGTTGCTTCTTGTGAAGGCACATTGATGTAAACATCATTATTGGGCCGAATTGCAATTTGCGTTTCAGTTTCATTTGGATGTTGTTCAGTTTCAGCAGGTGTAATTCGTACTCCGTTATTGTCTACTCCGGCATCTTGCGCGGAGGAGTCTTGAAACGTTATTAGTCTTTCCATCTGAACTTCCTGTATAGTAGCGAGAGGAGATCTGTGGCAACTCTGGACCCCACGCGGCCTACTGTTGAGAATCGGCCACATAGTGTGGTTTGATCAGATCAATGGAGACAAATCTTTTTTCTGTTCGACCGGCAAGAGGCGAAGAAGTACTGTTCTTGTTCCTTGAACCGCCAGGACAGGTACAGGTGTTCTGTTAGATGGCCCAAACTCCTTCTTGTCCACAATCTTTTCTCTGACCAGGTCCCCAACCTTCGGGACCCAGGCAGGTCTTGCCGGAACAGCGTTCACTTCCCCAGTGGCTGTGCATTTTACTTGGACGTTGCTTTGTAATGCCCGGAATTCGTTGAGTTCCTGTAAAACAGCCAAACGATCATTCAATTCAAATTGTTTTACATCCGCCACTGTGCTGGCACAATCGAGGTCAGGTAGCCACATTCTTGTCCCAAACAGGATCTCATAGGGGGTATGTCCTCCCAAGGATTTTCTTGGCATATTGGACCCGATATAGGTGATTGACCCAACTACCGCCCGCACCTAATACCCTTGCTGTTCAGGATTGTTTTAGGTCCCAGTTTTTCCTCTCCACCACCGAATTTCCCTCGGGATGGTAGGGGGAGGAGTAACGTAAGGCCACGCCCATACTTTCCATGGCTTCCTTGTAAGCCCGAGAGCTAAACGCAGTGCCACGGTCGGAATGTAGCGTGCCAATAGCGTATGTCCCGATGAAGACTCGCAAATCCTTTATAACAGTTCGAGCGTCAGCCAAGTGCTGAGGCCAGACCCATAGAAATCTAGAGCATGAATCCACTGCCACCAAAATGTACGTGTAAGCCCTGTCTGAATTTAAGGGGCCGCAGTGATCCAAATAGACACATGCGAGAGGTCTATCTGAAATGAGTAATGGTGTTTGTGGTGGCCGTGCTACGGTGGAACCCTTCATCTGCTGGTAGATGTCACACTTTAAGACATAAGCCTTTGTTTGTTTAGACAAATCTTGGCCACCAGAATCACCGCTTCAGTAATGAAATTGTAGCAGTGACTCCTTCGTGTGCAGAGCCCAGACCCTCATGTGCAGCTAGAATTAAACTTAATCTGCGATCCATGTTTGGTATAACTCTATACCCCACTCCTGAAGTTTGAGCATACGGTGGGTTTTGCGCATCTAATTTATTGGAATATTTGAGTGGAAAGCCGTTCGGGGTGGCAGAGCCGTTCTTCGAGGCATTGACAGCTATCAGTATGTCTCCGTCCATCCTCGTGCTAGAACGAGTGATTGCAGCAACAGCAGCAGTTCGCACGGTCGCCTTGACGGCTTCATCAGCCAGTGAATTCCCTTCAGCGTGTATGCCAACACGTTGATGACTCAAGGTGTGAATACCTTGAGCCTGTGGCAGGCATGCTTTCTGCTTTGCCACTTGTTCCCATAACAATTTATGTTTAATTGTGCAACCCTTGGAATCTCTAAACCCATTCTGGCCCCAGTAATGAAGATATTCATTATAGGACTGCACACAGTAAAACGAATCGCACACTATCAGTGTGGGGAATTCCCGATCCGTATATTGTAGTGCTAGTATCAGGGCTTTCAGCTCTGCCAACTGTGCTGTACAATCTCCTAGAGATTGCATAGTTGTATTTCTGGGATTGAATTTACCATCTTGCATACGTCCCTTCACTATAGCACATGCTGCGCTATACCGTTGTTTACTTCCTATGGCAGGCTGAGCAGAACCATCAGTATAAATGATGTATTCATATTTCTCTAGAGGCAAGATTTTATTCTTGAGAGGGTCAAATTTGTAATTTACATCTGTTGCAGTGAGAGAATTAGCCCATTGTATCCATCTCGGATGCAGTGCTTTCGCATTTAAAATGTTCGCTTTGGTAACAGCTTCTAAAGTTGGTACCGGGTCACCACAATAATGCATTTCCCCTGTGCTAGCGCTCTTTCTCTCACTACAGTAGTCTGTAGTGCCATCAATATTTTTTCTGTTGCTGCAAATCTTATTTCTGCATTTGTGTATAAATGTGATTTGTATGCAATTAGGACTGTCTCACCTTCATTGAAAGTGATGTAGGTATATCCTGATAAACCCGGGCCCACCCGGAACACCAAGTTGGTAGTATTCACACGTGTGTGCAAGTGTTTTGATGCTATATTGTAAGCCTTAACTGAATAGAGAGTATCTGTGTGTTGCTGTGTCCAATGATGTGGTGTGAAGTCAGGTCTGATTAAATCATAGAAAGGTTTTACTCTTTCTGCATAATTTAGAATATATGTTCTGCCAAAATTTAGAAATCCTAAAATGGATTGCAAACCTTTGATAGTCTTTGGAGGTTAGAGCAGCGCACACTTTTCTAAAAAGTTGGCTGCCAGGCTCTTGCCTTCACTTGACAGCTCGTATCCCAAAAATTGGACATTGAGATGGGCAATTTTAGATTTCTTAAAATGAAATATTTAACCCAAATTGGCGAATCCCACAATTATGTTGTTCACCCTGCACAAGTGTTCAAGTAATTCATCGTCCGTCAGATAGATGTCATCTACATAGGACACAGCCTCCTTGTCACATGTTTGTAATAATTCTGACACTCTTTCCGAGAATAGCCCCAGGCAGTTCTTATACACTTGAGGCAAATGACAAAAATTGCCGAGCGCAGAGAATGCTGTCAAATATCTGCCTTCTGGAGCTATATTCTAGCAGAAGAATCCATTCGAGATATCTAATGTTGTTTTGTATTTTTTGCGCACAATGTTATTCGTTAATGCGGCACTGTGTGCCTTTTGAACTGCAAATGTTCGCGTGCATGTGTTTATGTGTCAGTAATCTAAAACTAGACTATATGAATTGTTAGGTTTCATTACTGGAAACAAAGGATTATTCATCGGGAGGTGCAAGTCTCAATTACACCTTGGTATTCGAGTTGGTCTAGAATTTCTTTGACCTGTCTTTTTGCATCGTTTTTTATTGGGTACTGTCTCTGTGAATTTGGAGTAGATTTTAATGGGATCTCGTGGTGGGTAGACTCCACGTCCCACCCTACATGGTTGCGGTATAATGCCAGAGCTAGCGCCAACTCCTGCGTGTATGAATGTTTTAAAGATTCTGGAACGCGGTTGGAGAAAACAGGCAAAATGATGCTTTCCCCCTTTGGGCAATCCATCACAAACTCAGGCGGCCAATCTTTTTCTGCTAACAGTATGTCATAATCATATGTTAAGTTCTCCCAAAACAGACCTTTAACCTTTCTTGAGATGTCCTCCTCTATTTGGAGTGTAATTTCGTATAGTCCATGTGGGACACTCACTCTTGTATCAGGTGTTTCCACCGTGATATGTTCATTTAATACTGCTGCCACCAGAAAATCCTTCAGGTTCCTGTGAGCTATTGTTACTTCTACCACGCTGTCTAGCATCGTTAGAGCCCATTACCCGTTCAGAAGCTGAATCCTCGGTAACCTGGGCATGTTTAATTTTTAAGCCATCTACTTTCTTCTTTTTGAATTGAGGTTTTGCTTTAGGTTGATCTTCCTGTTTGATAATGTAATCTGAATTACGATGTGTTTCCCTTTTCTCTCTTGGTCGATCTTCTGTTTTTTATTCTGATCGCCCGTCCCTCTCCGAGTTTTTTGATGAACCCTGAAAGGAACGTGTATCAGTGTCCTGGACCTGTCAGGTTTCCTAATGTTATCACGATTCCTAAGGTTATAATTCTTCTCAGAGGACTCCCTTTGGGGAGACCCACCCCTTGATCGTGAATTCCTTTCTGAATTGTTATTTTTAGAGTTTTTATTTTCCCATTTCTTTTTAGAAGAAGCGGGTGCTTGCTTCGAGTTGTCCTTGTCTGGACTACCCGCCATTTGTGGTTTCCCTGCTTTAGTTCCCAGATTATCTCTACCTAATGCTGCATAGGTTTCTTCGATAATTTTTGGTAATTCTCGTTCCTTATTTCTAGGTGCTATTTCCCTTAGGCGGCTGTGTATGGCCACTGCTGCTGCTGCCTCCCCCTTTATGTTGCTCAGCATTATCGCAGAGACTTGGGCAAAATTACCCATCAGTTTCATCCCCAAGTCCAGGGCAGGTCCTGCCCCATACTCATTCTGTATCTGTTTCAATACTTCTGGAACAGCTGCTATAGAAGGGGTACCGTGTATTCTAATGTATATGGCAGCAAAGATTGTTCCCCAAGTGGTTCAATCCTCAATCAAGGGAACCATCCCCATTGGCAAGCAAATGGTTAGCATGCTATGTTTCTCCTGCGGCCCCGTATGGGGAAATACTGCTTCCAGCTGTGCAATTTTTTGTGCTATCCAGAACGGAATCTGCTCCAGTTTGGAAGGTATTGTTCCTATCACTGATTTTAGTGTCTGTGGGTTAACGGTTGGTGTGGTCTGATGTGGACCAGCTGGAGCATTTCTCGCAGGTTGGACTGTTAATGTTCGCATGACGAACTCGACAATGTGTCTGTATACTTTGACTATGTCTTTTTATATTGTACGGACTTCATCCACTGGTAGTGTATCAATCTGTGGATGTAGAGTATATGTTGCTAAGACCGGCCAGGTCGCTCCTTCTATGCTGAGTAGACCGAGTCTCACGGCAGATGTTGTGTGTGGGAGGACGCCTTTAAACCAGTTTTTGTGTTGCTGGTAAGTTAACAGGACTTCAATGTCTTCGTATGGAATGTTTTCATCTGGTGGTTCAACGACAATGTATGTGTGAAACAATTTAGTCACCGTATCTGCAGGCGGGAACTGAACTCAAGAATAGAATACCTCTGATCCGAACACCTCGTGTGCCTCAATCACGAAGGTAACACAGCCACCTGTTAAGGGTACACCGTGTTCTATCAACTTAATTGTTACTGCATTTCTAAAGTTTTCTGTGATGTTGAGAGCGTTAGCAACCTCTTCCTCCCCCGAGCTACTCACGAGGTCAGTCATTTTTAAAAGGAGAATAATACATTTTAAGAGCTGTGTTTTGCACATTGTCGGGAACCTTTTATCCCTACAAGCTTGCTAAACCTCCAGCCAATACACAGAGTATATCTGCTCAGCTGAAGTGGATTTCCCTTCCCACTTCAGACGTCTCTGAAAAGTATGAGTAGGGCTTTCTGAGAAAGCACGACTGAACTACTCAGATTTTCACTGTTAATATAAAAACCAAACCAATGTTGGTGGCGCCATGTTGTGTAGTTCCTAGGAACCCCCCCAGAACCTGCGTGTTTTGGATGACTTAAACTGAAGGCTTGGTGTCCAAACCGACTCTGGACACCCCCACAGGATATGTCAGCCGTTAGACCAGCTAGCTCTACAGTGCCACTACCACCACAATGTATTCTACAGTGGTCTAGGTAGTTTCTGGCAACCACTGCACATGACAACCCTAATTCCTCAGGGATCGTGGAAAACAGTACAGTACGTTTCGCTCAGACACTCGTGCTTGCTTTCTCTCCGAAAATACACAGGATGGCGATTAGGACGTTTCAATAAGTATGTATTGGTCCAGCGACAGCCTTGTGTAAAACATATGTGCTGCGACAATCAGGAGACAGAAGCATACGAAAGCGATTGCCAGTACCAATATAGTAAATAGCAGATACATTTCTACCACAGTGCTAATAAGATGAACATAAGCAGTTCAGATAAAAATAGTAGCACTTGCATATTTCTAAAATGCGTGCCCTAAGTAATTTGCCTAAATGTACCTAGCCTAGCTCTGTATGTGTGGCATGTATATGTGTATGTATGAAGCCAAGAAACCCCTAGGGAAGCTCCAACCCCCTCACCTGATGGTAAAGAACGAAAGACCCCGTCTCTGTTCTGAGGATGACACATCGCAAGGGATGTCAGACCGCTGCGTGTCGAAGATTCAGCATGCAGGACCCCGTGTCAGCTTAGAAGGAATTCTCCTCTAATTTGTAGGGGGGAGTGAGAGTCTTTTATACTAAAGTGGTCACTCCAGGGTTTCTTCTAGAACCGATATGTTTTGAAAACAACCGTAAATGTTTTGGAAACAATCATGAATGTTTTTCCCAAAAAATGCGATCATGCACAGCTGGCTGTTGGCCAAGGATGAAAAAAAGTGGTGACCCTTATAAAGAATAATTATACCGTGCCTGAGGACATGTAAAAGGTCATCTGTTTAGAACCGTAATTGTTGTGTGGATGGGACAATGTATTTAAAATGGGGCATACAGAACAGGACAATCCTAAGGGACATGACAGTGGTTAGTCCATTGTAATTGGGTATTGAGATTAGTTTTGTGTGCTCAAGGAAGCTATTCCCTGCACTCATTCCAGTTTCTTTGTGGTAGATTATATTAATAGGTAATATGTGTAATCATTGGGGGGGGGGGCGGGTGAGTTCTTGCAAATGGTTGGTGGGGTTAATAGGCGAGCTAAAGAAGATTAGAAATTGTTAGGTAGCAGGGATATGGCTTTCAAAGAAGGAGAGGTTGTGATCGTTGATATGAGTTGTGGCCAATGCTGCCAAACTCTCAGCATCAGAGATGGTGGCTTATTTCTAATAAATATTAAATAATGCTTAATTTAAATGTGTCTTGCTAGGGGCGGTGCTATTAAAAAGCAGTGCTCCGAATTCCAAGGCTGCATAGTCTTGAATGCACCTCAGGCCTCTTTAATCTACTACCAGACAGCGTTGCCCGTTTATTTCACTCTTGCCGGTCCCTGCTTTCTCCCTTTGTGTTGATTTTTCAATCTTTTTCCTTCTTTCCCGATTGTGATTTTCCCTCTCTTACTCGCGGTCAATATCTGATAAGGAAAAATAAGTGGTGGTCCCGAAAATGAGTGCTGGTGGGCCCCACCGGCAACCACAGACTCAAATTAAGCACTGAAGGAGCCAAGGTGCATTGCCATTCATTTTGCAGTAGCAGAGAAAATGTGGCTTTTAAAATGAGACAAATGAGTTTCCTACCTTCATGTATCTCTTCTCTGTTTTTCCTTTTGCAGAAAATAAGCGAAGTAGAATTTATTTTGTTGTGTTGTTTATTAGCTGAGCTGACTTGTATTATTTGTGTCCCTTGAGAAAGAAGTCATGTGCTAAATGTTCCTCTAGTTACCACATATACTACATACCCAGGTCAGCTATAAGCAGCTGAACTGTGTATTGTTTTCACTTGTTGCATGAATGTCACATTACGTTTCTTATTTCCTATTATAATTATGCATGCAAGTAGGTGTTCCTAAATGTTTCTTATTTGATGTAGCACATTTTCTTGTTTTACTATTGGTCTGTGTGAATGAAACATTATTTGTACAGCCCTATGATATAAAACCTCACCATGTTGAGAGGGTGCCTTTCACTGTCTGAAACCTATATAATGTGCCCTTTTTGGAAGATATGCTAGATTTTTCTTGCTTTCTAAACCGTGCAGACTCCTCTTAGTTTGTCTATTTGATTCATACTTAAACTTTTTTTTTGTCTGAACTGAGCAGTCTCTATTTCATTCTGTTATAGATTTATACTTAGACTTTCCTTGACTTTTGAACTGAGCAGATTTATGGTAGCCTTTATGCTGAACTACACATAGGCTCTGGCTGTTTACTTGCTTTGGAGGTGTACCTTATGTTAATACCTCTCGCAATTGGCATTATTTGATGCATTATTAATACTGATTTGAATCTAACTGACTATTTTTTATATTTTAAACAAAATTCTGTAATGATTCTTAAATTTAAATAAATCTTTATGCTTTTGACTGTGAATTTGTTCCTGTGAAGGTTTTCTTTAAAGACAAAGGGCAGCTCTCTTTTAAGACTCACATGGCCTTAATATTGCATTTCAACCCCTTTATTAGTTAAAAGACTCAGGCTTAAGGGTGGAAAAATGAATTACCCTGCACATTCCTGCAGCCATGCACTGCACACGCACCCTTGCCATGGGCTAACACCCATGAGGGATTCTGCTGTGGGGCGGTGGCTTCCTAGAACACAAGTATTCAGTGGGGGCCCCTCACTAGTGCTACCCATTTCCACTGCTCATGCAGGGGCCTCCCGATCCCAGACCCTTGGTTCACACGCCTTTATTTTTATCTGGTATGGCAAGATATAATTATTTCCCAGACAATAGTTGGAAAATTGTTGCTTGGTGGTGTCTGTGATTTTAACCTACCCACCTAACTCTGCCTGGCAATGTATTGTTTTATTTATTGTAAGAGCCAGATCAGTTGGATGAGAAGATTGGTCACCTGCAACTGGTCATGACAATCTCATTTGTAACAGGCCCTCTTGGGATAATAAATTGGATCCGTTTCTTGCTATGGCCACATAAAACGAAAGTGCAATAACGTGTCTCCTAAAAGCCAATGTATCCAAGTCCCTTTGAGAATAATTTGTCTCATGTCACATGAAACCCAGGGACTAGGTGTCAATGTGCAACTGAATTTCAGCTTACATTTATTCTAAGATTTACGTTGAGGTAGAGGCTAGATCAAGGAAAGATTCCATTGTTCAGTCTGCGTCAAATGTTTCAGTGGCGGATGGGAAAAACAATTGGCTGAAGGCTATAATGGACCTAGTAGAAGAAAAATATTCTACAAAATTGAGCTTCATACTGCTACAAAATGGAGGCTATAATTTGTAGTGACTTTACGACCGTATTTAACTAGAGGGCATTCCCTCATTTGCATGGGGCGTTACCCCTTGCATGTGAGGAAACACATTGCCCTTGTTTCCCTGCCATATTCGTAACACAACTACAAAGGCAAAGAGGTCGTCAGGTGGCGCACTGACTGTGCACCATATAGAAGTGCCCACAGAGGATGCTATTGAAAGGAGGAAACCGGGGAACTATGGATATCCACTTGCACAGAGGAACAGTCACTCATTCCTTATGCCTGTAGGGTGATCTCAGCCCCACTTTAAAATGAAAGACACACAATTGATGGACGGAATGCAGAACAAATCAAAACATTCACCCCCAGTCAAGAGATCTGGGTTAAATCCATCATTCTTTTGCTCACCATGCCACCCCAGTTTAGACCTGGCCATATCCAAATCAGTCTTGACCCTGTGCCTCATGGGAACAGTTCAGCCCGAACTGCCAAGCCAGGTCCTCCCTGGACCGGAAACAAGTATCCTAGGAACGGTTTCATGGTTTCACCTCTCTTCAGCCAGGATAGCTTGATTCCAGTGGCATGGAGAGCACGGGACCCACGTCTGGGCATACCCGTCCCACTAGGGGTGACAAATGCAAAAACAACAATTGATGGACAGAATGCAGAACAATGTCATACATTCACCCCAGTACAGAGATCTGGGCCTAAATCCATCGGTTTTTTGCTCACCATGCCATTCCAGTTTGAACCTAGCCATATGCAAATCAGTCTTGACCCTGTGCCCAATGGGAACAGTCCAGCCCGAACTGCCAGGCCAGGTCCTCCCTGGACTGGAAACAAGCATCCTAGGACCGGTTTCGAGGTTTCACCCCTCTTCAGCCAGGATAGCTTGATTCCAGTGGTATGGAGAGCACGGGACCCACGTCTGGGCATACCCGTCCCACTAGGGGTGACAAATGCAAAAACAACAATTGATGGACAGAATGCAGAACAATGTCATACATTCACCCCAGTACAAAGATCTGGGCCTAAATCCATCGTTTTTTTGCTCACCATGCCATTCCAGTTTGAACCCAGCCATATGCAAATCAGTCTTGACCCTGTGCCCAATGGGAACAGTCTAGCCCGAACTGCCAGGCCAGGTCCTCCCTGGACTGGAAACAAGCATCCTAGGACCGGTCTCGGGGTTTCACCCCTCTTCAGCCAGGATAGCTTGATTCCAATGGCATGGAGAGCACGGGACCCACGTCTGGGCATACCTGTCCCACTAGGGGTGACAAATGCAAAACCAACAATTGATGGACAGAATGCAGAACAATGTCATACATTCACCCCAGTACAGAGATCTGGGCCTAAATCCATCGTTTCTTTGCCCACCATGCCATTCCAGTTTGAACCCAGCCATATGCAAATCAGTCTTGACCCTGTGCCCAATGGGAACAGTCCAGCCCGAACTGCCAGGCCAGGTCCTCCCTGGACTGGAAACAAGCATCCTACGACCGGTTTCGGGGTTTCACCCCTCTTCAGCCAGGATCAGGATCTCTGTACTGGGGTGAATGTATGACATTGTTCTGCATTCTGTCCATCAATTGTTGTTTTTCCACTTTAAAATGAGGCCCATTTGCCACCTGTATAGTGAAAGGCGGAGCCAGTCTCCCTTTCACTAATGCCCCATTCCCTGAACAGGCCTAATCTGCTCCCGGACCACCCATTAAAAGTTGTGCTGTGGAGAAGACCAGGCCAGTGCGTCCCATCTGTATTATGGACACAGGTGGTTTGTCAACATCACTAGATCCCAGTTATTGTTATCTTTTATGTGTTTTATTTATATAATATAATTTTTGAAGCAGGAAACTATGTATTGATGACAGTCCTGTTTTGGTACTCTACTGTACTAATTACCAGGCTTACCATTCATTGACATCTGGAATACACCAGGATAAAGTTATTTCCACCAACATTTATGGAAAACAATATGAGTTTTGGCATCATTCCCATGAAGTACGGGCTTTGAAAGCAAAGCTGCTTGTGCAATAAATGAATTTTCCAGTTATTGTTAGCTCCTCAAGCATAACACCCCATAAGTAACTGCTCATGCATTTGAGAAAAGCCCTGTACCCTGAACAACAGCATACTCTACAAAGGGACCACAACTATTTCCAACAGGCACTGTCATCGAGGCCTAGCCTTTGACATAGTCTTTGACCATGCCGTGTGCTCCGTACACTGGACTATAATACTTGCTCCAATATCTATGCCCAGTGGTCTTTGGGCATAGGCCTTGTGCCCCTCCCGGGTGCTGTGACATTCAAAAATAACCTGTTGAGCAAACACAATATCCCTTAGAACTAATGTTATAAACAATATGTAACTTTTAGGTCTTCAGCATGTTTAAAACAGTACATGTCCTGTAACCTGTGGTTAGTTTTTTTGTCTACCACCATGCATCTTCATTGGTACTCTAAATACATAGGGGACGATTTACAAGCCCCTTGCGCCACTTTTGCGTCACTTTTCCCATGTTAAAAATGACGCAAAAGTGGTGCAAGGGCCTTGTAAATAAGCCCCATAATTCTGGGCCCAGGTTTTGGGATTCATGAAGTTTCAAATTTTGTTATTGTCCTTACAAAGTGCTCTTGGTACATTCCTAGCAAACTTGATACTGTGCATTCAGATATGTCTTCTTCCACCCGTGTTATTAATATTATTCTGCTTATCACCTTCTAATTGGCTTTTCACAGTTATTTCCACAAGAGCTCATGCCCTCTCTATGTCTCTTCCAAGGGTGTGAAACGTCTTTATCTGTCGCTCTTTAATTTCCAGCAGTTCTATTATCATTTTGCACTTTCTTGATGATAATTCATCAACGTTGGCAAAAAAGTTACTGGATTCTGTGCTTCATTTTTAAACTCTTGAAAGTTGAGATGGTACACTGGTGTAAATATTGCAAGCAAAAAGACAAATGCAAACTCTGGCCCTGAGTTAGGTAGTTTTGCATATGAAGATTTCCAGCAGCCACAATTATGTTATCTCTGGTATTTCCACATGGAATTCTGCCTATTATGAGTTAGAACCCTCAGAATGAGTAATAACTGTATGGACACAGAATGACTATGTAGAATTCTGCACATTAATTCCTATTTCAAGGGGTTTAGCGTACCCATTTCCCACCTGCTCTCTAAGTAGGTGGCTTCTCTGCAAGATGGGACCTGTCTGAAAAACCTTCTTCAGGAAATGGCAGAAGCCATCACTAAGATAAAAAAAGATCTAGATATTTCACACCACGAAAGGGGATATATGTTAACTTGCTTTAATCAAATGACTGCTATTTAAAATAAAACAGCTAGCTCCGCTAGACCTACAGACGCTACCCGTCTGGTAAGTGGAAATCCTTAAGATGGCAGCAGCACAGCAGGAACAAGACTGTTAGTGAATGCAGCCCCTATTAATTCTATGCCATTAGTACTCCCAGATAAGTTTGAAGGTGATCCTCTTTAGTTTCAACATTTTTTGGCCAATGCCATTTACACTTCCTAGCACAACCATAATACTTTTCTCTGGGTACGGCTAATTTCGAGTTTTTTTTATCTCTTACTCTTGCAGGTTCCTGCTTTCTCCCTTTGCCAGGCTTTGCCGTCTTTCTCTCCCTCCTCCTTTCCGCTTTATGTTTTTCACTCACTCTCTCATGAAATGTAAGTGCCGGTCCACAAAAATGAGGGCCGATGGCCACCACGGCAACCACCGGCTCAAATTAGGCACTGCCAACATGGCACTCTGCTCAGCGCTGAGGAGCCTCATCACTGTTGAAAGACAGGTGGGCACCGCAGATTGAAGAAAGTAGTCGGTCAGGGTGAATGGGAATAGGCAGTGAAGCCACGAAGATGAGTGTTGATTTGTTTAAAGGAAGTCATCGATTTACAATTTGTTAGGGTTAGTAATTCGTTGTCCAGAGCCTTTATATGCTTTTATACCACATGGTTTAATTTTCCACAACTCTCTTACTGTGTGCCACATTTGCAGCAAAACAGAACGATTACAAATCTGTGTATTCAGATTTATAACAATTTTGATAAGCTACCAGCAGAGTATTGTTTACGCACTCTACCTTGGCGTCTCTCTTAATTTTGTATCGTACTGTTTCGACATTATCACACTACTTATTCCTAAATTTCGTGGCCAAAGTGCCCAGCCTCACCATACACAAGGTGCACATGCCTTACCTAATTGCCCCTGTTAGATCATTTAATTTTACATCAAGCAGTACCTGTATATGGTGCATATCATCTTGTATGGACAGATAAAAGGTATGTAGTGTGGAGGTTCAGGTATAGCTGGACTATGAAAGGATTAAGACAATATACGACAGGTTGATGGTGCCTGGCTGCACGTATTTCCCTTCATGATATATGTAAAAATATATTTAGTTGATTTGTCCACACTTACTCTGGTATTTGTTTAAACTAGGATTTGAGCAGACTATACATTTCTTTTATATTTTTAAAAGTTTTATTATTTTCCACTGTGGTTCTGACTAAACATGATACCTCTTGTTTTTCCAGATTAAATTGTTTTTACTTGTTGGAGTGGAAGAAGTGATCCATTTAGTGCTTTGCTTCATAGGGAGCACCAAATACTTTTAAAAATGAGTGGGTAAAGGAAGCATTATTTTATATTGAAGTGACCATTTTGCATTTCAGCCTTTCATCCTTCCAAGGCTGGCAATGATAGGAGTAATTCAAGCCACTAGAGACCACGCGGTTAGTAGTATTCACTATATACGTAGTCATTTCTATGTAAATGATGCCAATACAAACATTTAAACCTGTGCATGAGCTATTGAGTCCTCAGATACACTTCTTCAGATATAAGTACAGCGTATTTGGAGTCTCACGTATATTTATTACATCTATGTGTTATTTGTGGTGGTACAATAAAAAGTATCATTACTTCCACGCAGTCGGTTGCTTGGAAAGAGGAGAGGCTGTAGTGGGGAGGGTGTTGCGTGACCCTTGTCTGTGTGAGACCTGTGCTGTGCCTTTTTTGTATGTGATGTTTACACTGCTTTTGACCGTACTTTACCTGCCCTTTGCTCATGCATTAAGTTGGCCATGCTGTACATGGTGTTTGTCTGTTTGCATGGGTGAGTGAATGAATGTGTATGTGTGTGTGTATGTGAGAGAGAGCAAGACAGAGAGATGCTTGCACTACTGGCATTGTGCATTCTGTGCTTGAACGGTGTCTGCACTGCTTCTCTTTATGCTGTTTACTTTTGTCACAGAAACTTTGGTGTTGCTGCTGCTGCTGTACCAGTTAATGTGTGAGAGAAGCTCCCACTGATGTTGTGTTGTGTACCTGTATGTGTTTGAGGAAGGCTTCCAATGTGGCTATTCGTGCTGTTCCGTTTCTGTATGTGAATTAAGGTTGTGCTTCTTCTCCCTATGCAGCATCCATTCTGTGTGAGATGTAAACTTTCACTGCTGCTGTGCTTACTGTACTAGCCTGTGAGAGAGGGAATCTTGGCCAGATGCTCCATATGCAGTGTCTGTCCTGTGTGCTATCTAATCTATGGGACCCATTGCGAGGTCCTTTGTTTTTAGGAGGTGCAGGGTCAGGGTTAAACTCCACAGGCCAGATTTAGCAAGGCTTTGTACCAGTGAAGGGTGACAACAAGTGATGCAAAGCATTGGAATTTACTTTCCAGTGCAAATCTTGATTTGTGTTGGAAAGTAGCCCTAAAGTAACACAAAAGTACCGATTTGTGCTACTTTGCAACAAATGGGCGTCCCATGGGTGGTAGATGGGTGTTTCCATGCAACCACCAATGGATTTTGATGCATAACCCTATCTTAAAAAAAAAAGTAGATAAGGCACTGCATTAAAAATTTACTTCTCCTGGAGGAAAGTGTAACAGTGGAGAAAAGTTTCTTTTTCAAGTTTTCTAACTTTGCAAGTGTGCTGTACAAACATACAAAGTTAGAAAAGTATTAAACTATGTCTTTGCACAGAATGTACTGGAAGGGTATCTTCACAGTACAAAATATATGCTAGACACTCTGGTGCAAGAATGTGTGACTAGTGTAATGTAGCCTAAATTAGGTCGGAGCAGGGGATGAAAGCAGCAGCGCCATGTTTTTGTAGATATGGCACTGTCCTGCTGTCGCTCTTTCATGCAACACAGTTTAGCAACATTGGTTATACTAACTGCTATACTTCTAAGTGCATCTGCCCTACAGGTCTGCATAGTTAATCCTGATTAACCCAGTAACTCCTGTTACCAGCGGAGTCGAGATTAATGGAGACCTCTTAATGAAGCCCTAAGTGTGTTAAGTTTGCACAGCTGCAGCCTGTGTTGCACCTATTCTGTGTGTTATGAGTGACTTGCTGCTGCCTCTTCTGATACCCTTTGTGTACATGTTGTGAGAATAAGGGAAGCTTGCAATGGTGGTGCCAGCACTGAACCTGTTGTGTGTTGTGGAGAAATTTACACTTCTAGTAGCTGTGCTGAAACAGTTTTGAAGATGACGGAAGCTTGTACTGATGCTAAACATGCTGCACCTGCTCTGTTTATTAGTGACACTAGATAAGAACGTATAATAACACAAACGCCCAAACTGTTGACTTTGTCTGTGTTTGTTTTGTTATAGTTGTTGCACTTTTTTAAAAGAATGAATCCCCCTGCTAGCAGCCTGTTCTTTCTTACTTGAAAATCATCTGGATTTGAATTCTGTCACTTAGTTTACATAATGTTTTTAGTGATGCCTGATTTTGATCTAAAGTATTCATTCTGGTTTTTAATTTTATAACTCACTCATAATTTTCACACGATAATGTTAATACTGAAGCCATGACAAGCTTTCTGCAGTTGAAGGGTCCAAGGAGAGAGCACAAAACTAGCCTTTCTGAAAGAGCAGTGCTCTTCTTTCCAACAGGCCACAAAACACCACTGAGAATACACACACAATTTCACACACCTCGCACCCACACACACACACATACGTATGTACACACACACATAACGTACCATTCCTATACTTATGAGGACTGACCATTGACCGTAATGAAGTGTGTAATTACTATTCTAACTCCACACGCGCTTTGATAGTAGGGTTGCTTATAAAGCGCACCGAAGCAAGCCTAACTCCACTTTTAGTTTTTTATTATACAAGCTCGAAAGTACCTAAACACCTCACAAAGATAGTGTTTGTTAGCCCATGCTACACACTCGCACACACACACACACACACACATACCGTGTACAGGTCAGGCCCTAAACTCCCAGACTTAACTGCTGCCTTTCCCAGCTGAAGGGGTTTCAACCTGATTATCTTGACTTCCTAAAACGCCCATTGTTCTTCTCCAACTTTCATTGAAATGAAGTAGAAAGGAACAAAACAACAAGTGGCATTGGTCGGATTATCTAGAGCTCAAATTTGCCCATTTTCCGAGTTACTTAACCCATGAAGTGACATAGAATTAGACGGATGAAGTCTGAGTGTTGAGCGGGGTATCCCACAATGTGGCTAATGACGGCGGGGGTCTCACCAAGCTTGCTGGTGGTCCTTTGGTTATGAATAATAGAAAAAATGGGTGAAATGCTTAGGTTAAACCCACAAAGAAGTCATGTGTTTTTTTGTCTCAAAGGGGCATTATGCTCTTTATTCAGCGTGTCTGATAACTGAAAGAAAAGTTTGTCTGTACAACATACTAAATCCATAGTATGAGGTCACTGCTTAATAAATCTGTCTTTGTGTCGCCCCATCAAAGTGAAGGACATTCTTTGTTTCTCCTCCAGGTCAAGCAGGGATTTGTTTGATTCAGTGTTTGTGGTATTTAGTACTTCGAGAAGTTCCCATCACCACATACAATGAAAGATCCAAGACCTTTAAGTAAGGGGCACGTTTAACTCCATGTGAATTATTTAAAGACTTTTTAATTTAGCATAAAGCACTAATTACTCAATTAAACTATTGTTTCTGGAATGTTCTTATATTAATGCAAAGTGTCTCGATCTTCTGATCTGCGCCATAGATTTATTGTAATTGCAGTTACAATTATTCACCAACGAACATTGTGGAAATAAAATAAAACATTAATTTGAGTAAATAATTTGTATACTTGATTTAGCAAGCAATCTTGCCACTTTAATAAAATCGAAAGGCATTCACCTTACCTGCATTAATAGTATGAAACGCTGACTCACTCTAATCCCAAAAATGTTTAAATGTTTAAATTGCGTGGTACAACTTGATTTTTGCCAATGTATTTAAACCCACGAGCTTGTGTTTAGCAAAATGGAAAGAACTGCAAGAAAATATTTCAGCTAGACTGATAGGAAAAGGGGACTGAAACTAAATTAAACATGTAATACAGAAAAATATATACCAATGGCCATAAACCCTAAAGTTATAGTTTTGCATTAACAATTTTCAGTATGTCAAGAAGCTTTTCCTATCAAAACACATCAACATCGGAAGGCTAAAACGGTAGGGTTCAGGCTAATGATCGGTCCAGCAAATGTCAATAGTGGGTTTTTAATTCGCACAGACACTTTGCCATATCGGGACAAGAGGCGACATCCAGCATGTTTTACTCAAGTAACATCAGTTCAACCAAGAATCAGATAGTTCAAATAATGTACAGAATGCCATAAAGATTTCTGTCCTCCACACAGACTGTGGCAAACGCATTAATTTTGTGTTCTGGATCCAACTGGAGTCATGCACGCTTCTGCCTCTCACCGCATCCACCAGTGACCTCACCCTATAAGCAGTGGCGTAACGAAACTTGAGGGGGCCTTCCTGCAAAGTGCAAGGAGGGGCCCCCTTCCAGACTTACACGGGAGCTCTCAGGCCAGTGTACTGTTCTGAGGGGGCCCCCTGGAGCTCTCCCCCCCCACACACTGCAGGGGCTGTGGGGGCCTTTGTTATCCCACTGCCTGTAAGAATATGATGGCCAACATGAGAAACAGGGAAAGCAGTGGCGTAATGAAACTTGAGGGGGCCTTCCTGCAAAGTGCAAGGAGGGGCCCCCTTCCAGACTTACACGGGAGCTCTCAGGCCAGTGTACTGTTCTGAGGGGGCCCCTGGAGCTCTCCCCCCACACACTGCAGGGGCTGTGGGGGCCTTTGTTATCCCACTGCCTGTAAGAATATGATGGCCAACATGAGAAACAGGGAAAGCAGTGGCGTAATGAAACTTGAGGGGCCTTCCTGCAAAGTGCAAGGAGGGGCCCCCTTCCAGACTTACACGGGAGCTCTCAGGCCAGTGTACTGTTCTGAGGGGGCCCCCTGGAGCTCTCCCCCCCCACACACTGCAGGGGCTGTGGGGGCCTTTGTTATCCCACTGCCTGTAAGAATATGATGGCCAACATGAGAAACAGGGAAAGCAGTGGCGTAATGAAACTTGAGGGGGCCTTCCTGCAAAGTGCAAGGAGGGGCCCCCTTCCAGACTTACACGGGAGCTCTCAGGCCAGTGTACTGTTCTGAGGGGTCCCCTGGAGCTCTCCCCCCACACACTGCAGGGGCTGTGGGGGCCTTTGTTATCCCACTGCCTGTAAGAATATGATGGCCAACATGAGAAACAGGGAAAGCAGTGGCGTAATGAAACTTGAGGGGGCCTTCCTGCAAAGTGCAAGGAGGGGCCCCCTTCCAGACTTACACGGGAGCTCTCAGGCCAGTGTACTGTTCTGAGGGGGCCCCCTGGAGCTCTCCCCCCCCCACACACTGCAGGGGCTGTGGGGGCCTTTGTTATCCCACTGCCTGTAAGAATATGATGGCCAACATGAGAAACAGGGAAAGCAGTGGCGTAATGAAACTTGAGGGGGCCTTCCTGCAAAGTGCAAGGAGGGGCCCCCTTCCAGACTTACACGGGAGCTCTCAGGCCAGTGTACTGTTCTGAGGGGTCCCCTGGAGCTCTCCCCCCACACACTGCAGGGGCTGTGGGGGCCTTTGTTATCCCACTGCCTGTAAGAATATGATGGCCAACATGAGAAACAGGGAAAGCAGTGGCGTAATGAAACTTGAGGGGGCCTTCCTGCAAAGTGCAAGGAGGGGCCCCCTTCCAGACTTACACGGGAGCTGTCAGGCCAGTGTACTGTTCTGAGGGGGCCCCCTGGAGCTCTCCCCCCCCCACACACTGCAGGGGCTGTGGGGGCCTTTGTTATCCCACTGCCTGTAAGAATATGATGGCCAACATGAGAAACAGGGAAAGCAGTGGCGTAATGAAACTTGAGGGGCCTTCCTGCAAAGTGCAAGGAGGGGCCCCCTTCCAGACTTACACGGAGCTCTCAGGCCAGTGTACTGTTCTGAGGGGCCCCCTGGAGCTCTCCCCCCACACACTGCAGGGGCTGTGGGGGCCTTTGTTATCCCACTGCCTGTAAGAATATGATGGCCAACATGAGAAACAGGGAAAGAGGAAAAGTATAAGAGTGGAAACAGAAGCACTGGAAATCACCACTCTAAATATTCACTCAGCTGGGCACTATTGTCTGTAGATGGAAGGAGGCATCTTAAGGCAGAATGAGATATCTTAATAATCTTTCATTAAGGTGTTGCATCTAACTTTAACAGTAAAAAGGACACACCTTAAAAGTATTTGTATGTAACTAACTCTCTGTGTTCAGATGCGGGGCAGATAGTTCTGAAAAATTGAAGCATAACAAGATTTTAGTGCCAACATAAATGATAACTAACCTTATTTCCCTATTGGCAAGATAACTACCTTCAACTTTGTGAATATCATCTGATGATTTCTGATGATGATAACATTCATTCCTAGCTGGTCTGTTGTGCAGCTGAATAGTAATTAACAATCATCAATCTACTGTGATCCCTGCTGTAAACAATCAACAATCTATATATCACTTCCTAAATATCAATGGCACCTTTGCACACGTCATGAGCACGTCATGAATAACCAACAGTCTTGATGTACAAATTCTTCCTAATCCGTTTATGAGAAGTAATCCATAGTTTCTCTGAAAACATTCTCTCTAATGCCTTGCCTTGACTAAAGTCAGTGTTCAAAAGAAGTTTAAAGTTTATTTTCACAAAATAGCCTGATTTCGGAATACTTCTCTGTATTCCCAAAACGTTCTCCAGCAAAAATTCATGAATGCAACTGTCCTCTAAATGAAATCATGACACTAAATAGCAAGGTCCTGGCTACAGCAACATTGTAGCATGATTGCCCAGCAAGGACACAAAGAAAACCAAGGAAATGTATACCCTATGATTGAAGATGGCTGCTGCCATTTTCAAACAACATGAGAGTTCAAAGATTCCTGTGAAATATAGTTTTGTTGTCAGGCACAGTCACATGATGCATTCTCCAGAGAAGCCAAGCCATTTGGCAAGTGGCTCTAACACTCTGTGTCCATTGCCAGTTTTTCTTCCTCAAAATGAACTAGGGTTTGGAACATTGCACCTACACACTCTCCTATGTCTAAAGGATAATCCATGCATCCTGATACCGCTGCTTCTGTGATGTACACAGGCCCTTCATGCCCCTATAAAACGATTATCCACATCATGAGTTCATGACCTCTTTTTTCACAGGCTTGACTGCCATCTTTGCTTTGCGTATTATACACACCAGTTTCTTTTCTACCCCTTCTTTTCTTGCTGTCTCTTCTTCTCAAACCACAGCATTTCTCTATGTGTTTTGCAGAGAGAGCCCTCCCTCCCTCTTGTTTGCCTTCCCAATTGCATCTCCCACTTTACCCAAACAGTCAGTATAGGACCAAGGTGAGGAGCCCTCCTTCTGTCACACAGAACTTCCCTCTAGTTCCTCAATCGGCAGTGGCCATCTTGAGTGCAGGAGCCAGAATGACAAGAGCATATTGAGTCAGAGATTAGTGTCCTAGGAGCTAAACAGTGTGCTGCACTTCCAATCCTTAATTAACGAAGAATGCTGCATGGAGACCATCAATATTAAAGTACACTCTGTTTTAACAGGATTAACTCCTCTATGTTCACTACTTGGTTTATTGTATGTGCCAGTTTCTTTTTGTCCACCCTTTCCGTTCATGTTCTCCATTCCTCTCACACCATATTCACATCTCAATTTGCTTTGTGGAGGAAGCTTTACCTTTCTCTTGTCCACCTTCTTCAACTGCGAATCTCATCTCACCTCAGTTGATACCGGCTTGACGTGTCCTCCTTCTGTCACAAGAGGCTTCCATCCAACTTACTCAATCAGCAGCGTTATGTTGAGGGGAGGTGTCAGAAGGAAAGGGGTTTATTGAGTCATGGACTAGTGTCTCAGGAGAGATCACTGTGCTTCACTTCTGATCAACACAGTCCCATCTGTATTCATCTGCAATAAAATTGCACAATCGGTGAAAGCACTGGTCCCTCCCCAATAGAAGCTCAGTTGTTAAATAGTGCAATCTGTTTTATTCCGGCCCACCTTATTTCACAGTGTGTCCATGCATCCATTTTGTCAGGAGAAACTAAATGAGCTCTCAAATCAATTGATATATTTGAACACCATACTGACCTTCAACATCCCATCCTTACTTGTACCTTAAGTTTGAAGTTAAGCCTCTGCCAACGGATCCTTTACAATCCAGTTCAGAAGAACTGTCAGCAACTTTACTAAATGTTCAATCAATCTCAGCACATTGGGATGATTTATTTCACATATTAACATACTGCCACTTGGACATATTTTTTATTTCTGTAACCTTGTTAAATGAAACATCTGTCCCGGAATATGCAGTGTCAAACCCAGAAGTGTATAAAATGATGCATATTGATAGAAATATGGTCAATGACGGACGGCTTGCAGTAATTTTAAAAAACTATCTTAAATGTACCCCTTTGTTCACCTTAAATAAAGGGGAATTTGAGGCCCTGAAGCTCTGCTGTTTCATCTCATTGGAGTAAACACTCCCCACCTTAGAGAGCAATTCTTTCAATACTCTTTGTGACCTCTTGGACCAAGCAATATTACTGTTCCTCCAACTTGATCATCCTTTAGGTTTCAGTAGTCATAATGATGACTCTAATGAAGACCAGGAGCAAGATTTTCTCGAAATGATAAATTCATTTGGGATTTCACAGTTAGTCCATGGGCCTGCTCACATTAAAGACCACATCCTAGACCCCATATGAGCACAGACTAATGGTATGAGCCACTAATTCCCTCCCTTGCTACAGACATTCCACTATTTAGTCTCTTTTCAGCCTTAGTAAGAAGGATCTCGTGCAGCAAAGTAAGGCAGGCCGTCTTCCACAAGTTCAGCATTAGTTCCCAAAATGCATGACTAGTTTCCCTATGGTATTATCCCATTATAAGACACTACATTACCATACATTAACACAGATTTAAAAGTGTTTCACAATAATATTTCTAAGTACCCACTGAGAGCATAAACTGAAATAAATCACTTCTTGGGTGTAACCTGTTTTACGAATATAGATGTATTCACTGGACATTGGCTAAATATTTGTAAATGCCCCTTACTTAGAATAATGTTCTCCCTTCCTTAAGGACACCAGTGAATAAAAAAAGTATACGACCAAAAGAAACCAAATTATTGGGTGAGAAATCTTCCTGATTCTCCACACTAATATATTCTGGTCATTATTCTGGTCGATATTCACTGTTTCAGTCCAGTCTGCATATCTTCAGTTAGTGTTAGGGAAGAAGAGGCTCCTTTGATGAGGGCTGCTAGATGTGGAATTCTGATAGTTCAAATGGGCACTATTAGCCGCAGGTCCACCTTTCAGCTTGCAGCTCTGACACTGAGGCAGGAAGTTCATTCATAAACACTTCTCTGTTATCAGTAACCTGTTTCCTCTCTCAGGCAAAGCCTGAGAGAGGTCTCAGGGAGTAGTTTACAGAGGCTTTCACAGGAGCTTAAAAGGATAATTTAAAGTGTAAGGAAATGCCTCTTTTTGTATGGTCTGCCCCAAGTTTTTGGATTGATGCTGCTGGTTTTTCAACTCTAAGAGTGCACTGGGGCCTGCTAACCAGACCTCAGTGGCAGTGTCCTGATCCCAAAACAAGTATGCTACATTGGCTATACCCAATTGGCATTGGCTAACTTACCGGTAGGTTCCTGTTATATGGTACCCAGGGAATGTAAGTTACATAGTCACCACAGGGATTGCAGTACTGATTGTGTCACCCTGGGTGTGACACAGGTAAAAGGAGTCTCCCAGTCTGACGTTGCAGACTGGAGGAGCGGTTTTAAATTGCTAGGCTGACTTTGCCATTTGAAACAATAACAAAGCCATACCTCCCTCTGCAATATGCGTAAGTCACCCCTCTAGAAAGCCTACTGAACCCTAAGGCAGAGTGAAAAATATTTAATGAGCAGAACTTACATGTTCTGGGAGTAAAAATGTGAAAATGACATTTTTACAGTGAAAGGACTTGGCCGTCTCATTGGCGAGTACAGGCTGACCCCTCAGTTGTCCTAACTCCTGAATGGTGCAGCTGAAGTTGGTACTCCAAGGTATCAAACAACTTGTTACATTAAGCTCGACTTGGTTCTCAAGTTGTATTTAATGTAACATGTTGTGGTGTGCAACTTTTACAATGTTGCCACTTTGTTGCATTCAATCTCCTTTTCCTTCAATGGTTGCATAAGAAGCCTGTCCCCGAGACATCTTTCTGCCCTCCTAGGGAGATGTGCTAATGATGCCCAGAAAAGTAGATAATAGAAGCCTGCACTGGAGAGAGGTGTTACCTCCCTCCTGCAAGAAGCCACACAGTTGGTGACCCAAAAAATGAGCTTCAATGGGGAAGCCACCTTTGAAGGGCAAATGGGGAACACTTCAGAGAGGGGCTCCTCCATTGTCTAGGTAGACAGGCTGGCACTGGGGACAAGGAAGGGAAAATCAGTTGCCAAACCGGTTGTTAAGGGGCCTGTACCCCTAGCCACACATCTGGGTTGGGTTAGGGAGCTCTGGATGCCAAAAGAGGGGTTCTGCCATGTTGAAAGTGGGCAGAATGGTGCACCCTGGGATAGCCAGATGCCACAATTCGCAGGAAGTGGTCATCAGAAGGGAGGAAACCTGGTAGCCCATTGGCTACCAACCGCATCCTACCCTAAGGGCATTTTATAAGCATATATAGGGCCCCCCTGGCACCTAGAACTCTGATGTCAACTGGACTGGAAAAAGGAGCGGAGAAGTACTGCCCTGCTGCACCTTGGAATTGACAAAGAGAGGCTGCACAAGCATGGACTGCATCTGCTGAACCCGTGAAGTGAAGGGACTGTGCCTTCCGTGTCTTGCTCACGGAAAATTCACCTCCAGAACCCAGTCGAAGCAAGAGACTCCAAGGGTCAGTTGTCCGACCTCCTGTTCACAGAACAGGGCTGCAACAGCTGAAGAAGCCTGCTGGGGCGAGTTGGTAACCCAATATCTTCACATTGCCATCACCCGCCGCCGTGCAGCACCAGAGACCAGGACCCAACGCTCAAAGTGCTCCCGAGTTCGCAGAGCCTGGGAGAGTCATCGGAGTGCAGCTTGGTCACCCAGGAGACGAGTTATAGCCTAAGCAAAAGATTTGGCTGTGACCACGATACCAGGCAACTGGTAGCCCAGTGGTGAATGGACTTCTACAAGCACTGAGAGGACTTCGAGGGGCATTGACCCAGTGACCAGGACCTCACCCCCACTTCATGAACAGAGGAGTAGCCACAGAAAGACTCCATTCATCCGTATTGCATTCACAGCATCCTTGATCATCTACAGCATCCTACATCCCTTGCATCAGGTCCACTTCTATAGGGAACTGCAGCAAAGGATACAAGTGCCTCGAACTGACTGAAAACTGTCTCACATGTTGACGTAACTATTTCTGAGGACCTTACTGGTCCCCTTGACTGGCTCTTCTTCAGTGTTAGTCCCCTCAAGTAACTCTGAAATGACTACAATACAAATAGCCAAAGCTTTTGCTCAAAAGGTTTCCAAGTGTCAAAGTTGATTTCTCTTTCAATTGTTTTGGTGCTGTTTAGATGTTTTCCACTTGCTCCTTTGTGTAAGCCTTGCTGTTCAAAGCCACAGCTACCCAGACTTGAAATAAAGGTTTGACAAACTAAACCTACTGGTCCTAAAGGCGCTGGTAAGTGTATTACACAGTGATGTCACTCAACCACACCTCACAAAAAGGGTACAACTTCTGGCCTCCACTGTTCTTAGACGGCAGACTCAAACCTCACATGTTCACTTCTCTATTACCGCAGTTCAATGATGATATCATAGGGCGCCTCATCAATGGTTGGCATTGATACATTCCGCACAACGAAACCATGCATAAGTGCATGCTTTATGTAGAATTACAAGCTAAACCCTGGTATATGCACCAGCAATCAGTAAACATTCAAATTTCAGCTTAAACTTTGCTGAGGCCAAGTAGATTCAGTCATACTGAGTCCAATACATTGACATCAATCCTACAGGTATCCAACAAAATCATATAAGCCTCATGGGAGTTTGTATTACTTTCAATAAATCAGTATTTGCTTACTTTTTTTTTCACTTAATTAAATAAGTTCAGTTAGTGCCACACAATCACGCTTTGAATGGACAGCAAGAAACAATGCCTCCAAACCTCAAGAAGTAATACTGAAACAAAAAACAACTACGCTATAGCAAAAAGAAATCAAAGGCGAGTGAAACTGGAAAGAGACATAAAGAAAGGATTTAAGAAATAGGTGCCAATTTTAAGCGAGATTATTTTAAACCTATTTAGGTATTCACATTGGATTAGGCATGTCTGTGTTTTTTTTTACTCCTTTGGAGTTTACAGTCTTGTTTTATAGGCCTTCCCCCCAGTCATTCATCTCTTTCCCCTTTCCAACCAAATTGCAGAGTCTGGACTCTTCCCCCTCTGCCTTCTAATGCATGTGATTTGCCATCCAGACCAGCCTCTCCCTCTTTATTTCCTCTGTTCTATATCCTCTACACCTATTTAACCTCTCTTCCCAGGGCATCCAGCCTGGGCAACCAGGTAAAGTGTGGAGAGGTTCAAGATGTCTTACCATGCGTCTTCCCTGATTGGGGTGGAAACAGCCCAGGACCTGTATTACTGCTCTTTTCACTCCTTCACACCCTCACCATCACTTCTGAGTCCTGCCTTCGATATCTTTAATGTAGATACACTCCTTTCACAGATTTCTCGATAATCTTACCTATGACAGGGGATTCCACATCACTGTTTAGCATAGCTTTTGACAAACCCTCTAATGAGATGTCCGTTGGTTGTGCCTCCATTGCTTCTGGGTGTTACATCTATTGGAATTTCCTCAACCTGTGCTTTTCAACTTCTATAGACCCTCTACTGAGATATTTGAAAATTTTCCTCAGACTGTGCCTTCACTGTTTTAGACTTGTAGATCCTCTTTTGAGGTGTCTTGGAATTTGCTAGACTTATGCCTTCACTGCTTTTTGACAGACTCTATAGACCCTCTGTTGAGGTGTCTGGGAATTTTATGATCTGTTTCTTCACTGCTTCTGGGTGGAACTGATGAACCTTTTAGTAAGGTGTCAGTGACTTCCTTGGCTTGAGTCTTTACTGTTTCCTGGAAGACCCCACATACCCTTACTAAGGTATCTGGGAATTTCCCTATCCTGCAACTTTTAGATCTTCTGAGTAGACTCCATAGATGGTATTCTGAGATATATGAGAATTTTCTCAGCCTCTCCCTCACTACTTCTTGGCAGGCACAACAGACCCTTACTGAGGTGAGTGTGGCTGTTGCCTCCACCACCTCTGTCCGGAACACAATAGATCTTCCACTATGATATCTGTGGTAATCCTTGGGTTGTTCCTTACCCCATATCAGTTGATCTCAGGACCCAGGGCTTGGTAAAGTTATGAAGGTAAATGTACTCAATATTGTACCTATTTATCCCACATATCTTCGTTATATGCCATGCATAGGTGCAGCTAAAACATTTCACCACAACATGGCTTTATCAGAATCTCCAAACCTCACAAATGACTGTAAAATATCATGCAAAATAGCCCACATACAAAAATATGTTATGTACCAACCGTGCATAACAGATGGAGTAGCCTCTCACTCGACAATCAGTAAGTAGTAAGTAGTTTGGGGCTCGTAAGTCATACAAGCGCATTATAGAAATGCCAAAGCAATAGAATATTTCTGAGAAAAAAATATTGTCTCAACAACAAATTGAGTACCTAAGCCCCAGTGGGAGACATATATGAAGATACCACAGAATTGGAAGAACAAATTAGTAGATATTTGTCGGTAGTTGTAACCAGTGCTTAATTTTGAAAAACATAGGTGCCAGGACCCAAGGTATTGCTTATGATGGAAGTGCATTTTGCAACACCCACTAACCCTGCCAGTGCTGCAAAATGTCAATATCAAAGGTCAGAACGTACAGCTATTATTTTGTTTTAGTGTATTTTAAAATCTAAACTGATGTGCTCTGCTGAAAATAGGTGGACAGCACCACCATGTGGTGCACTGTCAGAAGAAAAGTATAGGTTTTAGGAATTAAGTGCTGGCGCCGAATTCCACCAAACACCGGCACAAATTAAGCACTGGTAGTAACCACCTTGTGTGGTGTTTAGAACATTGTAAGATGGTATGCTACTTAGTTCTTTCTGATAACTGAGGCCAGTTATATAATCCAATGTAGGAGAATAATGTCTCAAATAGCATTGACACATACAGTTCTGCTCAAAAGAAATTCAATAAATTTGAACTAATTTGTCTATTCTTTGGTTTCATCGAACAGTTCTCTATCACTAATAATAGGGTAGAATCAAGCACAAATACAATGTACCTGCTTTGTTTAATGGTAGCTTAAATGAGTTCTTATATGTGGATTACGGTGGAAAATGTCAATTCCGGGATAATATCACACCTATTTATAATGTTATATATTCATTTATGTTATATGTTAATTTATGAAAGCTATTTCTCAGCCTTTCCGCTACCCAGCTTTTCTTGAGCAATTGTGCAGTGCTATCTGGAACACATTCTGTGAAATTGGGAATCAAACAAAGCTGAAGAGGTCATTTTCTTTCCACTAAATCAGGGGTCTCCAACCGTTTATGTGATAAGAGCTACCTAAGTTCAATGAAAATCCTCCCAAGATACCAATATTATTAGAGCTGTAGTATTAACCATATCAGACAAGTTTACATTAGTGGCAACCATATGCAAGAATGCCAGCAGTGATTATCTCTGTGCATCAGGCATGGTTAGCAGCAGTTATGTTAAAAATGCTTTGTCAATGTGGAATGCCTCTATATGGGTAGCACATAACAGTCTTAACTACAGTGCACCTAACACCAAGTTAAAATTATTAATATTAGTCTGCTCACCACTGCTTGATCAAACATCAGCTTATGAATTCAGAAAATACACATATTTCTGTTTCAAACAAACACTTTTCACTTTTTCTATTCATATATTAGTTCAACCAAGATAAAGCTTCTAATTTTGCTCACTGTGCTACACACAGCAGAGCTACTTACAGGTAGCTGGAGAGCTACCAGTAGCTCCACAGCTACTTGCTGGAGAAACCTGCACTAGATCTTTTGAAAAGCAAATTACACATGAATACGCAATCTCCATCCTTCAACCTACATAGTCAAACCTAATCTTCCGCTTTATACATTTGTCATAAAGGGGTGCGCTGCTTAGCTCCCCTTCAAGTTGGCCTCCTGCTGGCGGAGCTCTGTCGCAGCCACGAGTAGAATTCAGCCTCGCAACAGCTTCCCAGCTGCTGGATCGCATTTCCTGAAATGAAACTGCAGTGCAACACTTCCTGAGCACAACACCATAACCTGGTGTTATTTTGCCTTAGTATTTGCTCAAATTGCTGATATGAACATTTGCGCTCTGACGACCTGGTTGCATCTGCCATTTTGTCTTCACACATGTGACAATTATTGGCTTTCTCCTCTTTGCGCTACATCGTTTTTTGTCCTGCATAGCTCCTGCATAAACTCTATCACAACATTCTTGACCTCTTTTCCACCAGTATTTCCTTTCAATTTAATATTTTTATTTTCTCATATTTAGTCCGACTGTCTCGAGAGACTATATTGCTGTGCATCGAAGATACTACGCCTAAACATATATTCTATACCCACAATCTAAATTGCGCAATCACTCTTCTGTATGAGGAAAACTAGGCATTTGAAACTAAATACGCCTGTTATGACCAGTTCTCAAATTACAGTAGGTACCAAAAACACTTTTTCCATCCTAGAATATACTATGGACCATATGTTATCTCAGGACCACTTCTGTCATGCTCCTCCTTTACCCTCACAAGCTCCTCGAAACAGCTTTCTAAAATCCCAACAACAGCTCCGCTACCAACTAAGAAAAGACCTAATAAAGACCCACCATCCCCTGTCAAACCTATTACCTCCATCTCTATGGAACTTCTCCTAGATGAGATACGGGACTCGAAACCTTATATGGAGGATACTAACACAAAACGTCAACGACTCGATGACAAGTGGGCTCTGATGGAAATTAGAGTTACTAATGTGGAACAACAGATAAGTGATATACAAGATACAGTTCAGGACATTAGACAACTCCATACAGAGGTAGCGTATCTCAAAAAAGATGACTGAGAGGGTGCTCACTTATTTAGCCAAATTGAATGCTGACTTTGCCTTACTACAGGAAACTCATGTTGTTGAACTGGAAGCCAGGAAACTTGTACATAATTGGGTGGGACATGCATTTCCTTCACCAGGAACTGGGAAACATAATGGTGTTGTAATTCTTTGTAAGAAAACTTTGGTTGTTGCATTAATATCACAACAATTAGATCTAGAGGGTAGTTGGCTTTTATTGAAGCTAACGTGAATAAGATACCACTAACCATTCTCAATATATATCCACCTACACACTTTGATAAGTCAAATTTGCCCATCATTACACACAAACGAATGTCCATCACACATACACACTTTGATAAATCAAATTGGCCCATCATTTCACACAAACTAATGTCCATCACTGATGATTATTTCATTTTTGGTGGTGATTGTAATTTTGTAATGTATCCATTTTTGGACCGTTCCTCCAAATCTTCTTTTGTTCCTTCCTCTATTCACAAGCAATTCACTGTACCCATCAAAGATCTTTCATTGACTCACAGAGAATTTGCAACCCCTGCTTACAAAAATATACATTCTTTTCTCCTGTACATTTCTCTGAATCCAGGATTGACCCCCTTTTTTGTTTCAAAAACTTTATCTCAACATATCTTACGAGCTAAAATGGGCACCATTTTAATTTCTGACCTTGCCCCGGTAATATTAGATCTAGATCTTCTTCCTCCAAAAGTGAGGCATTGGCGTTTCAATGCTGCCCTTTTACTAGATAACACTTTTACACAATGTTTTAACACTTTTATAACAGATTATTTCACCTTGAATGACTCCCCAGATATATATTTTAAGATCATTTGGGATACCTTCAAAGCTGCCTCCAGGCACTTTATCATTACTTATGTTTCCAACAAAAAGAAAGCTAATTTAAAAAAAAGCATTAGTTATCATGACACTCATTAAATCCTTAGAACATGCATATTTTATGTCCAAATCTAAGACATGTTTAGATGAATTGATCAAAGCCAAATTTGACTTCAATAAACTTTCAACAGAAGATGCTGCCTCTTATCTCCCTAAATCAAGTGCTAAATACTATGGAGGCGAAAAAAGACAGGCAAATTATGTTATGTGATAATTCAGGTCCTATATTTAAGGACAAAGACATATTAGCCGAATTATTACTATCAAACTCTTTATACAACAGAAAATATCCTCTACAAACCAACATCAACCTATATCTCTCCTCCATATGTAAAGAATTGGATTTAACCATGGATTTTTCTTCTCTTGACCTTGATATCTCACTCCAGGACATCCACTCTGCAGTCAATTCTAACAAAAAAGGCAAAGCCCCTGTACCCGATGGCTTTCCTATTGATTTTTTCCTGCTTTTCTCTAAAATACTAATTCCAAAATTACAACAATTGTTTAATCTCCTCGCTACTTCTAACTCCACTACTTCTACCTTTCAAGATACTTACATTTGCCTAATTCAAAAAGAAAATAAAGACCCTAAATGATGTAAAAATTATAGACCAATTTCCCTTGTTAATTCTGATAATAAAATATTTGCAAAAATATTTTCCTTACTTCTAGATCCTCTCCTCCTAAATTTAATTGGCAGAGAACAGTCTGGATTTGTTAAAGGTAGACACCTTTCTGATAATACTAGACTCTTCTTTGACATTTTGAGCAAATCCAAAACATATTAGCATTTTTAGCAGGTATTTCCTTAGACGCTGAAAAAAGCTTTTGATCGAATGCATTGAAGTTTTATATTCTCTAATCTTTCATGGTTTGGTTTTGGACAAAAAATCATTAATCTTGTTTCTATTTTATACTTTTACCCTAAAGCTTACATATTTGTTAACAGCCAAATTTCTCCTTACTTCCCTTTACACCGAGGGGTGTGGCAAGGATGACCCCTATCATCTCTTCTGTCTATTCTTGCACTCAAACCCTTATCTAAAATCTGACAAAACAATTCTATACATGACTTTAAATATGGGGATCATCAGATTAATTTCTCAGTTTACACCTATGATATTCTTTTATATAGGGCCTCTCCTAATTACTCCCTACAACCATTTCTGAATACTGTTTCCACTTTTGCCTCCCTTTCAGGTTATAAACTTAATTCTGACAAGTATGAGATTCTTCCTATTAATAAATGGAGCTTTAAACATGATTTCTTATCTTTAGGCTTTGTTTGGAATCCAGTAAAATTAAATAATTGGGACCAACTCCTTAAAGATACTGTATCACTTAATTCTACTACTGTCCTTTCAACTTTATCTACCCTTACTTCATAATGGAATCCACTGTTTCTCTCATGGTGGGGCAGGTTAGACTTTATTAAGATGATGGGAATTCCCATAATTCTTTCCTACCTCTCGACTATTCCCATCAACCTTCCATTTGAAAAAATATATATACTATTGTGACAGCTTTTTTAAGGAACAATAAAGAAAACCTGTACATCTCTCATCAGACTACAATGTAATAAACAACAAAGGGGAGTAAACTTTCTAAATTTCCAATATTATCATACCGCATTCTTTTTGAATCAATGGATCTCTTACCAAAATATAATTAATCTCCCCTTATGGGCAGGATTGGAGTTATTTAAATTCAACCCTTTTCTTTTTCAGAATTCTTGAAGTTCACCCAACGCCCTTCTTCTATGTTGCTCCCTGTCCTTAAACAATCAATCAATCAGGGATTTGTGAAGCGCACTACTCACCCGTGAGGGTCTCAAGTCGCTGGGGGGGGAGGGAGTTGGGGCAGCTCCGTCTCATCCGAAGATCCAGGTCTTAAGGATCTTCCTGAATTCTTGCAGTGTGGGGGTTTGTCTGATGTTGAGGGGGAGTTCATTCCAGGTCTTGGCTGCGGTGTAGGAGAAGGATCGCCTTCCCGCTCTGGCTCTGTGGATGCGTGAGATTTCGGCCAGGGCAAGATCGGCAGAGAGGAGGATTCTCCTGGGTGTGTAGAAGGAGATTCTTTCATTGAGGTATTGGGGCCCGATGTTGTGGAGGGATTTGTAGGCGTGAGTGAGGAGCTTGAAGGTCACTCCCTTTTCGACAGGGAGCCAGTGGAGATCTCGCAGGTGCTGGGTGATGTGGTGTTGTCGAGGGATGCTAAGGACAAGTCTAGCTGCGGCGTTCTGGATGGTCTGGAGTTTGAGGAGTAGAAATTTGTTTATTCAGGCGTAGAGGGCGTTTACATAGTCCAGTCTGCTGATTATGAGTGCGTGGGTGATGATATTTCTGGATTCAGGGGGAATCCATTTGAAGGTCTTGCGGAGGGTGTTGAAGCACGCAGAAGATATGGCGTTGATCTGTCGGTTCATGGTGAGGAAGAAGTCCAGTATGATGCCGAGGTTGCGAGCATGGTCTGTGGGTGTGGGAGGGTTGCCGATAGCGGTGAGCCACCAGGTGTTGTCCCATGCGGAGGGGGTGGATCCGAGGATGAGGACTTCCGTTTTCTTTGAGTTGAGCTTTAGGCAGCTGTTGCTCATCCAGGCGGCGACGTCCTTCATTCCTTCTTGGAAGCTGTGTCTGGTGATGTCGGGTTCGTTGGTGAGTGAGAGGATGGGCTGGGTGTCGTCAGTGTAAGATACTATGCTGAGTCTGTGTTTTTTGATGATGGTGGTGAGAGGGGCCATGTAGATGTTGAAGAGCATGGGACTGAGTGAGGATCCTTGGGTAACTCCGCAGCTGATCTCTGTGGGCTCGGAGAGGAAGGGCGGGAGTCTGATTCTCTGGGTTCGGCCGGTGAGGAAGGAGCGGATCCAGTCAAGGGCGGTTTCCCCGAATGCCGGCGCCGTGGAGTCTGGCAGTTAGAGTGCGGTGGGAGACTGTGTTGAAGGCTTAAAAAAACTTGTAGACTATTACACACAATTTTATTTCTCCTCTTTTAGTCATTAACCAATTTCTTCAGTCCTCAATCTGGTACCATAAACTTATTAAGATCAATAACAACACCATCGTTTGGAAATCCTGGTGAGAAAAAGATTTATTATGGACTAATTAATTAATACCCTCTCCTTTTAACAGGCGCAATCTTCCTTTCACATTCACAATTCATATAAAAACACATTTCAATCCCTAATCTCATCTACTTCCACAACATACACTTTCCTTCGCCTACTCACCACTTCCCCATCCTCTATCTCCCCTATACAACCACTGTTGTTAACTGCCCCTACAGCTTCCCGTATCTATACATGCCTCACTTCCCCCGGGTATCAGACCGAAAACAGTACTGGAGTTACAATGAGAAACAGACTTACACACTCCTTTTTTCCTTTTGCTACTTCTCCATGGAATAAAATATGGCTCAAAATCCGCAAAACTTCCCATGCTGCCAACACAATTCAAACATTATTTTTTATTTATAACCAACTTATGCTTACTTCAGCTTCTTTACACAAGTTTAACTCCACTGTCCCATCATCCTGCTGGTCCTGTAATGTCTCTGTTTCAGATTTCAAACATATTTTATTTGAGTGTCTCAACACTTATCAATTTTAAAAGTTTGGAAACAAATCATTCTATTTTTCATTCACACCTTTTTCCTTTAACATCTTATTTTTAAGTAGCCTTTCTAACGATTGGCATAGCTGTACTTTCAATGTACAAATTGTTGATTTACTAATTGCTGTTGTATTTCAACAATTAACAAAAAATTGGAAAAATGCTCTTAGTATATCTTTTCAAGCATGGTGCTATGGTGTTTGTTAAGAACATAGACTGGGCAGGGCATACACTATCCCATTGTCTCTTACTATCAAAAGAAGCAATTTTTGGTCACCAGTAACAATTTTCTTAGATTCCTCTGCTTTAATGACAACCTTACATCAACCCTAATTGAAGAAATATCTAAATCTCCTTAATTTCACTATTTCTTTAACTGATTTTTTATACCAATGGTACTGAACTGACCTTAATCATGGCCTCTATAGAAATGAGACAAACCCTGAACAATGGAGCGAATGCTGCCCTGATTTTACTAGATCTCTCGGCGGCATTCGACACAGTCAACCATGCCATACTCATCGACTGTCTTCATTCCAGTGGTGTTAGGAATAGAGCCCTGTCACTCTTAAAATCTTTTTTGATGGACAGAGTGCAATTTGTGGCTCTTTATGACTTCATCTTCCCATCCTTTTCTCCTTCTTGCGGGGTTCCACAGGGCTCATCACTGAGGCCCAACACTTTTCAACTTATAATTGATCCCTTTGGCCAGTTTGATAAAAGTATTTGGCTTCTCGCTGGTGTCGTATGCTGATGACACTCAAATAGTGGTATCAGTAGCAAGTAACAAATTTCCAGAACTGCATGCTCCAAATTGGAAAATGGATGAGCGACAACTGCTTAAAGTTAAACTCCTCCAAAACAGAAGTCCTTCTATTTGTAGAAATACCACTTTCTGATCCCCTAGTTGGTGGCTTTAAGAACTCGGGACACTACCTACCCCGGTTGCAAAAGCTAAGAACTTGGGAGTTCTTTTTGACAGAAAGCTGTCATTCGAAGGCCAGGTTAATGCAATTACGTCCTCCTCTTTCTACCTAATGAAATTATTAAGGAGAGTTCTCCCATTTATTCCAAAAGAGCTACAAAAAATGGTGGCCTCTTCTCTTGTTTTCTCAAGAATGGACTATTGCAATGCTCTATTCACCAATATTCAGAAAAGATTTCTCAGGAAACTTCAGGTACTGCAGAATGCAGCAGCCCATTTGCTGTTGGGCATCCCCAAACACAAGTCCGCTTTGCAGGCTTTGGTGCAGCTTCACTGGATGCCAATCAAGCAGCGAATTGACTTTAAAGCCCTCTGCATAGAGTTCAAAGCATTGCTAGGCTCTGGCCCGGTTTATCTTAGACAACGCTTTCAGCGATATTCTACTTCTAGATTGCTTCAGTAATCCTCCGCTTTGCATCTAGCAATACCTAAAGTTAAAAAATTGTCTTGGGGTGGCAGGAGTTTTGTTTTATGCACCATTAAGCTTTGGAACTCCATGTCCCTCCATTTAAAGAAAAAACCGACCTATTCGCTTTTAGGAAAATGCTAAATACTAGGCTTTTCAATCTTTCAGCATGATTAGTCCACCTTCTTTTTTCATTATGCTCCCTTCCTGTGGTTAGCTCCTCAACACCTTAGGGTAGTAGAATGCTTTACAAATGTAATTTTCATTATTTTCATTTAATTTGTGATATACATCTAGGTCTAGGTAATCGGTATTATGATCCTGCAAGGTGTGGTCATTATTGTGGTTGTATCTAATGTGGTCACTTCTCTAACAATGATCAAAGTCATTAGTAGCTTGGGACTATTTTCATTGATCACAAGTAGTTCTCACTATAGAAAAGGTTGGAGAGCCCTTCCTAAGCTTCATGCATCATACTTTTCATAACAGATCAGCTACTCTCATCAATAAAATTCTATTCTGTTAGGCTACACCAGTGGTTTCCGAAACTTTTGACTTCTGGTGACCACCACTTAATCATTACTGGAACCCGAGGACCCCCACTAAATGATTATTGGAATCCGGGAACACCCCATGAGTCATTACTGGAGGCTGGGGACCACTGCCTAAGCCTAAGTCAATGATTTGAACCACAAAACAATACACAAAATTCCAGAAAAAAAGCATTTATCAAACAAATGCACAAAAGATGACACATTTTATTCAATTCGTAAACACATATAAATATATATTTTTTTATTTTAACAGAAAGGTTAGAGTTTTTCTAAATTCAGCTGAGGCCACTCATCGTCCATACTATATTCTGTTTGATGCACCTGCACTGCTCCCATGAATCAATCTGAGGATACTAATTTAATTTTTAACCTCCAATTTCAAATTCCTTCACATTTATGTTACATTTAAAAATGTTTAATTGTACATTTAGCTTTTTTATTTATATACACTTTATTAATCTATTAATATTATGTAATTTTCTAAGTAGTCGGGGACCCCCTGAGGAGGCTTTTCAGACCCCCAGGGGTCCCCGTACCACAGTTCGGGAACCACTGGGCTACACCACTAACTGTCTAATATCAAACCCCAAACCTGTACTGTACTATAGACATGATAGAATGACAGCAGAATCTGGTCTCCTCTGGCAAAACAAGTTTACTAAATACCTAGATAGTCTTTAATAATCTGGAAGAGACAAGAATTCTAAATGGCAGATGTAGGAATATGCCCCTATTTGCTTGGTCACCTCTATTTTGTGCCAGATTTTATTACTGTTTTATTACTCTGTGCACAGGGACACTGCTGTCCAGGGCAGAGTGTATGTGCTCTGACCCTTAAAACATATTGGAATTGGCTATACTCCTAATTGGGATATTTAACTTACCTGTAAGCTCTTAGTGTATGGTACAAAGCAAACCCAAGGCCTGTAAGTTAAATGTCACTTGTGAACTGTAGCACCCATTGTGCCACCAGTAAAGTAACAGTGCAAAACATGACTGCCTGCCTACTATTGTAGCATGTCTGTGCAGTTTTAAAACTTGAAATTCGGCCTGTCAAACAAACCATTTTTGACAGGTTTAAACCCTCCTTCTAAATATTATTAAGTCACTCCTAAGCAGATCATAATGCCCAATAAATCAGGGTGCTTGGTATTTAAAAGTAGGCCATGGAAATGTTTAATGTAAAGTTTACAGTGACAAGGCCCCAAAAGCTGTTTTCACTGTAGCAGGGTTAGCTGTTCCATAGGAAAGCACTGGGGAATAATATAAAAATTCAATAATGTTATCTCCACCTAGGAACCAGCTAAAAATGATCATTCTTAGTCTTTTTTAAATATTTATCATGAGTCAGATTTGTACTGAATATTTTACCAAATGTACTTTTAAAAAGTCACATTTTGCCTACCTAAAGCCTCTAGAAACCCATTTGCATGAGCTACCAACTGTCGCTCAGGAGCTGAATTGCTCTTGATGAGGTGTGAACTTCATCTCAGAGTTGAGACAAAAGGCCTTGGGTGTAGGGAGGTGTTCTGTTCCTCTGGCAGGAAGGATTTCTGGGCTGTGCCCAGTAACTTAATTAACATCAAGGAGCCCTGCACTGTCACAGACAGATAACACCTGGACCTGCCCTCTCCATTGTCCCACTTGCCAGCCAGCCAGTCAGGCTCACAGTGGGAGAGCAGCTTCCTCCAGAACCAGTTTTGAGTGACCACAGAGGAGGGGTTGCTCATTTACCTGTCCATACTGCTAGGGTGGGCACAGGTGCTTTACACAAGGGAAGAAAGATTCTACCATCTTGATTTTCAGTAGAGAAGGGCACTGTGGAATTGTTTGCAGTAGGGCACATAGGAACTGTTGCAAATGTGGGTAAGGTTACCCCTGGAAACATTTTCTCTATTGGTTAAGTAGGGGCCAGGAGTTGCCCATCCACAGGCTTGAGCCAGCTACAAATGTGGCACCCCTGGGCACCCTCTGGAGAACACTACTGGACCTGTGGAGATCTCTCCGAAGACCTCCAAGAGCTCGACCTGCTCCCACTTGTACCCAGGACAAAGAGATGGACTCCAGGGATCAGTTGACTGACTTCCTGTTAAGATACAGGGACCAAAGGCTGGAAAAAGCCCATTTTCCTGAACAAGCCCAGCTGAACAGTTTCACATGGACCTGCTATGGATCATGCCAGTGTCTTCGTTTGGAGTGAGTCCTGCCTCCCAAGAGCCTCCCAAGAGCTGTTCCCGAGGTCCTGGAACTCATGGCTGGTGTCTGAGGGTACCCCTCCTGGCTAAATTTAGACATCTGGGACATCTAGGACTTAGAAACTTTTTGCTAACTTTTTGCCTGGAGACCCGCTGAGGGACCAGTCCAACTTGACAGCCGATCCGCTGAGGGTGCATCACTGGGGGGCCTGACTTTGCTGCAGCTATCGCTATATTCTCTCTGCAGCAGCAATTCCATTTTAGCGGGCCTGACACTGACCGGCATCTGATGCCATCAAACCCTCTTCAGCTACAGCCTTCAGCCTTGACCTGATGAGGAAATCCAACTTCCAGAAAAAAATCAATGTCCAAAGGTAGAAATCTTCACCAAGCTCAGCGCCGAGCAGCATCCGATCGAAAGTGGTGATTTTCTGAGCAAAAATCCTGGACTTTTCCCACTCAGGGCCTCGTCCTTCACCAGCCCATCATCAATGAGTCCGTCTTCGGATCCAGTCTGCAGCCTTGCCCCACTGAAGACTCTCCCCTTTTTTGAAATATTCTAAGTGTGAAGGCAACTTTCTGACCAGGAGCAAGCCAACCTGTGTAACCAACCCATGCGGCATTGTGATCAGCCTTACAGTTGTCCCCATGCAGCGTGACCAGTTGCCCATGGTTGGTGGTTTGCACTTTTTTACACCATTTTATTTTAATCTTTAAGAATTCATATCCCCAGTTCCCCTTGTTGGATTTTTGTAATTGAGGGGCATATTAGCAAGACCCACGTTAAAATTATCGCCGTTTTAGCGGCAGGAAACTGCCGCTAAAACGGCGATAATTTTAACGTGGGTCTTGCTAATATGCCCCTTTGTTCATTAAATTACTCTCTATTTTTATAAATTGAAGTGGGGTGTTTTGTGTTTAGTTTTTGACTTTTTCACTGGTTCTAAATGCTTTACGGAATTTCTTAAGTTAAACCTGCCTGTTCTGTGCCATAGCTACCAGAGGTTTAGCTCAGGTTTAAATTACTAAAACTTTTACTGGACCTAACAAGAATAGTGATATTATTACTTGTGGTGGGCTACCATCCACCCTAACTAATAATCTGCTTTCTCACAGCAATCAGTACTAGAGAAGATTAAAAATATCACTGTACAGTGGTCCCCTAAATATCTTTCCAGAGGAAAGAATGGAAGCTAGATAATTGCAGCTCCTCCTATTGTCAATTATTTGCTTCAGACTCTTCAATTACAAAACTTCCAAAACCTTGATTAAACTATTTATGAGCTCATTTAAAATAAGAAAAAGCTTAGAATTGCTAAATGTAAATTAAAAACAGTAGAAAAATGCACAAGGTTGTGCAAATATCAAATAGCATCTAGTCCTCCAAGCCAAACCTTAGCTTCCATTGAGGCTCAAACGTCTCAGTAGATTCTAGCCGAGAAGGAAATCTATCAGCCACATGTTCTGCTAGCTCTAATTATTGAAGCTAGCAACATACTATACAAGATATTTTTGATAATTTCTGACACACTTAAAGCAACATATAAAATTGAATCCAAACTCATGAGCAAAATATTTAAATCTAAATTACTCTCCTTTTGGAAAAGCACTAGGTTAAAATTAAGGAGAAATTGTTATCTAGGGTCACCTGGGAGGAAAATAAGTATTCATGTTATCAGCCTTCGGCTCCTCCAAATCTTTTGCACAGCTCCAACATGAATACAAACTCCAGAACAACAACTTTATTCAACTTTTTGAGATTGGGATTTGCTATAATAGAACAAGTAAGTTTATCAATATTCTCTAGATATTATGAACATATTAAAGAGTTTTCCCACATCGAGCAAAGTTGGTTCACAAACTGTAGCAAAGTTAATTATAAAGTGTGTGAGAAATTGGGTTGTTGGTTGACGGGTGTTGGCCCAGGTCAAGCAACAGCCACAATCCCTGGCAGGGTGAACCACAAAAAGTCACTAAATTAACCTGTGGTTAACCCTGAGTAGCTTGGCACAAAAAGCACACAGGTTTAACTTAGAGGCAATGTGTAAAGTATTTATGTAGCACACATAAAGTAACAAAGTGAAAACGCAATACAAGAAACAGCTCACACCAATTTAGAAAAATAGAGTACATTTTAATAAATTAGTTGACACCAAATTGACATAAATCCAATCAATAGAACCAGAGTTACAAATTTTAACGTTTTTAGTAAAAGCTACCGCCTAAAAGATCAGAGCACCAAGTGAGGACATCTAGTCATGCGAGACCGGGTCAAAGTAGAAAAACATTGCCGACCGCAATGAAGCACGGGTCGGATACAGGAGCTGAATTGGGCCCGGTCTGCGCTTACCTTTGGTTTTAGAAGAAATTCTGGTGAAAAAGATCTGAGAAGGTAAAGTTCAGTGGGGCAAGACTGCAGGCGGTGTCCGAGGAGGGAGGGTCATTGTCGTCGGGGAGCCGCTGGATGAAGTCACAGTGAAAATTTCAACATTCAGACGTAGTCATTTTTATGAAAGTCAAAAATCTCCAGTGAGACGAATAATGCTGTAGCCAATGAGAGTTACCGGAGGTCAGTTACCCCTTTGGCGAAGGACCGCTGAACAGGATTTGCTGCTGCCGAGAAGAACGTTGCGGAAGCTACCACAAAGTCAGGCCTACCAACGATGCACCTTGGGTGCATCAACGAGCAGGTTGTACCCAGTCTTCCCTCGGTTCTCACAACAGTTTTTAGCCAAAAATGTTCTAAATCCCAAGTTTTGGATTTTGGCTATTTGGGCACCTTCAGCATCACCACCAAGGGTCCAGGACTGGAGGGTCACCACTAGGAGATTAGGACTCACTCAGGTTGGGTCCAGGTGCGAATTCAAGATAGTGGGAGCCTGTTATGTCCCTGTGGCTCTGAACAGGAGGCCATCGAACTAGCCCTTGGAGTCACTCTGCTATTCTTGGGGTCAGGTGGAGAAGCAGGGCTTTAAGCAGCAGGACAGGCCTCTGAGGGTTCAAGGCAGGTTCCAGGCAGCAAAACAGTTCTTCCAGGTGCAACAATGCAGTCTTGTGGAGTACACAGCAGGCTACAGCAGCAGGCAGTCCTCTGAGAGTCCTTATGAGGCTCCAGAAAGTGAACTGAACGTGGGTCTGAGGCCCCTATGTTATACCTGATGCCTTCTTTGATGTGGGAAAAGTTTCTAGAGGTTTAGTTTTGAAGTGCTTTGAATTTTCTGACTCCCTTGCCCTGGCTCCAAGCTGCCTGCAGAGACAATGCAGCTGCGACAAGCCCTTTGCGTGAAGTCAGAGCATAGCCTATTCAGTTTCAAGTAGGGCATTGCCCAGCTTCTCCCCCATCCTGCCAGAAGTTGGCCTATTCTGGCACCCCTAATCTCTCTATTGGGTGACTGTCTGGGAGGAATTCACAAAGTCCTAACTACCACCTACACCCAGTCATGTGACCCAGGGGAGGCTGCAGGCACCAAACAGCAGAAGGCAGGAAAATGCCAACTTTATAAAAGTGACAGTTTCAAAATTGTAATTTAAAATCCGACTACACCATTAAGAAGGATTTTCAATTACAATTTCATAGATACCAAACATGAAATGCCTATCTATCCCCAATCAAACGTTAGCACTTATAAAAAGGCAAAGGTTATCCGTTGGGACTGGTAGACCTCACAGTAGTGAAAAACGAACTTAAGAGGTTTTCACTACCAGGACATGTAAATCTTAAAAGTACATGTGAAACCGTTTAATTACAATGCACCCTGACATATGGGCTACCTAGGGCCTACCTTAGGGGTGACCTATATGCAATAGAAGGGGAATTTAAGACTGGGCAAGGGAATTATAGTGCCAAGTCAAATTGTCAGTTTAAAACTGCATTAAGGTTGCAATGGCAGGCCTGGGACATGTTTTAAGGTGGCTACGTAAGTGGGTGGCACAGTAAGTGCTGCATGCCCACTAGCAGCATTTCATTTACAGGTCCTGGGGATATGGTACCACTCTACAAGGGACTTATAAGGACATTAAATGTGGCAATTAGGTGTAAGCCAATTTTATCATATTTAGGGGTGTGAGCACAAGCACTTTAGCACTGGTTAGCAGTGGTAAGAGGCACAGAGTCCTAAAGCCAACAAAAATGAATTCAGAAAAATGTGGTGGGTAAAGCCAAAATGTTTGGGGGTGACCCTGCAGAGAGGGCCAGGTCAAACAAAGTGGAGTAAATCTAACTGATTTAAACCAGTCTCCTATATCTGAGGACAAGTGGGTAGAATTTGGTAAAACACCTCCTTGTCCATCAGGCACTCTTACAACCCTATTTTGCCAAACCATTCAATCAGATGCAGGCGATCTCTGCATCATACATGGTTGAAAACACATAAACACTTATTGGGATGATTTATGGCACTACACCACAGATATCATCTGTTAGACCTGGCATCCTTGGCATGGTTTTCCCCTGTCTTTTTGCCTCTGCCTCCTGTATTTTTGCTGTCTGCTGGATTGTGCTTTGCTGATCTAGATGCTTTGGGCACTTTGCCATTGCTGATCAGTGCCAAAATGCAAGTGCTCCCTATGTAAATTATGTTATGGATTTGTGTTTCCATGATTGGCATGTTTGATTTACTGGTAAGTCCCTACTAAAGTGCACTAAGAGTGCCAGGGCCTGTCAATCGAATGCTACTAAGTGGGCCTGCAGCACTGGTTGTGCCACCCACAGAAGTAGCCCTGTAAAGGTATCTCAGACCTGCCACTGCAGTGTCTGCGTGCAGTTTTTACTGCCATGTCGACTTGGCAAGTGCACCCACTTACCAAGCCCTAACCTTCCCTTTTATTACATGTGAGTCACCCCTAAGAGAGGCCCTGGTTACCCTTATGGGCAGGGTGCAATGTATGTGAAAGGTAGGGCATGTACTTTGTGTGTGACATGTCCTGATAGTGAAATACAGTGTAATTCGTTTTTCACTATTGAAAGGATAGAATGGGAGACACTTTGTAACGTCTTACAAGTATAACTTCCCACTGGGACAAGATAGAAAGATGGAGTTTAGTATGCCTGAACTCAGAATATAGAAATGCATCTTTTAGTAAAGATGATTTTTATATTGTGGGTTTGAAAATACCTCTTTTAGAAAGTGGGTATTTTCTTGCTTAGCCATCCTATGTGCCTCTGCTGGTTTGTGGATAGACTGTCTGGCTTTGGAGTGACAGGGGCTGGGGATGTGCATTCTCTTAAGACAGCCATTGGGGGGGTTGAGGTGTGTCCTGCCTTTCCTGGATAAGTCAGGGCTGGGTTGAATAGACCTGGGCTGAATTTAGTGTAGTGGGAGGAGATTTCCTTGCACCCAAATAGGCCTGGTCTACCTTGGACAATGCTGTCTCCACCTCCTGCCAGGAAGCTGGGCCAGAGAGGACAGAACTGGTTTGGACTGAGCACAGACACTCTCTGCCACATGACAACAAAGGGAAATGTGGTATAAATATTGGGGCCAAGACCCCAGGACTTTGGAAAGGACTGAACTTTCTGCAACTTCTTTGTTTGAGTTTCTCCAAGGGCTTGAGGTAGAGCTTGCCCCCTGTTCAAGAAGTCTCAGGAACTGCAAAGACTTCACCTTCTACTGGGTCCCACCTCTCGGACCGCGTGTCTCAGTTGCCCTAGAGAGAAACCGCAACCGGATGCCGCCACCTAGACCGCCGATGGTTCCGTGACCTGAAGGCACTGCAGAGGGCACTGCCGCACTTTGCACCGCAACCCTGGTCTCACTGCCGCCGATGACCGCCCTCACCACCGAGCCTCTGCTTGCACCGCGTCCTGTGGGCACGCACTCCCCACCGCATCACTTCACTCCGCCGTCCTGGTCTCACTGATGACGCCATAGCCAACTGACATCGCCGCCATGGTCTGCACCGTGGTCTGGGGGCACCGCTCGTAAGCTACACAAAGCACTGCCCCGTCCCATACCGCAACCGGGGCCCACCGACACCAGCTCCCATCAACCGGCACTGCCACCTGCACCGTGACCTGTCAGCACGGCAACGGGCACCATCCCACTTCACACCGCTGCCCCGGTCTCACCGCGGCCGCTGGACGACCATCACCCAGCCGCTGCCTGCACCGCGATGTGCGGGCACAGCACGCCGACCGCTCCACTTCACACCGCAACCGCAACTGTTGCCTCAACCGGCCTGCAACAACGAGGTCGGCCGGACCCAAAGATTCTGTTTACAAGGCTTCTGACGCCGGTCCCCACTGACATGGTCAACTGAAACTGGTTGTTTTCAGCACCGCGGAAGCACCGGACGGAGCTACTGACTTCAAGGAACTTGGGGGCATATTAGCAACAACAGGCGAAAATTATCGCTAACCGCGCTTAGCGCGCATTTTCTTAACGCCGCCTATCGCTGGATATTATCGCGGAGATAACATGCTATTAGCAAGGTTTATCTCCAATGCGATAAAATATCCAGCGATAGCGGTGAAATGCGTGAATATCGCTGGAAATCCAGCGATATTCACGCATTAACGCCATGGTGGACGTAGGCTGACAATCCACCTCCTATTCTACAAACAGGTAAGTCATGTTTTTAGCAGGTGTTAAATTTTAGCGATATTCGCGCTTAGCGCAAATTTTTTTAGCGCTTCGCCTGCGTTGTTAATAGGGAGAAGTTGTGTTAGCGACTGTTTTCAGTCGCTTTTAGTTGGGAACGCCTACCTTGCATGTCATTAGCGATATTTATCGCTGGCATGCAAGGCGATGGGAAAACGGGCCGCTATCGCCAGAAAGCTGTCGCTAACGCCTGTTAGCGACAGCTTGCTGATAGGGCGATAAAAAAATCGTCGCTTTAGCAGCAAAAAGTGCCGCTAAAGCGGCGATAAGGCCCTTGCTAATATGCCCCTGCATTTTTAAGGTTATTCTTGCAAAGTTCATATTTTGATTATTGTATTTTAGATTTTTGTCATTTTGGTCTTGTTTAGTTTAGATAAAGATTATTTATTTTTCTAAACTGGTGTGGTGTCCATTTGTAGTGTTTTCACTGTATTACTGTATGTGTGCACAAATGCTTTACACACTGCCTCTAAGATTAGCCTGCCTTCTCATACCAAGCTACCAAGGGGGGAGCAGTGGTTGTCTAAGGACGTAACTCCCTTATCCTGACTAGAAGCAAGGGTCCCTACTTGGAGAAAGGTGCAAACCATTGCCAACTAGAGACCCCCATTTCTAACATGGCAGGGGTGGGATTCGGACTGCATTTGTGCCTAACATACAGTGATTGGTGTACACTACTTGTATAGTGCAGACCATTACACAACCACATACTATTTGGTAAATTTTTTCTATTTGGACTTTTCTGCAACTTGTGAACTGCCAATGTTTGTAATGTCTAAACCAGCATCCATGGCATCTGTGGATATTGAGTTTGAAGAGGATAGGGTGGAAACCTACACTGTGCCACAATTGAAATCCATCTGCAAGAAATTTAAAATCTCAGTGAGAGGCCTCACCAGAAAGAAGGAATAACAAAAGGCGCTGAGGGCCTGGTTGGAATCAAGGAATGCCAGTGGGCATACCAAGGAGCCTATGGTGTTGGCTGAGAATTTAGATGAACAGCAGGATGGACTATTTGTTTTGCCTGGAGGAAGGGTGCTTTCAAGGGAGGGCAGCAGTGTGTCTTCAAAGGGGCTGTCTCCAGAGGAGCTGGCGGACAGAGAGCGAAGCATAGTGCATGAGATGGAGCTCGCGAAGCTCAGGTTGGGGAAAGAGAGTGACATGGAGGACAAGAAATTGGAGTTAGAGAGGCAAAAACTTGCCGTGGAGGAAAAGAGGATGCTCTTAGAGCATGAGAGAAGTTTGAAGGAGCTGGGCATAAAAGCCAAGAGTGTGGAGTCCAGTTCCAATGGTGGCAGCTTGTCTTCAGTGCATCTGGAGGGGAGGGTGCATATTCACAAGGAGGTGATCAAGGATTTTGTGCTTAGTGAAGACATTAGTCAGTGGTTCGAGGGGTAAAAGGTATCAATGAGGTCCCACGGGGTCCCTGAGAGAGACTGGGGAGCGGGGTTGTGGAGCTGCTTCACTGCAGAAGGGAGGGACACCTTGCCAGCCTTGCCTGAGGAGGATAAGATGCTTTATGCTCACATGAAGGAGGCCTTGATCAGAAGGTATGGATTGACCCCAGACTGTATAGGCATACGTTCATGGCCTGTAAGAAATCTGAGTCACAAACTTGGTGTGAGTATGTTGCTTCCTTTTGAAGAGCGCTGGATTGTTGGTGAAGGGTAGCCAGGTAACTGATTTTCAGGGGCTCTATGATTTGATGGCATGGGGGCACTTGTCTGCGAATAGTTTTCCAGAGCTACGCCAGCACTTGATTGACAGTAAGCTGAATGACCCCAGGAAGCTTGCTGTGGAGGCGGACCCCTGGGTCAGCACCAGGGTCCACAAGGGGTATGTGAGAAACTTAGCCAAGGGTGGGCAGGGTCCCCAGCAAAAGAATGGGGGGGACAAGGGTAAACAAAAGGAGTTCCAAAAAGGGCCCCAAAATAATTCCCAAGGGAAAGGTTCCCAGCCTCCCAGTGGTAAGAAGCCATGGGTTTCTTCAGGGAAGCATGCAGAGGAGGGTCCCCGCAAATGTTTTGCTTGTGATCAGGTGGGTCACTTCATTGGGGGTCCTAAGTATACACCTGCACCCACTGGTGCACCACCCCATGGGTTGACTAGTGCAGCATTGGGGGAGGAGTTGGACCCACAGGAAGGTTGGGAGCCAGCAGAATTGATCCTTGTCTCACTAGGGGATAGTGAGATGGTCCCAAGGACCCGCAAACACTAAGAAATACGGGCAGTGGGTGACCATTAATGGCCATTGGGTGAAAACTCTGAGAGACACCGGGGCCAGTGTGACAGCTGTTAGTTGTCGGCTGGTGTGTGAGGAGCAAGTGATCCCCAATGTACTTTACCCAGTAGTGTCAGCTCAGAGTGCCTCTGCAAAGTGGCATGAGTTCCCTTTGAGTGGGGGGGGGGCTCAGGTACCTTGAAAGTAGTTGTGAGACCAGCCATGCCTGTTGACTATCTGCTTGGTTACGACCTGGAGAGTTCCCCTTGGGAAAAGGTGGAAAACAGGTCTCATCTGGAGATGTTGGGTCTGCCTGAGTGGGTGTGTGTGATCACTCAGTCAATGGCAGCCGGTAAGGGCGATCAAGAAGACCTGGAGCCTGAAAGAGTGGGCCAGGTGCCTTCCAGAAAGAGAAGAGGCCGGGGCACAGGAAACCACCCCTCGAAATTCCCACGGTCCAGGAGGAGGCAGACCTTGAGGGGGATGCCCTGGAGCCTACAGGGGAGCAAGTGGCCTGCCTGAGCTGACCTATTGGCAGCAGGCAGTGGGCCCCTCCAGGGAGGAATTCTGCAAGGAGCAGCAGGAATGCCCTTCTCTTGTTGGTTTGCGACAGCAGGCTGCAAAGCAGGCAGCAGGTGACCAGTCTAGATCACATTGGATTTACTGGGAGAATGGTCTCCTGTATAGCGCGCCTAAGGTTGCTGACCCTGGGTCAGCCCGTGTGCTGGTGGTACCCCAGCGCTTCAGAGTCTTCCTACTGGGTCTGGCCAATGATGTGCCTCTGGCAGGGTAGTTGGGGCAGGACAAGACCTTTGAAATTATATACACCCACTTCTTTTGGCCCCAAATGCGCAAGCACTCTGACACTCATTGCAGGTCTTGCCCAACTTGCCAGGCAAGTCATAAGAGTGGGAGGAAGTGTAAGGCTCCTCTCCAACCTTTTCCTGTGGTCAGCACTCCCTTTGAGAGGGTTGGTATTGACATTGTGGGGCATCTGGATCCCAAGGCAGCCACAAGCAACAGGTTAATCCTGGTCTTGGTGGACCATGCCACCCGGTACCCCGAGGCTATCCCTCTTAGGACCACAACAGCCCATGTGGTGAGCTGGGCATTGATGGGGATCTATCCCATGTGGGGTTCCCCAGAGAGGTGGTTTCTGACCTGGGTTCAAACTTCATATCAAAGAATGTGACATCCTTATGGACAGAGTGTGGTGTTACCTACAAGTTCACCACTCCTTACCATCCCCAAGGGAATGGGCTGTTTGAGAGATTCAACCAGACCCTCAAAGGCATGATTAAGGGTCTTGCAGAATCTATGAGGCGTAAGTGGGACGTCCTCTTGCCATGCCTGCTATTTGTCCTTAGGGTTCAGTCCCTTTGTGCTCCTGTATGGGCATCCTGTAAGGGGACCTCTGAGTCTGGTCAAAGAAGACTGGGAGAAAGCTTCAAGTAAACCTTCCCAGGATGTATATAGCTACATGCTGGCCTTCAGAAACCAGACCAAGCACGTCAGGCAACCTCCCTCAGGCGAATCTGGAAGCCTGCCAGGAGGAGATGAAACACTGGTATGAGCAGAATGCCACTCTGATTGAGTTTCAACCTGGCCAGAAAGTGTGGGTCATGGCCCCAGTAGAGCGTTGTGCTCTCCAGGACAAGTGGACTGGGCCTTTTGAGGTGGTGGAGCGCAAGAGTGAAGTCACCTACCTGGTGGACTTGCAGTCTCCCAGGAACCTTTTGCGGGTTCTACACGTGAACCGTCTCAACCTCACTTTGAGAGGTCCGAAGTGAACATGCTCCCAGCGACAGATGATGGAATAGGAGACTGAGCCTCACCCTGACCTCATGTCTGCTAAGGAACATGATGGGTCAGTGGGCGGTGTAAGCCTCTCCCCCGCCCTGACCCCTGAACAGCAGAGGGACTGTCGCCAACTGTTGGGGCCGTTTGCCACTCTGTTCTCCCTAACCCCAGGTATCACCCAGTGGTGTGTCCATGATGTGGACACTGGGGACAGCCCTCCTGTTAAACTCAAAATTTATAGGTTGACTGACAGGGTGAAAGCTAGCATCAAGGAGGAAGTCTCCAAGATGTTGGCACTAGGGGTGATTGAGCCCTCAAACAGCCCTTGCGCCTGCCCAGTGGTCTTGGTCCCAAAGGCTCCTGCAACCGGTGCCACCCCAGAATGCCAGTTCTGTGTGGACTACTGAGGGCTCAATTCCATCATCAGGACTGATGCCCACCCCATATCCAGAGCTGATGAGCTCATAGATCAGTTGGGAGCTGCCAAATGCCTCAGTATGTTTGACTTAACGTCTGGGTACTAGCAGATTGCCTTAACTGATGGGGCCAAGTAGAGATCTGCATTTTCAACCCCAGAGGGGCACTACCAGTTCTGGGTTGAAGAATGCCCCTGCCACCTTTCAGAGGTTGGTTAACCAGGTGTTGGCTGGACTGGAGGATTTCAGCGCCGCCCACCTGGATGGCATCGCAGTGTTCAGTGCCACTTGGGAGGAACATCTGCAACATCTCTGGGAAGTGTTGAAGGCCCTGCAGAGGGCAGGCCTCATGATCAAAGCCAGCAAGTGCCAGATCTGGCAGGGCTCAGTGGTGTATTTAGGGCACCAGGTAGGAAGTGGTCAGGTGGCACCCATACAGCCTAAGATTGACACCATCCTGACTTGGGGGCCCCCCAAGACCCAGACAGAGGTGAGGGCCTTTTTAGGTCTCACCGGGTACTACAGGAGGTTTGTCAAGGGTTATGGCATCATTGTTTCCCCCTTGACTGGGCTGACTTCCAGGCCCTGCAATGCGATATGTATGGACAAAAGGTTATTATGACTATAATAAATGACATATATTTTTGATAAAAAATTGCAATGAGAAAATTTTGGGAGATCTTTTATTTTTGTTTCAAGCATTGTTGAAATCATACGTATATACACTATGACTCCTAGATGAATTGACTAACATCTTCCAAAGTACAGCGAGAAAGTCCGCCAATTGATTCAATCAGGCAGTCTGTTTAGTTCTTTTGTGTAGACACAGCTCGGAAGCTACACGAAGCACCACCCTGTCCCACACCGCAGCCGCTGCCCACTGACGCCAGCTACCATTGACCGGCACCGCTGTCTGCACCGTGACCTGTCAGCACTGCAACGAGCACCTCCCCACTTCGCACTGCCGCCTCGGTCTCACCGACACCACTGGACGACCGTCACCGAGCCGCTGCCTGCACCGTGACCTGAGGGCACTGCATGCCGCACCTCTCCACTTCACACCACAACCGCGACAGTTACCGCAACCGGCCCGCACTAACGCGGTTGGCCGAAACCATAAGTACTGTTTACAAGGCTTCTGACACCGACGCCGGTCCGCACCGACGTGGTCGACCTAAACTGTTGCATTTGGTTGTTTTCAGCACCGCTGTGGCACCGGACGGAGCTGCTTACTTCAAGTAACTGCATTTTAAAGGTTATTCTTGCAAAGTACATATTTTGATTATTGTATTTTGGATTTTTGTCGTTTGGTCTTGGTTGGTTTAGATAAAGATTACTTATTGTTCTAAACTGGTGTGGTGTCCATTTGTAGTGTTTTCACTGTATTACTGTATGTGTGCACAAATGCTTTACACACTGCCTCTGAGATAAGCCTGCCTGCTCATGCCAAGCTACCAAGGGGGTGAGCAGGGGTTGTCTAAGGGGAAAACACCATTACCTTAACTAGAAGCAAGGGTCCTTGCTTGGGCAAAGGTGCAAACCATTGCCAACTAGAGACCCCCATTTCTAACATCATCCAATTAACCGTTTGATGGAACCACACACTAATATATTTGGGCTTTCATGTCTCACCAGCATAAATCTCTGTTAGCAAACAACACAACCTGCTTCTCAATCTACTACTTACTACTGGAGTTAAAAATCCTCTCTTACTGGTAACATTTTAATAAACTATCTAAACATACTTGCTGGGCCTGGGGCTCCCACATCCACATATGTGACGATATCATAGCGGTAACAAAAACCGTTTCTCTGGTCATAGCTCTCTCTGGGATTGCCTAGAGAAACACCTACAGACTATTCGACCACAGTGAGCACTTTCACAGACTCCAGCGCAATGTTTCCTTTCTGGAATGTATTATGACAACAACTGCAGAACCACAATATTTTATTTTACCTCTCTCCTTAGTTCTTCCCGAGTCCACAGGTAGAAGATGAATCATACCATTTTCGAAACCCACTTGTCCACATCTCTGGATACTATGCATCGTTAACATGTAAGGGCCTTCCTTTTCCTCAGCTTACTTCATTATATTTGTCTTTTCTCTTCTCAAATTTTTCTCTCCGGCATCTTGAGAATTTCCGCATGCGTGTTCCTAAATATGGCCTCAAAATTTCGATATGTGTTGGATATTCTTGTCCGCAATTTCAGTCTGTGCGCCATCGGTCTCTGCATTGCCTAACCCAGTGCTTTAAATGGGCCGGTACTCACCGGTACTGAGTACTGGCACTTTTTAGTTTTGTCTCCTTATGTACCGGAACTTCTTCTTGGACAAATAAGAGTATCAGTACTCATGGTGGCCCAGCACTGGTGCAGGCACCGTTGTGCTCAGCAACGTGTATTCAAATCATCCCCCAGCCCGAGGATAACCAGGCAGGGAGCAGTATACATAACACTATCATTATGCAGCAACTGCTTCATGATTCCTGTGCAGGGCCAGCCAACTTCCAATTGGCTAATTAGCTACAGGAAGGTGGAATATATAGGCTGTTGCAGGCACATTCTTTGCCTGTCTGAGTCTACCTCTGCCATTCGGTCAGTGTGTCCTTGTGCCTCCGGCCTTGCTGGAGAGCACTTAATCTAATTCACATCAGCTGGCTCGAGGACCGGAGTGACTACCACTTAGCTCCAGGAATCTCAGTTGAACCCCAGGAGGAAGCAGGAAGGTTAAGAATGCCTTCATCTTCTGGTAAACTGCAGGAAACTAGTTCTGCATTGGCCATTGGCGCAACAGCTATGTTTTTTTGTAAAGTGACACACTTTCTTAACAACAATGAAAGCCACAGACTGTAAATGTCTTTAGCCTGCAATGCGTCTCAGCATTGTACTGAAAGAACAACATGGGGTTAGCCAGCTAAATGTGCCTTGTGCAATGTAAAACGTGCATTAATTCAAACAATGTCAGTGAATATTCCTCACACACCAAATTCTAACAGAAGTTACCAGAGAGGTAACATTGTAGGGGCAGTAAAGGAGCTGTGGCCTAAAGTCTAGAGCTGCCAACTTTGGAATTGTAGAACACGGTTCGAGTCCTGGCGTGGCTCAACATCCTGTGATTGTGGACAGATTCATTGTTTTAAAAACTCTGGGGGTCATTACGATGGCGGGCGGACTTGAGTCCGCCCACCACTGTAACGGTGCCTGGGACTGCCCGCCTGCAACGCGGCGGTCCCGCACGTGAAATTACGATGCGACCGCCACCGTGGCGGTCGCATCTTGCATGTTTACCATTGCGACGGGTGCTGCTGGCTGCAGCACCCGCCGCAATAGTAATAATGCATGCTGTGCCTTTCCCTGCACTACGTGGCAGGCACCATGCGGTGCCTGCCACTCAGTGCAGGGAAATGCAGGGGGGTACCATGGGTACCCCCCCAGTGCACAACCACCTCCCCCCAACACAAGGGGGGCCCGCAACGGGCCCCCAAAACCAATTCCCGCCAGCCTTTCAATGGCGGTTTACCCCCCACGGAAAGGCTGGCTGCGGCCAGCATTGTAATATGGTGGAAGGTGCCTGCTAGGCACCGCCACCATTTTACACATGCAGACCGCTCCACCAAGCAATCGGAACGATTGCCTGTGGCAGAAGCGTGGCGGGCGGTCTTTGCGACCGCCGCGGCCGCAAAGCAATTCCCCCGCCATCGTAATGTGGCGGGGGAAATGGCTGGCGGTGGCGGGCCTTCCGCCATCATAATGCCCCCCCTCTGTCCCAAAGAAATTGACAACATGGACACAAGCAGTAGTAAGTATTTATTAGGACGTTGCCATTTATTAAATTCAGGACTTTGGTGACTCTCAAATTTCAAAATCGTTCTGGCCCTGCCAAATCACTTTATGAATGTTTTAGTTCAAGTTGCTAGCCCCATCAAGCCCAGATGTTGATTTTGTGTGTGTCTGAGCATAGGGTATCAGTCATATTATTGCGTGGTAGAATTGCTGAGTTGATTCTATTTGTCCACTTCTCATTCGACATTCTTACAATGCATGCAGATTTCTTGCATATAAAACCTGAAAAATTTGTAACATAGCTAGACTGCCGTCCTGACCCAAACTCCACCTCTTTCCCCACCCCAAACTCCACCCCTTGTCCAAAGGTCCATTTCGTGAGTACCTGCACTTTTTTTCACATTTAAAGCACTGCCTAGCCATACAACTCAGTATTGTTTGATTTTCTTCTTCCTCACGTATCAAGCTAATAAAAAATGTGACCTAAAAAAGCAAAGTAGGTTTTTACTTTTATTCAAAATACAGCACGAGACGTGAGCAGGTTTCACCTGTGTGAAATGGTGGCACGCTTAGCGAAGGATGGGCAGCTCATAGGAGCTACTTTTACTTTCGGGAATTCAAGGTGCAGTATTCTGCCTGGGCACAAATTGAGTACTGAGGGAATGATTTTAGAGATGCTTAAAATGTTAAGTGCTTTCCTGTTACACAGAGTTTGGGTTGCGTTAGGTAAATACTTCTAATAAACTAAAGACAAAGTAATGCTTTCTGGAAAATTTGGGAATGCATTGGTCTACTCGGATGGTGCTTCGCCTCTAGTGGTGATTATGTGGCACTGCAAACCAATACTAACAGAGTCTGAGCCAGCCATAATAACGCAATAGTGGGTTCATGTGATAGGGAAGGTGGTTTAATACACAAAAGAATGCTTGGCTTTATAGCAGACAGGGTGGTTAGCACACAAACAGCCCTTATTTTCTGTCACGCTGTATGTGTCAATGATTGTTTCATTGCACAGCTATCTGATCTTGGCGTGCCTCGTCTTCCTTTTGTAGCAGTTTGACATTGAATTATACACATTTATAATAGCAGGTCAAGTGTTTTTATAAGCATTCACGGGTCGTGCAGAACAAATGACCTTCCTATTTCCATAAAAAGACCTTAATGGTGTATTTGTTCTAACTAGAGAAATACATCATGACTGTTGAAGGGATTTGTTTATGAGTTGTACTTCCTGTTTGCGTTGAATGTTATCTGCTTCTATTTCATCACACGTCCTGTTTAAATTGGCAATAGAAGGCTAATTTTATCGCTGGAGCTGAATATTTCATAGAGACTCCTATGTCATCTGTCTGCCTTTGAGTTGTGGACTGCTGGCTTCATCTCTGCACCGCTATTTCCCAGTTCTAGTCTGGAATCTCCTCAACTCTATGCCATAGATTTTTTTATCATTTAGTAATAATTCAAATAGCTTCATTGTCTCAGACTTTTTTAAACAACATACAAAATAAAATCCGATACCATATCAACTCAGATCAAATAAAATATATTCAAATGTGCCTTAAAAAGCTGTCCCTTCTCAAAATTGAACAGGAAGCATTACATTTAAAACAGCAACCATCAGACATCAGTGTCAAAATCCCTCCCATCAATACCACTTTCTATTTCCTAAATTGCTTGAGTCAAGTAGTTAGTTATGTTACCAACCACTTTTGGAGTGGACCCCCTGAAACATTATAGGATTGTTTCTGTGATAGTTCTAATTCCCTTGCTATTAAAGATAGGTTCTTCTTACAGCGGTCAAGAAGTTCAGGAAGGAGGAAAAAAATATGCTCCAAGGATTCTGGCCCTACCTGGCACAGCTGCACGGATTGCTGAACAAATCAAACATTCAACCCAGTCAAGAGATCTGGGTTAAATCCATCATTCTTTTGCTCACCATGCCTCCCCAGTTTGAACCCACCAATATGCAAATCAGTCTTATGTCCTGAGTGATCTAATATGTGAGGTCATAAGCAGTGCATTGTGGGGGTTTTAGCTATAGTTAGCTCAGGTAACTATAACTGCTGAATTTCTATAGTTTTGCATGATGAAATCTGAGCCTAACTATAACGATCCTGTAACTTTTGATTTTTTTCAGTACATTTCTAAGTTTTCTAAAATTCTATTTCCTAACTATAACATACCTGTAACCTTTGATTTTTTTAGTGAATTTCTAAGGTTTTTCTAAAAAAATGTTCATAACTGTAATCTGTGATGTTTCACAGTGGATGTGTGAGCACCTGTGTGGGTCTGTTAGTGGGTGTATAAGTGTGTGTGTGGGTCTGTGAGTGGGAGTGGGAGTGTGTCAGTGGCTATATGAGGTGGACAATGAATGCGTGAGAGGGTCTGTGAGTGAATGTGTGAATGCCTCTGTGGGTTTGTCATTGGTTGTGTCACAGCCTGTATGTATCTGTGAATGGTGATGCGAGTGCTGCTATGGATCTCTTTTTGGGTGTGTTAGTGAGTTTTCATTAATCTTCAAAGAAAATTCCCACACATTTCTCTCTTTTTAATCTGTTAATTCATATCTGAATCATTCTTTGGAGCTGTCTTGTGCTACTAGTGCAGAACTGTGCTTAGGGCTTTTTTTGGTCATTTTTTACCATCCAAATTGGCAACAGGAGGCAGTGACCAGCAGGAGGTGCCACAGCAGACAGAGGAGCAGGAGGAACATCTGGAAGAGTCTGGCAATGAGGGACGAGCCCCTAAAAGGCAAACTATTGCCTGGGAGTTTTTTTTACAAATCCCATCTGGGGAATCGAAAACGGTTGCAAAATTTGTGAAATGCAGCCTTTGTAACAAGACCCTCTCAAGACGAACAGTCAAAAAATATTCATGTGGTACAACTAGTATGTTGTACCACTTGAAAACCTACCACAGGAATAAATTGAAGAGGGCACAGACGGAGAGAGCTGGTGAGGGGCCATCCACATCCAGGGCTGCATCACCTGTTCTTGGGGAGAGAGTGGCATCAGAATTGAAGAGACATCGACCACAAATTGCTCCTGAATTAAGATGTATAGGGACATATTGCCTTGACAGCAGCACTACGCTGACAGTTGGAGGCCAGTCTTGGAGGCAGCATGGCAACATACTTGCTAATTTTGTTTTATAATTTATCCCAGTTTTTGCACTGTTTTTGTGCTTCTGGTTGGAATCTCCTCTCCCTCTCGTTCCCATTTTGTTTGATAAAAAAAACAAAAAAATATACAAAACGTTAGAAAATCAAAAAAATAAATAAAAAACCCAGCTCCAAAAAAAAGAAGAAACAACATTTCTTGTCAGAATCACTTTTTATGGTTAAAAAAAGATAAAATGTATGTCTGTATATATAAAGAGGATTTGTAACTGTCTATATAGGTGAGTGACTGGCTGTATGAGTGTGTGACTGGGTAGCTGAGTGCCTGCATTAGTGTGTGAGAGACTGTATGAGTGAGTGTATGAGTGGGTTTATGAGTGACCGACTGGGTGTAAGAGTTGCTGTATCAGTAAGCTAGTGAGTAAGTGGCAGTATGAGTGTGTGAGTGTGTGTGTGTAAGTGCTTGTATGAAGGAGTGAAACACTGCATGACATGATGTATCGGTTAGTGAGTGAATGAATGCATGACTGCCTTTGTGGGTGAGTGAGTGACTGTGTGAGGGGCTGGAAGTATAATTCAGTAGCTATGTCAGTGGCTGTATGGCTAAGTGAGTGTCTGTGTGAGTGACTATATATGTGAGTGATTGGGTGTGTGAGGAGCTACATGGGTGAGTGAATGAGTATGGGAGTGGCTGTATCAGGTAGTGAGAGGGTTCATGAGTGGGGTAAAGGTTAGTGAATGGGTGTGTCAATGTGTGTATGAGTGAGTGCATGAGTGGTGTATGGGTGAGTGAGTGCATGTGTTAGTGGCTGTATGGGTGAGTGAGAGGGTGTGAGAGTAACTGCATGGGTGAGTGAGTGGGTGTGTGAGTGGCTGTATGAGTGAGTGTGTGAGTGCTTGTAAGAGGGAGTGACAGGGTCCATGAGTGACTGTATGAGTGAGTGAGTAGATTCATGAGTGGTTGTATAGGTGAATGAGTGCCTGTGTGAGTGGCTGTATGGGAAGTGTGTGGGTTTGTCAGTGGGTGTATAAGTGAGTGAGAGGGTGTATGAGCAGAGTCTGTGTGAGTGAATGGGTGTGTCAGTGGTTGTATGGGTGAGTGCATGAGTGGTGTATGGGTGAGTGAGTACATGTGTGAGTGTCTGTATGGGTGAGTAAGTGGGTGTGTAAGTAACTTTATATGTGAGTGAGGGGTGTGTGAGTAGCTGTGTGGATGAGTGAGTGGGTCTGTCAGTGACTATGGGTGAGTGAGTAGGTATATGAGTATCTCTATGTGTGAATGAGTAGGTACATGAGGGGTTGTATGGATGAGTGAGTGGGTGTATGAGTGAGTAATAGGGTGGGTGAGTGGAGTATGGGTGAGTGAATAGGTGTGTCATTGGCTGTATGGGTGAGTGAGTGCATGTGAGTGGCTGTATGGGTGAGTGAGTGGGTATGTGAGCAACTGTATAGGTGAGTGAGTGGGTGTGTGAGTAGCTGTGTGGATGAGTGGGTGTGGCAGTGTCTGTATGGGTGAGTGAGTGGCTGTATGTGTGACTGAGTGGTGCATGAGGGGCTGTATGGGTGAGTGAGTAGGTATGTTAGTGGGTGTATGAGTGGACTATGGGTGTGTCAGTGGTTGTATAGGTGAGTGAGCCCATATGTAGAGTATGGGTGAGTAGAGTGCATGTGTGAGTGGCTATATGGGTTAGTGAGTGGATGTGTAAGTAGCTGTATGGATAAGTGAGTTGGTATATGGGTGGTTGTAAGAGTGACTAAGAGGGTGCATGAGTTGGTGTATGGTAAGCAAGTAGATGTGTGAGTGCTGCCTGGGTGAGTGAGTTGGTGTGTGAGTGGTTGTATGGGTGAGTGAGTGGGTATGTCAGTGCTTTTTTGGGTGAGTGAGTGGTTATGTCAGTGACAGTATGGGTGAGTGAGTCTGTGTGAAAGTAGCTCTATGAGTGTGTGAATGGGTGTGTCAGTGACTGTATGGGTGAGTGAGAGGGTGCATGAGTGACTGTATGGGTGAGTAAGTGGCTGTCTGAGTGCATGTGCAAGTATATGAGTGGTTGTGTGCATTGGCTGTATTGGTATGTGTCTGTGTCTGAATGTCTCAGTGGCTGAATCACTCTCTGCCTCTGTGTGTACCTTGATGATCTATGGGGCATATTTACAAGGTGATATCACCACCAGAACATCACTTTTAGTGATGTTCTAGTGGTGATATATACCCTTCTCCATATTTACAAAGTGGCATTAAGCCACCTTTTGTGGCTTAACATCGCCTTGTACATAAGGCCCCTTTACACGCACCACGTAGCATGAAAGTGGCATGCAATGGGTGTTGCTGTGGGTGTTCCTTGAAACACCCATTGCTTTTGATGCTGGCCGAGATTTACAAGGAGGTGTAAATCTGAGGCAGTGCCAAAAACTAAGGCTATGCAAGAGCAGGCATTAGAATGGTGAAACTAGGAGAAATACTTTTATTTCTCCTCGTTTTTGCTTTTTCTATGTGTGCTGCATTCTGCAGCACACATAGAAAGAGCAAAATGCCATTAATGATAGTTTATGGGGAGGAAGGTGTCCCTTCATGCAAATAAACAATAATTAAATAATGGCAATTTGCTACTTTTATGTGTGCTGCATTCTGCAGCACACATAGAAATTTATTATTTATTTAAGAAATTTATAATGCGCGCAGCTATCTCAAGGGTTTTCCGGGTGCAGGATAGAGGCAGCTAACAGTGACACCAGCAGACAGCTAGAAATGCCAAATCTTCAGATTCTTACGAAAGGCAAGTAAGGAGTTGCAAATCCTAAGAGAGGCTGGGAGAGAATTCCACAGCTTAGGACCAAGGTAAGCAAAGGAACATCCTTTTTTTTTTTTACGGAGTTTTATATAGCGCGTACTTGACCCGAATCAGGAATCAGAGCGCTTTACATAGCACCAGTTGCATTACATGAGGACACATTCATTTTTGTTAGGCACGGGGCGATTAAGTGATTTGCCCAGAATCACAGGATGTTCAGCGTCATTGCCGAGACTCGAACCCAGTTCCCCAGATTCGAGGTCAACCGCCCTAGCCGTTAGGCCAACTCCTCTCCCAAGGGACACCTTCCTGCACATAAACAATCTTTCCCCTACAACGCAGCATGTCTGCGTTGGCGCTAGGCAGCTAAATAAGCACCAGCGCACTGAGAAATGCAGGGCTGCATGGTATTGTACTAAATAAGTTGCAGCCCTGCATTTCAGAAGTGGCGGAGCATGGCGTTAAGCCAAGGAAGCTAAAGCCATGCTCTGCCACTTCTCTCGTAAATATGCTCCTAAATAGGAGATTACATTACTGCAATAGATGTTGCCATTCATCTGTATAAAAAGAAAAGAAACATACATTTAAGTTAGTATAACATTTGACAGAATTATGCAATACATTTTTAATTCCTACAATGAAAATGTTCATATTGTAAACTAAACAGTAGAAATTTCTTATGCTGTAATTGTATCTGACATTACATTAAAACATTTTATTTTCCCTTTTTTAACTGTTCTCAGCTTTCATACTTCATCACCATAAATGGTGGACTGTTTGAAGTGTCATCCTCGAACAGTGGGGAAAAAACAATCAATAGACTGTAAAAAAACAAAACAAAGCTGCACAGTAGATCACTACAAATAAGTGACACTATGCATTGCACTCACTACAATTAATTAATCAGTTGCTTTTTCTGGATTTACTCCAGTAATCTAAACAATTTTTTTTTAAAAATCTTAAATTATTATGTCTGGTACAATACTACAAATAAATATAAAGTACTCTTCAGTTTTAGAGATCCTTTTGAAAACATCACCTCTGGTAGGCCAAATGATGTTTGAAATGCTGATGATCCATATGCACAGAGTCAAACACAAATAGTATGTAGAACTTCGGTTGAAGATCTCGAATACCTGAAGTAGAATGTATCACTGTCAGTCAGTAAATGTTGGAGCAAATGATACAGTGTAGAACACAATCTTTTGTCTGGTTTTTGTTGAATTTGGTTTACTAGATGTGGTAAATGAAACACTACATTGAGAACAACATTAGCATAGCAGTTGACACCTGAACTGCTTTCCAAAGGGTAACCTACAATATCTCCGTCATTTTCCTGTTTTCTCATCTTAACATCTTCTAGATTGTCCTTGTGTCCTTTCTTTTCTTCAGCATCTGTACACTCTTTTGTAATCTTACATTTTGTTCAGATTATCTGTTTCTGATAAACAGGGTACTGGCCTAAATGAGAAGCGTATACACTTCTTAACCAATTGCACTATCTTACATAGCTAGCATCAGCACTAACTTTCTTCTTATCAAAGTCAATCAAAAACAAACCAGACAATGTTCTTATTCGCAACAATGCTACATATGACATTCCTTCTTAAAATACAGAACTTCCAAAATTAAAAAAGCTGCATCAACACTTAAACTTTGTGATTTATGGATAGTTACAGCATATGCTAGAGAGAGTGGAAACTGTTGGTGTCGCGCTTTTATGTCTTTCACTAGTAAATAATGTATAACACACCAGCCAATCTGTTTTACACCATCTATCTGATCAAATTTTAGGGGCAAGTATTCAATCTCATCTCTATTTGGAAAATTAATTATATCAATTGCACCATTTACTAACCTTTCCTCAACATTTAAATTACAGGGCAAAATGACTCGACGGTTTTTGCTCATGCGTAAATGCTTTTGTAATCGTGCAGTTTTAGATACAGACTCCGCCAAGGTATCCAATTTTGCTTGTAGTTTGTCTGTGAGTTGTATTGTGACTCCCTGATATTTCATTTTATTAATAGGTGTAATTTCCAAAATATTATCTTTCTCCAGTTGTAGTAATTGTTCATTAAAGTTGGAACACTCTTGAAGTGTTAGCATTAAACAAACTATAGATTCCTGTTCTTCAATTAAATTGTACATTACTTCTGTTGCTGTAATATTAGATGGAAATAGTTTCTTGATAAGGCGGTTTTCCAAAGCATATTTCCCTTCTTTTGACAGAACTCCTATACTAATGTCCTCCAGTATATCTCCATATTCCACATCAGCTGCTTGATGCATATTTGTCACTAGTTCCTTGTATTCAAAGTTTAACCAAATATTTACATTGCCAATATTTACCAGAGAATTTCTTGTTTCATTATGCACAAGTGTTTTGAAAACAAGTTGTCCTTTTATGGGAGTAAATTTTAGTAGGTCACCAAACACAATCAAATGCGTTCCTCCAAAGAGTACATCATAGTTTGTTTTTAAATTCTGCTACATTCTTAAGTGTATGAAAGCAAGCCTTAAGTTGGATACCATGCTGACCTCATTGATGATTAAAAGCTTCAGTTTCTTCAATACTCTTGATACCTCATGACAAGAATCACCAGATAATTTCTGGTATTCCAGTTTATTGTCATGTTCAACAGGTAGCATCAGTAGTCGATGTAGAGTAATTCCTTTAATATTATGTGCAGCTAATCCTGTTAGTGCTGTTAAAACACATGACAAATGTGATTCTGTAGTCCTTCATAGATAGCCAGTGAGACATTTAATCAGGAAGCTTTTTCAGGTACCAGCTTGACCACTGATGTATAGTCATATTGGTTTGTAAAAAGAATAATCACACTGATTCCTCTCGTGGAGAAATCCATGCTCTATTTTATCTTTAACTTTATTGTATATTTCTTTTTGTTCATTGTTCAGTTTCAAAGTGTTCAAAATCCACAGTTTCCTCTCTTGCTTGCTGCATTGCATTCCCCTCCTCATTCATAGCTATAGTTGCTTCATTCTGAATTATGGCTTTCCAAGAGGATCTTGACTTGCTGGTGCAGAACTTTGACTGCTTTGTGAACTCTCCTTGGCTATCTCAGCAGCAATGGTTTCTTCCTGTTCAATCTCATCTTTCAACATTTGCAAGTAGGTTGGAAAGATTGAACACTTAATACTGTCTTTCACAGCATTGAAAGAGTCTACATAACAGTCACAGTGGCCAAGTAAATATGATTCAGCGTGCCATGGCTTGAACAACTTCAAAAGTACCAAGTAGAAAAACTCTCTTCTCTCCAGAGTTTGGCAACTTAGCTTTCTATGGTTAATTAGGTTTCCTTTGTTGTGTCTCACTAAACAACCGTGACATCCAACTACTGCAAATCTTCCTTCTTCTATGTTTTCGGTTAGATTATTTCTATATGAATTGTGCTGAAGTACTTCATAGAGACACATGCTTTGAAGATGGGGACTTGTTCTTGGGTAGTATGTATCCAGCATGTTAGTTTTCAGAATGTCTCTACTTTCAGGATCAAATTCTGCAAGGTACTGTATTTCTGGGTAAGATTTAACACTCTATTATGGTGCTTACAAGGCCTAGGCTTACCCATACAATTCCTCTTGACTTGGAGAACAAGCTAGCCAAGCTCAACCTCTCCGAACATTCATAGGATCCTATTTCTGTGTGGGGAAAGCATTTTCAAACTGAAACCGTACAATTTCTACGTAATACTCTTTTCTGCAGAAATCTCCTCCCACATCTCTTTCCTTTCTGTCTTCTCTGATTTTGTTATATATGAAGTCACGTAGAGAGGAACAGCGATGGAATTGCCTACAATAAATTTTAGATCCCTATTTGCATTCCACATCTTCAGAATCACAGGGTTGTAGTCATTGATATACTTGGAAGCCTCTGTTGTTCTGAGGTTGTATGTATTTTTCAGTGATTTCCGTGTCCGGGTATGTCTGACTGCAGACAAAAAGCTGTTGACTCTTCCTTCTGAGATGACAGGTCTAATGGCAATGACGCAACTCTACCTTTAAGACCTTTCTGTAACTCTGTTGAAGGTAACTTCCCTGTCTTTGACTCCATACGGACTATTGCTTAGAATGGATGTATAGACTGTTTAAGAATTGATTCATACACATTTATATTTTGAAGTGCTTGTGGAATTGAAACTTGTTCTAACTTGTTATGGACTGATCTAGCTGACATTCTATTATCCTCCAACTCATTATAATAGTACTTACATATAATTTGTCATGTGGAACAATCAAAGCATTCTTCTATAAATAAATAAGCTGAAATTCTTGCCACTTATCTCTGTTCTCTTCTTCAGTTTTTGAAGACACAACCACATAACGAGTTTGACTTTGTAGTGAGTGCGTCAACAGCGTATACAAACACATTTCGGTTTCTCTGAATAGACTATATTTAATTTTCTAATCTCTTCTTGAAAGTTATCAACACTAATATGTGTGTCCTGTTCCACTGCATCTGCAGATACCAAGTCTTCATTTTCCCTACACTCCTCTTCAGGACCAAAGAAATGGAACTGAACATCATTGCAAACTTTTTCTACCTATGCTACTGTACTATACAAAAGAGTTCTATTAATTTCTCCTAAACATAGGGCTGGAGTATTGACATTGTAAAGCCTCCTAACTAATGTTCACATTTGCGAGTGGTGTACAGCTATCATTCTGAAATGATGAAAGGTGTTTTGACCCACTTTCTTTGATAGATATTCTAGTGAATGTTCCTGTTCATTTGTATAGTTTCTTACCTTGCATGGCTCTAATCATTCCAAAGCCACAATTTTTCTGTTTTAGACTTCTGTTTTAAAACTTAGGTAGGAAAGATCTCAATATATCAATAGATTCCAGTCAAACACTACAAATACTGCTCCAGTCCCATTTATATACAGGGGCCTATCTAAGCCTTCTCTGTACCTCTTCAGCTATGACTTCCTCTATATTTCTAGGTACCATCACCTTGTTTGGAATAGGATTGCCATCCTTCATCTCATAACATCGTCCAGATTCTTCAACTTTATGCTCTAATGTGTTCTCATGGAAGTAGCTTTCATCATTAAAGAAAGGTTCAGTACTAGAAGTATGTCTCCATTCACCACTGAAACTTCTATTGACAAATCTATTTTTTGGCTTCTTTGCCTCAGAGACAACCTTATTTTATCCAGCGTCTTCATTCTGTTTAGAATCAAAATAAATAGCTTCCTCTTGAGGGCAAAGGCCTTATCAACTGCAGCCTCAACACATTCCTTTTGTCTGACAGATTTTCTTCTTTTATATTTCTTCATAGTTGTCATTAGATTGTGAATTACTCTACTACGGAGCATTCTCACACTGGTTTCCTTAAATTGCGTCTGTCATCTGGTTAGACTCTGCTTTTTTGTGCGATTTTTTACTCTTCACATCGTGTACTTTTTCTCCTTTCTTAGTTGATCCGAACTTTATTTTTTATTTACTTCATTTCGCTGACTTTCATGTTGGGCACATACTATCTCAAGAAATGTCTTTGTTCTCTTACCAGCAGCTCTTTTCTCTTTCACCACTATTTCCACATTTTGCCCCTTTTGTTTCTCAGTTGGGTCGAGATAGTATACTTGCCTCTGTTTCTTTCTTCTGTCACTTTTTGATGGCATTGTAATTGTCTATAGTTAACTAGAAATTGACGGAAAACAAAAAAAAACGTAATTTATCTCTTTATTATCTATTATCACATTATATATTTTAGGTAGTTAACTACCAGTGTAAACAGTTCTCTTATTATAATATACATAACATTACTCTATTAATTTTTATATGTACGTCTCTATGTCTTTCTATGTCACACTCTATGCATTAGTCTCTCATTAGCTACACTATTATATCCATTACTGAGTTCCTGTGTATCTACCTATGTTTAAAGGACTATTTCTCTGGGTGGATTATGAAGTTGTGTCACCACTAGTCTACATATCTGAGTGAGAGTAGGAGTCCACCTATAGCAGTGTCATGAAATGTTTAAGTAAATGTGCCAGTATGTGGGTATCTGTTTTACTAATGCTATAGCTCTCTAAATATATATGTAAGTGGCTGAACTAATACCTAAGTGCTTGTTTTAGGGAGTAGAGGGGTGTGTACATGTGTCTGCAACTGCCATTGATACTGCTGCATACATAAGCAGTTTCTCAGTATGTGACTGAATACATAAGTCCTTTTGTAACTGTCTGACTGGGTGAGAGAGGCTCTATGCTTTTGTGAACATGTATGTCAGTTGCTTTATGGGTGGCATTTTCTATGTAGTACTTGGCATATGGGCCTGCAAATGTACGAGTAACTTATTGAACGCAAAAGGACATCTCTTGTTTTTTAAACACAGAGCACCATGCTTTATGGCAAACCTACAGCCTTTCTCAGAAGTAAGTTATGTCTACTAAAACATGGGTTTGAGACTTGACAAACAGCTTTTACATGCCAAGTCGAGTGGGCAGTAAGAGTGCACAGACATGCTTTGCACTATTAGGCCTAACCCATGTTTAAAGGACTATTTTTCTGGATAGATGAAGACGTTGTCTCACTAGTGCCCCACATATCTGAGTGGGCATAGGAGTCCACCGATAGCAGTGCCATGAGATGTTCAAGTAAAGTGCGATAATATGTCAGTAAATTTTAGTACCTCTATGGCTCTCTAATTGTGCATGTAAGTGACTGAAAGAATACCTTAGTGCCTATATAGGAAATAGAGTGTAATGTAGATGTGTCTGCAACTGCCTTTGATACTGCTGCTTACATAAGTAGTTTGTGAGTAAATGTATAAGTCCTTCTGTCGCTATCTCACTTGGTGATAGAGAGGCTCTATGCTTTGGAAACATGTATGTTAGTTGCATTACGGGTGCTCTACTGCATGTAGTCCTTGACATAGGTGTCTGCAACTGCATGAGTAACTTACATAACTCAAAAAGGACATCATTCAATCTTTTAAGCACAAAGCACCGTTCTTTACGGCATACCATCAGTGTATCTCAGAGGTGAGTTATGTGTACTAAAACGTGGGTGTAAGACTTGATGAACAGCTTTTACATGGTAAGTGAAGCTGGCAGTGAGAGTGCACAGACAGGGTCTGCACTAGTAGGCCTCACCCATCTTTAAAGGACTAGTTGAAGAAATTGTGTCACTACTTGCCTACATGTCTAAGTGAGTGCAGGAGTCCACATATAGCAGTGCCATGAGATGGTTAAGTTAATGTGCCGGTAGTTGACTGCCTAGATTAATAACTCTATTGCTGTCTAAATGTATGTAAGAGGCTGAACGAATACCTCAGTCAGTGCCTGTGTTAGCGAATAGAGGGATGTGTAGGTGTGTCTCCAACTGCTTTAAGTTTGATAAGTGGTTTGTGAGTATGTAAGTGAATGTATAAGTCCCTCTAGTACCATCTGACCAGGTGAGAGAGAGCCTCTATGCTTTGGAAACTTGTTTGGCAGTTGTAGTATGGGTGGTATACTCTATGTAGCACTTGGCATAGGTGTCTGCAACTACACGAGTAGCTTACTAAAAGTGAAGAGGACACCTCTCAATCTTTTAATCACAAAGCATCATACTTTATAGCATACCTACAGAGTATCACAGAGGTGAGTAATGTTTACTAAAACATGAGTTTAACAGTTGACAAAGGGCTTTTTTCAGGCCAAGCGAAGCTGCAAGTGAGAGTGCACCGACAGGGTATGTACTAGTAGACCTGACTCATGTTTAAACACTGCATGTTTAACTATGCCTAGCACTCTCATACTACACATGTGGCCCAGTATTAGTTTAAAGAGCATGTCTTCCCATCTAAGCACATACAAACATACCCTATAAATTTATCAACACCTACCCTAAAGAGTATCTAATACATAGCTGTCAAGTTTCACAGGTTCATGTATTACATACACCTACAATGCATGTTTTTCCTTTCATTTCTAAGTCTTGTAGTCCTCTTTTAAAATAGAAAAAATAGGACTACAAGTCCCAGAATTCAAAGAAAAACATTCTTTGTGAGCAGTACATCATGTAAAACTTTGCACATCTTCTAATATATTGTTAAGTATGAGTTTAATCCTTAGCATGCAATTAGAGCATGCAGTAAAACAGCACATGTACAATATTCAGTTCCATGGCACCACATTGTGAACTAACTTCTCACTCAGCTAGTCTGCACCTCGGACAAACTGTTTCATACTCACATACTCAGAAATTGCCTTACTCACCTATTAATAAATACATAAACACACTCACTCTACCACTCATAGATCATCTCATGTAGTTTCAATATTTTTCTATATATTTCATACTCACTTTTAACAACCTCACATACACATATACCATTTCAATAATTTTGTTCCACAAAATTAAATGTAATTCACATACCTGAAAATTTAGGGGCATATTATCAAGAACAAGTGCAAAAAAAAAAGCAAAAAAACACAGTTGATGGACAGAATGCAGAACAATGTCATACATTCACCCCAGTACAGAGATCTGGGCCTAAATCCATCGTTTTCTTGCTCACCATGCCATTTCAGTTTGAACCCAGCCATATGCAAATCAGTCTTGACCCTGTGCCTCATGGGAACAGTCCAGCCCGAACTGCCAAGCCAGGTCCTCCCTGGACTGGAAACAAGCATCCTAGGACCGGTTTCGGGGTTTCACCCCTCTTCAGCCAGGATAGCTTGATTCCAGTGGCATGGAGAGCACGGGACCCACGTCTGGGCATACCCGTCCCACTCGGGGTGACAAATGCAAAAAACACAGTTGATGGACAGAATGCAGAACAATGTCATACATTCACCCCAGTACAGAGATCTGGGCCTAAATCCATCGTTTTCTTGCTCACCATGCCATTCCAGTTTGAACCCAGCCATATGCAAATCAGTCTTGACTCTGTGCCTCATGGGAACAGTCCAGCCCGAACTGCCAAGCCAGGTCCTCCCTAGACTGGAAACAAGCATCCTAGGACCGGTTTTGGGGTTTCACCCCTCTTCAGCCAGGATAGCTTGATTCCAGTGGCATGGAGAGCACGGGACCCACGTCTGGGCATACCCGTCCCACTCGGGGTGACAAATGCAAAAAAACACAGTTGATGGACAGAATGCAGAACAATGTCATACATTCACCCCAGTACAGAGATCTGGGCCTAAATCCATCGTTTTCTTGCTCACCATGCCATTCCAGTTTGAACCCAGCCATATGCAAATCAGTCTTGACCCTGTGCCTCATGGGAACAGTCCAGCCCGAACTGCCAAGCCAGGTCCTCCCTGGACTGGAAACAAGCATCCTAGGACCGGTTTCGGGGTTTCACCCCTCTTCAGCCAGGATAGCTTGATTCCAGTGGCATGGAGAGCACGGGACCCACGTCTGGGCATACCCGTCCCACTCGGGGTGACAAATGCAAAAAAACACAGTTGATGGACAGAATGCAGAACAATGTCATACATTCACCCCAGTACAGAGATCTGGGCCTAAATCCATCGTTTTCTTGCTCACCATGCCATTCCAGTTTGAACCCAGCCATATGCAAATCAGTCTTGACCCTGTGCCTCATGGGAACAGTCCAGCCCGAACTGCCAAGCCAGGTCCTCCCTGGACTGGAAACAAGCATCCTAGGACCGGTTTCGGGGTTTCACCCCTCTTCAGCCAGGATAGCTTGATTCCAGTGGCATGGAAAGCACGGGACCCACGTCTGGGCATACCCGTCCCACTCGGGGTGACAAATGCAAAAAAACACAGTTGATGGACAGAATGCAGAACACTGTCATACATTCACCCCAGTATAGAGATCTGGGCCTAAATCCATCGTTTTCTTGCTCACCATGCCATTCCAGTTTGAACCCAGCCATATGCAAATCAGTCTTGACCCTGTGCCTCATGGGAACAGTCCAGCCCGAACTGCCAAGCCAGGTCCTCCCTGGACTGGAAACAAGCATCCTAGGACCGGTTTCGGGGTTTCACCCTCTTCAGCCAGTATAGCTTGATTCCAGTGGCATGGAGAGCACGGGACCCACGTCTGGGCATACCCGTCCCACTCGGGGTGACAAATGCAAAAAAACACAGTTGATGGACATAATGCAGAACAATGTCATACATTCACCCCAGTACAGAGATCTGGGCCTAAATCCATCGTTTTCTTGCTCACCATGCCATTCCAGTTTGAACCCAGCCATATGCAAATCAGTCTTGACCCTGTGCCTCATGGGAACAGTCCAGCCCGAACTGCCAAGCCAGGTCCTCCCTGGACTGGAAACAAGCATCCTAGGACCGGTTTCGGGGTTTCACCCCTCTTCAGCCAGGATAGCTTGATTCCAGTGGCATGGAGAGCACGGGACCCACGTCTGGGCATACCCGTCCCACTCGGGGTGACAAATGCAAAAAACACAGTTGATGGACAGAATGCAGAACAATGTCATACATTCACCCCAGTACAGAGATCTGGGCCTAAATCCATCGTTTTCTTGCTCACCATGCCATTCCAGTTTGAACCCAGCCATATGCAAATCAGTCTTGACCCTGTGCCTCATGGGAACAGTCCAGCCCGAACTGCCAAGCCAGGTCCTCCCTGGACTGGAAACAAGCATCCTAGGACCGGTTTCGGGGTTTCACCCCTCTTCAGCCAGGATAGCTTGATTCCAGTGGCATGGAGAGCACAGGACCCACGTCTGGGCATACCCGTCCCACTCGGGGTGACAAATGCAAAAAAACACAGTTGATGGACAGAATGCAGAACAATGTCATACATTCACCCCAGTACAGAGATCTGGGCCTAAATCCATCGTTTTTTTGCTCACCATGCCATTCCAGTTTGAACCCAGCCATATGCAAATCAGTCTTGACCCTGTGCCTCATGGGAACAGTCCAGCCCGAACTGCCAAGCCAGGTCCTCCCTGGAAACAAGCATCCTAGGACCGGTTTCGGGGTTTCACCCCTCTTCAGCCAGGATAGCTTGATTCCAGTGGCATGGAGAGCACGGGACCCACGTCTGGGCATACCCGTCCCACTCGGGGTGACAAATGCAAAAAAACACAGTTGATGGACAGAATGCAGAACAATGTCATACATTCACCCCAGTACAGAGATCTGGGCCTAAATCCATCGTTTTCTTGCTCACCATACCATTCCAGTTTGAACCCAGCCATATGCAAATCAGTCTTGACCCTGTGCCTCATGGGAACAGTCCAGCCCGAACTGCCAAGCCAGGTCCTCCCTGGACTGGAAACAAGCATCCTAGGACCGGTTTCGAGGTTTCACCCTCTTCAGCCAGGATAGCTTGATTCCAGTGGCATGGAGAGCACGGGACCCACGTCTGGGCATACCCGTCCCACTCGGGGTGACAAATGCAAAAAAGCACAGTTGATGGACAGAATGCAGAACAATGTCATACATTTACCCCAGTACAGAGATCTGGGCCTAAATCCATCGTTTTCTTGCTCACCATGCCATTCCAGTTTGAACCCAGCCATATGCAAATCAGTCTTGACCCTGTGCCTCATGGGATCAGTCCAGCCCGAACTGCCAAGCCAGGTCCTCCCTGGACTGGAAACAAGCATCCTAGGACCGGTTTCGGGGTTTCACCCCTCTTCAGCCAGGATAGCTTGATTCCAGTGGCATGGAGAGCACGGGACCCACGTCTGGGCATACCCGTCCCACTCGGGGTGACAAATGCAAAAAAACACAGTTGATGGACAGAATGCAGAACAATGTCATACATTCACCCCAGTACAGAGATCTGGGCCTAAATCCATCGTTTTCTTGCTCACCATGCCATTCCAGTTTGAACCCAGCCATATGCAAATCAGTCTTGACCTTGTGCCTCATGGGAACAGTCCAGCCCGAACTGCCAAGCCAGGTCCTCCCTGGACTGGAAACAAGCATCCTAGGACCGGTTTCGGGGTTTCACCCCTCTTCAGCCAGGATAGCTTGATTCCAGTGGCATGGAGAGCACGGGACCCACGTCTGGGCATACCCGTCCCACTCGGGGTGACAAATGCAAAAAAACACAGTTGATGGACAGAATGCAGAACAATGTCATACATTCACCCCAATACAGAGATCTGGGCCTAAATCCATCGTTTTCTTGCTCACCATGCCATTCCAGTTTGAACCCAGCCATATGCAAATCAGTCTTGACCCTGTGCCTCATGGGAACAGTCCAGCCCGAACTGCCAAGCCAGGTCCTCCCTGGACTGGAAACAAGCATCCTAGGACCGGTTTCGGGGTTTCACCCCTCTTCAGCCAGGATAGCTTGATTCCAGGGGCATGGAGAGCACGGGACCCACATCTGGGCATACCCGTCCCACTCGGGGTGACAAATGCAAAAAAACACAGTTGATGGACAGAATGCAGAACAATGTCATACATTCACCCCAGTACAGAGATCTGGGCCTAAATCCATCGTTTTCTTGCTCACCATGCCATTCCAGTTTGAACCCAGCCATATGCAAATCAGTCTTGACCCTGTGCCTCATGGGAACAGTCCAGCCCGAACTGCCAAGCCAGGTCCTCCCTGGACTGGAAGCAAGCATCCTAGGACCGGTTTCGGGGTTTCACCCCTCTTCAGCCAGGATAGCTTGATTCCAGTGGCATGGAAAGCACGGGACCCACGTCTGGGCATACCCGTCCCACTCGGGGTGACAAATGCAAAAAAACACAGTTGATGGACAGAATGCAGAACAATGTCATACATTCACCCCAGTACAGAGATCTGGGCCTAAATCCATCGTTTTCTTGCTCACCATGCCATTTCAGTTTGAACCCAGCCATATGCAAATCAGTCTTGACCCTGTCCCTCATGGGAACAGTCCAGCCCGAACTGCCAAGCCAGGTCCTCCCTGGACTGGAAACAAGCATCCTAGGACCGGTTTCGGGGTTTCACCCCTCTTCAGCCAGGATAGCTTGATTCCAGTGGCATGGAGAGCACGGGACCCACGTCTGGGCATACCCGTCCCACTCGGGGTGACAAATGCAAAAAAACACAGTTGATGGACAGAATGCAGAACAATGTCATACATTCACCCCAGTACAGAGATCTGGGCCTAAATCCATCGTTTTCTTGCTCACCATGCCATTCCAGTTTGAACCCAGCCATATGCAAATCAGTCTTGACCCTGTGCCTCATGGGAACAGTCCAGCCCGAACTGCCAAGCCAGGTCCTCCCTGGACTGGAAACAAGCATCCTAGGACCGGTTTCGGGGTTTCACCCCTCTTCAGCCAGGATAGCTTGATTCCAGTGGCATGGAGAGCACGGGACCCACGTCTGGGCATACCCGTCCCACTCGGGGTGACAAATGCAAAAAAACACAGTTGATGGACAGAATGCAGAACAATGTCATACATTCAGCCCAGTACAGAGATCTGGGCCTAAATCCATCGTTTTCTTGCTCACCATGCCATTCCAGTTTGAACCCAGCCATATACAAATCAGTCTTGACCCTGTGCCTCATGGGAACAGTCCAGCCCGAACTGCCAAGCCAGGTCCTCCCTGGACTGGAAACAAGCATCCTAGGACCGGTTTCGGGGTTTCACCCCTCTTCAGCCAGGATAGCTTGATTCCAGTGGCATGGAGAGCACGGGACCCAAGTCTGGGCATACCCGTCCCACTCGGGGTGACAAATGCAAAAAAACACAGTTGATGGACAGAATGCAGAACAATGTCATACATTCACCCCAGTACAGAGATCTGGGCCTAAATCCATCGTTTTCTTGCTCACCATGCCATTCCAGTTTGAACCCAGCCATATGCAAATCAGTCTTGACCCTGTGCCTCATGTGAACAGTCCAGCCCGAACTGCCAAGCCAGGTCCTCCCTGGACTGGAAACAAGCATCCTAGGACCGGTTTCGGGGTTTCACCCCTCTTCAGCCAGGATAGCTTGATTCCAGTGGCATGGAGAGCACGGGACCCACGTCTGGGCATACCCGTCCCACTCGGGGTGACAAATGCAAAAAAACACAGTTGATGGACAGAATGCAGAACAATGTCATACATTCACCCCAGTACAGAGATCTGGGCCTAAATCCATCGTTTTGTTGCTCACCATGCCATTTCAGTTTGAACCCAGCCATATGCAAATCAGTCTTGACCCTGTGCCTCATGGGAACAGTCCAGCCCGAACTGCCAAGCCAGGTCCTCCCTGGACTGGAAACAAGCATCCTAGGACCGGTTTCGGGGTTTCACCCCTCTTCAGCCAGGATAGCTTGATTCCAGTGGCATGGAGAGCACGGGACCCACATCTGGGCATACCCGTCCCACTCGGGGTGACAAATGCAAAAAACACAGTTGATGGACAGAATGCAGAACAATGTCATACATTCAGCCCAGTACAGAGATCTGGGCCTAAATCCATCGTTTTCTTGCTCACCATGCCATTCCAGTTTGAACCCAGCCATATGCAAATCAGTCTTGACCCTGTGCCTCATGGGAACAGTCCAGCCCGAACTGCCAAGCCAGGTCCTCCCTGGACTGGAAACAAGCATCCTAGGACCGGTTTCGGGGTTTCACCCCTCTTCAGCCAGGATAGCTTGATTCCAGTGGCATGGAGAGCACGGGACCCACGTCTGGGCATACCCGTCCCACTCGGGGTGACAAATACAAAAAACACAGTTGATGGACAGAATGCAGAACAATGTCATACATTCACCCCAGTACAGAGATCTGGGCCTAAATCCATCGTTTTCTTGCTCACCATGCCATTCCAGTTTGAACCCAGCCATATGCAAATCAGTCTTGACCCTGTGCCTCATGGGAACAGTCCAGCCCGAACTGCCAAGCCAGGTCCTCCCTGGATTGGAAACAAGCATCCTAGGACCGGTTTCGGGGTTTCACCCCTCTTCAGCCAGGATAGCTTGATTCCAGTGGCATGGAGAGCACGGGACCCACGTCTGGGCATACCCGTCCCACTCGGGGTGACAAATGCAAAAAAACACAGTTGATGGACAGAATGCAGAACAATGTCATACATTCAGCCCAGTACAGAGATCTGGGCCTAAATCCATCGTTTTCTTGCTCACCATGCCATTCCAGTTTGAACCCAGCCATATGCAAATCAGTCTTGACCCTGTGCCTCATGGGAACAGTCCAGCCCGAACTGCCAAGCCAGGTCCTCCTGGACTGGAAACAAGCATCCTAGGACCGGTTTCGGGGTTTCACCCCTCTTCAGCCTGGATAGCTTGATTCCAGTGGCATGGAGAGCACGGGGCTCACTGTGCCACTGGAATCAAGCTATCCTGGCTGAAGAGGGTGAAACCCCGAAACCGGTCCTAGGATGCTTGTTTCCGGTCCAGGGAGGACCTGGCTTGGCAGTTCGGGCTGGACTGTTCCCATGAGGCACAGGGTCAAGACTGATTTGCATATGGCCAGGTCTAAACTGGGGTGGCATGGTGAGCAAAAGAATGATGGATTTAACCCAGATCTATTGACTGGGGGTGAATGTTTTGATTTGTTCTGCATTCCGTCCATCAATTGTGTGTCTTTTGCTTCCTCGCCCTAAGTGCGCCGGGTATGCCCAGAAGTGGGTCCCGGGCTCACTGTGCCACTGGAATCAAGCTATCCTGGCTGAAGAGGGTGAAACCCCGAAACCGGTCCTAGGATGCTTGTTTCCGGTCCAGGGAGGACCTGGCTTGGCAGTTCGGGCTGGACTGTTCCCATGAGGCACAGGGTCAAGACTGATTTGCCTATGGCCAGGTCTAAACTGGGGTGGCATGGTGAGCAAAAGAATGATGGATTTAACCCAGATCTATTGACTGGGGTGAATGTTTTGATTTGTTCTGCATTCCGTCCATCAATTGTGTGTCTTTTGCTTCCTCGCCCTAAATGCGCCGGGTATGCCCAGACGTGGGTCCCGGGCTCACTGTGCCACTGGAATCAAGCTATCCTGGCTGAAAGGGGTGAAACCCCGAAACCGGTCCTAGGATGCTTGTTTCCGGTCCAGGGAGGACCTGGCTTGGCAGTTCGGGCTGGACTGTTCCCATGAGGCACAGGGTCAAGACTGATTTGCATATGGCCAGGTCCAAACTGGGGTGGCATGGTGAGCAAAAGAATGATGGATTTAACCCAGATCTATTGACTGGGGGTGAATGTTTTGATTTGTTCTGCATTCCGTCCATCAATTGTGTGTCTTTTGCTTCTTCGCCCTAAGTGCGCCGGGTATGCCCAGACGTGGGTCCCGGGCTCACTGTGCCACTGGAATCAAGCTATCCTGGCTGAAGAGGGGTGAAACCCCGAAACCAGTCCTAGGATGCTTGTTTCCGGTCCAGGAGGACCTGGCTTGGCAGTTCGGGCTGGACTGTTCCCATGAGGCACAGGGTCAAGACTGATTTGCATATGGCCAGGTCTAAACTGGGGTGGCATGGTGAGCAAAAGACGTCAGAGGGGAGCCGCGCTGGTATTGGAGCAGGCGCCAGGAGTTGCCCGGCAACAGAAGCGCTGGAAGGAGAATCCAGGCGGGAGCCCACCCCGCGCCGGACGGTGGCCTAGGGGAAGTCAGGAGTACGTCCTGAAGGGAGTCGAGTGATGGTGGCCTGATCGGGGTTGGAGCGCAGCCCACACCGGGCGCGTGTTGCAGTGCCTGTGGCCGGAGGAAGACCGGAGCCCCGAGGGCTCCACACCAAAGTCCCGGTCTCGAGAACCGGGGACCGGGGGAAGTGAGAGGAGCAGGGACGAGCCGACGAGGAGCATGGAGACCGGAGCCGACGAAGAGGTCCCGAGACCGGGGCCTGCCGGTGATGTGTGCCGACCCGCCTTCAGCCAGCAAGAGGAGCCTGGTGAGTGGGGTTTTGTGTCGGGCCTAGGGGGTTGGTCCAGGCACATTGTCGGTGCCTTCCCCCGGTGTCCCCAAGCCCTCGAGGAGGGGGCTCCCCCGTGTTCAGTGCTGTGCTGGCCTTGTTTTTCCAGCTGCCCCGCCTGGCAGTGGGCAGCTGCAACATGCAGCCACATTTGTTTTGAAGCCCCCGTGGGGCTCCACCACGGACCGGGCCACAGTGCCCCGGGGGCTACACAGCGACGCCGCAGTTGCGGGTCGCTGCAACGTTGGACAAACCTTTCTTTTAGAGTCCCAGAGTTGGGGCTTACCAGGCGCAGTGGTGCCGAGAGCTAATCTGCAACGTTGGGGACACTTATCTTGTGTTCAGCTTTTACCTAAGGTCTGCATTGCTGAGTTTGGGACTAATGTATTCACGCTCATGTGGTTAGGCCCAATATGACTTATGCAGACGTGATATATAATGTATTTCACGGCCTAATGTATTCATGCTCAGGATGAGGCCTAAGGGGATGCCTAATGTGATGATGCCTACCGTCATGCCATGATGTTTTAGGGTTATGCCACTGCTAATAGGTTATGCCTCTATGCTCACATGTTTGCGCCTCATGCTCCTGTGATTAGACCTAAGGCTAAGAAGTTTATGCCTAATGTTGCATTTATGCTGGTGCTCATGCCTAATGTAATTCTATGCCTAATGCCGTTATAGAGTGCACATGGGGTTACTGTGATTTTTCCTAAATGGCATGCTAATGATGGTGCCTAATGCTTTTCCCCAATGCTCACACTGCTGGTTTCCTGCATAATGTGCCTGATCTAATGTGTCTCCGGCCTAATGAGAATACATAATATATATTTCTATGCCTAATGAAATGTTGAGGGGTTTTCGGTTCAGGCCTGCTCACACAGTGATTTATGCCTATCGTGATACATTGCTAAGTTCATGATCTAGCCAGTAGGTACTGGCTGTTATACCTTTATTGCTGATGGTTTTGCATTTACTGTTTGTACTTGGTGATGGTTCTGGCAGCGACCTGATTGGCGCTGCCTTGTACATAATCCCCTGTAAATTGCTACCTGGTGCCGGTTGGCACAGTGTATATGTATCTGTGATGGTTCTATAATGTGTTTTACCTAATACACAAGTTATTTTTATATAACCTGGTGTGGAGTCTCTTCTGTAGTGTGCCTAGTGTGTCGCCTGTGAGTGTGTGCTGCGCAGATGCTTTACACATTGCCTCCTGAGTTTAGCCTACCCGCTCCGCGCCAAGCTACCCCAGTCTAACATTGGTGTTCAGCGGTGGGATAGGACTTGTGTTTGCGCAGTACCACGGCGACAGCTGGTTGCACTACAAATTCTGCACTTAGGAAATCACAGATTTGGGGATTATTTTGTCTGATTATTGTTCCTCCTAAAAGTGCAATTTTTGAATTGTGTTCCCCTGTTTACTGTGGGCTGTGTATCTCGCCAAGATGGAGTTAGCCTATGATGAGGAGAACATTTGGGAGTACACTGAGGAGGAAGTAATGAATTTCTGCAGGCAAAGGGGGATACCCTTAGAAGGCAACTCCCGCAGAAAACTGTTCCTCTATGAAGCCTTTAAAAGGGGAGAACCCTTAGAGCTCTGTGGGGACCTTTCAGATTACCCCTCCGCATATCTAAGTGGTGGAATTGAGGGAGACCCTGAGGAGGGTCCCGGGAGTAGGGAGGACTCTGAGAGCGAGGGTTCCCAGTTCATAACCCTGGAGGGCGGTGGCTCTGATGAGGAGGAATAAAATGACAGGGCGGAGACGCCAGTAGCTAGTGAGGACACCATAGATAGGGAGTCCCTTGCTGGGTCCAGTCCCAGGGGCAATGCCCCATCCCTTTCCCTGTCCCCAGAGAAGTGGGTGGATAGGAGGGAAGAGAGGGAGCATCAGCTGGCGTTGCAGAGGCTCAGAGTGGAGCTAGCGCAGCTGAGTTTGGCGGAGAAGAGGCTAGAGACCGAGAGGGTCCTAGCGCAGGAAAGGATGGCGGAGGCAGAGAGGGCCTTCGCCAGGGAGAAACTGACTCTAGAGGGTAGGTTGTCCCCTGAGAGTGGTTTCAGGAGTCTGGACTCACCAGGGAGGGTGGGGTCCAGTGGTGGCAGCGGAAGTGGCTCCAGTGTAGGAAGTCCCACTCCCAGAGCCCAGAAGACGGTACCTAGTGCCCGGGAAGAGGGGTGCAGGTTGAGGTTCAGGGGCAGTAGAAAACTGTCTCACCAGTCCTGGGGTGAGTTTGTGGATGCGTGTTGCCATGCACTGGAGGATTGGGTGGTGTGTGGCGCGGTGAACGATTTGGAAGGGCTGTTCCATCTGGTTATCAGGGAGCACATGCTCAGTAATTGTTTTCCAAGGTTGCGCCAACACCTGTTGCAGTGTGGGTTCCCTGATCCCTGGGAACTTGCACGGGAGGCAGACCTCTGGGTAAGTGCCAGAAGGTCTGAGGAGGCATTGGGGAGCCTAGGCTGTCCTGATGGGCCGTCCATTGAGGGGGATCTCCTAGTGCCAGGAGAACCTGTGTCTTCCAGGGGTACCACTCCAGGTGGGAGGGTGCGGAACTCTGGAAGGGGGTGCAGAGGGAGAGAGGACTCGCCTCTGACACCAGTTCAACCTGAGGGTTCAGTCCCTGGGTTGAGAAGCCAGGTTCAGGTACATCCTGACCTGGAGGGAGGGACATCTGTAATCAGTGTCCCCCCGGGTTTGTCTTCCAGGGGCACTTCTCCAGGTGGGAGGGTGCGGAACTCTGGAAGGGGGTGCAGAGGGAGGGAGGACTCGCCTCTGGCACCGGGCCAGCCACAGGGTCTAGATCCTGGGTTGGGAGGCCAGGTCCAGGTACTGCCTGATCTGGAGGGAGGGACGTCTGTCATCAGTGTCCCCCCCGGTTTGTCTTCCAGGGGTACTTCTCCAGGTGGGAGGGTGCGTAACTCTGGAAGGGGGTGCAGAGGGAGGGAGGACTCACCTCTGGCACCGGTGCCACCTAAGAGTTTAGACCCTAGGTTGGTGAATCAGTTACATGGTCAAGGTCCTGGACTGATGGGAGAGTGGTGTTCGGAGGGTGCCCCGCATAGGAGGAGAGTGCGGAACCCCAGAAGGAGAGGTAGGGGGAGGAGAGCCTTGCCCCTGACTTCTGGTCAGCCTGAGGGTGCGGACCCCAGGTGGGAGGACCAGTGGCAGTTTGCAACTGCACGTAGGAGAGGTAGAGTGGCCAAGGGTTACTATGTGCCTGGGGCTACTGCCCCCCACTCTGTGAGGCGGCAAGGACCGGAGACATCTGGATGGCCTAGGGGCCGGTCCTGGCCGCGACCAACTAGAGAGTACCAGTGGGGTAGCTCAGGGGGTCCTGGGAGCTCTGACAGAGGGAACCACCGGGGTTCAGAATGGCGGAGAACCTGCGGGTGCCCCTGCAGTTGCGGGCCCGTGTCCATGTTCTCTCACCCCAAGCAGGGAAGCCCATCAAGGCATTGATTGGTCTACCCTGGCTTTTGGCTGGAAGGGGTTGTGTTGGACTTGGCCCTGCTTGCAGGGTCATCCCTAAACTTTTGGCCTTCCCCTAGTCTTTTCCTGACATAAGGTTGGTGGTTTCAGGACTCTGGGCACTTTAGCGCTGGTTAGCAGTGCAAAGTGCGTGTGCTTTCTGCCTTCCATAGGCTTACATTAGGAACCCCCACCTTATGGGATATCTCCTACATGGAATAAAATAAGTATGTCCTGTTTGGTGTGTATGAGATGGAAAGATTAAATGCTGCGCAGTGGTGTGCCCAGATTTACTTTCACCATTGTGGAAATGCCACTTTTAAACCTTGGCATTTCGGTGTGCTGTGTGCCTGCCTTGTGTAAGGCTGGCTCCGCCCCTGGGGTGTGTCTGTCTCCCAGACCCCAGCTCAGGAAGGGAGGAGGAAGTCTGGCAGACAGGGTGCTCTACACCTCCCCCAAAACCAGTTGGGACCGGTTTCCCCAGAGACCCTTCCAGAAGCTTCTGGCCCTTTCTAGTAGGTGGGGTGAGGGGTGTATAAATAGAGGAGCTGAGACTCCATGTGCTTGTGCTTGGACTTTGACTTGGAGGAGACACTCTGCCAGGAGGTACCGCCGCAAGGGCCTGCATGCTGGCCCCTGTGCCCATCTGTACCCCTCTGCTGTCCACAGGACCAGTGAGAGACCTTTGCTGGAGTGAAGACTGCTGTGCCAGGAGGAGTGCCACATTATGGGGGTTGACTGTTCCAAGGAACTGCTGTCCTGTTCTGATGAGCTGCCCACTGCCTGCTGATCTTGCCCAACATTGCCTGTCTGCTCTCCTGACCCCTAGCGCCCCGTGGGCGCTACTTTATTGTGTGGGACCCTGAATCTTTGCCAGCTACCTAGCGCCTCGTGAGCACTGCATCTGCGCACCTGCCCAGGAGAAGAGGAGCTGACGCCTGCAGCGCTGTGCTGCCAAAGCGCTATGAGGGAATCCCAGCGTGGGGGATTCCCCCCTGCCTGCTTGCCTAATCGCGGGAGCCCACCCCGCGTGCTGCCAGGGAGAGCTGCTTCTTTAAAAATAACACGGGAGCCTACCCCGCACCTTGCCGACTTTAGCGGGTGCCTACCCCGCGTCTGCCTTTGGATTAAGGCGGGTGCCAACCCCGCTTGATACTTTAATTTAAGAGGGTGCCTACCCCTCATTGCCGTCAGTGCAGCCAGAAATCACTGCCGCCGGCCCGAGTCCCGGCGCACCAAAAGCTGTTGCCGAGAATCACCGCCGCCGGCCCGGGAGGCTCAGGAGTCCCGCGCGGGCTCCCTCGCTGATGTCAGAGGGGAGCCGCGCTGGTATTGGAGCATGCGCCGGGAGTTGCCCGGCAACAGAAGCGCCAGAAGGAGAATCCAGGCGGGAGCCCACCCCGCGCTGGACGGTGGCCCGGGGGAAGTCAGGAGAGCATCCTGAAGGGAGTCGAGTGATGGCGGCCTGATCGGGGTTGGAGCGCAGCCCACCCCGGTCGCGTGTTGCAGTGCCTGTGGCCAGAGGAAGCCCGGAGCCCCAAGGGCTCCACACCAAAGTCCCGGTCCCGAGAGGGGGGACCGGGGGAAGTGAGAGGAGCAGGGACGAGCCGACGAGGAGCCTGGAGACCGGAGCCGACGAAGAGGTCCCGAGACCGGGGCCTGCCGGTGATGTGTGCTGACCCGCCTTCAGCCAGCAAGAGGAGCCTGGTGAGTGGGGCTTTGTGTCGGGCCTAGGGGGAGTTGGTCGAGGCACATTGTCGGTGCCTTCCCCCGGTGTCCCCAAGCCCTCGAGGAGGGGGCTCCCCCGTGTTCAGTGGTGTGCTGGCCTTGTTTTTCCAGCTGCCCCGCCTGGCAGTGGGCAGCTGCAAAGTGCAGCCACATTTGTTTTGAAGCCCCCGTGGGGCTCCACCACGGACCGGGCCACAGTGCCCCGGGGGCTACACAGGGACGCCGCAGTTGCAGGTCGCTGCAACGTTGGACAAACCTTTCTTTTAGAGTCCCAGAGTTGGGGCTTACCAGGCGCAGTGGCGCCGAGAGCTAATCTGCAACGTTGGGGACACTTATCTTGTGTACAGCTATTACCTAAGGTCTGCATTGCTGAGTTTGGGACTAATGTATTCACGCTCATGTGGCTAGGCCCAATATGACTTATGCAGACGTGATATATAATGTATTTCACGGCCTAATGTATTCATGCTCAGGATGAGGCCTAAGGGGATGCCTAATGTGATGATGCCTACTGTCATGCCATGATGTTTTAGGGTTATGCCACTGCTAATAGGTTATGCCTCTATGCTCACATGTTTGCGCCTCATGCTCCTGTGATTAGACCTAAGGCTAAGAAGTTTATGCCTAATGTTGCATCTATGCTTGTGGTCATGCCTAATGTATTTCAATGCCTAATGCCGTTATAGAGTGCACATGGGGTTACTGTGATTTTTCCTAAATGGCATGCTAATGATGGTGCCTATTGCTTTTCCCCAATGCTCACACTGCTGGTTTCCTGCATAATGTGCCTGATCTAATGTGTCTCCGGCCTAATGAGAATACATAATATATGTTTCTATGCCTAATGAGATGTTGAGGGGTTTTCGGTTCAGGCCTGCTCACACAGTGATTTATGCCTATCGTGATACATTGCTAAGTTCATGATCTAGCCAGTAGGTACTGGCTGTTATACCTTTATTGCTGATGGTTTTGCATTTACTGTTTGTACTTGGTGATGGTTCTGACAGCGACCTGATTGGCTCTGCCTTGTACATAATCCCCTGTAAATTGCTACCTGGTGCCAGTTGGCACAGTGTATATGTATCTGTGATGGTTCTATAATGTGTTTTACCTAATACACAAGTTATTTTTCTATAACCTGGTGTGGAGTCTCTTCTGTAGTGTGCCTAGTGTGTCGCCTGTGAGTGTGTGCTGCGCAGATGCTTTACACATTGCCTCCTGAGTTTAGCCTACCCGCTCCACGCCAAGCTACCCCAGTCTAACAATTCCCAACCCCCTGACCTCCTGATTGTGCACTGTAGTGGCAATGACCTAGTCACACTGACTGGGGTAAGACTGGAATTTCTAATGAAGGATACCTTTGCACAATTAATGGCACTTTCCCCTCACACTGTCTTGGTGTACTCCAACATATGCCAAAGGCAGAAATGGAAGTGGTCAAATCAATTTTGTCCACAGATTGACAAAAGCAGGAAACATGTTAATAAAACTGTTTCTGCATTCCTCAGAGACCATACCATGGGCTCTATCTACAACAACAACTTGCGTTTTGACATGCATGGAATCTATAGAAGTGATGGAGTTCACTTCATAGATGAAGGCAACAGGTTGTTTTCAGCAACCGGAAACTATGCATCATGTCTTATATGTACCTGTCACATACTCACAGAGGCACCCTATTGCTGAAAATAGTTTTCATTTTCTTTATAAATATATATATATATTTTTTTTTTAAATATTCGTGATAATGGCGTGAACACGCAAAACAGAAGTAGGCATTCAATAGACACCAGCTTATTCAAAATTCATTACTGTATATAAGGTATTCTGTGCATCACACTCGGTACATTACTATCTAAATAACACTATAAAACATGTATGAGTCTCTGAGTGTGTTTGTGAATATGTGTATGAGAGTTTGAGTGGGTCTGTCAGTGGGTGCATAACTGTCACAGAAGCTATGTCAGAGGGTGTTTGAGAGTTTGACTGAGTCTATGAGAGCATTTACGAGTATCTGAGTGAGTGGGTTATGAGTTTCTGAGTGAATCTGTCACTGAATGCATGACTGTCTGAGTTGGTTTGTGAGAGGCTACATGAGTCTCTGAGTGCTTCTGTGAGTGTGTGCATGGGCCTCTGAGTGGGTCTGTGAGTGGGTATATGAGTGTCTCAGTAAGCCTGTGACTGTCTGAATGAGTCTCTGAGTGAGTCTGTGAGTGGGTGCAAGAGTGTCTGAGTAGGTCTTTGACTGGGTGAATGAGTTTCTGAATGAATCTGTGAGTGGGTGCATGACTTTGAGTAGATCTGTGAGTGTGTATATGAGTATCTGAGTGTTTCTGTGAGTGGATGAATGAGTGTCTGAGTGGGTCTGTGAGTGGGTGCATGAGTCTCAGAGTGGGTCTGTTAGTGGGTACATGAATCTCTGAGTGGGTCTATAAGTGGGTGTGTGACTCTCTGAGTAGCCCTGCAAGTGGGTGTGTGAGTGTCTGAATGAATCTGTGACTGGGTACTTGAGTCACTGAGTGGGTCTGTGAGTGCATACATGCACCTCTGAGTGGCACTATGAGTGGATACATCAATGTCTGAGTGGGTCTCTGAGTGGGTGCGTAGGTCTCTGACTAGAACTGTGAGTGGGTGCATTATTCTCTGAGTGGGTCTGTGAATGGGTACGTAGTTCTCTAAGTGGGTCTATGACTGGGTGCATGAGTGTCTGAGTGGGACTGTGAGTGGGTTTATCAGTCTCTGACTTGATCTGTGACTCGGTGCATGTCTCTCTGGCTGGGTCTGTGAGTGAATGTGTGAGAGTTTGAGTGGGTCTGTGACTGTGTGTGCATAAGTGTCAGTGTGGATATTTGAATGGGGTGCATGAGTCTCTGAGTGAGGATGTGACTGGGTGTGAGTCTCTGAGTGTTTCTGTGAGTGGATGTATGAGTGTCTGAGTGGATCCTGTAAGTGGGTGCATGAGTCTCAGAGTGGGTCTGTTAGTGATTGCATGAATCTCTGAGTTGGTATGTAAGTGGGTTTGAGACTCTCTGAGTGGGTCTGTGAGTACACACACGAGTCTCTGAGTGGCTCTGTCTACGGGTGCATGAGTCTCAGAGTGGGTCTGTGAGTAGGTGCGTGTTTGTCTGAGTGGGTTGGTGAGTGGGTGTGTGTGTCTCTGAGTAGCTCTGCAAGTGGTATGTGGTGTCTGGGTGGATCTGCGAGTAGGTGCATGAGTCTCTGAGTGGGTCTGTGAGTGCATACACACATCTCTGAGTTGTACTATGAGTGGATCCATGACTGCCTGAGTGGGTCTCTGAGTGGGTGCGTAGGTCTATGACTAGGACTGTGAGTGGGTGCATGAATCTCTGGGTGGGATTATGAGTAGGTGCATGTCTCTCTGGCTGGGTCTGTGAGTGAATGTGTGGGAGTTTGAGTGGGTCTGTGACTGTGGTTCATAAGTATCAGAGTGGTTGCGTGAATGGGGTGAATGAGTCTCTGAGTGAGGCTGTGACTGGGCGTGAATCTCTGAGTATGTCTGTGAGTGAGTGTGTAGGTGTATGTGCCCATCTTGGAATGGGTGTGTAAGGGCCTGATTCACAGAACTAACTTACGTCAAAAACGTAAAGTTAGTACTTTTTGGTATTCACAGAATACACTTACTCATTTTGGTATTCACAGAATGAACTTACTCATTTCGGTATTCACAGAAGTTAGTAGTCCTAACTTTAAGACTCCTAAATGCCTTCTGTAAATACCGAAAGTCTTAAAGTTAGGATTTTTCTCAGTTTAGGAGTAGTAAAGTTAGGACTCCTAACTTTACTACTCCTAAACTGAGAAAAATCCTAACTTTAAGACTTTCGGTATTCACAGAAGGCATTTAGGAGTCCTAAAGTTAGGACTCCTAACTTTACTACTCCCAAACTGAGAAAAATCCTAACTTTAAGACTTTGGGTATTCACAGAAGGTATTTAGGAGTCCTAAAGTTAGGAGTCCTAACTTTACTACTCCTAAACTGAGAAAAATCCTAACTTTAAGACTTTCGGTATTCACAGAAGGCATTTAGGAGTCCTAAAGTTAGGAGTCCTAACTTTACTACTCCTAAACTGAGAAAAATCCTAACTTTAAGACTTTCGGTATTCACAGAAGGCATTTAGGAGTCCTAAAGTTAGGACTACTAACTTCTGTGAATACCGAAATGAGTAAGATCATTCTGTGAATACCAAAATGAGTAAGTGTATTCTGTAAATACCAAAAGGTACTAACTTTACGTTTTTGATGTAAGTTAGTTCTGTGAATCAGGCCCTGAGTGTCTGAGTGGGTCTGTGAGTGGGTACGTGAGTCTCTGAGTGGGTCTCTTACTGGGTGAATGAGTCTGTGAGTGGGTGCATGAGTCTCTGACTGGGTCTGTGAGTGGTTGTAACCATCTCTGAGTGAGTCTGTAACTGGGTGCATGGGTCTATGAGTGGGTATGAGAGTAAAAACATGAATCTCTGAGTGGGTCTTTAAGTAGGTGTGTGACTCTCTGAGTGGGTACATGAGTCTCTGAGCGGGTCTGTGAGTGGATGCATGAGTCTCTGAGTGGCACTATGAGTGGGTGCATGCGTGTGTGAGTAGGTCTGTGAGTGGGTGAATGAGTCTCTGAGTGAATCTGTGAGTCCGTGCATACATCTCTGAGTGGAGCTGGGTGCAGGTGCATGACTCTCCGAGTAAGTCTTTGAGTGCCCGCATGAGTGTCTGAGTGGGTCTGTGACTGGGTGAATGAGTGTCTGAGTGGATCAATAATTGATTACATGAGTCTCAGAGTGGGTCTGTGACTGGGTCAATGAGTCTCTCAGTAGGTCTGTGACTGGGTGCATTAGTCTCTGAGTGAGTCTGTGAATGAGTACATGAGTCTCTTAGTGGGTCTGTGACTGGGTGCTTGACTCCCTAGTTGGGTCTGTAAGTGAATGTGTGAGTGTCTGAGTGCATCTGAAAGTCAGTGTGTAAGTGTCTGAGTGGATCTGTGAGTAGGTGCTTGAGTCTCTGAGTGGGTCTCTGACTGTGTGAATGAGTCTCTGAGTAGATCTGTGAGTGGGAGCATGAGTCTCTGACTGGGTCTGTGAGTGGAAGTATCAGTCTCTGAGTGAGTCTGTAACTGGGTGCATGAGTCTCTGAGTGGGTCTGTGAGTAGGAGCATGAATCTCTGAGTGGGTCTGTAACCAGGTGTATGGCTCTCTGAGTGGGTCTCTGAGTGGCTAAATGAGTCTCTGAGTGGGTCTGTGAGTGGATGCATGTGTCTCTGAGTGGCATTATGAGTAGGTGTATGAGTGTCTGAGTGAGTGTGTGAGTGGGTGAACGAGTCTCTGAGTTAATCTGTGAGTGGGTGCATGAGTCTCTGAGTGGGTCTCTGAGTGGGTGCATGAGTCTCAGAATGGAACTGTGAGTGAGTGCATGAGTCTCTGAGTGGGTCTGTGAGTTGGAACATGAAACTCTGAGTGGGTCTGTAAGCAGGTGTATGACTCTCTGAGTGGGTCTCTGAGTGGCTACGAGTCTCTGAGTGGGTCTGTGAGTGGTTGCATGTGCCTCTGACTGGCATTATGAGTAGGTGAATGAATGTCTGAGTGAGTGTGTGAGTGGGTTAATGAGTCTCTGAGTGAATCTGGGAGTGGGTACATGACTCTGAGTGAGTCTCTGAGTGGGTGCATGAGTGTCAGAGTGGGTCTCTGAGTGGGTGCATGAGTCTCAGAGTGGGACTGTGAGTGAGTGCATGAGTCTCTGAGTGGGTCTGGGAGTTGGTGCATAAGTCTCAGAGTGGGTCTGTGAGTGGTTGTGTGAGTTTCTGAGTGTGTCTGTGAGGAGGTGTGTGAGTCTCTGAGCAGCTGTGTGAGTGGGTGTGTGAGTATCAGTGGATCTGTGAGTGGTTGCATGAGTCTCTGAGTGAGTCTCTGAATGCCTACATGCATATCTGAGTGGCACTATGAGAGGATGCATGAATGTCTGAGTGGTTCTATAGGTCTCTGACTGGGACTGTGAGTCGGTGCATGAGTCTGAATGGGTCTGTGAATGGGTGCATAGGTCTCTCAGTAGGTCTGTGACTGGGTGCATGAGTGTCTAAGTGAGACTGTGGGTGTATAAGTCTTTGAGTGGATCTGTGACTGGGTGCATGACTCTCTGGCTGAGTCTGAGAGTGAATGTGTGAGAGTCTAAGTGAGCCTGTGAGTGTGTTTGCATAAGTTCCAGAGTGGATGTGTGAATGAGTGCATGAGTCTCTGAGTGAGGCTGTGACTGGGTGTGAATCTCTGAGTATGCCTGTGAGTGAGAGTGTGAGTGTCTGAGTACATCTGGGAGTATGTGTGTAAGTGTCTGAGTGGGTCCATGAGTGGGTGCATGAGTCACTGAGCGGGTCTCTGACTGGACGAATGAGTCTCTGAGTGGGTCTGTGATGGGGTGCATGACTCTCTGGCTGGGTCTGTGAGCGAATTTGTGAGAATCTGAGTGGGTGTGTGTGTGTGCATAAGTGTCAGAGTGGATGTGTGAATGGGTGCATAAGCCTCTGAGTGAGGCTGTGACTGGGCATGAGTCTCTGAGTATGTATGTGAGTGTCTGAATACATCTAGGAGAAGGTACTTAAAGTATCTGAGTGGGACTGTGAGTGGGTGCGTGAGTCTCTGAGTGTGTCTCGAACTGGGTCTCTGACTGGGTGAATGAGTCTCTGAGTGGATCTGTGAGTAGGAGTATGAATCTATTATTGGGTCTGTAACAGGGTGCATGAGGCTATGAGTGGGTCTTTGAGTAGGAGCATGAAACCCTGAGTGGGTCTTTAAGTAGGTGCGTGACTCTCTGAGTGGGTCTCTGAGTAGGGACATCAGCCTCTGAGTGGGTCTGAGTGGATGCATGAGCCACTGAGTAGCACTATAAGTGGGTGCATGAGTGTTGTGGTAGGTCTGTGAGTGGGCATGTGACTCTCTGAGTGGGTCTGTGAGTACGTACATAAGTCTTTGAGTGTCTCTGTGAGTGGGTGATGAGTCTCAGAGTAGGTCTGTAAGTGGGTGTGTGACTCTCTGACTGGGTCTGTGAGTGCATACATTAGTCTCTGAGTGGCTCTGTGAGTGGGTGCATGAGTCTCAGAGTGAGTCTCTGAGTGGGTGCGTAAGTCTCTAAGTGGGTCTTTGAGTGGTTCCATGAGTCTCTGAGTAGCTCTGTGAGTGGGTACATGAGTGTCTGAGTGGATCTGTGAGTGGGTGCATGAGTCTCTGCATGGGTCTGTGAGTGCCTACATGCATCTATGTGTGGCATTATGAGTGGATGCATGAATGTCTGAGTGGGTCTCTGACTGGGACTGTGAGTGGGTGAGTGGGTCTCTGAGTGGGTCTGTGAATGGGTACGTAGGTCTGTGAGTGGGTCTGTGAGTGCGTGAGTAAGTGTCTGAGTGGGACTGTGAGTGGATGTATGAGTGTCTGTGTGCATCTGGGAATGGTTGCATGAGTCTCTGAGTATGTATATCAGTGAATGCATTAGTGCCTAAATCTGTCTGTGAATGTATATTTTTCAATAATATTTGTTAATTCATCGTGATGTTACAACGGGGCTGCGCTGACAGTCACGACAAATTTGCAAATATTGGGCATTGAAAAAAAAACAGTTTCTCAACATAATATACACATCAGCGGTCCCTCAAGCACCCCTATATTCTAGCCATGGGGTCAGGTCACATCCAACCTGACCCCTTATATCACTTTCTGTCATGTGATTTGAGCCCCAGGGACTGTTCCAATGAACTAAAATGGCAGCCACAACTCTCTGCTCAGTTTGCATCCAGCCAATCACGGCATTCCTGTTGGCACCCACATTCGTGATTAATTGCGAAATCGTCACGCGTTAGCCATGATTGTAGATATACAAATTTGAATTTCCTTAAATTTCTCGATAACTATCAAACAGATTCACACCATATAACTGAAAGCATGATCTGCGAACCAAAAGCTACTTTTCTGTCAAATTTGGTGCAATTCCTTCCAGCGGTTCGGGCTGTAGTCTCGTTCAAAACTGTTTTAGGAAATAAAATGGGAAACGCACTTTTTTGATGACCCCTTATTCTTGGCCCCCGCTTGATGGATCAGTCCAAAATTTTCCTTGCAGAACAAGATTCACTGCGGCTCTTTTTTGGGAAAAGTTTGTGAAGATTCGTCAAACGGCACCCAAATTAAATGCAGGTCAAAAAGCGCTTTTCCTGTGGAAACATGGTCCTTACTATATATATATATATATATATATATATTATCTACTGGCGGTCGCCAGTAGATAGTTATAGTTACAACCTATTATCCATAGGAAATCCGCGACATTCTATTTGAAATAACGTTGGCGCCGGTTGACGAATCTTCGTGAAAGTTTCCAACTTGTTGGGGCGCTCCGCTCCTACCCTGAAAGTCTCGGGGTGATACGTGAAGCGGGGGCCGAGAAAAAGGGGGTCCCAAAACACGTTTTCCCCATTCATTTTTCCATAGGAACCTTTAGTCGCAGCTACAGCCCGAACTGCTGAACGGAATTACACCAAATTTGGCAAAGAGGTAGTCCTTGGTTCAGACTGGTGCCTTTTGCTTAAATGGTGTAAATCCGTTCAGTAGTTCCTGAGAAAATCAAAAGTAAAAGTACATATATATCTATGGGCGCGTCGGATACGCGTACCCTCAGCGCACCCTGCGCGCACCGTCCCGATCACGAGCTGCATGCTAATTGGCTGTCAGCTGGCTGTCAACATTCCGATTCAGGAAGTGTTGGCAGCCATTTTGTCCCTCGGTAGAACCGAGGGACAGAAACAAGTGCGGAAAGCGCAAAAAAGGGGCAGGGTAGAAACACCCTAACCCCCTAGGTCTGCTCAGGGGGTCCCACAAGGACCCCCTGGGCAGAAAAAATTTTATTTTTTTTTTTTTAAATCGGCGGGATGCGCTTAGGGTGCGCGTATCCCGCCGAGAAAAAAAAAAGAAACAAGTGCGCAAAACGCACAAAGGGGGCAGGGTAGAAACACCCTAACCCCTAGGCCTGCTCAGGGGTCCCACAAGGACCCCTGGGCAAAAAAGCATTTTTTTTAAAAAAATCGGCAGGATGCGCTCAGGGTGCGCGAATCCTGCCGAAAAAAAAAAATCGAAGAGCGGTCTCCGCGCTTCGATGTTAATTGGCCCCGGGTGGGCCAAGTCCCGGGGGCATGCTGGGGGGTTAATTTTATGTGTGGGGGCCTCTAAGGCCTCCCAAGCCCCGGGGACCGCCACCCCCGGGGCTTTATGCATAATGGTGCGGGAGGGCTCTGAGCCCTCCCGCAGCCCCGAGGACCACCACCTCCCCGGGGCTTCTTTTTAAATGAAAAACCTGTGTGGGGGCTCCAGCCCCCACACGCCCCGGGACCGCCACCTCCCCGGGGCACTAAACATTTAAATATGGGGGTCCGTTACGGACCTCCAGAGCCCCGGGGACCACCACCTCCCCGGGGCTGTGCACACGATGGGAGGGGGCCGCGTGGCCCCCTCCTGGAGCCTGTGGTGGCCCTGGGGACCGCCACCCCCAGGGCCGGCTCCTGCAGTGTCCCGGGGTGCCTACCCCGGGACACTGCTGTTTGCAATGACAGGACGGGAGCCTCGCGGCTCCCGTCCTGTCATTGCAAACTTGCTTTGGATATTGGAAGAGAGGCAGGAAACCTGCTCTCTCTTCCAATATCCAAAGCCGATTGCTTTCCACATGGGGAGCAGCATGTTAGCTGCTCCCCATGTGTAAAGCAATGCCGGCTCCCGTAGGACACGGGGAGCCGGCGGGACTGTGGGGGTTTGGGGACCCCCCACAGTCCCCAACGAGAGGGCCAGCCCCGGGGATGGGGTCCCCGGGGCAAGTAGTGGCCCGGGAGGGGCCACGCGGCCCCCTCCCCAAAGTTTTGAAAAATTATAAAAAATAAAAAAAGGGTATGGCCGGCCCGGGGATGGGGTCCCCGGGCCTTAAAATGGCCAGAGGAGGGGGCCACGCAGCCCCCTCAAAATATTAAAAATAAAAATAGAGGCCATGCCCCGGGAGATGGGGTCCCCGGGGCCAATACAGGCCCGGGGAAGGGGGCCACGCGGCCCCTTCCCGTTTTTTTTTTTTAAATTTAAAAAAGGGGTAAGGCCCTGGGGATGGGGTAAGGCCCTGGGGGATGGGGTCCCCAGGGCCCAAAAACAGAAAAAAGGAAGGGGGCCACACAGCCCCCCTTCAGGAGACAAAAAAACAAACAAAAAAAAAACGATCGGGCCGCAGGCCCCGCCCCTTCCTTCACCACTCTGCAAACGCACCCCTGGCGCGTTTGCAGAGAGGGAACGAATTCCCCTTGAATACTGGGGGTCCCTGGGGGCCAACTAGCCCACCAGGAACCTCCAGTATGCGCCAGGGGCTGCCTTGCAGAGAGGTGTACAGAGGCCACGCCCCTTTTACACCTCTCTGCAACGCAGCTCTGTGGCGCTTTTGGAGGTATATGGTGGGCTAGTTGGACTCCGGGGACCCTCAGGATTCAAGGGGACTTAATCCCCCAACTTAAAACGCACCACGGGCGCGTTTGCACAGTGGTGAAGGGAGGGGCGGGGCTTCAGGTGACATGTGTGCAAACAGGCCCCGTGGCGCGTTTTAAGATGGGAATTAAATCCCCTTCAATCCTGAGGGTCCCTGAGGGCCAACTAGCCCAACAGGTACATCCAGAAAGCGCCACAGAGCTGCGTTGCAGAGAGGTGTAAAAGGGGTGTGGCCTCTCTACACGTCTCTGCAACGCAGCCCCTGGCGCATATTGGAGGTTCCTGGTGGGCTAGTTGGCCCATAGGGACCCTCAGGATTCAAGGGGACTTAATCCCCCAACTTAAAACGCGCCACGGGGCGCGTTTGCACAGATGTAACCTCAGGCCCCGCCCCCCCCTTCACCATTGTGCAAATATTCCTCTAAAATCAGCCGAAATACGAATTCCGATTTACTCACCTGTTATCAGGAGAGACCTCAGTGCTGTATCTTTCAGCCCAGTACTGGTCCTGAAAAGTAATTCTAACCATACTTACCAGTAACTTGAATTTCCTTCCATAGGCTAACATTGACTGGTTTCACTTGGAAATTCTTCTAAGTGTGGAGTTTTGGAACTTTAAAATATTCCTCTAAAATCAGCCGAAATAGGAATTCCGATTTACTCACCTGTTATAAGGAGAGACCTCAGTGCTGTATCTTTCAGCCCAGTACTGGTCCTGAAAAGTAATTTTAACCGTACTTACCAGTAACTTGAATTTCCTTCCATAGGCTAACATTGACTGGTTTCACTTGGAAATTCTTCTAAGTGTGGAGTTTTGGAACTTTAAAATATTCCTCTAAAATCAGCCGAAATACGAATTCCGATTTACTCACCTGTTATCAGGAGAGACCTCAGTGCTGCATCTTTCAGCCCAGTACTGATCTTGAAAAGTAATTTTAACCGTACTTACCGGTAACTTGAATTTCCTTCATAGGCTAACATTGACTGGTTTCACTTGGAAATTCTTCTAAGTGTGGAGTTTTGGAACTTTAAAATATTCCTCTAAAATCAGCCGAAATACGAATTCCGATTTACTCACCTGTTATCAGGAGAGACCTCAGTGCTGCATCTTTCAGCCCAGTACTGATCCTCAAAAGTAATTTTAACCGTACTTACCAGTAACTTGAATTTCCTTCCATAGGATATCATTGCCTGCTTTTTGCTGAAAAAGTTTCTAAGTGTTGATTTTTGAAACATACAAATATTCCTCTAAAATCAGCCGAAATCCAAATTCTGATTTACTCACCTGTTATCAGGAGAGACCTCAGTGCTGCATCTTTCAGCCCAGTACTGGTCCTGAAAAGTAATTTTAACCGTACTTACCAGTAACTTGAATTTCCTTCCATAGGCTAACACTGACTGGTTTCACTTGGAAATTCTTCTAAGTGTGGAGTTTTGGAACTTTAAAATATTCCTCTAAAATCAGCCGAAATACGAATTCCGATTTACTCACCTGTTAGCAGGAGAGACCTCAGTGCTGCATCTTTCAGCCCAGTACTGATCCTCAAAAGTAATTTTAACCGTACTTACCGGTAACTTGAATTTCCTTCATAGGCTAAGATTGACTGGTTTTCAGCAAAAAGTTTCAAAGTGTTGATTTTCACAAACTACAAATATTCCTTAAAAATCGCCTGTATGACTTAAACGCATTTTTTCAACTGTTTACAGGAGATGCACCAGTGCTGGATCCAGGATCCAACACTGAGTAAGAAAAAGTAACGATAACAGTTTTTACCTGCTAAGTGAATTTCCTTCCATAGGATAACATTGGTGATTCTATGAGAAAAAGTTTCTAAGTGTCAACTTTTAAAATACAATAATATTCCTTAAAAATCACGACTGTAACCAAAACGCTTTTACTCAACTGTTTACAGGAGATGTACCAGGACTGAATCTAGGATCCAGTCCGGTGGTTACAAAAGTAATCCATAAAGTAACTAATTGCATTTAACTAGAAATTCACATTGAGCTGAATGTTGCATTGTGTTTGAAAATGTGTTGCCCATTGCAACAACTGTAACTACTGTACTTAAAAGTCTATTGCCTATCTGCAAAGTATTTAAACTAAAGTAATTCATTCTGAGAAAGTATTTTTGTAATGTAATGTATAATGTAATTACAATGTAATTTAAAAAATAAAATATGTAAAAAAAAATTGTTTCTAAAAATGTAGTAAATCAGTATGAAAAAAATTAATATAACAATTAATACATTTAAAAATTGTCATTTACAAAACCTTTGAAATTCACTGAAAAACCGTAGGTTTCAGGCACGTTATAGTTAGAAATTAGCATTTAAAAAACCTTTGAAATTCACTGAAAAAACCATAGGTTTCAGACACGTTATAGTTACAAATTAGCATTTAAAAAACCTTTGAAATTCACTGAAAAAACCATAGGTTTCAGACACGTTATAGTTACAAATTAGCATTTAAAAAACCTTTGAAATTCACTGAAAAAACCATAGGTTTCAGACACGTTATAGTTACAAAAAACCTTTGAAATTCACTGAAAAAACCATAGGTTTTAGGGACAGTTTTAGTTACTTGGACATTGCACTCGTACAAAACCCGTGAAATTACCCCGTTATAGTTAGTTCAGCTAACTATAACTCGCGCCCCTGCAATGCACTGCTGATGACGTCACATATTACATCACTCATGACATGGTCAGTGACATCACTGATGACATCACTGATGACATCTCAAATGACATCACTGATGACATCACTGATGACATCATCCATGTGATAATTTCATGCATCTTCTCACACCCTAATATAACCTTTGATATACCCACTCTAAATTACAGACTGCCATTCTCAAAACCATAGACACTCCAACACCAAAAACTACATACCCACTCACTGATTATTAGGTCTACACACACATTTACTCTCTCACCAGTACAATCACTCATACTTATGGTCACTCAGTACAGGACTATCATATGCACTCATACACCTATATACACACTCACACACCTCCACTCATCCATAGAGGTACTCACACACCTAGTCAGTCATGCAAATAATTAATCACACTCCCATTTACTTACCTATACAGTTATACACACACCAGCTCACTTACTCATACAAATACTAGCACATTCTTACGCTCTTACACAATCACTGATACAAGCACACACTCATCCATACAGCCACTCTCACAATCACACACTCTCACTTATAGCCATTTATATACTCCAACACACATATATACTGCCTTTCACATATGTAGTTACTCACACATGTACCACTGAGATATACATTTACTCACTAACACAGCCATACACACACTCACCCACCCATACAGTCCATCACAGATGCACTCTTGAAAACATGCACCCAGTGAATCACCCACTCACACATCTATGCACAGAGTCACACACACCCCACCCACACAAACACTCAGGCACCCATACAGATACTCAGACAACAAATCAATAACCCATATAGACACTCATGTAGCTATTCGCAAACCCATGCAGCCGCTTACACACCAACAGACAGACAGATACAGACATTCACACAGTTTAGTCATTAACCCATGCATTCAGTAAGATACGTTTAATCACTCACTCATAGAGTCAGTCACGCACCTACTAAATCATCCATTCAGACACTTATACACCCACTCATTCTTCAATATGCCTTTCCCTATATATATTAAACATATTTAAACTTTACAGAAACACACAGTCACTGGATGATGTCATCAGTGATGTCATCAGTGATGTCATTTGAGATGTCATCAGTGATGTCATCAGTGATGTCACTGACCATGTCATGAGTGATGTAATATGTGACGTCATCAGCAGTGCATTGCAGGGCGCGAGTTATAGTTAGCTGAACTAACTATAACGGGGGAATTTCACGGGTTTTGTACGAGTGCAATGTCCAAGTAACTAAAACTGTCCCTAAAACCTATGGTTTTTTCAGTGAATTTCAAAGGTTTTTTAAATGCTAATTTGTAACTATAACGTGTCTGAAACCTATGGTTTTTTCAGTGAATATATATATATATATATATATATATATATATATATATATATATATTTATTTATTTATTTATTTATTTATTTAAAGGTTTTATATAGCGCTGGCTGGACCCAAGAGTATCAGAGCGCTTTACAAGGTTTGGTAATGCAGAATTGCAATATAACTTTGTACATAGAGGTAATGAACAAGGCAATTTGAAAATTTGCAACAGTATTCATTTTAAATGAGGTAATTAACTAGGGAAGCATAAGTCAAACAACTGATCGAAGATAGTAGGGCTGATAGATAGCAAAGTTAGTTAGTGAAAAGAAGAGGGGGGCGTGAAAGTGAATGGCGACTGTGGAGGGCGAGGGGTAAGGGGAAAGCAGGTGTAAGTAGGTGGTTACTATCCAATAAGTAAAAAAAAAAAAAATGGGGGAGGTGGCCGTAAATGAAAGAGTTGAAGGGAGGGGGGTAGGGGGTGATACAATAGGTAGAGGGGACCTATACAGTCGGGTCAGGGGTAGGAATTAGTGTCCGGGGTCAAGGTATTAAGGACCCCAGTATTGGTTGAGAAGGTGCAGCTTGAGGTCTTTTTGAAGCTGAGGTAGGAGGGGTTGCAACGTAGATCTTTAGGGAGGGCATTCCAGACAGAGGGCGCATTTCCAGAGAAAGAGCGTGACTGTGTTGATTTCTTTTTAATGAGGGAGGGACTAGGACGAGAGCGTTAGTGCTCCTCATTGTTCTAGTACAGCCTGCTTTGTGGAGTTTATCAGAGAGGTAAGATGGGGTGCTTTGATGGAGGGCTTTGTGCGTGATGCAAGCAATCTTGTAAGTGGATCTGCCTTCAATAGGAAGCCATTTGAGGTCTTTGAGGACAGGGGAGATGTGATCAAACCGTTTACAGTCAGTAATAAGTCTGGCCGCAAGGTTAAGTACGGATTTGATAGGGGCTAGGTGGACTTTAGGGGTTCCCGAGAGAATGGCATTACCATAGTCGAGTCTCGACAGGACCAATGATTGCACCACTGTTTTAAAGTCGTCAGCAGGAATAAAGGGTTTTATTTTCTTGAGATGATGGAGTGTGAAGAGAGCACCTTTGGCCGAATTTTTTATGTGGGGAGTAAGGCTGAGGCTCTGATCGACGCTGATACCGAGGGATTTGATTGTTTTAGAGATGGAAAGAGTGCAGTTGAGAGCTTTGATGTCAGAGATCCAGTGTTGAATAGGGAGCAAGTTGTTTTTAGGGGAGAATAGAATGATTTCCGTTTTTTAGGGTTGAGTTTGAGGTGGTTGTGATGGAACCAGAATTGAATCTTAGTCAAGGCCTCGTTGAGGTGTAAGACGTCTGCATGGGATTTGATCTTACAGTAAAGTTGGGTGTCATCAGCATAGAGGTGGTAACTGATTTTCGCTTGCTTAAGAATGAGGGTGAGGGGTTCCATGAAGAGGTTGAATAGAGTGGGAGAGAGAATAGAGCCCTGGGGGACGCCCGAGGAGACCGGCAAAGGTTTAGAGAGGCAATCGCTGACTTTAATTTGTTGGGTTCTGTTTTGGAAAAAGGAGGTGAACCATTTGAGAATAAGCCTGGGCGTAGTTCGCGAAGTAGCGCTACGCGAAGCTATGCAAAGTGCAGTTTGCACTACGCAAGCTACGCGTAGCACTACGCGAACTGCGTAGTGCACTGTTCACAATGATTGCACAGTGCCGGATGCTTGTCCGCACTGTGCAATCATTGAAAACGGCATCTTGCACAGTGCGAGCTGTCTTTTACTGCCGCTCGAGTAGATTTTTACTCGAGCGGCAGCTTTCTCAACGCGGACTGGTAGTTTCTCATCGCGAGCGGTCGCAAGCATACGCGACCACTCGCAATGAGAAACCTGACCTCCCCGCGCTGAGAATCTCGCCGGGAGGTTTATTTTCCACGCTCGCGATCGGCAACTTGATGTTGCTGATCGCGAATGAGGAAAAAGTCTCGCCGGGATGTCATTTTGCTTGCTCGCGGTCGCCAACTTGACGTTGAGGACCGCGAGCAAGCAGAAAATGACCGCTGCACTACGCTACGCTACGCGTGTTTGCACTGTGCTACGTGCAATTCGCGTTGTGCAAAGTAGCGCAAACTTCGCAAACTACGCGAGCGTAGCGTAGTGCTTTGCCCAGGGTTATTTGAGAACAGTACCATTGAAGCCAAAACGGTCTTTGAGAATATTGAGTAAGGCAGCGTGATTAACAGTATCAAAAGCAGCAGAGAGGTCAAGGAGAATGAGAAGGGAGGATTCGCCCTTGTCTAGGGAGTGGTGGATATCATCAATAATGTTGAGCATGGCAGTTTCGGTGCTGCAGCCCTTTCGAAAACCTGATTGTAATGTGTCCAAGAGGTTGAATGAGTCGATGTGTTTGTCCAACTGGAGCAGGGCGCATTTTTCCAGGGCCTTAGATATATATATATATATATGAAACAAAACACCTTATTAAATCAAATGAGATGGAATCGGCACTCCTTTGGTTCTTCACTTCGATTTTCTTTTCATTCGAGTGACACAATCATCTACGCGTTTTGGCTGCCAGGCGCAGCCTTGTTCACGTATATATATATGTATGTTTGTATATATATATTCACTGAAAAAACCATAGGTTTTAGGGACAGTTATAGTTAGTTGGACATTGCACTCGTACAAAACCCGTGAAATTCCCCCGTTATAGTTAGTTCAGCTAACTATAACTCGCGCCCCCGCAATGCACTGCTGATGACGTCACATATTACATCACTCATGACATGGTCAGTGACATCACTGATGACATCTCAAATGACATCACTCATGACATCATCCAGTGACTGTGTGTTTCTGTAAAGTTTAAATATTTTTAATATATATAGGGAAAGGCGTATTGAAGAATGAGTGGGTGTATAAGTGTCTGTATGGATGATTTAGTAGGTGCGTGACTAACTCTATAAGTGAGTGATTAAACGTATCTTACTGAATGCATGGGTGAATGTCTGTATCCGTCTGTCTGTTGCTGTGTAAGTGGCTGCATGGGTTTGTGAATAGCTACATGAGTGTCTATATGAGTTATTGATTGGTTGTCTGAGTATCTGTATGGGTGCCTGAGTGTTTGTGTGGGTGGGGTGTGTGCGACTCTGTGCATAGATGTGTGAGTGGGTGATTCACTGGGTTAGTGCATCTGTGATAGACTGTATGGGTGGGTAAGTGTGTGTAAGAGTGTGTTAGTGAGTGAATGTATGTCCCAGTGGTACATGTGTGAGTAACTACATATGTGAAAGGCAGGTTATATGTGTGTTGGAGTATATAAATAGCTATAAGCGAGAGTGTGTGATTGTGAGAGTGACTGTATGGATGAGTGTGTGCTTGTATCAGTGATTGTATAAGAGCGTAAGAATGTGCTAGTATTTGTATGAGTAAGTGAGCTGGTGTGTGTATAACTGTATAGGTGAGTAAATGGCAGTGTGTTTAATTATTTGCATGACTGACTAGGTGTGTGAGTACCTCTATGGATGAGTGGCGGTGTTTGAGTGTCTATATAGGAGTATGAGTGCATATGATAGTCCTGTACTGAGTGACCGTAAGTATGAGTGACTGTACGGGTGAATGAGTGGATGTGTGTGTAGTGTAGACCTAAGAATCAGTGAGTGGGTATGTAGTTATTGGTGTTGGAGTGTCTATGGTTTTGCGAATGGCAGTCTGTAATTTAGAGTGGGTGTATCAAAGATTATATTAGGGTGTGAGGAGGTGCATCAGATTATCACGTGGATGATGTCATCAGTGATGTCATTTGAGATGTCATGAGTGATGTCATCAGTGATGTCACTGACCATGTCATGAGTGATGTAATATGTGACGTCATCAGCAGTGCATTGCGGGCGCGAGTTATAGTTAGCTGAACTAACTATAACGGGGAATTTCACGGGTTTTGTACGAGTGCAATGTCCAACTAACTATAACTGTCCCTAAAACCTATGGTTTTTTCAGTGAATTTGTAAGGTTTTTTAAATGCTAATTTCTAACTATAACGTGCCTGAAACCTATGGTTTTTTCAGTGAATTTCAAAGGTTTTTTAAATGCTAATTCCTAACTATAACATGTCTGAAACCTATGGTTTTTTTCAGTGAATTTCAAAGGTTTTGTAAATGACAATTTTGAAATGTATCAATTGTTATATTTATTTTTTTGATACTGATTTACTACATTTTTTAAAACTATTTATTTTTAGATATTTTATTTTTTAAATTACATTGTAATTACATTATACTTTACATTACAAAATATACTTTCTCAGAATGAATTACTTTGTTTAAATACTTTGCAAATAGGCAATAGACTTTTAAGTACAGTAGTTACAGTTGTTGCAATGGGCAACACAATTTCAAACACAATGCAACATTGAGCTCAATGTGAATTTCTAGTTAAATGCAATTAGTTACTTTATGGATTACTTTTTCTAACCACAGGACTGGATCCTAGATTCAGTCCTGGGACATCTCCTGTAATCAGTTGAGTAAAAGCGTTTTGGTTACAGTAGTGATTTTTAAGGAATATTATTGTATTTTAAAAGTTGACACTTAGAAACGTTTTCACATAGAATCGCCAATGTTATCCTATGGGAGGAAATTCACTTAGCAGGTAAGTAGTGTTATCGTTACTTTTTCTTACTCAGTGGTGGATCCTGGATCCAGCACTGGTGCATCTCCTGTAAACAGTTGAAAGAATGCGTTTAAGTCATACAGGCGATTTTTAAGGAATATTTGTAGTTTGTGAAAATCGACACAAACTTTTCTGCTGAAAACCAGACAATGGATTCCTATGGAAGGAAATACAAGTTACTGGTAAGTACGGTTAGAATTACTTTTCATGGTCAGTGCTGGCTAAAAGATGCAGCACTGGGTTCTCTCCTGATAACAGGTGAGTAAATCGGAATTCGTAGTTCGGCTGATTTTAGAGGAATATTATAAAGTTCCAAAACTCCACACACAGAAGAATTTCCAAGTGAAACCAGTCAATGTTAGCCTATGGAAGGAAATTCAAGTTACTGGTAAGTACGGTTAGAATTACTTTTCAGGATCTGTACTTGGCTCAAAGATGCAGCACTGAGGTCTCTCCTGATAACAGGTGAGTAAATTGGAATTCGTAGTTCAGCTGATTTTAGAGGAATATTATAAAGTTCCGAAACTCCACACTTAGAAGAATTTCCAAGTGAGACCAGTCAATCTTAGCCTATGGAAGGAAATTCAAGTTACTGGTAAGTACAGTTAGAATTACTTTTCAGGATCAGTACTGGGCTCAAAGATGCAGCACTGAGGTCTCTCCTGATAACAGGTGAGTAAATCGGAATTCGTAGTTCTGCTGATTTTAGAGGAATATTATAAAGTTCCAAAACTCCACACTTAGAAGAATTTCCAAGTGAAACCAGTCAATGTTAGCCTATGGAAGGAAATTCAAGTTACTGGTAAGTACGGTTAAAATTACTTTTCAGGATCAGTACTGGGCTCAAAGATGCAGCACTGAGGTCTCTCCTGATAACAGGTGAGTAAATCGGAATTCGTATTTCAGCTGATTTTAGAGGAATATTTGCACAATGGTGAAGGAAGGGGGTGGGGCCTGAGGTGACATGTCTGCAAACACGCCCTGTGGCGCGTTTTAAGTTGGAGAATTAATTCCTCCCCAATCCCAAGGGTCCCTAGGGGCCAACTAGCCCACCAGGTACCTCCAGTATGCGCTAGAGAGCTGAGTTGCAGAGAGGTGTTCAGAGGCCACGCCCCTTTTTACAACACTCTACAACGCAGCTCCGTGGCGCTTACTGGAGGTACCTGGTGGGCTAGTTTGCCCCCAGGGACCCTCAGGATTGAAGAGGAATTAATTCCTGAACTTAAAACACGCCACGGGGCCTGTTTGCACACATGTCACCTGAAGCCCCGCCCCCTCCCTTCACCACTGTGCAAACCCGCCCCGTGGCGCGTTTAAGTTGGGGGATTAACTCCTTGAATCCTGAGGGTCCCTGGAGTCCAAGTAGCCCACCATGTACCTCCAAAAGCGCCACAGAGCTGCGTTGCAGAGAGGTGTAAAAGGGGCGTGGCCTCTGTACACCTCTCAGCAACGCAGCTCCCTGGCGCATACTGGAGGTTCCTGGTGGGCTAGTTGGCCCCAGGCACCCCCAGTATTCAAGGGGAGTTCGTTCCCCATCTGCAAACGCGCCAAGGGGCGCCTTTGCAGACTGCTGTAGCGAGGGGGCGGGGCCTCCGGCACGATGCCGGTCTTATTTATTTTTTTAACTTTTTTTTTGTATGGCAGGGGTCTGCGTGGCCCCCCTTCTGGCCCCGGGGACCCCATCCCCCGGGGCCTGAGCATTTTATTTATTTTTTTAAATAAAAAAAAACGGGAAGGGGGTTGCGTGGCCCCCCTTCCCTGGGCCTCTATTGGCCCCGGGGACCCCATCCCCCGGGGCATGCCCACAGTTTTTTAAAAATAAAATATTCGGAGGGGGGGCTGCGTGGCCCCCTTCCTCAGGCCATTTAAGGCCCCGGGGCCTGGCCACTCGTTGGGGACCGTGGGGGGATCCCCAATCCCCGCACGGTCCCGCCGGCTCCCCGCGTCCTGCGGGAGCCGGCATTGCTTTCCATAAGGGGAGCTGCTGACATGCAGCTCCCTTATGGAAAGCAGTTCTGCTTTGCTTCATTGAAGCGAGAGCAGGTTTCCTGCTCTCGCTTCAATGAAGCAAGCAAGTTTGCAATGACAGGGTGGGAGCCGCGAGGCTCCCGCCCTGTCATTGCAAACTACAGTGTCCCGGGGTAGGCACCCGGGACACTGCAGGAGCCGGCCCTGGGGGTGGCGGTCCCCAGGGCCACCACAGGCTCCAGGAGGGGGCCGCGCGGCCCTCCTCCCATCCTGTGCATAGCCCCGGGAGGTGGTGGTCCCTTGGCTCAAGGGGTCCTAAACGGACCCCCACATTTTATTATTTAGTGCCCCGGGGAGGTGGCGGTCCCCGGGGCGTGTGGGGGGGCTAGAGCCCTCCCCCACACAGGTTATTTAAAAATAAAAAAAAGAAGCCCCGGGGGGGCCGTGTGCCCCCCGCCAGCATTATTTTTATAAAGCCCCGGGGGTGGCGGTCCCTGGGGTTTGGGGGCCTTAGAGGCCCCCCCATGTTATTATTTGATAAGCCCTGCATGCCCCCAGGACTTGGCCCACCCGGGGGCCAATTAACCACGAAGCGCGGGAGCCCGCGCTTTGTTTTTTTTTTTTATCGGCAGGATCCGCGCACCCAGCGCGTTTTTTGCCGATTTAAAAAAAAAAAGAAAACATTTTTTTGGGGCCCTGGGGGTCCTTGTAGGACCCCTTGAGCAGGCCTAGGGGGTCAGGGGGTCAGGGGGTTTCTACCCTGCCCCCTTTTTGCGTTTTGCGCAGTTGTTTTACTGCTTTCTTGTTCCTCGGTTCAGATGGCTGCCAACACTTCCTGGTTTGGAGTGTTGACAGCCAATTAGCATGCAGCTCGTGGTCTGGAGGGTGCGCGGATCCACCGCGGCCATAGATATCGAAACTTTTATTTTGGATTTTCTCAGCAACTACTGAACGGATTTACACCATTTTTAAAAAGAGTGCTTTCTGAACCAAGCACTACCTTTTGCCAAATTTGGTGTAATTCCGTTCAGCAGTTCGGGCTGTAGCCGTGGCTAAAATTTCCTATGGGAATTAACATGGAGAAAACACGTTTTGGGACCCCCTTTTTCTCGGCCCTCGCTTGATGAATCACCCCGAAACTTTCAAGACAGGAGCGGACCGGAGCGCCCCACTAGTTTTGAAAATTTCGCGATGATTCGTCAAACGACGCCAAACGTATTGGGAATAGAATGTTGCGGATTTCCTATGGATAATAGGTCCTAACTATAACTATCTACTGGCGACCACCAGTAGATAATATACATATATATATATATATTCACTGTAAAAACGAAAGGCTACAGGGACGTTACAGTTAAGAAATGGAGTAAAAAAAACTTTAGAAATTCACTGAAAAAAACAAAGGTTACAGAGACGTTATAGTTAGGCTCAAGTTTCACTCGTACAAAACCAGAGAAATTCAGCAGTTATAGTCAGCTGAACTAACTATAACTGGCGCCCCCGCAATGCACTGCTTATGACCTCACATATGACATTACTCATGACATGGTCAGTGACACCACTGATGACATCTCTGATAACATCAGTGATGACATCATCCAGTAACTGTGAGTGTTTTTAACATGTTTATGAGTGTTATATATATATATATATATATATATATATATATATATTTGTATTTGTATTTATTTATTAACTGTTCAATTAATTAAAATCATTACAGTAAAAACAATCAACGTGTAAAAACTAGAACAGTAATGCAAAAAGCTTCAGTTTATGTTAGGTTAAAATTTAGCACCCCACCCCAATGCCAACGCGATCGGCCTTCCCCAGAGTTCGTGGTCTGTGCCGTGTGGCATTGCACGCCTTCATGGGGTCCCCTTTAAGCCTGGGAGAATAAACTATGTTACAGGATGATGGACTAAGCAATCTAGTATTCCGATCGATCCTCTCTGGAATTAGCTCTATCTTAAAAGGGCGGGCTGGAGGTGTTTAAAGCAGCAGACCTTTTTGGAGAGCCGATCAGCTTTCTTCTGCCAAATTTGCAGTACCCTTCACCAGAGTTTTATTGCTTTCATTGGCAGCTTTTAGGGCAACCCTGATTTGATGGATGAATTTTGCAGTCTTGCCTGAGTCGTCTTGTCGGTGGTAGATAGGCACAAGGGTGACGCGTCGCTGCAGGATTTTATTCCATTTGTGATACAGATCGGGCGCAGGAGACACCAGCGATCGTTATTAATGTTGGAGCAACAGTATATATATCTTCTTCGAAACAACGTTACTTAGACGCCGCCGCTGGCCTCGCAGTGCCGGTGCCATCGATGGAAGCAACCACCATCGATACACAAAAGTCAATATTCATTCAGCACAGGAAATGAAAAGACGGCACACCAAGTGGTTTTGCACCGAGTTTTATGTGCAAAAAGAACGACGCGTTTCAGCAGTAAGCCTTTGTCAAGTTTACGTTGCGTGCTCAACCCACCACAGAAATACGTGAGGAACTGAGAAAACATGAAGGAAAGACCATCGTATATCCTTCGAGTCATATGATTATATAACTGCAATTGCATAAACATTTCCTAATTAATATTCATGATAATTTTAGGATACTAATAATATATCTGAAAATTCATTCATCAATTCAAACAATTATCAATGCAATATATGTTATGTACATGTGCCCAGTTTTAACACGATAAGTGCAAACCACCTCACAGTGAGTGCTAAAAAAGGCACTTATAAGATATAGCAGGTTCACAAGTCCCCAATGATGAAAACAAGGGGGCAAAGCTGCATGTCAGTTGCGGAACCCGCAAACCGGTCATGCACGCTGGAAGGGCTTACCATAGATCAGCCTGGAAAATCGCCCAGAGCCGGAAAAAAAGGAGGAACTCCATATGTAGGGCAAATGCCCATACTGGCAATGTAATATAATTACCAGTTTTATCCTCATGGTCGCAGTAGTGACCTGAGGCTATAGAGATGGTAAGCCATCTAGCACCCTCTAACAAATGAGGGGGAATAAATCGATAAATCAAGGGCAAGTGCCCAATAATGGAATTCTGGTATTCAAATCAATAATATATCTTGATTCCAAAATCCGCAGCTGTTTTTCTCTGTCCCCACCTCTGGTGTATATTATGATACAGTCAATCCCAAAAGCCTTTAGGTGACTGTTATCACTGTTGTGTTCGACCTTGAAGTGACGGGCAACGGGGTAACTTAGGTCATTATTGGTAATGGCACGAAGATGTTGCAAGTTTCTCAATTTTAGTGGTAATTTTGTGCTCCCAATGTAGCGCAGCCCACAGGGACATTCCAACAGATATACTGTAAACTCAGTATTACAAGTAATGAATTTACGAATACATCTGGTTTTCCAGTTTTTTGTAGTATAGCTCTTACAGATTGTACTATATCTACAAGCTTTACACGATCCACATGGATAGAAGCCTTCCATTTTTCTGTTAAGCCAATTGGAAGGTGATCTATGTTCCTGGTAACTATGTACTAAGGAATCCTTCCATGACTTGGGTCGTCTGTATGTCACCTGTGGTGCAACCCCTATGGAGTTGCCGATGATGGGATCAGTGATTAGAAGGTTCCAATGTTTTCTAAGTAAGCGTCTAAAGAGCGGGGATCTCTTGTTATATGTAGCAATGAGCCTAGGTCTATTGTTCTCCTTTCTATTTCTATCATTGGCCTTACTTTTGAAAAGGACATCGGTTTGCTTGACCCCTTCCAGCTTCTTGCTGGCTTGACTCAAGGTCTTTTGTGAGTACCCTCGTTGCATAAATCTGAGTTTGATATTCTCCTGTTCTTTTTTATAGATCTCATCCTTGCTGCAATTACGACGAGCTCTCAAAAGTTCGCTGTAAGGTATGCTATGTACAAGTGGTGCTGGGTGATGACTCGCAGCATGTAACGTACTGTTACCTGCTGTATTTTTCTAAAAAGTGATGTGTGCAGCTTATTCCCTTTAATCTTAATTGCCACATCTAGGAATTCGCAGTACGTACTACTGATAGTATAGGTGAAACTGAGATTGAGATCATTGGTTTCTAAGACATTGATAAATTCTCTGGCACTCTGCTCATCGCCATCCCAAATAAGGAACAGATCATCAATATATCTGATCCAAATTAGGATGTGCTCGGTGAATTTGTTGTGTTGTTCCGTCCACACTACCTGCTCCTCCCACCAGCCCAGGAAAAGATTAGCTAGGCTGGGGGCGAAGCAGGTACCCATGGCTGTGCCTGACTTCTGTCTGTATACTGTCCCCTCGAACACAAAAATATTCTGTTCTAAGCGAAAAAGCATCATGGCTCCCAACATATTGGTATGATCCAACAGTGATAGCGACCTGCCCTTCAGAAAATACATGCATGCTTCTACTCCCTTTCTTTGTTCAATGCATGTGTATAATGAGCACACATCCAATGATATCATGAGAAAAGTGCTCTCCCACTTGACATCATGTATCCTTTTTAGAAAGTCCGTACTATTGCGGCAATATGATCTCAAATTGACCACAAATGGGGTGAAAAAGGAATCAAGAAAGATTGAGGTATTCTCAAGGAGACCCCCATTTGATGACACAATGGGTCTCCCTGGTGGTCTAGTGGGATGTTTCTGTATTTTGGGGAGTAGGTACAGACAGCGTATGCGGGGATGATCATTCTTCAAAAACAAGTATTCATCATAGTTCAATAAACATTTGACCCACCAGTTTTTTAACATATCATGGTAAATACTGATAGTGTCCCTGTAGGTGTCCCAAGTAATTTGTTCATAACATGACACATCACTCAGCTGATTGAAAGCTTCCCGTCTGTAATCATGTACATCCATCAGGACAATATTGCCCCCCTTATCCGAGGGCTTTATCACTATGTTTGGATCATCAGTCAACTGTTTAAGGGCAATACGTTGTCCCCTGGTAAGGTTGTCATCACCACCTACTTTGTGGTCATTCCGCATCCGAAATAGTTCATGGATCATAATAGAGTTGAAGGCCTTGATATTATCATGGGGGACATTCGGATTAAACCTTGATTTAGGTTTAAAACCGCTGTTCATGGAATCATCTAAGATGAAGCCCATTTGTCTCAATGTTTCACTGGTCTCCAATTGCTGCATCTCATTAGTTGTGTTCTCATCTAAAGCCTGTATTGTCAGGATAGAATCAATGTCCTGTAGAGTAAAGGGAGAAGATACTCTGGAACTGTTAGATAAATGTCCATCTATTCTCACAGTTTTATTCGTAGTAGTGGTTAACATTTTATGTAACTTCATTAGCTTCAATTTCCTTATGTACAGGAACAGATCGATCCTTGCGTCCACATAGTTCTTATCTTGCGTAGGACAAAATGATAGACCCAATTTAAGAAGGGACTCTTCGTCATTGGTTAGTTTCCTGGATGACAAATTGACGATGGTTTTATCATCCATCATGTCTGGATTTTTTGCTAGACTCATCTTGCGATTGTTGGTGCGCACACCGTGTCTTTGTCTCACTCTGTTTGTTTGTTTGAGCCCTTTGCTTTTCCTTTGCCTCACCCTCTTCCCCGTCCTCTTCCTCGTCCATTCTTCTCGGTTGATCCCTGTGTTGTTGATTCCTTCTTCTTTTGCTTTAATATTTGGAACTCCTGTAGGGACATGAGAGGGCGTGTGCCTAAAGGGACCGCTTGTCTGTCTGACTCAGAGCTAAGATCCGAGCTGGAATCCGTTGACACTACTTCCTGTTGTTTTTGTTGTTGAATAACACGTAAGTCTCTTTGCGCCCAATCAAATCTTTTTGCATAGGTTAGGATCCTCCCCTCAGCATAATCCTTCTTATCGCGCAAAAATTTGTGTTGTTTCTTTTATTTTAATAGTATCCTCATAGGATTTCAATCGGGCTTCCAGGCCTATTAGGAAGTCAATCACCACACTTTCGGTTTTATGTTTATCCAGTTCTTGTCTTACTTTGACTAATTCCAAACGTGTCTGATCCAAATCAATCTTGGCATACTTTATTAGTATCTCCAGCATCCCCTTGCAGGTTTTGGCCATGTACTGTGCCCATTCATTAAGGAGATCCGGATTAGGGTTCTCATAGGTGGGAACAATAGAAATTCTCAGCCCTATAGAGACCCGTCCCACTTCCACATAATTGGTGAGAGAGGTAACCTCCCACCATTTGTTTAGTTCGCGTTTGGAAAGCTTCTCCAATGCTGTTAAGTTCTGTGTCACAGAAGATTCCTGTGTATTCGAAACAATTACTGATTTAGAGTTTAGTTCTGTAGGAATTAAATCTTCATTGAACAGAGAAATAGCAACAGCTTGCCTTTCTATTTCCCATTCATTCATGTTCCTCTTTATATTCTATGCCCAAATCCAAACATGTGTTCCACTTGACATGAGTGCCCAATTGCACCCGTGATGCACTTGCCCCAGCTGTAGAATCTTTAGATTATTGTATTGTACTGAACAAATTAGTGACAGCCTGCCAGAGAAATGTCTCTAAAGAATGCTCCCATGAGGGTGTCCCGCTAGGTCATCAGAACTATAAATTCGAATCCAAGAGGTAATGTTACCATCAACCGGTCTACGGGAAAGTGGGAGGATTAAAACACACTCGTTTCTTCGTGTTGCTACGAGCGTTATGAGGCTATGAGCTCCAAATTAACCCCTGCACCTTCTCCTTACCGGTGAAAGTGAGTCCCGAATCCACGGATATGTGATCCGTTGCCGAACCGATCCCTCCGCCGGTCTTCGGTTTACAAACCTCCGTCAAGCAGTTTCCATAGCGAGCCAGATTGTGTCAAACAGTTTATCCAGCGGGCCGGGTTGCACGGATCTGTTATCACGGCGTTTCTTCAACAAGCCGGGACTGGTCAGCGTTTCTTCAACAAGCTGGGACTGATCGGGCTGTAATTTGCAAGGTTCTTTCGTCAGGCTTTTTCCAACGTGAAGTATGTGCTGGGGCGGCCGGGCGGCGTTTCTTTGAAATCTTCTTCGCTGGCCTCGCAGTGCCGATGCCGTCGATGGAAGCAACCACCATCGATACACAAAAGTCAATATTCATTCAGCACAGTGCTAAAAAAGGCACTTATAAGATATAGCAGGTTCACAAGTCCCCAATGATGAAAACAAGGGGGCAAACCTGCATGTCAGTTGCGGAACCCGCATACCGGCCATGCACGCTGGAAGGGCTTATCATAGATCAGCCTGGAAAATCGCCCAGAGCCGGAAAAAAAGGAGGAACTCCATATCATTTGTTTGTTTGTTTGTATCTCACCTGTGTCACATTTTAGGCATTTTTTAATACGCAGTAACACATAGTCTCTATTATGGGGCACTTGCCCTTGATTTATCGATTTATTCCCCCCTCGTTTGTTAGAGGGTGCTAGATGGCTTACCATCTCTATAGCCTCAGGTCACTACTGCGACCATGAGGATAAAACTGGTAATTATATTACATTTTGTTTAACCACAAAACCTCAGGAAAGACCTGGGGAAGGGAACTAGAGGCACGGGGTGCTAGGAGTAGGCAGCCTCCTACCTACAGGCAGGTCAGGCACCGTTTTCCATGCACGGCGTCCTGACACCGGATCCTCGCTAATTAGCCGCATTTAGCGCGGGCGCTTTGACGCTTCACGATATATAAAGCGCGTAGTGGTGTTCCTCAGTTACCAGCGAGGAAGCGAGGTGATCGGATATAGGTGCAGAGGCGGGAGATTTCTCCTTTCACAGTAAGAGTGTGTTTGGGAAGTATGAGTGAATTATTTCTTTCCTGGTAAAATGCTCCAGGTGCATGACTAATGTTTACATCATTTTGAGCATAACATTGATATGCCTTTGACTCCACCCGGATTTCTTCCTTTCTTTCTCCTTTTATTTTTATTTTAGCGTTTGACCAAAGGGGTCTCCCCTCCTCACTCTCCTATGGGGCTAGTAGGTCCCAACAGTTAGGGTAAGCATTGGGGACACTGTTCCCAAATTGTTAACTTTTTCCTTCTAAGTGCACAGATGAATGACACGATTAGATGCACTTATAGCCACGCACTTATATTCTGCATGAGTATGTGGCAGACTAGATGACCTTTATCAGATGTGTTATTGTATCATTTCTTTTTTTTTTTTTTTTTCTTGTTACAGGCGTTACTCTTAGCCGCACATACGGTGGTGTGTGAAATCATTCACCTCACCTAGTGGAACCCTCACCAGTATAGCACGGTAAGGGCGGAGCCCGTTTATATAGTATAGGTCCTGATGAATGCCACGGACCCTTCGGGGCCAGTAGGCAGAAACATGTTGACCATTTATAGTACGGTGGGGGACAATAGAATCCCCAGTACACCGACCATTTCATTTTTTAAATACCATACAGATGCCAGTCACATTAAAATGAGTATGACATCTGTAATGGCCTTTAAACTTCACAATTTTTTTGTAAGGGCCCCCACTTAGTTTTAGAAGTGCATCCCTGTCTTCAGGTGTATGCCCGCCCTCTATCAAACCAAGTTTTTAGAGGGCGAGGACTGGTCAATGATGAAGCATGACACCAGGTGGTGTGTGAGACCAGTCTGTCACTTTTTGTGAGATGCCTGCACTCACAAGGTAGCATTTAGGTCATCATACTAGGAGCGGCTCTTTTGTGTTAAAAATTATATTACATTGCCAGTATGGGCATTTGCCCTACATATGGAGTTCCTCCTTTTTTTTCCGGCACTGGGCGATTTTCCAGGCTGATCTATGGTAAGCCCTTCCAGCGTGCATGACCGGTTTGCGGGTTCCGCAACTGACATGCTGCCTTGCCCCCTTGTTTTCATCATTGGGGACTTGTGAACCTGCTATATCTTATAAGTGCCTTTTTTAGCACTCACTGTTAGGTGGTTTGCACTTATCGTGTTGAAACAGGGCACATGTACATAAAATATATTGCATTGATAATTGTTTGAATTGATGAATGAATTTTCAGATATATTATTGGTATCCTATAATTATCAAGAATATTAATTAGGAAATGTTTATGCAATTGCAGTTATATAATCATATGACTCGAAGGATATACAATAGTCTTTCCTTCATGTTTTCTCGGTTCCTCACGTATTTCTGTGGTGGGTTGAGCACGCAACGTAAACTTGACAAAGGCTTACTGCTGAAACGCGTTGTTCTTTTTGCACATAAAACTCTGTGCAAAACCACTTGGTGTGCTGTCTTTTCATTTCCTGTGCTGAATGAATATTGACTTATATATATATATATATATATATATATATATATTCACTGAAAAAACCATAGGTTTCAGACACGTTATAGTTAGAAATTAGCGTTTAAAAAACCTTTGAAATTCACTGAAAAAAACATAGGTTTTAGGGACAGTTATAGTTAGTTGGACATTGCACTCGTACAAAACCCGTGAAATTCCCCTGTTATAGTTAGTTCAGCTAACTATAACTCGCGCCCCCGCAATGCACTGCTGATGACGTCACATATTACATCACTCATGACATGGTCAGTGACAGTGCTAATTTCTAACTATAACGTGCCTGAAACCTATGGTTTTTTCAGTGAATTTCAAAGGTTTTTTAAATGCTAATTTCTAACTATAACGTGTCTGAAACCTATGGTTTTTACAGTGAATTTCAAAGGTTTTTTAAATGCTAGTTTCTAACTATGCCAACAGAGGTAGGACATGTGAAGAAAGAAGAAAAACGCTGGGGGTGGTGTTTCAGGGTTTAGGGCAGTGCAGTGGTGTTCGGGCAGTGTAGGGGGTCATGCTGAGGGTGGTGTTTCAGGGTTTAGGGCAGTGCAGTGGTGTTCGGGCAGTGTAGGGGGTCGTGCTGGGGCTGGTGTTTCAGGGTTTAGGGCAGTGCAGTGGTGTTCGGGCAGTGTAGGGGGTCGTGCTGGGGATGGTGTTTCAGGGTTTTGGGCAGAGCAGTGGTGTTCGGGCAGTGTAGGGGGTCGTGCTGGGGGTGGTGTTTCAGGGTTTAGGGCAGTGCAGTGGTGTTCGGGCAGTGTAGGGGGTCTTGCTGGGGGTGGTGTTTCAGGGTTTAGGGCAGTGCAGTGGTGTTCGGGCAGTGTAGGGGGTCTTGCTGGGGGTGGTGTTTCAGGGTTTAGGGCAGTGGTGTTCGGGCAGTGTAGGGGGTCTTGCTGGGGGTGATGTTTCAGGGTTTAGGGCAGTGCAGTGGTGTTCGGGCAGTGTAGGGGTCTTGCACAGACCATGCACCCTACCGCCGAACCAACGCCCGCCACCACCACCCTCTGCAACTGGACCCCGATCAGCACCGAAGACACCACCCGCACGATGAACTCCATCCACTCCGGATCACCAACCGACCCCTGCCCACACCACGTCTTCAACAAAGCCGACGCCACCATCGCACCCCATCTCCGGGACATCATCAACTCCTCCTTCCACACCGCCACCTTCCCGGAGAGCTGGAAGCACGCCGAGCTTACCGCCCTCCTGAAGAAACCAACGGCGGACCCCACCGACCTCAAGAACTACCGTCCCATCTCGCTCCTTCCGTTTCCGGCCAAAGTCATCGAGAAGACCGTCAACAGACAGCTTGCCGCCTTCCTCGAGACGAATGGATCCCTCGACCCCTCGCAGTCCGGGTTTCGGGCCAACCACAGCACCGAGACCGCCCTTATCGCAGCCACCGACGACATCAGAACCCTAACCGACAACGGGGAAACAGCAGCCCTCATCCTCTTGGACCTCTCCGTGGCGTTCGACACCGTCTGCCACCGCACCCTAGTGAAGCGCCACAGCAACATCGGAATCCGAGAGAAAGCACTGGAATGGATCATCTCGTTCCTCGCCGGAAGAACCCAGAGAGTCCGCCTCCCCGTTCAGATCCGAGGCCACCGAAGTCATCTGCGGCGTTCCACAAGGATCTTCACTCAGTCCAACCCTCTTCAACGTCTACATGAGCCCCTCGCAGCCATCGCACGCCAACACAACCTCAACATCATCTCCTACGCCGACGACACCCAGCTGATCCTCTCCCTCACCAACGACCCCACCACCGCCAGAGCCAACCTACACGACGGGATGAGAGACGTCGCCGACTGGATGAGGAACAGCCACCTTAAACTGAACTCAGACAAGACGGAAGTCCTCATCCTGGGCTCATCACCCTCCGCCTGGGACGACTCTTGGTGGCCCCCGGCCCTGGGCACCGCGCCCAAGCCAACGGACCACGCACGCAACCTGGGCTTCATCCTGGACTCCTCCCTGTCGATGACCAGACAAGTCAATGCCGTCTCATCTTCGTGCTTCAACACCCTGCGCATGCTCCGCAAGATCTTCAGATGGATCCCCACTGGAAACCAGGAAGACCGTCACCCAGGCACTCGTCACCAGCCGACTGGACTATGGGAACACCCTCTACGCCGGAACCACAGCCAAACTTCAAAAAAGACTCCAGCGCATCCAGAACGCCTCCGCACGACTCATCCTGGACATCCCCCGACACAGCCACATCCCCGGACACCTGAAAGACCTGCACTGGCTCCCCGTCAGCAAGAGAATCACGTTCAGACTCCTCACCCATGCACACAAGGCCCTCCACGACCTGGGCCCCAAGTACCTCAACGACCGCATGACCTTCTACACGCCCACCCGCCAGCTACGATCAACCAGCCACGCCCTCGCCACCGTACCACGCATCCGCAGAGCCACCGCCGGAGGAAGATCCTTCTCCTACCTGGCAGCCAAGACCTGGAACTCCCTCCCCACTCACCTTCGGCGAACCCAGGACCATCTCTCCTTCAGGAAGCAGCTCAAGACCTGGCTGTTCGAGCAGTAACTTACCCCCTCCCCCAGCGCCTTGAGACCCTCCCGGGTGAGTAGCGCGCTCTATAAATGCCGTGATTGATTGATTGATTGATTGCTGGGGGTAGTGTTTCAGGGTTTAGGGCGGTGCAGTGGTGTTCGTGCAGTGTAGGGGGTCGTGCTGGGGGTGGTGTTTCAGGGTTTAGGGCAGTGCAGTAGTGTTCGGGCAGTGTAGGGGGTCATGCAGGGGGTGGTGTTTCAGGGTTTAGGGCAGTGCAGTGGTGTTCTGGCAGTGTAGGGTGTCATGCTGGGGGTGGGGTTTCAGGGTTTAGGGCAGTACAGTGGTGTTCGGGCAGTGTAGGAGGTCGTGCAGGGGGTGGTGTTTCAGGGTTTAGGGCAGTGCAGTGGTGTTCGGGCAGTGTAGGGGGTCGTGCTGGGGCTGGTGTTTCAGGGTTTAGGACAGTGCAGTGGTGTTCGGGCAATGTAGGGGGTCTTGCTGGGGGTGGTGTTTCAGGGTTTAGGGCAGTGGTGTTCGGGCAGTGTAGGGGGTCTTGCTGGGGGTGATGTTTCAGGGTTTAGGGCAGTGCAGTGGTGTTCGGGCAGTGTAGGGGGTCTTGCTGGGGGTAGTGTTTCAGGGTTTAGGGCAGTGCAGTGGTGTTCGTGCAGTATAGGGGTCATGCTGGAGATGGTGTTTCTGGGTTTAGGGCAGTGCAGTAGTGTTCGAGCAGTGTAGGGGGTTGTGCAGGGGGTGGTGTTTCAGGGTTTAGTGCAGTGGTGTTCGGGCAGTGTAGGGGGTCGCGCTGGGGGTGGTGTTTCAGGGTTTAGGGCAGTGCAGTGGTGTTCGGGCAGTGTAGGGGGTCATGCACGGGGTGGTGTTTGAGGGTTTAGGGCAGTGCAGTGGTGTTCGGGCAGTGTAGGGTGTTGTGCTGGGGCTGGTGTTTCAGGGTTCAGGGCAGTGCAGTGGTGTTCAGGCAGTGTAGGGGGTCGTGCTGAGGCTGGTGTTTCACGGTTTAGGGCAGTGCAGTGGTGTTCGGGCAGTGTAGGGGTCGTGCTGGGGCTGGTGTTTCAGGGTTTAGGGCAGTGCAGTGGTGTTCGTGCAGTGTAGGCGGTCGTGCTGGGGCTGGTGTTTCAGAGTTTAGGGCAGTGCAGTGGTGTTCGGGCAGTGTAGGGGGTCATGCTGGGGCTGGTGTTTCAGGGTTTAGGGCAGTGCAGAGGTGCTCGGGCAGTGTAGGGGTCGTGCTGGGGGTGATGTTTCAGGGTTTAGGGTAGTGCAGTGGTGTTCGGGCTGTGTAGGGGGTCATGCAGGGGCTGGTGTTTCAAGGTTTAGGGCAGTGCAGTGGTGTTCGGGCAGTGTAGGGGGTCGTGCTGGGGCTGGTGTTTCAGGGTTTTGGGCAGAGCAGTGGTGTTCGGGCAGTGTAGGGGGTCATGCTGGGGGTAGTGTTTCAGGGTTTAGGGCAGTGCAGTGGTGTTCGGGCAGTGTAGGGGGTCGTGCTGGGGGTGGTGTTTCAGGGTTTAGGTCAGTGGTGTTCGGGCAGTGTAGGGGGTCTTGCTGGGGGTGATGTTTCAGGGTTTAGGGCAGTGCAGTGGTGTTCGGGCAGTGTAGGGGGTCTTGCTGGGGGTAGTGTTTCAGGGTTTAGGGCAGTGCAGTGGTGTTTGGGCAGTGTAGGGGGTCATGCTGGGGGTGGTGTTTCAGGGTTTAGGGCAGTGCAGTGGTGTTCGGGCAGTGTAGGGGGTCATGAAGGGGGTGGTGTTTCAGGGTTTAGGGCAGTGCAGTGGTGTTCGGGCAGTGTAGGGGGTCGTGCTAGGGGTAGTGTTTCAGGGTTTAGGGCAGTGCAGTGGTGTTCGGGCAGTGTAGGGGGTCATGCAGGGGCTGGTGTTTCAGGGTTTAGGGCAGTGCAGTGGTGTTCGGGCAGTGTAGGGGGTCGTGCTGGGGGTAGTGTTTTAGGGTTTAGGGTAGTGCAGTGGTGCTTGTGTAGTGTAGGGGGTCGTGCTGGGGGTAGTGTTTTAGGGTTTAGGGTAGTGCAGTGGTGTTTGTGTAGTGTAGGGGGTCATGTTTTAGGGTAGTGCAGTGGTGTTTGGGTAGTGTAGGGGGTCGTGCTGGGGGTAGTGTTTTAGGATTTAGGTTAGTGCAGTGGTGTTTGGGTAGTGTAGGGGGTCGTGCTGGGGGTAGTGTTTTAGGGTTTAGGGTAGTGCAGTGGTGTTTGTGTAGTGTAGGGGGTCGTGCTGGGGGTAGTGTTTTAGGGTTTAGGGTAGTGCAGTGGTGCTTGTGTAGTGTAGGAGGTCATGCTGGGGGTAGTGTTTTAGGGTTTAGGGTAGTGCAGTGGTGTTTGTGTAGTGTAGGGGGTCATGTTTTAGGGTAGTGCAGTGGTGTTTGGGTAGTGTAGGGGGTCGTGCTGGTGGTAGTGTTTTAGGATTTAGGTTAGTGCAGTGGTGTTTGGGTAGTGTAGGGGGTCGTGCTGGAGGTAGTGTTTTAGGGTTTAGGATAGTGCAGTGGTGCTTGTGTAGTGTAGGGGGTCGTGCTGGGGGTAGTGTTTTAGGGTTTCAGGTAGTGCAGTGGTGTTTTTGTAGTGTAGGGGGTCATGTTTTAAGATGCAATGCTCCAATACCTGACCAGTCTGCACTACATAAAACTGCAAAAAAACTAAAAATAAAAAGTGTTTTGCACACTTTTGTCATTGGGCTATATGTGGGCTACATCTGGGTAATATTTGTGCTACATTTGGGCTCTTTTTTCACTGGTGGCCATCTTGGAAGACTTCTTTGTTATGAAGTTTCCTAATTTCTTCATTTACTGCAGTCTCCTCAGTAGGAAATGCTTTCAGTTTTTTACTTTGATTCCATCAAGAAGGCATTCAGATGTGTCTCACATCTGCCATAAATTCAGAATGTTAGCACTCTAGTTGCTCATTAGATCACTGGAGTAAAGCTACTGCTCACCAGGGAGTTAACTGGTAGTCTGTTGCTGGTATTGAAAGTGATTGTTTCAGTCTGCATGTCAGAATTTTCTAATGAAATAGAAGAGGATTTGAGATCTCACTTAAAACATGCCCTAATTTTTCTTTCTGCAGCACTAACCATAATTTCTATTTCAAAAAGAACCCCTCATTTTGTTCCTTTTTAAATTAAATGTTTTAAGTGTTACTGGTTTATTCCAATCAAGATGGCTTCAGGTGTGCCATACTTTTGTCATAAGTAAGGCTGTTAGCGCTCTAGTTGTTCTTTAGAACACTCTGGGAAGCTGCAGTAGAACACAAAGGCATCAACTGGCAGGCTGCTCCTGTTGAAATATAACAGGAAGATATTTGAGATCACACTTGAAATATGTCCTAATTTTTCTTTCTACAGCACTAACCATAATTTCTATGACAAAATGAACCCCATCATGTTGTTCCTTTTTAAATTAAATGTTTTAAGTGTTACCAGTTTATTCCAATCAAGATGGCTTCAGGTGTGCCATACTTTTGACATAAGTAAGGCTGTTAGCGCTCTAGTTGTTCTTTAGAACACTCTGGGAAGCTGCAGTAGAACACAAAAGCATCAACTGGCAGGCTGCTCCTGTTGAAATATAACAGGAAGATATTTGAGATCACACTTGAAACATGTCCTAATTTTTCTTTCTACAGCACTAACCATAATTTCTATGACAAAATGAACCCCATCATTTTGTTCCTTTTTAAATTAAATTGTTTAAGTGTTACCAGTTTATTCCAATCAAGATGGCTTCAGGTGTGCCATACTTTTGTCATAAGTAAGGCTGTTAGCACTCTAGTTGTTCTTTAGAACACTCTGGGAAGCTGCAGTAGAACACAAAGGAATCAACTGACAGTCTCTGCCCTTGTTGGATGTACATGTTTTACTGAGAATGTCAGACTTCATTCTCACATGAGTGAGAAAGATAATGTGAATTTACAGAAAATATGCTCTCATTTTAGCTTCTGGAGCACCTTCCAAACCTCCATGGGACAAGCATGAGAAAATAGTGTTCTCTCAAACATGATTCATGATATCCCAGCAGAAGGTTTTTCACATGGTAAAATCACCTTAGAATACACCACAATTCCTAAAATTAGTATGGTACCATCAACAAATAAATTCTAATGTAACTAAAGCCTGTTATCACCCTTTATAGTTCTCCTTTTGGTGACCCTCAAAATCTTCTATTCACTACAATGCATTTCAATGAGGTACTATCATTTATATTGGTCCCAAGATGGCTGCCAGCAATTCCAGGATGAAGTGCTGACAGCCAATCAGATCTCACGATGACATGTGTGGTTAGGCTCCACCGAGATATATATGTGACTTTACTTTTGATTTTCTCAGGAACTACTGAACGGATTTACACCATTTAAGCAAAAGGCACGACACTGAACCAAGGGCTACCTCTTTGCCAAATTTGGTGTAATTCCGTTCAGCAGTTCGGGCTGTAGCTGCGACTAAAGGTTCCTATGGAAAAATGAATGGGGAAAATGCGTTTTGGGACCCCCCTTTTTTCTCGGCCCCCGCTTGACGTATCACCCCGAGACTTTCAGGATAGGAGCGGACCGGAGCGCCCCAACAAGTTGGAAACTTTCACGAAGATTCGTCAACCGGCGCCAACGTTATTTCAAATAGAATGTCGCGGATTTCCTATGGATAATAGGTTTTAACTATAACTATCTACTGGCGACCGCCAGTAGATAATATATATATATATATATATATATATATATATATATATATATATATATATGTATATATATCACTTTTCTTCCGTATCAGGACAATAAATTTCCCCAACAAATATATATGTATATATATATATATATATATATATATATCAAGGTGTATGAGTGCCTGTATGGATGATTGTGTAGGTGCATGACTGATTGTATAAGTGAGCACTCCGGTGTCTCAGTGAATATGTGGGTGAGTGACTAGGTTGTCCGAGTGTCTGTATCAGTTTGTCGGTTGGTGTCTAAGTGGCTGTATGGGTTGGTGAGTAGGTACGTGAATGTTGGTATGGGTGATTCATTGGCTGTCTGAGTACCTGTATGTGTGTATTAATGTCTTTGTGGGTGGGTAAGGGGGTGTGTGCCTGCCTGCGTGTATGAGTGAGTTGGTAAGTCAGTGGCTGTATGGGTTAGTGAGTGCATCTGTGAGGAGCTGTATGGTGACTAGGTCTTTGTAAGGCTGTGTTGGTGAGTGAATGGATGTGTCAGTGGTATATGGGTGAGTAACTGCATATGTGAATGGCAGTATAGGTGAGTGTTAGAGTATATGAGTGACTGTATGTCTGAGTAACTAATTGTGAGACTGGCTGTATGGGTGAGTGTGTGCTTGTGTCACTGACAGTATGGGTGATTGAGTTTGAGTTAGAATCTGTATTAAGTGAGTTGGTGTGTGTATTACTGTATATGTGAGTAAGTGGCTGTGTGATTGACTCTATGGGTGAGTGAGTAGGTGTGTGAGTAGCTCTATGGGTGACTGAGAGCATGTGAGTGGCTGTATGGGTGTATTTGTGGATATATCAGTGGCTGTATTAGTGAGTGAGTTGGTGTATGAGTAGCTGTATGTGTGTTTAGGCCTATGAATCAGTGAGTGGGTATGTAAGTACTGGTATGGGTGTGTCGATGGTTTTGAGAATGGTCTTAAACATATATTTAGACAGATTTTACTTAAAAGCAGACACTAGTTGTTTAGTACTATAGAGTGTATATTTGGGTTTATGTGATTTTTTTGTGAAAAAACCTCTTCAATGTGGTGTTTTATATTTTTTCAGAGACTCTGTAGACCGCGGCGTCATGGGTAATCGCGAAGTGAGTGTGTTTTTTTAAAACTCGGGGACCCACACTTAGACATATTTTAATTAATATTTGACACAAGTTGTTTATTGATATACTCTTTAAACCTAACTTATGGAAGAATTTTTTCAATTAAAAGCCTTTTATTTGGTGATTTGTGCAATCAGGGCGATGCCGGAAGTTGCAATGATGTTAGTAACCACGATGAACCCGTGTTTTTGGTAAAGTGTATAACACATATTTATACATATTACATTGTATGATACACATTTGGGGTTTAATAGCAGTAAATTAACATTTATGTTAGAGTACTTATTTTCAAATAAAATATTATTCTGTTCAATATCCGGTCTTCGCATGGACACCGATCGTTGCGAAGATCATGTGACCGGAAAAGAAAGAAATACGATTGGACGATACACTTTTCAACTATAAGAATAGGAAGAACATGCCCGTTTATCTATCTTGAACAATCTTTAAGAGAAGTTCATTGTGAACAGCACACTTAAATTTGTTGGAGTGGGTTTTTTGCATTTTTTTACAAAAATGGCAACTCAGCCAGAAGAGGGAGACCAGGTGCAACAGCAGGTGGCCCAGGAAGTCCAAGGTGTGGATTCTGGTGACTCTGGAGATGAGGAGCCGCCCCAGAAGAAGTCAAGCATTGCCTGGGATTTCTTCAGGATTCCATCGGGAGAATCAAAAACAGACACCAAATTTGTGCAATGCACAATATGTGAAAAGACTTTGTCAAAGGGTACAAATAAGAGATATTCTTGCGGGACTAGGTCCATGCTTTACCATTTAAAAACATACCACAGCAATCATCTGAAAGCAGCAAGAAGACAACGCGAGGCTGAAGGACCCTCAACTTCAGTAGCAGCCGCAACAACACCGGGGCAGAGAGTCCCTTCAGAAGTCCAATCACAAGTTCAATATTTGGCTCCAGAGCTTTCCTGCATTGCATCATACTGCATGGATTGTGGAGTTGTAGTGAATGCTGGAAAGAAATCCATAACAGCTCTTCACAATGCTGCAAAGAATCACAAATGTTGATTTTTTTTATTTTTGGCCCTTCATAGTATTTCTACATTTTTCAGTGCGTGTTGACGTTTTTGCACTCCCGGTTGCCATTTTTGTTTCCAGCAAGAAAACAAAATTTAACTTTAAAATTCACAAGAAAACAAACATTTATTCAGTTAAAAAAAGATAAGCTGAATGAATCAGTGTATGACCATGTATATGGTGATTGAATGCGTGCATGAGTAGTGCATTGATGATTAATGAGAGTATGTCTCATCGAACGTTTTCCGCTCCCAGGCACGGGTCCCTGGGATTCCTGCCCCGCAAGCGCTGCAGGCGCCACCGTGGAAAGGTGAAGAGCTTTCCCAAGGATGACCCCAGCAAGCCCATCCACCTAACTGACTTCCTGGGCTACAAGGCTGGCATGACCCACATTGTACGTGAGGTGGACCGACCAGGCTCAAGTGAGTATGTTCTAAATATCTCCTGGCAAGTTGGTGTGACTGCAATGGATTCAAGGGCACTGAAAATATTCTGTATTACATGCTTGCAACCCAATCTGAGTGAGCGTTTTTTTGCATTATTTTAAGTATTTGGATCGGTGGTGAAAGTGGGTAGGGAATCAGGATACCAACGTTTCCCAGCTTTATCAATTTGATAAAAACCACTTGCATATTTTTTTCATTAAAGTACTTTCTGAAAAATTGGGTTCCTGCGAGTTGAAAGGGGAGAAGCGTCTTCTCTACTGTGGGGTGAGAACGGAGAGGCAGCAACAAACCTCTCTACCTGACAGAAATGTTAATTTGTATGATTGCTTAATAAGCAAATCTAAATGCGGCTTGAGTCAGTACAGGCCTTAATTAATAGAATCTCAAATTTCCCTTTTTAATGGAAACCTATAAAGGTACAATTATTTACTTATGCCTACTACATTCTCCTCCAACTTTTGAGTTGCAGCCTACCTGTGCCCCAGATTGCAGTGAGCAGAGTCCAGGAAGTGGTAAGGAGGCAGACTAGTGCTGTCTCTTCCCTAAAAAGTTAAAAAAACAATTTTCCCTACCTGTGATTGCATCATCTTTTTTTTTTTTTTAAATTTCTTTAACTGTCTTTGCCTGTGGTTGTTACAGTTTAAAATTGTAGTTTTAACCTGCCCGTGATTGCATAATTTATCACCTGTTTTTGTGTTTAAACTTGTGGTTTTTCCTGCCCGTGACTGCTTCCATTTAACCTGTTGAATTGTGGGATTTGCAGTCCAAACTCTGCAGTTATTCCCTCTCATTCCCTGTGACTATCAGTTTTTCCCTCCAAATTTCTCCTTTGCTCTGTGCTAAGACCTGTATGTTAAGCAGTGCACCCCCAGCCACCATTTTGTGTTAAAAAGTCAGTTAAACCAGCCCTCTCTTTCCCCCCCAGCAACAGGGATATTCTACATCAGAGGGTGCTCTGAGACAGCAGTAATCTGCTGTGAGCTGTTTAAACTGTGTTTAATAGGGACTGTGCACTTCGTTTTTTTGGCCAGGAGAGGGAATAAAGTTTTATACAAACAGTATTGTTAGAGGACAAGTTTGTTAGGCCCTTACCTGCAGAAGTCCAAAGTGTGGATTGAGCCTGTCTGTCTCCTAGGAGATTTCTGAATAGAGAGGAGCAGCTCCGCAGTCCCAGCCCCACCCCCAGGCCAGCAGACCTAGGACTGCTGATTGGTTTCCCCAGCTCCAAGTAAATGTGAGCCCTCCTCTCACACCTGCCCAGGCCCCTTAAGGCTTTGCTGAGTGCACCCCAAATCATTCTCCTCCAAATTGTGAGTTGCAGCCTACCTGTGCCCCAGATTGCAGTGAGCAGAGTCCAGGAAGTGGTAAGGAGGCAGACTAGTGCTGTCTCTTTCCTAAAAAGTTAAACAATTTTCCCTACCTGTGATTGCATCAGCTCTTTTTTTTTTTTTTTTATTTCTTTAACTATCTTTGCCTGTGGTTGTTACAGTTTAAAATTGTAGTTTTAACCTGCCCGTGATTGCATAATTTATCACCTGTTTTTGTGTTTAAACTTGTGGTTTTTCCTGCCCGTGACTGCTTCCATTTAACCTGTTGAATTGTGGGATTTGCAGTCTAAACTCTGTAGTTTTTCCCTCTCATTCCCTGTGACTATCAGTTTTTCCCTCCAAATTTCTCCTTTGCTCTGTGCTAAGACCTGTATGTTAAGCAGTGCACCCCCAGCCACTATTTTGTGTTAACAAGTCAGTGAAACCAGCCCCCCCTCCATCCCCCCCCAGCAACAGGGATATTCTACATCAGAGGGTGCTCTGAGACAGCAGTAATCTGCTGTGAGCTGATTACTCTGTGTTTAATAGGGACTGTGCACTTCGTTTTTTGGCCAGGAGAGGGAGTACAGTTTTATACAAACAGTATTGTTAGAGGACAAGTTTGTTAGGCCCTTACCTGCAGAAGTCCAAAGTGTGGATTGAGCCTGTCTGTCTCCTAGGAGATTTCTGAATAGAGAGGAGCAGCTCCCCAGTCCCAGCCCCACCCCCAGGTCAGCAGACCTAGGACTGATGATTGGTTTCCGCAGCTCCAAGTAAATGTGAGCCCTCCTCTCACACTTGCCCAGGCCCCTTAAGGCTTTGCTGGGTGCACCCCAAATCATTCTCCTCCATCTTGTGAGTTGCAGCCTACCTGTGCCCCAGATTGCAGTGAGCAGAGTTCAGGAAGTGGTAAGGAGGCAGACTAGTGCTGTCTCTTTCCTAAAAAGTTAAAAAACGATTTTCCCTACTTGTGATTGCATCATCTCTTTTTTTTTGTTGAAATTTCTTTAACTGTCTTTGCCTGTAGTTGTTACAGTTTAAAATTGTAGTTTTAACCTGCCCGTGATTGCATAATTTATCACCTGTTTTTGTGTTTAAACTTGTGGTTTTTCCTGCCCGTGACTGCTTCCATTTAACCTGTTGAATTGTGGGATTTGCAGTCCAAACTCTGTAGTTTTTCCCTCTCATTCCCCGTGACTATCAGATTTTCCCTCCAAATTTCTCCTTTGCTCTGTGCTAAGACCTGTATGTTAAGCAGTGCACCCCCAGCCACCATTTTGTGTTAACAAGTCAGTGAAACCAGCACCCCCTTGCCCCCCCCCCAGCAACAGGGATATTCTACATCAGAGGGTGCTCTGAGACAGCAGTAATCTGCTGTGAGCTGTTTAAACTGTGTTTAATAGGGACTGTGCACTTCGTTTTTTGGCCAGGAGAGGGAGTAAAGTTTTATACAAACAGTATTGTTAGAGGACAAGTTTGTTAGGCCCTTACCTGCAGAAGTCCAAAGTGTGGATTGAGCCTGTCTGTCTCCTAGGAGATTTTTAAATAGAGGAGCAGCTTCCAACTCCCTGGCCAGCAAACCTTGTCTGCGGTAGCTGGGAGCTTATATAGTATGCTATTGTTTGGTACATGTGCACACTGATTGGTGGTTGTATCTGGTGTTTCTATTGGATTAGGGTTAGTGTCCTCATTGGTTGGGTATTTGAGGGTTCTGATTGGTTTCTGGGTCTGTGACACAATCAATGTAGGGTTGGGACTAGTACTAGGGTTAGGATTTCTATTGGAAGTAGGGACTAGGGCTTCCTGTGTTATTGGTTGTTGGGACTAGGGTGGGACTAGGGCTAGGGTTAGGCCTTTATTTGGAAGTAGCGATTAGGGCTTCTGGTGTGATTGGTTGCTGGACTAGGTGTGGGACTAAGAGTAGGGTTAGGCTTTCTATTGGAAGTAGGGACTAGGGCTTCCTGTGCCATTGGTTGCTTGGACTTGGATTGGGACTACTGGTAGGGCTAGGGCCTCTATTGGACGTAGAGATCAGGGTTTTTGAAACTGATTGGGCGCTTGGACTAGGGCTAAGATTGGCTGTAAGGTCCTGGTCTCCTATTGGTTCTAAATTTTAGGGCTAGTGTTGTGATTGGATAGTGTTAGGGCTAGGCTTCCCATTGGCTGAAGGGGTCACCTGATTACTAGGGCTATAAAAGGCCAAGGCTTAGGGCGTCTCAGCCCGGGCGTCGAGGCTAAGGGCAGAGAGGACAAGGGCAGTTGCCTGTTTGAGCCTGTTAAGGGCAGAGAGGACAAGGGCAGTTGCCTGTTGGAGCCTGTTAAGGGCAGAGAGGACAAGGGCAGTTGCCTGTTTGAGCCTGTCCGAGATTGGTCGGCACCAGGGCCAGAAATGCTGCCCATGTTCCCATTCAGTAATACCCACCCAACACCATCCACATCCACAAACATAGTAACACACTCACACCAAATGTACACCATACACAACCCTATGCACAAACCAATGTACCAGCATATACTACAAAACCAACCAAACCACATCTATATACCCTTCTATCCCAACTACCACACATACCCACCATCACCTACAAACAGTACACAACTCTATCCTATACCACTAACCAATCCACTCATCACTAACACAACGTCATTCAACACCATACATAACTACATCCCATCCAGACACACGCTCCCTGCTCTAATTACTGCTAACAGACCACCTTTTATCACTAACAAACATATAATCAGCCTTCCATCATTTGTCCAACCAACACCCTCCTCTTCCCGCTACCATAATACCACTAACGCACAACACATACACTGCACACCACCATACTTTTTAACTCTTGCAACAAACCAGTCTAAGACAAACACTCTTACTTCTACTTTATTCCCTCCTACACACAACATACACTCTACTCATAAACACATCACCACCCCCTCTACCTTACAACCTCCTCTCAAAAACAATACTATACAACCAAATCCATTGCATGAAACAAATACACCAGCACCCCTTTTCACTACTCCTCAAAAACAAAACATATCACACACACCAGCACAACAAGATCTTCAAAGCGCAACACCTCATAATACTTACCATCACAAAATACAAACATACACCCACCTTTCAAACCACGCAAAGGAACAAACTCCAATGCCAAGCTTTCTCTCTTCCACCACACTTAACACAGATACAGCAACACAGCAACTCTCTTCTAACCGCCTCTCATCCATTGGACAATTTAGAACCTTACTACATGACCCACATGCTGCACCACCACCCCTGACTCATACACCTTCTGCCCTAAACACACGCAAAAAATATAAGCAATGTGCCACACCTCACAACTTCGCTTCCCCATGTCTACTGCACAACAATGTTACACCACGAAAACAACACAGCACACCAACTCACTCTCAAACACCATCTCCACCACATACACACACAGACCCATCAAAATGCCTTCTTAGCATGCTGGATGAGGAACATGATACAGAACAGCTACACGATTGCTATCCTAATACAGATAATGCCAGCACTAAAAACACACCTGCTACAAACCCCACTATACTGATCACTCTTCTACAAAACAAAGTCTCACTATCACCAAAGGCCATTCTCTAAACTGTCTACTAATAAATGCTCGATCCCTCTCTAAAAACAAACATCATATCTACGACCTTCTCACAGATGCAAAACCAGACATACTATTCATAACTGAATCATGGTTGGGAGATGATATGGCTCCAGTCCTGCATGAAGCCGTTCCTCTAGGCTATCAAACGATCACCCAAAATCGTATAGGCAAAAAAGGAGGTGGTCTACCTGTTGTGTTCACGCAAACATTACATATCACTAAAGTTGACGCCATCTCCATAAAGAATTGTGAGGCTCTTCTAACAAAATGCAATCCTACACCGTCTTCCTCCTTTAACTTCCTGATCCTTTACAGACCTCCACCTAGCAAGGTCACATTCCCAGACTCACCTCTAGACACAGTTTCAAACCTGATAACAATACACTCCAACCTATGCGTTCTGGTTTGACAAACCCAATATGACCCATCCAAAAACAATAATCACTGGCCTAGCCACACTGAACCTGCATCAGATTGTACACAAACCCACACACATCGCTGGATATATCCTAGATGTCATTTTTGCTAATACTGAACTAGTTACCTTTCAAACTATAACTCCAGTCACATGGTCAGACCACCACTTGCTTGCTTTCCAACATAAAACAACACTAAGCGACTCACCTAAAACTACCTTACATCCATCCACCTATCGGCCGTGGAACAAACTCAATTTGGAACACTTAGAAACACAACTAACATCCAGTACAAATCTGGAAACAATAAATTCTGTTCGAAAACTATATGAGTGGCTACAGGAAGCTTTTGACATCCTGATACCACTCAAAACCACACAACAGTACAAAAGAAAAAAAGCGCCTTGGAGAAACATAGAAATAAAAGACATAAAACAACAAATTAGAAAGCTGCAACGGCTCAAAACAAACGCCAAACAAGACAAACTTCACCTACAGAAAATTAACAGATTAGACAAGTCTGCTATCAAAAAAGCTAAGAAAAGGTACTATTCAGACAGAATTCAAAATGCTAAATGTGCAAATAAAGAATTCTATAAAATACTCAATGAATTTCGCAAACCAAATTGTCTAGAAGGAACTTATCCTGTTACTCAAGATTTCACAGACAAACTGGCAAATCATTACATGGACAAAGCAGACACATTGGACTCATACTTAAAATAGAAACAAAGCACCAGCACTAACCCTTGTACAAAACAACATTCCAAGAATACTCTAACCCAGCCTCTCCGTTCCTTCCAACATATCTCACACGATGAATTTATGGACCTGATCAAAGCAAGCAGGCCTGCTGGCAGCCCTTCTGTCCCCTGTCCACCACAAACTTTCAAGACAATTCTTTTAACAACCTCTGCTGCCACTCCAGTAAGAAGAATCATCAACGATTCCTTAACTACCAGAATATTTCCAGAAGAACTCAAAAAGTCACACATACGCCCTTTACTGAAGAAAACAAACTTGGACCCGCTGAACCCTGACAACTACAGACCCATTACAAATGGACCTTTCCTGGGCAAACTGATAGAAAGAGCAGCGTTCGCCCAGATGTCACAATTCATTGAAGAGAATGACATACTTTCAGACTTCCAAACAGGATTCCGTCCGGGAAGAGGCACTGAATCTGCCCTCCTTGCCATCTGGGATGACCTGAAGAATATAGTAGACCGCAACGGGGTTGCTGCGCTACTCCTCTTGGACCTCTCTGCTGCCTTTGACACGGTTGACCATGACACTCTGAAACAAAGACTCTATGAAGCCGGCATAGAGGGAACTGCTCTAGACTGGATCGCGTCCTACCTTCGAAACAGAACTAATGTCAACCATACCCCACCTTTCTTGTCCAAACCATACTCCACAAAAGCAGGGGTCCCTCAAGGCTCTATTATCTTGCCCATGCTTTTCAACATCTACATGAAGTCATTACAGGAACTGATCAATCAATTTCACCTCACGTGCTATAACTATGCTAATGACACGCAACTACTCCTTCAACTGGAATGCCCCAAAGACATTGGAAAATCCCCAATTTTCAGTTGTCTCAGAGCCGTGGATCAGTGGATGACTTGGAGCCATCTCAAATTGAATGCTTCCAAAACGGAAATACTCACGTGTGGCGACTGGAAACATTATGACCCGCTTGCCGCCTGGCCTGATGAACTGGGATCACCCCCTAAAGTATCGAAGGAAGTAAGAAACCTCGGAATGACCATAGACTCCAAGCTTTCGATGAATGCTCAAGTTAACAAACTAGCAAGATCAAGCTTTGTCACTATAAAAACTCTGTGACAAATTTTCCCTCATTTGGGATTTCCACATAAAGTCCAAGCTACCATCTCCCTTGTTTTGTCCAAACTCGATTACGCCAATAGCCTCTACCATGGATCACCTTTAACGGCCATGAAAAGACTACAGCGGATTCAAAACTCGGCTGCCAGACTGCTCTTGCATATCAAACCGCGAGACCACATCTCACCTGCATTGGTTACCGGTTGCCAGAAGATCCACGTTCAAGCTACTTTGTATCACCCACAAAGCAATACATGGAATGGGACCGCTCTTCATTAGGAATAAAATCACCAAACACATTCAACAAAGGAACCTCCGCTCTAAAAGGGCATCTCGTCTCAAAATCCCAAGATGCAAGAAAAAAAACATGGGTGGCACATCCTTCTCTGTTCAAGCAGCCAAACTATGGAACTCTTTACCCCCCAACATAAAATCCACCGACAACCACCTTATCTTCAGAAAACTACTCAAGAATTGGCTCTTCCCCACATAAGCACCATATGCAAACAGAAATTTACAGCATATCCCTGTGTATATAAGCATTTATTTTCACTATAGATATGTACCTATCTTTGTGTATTGCTTTGTATAAACATGTAGAATAATTATGTTGTAAAAATAAATAAATGAATAAATAAAAAACAAACAAACAAACAAAAATAAATAAATAAATAAATACATTTAAAAAAAAAATCATCTTTGGTCTACATGTACTTGCTTCCATTGTGCATCTATGTACCTCCATGTACTTGGATCTGTGTGTCTGTTACTTTTCTCCTGAAAAAGCATATCCAATGCACTACCCTATTTCTCATCCTGTACCTCTATCAATATCTTTAATCTATATATACTTACCTCCTTTATGCATCTATATACTTTCAATGTACTTATGGATCTATATATTTATCACTTTCTTCTAATTTAGCATTTCAAATGCACTACCCTATTTCTCAGCCTATACTTCTCTCAATATATCTTCTAGCCCAACTTTCTGACTCATCTCAAACTTCTTTCTACTACTCTTTCCAATGCACTACCCTATCTCTCACCCTATACATCTATCAATATATCCTCTACATCCACTCTCTCTTTTATCCCAAACCCCATACCATTACAATGATCCCCAAAATAACCCTTTCTAGATTCTCTCCTACTCTACCCCTCCTTGCATCATCTGACACCTCTTTTACTATACCGATACCCCAAAACAAACCTTTCTAAACTCTTCCCTCTGACTCTTCCCCTCCACAAACCCTTTTTACTCATCCAAAAGCCTCCTCCTACTGCTATGACCTAAAAAAAAAAAAAAAAGAAAAATCCCTCCACTATCCTTTTCAATCAAAATAACAGACTAACATGTTCACTTCTCAAATTCCATATTCCACTATACTAATTCACCACTAATCCTTTATGGGTTCCAGAGTAGCGTGCTACTCGCCAATAAAGCGTTTCAACACCCCGTCAGGGTTACAAGCGCCATATAAATGCAAACCTTTTTCCCTTTTCTACCCCTCCCCAACCCTTCTCAATCCAAATAACTGACTAACATATCCACCACTCAAATTAATTTCATGTTTCACCATACTAATTCAACACTAATCCTTATGGGTTCCAGAGTAGCGTGCTACTCGCCAAAAATGCGGTTCAAAACCCCATCAGGGGTAGCAAGCGCTATATAAATACAAACCTCTTTCCCTCTTCTATCCCTCCACCTACCCTTCTCTATCCAAATAACTGAATAACATATCCACCACTCAAATTACTTCATATTTCACTATACTAATTTTCAACACTAATCCTTTATGTGTTCCGGAGTAGCGTGCTACTCGCCAGAAAAGCGCTTCAACACCCATCAGGGGTAACAGGTGCTATATGAATGCAAACCTTTCTTCCCCTTCTATCCCTCCGCTATCCTTCTCACTCCAAATAACTGACTAATATCCACCACTCAAATTACTTTCACATTCCCTGTGACTATCAGTTTTTCCCTCCAAATTTCTCCTTTGCTCTGCGCTAAGACCTGTATGTTAAGCAGTGCACCCCCAGCCACCATTTTGTGTTAACAAGTCAGTTAAACCAGCCCCCTCTTCCTCCCCCCCAGCAACAGGGATATTCTACATCAGAGGGTGCTCTGAGACAGCAGTAATCTGCTGTGAGCTGTTTAAACTGTGTTTAATAGGGACTGTGCACTTCGTTTTTTGGCCAGGAGAGGGAATAAAGTTTTATACAAACAGTATTGTTAGAGGACAAGTTTGTTAGGCCCTTACCTGCAGAAGTCCAAAGTATGGATTGAGCCTGTCTGTCTCCTAGGAGATTTCTGAATAGAGAGGAGCAGCTCCCCAGTCCCAGCCCCACCCCCGGGCCAGCACACCTAGGACTGCTGATTGGTTTCCCCAGCTCCAAGTAAATGTGAGCCCTCCTCTCACACCTGCCCAGGCCCCTTAAGGCTTTGCTGGGTGCACCCCAAATCATTCTCCTCCAACTTGTGAGTTGCAGCCTACCTGTGCCCCAGATTGCAGTGAGCAGAGTCCAGGAAGTGGTAAGGAGGCAGACTAGTGCTGTCTCTTTCCTAAAAAGTTAAACAATTTTCCCTACCTGTGATTGCATCAGCTCTTTTTTTTTTTTTAAATTTCTTTAACTATCTTTGCCTGTGGTTGTTACAGTTTAAAATTGTAGTTTTAACCTGCCCGTGATTGCATAATTTATCACCTGTTTTTGTGTTTAAACTTGTGGTTTTTCCTGCCCGTGACTGCTTCCATTTAACCTGTTGAATTGTGGGATTTGCAGTCTAAACTCTGTAGTTTTTCCCTCTCATTCCCTGTGACTATCAGTTTTTCCCTCCAAATTTCTCCTTTGCTCTGTGCTAAAACCTGTATGTTAAGCAGTGCACCCCCAGCCACTATTTTGTGTTAACAAGTCAGTGAAACCAGCCCCCCCTCCGTCCCCCCCAGCAACAGGGATATTCTACATCAGAGGGTGCTCTGAGACAGCAGTAATCTGCTGTGAGCTGATTACTCTGTGTTTAATAGGGACTGTGCACTTCGTTTTTTGGCCAGGAGAGGGAGTACAGTTTTATACAAACAGTATTGTTAGAGGACAAGTTTGTTAGGCCCTTACCTGCAGAAGTCCAAAGTGTGGATTGAGCCTGTCTGTCTCCTAGGAGATTTCTGAATAGAGAGGAGCAGCTCCCCAGTCCCAGCCCCACCCCCAGGTCAGCAGACCTAGGACTGATGATTGGTTTCCGCAGCTCCAAGTAAATGTGAGCCCTCCTCTCACACTTGCCCAGGCCCCTTAAGGCTTTGCTGGGTGCACCCCAAATCATTCTCCTCCATCTTGTGAGTTGCAGCCTACCTGTGCCCCAGATTGCAGTGAGCAGAGTTCAGGAAGTGGTAAGGAGGCAGACTAGTGCTGTCTCTTTCCTAAAAAGTTAAAAAACGATTTTCCCTACTTGTGATTGCATCATCTCTTTTTTTTTGTTGAAATTTCTTTAACTGTCTTTGCCTGTAGTTGTTACAGTTTAAAATTGTAGTTTTAACCTGCCCGTGATTGCATAATTTATCACCTGTTTTTGTGTTTAAACTTGTGGTTTTTCCTGCCCGTGACTGCTTCCATTTAACCTGTTGAATTGTGGGATTTGCAGTCCAAACTCTGTAGTTTTTCCCTCTCATTCCCCGTGACTATCAGATTTTCCCTCCAAATTTCTCCTTTGCTCTGTGCTAAGACCTGTATGTTAAGCAGTGCACCCCCAGCCACCATTTTGTGTTAGCAAGTCAGTGAAACCAGCCCCCCCTTACCCCCCCCAGCAACAGGGATATTCTACATCAGAGGGTGCTCTGAGACAGCAGTAATCTGCTGTGAGCTGTTTAAACTGTGTTTAATAGGGACTGTGCACTTCGTTTTTGGCCAGGAGAGGGAGTAAAGTTTTATACAAACAGTATTGTTAGAGGACAAGTTTGTTAGGCCCTTACCTGCAGAAGTCCAAAGTGTGGATTGAGCCTGTCTGTCTCCTAGGAGATTTTTAAATAGAGGAGCAGCTTCCAACTCCCTGGCCAGCAAACCTTGTCTGCGGTAGCTGGGACCTTATATAGTATGCTATTGTTTGGTACATGTGCACACTGATTGGTGGTTGTATCTGGTGTTTCTATTGGATTAGGGTTAGTGTCCTCATTGGTTGGGTATTTGAGGGTTCTGATTGGTTTCTGGGTCTGTGACACAATCAATGTAGGGTTGGGACTAGGGCTAGGGTTAGGATTTCTATTGGAAGTAGGGACTAGGGCTTCCTGTGTTATTGGTTGTTGGGACTAGGGTGGGACTAGGGCTAGGGTTAGGCCTTTATTTGGAAGTAGCGATTAGGGCTTCTGGTGTGATTGGTTGCTGGACTAGGTGTGGGACTAAGAGTAGGGTTAGGCTTTCTATTGGAAGTAGGGACTAGGGCTTACTGTGCCATTGGTTGCTTGGACTTGGATTGGGACTACTGGTAGGGCTAGGGCCTCTATTGGACGTAGAGATCAGGGTTTTTGAAACTGATTGGGCGCTTGGACTAGGGCTAAGATTGGCTGTAAGGTCCTGGTCTCCTATTGGTTCTAAATTTTAGGGCTAGTGTTGTTATTGGATAGTGTTAGGGCTAGGCTTCCCATTGGCTGAAGGGGTCACCTGATTACTAGGGCTATAAAAGGCCAAGGCTTAGGGCGTCTCAGCCCGGGCGTCGAGGCTAAGGGCAGAGAGGACAAGGGCAGAGAGGACAAGGGCAGTTGCCTGTTTGAGCCTGTTAAGGGCAGAGAGGACAAGGGCAGTTGCCTGTTGGAGCCTGTTAAGGGCAGAGAGGACAAGGGCAGTTGCCTGTTTGAGCCTGTCTGAGATTGGTCGGCACCAGGGCCAGAAATGCTGCCCATGTTCCCATTCAGTAATACCCACCCCACACCATCCACATCCACAAACATAGTAACACACTCACACCAAATGTACACCGTACACAACCCTATGCACAAACCAATGTACCAGCATATACTACAAAACCAACCAAACCACATCTATATACCCTTCTATCCCAACTACCACACATACCCACCATCACCTACAAACAGTACACATCGCTATCCTATACCACTAACCAATCCACTCATCACTAACACAACGTCATTCAACACCATACATAACTACATCCCATCCAGACACATGCTCCCTGCTCAAATTACTGCTAACAGACCACCTTTTATCACTAACAAACATATAATCAGCCTTCCATCATTTGTCCAACCAACACCCTCCTCTTCCCGCTACCATAATACCACTAACGCACAACACATACACTGCACACCACCATACTTTTTAACTCTTGCAACAAACCAGTCTAAGACAAACACTCTTACTTCTACTTCATTCCCTCCTACACACAACATACACTCTACTCATAAACACATCACCACCCCCTCTACCTTACAACCTCCTCTCAAAAACAATACTATACAACCAAATCCATTGCATGAAACAAATACACCAGCACCCCTTTTCACTACTCCTCAAAAACAAAACATATCACACACACCAGCACAACAAGATCTTCAAAGCGCAACACCTCATAATACTTACCATCACAAAATACAAACATACACCCACCTTTCAAACCACGCAAAGGAACAAACTCCAATGCCAAGCTTTCTCTCTTCCACCACACTTAACACAGATACAGCAACACAGCAACTCTCTTCTAACCGCCTCTCATCCATTGGACAATTTAGAACCTTACTACATGACCCACATGCTGCACCACCACCCCTGACTCATACACCTTCTGCCCTAAACACACGCAAAAAATATAAGCAATGTGCCACACCTCACAACTTCGCTTCCCCATGTCTACTGCACAATAATGTTACACCACGAAAACAACACAGCACACCAACTCACTCTCAAACACCATCTCCACCACATACACACACAGACCCATCAAAATGCCTTCTTAGCATGCTGGATGAGGAACATGATACAGAACAGCTACACGATTGCTATCCTAATACAGCTAATGCCAGCACTAAAAACACACCTGCTACAAACCCACACTATACTGATCACTCTTCTACAAAACAAAGTCTCACTATCACCAAAGGCCATTCTCTAAACTGTCTACTAATAAATGCTCGATCCCTCTCTAAAAACAAACATCATATCTACGACCTTCTCACAGATGCAAAACCAGACATACTATTCATAACTGAATCATGGTTGGGAGATGATATGGCTCCAGTCCTGCATGAAGCCGTTCCTCTAGGCTATCAAACGATCACCCAAAATCGTATAGGCAAAAAAGGAGGTGGTCTACCTGTTGTGTTCAGGCAAACATTACATATCACTAAAGTTGACGCCATCTCCATAAAGAATTGTGAGGCTCTTCTAACAAAATGCAATCCTACACCGTCTTCCTCCTTTAACTTCCTGATCCTTTACAGACCTCCACCTAGCAAGGTCACATTCCCAGACTCACCTCTAGACACAGTTTCAAACCTGATAACAATACACTCCAACCTATGCGTTCTGGGTGACCTCAACATTTGGTTTGACAAACCCAATATGACCCATCCAAAAACAATAATCACTGGCCTAGCCGCACTGAACCTGCATCAGATTGTACACAATCCCACACACATCGCTGGATATATCCTAGATGTCATTTTTGCTAATACTGAACTAGTTACCTTTCAAACTATAACTCCAGTCACATGGTCAGACCACCACTTGCTTGCTTTCCAACATAAAACAACACTAAGCGACTCACCTAAAACTACCTTACATCCATCCACCTATCGGCCGTGGAACAAACTCAATTTGGAACACTTAGAAACACAACTAACATCCAGTACAAATCTGGAAACAATAAATTCTGTTCGAAAACTATATGAGTGGCTACAGGAAGCTTTTGACATCCTGATACCACTCAAAACCACACAACAGTACAAAAGAAAAAAAGCGCCTTGGAGAAACATAGAAATAAAAGACATAAAACAACAAATTAGAAAGCTGCAACGTACCTGGCTCAAAACAAACGCCAAACAAGACAAACTTCACCTACAGAAAAGTAACAGATTAGACAAGTCTGCTATCAAAAAAGCTAAGAAAAGGTACTATTCAGACAGAATTCAAAATGCTAAATGTGCAAATAAAGAATTCTATAAAATACTCAATGAATTTCGCAAACCAAATTGCCTAGAAGGAACTCATCCTGTTACTCAAGATTTCACAGACAAACTGGCAAATCATTACATGGACAAAGCAGACACATTGGACTCATACTTAAAATAGAAACAAAGCACCAGCACTAACCCTTGTACAAAACAACAATCCAAGAATACTCTAACCCAGCCTCTCCGTTCCTTCCAACATATCTCACACGATGAATTTATGGACCTGATCAAAGCAAGCAGGCCTGCCGGCAGCCCTTCTGTCCCCTGTCCACCACAAACTTTCAAGACAATTCTTTTAACAACCTCTGCTGCCACTCCAGTAAGAAGAATCATCAACGATTCCTTAACTACCAGAATATTTCCAGAAGAACTCAAAAAGCTATACATACGCCCTTTACTGAAGAAAACAAACTTGGACCCGCTGAACCCTGACAACTACAGACCCATTACAAATGGACCTTTCCTGGGCAAACTGATAGAAAGAGCAGCGTTCGCCCAGATGTCACAATTCATTGAAGAGAATGACATACTTTCAGACTTCCAAACAGGATTCCGTCCGGGAAGAGGCACTGAATCTGCCCTCCTTGCCATCTGGGATGACCTGAAGAATACAGTAGACCGCAACGGGGTTGCTGTGCTACTCCTCTTGGACCTCTCTGCTGCCTTTGACACGGTTGACCATGACACTCTGAAACAAAGACTCTATGAAGCCGGCATAGAGGGAACTGCTCTAGACTGGATTGCGTCCTACCTTCGAAACAGAACTAATGTCAACCATACCCCACCTTTCTTGTCCAAACCATACTCCACAAAAGCAGGGGTCCCTCAAGGCTCTATCATCTTGCCCATGCTTTTCAACATCTACATGAAGTCATTACAGGAACTGATCAATCAATTTCACCTCACGTGCTATAACTATGCTAATGACACGCAACTACTCCTTCAACTGGAATGCCCCAAAGACATTGGAAAATCCCCAATTTTCAGTTGTCTCAGAGCCGTGGATCAGTGGATGACTTGGAGCCATCTCAAATTGAATGCTTCCAAAACGGAAATACTCACGTGTGGCGATTGGAAACATTATGACCCGCTTGCCGCCTGGCCTGATGAACTGGGATCACCCCCTAAAGTATCGAAGGAAGTAAGAAACCTCGGAATGACCATAGACTCCAAGCTTTCGATGAATGCTCAAGTTAACAAACTAGCAAGATCAAGCTTTGTCACTATAAAAACTCTGTGACGAATTTTCCCTCATTTGGGATTTCCACATAAAGTCCAAGCTACCATCTCCCTTGTTTTGTCCAAACTCGATTACGCCAATAGCCTCTACCATGGATCACCTTTAACGGCCATGAAAAGACTACAGCGGATTCAAAACTCGGCTGCCAGACTGCTCTTGCATATCAAACCGCGAGACCACATCTCACCTGCCTTGAAAGCCCTGCATTGGTTACCAGTTGCCAGAAGATCCACGTTCAAGCTACTTTGTATCACCCACAAAGCAATACATGGAATGGGACCGCTCTTCATTAGGAATAAAATCACCAAACACATTCAACAAAGGAACCTCCGCTCTAAAAGGGCATCTCGCCTCAAAATCCCAAGATACAAGAAAAAAAACATGGGTGGCACATCCTTCTCTTTTCAAGCAGCCAAACTATGGAACTCTTTATCCCCCAACATAAAATCCACCGACAACCACCTTATCTTCAGAAAACTACTCAAGAATTGGCTCTTCCCCACATAAGCACCATATGCAAACAGAAATTTACAGCATATCCCTGTGTATATAAGCATTTATTTTCACTATAGATATGTACCTATCTTTGTGTATTGCTTTGCATAAACATGTAGAATAATTATGTTGTAAAAATAAATAAATGAATAAATAAAAAACAAACAAACAAACAAAAATAAATAAATAAATACATTTAAAAAAAAAAAATCATCTTTGGTCTACATGTACTTGCTTCCATTGTGCATCTATGTACCTCCATGTACTTGGATCTGTGTGTCTGTTACTTTTCTCCTGAAAAAGCATATCCAATGCACTACCCTATTTCTCATCCTGTACCTCTATCAATATCTTTAATCTATATATACTTACCTCCTTTATGCATCTATATACTTTCAATGTACTTATGGATCTATATATTTATCACTTTCTTCTAATTTAGCATTTCAAATGCACTACCCTATTTCTCAGCCTATACTTCTCTCAATATATCTTCTAGCCCAACTTTCTGACTCATCTCAAACTTCTTTCTACTACTCTTTCCAATGCACTACCCTATCTCTCACCCTATACATCTATCAATATATCCTCTACATCCACTCTCTCTTTTATCCCAAACCCCATACCATTACAATGATCCCCAAAATAACCCTTTCTAGACTCTCTCCTACTCTACCCCTCCTTGCATCATCTGACACCTCTTTTACTATACTGATACCCCAAAACAAACCTTTCTAAACTCTTCCCTCTGACTCGTCCCCTCCACAAACCCTTTTTACTCATCCAAAAGCCTCCTCCTACTGCTATGTCCTAAAAAAAAAAAAAAAAAAAAAAAATATCCTTTCCAATCAAAATAACAGACTAACATGTTCGCTTTTCAAATTCCATATTCCACTATACTAATTCACCACTAATCCTTTATGGGTTCCAGAGTAGCGTGCTACTCGCCAATAAAGCGTTTCAACACCCCGTTAGGGTTACAAGCGCCATATAAATGCAAACCTTTTTCCCTTTTCTACCCCTCCCCAACCCTTCTCAATCCAAATAACTGACTAACATATCCACCACTCAAATTAATTTCATGTTTCACCATACTAATTCAACACTAATCCTTATGGGTTCCAGAGTAGCGTGCTACTCGCCAAAAAAGCGCTTCAAAACCCCATCAGGGGTAGCAAGCGCTATATAAATACAAACCTCTTTCCCTCTTCTATCCCTCCACCTACCCTTCTCTATCCAAATAACTGAATAACATATCCACCACTCAAATTACTTCATATTTCACTATACTAATTTTCAACACTAATCCTTTATGTGTTCCGGAGTAGCGTGCTACTCGCCAGAAAAGCGCTTCAACACCCATCAGGGGTAACAGGTGCTATATGAATGCAAACCTTTCTTCCCCTTCTATCCCTCCGCTATCCTTCTCACTCCAAATAACTGACTAATATCCACCACTCAAATTACTTTCATATTTCACCATACTAATTCACCACTAATCCTTTATGGGTTTCCGGAGTAAGCGTGCTTCAACACCCCATCAGGGGTAACAAGCGCTATATAAATACAAACCTTTTTTCCTCTTCTATCCTTCTGCTATCCTTCCGAATCCAAATAACTGACTAACCTATCCACCACTTAAAAATTTACTTGCATGTTTCACTATACTAATTCAACACTAATCCTCTATGGGTCCCAGAGTAGCGTGCTACTCGCCGAAAAAGCGCTTTGACGCCTCGTCAGGGGTAGTAAGTGCTATACAAATGCAATTACAATACAAAACAATACAATGTTTCATTGAATGAGTATGAGTGGCGCATGGATGACTGAATGAGTGCATAAGTGGTGCCTGCATGATTTAATGATTACATGAGTAGGTAATGCATTATTAAATGAGTATATAATTGTGCATGGAGGATGGATTGAGAGCATAAGTAGGGCATGAATGATTACATGAGTGCATAAGTAGTTGGGTAACTGCATGTTGAGTGTCTGGGTGATTGGATAAGTGCAGGGGTAGTGCATGGGTGATTGAATGAGTGCATGGGTAGTGCTTGGGTAATTGGATGAGTACATGGGTAATGCCTGGGTGATTGGATGAATGCATGGGTAGGTTCTGAGTGAATGGATGAGTACAAGGGTAGTGCCTGATTGATTGGATGAGTGCATGGCTAGTGCCTGAGTGAATGGATGAGTGCAAGGGTAGTGCCTGGCTGATTGGATGTGTGTATGGGTAGTGCCTGGGTGATTTTATGAGTGCATGGGTAGTGCCTGGTTGATTGCATGAGTGCATGGGTAATGCCTGAGTGAATGGATGAGTGCAAGGGTAGTGCCTGTAGGAAAGTAGGATCTGCTTCTTATGGTTACCCCCACTTGTTGCTTGATGTTGCACTGTTTTTGAATAGTCTGACTGGGATCCTGCTAAACAGGACCCCAGCCTATCTGCTTTCTCCTCTAAATGGTTACACATGTACTGTTGTACACTCCAGATTGGATACCCGAGTACCCTTATATATCCCTAGTATATGGTACCCATGTACCCAGGGCATAGGTACCTCAGAGGCCTCCCAGGGGCTGAAGCATGTATTTTGCCACCCATGAGAGGCCATGTAAAATGGAACTCCAGGTCTGCTACAGCAGCCTGTGTAAAATGGTGCTTGCACCACTTACTTTAGATATAGGTTCACTATATCTATAGGTCACTACACTGAAAACTTATAGGTCACCCCTATAGCAGGCCTTATCAATCCTGAAGGCAGGGTGCTGGGGTTTTAGTGAGAGGGTGCCCCTGCATGAGCAGAGCCTCTCTGCAGCCTTCAGAGACCATTCTCCCGGGTTGTCTGTGACTCAGCTGGACCTATAGGTAGAGGTGCTTTATAACCTCGCGGTAAATGCTATCTCAAAAACGGCTGCATAGAAACATATCGTGTTTGGTATCAAACACCTTGGAATCATACCTCCACACCGGTAACCGGTGTGGAAGGTATGATTCCACCTTTCAGAAGCGAGCTTCGTAGGGTCACTGGTCTATCCGGTGCCAGCCTTCTCGACCCAGTCAGTACAAAATGGATGCTTCCGACCAGAGACACACTTCTGCCCTCCTGCTGCTGAGCCAAGCTCGAGCAGAGGAAGGCAGCACAATAGGCATCCTGTCACAGGGAGGTGTGACCACCTCCCAGACAGTATTTAGTGTATTGGGGCTGGGTGGGTGCACTCTGAGAGTGCCTGAAAGTGTGCACCCGGGGCATATTTGGTGTGCCTGTGCATAGTCCAGCTCAAACCAGTTCTGGGAGCCATTTGCTCCTGCTCTGGCGCGGAACTGGACAAAGGACATGGTTGTACCACCCCTTTGTCCTGACCCTCCCCTAGGAGGGTCCCCCGAATCTGTCCAACCCTCTCCCGTGGGTACAAAAGTGCTTACCTGGCTGTAAGACTTTAGATTTTACATGGACAAGATTCTACAAGAAGAAACCACTGACCTTCGACCATCTGGACACTCTGGACTTCGCTGGACTTCGACTGGGCCCGACTTCATCTCCCTCTCCGTTCAAAGCTTTGTCTGTGCCCTTGCTCCATATAGGCTCTGTGCAGGACCTGTGGTGCACTAAAGACAACTGAAGAATCTCCCTTGGAGTGAAGGAGTCACTCCCCTGCTGTAGCAGGTACCTTAAACGCAACTGACCGGTCTGCTGCTCCTGAGCTCATGCGGACTCCGAAGATTTCAGCAACACAGGAGGTGGGTTTTTGAAGGTCCCTGAGGTCGATCTGCCTCTCAGCAAGTTTGAGGCCAGTATCCCTTGTGAGAACTGCACAACCCGAACCCCTGTGCACCGCGTCCATTTGCAGTTGCATATGCTTGTTGGCAATTCCCAAGCCTGTGCATTGGACTCCGTGTAGTCCTGACCCTGAGCAGTATTTGCACCAAAGACCTCCGGCCTCCTTGCACTGAGTGCTCCGTGGGCTGGTACTTTGCAATCTTGCCCGAGGTCTCCTCGCAACTCCTGGTCCTTCGGCCTGTGGATGTCTCTGAGGGTCATCTTGATTTCTGTTGGGCTTTCCTGGTTGCTCCAGATGTGCCCTGACTCTCCATTGCTTGGTGAGTCCCCTGGACCCTGCTGGTCCACCCCGTAACCTGCTTGACCTTCCTTCGTGGGTTGCTTTGCCAAGGCTTGTTGGTGCTCCCGCCAGACATCGACCCCTCAGCACTCGACATCCTTCGTGGGACAGCTCACCTCCAGCTCCTGGTCATCCTCGACGTCTCCTGATCCTCGTGGCTGCAGAGTCAAGCATCCCTTCTTCGCACCTGAAGCACCCGACATCAGTGGGCATTCGTCTACCGAGCCCCTGGTCCCTCTGAAGTGACCCAGACTCTGTCCCCTCTGCTTTCAGGTTCCTTCCTTCCAGAATCCAGGCATGGATTCCACCGGACCCTTTTCACTTTCACAGCAGCAGTACTTCTTCACAGCCCTCCATTGAGAACGACAGCGGTTTCCGACGCCACTCCAGACCTATGTACCCGGCTCCCCTGGGATAGGTAACTCAGGTACTACGGTATCCATGGGTGGGGTGGCTCTCCAACCTCTTAAGTTCCAAAGGGTTTGCTCGAAGTCCTCCTAGAAGGGTCCTTAAACTTTAAAAGTGTAACCGCGACTTCCCCATTGAATTGTATGGAGCCCGCGGTCGTGTTAGCATACTGCACCCGTCCTCCGTGGGGTCCCTATCTACTCACCTTGGGTGGTTCCTTGGGTTCCCAACAATTCTGCGTGCTCCAGACCTTGCCTTGATCGCAGTTGTGATTGTTATACCACTATTTTAGTATATGGTTTGGTCTCCCCTTGGAGCCCACTGTGTATTGTGCTACTTACAACTGTTCTATTGATGTCGTATTGTGTGTTTTGTGTTCGGTCCTCGTGTAGAGGATAGTAGAGAGTGTTATATTAATAAATACATATTTTTATATAACTACTGTGTGGTCCTCCTTTCATTTAGTCAATATAGGAGGTGATGTTCTGGTTAAACAAGCTGCTTTACATTCCTTCAAGATTAAGCCTGAAGGCTGCTCTCCACAGCTACCACTAGGATAGCTTTCTAAAGGTTATCTATGACCTCATACATCATAAGGGTCATTTGGACTGGTGCAAGGTGCCCACTTTAATTAGTGGACAGCATATACCAGGCCAACTTCTCACATTGGTGTGCAGCGGTTGGGATTCAAGCCTGCTGATCTATCGCCCGCCTGGACCTTCCAAAGAGTTCAGAATGGCTCTTATTGATGCTGTAGGACCTTTAGCCATGAGGGCGGCAAATTTCAAATTTCAGTATCTTTGGGGATTTGAATTTGCATCTGGACAATCCTCAGGATGCTGACTTGGGCAACTTTCTGGCTGATCTTGCGGCATGTCAGTTATTCCAACTGGTGCAAGGGCCTACAAATTCTGCTGGCCATTTGTTGGATCCAGTTTTTACTAATCTTGCTCTTCTGACCGTTCACCTTCCCTCCCGATGTGTTGGTCGGATCACTGTCTCATAACGATGACACTTTCTGGGGCTGTGCCCATGAGCAGGGTGCCTCAGAAGCGCATACTTAGGCACCCTTGGCATAAACTTAATATCGTGCAATTCCAAGATCTTCTTTCCTCATCTGCGCCCAGTCTTCCAGTCGATCCAGATTCTGCCGATAAATCATTGTCCGACTGGATCTTTGGTGCCCTCGACTTTCTTATTCCAGTAAAATGGTCTAAAAGCCGCAGTACCAAATCTAGTCCCTGGTACAATGCAAAGCTCACTTCTATGCGCAAAGAGTGTAAAAAGGCTGGAGAGAGCATGGAGAAGGAACTATGACCCTAACCTGAAGAAGCCCTATAACATAGCGATTAAGCAATATCATAGGTCTATCCAGTCGGAATGGGCCTCTTACTATGCGGAGGAGATCAAGAGCAGTGCTAATCCATCTAAAAGTATCTTTTCGATACTGAAAGAGCTGAAATCATCGACAGCCGAGACTGCTACTCTGATATCATCAGATGAGCAATGCGACGCTCTAGCCTCCTTCTTTGTTGGGAAGGTGGAGAAGATCTATAAATCCTTCCCTCAGGTTGTGTCAGGTTCTGTCTTCGTGTCTCGTCCTCCTACTTTGTGCACTCTGACTACTTTCCCTGCCATCTCCCAAGAGTTGTTGTCCGTGCTATGTAGCAAAGTCAGGTCTGGTTCCTCATCAGATCCTCTTAAGCCGGCTTATGCGATGAAAATTTTTACCTGTGCTCATTCCTCCGCTGAGTCATGTGATTAACTCATCTCTCTCTACGGCTGTTGTACCGAGCACTTGGAAACATGCTAGGGTGGTCCCCCTGCTAAAAAAACCTAACTTGGATGCGACCAAACTGGAGAGTTTCTGCCCCATCTCCCTCCTGCCCTGGGTCTCTAAAATCTCTGAGGTCTACGTCAATACCATCTTGACGGGGTATCTGGAGGAAAACAACATACTTGACCCCTCTCAGAGTGGTTTCCGTTCCGGTCATAGCACGGAATCTGCTCTTCTTGCTGTCACCGAGCATCTGAGATGGGCCTTGGATGAGGGTCATACTTCGGCACTGATTCTGCTCGATCTCAGTGCCGCGTTTGACACAGTCTCCCACCAGATCCTGTTGAGGCACCTGGAGGAGGTGGGTATAGCGGGCTCTGCCCTGGATTGGTTTGCCTCCTTTCTGTCCAGGAGGGCCTTCCAGGTAGCTGTCTCCCCCTTTGTCTCCAGAGTGTATGCCACCAAGCAGGGGGTACCGCACGGCTCAGCTCTGAGCCCTACCCTCTTTAACCTGTATGTTCAACCACTGGCGTAGGTGGCTAAGAACAGAGGGCTCACGATAGTATCGTATGCAGACGATACTCAGTTGGTAGTCACTCTCTCCGACGACATTACTCGGGACGCTTGTAAGTTCCGTAGCGATCTCGAGGCTGTCTCGGAGTGGATGACTGCCAACTGTCTCCAGCTTAACGCCAGAAAGTCTGAGGTACTGCTGGTGGAGAGAGAATCGGAGCTGTGGAGAGAGCACTGGTGGCCTGCCACGCTGGGGCCGGCACCTGCCCCATAACAGGTGGTAAAAAACTAAGGGTGGGTGGAATTTGCGGAGTTGCGTTCCGCAAAATTCCGCGAAACGGCAAGAAATCTCCACGAGCACGCGGAATTTCGCGTGCTCGCGGAGATTTTGCTGCGCCCGTTGAATCCTGCCCTGCATATTTATCCACGAAGATGCCACCGTTTTGTGCAATACCTCTAGTCACCTGGAGTACTTTCTACTGGCTAATCGGTAAGTGCTACCTCGTTGGGTAAATGTATAGTGCCTTTCCTACACTATGGAAGAGATGGAGAGAAGGCACACCTGCTTAACCACGCTCACGAATTCTGCACGAGGATTGCGCTCGGGAAAATCAAGGATGCAAAGACCTCCTTCGAGGATTACAGCTAACTTTTCACGTTGGAATTGGAGAGAAGGCACATCTGCTTAACCACGCTCACGAATTCTGCACGAGGATTGCGCTCGGGAAAATCAAGGATGCAAAGACCTCCATCGGGGATTACAGCTAACTTTTCACGTTGGAAATGGAGAGAAGGCACATCTGCTTAACCACGCTCACGAATTCTGCACGAGGATTGCACTCGGGAAAATCAAGGATGCAAAGACCTCCTTCGGGGATTACAGCTAACTTTTCACGTTGGAAATGGAGAGAAGGCACATCTGCTTAACCACGCTCACGAATTCTACACGAGAATTGCGCTCGGGAAAATCAGGGATGCAAAGACCTCCATCGGGGATTACAGCTAACTTTTCACGTTGGAAATGGAAAGAAGGCACATCTGCTTAACCACGCTCACGAATTCTGCACACCTGCCCTGCATATTTATCCACGAAGATGCCTCCGTTTTGTGCAATACCTCTACTCAACTGGAGTACTTTCTACTGGCTAATCGGTAAGTGCTACCTCGTTGGGTAAATGTATAGTGCCTTTCCTACACTACAGCTGCGTAAAGGTCCAGAAGAATTGACCCCAGTTACCTGTGTGTCTGTAACTTTGCCACCGCGCCAAAAGCGCCGGGGTCCTTTGAATAAGCTGTCCGTCATTCTGGGGAAAGGGCGGGAAGATGGTGCATACCACTAGTGTATGTGGGGCGGGGGCAAACGGGCGGGGCTTCTAGGCCTGTTCACATGCCTCTTGTTTATAAAGGGTCAGAGCAGGATCTGAGCAGCAGATGAGGAGGAAGAACCTCCTGGTCACTGGACCTACACGGGGATTGCGCTCGGGAAAATCAAGGATGCAAAGACCTCCATCAGGGATTACAGCTAACTTTTCACGTTGGAAATGGAGAGAAGGCACACCTGCTTAACCACGCTCACGAATTCTGCACGAGGATTGCGCTCAGGAAAATCAAGGATGCAAAGACCATCGGGGATTACAGCTAACTTTTCACGTTGGAAATGGAGAGAAGGCACATCTGCTTAACCACGCTCACGAATTCTACACGAGGATTGCGCTCGGGAAAATCAAGGATGCAAAGACCTCCATCGGGGATTACAGCTAACTTTTCACGTTGGAAATGGAGAGAAGGCACATCTGCTTAACCACGCTCACGAATTCTGCACACCTGCCCTGCATATTTATCCACGAAGATGCCTCCGTTTTGTGCAATACCTCTACTCAACTGGAGTACTTTCTACTGGCTAATCGGTAAGTGCTACCTCGTTGGGTAAATGTATAGTGCCTTTCCTACACTACAGCTGCGTAAAGGTCCAGAAGAATTGACCCCAGTGACCTGTGTGTCTGTAACTTTGCCACCTCGCCGAAAGCGCCGGGGTCCTTTGAATAAGCTGTCCATCATTCTGGGGAAAGGGCGGGAAGACGGTGCATACCACTAGTGTATGTGGGGCGGGGGCAAACGGGCGGGGCTTCTAGGCCTGTTCACATGCCTCTTGTTTATAAAGGGTCAGAGCAGGATCTGAGCAGCAGATGAGGAGGAAGAACCTCCTGGTCACTGGACCTACACGGGGATTGCGCTCGGGAAAATCAAGGATGCAAAGACCTCCATCGGGGATTACAGCTAATGTTTGACGGTAGATATGGGCAGAAAGCACTCCTGCTTAGCCTCGACCTTGCTCACGAATTTTTTGTGCTGATTAATGCGTTACAGAATTTGAGCTTCAACTCGGACACCTGCTTCAGTGCTTTCTCTTGCACCCGAATTCCGTTCCGCCGCGGATCGCGGAAGTTTCGACATTTCCGCGTTCTGCGCAGAACGCGGAAATGCCGAAATTTCACAAGTTCCGCGAGCGGAACGAAATTTGCCGCCCACCCTTATAAAAAACCTAGGGGTTTGGATTGATACTGCTCTGTGCTTTCAAACCCAAACCAAGAATGTGGCAGGGACTTGTTTTGGGCTATTGCGGGGGCTCAAACCTCTGTTGGGCTTCTTCGATCCCCCAATCAGGCAGGTTATCGTCCAGGCCTTTATCTTGTCAGGACCGGACTATGCCAGCTCCCTTTATTTGGGGGTCAACCAGTCTGAGATTGTCAGACTACAAAGGGTTCAGAATGCAGCGGCTCGAGCTCTCCTTGGCCTGCCGAGGAGGTGTAGTACTTCTAATGCCATTCGTCTCCTCCATTGGCTGCCTGTGGCCAAGCGTTTAGAGTTCAAGGCCCTCTGCATTACTTTTAAAATCCTTAATTTTCCATCTCCATGTGTTCTGGCCGATCTGCATACTTTTTACATCCCCTCCCGCCAACTTCGCTCTATGGGCCAGAATCTTGTGGCTGTCCCTAGGGTGAGGAGGGTCCGTGCTGGAGGGCGCTCCTTTCGTGTGCTGGCCTCTAAACTCTGGAATGCGCTCCCCACTTCTATCCGCAGTATAAAGACCTATCTGCCTTTCCGTAAAGCTGTGAAAACATTTCTTTTCCCTCCGTTATAAGCTGTCTTTTGTTACAAGCTGTGCAGTATTCTGTTTTCAGCGCCGGGACGCCCCTTTGCTGGGGCAGCCGTGCGCTCTACAAGTCACCATAACATAACATAACATAACATAACATAACATTGTTTTACCAGATAAATCACTTTGTATTGATTAACTGAAAACCACTAAAGTATTCAGGCACATAAAATACTTAAAGATTAGAATAAGTAATTTCTACTGAACTTAGGGTTGGGTAAGTTAAGGGTCTAGCACACCCTTTCTCCAACCTAAGAGAGTTTAGTTCCCACTAGGTTAGGTAGGTGCATACACCACACCACACTTAGTATGTCTTCTAAAGGAGAAGCCAGTGGCTCTCTGCCTTCTAGGTACAATGGTCTTGCATTTCAGGAATTGAAAGTCATGTGTGTTTCTAGGAAGCTGAAGACAGGGAGAAATGCCAACACCCAAAGTCTCATTGAGGTGTTACTCTTAGATGACCTTAGAAAGACCCCAGGGTCAGATGAGATAGAAAGAGTGGGTGGGGCAGGGAATGAAGATAGGTCAGTAGGTGACACCTTTTATGGCCTAGACTCAAACCCTGGCCAGGAGGATCAAAATGATTCCAACCCGGAAACCTTAGATCTTCAGGAAGAGGGTGGAAAAGGCCCCAGTGGCCCTCTCTTTACTCCTCCTGGAAGAGTGCAGAGTTTACCCAGGAGATCTAGATCTCCCTCTGCAGAATATGACCATTCAGGACATTCTATAGGAACCTCCATATCTCATAAGAGAGATAACTCTTATGAAAGGCAGTGCCAATTTCTAGAGCTTGAGAAAGTCAAGCTTAGGCTCAGGCAAGAGCAATTGGCCCTAGATAAGGAATCCTTAGAACTCCAGGAGGCTAGAAATAAATTGGGACTAGAGCCCCATGGTGTCAGCAACAGTGTCCCTAGGATTAAGGAGTATACTTATGACCATCGGAACCTGAGCAAGATAGTCCCTCCCTACCATAGTGGGGATGACATCCACAAATGGATAACTGCTTTAGAGAGGGCCTGTAAAGTACAGAAGTTCCCCCAAGAGCAGTGGGCAGCTATCTTGTGGCTCTCCTTTGCTGACAAAGGTAGAGATAAGCTCCTCACTGTTAGAGAAGAGGATGCTGACAACTATTCAGTCCTGAAGAGTGCTCTCATTGATGGGTTTGGCTTAACCACTGAACAGTACAGGATTAAGTTCAGAGACTCCCAGAAGACACAGACTCAGGACTAGGCAGACTGTGTAGATTGTGCTACTAATGCTCTGGAAGGCTGGTTACTTGGCAGCAAAGTGAATGATTTCAAGGGGTTGTACAATTTGATTATGAGGGAGCAGATCCTTAATAATTGCCAAAATCAGTTGTTGCATCAGTACTTGGTTGACTCTGATCTGACTTCTCCCCAAGAATTCGGAAAGAAGGCAGATAGGTGGGTCAGAACCAGGATGAAGCAGAAAACCCAGACCACAGGTGGTGACCAGAAGAAGCAAGATGCTAAAACTTCAGATAAGGGTGGGGAGAAGGGTAAAGACCAGGGGGGATATTCACAAGGACTTATCTCCGAGTTATCGCCACCTTAACGCAACAAAAGTGGAGATAGATTTAACGCCCCATTCACAAGCGGTTGCAAACTGCAGACAACGCAAGTATTCCCGCGATAACTGCCTCAAAATTTACCTCCACGGGTGACACCACCAACTAACCCTAATGAGATGCAGAGTAGGCGTTCCCGTGCAAAAACACACGAAAACACCACTACACCACATTCACAACGAACTGCCAGATCTGCGATGTGAACCAAATACAGGAGATAAGCCGCAGTAGCAGCAGGGATTCAACACCTGCCTTCTGCTGGTGTTAAGCAGGACGACTACCTGCTGCATGAAAGGGAGCCAAGCCAAGAGCCACATCTGAAGACCCACAGATGCCATGGAGACAATGATCATGCAGCTCGGAGACCCATGAGGGCACAACACCCACAGCCACCTACCCCAAGCCCGCCACCACCCCCAGGACCCGTCCCGCCACCCCATGACCACCACAGAGGCAGCGTACACAAAGACAGCTGACCCACCGTAAACGCACCAGCCTCACAGACCGAACGCCAGAGGAGGACATTTCCCACCACTGGCCCAAAAGGACAACCATCCCCCGCACCCTGACCCACATCGCCCACCTGCTGACGGTACCAACACAGCGCACAACGAACATCCCTCCGCAGACAAAGCTGCCGGCTGTGCTGCACATGTTGGCCTCTGGTACCTACCAACCCACAACTGCCAGAGTCGGAGGAGTCTCACAGCCAGCCCCATCCAAGTTCATCACACCTGTCCTGGATGCCATCATCAGCCTGGTACCCCAGCACCTCCACTCCACCAACACTGCGCAGGAGCAGCTGGAGACCAAGCAAGGCTCCCACGCCATAGCTGGATTCCCTCACGTGTTGGGGGCAATCAACTGCACACATGTACCCCTCGTGCCCCCTGCCGACACTGCACACAACTACCTCAACAGAAAGCACATGCATCCCATGAATGTGCAGGCAATAGTGGACCGCCCGGGACTCCTCAACAATGTCGTAGCCAACTCCCGAGGCAGAGTGCATGATTTCTACTTCTCCAGACAGTCCATCATCAACCAGCTCTCCCAGGAAGGCACCTATGGAAATGCAGTGCTCGTTGGTAAGTCCCAAATGAACACACCACATACCTCCACCCCACAGTCATGCAACTCACGACACTGGCAATGGGCACGCAGCACAACTACATTCAACATGCCACACAACATGCCAACCGACCAGACACGACAACACAACTCCATTGGGAACCTGGGCTTGCCATGCCCACAACCCAGCTACGGCATGGCACCACAGCCACACAATAGCAGGATGTGAGGAGAGGCTTGGACCAGGCATGTGCAAGAGCGGCAAGTGACCAATTAATGAGAACCTACCCAATGCCTGGTGTGGCGTGGAGGTGACGGACAGACTTCAGTGTGCAAACCACGGAAATGGCCATGTGGACAATAACTGCTGGTGCATGGAGTGTAGTGGCCAGTGGACGAGAACCATGTCCCCACAGGCTGTGGGGCAGAATGCGGAAATGTCGCACGTTACGTCCCCCCCTGCATGCGCGGGCGGAGTGGGTTGGCCCTGCATACGCCAGGCCTGCGTAGGGGTGTGAATAAAAAGCCTGTCGCACTGGGCGTGGTCCTCTTTCGGAATGGCCAACGCGTCTGCCAGGGCGGCGCCTCCCAGCCCACCACGAGGCCGGCGCCATGCGCGGCGGGGCCTGCGTCCCTGTGCGCCTGCTGCACCCCGGGTTGCTGGTCCCCAGACCCGTCATGCCTGGCCCAGCGCACCAAGGAGGCTCCGCTCACCTGCTGACACCGGCGTGTGTCAAAGAGGGCCCACCACGTGCCGGTGCAAGCTCCAGGCCCCAGTCCCGCGACCTCTGCAGCCTCCGCAGACCATCGCTGGCCTCCACAGCGCTGGCCCACAGTACTCCTCTCTCATTGACATACTCCACCGGCGTACTCTTCGGCCCAGCTGTCGGCACAAGTTGAACTGAGTCGTGAGTTCTGAATGGCAGTGACCAAAGGTCTGTGGCAGCGTCCACATCACTATACTCCCTCCGATCAGTGAAGCAAAAGTCTGCATCCCAGGCCTGCAACACGTGGTGCCACTAACCCTGTTCAACGCAAGCCGGCAACACGTGGTGCCACTAACCCTGTTCAACACAGGCCGGCGACACGTGGTGCCACTAACCCTGTTCAACGCAAGCCGGTGACATGTGGTGCCACTAACCCTGTGCAACGGAAGCCGGCGACACGTGGTGCCACTAACCCTGTCCAACACAACCCGGGGTCACTTGGATGAGGGCTCAGGCCTACACTGCACTCCAGTAGGTCCCACATGTGGAACTGTGTCCTGAGTCTTGAATGGCAGTGACCCCAAGTCTGTGGCAGCGTCCACATCACTGAACTCCCTCCGATCAGTGAGGCCAAAGTCTGCATCCCAGGCCTGCGACACGTGGTGCCACTAACCCTGTTCAACGCAAGCCGGCGACACATGGTGCCACTAACCCTGTTCAACGCAAGCCGGCAACACGTGGTGCCACTAACCCTGTTCAATGCAAGCCGGCGACACGTGGTGCCACTAACCCTGTTCAACGCAAGCCGGCGACACGTGGTGCCACTAACCCTGTCCAACGCAAGCCGGCGACACTTGGGTGAGGGCTCAGGCCTACACTGCACTCCAGTAGGTCCCACATGTGGAACTGTGTCCTGAGTCTTGAATGGCAGTGACCCCAAGTCCGTGGCAACGTCCACATCACTGAACTCTCTCCGATCAGTGAGGCCAAAGTCTGCATCGCAAGAACACGACACGTGTCTGTGGGCCCGTGCTGACCGCTGCCCCCGGCCTACACTGCGGTCCAGTAGGTCCCACATCCAGCACTCAGTCATGATTCATGAATGGCAGAGTCCATACCAGTGAACGCACGGAGAGGAGTAAGAGGAAGATGCGGTTCAGTCCGGATGAAAGTCGGATCCTCGTTACGGAGGTGACCGAACACTAGCAACAACTGACCTGGTGCCACTAACCCTGTTCACCGCAAGTCCACGTCCTGTGGTGCCACTGAACCTGAACTACGCAGGCCGGTGGGACCATCCAACGTAAGCCGGCAACACTCGGTGAATGGCCCCTGCTGACCGCTGCCTCAGGCCTACACTGGGGTCCAGTAGGTCACACATGTGGAACTGTGTCCTGGGTAAGATATGGAGGAGTCCACACCATTGGATACGCCTCATCACAGGGGGCATCCCCTATCAGCACTGGTGCCACTGACTCTGTGCGCAATGAGTCATGGGCACTTTCTGGTTGGACTTTGGTGGCGTCTGAGTCCATGGCCTGGGGGTTGTCTGCATCATCATCTGGCTGGGCCGGACTTGGTGTCCGACATGTGTCTGTTCCATTCATCTCCACCATAGTGACTGTTTCTGCATGGTTCTGCCCTCTGCATCATGCCTTGGGGGTACACCTTCCACTGTCCACCGAGACACTCCACGACAACCCCCTTTGTCATCTACGAGAACCTGCTCTGCTCTCGTGACCCTGCACCAGTGCACCGCAAGTCAGCGGCCCGTGGCGGTAGGCCCGTGCAGGACGCTGTGCATCCGGGGCCACTATTTCTGTGCAGCTCCAGTCATGGGGCCTTTATGGTTGAATGGTTGTGTCCTTTACGATGTACACTGTTGTTGTTTTTTGACTGCACCAGGCACTCCATGACGGCTGGTGTACACACACCCCACACACATCCAACACAGGTGTCACTCGACATGTGAGCCTGCTAATAAAGGGGGCACGTGCCTGTAGCCATTCCCACCATCTAAGCACGTGTGTCCGTGTGGTCATTATGTCAGCATGATGGGCCGGAGCCCTGCAACATCACAGGGCCCGATTCACAGAACTAACTTAAGACAAAATCCTAAACTTACTACCATTTTGGTATTCACAGAAGGCACTTACTCATTTTGGTATTCACAGAAGGCACTTACTTACTCATTTTGAGTAACTTACTCATTTTGTGTAACTTACTCATTTTGGTATTCACAGAAGGCACTTACTCATTGATGAGTAAGTGCCTTCTGTGAATACCAAAATGAGTAAGTTACTCAAAATGAGTAAGTTACTCATTTTGGTATTCACAGAAGGCACTTACTCATCAATGAGTAAGTGCCTTCTGTGAATACCAAAATGAGTAAGTTACACAAAATGAGTAAGTTACTCAAAATGAGTAAGTAAGTGCCTTCTGTGAATACCAAAATGAGTAAGTGCCTTCTGTGAATACCAAAATGGTAGTAAGTTTAGGATTTTGTCTTAAGTTAGTTCTGTGAATCGGGCCCACAGTGTGCTGTCTTCAGTGGAGGATACCATGTCACCTCAGCAGTTGCTGAGACCTTGGACATGTAGCTTCGCCCGCCCCCCCCTGCATGCACAAGCGGCGTGTGCTGGTCCGGCGTACGTCAGGTCAGCGCAGGGGTGTGCTGATTCGGCAGGGGGAACAGGGCGTGGCTCTGGTCTGGCCTTGAACAGGAAGTGCGGTAAGTGTGTCTTTGTGTTGGGGTGTTGTCGCCACCAGGGCCACAGCAGTCGATGTTGCAATGTAGCATGCACCCGGAGGGCGGGCCCGGACGTACGTGGAAATGTAGGAGCGCAAGCCCACTCGGGGTCTTGGCACATGCATGCCAAGTGTTATGTGTATCAGTCCTGCGGCTGCATGAGTCAGGTGCCTAGCCCCAATCGCAGCGCGATCACAGCCAGCCATGGACTGTACACCTGTGTCCGCCCTGTCCGGTCCATTGGCCTACACTCACGTGGCCGCAGACCCTCGATGGCCAGCTTAAAGGTGTTGTTGGCATGCCGCTGGACATGCGCGGACAGGCATGACAATGGTGTGCCGTAGGAGTGCACGTGATACAACCGCGCAGCACACACATGTGTGGGGGCTCGTGGGAGGGAGGAGCAGCTGTGAGGCAACGTAACACACAGTGAGGCCGCTCATGTGCCACGGGCTAGGCATATCATCCATGATTCCCTGGGTCGCAGACATCCCACCGCACCCACGACAGGCCTCTGTACATCTCCTGTATGCATGCAGATGGTGAAGTTACTGTAGGGATGAAAGGTCCTTTGTCTGCACGATCAGGCGGTAGCACATCTGCAGCTCCTAGATGGGACTTGCATGTGCCCAGCATCCCCTGACAGACATGATAGCATTTGCTGGCGTCTCCCACACTATGCACTGCCCGACGTGAGACCAACGTGTACACATCCCACACGCAGAAGTCCTTGGTCGTAGTTAGCGTGCATGAAATGGCCTTCACACGTACTCCCACCACACCCCAGGCCTGCACCCATTGCACACAGACACTGCTCATTGCTCCGAGCTGTGGCATTTCATCCACAGGACTGGCGCAGGTCAGCACAGTGCCGCTTCAAGCAGTGCCACTGACGCAATGGCAGACCATCCCGGACACATGTTCTATTCCAGTCATGTGGACCTGTACCGTGCACGTCTGCTGCATGTACTGGGGGCACTGCCATTGGCAGTGCTGCGGATCAGTTACAGGCTGAGCTTCCGTCTTGCCAACGTCACCTGCGTTCAGCCTGTGTTGCATTGTCGCTCGTGCATATTCGAGTGGTCCATGGATGTCTGCCTCTCCAACGTTATGGTAGCTGACCTGGATTTCGACGTGTGTGTGCGCCCCCTGTTGGCCCATGACCAGGAGGGTCACCGTGATGCCCGTTTATGGCATGCCTGGAGGTTTGGCATGCATGCTGGCAACTGGACCTGGGAAGTTGCATGAGTCGTCGTCTGCAGTGACCACATTGAGCCTCTTCCCGATTGGGCTTTCGTGCAAATTGGGGCCAGGGGTTGGAGTCAGCACATCTGTCCGGGTCAGCTGATGGGTTACGTCGCCGACATGTTAGATGTGGTGGACAACGATCTCTCATTGGAAATGTTGGCCTACGCTGCTGCACTCGCGTTTATGGACGAGTGACAAGGTACGTGCAGCCAGAACTGCATGTGACCCATTGCACGTGTCCCGACGCCTGGTTGCATGTTGGGGAACTGGTCACATGTCCCAAGATGACAGTGGACATGGCTGGATTGGCCTGGGCTCCTGATCCATGCGCAGACATACAACGCGGGTTGGCAATGACTTGTGTTGGTGATGGACTCCCCCGGGGTGGACATGGGTGCTTTCCGACGTTCCTCATTCAGACATGCTGCTGCATTGGTCTGCATGTCGTGGCACTTCCCTTGGCCGTACTGACACGCAATTGTTGATAAAGTTTCCGCACGTTCACTTGTCTCCAACTGTGTTGAGTGTTTATTTGTATGCCAATGTGTGTGTCACGGCCTATCTGGGTCCCTGCCTTACATGCATTGCTACCCCATCAGGGATGTGGGTTGGTACTTGTGCATTATCAAGTCCCTGTTTCGTGCTTTGCTAGATGTGTATGGCCATTTGCCGGCCACAAGCGGGTGCACTTGTGTCCTGTGTTCGGTTGTGCAAATGTTGGTGTTTGTACCACATTGTGTCCGATGTTGGGGTACTCTGCTTCCTATGTGTGTGTGCCGCATTGTGTGTGAGTTGGCCCTTCAGCTCTGATCTGGCTCACCCTTCTCCCTTTCAGGCAGTGTGGTTTTCACTTCTGGGCTTGTTCAGTGGTGTGGTATTGCCGACTTGTGTGACTTGTGCTCTTGGTTGGTGTTGTTCCTCTTGGGCATGGTTTGTCTGCAGTTGTGCTGTGCTTAATTGTGCATGTGTGCCATTGTGCCCATCTCCCCTGTCCCCCAGTCCCTGGTTGTTCCTCTCCCTGTTGCTGTTGTGTCTGTTGATTTTGAGCAGTTTCCGGTCCCCGACTCCTGCCACCATCTCCAGACTGATGTGGTGGACACCATTTCCTCCATGTCATCCAGCTCCTGGTGTGGCGCTGGACTCCTACCTCCGGTGTGCATTGCTGCCTTCTGGTTGTTGGCGTGTTTCTGCTTGTTTGTGCGTTTCGCATCATTCCAGCTGTTCTGGTTTTCTGCCATTGTCCTCCTCCGCTCTCCGGCTGCATTCACCTTGTCCACGATGGCCTGCCATGTACAATGTTTTGTTTCCAATGGGGCTTGTGGGGTTGTGTACTAGCTCCGACTGCCTCCATTGTGCTGCGCTGTTGTTTTCTGTTTGGTTTGTCTTTCTTTTTCCTGCTTTTGTTGTGCTTATTCCCGCCTGCCGTATGTGTGTCGCGGGCCTGGCGCTGCTTATCGCTGCTTTCCTCCTCGCGAATGGGCTCATCGCATGTTTTTTGGTGTTGGGGTTTGTGTTTTTATCTCCGTCGCGGTGGTTGTATCGCGGACATTGGCCGCGTTTTCGGCAACCTATTGCATGGTACCGCCGTGTTGTGAATTCCAGGTTAACACAGGGTTATTTTCCCGCGATCGACTGCGATGTGTAATGTTGTGTTAACATTTTTTGGTGATGTTTAGCGCACGTTCTTGTGAATATCCCCCTAGAAGTCTTCATCAGGGCCCCAAAAACCTGCATCTGGGGAGGGGGGGGGGGGGAATCACAGTCTAACAAAGAAAAAGGCAAAAATAAACCTTGGTGCTTCCTGTGTAAGGAGAAAACCCATTGGACAAAAGATGCCAGTTGTTAAAGGGCCAGGGATCCTCCTACCACCACCACTGCCCCTAAGGCAACTGTTCCCCTAGTTCATCTCAAAGTGGTGGTACAGGGAACAAGGGTATAGTAGGGTTAACCCTGGGATCTGAGATGGGTTCTGGCTTAGTCAGAACTCCAGCTCAGGCTGTTTTAGTCTGTGATGGAGGTATGGATATTGCCTCCCTATTTGTAAGCCCCAGTAATCTGGGCAAATACAGTCAACAGCCTTTAATCAATGGTAAGGAGGCCATGGCATATAGGGACACAGGAGCTAGTGTCACAATGGTGACAAGAGATCTTGTGGGCCCTGACCAGATCATACTTGGTGGCGAGATGTACCAAGTGACCAATGCTAACAATGTCAGGACAGACCATTCCTTGGCAGTTGTTAATTTCAGCTGGGGAGGGGTAACTGGCCCTAAGAAGGTTGTGGTTAGCTCAGACCTCCCTGTGGAATGCTTGTTGGGCAATGATTTGGAGACTTCAGCCTGGGCTGAAGTGGAACTCAGGACACATGCAGCAATGTTGGGCATCTCTGCAGATGTGTTTGCTGTGACTAGGTCACAGGCCAAACTGTCTTCAACTGAAAAGGCCCTGGATCCTGGAAAAATGGACAAGGTGCCTTCCAAGAGAAGGAGCAGTAGGGGAAAGGCAGTGTCTTCCCCCCAGACTCAGAGTGAGGATCAGTCTCCTGAGGGAGATGGTCCCTGTGAAGGAACTGTCTCAGAGGAACTTGAACCTGATCAGGTTGACTTCTTGGGGACAGGGGGCCCTTCCAGGGCAGAACCGAGTCAGGAGCAGCACAGCTGCCCCTCTCTTGAACCCCTCAGACAGCAAGCTGCTGCTGAGGCTGCTGGGAGTGCCAGTGGGTCCCACAGGATCTACTGGGATGAAGGACTCCTTTACCCAGAGGGTAGAGACCCCAAGCCTGGTGCTACCAGGAGGTTGGTTATACCTCTGAAGTTTAGGGGCTTCCTACTGACACTGGCACATGATATCCCTTTAGCAGGACACCTCGGACAAAGTAAGACTTGGGACAGGCTTGTCCCTCACTTTCACTGGCCTCACATGTCAGAGGACACAAAGGAGGTTTGTCGCTCCTGTACCACCTGTCAAGCCAGTGGTAAGGCAGGTGGTACCACAAAGGCCCCCCTGATACCACTACCTGTGGTGGGAGTTCCCTTTGAGAGGGTTGGGATTGACATAATTGGTCCCATGGATCCTCCAACTGCATCTGGGCACAGATATATTCTAGTGGTGGTGGACCATGCCACTAGGTACCCAGAAGCAATACCCCTTAGAACCTCCACAGCTCCTGTGGTGGCCAGGGCCCTCCTGGGAATTTGTTCCAGAGTGGGTTTCTCTAAGTAGGTCTTAACTGACAGAGGTGCGAATTTCATGTCTAGTTACAGTGCTGCTATGTGGAAGGAGTGTGGAGTAAATTACAAATTTACCACACCCTATGACCCACAATACAATGGGTTAGTTGAGAGATTCAACAAAACCCTGAAGGGCATGATCATGGGCCTCCCAGAAAAGCTTAGGCGAAAATGGGATGTCCTGTTGCCCTGCCTTCTCTTTGCCTACAGAGAGGTTCCTCAGAAGGGGGTTGGCTACAGCCCTTTTGAACTTCTGTTTGGACACCCAGTTAGGGGTCCCTTGTGTTTAGTGAAGGAGGGATGGGAGTTACCTCTCAAACCACCTAAACAAGACATAGTGGACTATGTACTGGGGCTCCGCTCCAGGATGGCTGAGTATATGAAGAAGGCAAGTAAAAACCTTGAGGCTAGCCAAGAATTACAGAAAGCTTGGCATGACCAAAAGGCTGTACTGACTGTGTACCAGCCAGGACAGAAGGTATGGGTGTTGGAGCCTGTAGCCCCAGCAGCTCTCTAGGACAAGTGGAGTGGACCCCATACCATTCTTGAGCAGAAGGGAGAGGTCACCTACCTGGTGGACCTTGGAACTCCCAGGAGCCCCCACAGGGTGCTCCATGTGAACAGGCTCAAGCCATATGTTGACAGGGCAGACATGGGCTTGCTCATGGCAACTGATGAGGGACAGGAGGAAGAGAGTGACCCACTCCCTGACCTCCTCTCACAGAACCCTGATGATGGCTCAGTTGATGGTGTAGCCTTGGCAGGCAGCCTCACTGAGCAGCAACAGACTGATTGCAGGAAGGTCCTCAATCAGTACAGACATATGTTCTCCCTGACCCCTAGTCAGACCACTTGGTGTACCAATGAAGTGGGCACAGGTGAAAGTCTGCCTGTTAAAAATAAGATTTACAGGCAACCTGACCATGTCAGGGACTGCATCAGGACTGAGGTCCAAAAGATGCTGGAATTGGGAGTCATTGAGCCCTCAGATAGCCCTTGGGCAAGTCCAGTAGTCCTGGTACCCAAACCTGATACCCAGGGTGGTAAAAGAGAAATGAGGTTTTGTGTAGACTACAGGGGACTCAATGCAGTCACCAGGACTGATACTCATCCTATTCCTAGGGCAGATGAGCTCATTGATACGTTGGCCTCAGCCAAGTTCTTGAGTACATTTGACCTTACAGCTGGTTATTGGCAAATCAGACTAGCTGAGGATGCCAAACCCAAAACAGCATTTTCAACCCCTAGTGGGCATTATCAATTTGTTGTGATGCCCTTTGGCTTGAAAAATGCACCTGCCACATTTCAAAGGTTGGTGAATAAAGTTCTCACAGGCCTGGAAGACTACAGTGCAGCTTATCTTGATGATATTGCTGTCTTTAGTTCCACCTGGGAGGATCACCTGGTCCACCTAAGAAATGTTCTGGAGGCCCTGCAAAAGGCAGGCCTCACTATCAGGGCCACCAAGTGCCAGATAGGGCAGAGTAAGATTGTGTACCTTCGCCACCTTGTGGGTGGAGGCCAGGTTCAACCATTGCAGAGCAAAATCCAGACCATCATGGACTGGGTTGCTCCAACTACCCAGACTCAGGTCAGAGCTTTCTTGGGCCTGACTGGGTACTACAGGAGGTTTGTTAAGGGATATGGATCTACAGTGACCTCCTTAAATGATCTGACCTCTAAAAGAATGCCTAAGAAAGTTCAGTGGACAGTTAGCTGTCAGAAGGCAGTTGATGACCTGACGCAGGCCATGTGCACTGCTCCCATTCTGCAAAGTCCTGACTATTCCAAATAATTCATTGTTCAAACTGATGCATCTGAGTTGGGGGTAGGGGCTGTGTTATCACAGCTGAATGAAGAGGGTCGGGATCAGCCAGTAGCTTTTATAAGCAGAAGGCTGACCCCCATAGAGAAACGTTGGTCAGCTATTGAGAGGGAAGCCTTTGCTGTGGTTTGGGCTCTGAAGAAGCTGAGGCCATACTTGTTTGGCACTCTCTTCATTGTTCAGACAGACCATAAGCCGCTCTTATGGCTAAAACAGATGAAGGGTGAAAACCCCAAACTTTTGAGGTGGTCCATTTCCCTACAGGGGATGGACTATACAGTGGAACATAGACCTGGGAGTAACCATGCCAATGCAGATGGACTCTCCAGATATTTCCACTTAGAAAATAAAGTCTCAACTGGTGAAGGTTAGTCTCATGTCCTTTCGTTGGGGGGGTGTGTGTAGGGAAGTATGATCTGCTTCTTATGTTTACCCCCACTTTTTGCTTGATGTTGCACTGTTTTTGACTAGTCTGACTGGGATCCTGCTAAACAGGACCCCAGTCTATCTGCTTTCTCCTCTAAATGATTACACATGTACTTTGGTATACTCCAGATTGGATACTGGGGTACCCTTATAAGTCCCTAGTATATGGTACCCATGTACGCAGGGCATAGGTACCACAGAGGCCTCCCATGGGCTGAAGCATGTATTATGCCACCCATGAGAGGCCATGCAAAATGGAACTCCAGGTCTGCTACAGCAGCCTGTGTAAGATGGTGCTTGCACCACTTACTTTAGATATAGGTTCACTATATCTATAGGTCACTACACTTAAAACTTATAAGTCACCCCTATAGCAGGCCTTATCAATCCTGAAGGCAGGGTGCTGGGTTTTTAGTGAGAGGGTGCCCCTGCATGAGCAGAGCCTCTCTGCAGCCTTCGGAGTCCATTCTCCCGGGTTGTCTGTGACTCAGCCGGACATATAAGTAGAGGTGCATTATAACCTCGCTGTAAATGCTATCTCGAAAATGGCTGCATAGATACATATCGTGTTTGGTATCAAACACCTTGGAATCATACCTCCACACCAGAAACCGGTGTGGAGGTATGATTCCACCCTTCAGAAGCGAGCTTCTTGGGGTCACTGGTCTATCCGGGGCCAGCCTTCTCGACCCGGACTTCACTGGACTTCGACTGGGCCGACTTCGTCTCCCTCTCCGTCCAAAGCTTTGTCTGTGCCCTTGCTCCATACAGGCTCTGTGCAGGACCTGTGGTGCACTAAAGACAACTGAAGAATCTCCCTTGGAGTGAAAGAGTCACTCCCCTGCTGTAGCAGGCACCTTAAACGCAACTGACCGGTCTGCTGCTCCTGCAGACTCCGAAGATTTCAGCAACACATGAGGTGGGTTTTTGAAGGTCCCTGAGGTCGATCTGCCTCTCAGCAAGTTTGAGGCCAGTATCCCTTGTGGGAACTGCACAACCCGAACCCCTGTGCACCGCGTCCATTTGCAGTTGCATATGCTTGTTGGCAATCCCGAGCCTGTGCATTGGACTCCGTGTAGTCCTGACCCTGAGCAGTATTTGCACCAAAGACCTCCGGCCTCCTTGCACTGAGTGCTCCGTGGGCTGGTACTTTGCAATCTTGCCCGAGGTCTCCTCGCGACTCCTGGTCCTTCGGCCTGTGGGTCTCTCTGAGGGTCATCTTGATTTCTGTTGGGCTTTCCTTGTTGCTCCAGACGTGCCCTGACTCTCCATTGCTTGGTGAGTCCCCTGGACCCTGCTGGTCCACCCCGTAACCTGCTTGACCTTCCTTCATGGGTTGCTTTGCCAAGGCTTGTTGGTGCTCCCGCCGGACATCGTCCCCTCAGCACTCGACATCCTTCGTGGGACAGCTCACCTCCGGCTCCTGGTTGTCCTCAACGTCTCCTGATCCTCGTGGCTGCAGAGTCAAGCATCCCTTCTTCGCACCTGAAGCACCCGACATCAGTGGGCATTCATCTACCGAGCCCCTGGTCCCTCTGAAGTGACCCAGACTCTGTCCCCTCTGCTTTCAGGTTCCTTCCTTCCAGAATCCAGGCTTGGATTCCACCGGACCCTTTTCACTTTCACGGCAGCAGTACTTCTTCACAGCCCTCCATTGAGAACGACGGCGGTTTCCGACGCCACTCCAGACCTATGCACCCGGCTCCCCTGGGATAGGTAACTCGGGTACTACGGTATTCATGGGTGGGGTGGCTCTCCAACCTCTTAAGTTCCAAAGGGTTTGCTCGAAGTCCTCCTAGAAGGGTCCTTAAACTTTAAAAGTGTAACCTCGACTTCCCCATAGAATTGTACGGAGCCCGCGGTCGTGTTAGCACACTGCACCCGTCCTCCGTGGGGTCCCTATCTACTCTCCTTGGGTGGTTCCTTGGGGTCCCAATGATTCTGCGTGCTCCAGACTTTGTCTTGATCGCAGTCGTGATTGTTATACCACTATTTTAGTATAAGGTTTGGCCTCCCCTGGAGCCCACTGTGTATTGTGCTACTTACAACTGTTCTATTGATCTCGTATTGTGTGCTTTGTGTTCGGTCTTCGTGTAGAGGATAGTAGAGAGTGTTATATTAATAAATACATATTTTTATATAACTACTGTGTGGTCCTCCTTTCATTTAGTCAATATAGGAGGTGATGTTCTGGTTAAACAAGCTGCTTTACATTCCTTCAAGATTAAGCCTGAAGGCAGCTCTCCACAGCTACCGCTAGGATAGCTTTCTAAAGGTTATCTTTGACCTCATACATCATAAGGGTCGTTTGGACTGGTGCAAGGTGCCCACTTTAATTAGTGGACAGCATATACCAGGCCAACTTCTCACAGTGCATGTGTGATTGGATGAGCGCATGGGTAGTGCCTGGGTGATTGGGTGAGTGCATGCATAGTGCCTGGGTGATTGGATGAGTGCATGGGTAGTGCCTGAGTGATTGCATGAGTGTACGGGTAGGGCCTGAGCAAATGGATGAGTGGAAGGGTAGTGCCTAGGTGATTGGATGAGTGCATGGGTACTGCCTGGGTGATTGGATTAGTGCATGAGTAGTGCCTAGGTGATTGGATGAGTGTGTGAGTAGTGCCTGGTTGATTGATCAAGTATGTGGGTACTACCTGGGTGATTGCACAAGCGCATGATTACTGCCTGAGTGATTATATGAGTGCATGGATAATGGCTGGGTAAATGAATGAGTGTATGGGTAGTGCCTGGGTGATTGGATGAGTGCATGGGTAGTGCCTGAGTGAATGGATGAGTGCAAGGGTAGTGCCTGCGTCATTGGATGAGTGCATGGGTATTGCATGAGTGAATAGATGAGTGCCTGGGTAGTGACTGAGTGAATGGATGAGTGCAAGGGTAGTGCCTGGGTGATTGGATGTGTGCGTGGGTAGTACCTGGGTAAATGAATGAGTGCATGGGTGGTGCCTGAGTGAATGGATGAGTGCAGGAATAATGGGGAGTGAATGAATGAGTGTATGGGTAGTACCTGGGTGATTGGATGAGTGCGTGGGTAGTGCCTGGGTGATTGCATGAGTGCATGAGTAGTGCCTGAGTGATTCCATGAGTGCATGGATAATGGATGGGTAACTGAATGAGTGTATGTGTAGTGCCTGGGTGATTGGATGAATGCATGGATAGTGCCTGGGTAATTGAATGCGTGTAAGGGTAGTGCCTGGGTGATTGGATAAGTGCATGGGTACTGCCTGGGTAATTGCATGACTACATGGGTAGTGCATGGGTGATTGGATGAGTGCATGGGTAGTGCCTCAGTGAATGGATGAGTGCAAGGGTGGTGCTTGCGCCATTGGATGAGTGCATAGGTAGTGCCTGAGTGAATGGATGAGTGTATACATAGTGCCTCAGTGAATGGATGAGTGCAAGGGTAGTGCCTGGGTAATTAGATTTGTGCATGGGTAGTGCCAGGGTGAATTGATGAGTGCATGGGTAGTGCCTGAGTAAATGGATGAGTGCAAGGGTAGTGCCTGAGTGAAAGGATGAGTGCAAGGGTAGTGCCTGAGTAATTGCATTAGTGCATGGGTAGTGGCTGGGTAATTGGATGAGTGCAAGTATAGTTCCAGGGTAATTGGATGAGTGAATGGATAGTACCTGGGTGATTGCATGAGTGCATGGGTAGAGCCTGAGTGAGTGGATGAGTGCAAGGGTAGTGCCTGAGTGATTGAATGAGTGTATGGGTAGTGCCTGGGTAATTGGATGTGTGCACGGGTAGTGCCTGGGTGATTGGATGAGTGCCTGGGTGATTGCATAAGTGCATGGCTCATGCCTAAGTGAATGGATGAGTGCAAGGGTACTGGCTGAGTGAATGGATGAGTGGAAGGGTAGTGCCTGGGTGATTGGATGACTGCAAGTGTAGTACCTGGGTGAAAGGATGAGTGCAAGTGGAGTGCCTGGATGAATGAAAGAGTGCAAGTGGAGTGCCTAGGTGATTCCATAACTGCATTAGTAGTGACTAAGTGAAGGCATGACTTCTTTGGTACCGCCTGGGTGATTGGATGAGTGCCTAAATAGTGGCTGGGAGATTGGATGAATGCAAGTGCAGTACCTGAGTGATTGGATCACTGCCTAGGCAGTAGCTGGGTGATTGGAGGAGTAGAACTCTAGTACCTGGGAGATGAGATGAGTATATGAGTAGTGACTCAATCAATCCATCCATAGATTAGTGACTTGACACACCTAATATATCCAGATCTCCAACCACTGTGAAAAAATATAAACAGAGAAAAATCTATTAGAATTTCACTTTCAACATTAGGCAACCAAAACAATGCACAATATTTGTTCTCGAAAACTTTAATTTAACATAGACAAATGTTTTTGACTGTGTTTGACTGTTTTCAGCTTTCATACTTCTTCACTTTCAACAGTGCTGTGTATAAAGCATCATCATCAGAAAGTGGAAAAAAACAATTAATGGATTGTAAAAACAAAAATGTGCACACTACATCATTTCAAATATGTCATACTGGGCACTACATTCACTACAAGTTTTTTAATAGTGGCTTGCTGATAGGTTACTACCTTAATGAAAGCAACTATATATTAAAACTGTTTCTGATATTTGTATACCTGGTACAAAATATCTAACAATTATGAAGCAGTCTTCATTTTTGGATATCCTTTTGTAAACATCATCCCTGTTAGGCCAAGCTTTGTCTAAAATGTTCTTAGTCCATGTACGAAAAACATAACACACAGAACTACGTAGAAGTTGCTGTAGCAGAAGCAAAAGGGGACATAATCCATATATATGTCAACACAATACCATATTTTCTTATCCTAGATTCTCCTTAGAACTTCGGTTCTAGAAATAGCAGATGTGAGTTTGGTAACTTTTTAGGTAGTCTTCATTTGAATGTCACTTGTATGTCATTGCACTCTGTCCATGCGGTTTGACATCTTAAATATATTGTGTAGTGTCTAGAAGTTATATTAACTCCTTCATGAAATATGATTGCTATAGTTGTGAAAGTTCTTTTTGAAATGGAAATTTGTCCAGCTACAAAGTTTGTAATTTCAGTTCCAAATTTAGTGCCATCCACTATGCATCGTTGTAGCATGACTATGACATATTTTCCATACCTTTGTAGAAACAACGTTGACCTGAGTTCTGATCTGCAGTTTGGACAGGTCATATCTTGATGGGTGTTTTTGGTTACATTTTCAAAGGGCACAGCTTTACAATCTGGTAATGTCAAGTAGAGGAATCATTCTGAATTGATTTCAGTGCTAGACATAAATTCACAATCTTCAGTTATGGGCACATTTATAAGTTAAACCAAATAGTTAATTGATATTCATATATTCTTCCTCTAATAGTCCTAGCATTACCGTTAAAAATTCTTGAGCATCCTGCTGAAGATTTTGATAAAAACACTACTGATCCAGTACAGTCATCTGTAAGTTTTCTTATTCCGATATCAAAATGTATAATACTTCTGTCACTTCTTAATTCTTCAATTAAACTACAGTTGTGAAGACATTCTTTTATCTACCTTTTCTTTAATAGAATTTGTAAAATGAGGCAAATGGTATAGTCCATTTAACACTGCATTTGCATAACAGTTCACTCCTGATTTATTATCAAAGTGATACCCTTCTATTTCCTCATTTTACAGTAGTTTTCTTTTCTTATGTCCTTGTTGTTTTTCTTTTTCTTCATCTTTCTTTTCAACTCTGATAGACTGCTTTGATATTTTCCGCTTTGGACACATTATCGATTTTTTAAACAGAGGATACTGGCCTAAATGAGGAGCATATTGAGCTCTTTAATTATTACACTCCCTTACACAGCTCACATCAGCACTTACTTTCTTCTCATCAAAATCAATCAGAAATAAACCAGACAATGTTCTAATTCGCGGCAAAGCTACATATAACATTTTTCTTTGAATACACTACTACCAATATTAACAAGAGCTGTTTCTAGCAGAATGATTAAAAGAGGGGAAACATGGCAGCAGGCTGACACCGGTCGCGGGAGTTCCCGGACGGAGGAGAGAGAAAAGTAAAGGAAGAAGGCAGAACTCACTAAAAGATATGTAAACATTTTTGTTCTGTATGTAGCATATGCGGCAGGGAGCTCTGAGTGAGGAGGTTTACCTGGTGTGGGGGAACAGCGGAGTCCGTATGGGCACTGACGCCTGGAGCCATCGGGTGATCTGGTGCTGGGCGGCAGCCCTCTGGCGGAGATCCCGTGCGGCAACAGCGTTGGCCGGCTTCCGGGTTGGACGTGGTGGAGGCAGTACAGGGCGGCAGCGTGTGGAAGAGCGACAGCACGCTGGCGGTGCTGAGGGCTTGGTGGAAGAGCTGCTTGGGCAGACAGGGTGTCCCGGTGCAGCTGAGAAGAATGTAGGGAAGAACGCTGCGCAACTTTTTAAATTAAAGTAATTACAACAGGTACAGCAGGTACAGCAGGGGCTGATGGAAAGAGATCTCCCCCCACAGGTACTTTTTTCCTCTAAGGTCTATGCGAAGGAAAAAGTGGGGGTAGAGAGTGCTGGAGCAAATAGTGAACATGGTATTAGGGAGAAAGACACCATAGTTAGCACCCCGGCTGATAGAGTACCGCAACTGCGGTCGGTCCCTGAGAAGAAAGGTAAAAGTGGGAGAACAAGGGAGCTGACGGTGTGGGAGATGGTAGCTGTTTCCCCTGTAAAGAAGGTGGTGAAAGTTGCGGGGAAAACAAAGCGGTGCGGGCCAAAAGTGGTGCGCTCACTCCCAAAACCCTCACCTTCTCTTAGTTCCTATTTCAGAATAATGGAGCAGGTTGCTGTGTCTACTCAGGGAGGGAGGAGTAGTATAAATCAGACGCAGACCCAGACAGCGGCGCTCTCTGTGGAAAATCGCTTCTCTCCGTTGGCCAATTTGGCTGTGGATGCCCAAGATGGGGGGCTCTAAGTCTAAGCTTGAGACAGCCCCAGGATAGTAGTGGACTGTCTATGGCAGGTAACCTAAGCCAAGGGAAGGCTTGTTCTCGGGTTGAAGGGGTGACGGAAAATCAGTTGGAAAAAATGCTACTCGATCTGAGGCAGGACATTCTTACGAAGTTTGAGATCTCCGAGGGTAACCAGAAAGGTATCCAAGAAAAATGTGGGGTGTTAGAGGAAAAACTAGATGGCATTGCACAACGTACTACAATTTTGGACGGTGAGGTGAAGGCTCTGTCAGTAGTTATGTCCGAGAATACTAGAGATATTGAGGATTTGAAATCCCAAAATAAAATTTTACAGGAGGACTTGGAGAGGCTTGAAACTCAGTCCAGGCGCAACAACATGAGACTTCTTAATATTCCGGAAGGTACAGAAAAAGGTGACATTAAGAGTTTTATTTGTAAACTTCTAAGAGAGGGGATTCTACAGGATAGGCCGGACCTTGATCTTGAAAAGGAGATCCAAAGAGTGCATAGGGATCCCTTTAAGTTAAATCCTGCCAGGAAGACTCCCAGAAAAATTCTGATAAATATTCTTACATATGTAGTCAAAGAGCTGGTGTTGGGACGTGCTCTGAAGGAACGATCTCTGAAATACGGAGACTTCAGTTCCCAAGTGAGATCAGACATAGGCAAGAGAACTGCACAGAGATAATGGGAACTGGGCACAAGGATGAATGACCTACGGAGTAAAGGCGCCCAGGTCCAGATGAAGTTTCCAGCGTTGTTAAAAATAATGTGGTGAAATAAGATGCACAATATTAGTAATCCAGAGGAGGTGGACACTCTTTTGGCTGAGATGGAGGGATCAGCTTCTAGTTCAGGCATGTAGGGTTCTGTATGGGTCCCCTAAGAGGTGAATTAGCGTAGGTGCATCAAAATAAGTTCATTATGAGTAGTTAGGCTTTCTTCTATTCTTTTTCTTTAATACACACATGTAATTATCTTTCTTCGGGAGGGGGGGTCGTGAAGGGTGGACTCTATCACCCAGGAATAGGAAAGGGGGTTTCCCGGGGAGGGTGGGTGGCGGGGTGCACAGGGTGATGGGAGCATGGGGAAAAAAAGAAAAAATTGGTCCTCATTTTGCTATACTTTTGTATGGTTATAGTCGTCTTTGGGTGCTATCAGGAAGGGAGGTTCAAACATGAATCTATACAGAAGGAGCTAATAGGGGGTAGAGTGTGGAGATTTGAGTATAAATAAGTTAAATATAGTTCAATTTATATCCTGGAACGTCAATGGTTTGAGGTCTAGGAAGAAGTTGGCCCGGGTGACAGACTACCTCAAGAATAGTGAGGCGCAAATTATACTGCTTCAGGAGACCCATTTGGAATGGAAGGAGTGTGGGTTATGTTTTAGTAAGCTAGGTTGGGTCCAGGAGGTAGTGTGTTCAGACCAGAGAGGCTGTACTAGAGGAGTGGCTTTAATCATTAGAAACAACTCAGGAATAAGGCTTGTAAAACATGAATCAGATCTCTCTGACAGATGGTTAGTGGCGAATGTAATGATTCAGGGTATGCCAGTAGCGTGTGCTACGTATTATGGTCCAAACAACGACGCTCCAGAAGCCCTAATGAAGTTGGAATCGTGCTTTTTGGAGACTACAGCCCCGATTATACTTGGAGAGGATTTTAATATAGTCCTAAATAAGGAATTAGACAGAACAACAAAAGTTAAATATGTTAGCCCCATAGAACATCTGCTAGATTGAAAAATATGATGGCTGAATTTAACCTGATTGATATTTGGCACAGTAAGATGGGGGAGCAAGGATTTTACCTTCTACAGTAAAAAGTATGGGCATCATTCCCGCATCGATTATTTATTGGTGGATCAGGAACTGTATGCAGAGGTGGAAGCGGTAAAACATGCCCCCGCTGTTCTTTCAGACCATTCTGCAGTGGTCCTTTCCTTAAGACACTATCAAAAAAATGGGACAGAAAATGTGGACTTTAGATAGGACTATTCTATTAGATGAGAGGGTGGTACTTAACTTAGCGGATAAGACAGTTGACTTTTTTCTCTCAAATAGAGGCTCTGCAAAACTACAAATAGTCTGAGATGCTTTTAAAGCATATTTAAGGGCAATATTAAGTTCCATAATGGTAGGTAAGAGGCGAGCGGTGAGGCAGGAAGACGAAGAGCGAATTAAAGAGATCATGGCCGGAGAATGTGATCTTCAGAAGGCATCAATGGAGGGATCAGGTAGAGTTTCCGTACTTAGTCGAGAATTGGAGGGGCTACAGGCAGAATATCAAGGGCAGTTGGATAAAAGATTATTGGATAAGTGGAAAGTGAGTAAGCTCCAGCATTGCTCATATGGTGAAAGGTGTAGCTCGCTTTTGGCTTGGAAAGCTAAAACTAATAAGGCCAAAAATTCAATACGGAATTTGATCAATGCAGAATCAGGGGTGTTGTTGAATACCAACGCAGATATTAGTGGTGAAGCCCGGAGATATATGAGTAGCCTTTATAGAGAGGATATACAACCCAGGAAAGAGTGTATAGAGGCTTGGCTAAAGAGGACGGAGCTGCCACGATTAACAAACGAGCAAAAGAGGGTTTTGGAGGCTGAGATTACGGAGGAGGAGATTAGGATGCAATGCAGGAAAATGGCAGGCGGGAAGGCAGCCGGGCCAGATGGCCTCCCAGTTGAGATCTACACTCAAATTTTAGATGAAATAGCTCCGGTTTTGAAAGATATATTCAATGCAATATATATAGAAGGTGAAACAGTTCCTCGATCTTGGGCAGAGGCCACAGTAACTTTAATTTTGAAACCAAATAAAGACCCATTGAAAGTAGACTCATACAGACCAATATCACTCCTGAACTCAGATTAGAAGATTTTTTCAGGGATAGTACCTCAAGAGTAGCGCAGGTCATCAGGAGAGTTATACATTTGGACCAAAGAGGTTTTATTCCTGGGAGGCAGCTCAATGAGCTCACGTACCTGATGTTGGGGGTTATAGACATGGCGGAGGCCCAGAATTTGCCTTTGACTGCAGTGGCTGTAGATGCAGCTAAGGCTTTCGATCAAGTACATTGGGCCTATCTTTGGGAAGCCTTAAGAAACTTCGGTTTTCCGCAAAATATGGTGAGGGCTGTGCAAAATCTATACTATCTCCCCAGGGTTAGGGTGTTGGTGAATGGAGAGTTGTCAGATTGGTTTGACCTCACTAGGGGCACGAGACAGGGTTGTCCCCTGTCTCCGCTCCTATTTAATCTGTACATTGAGCCTTTTGCAAATCTGATTAGAGCAGATCCCACAATCCTCCCCTTTAAATCTGCCGGTCTAGTGGCGAAATTGGCTCTGTAAGTGGATGATCTGATTCTCTACACTACCAACCCTCAGGCGGCAATCCCCAATTTAATGGCAAAGGCGCAGAGTTTTGGTACGATATCCGAATACAAGGTGAATGTAGAAAAACCTGAAATTATGGCATGGAATCAGGATAAGAGTAGTCGGGGCCGAAATCTCAAATGCATTACCTGGGTGTATTAATCACGCAGAAACTTGAGGATGTTCCCAGAATAAATTGGAAAAAAGTCAGCCAGGAGATAGGGAGCTTGTTGGTAAGATGGGATAACTTACCTTTAAATATATACGGTTGTGTGAATCTTATTAAGATGATTGTCCTCCCCAAAATTACTTTTCTTTTTAACTCTATGCCTCTAACATTTCGGAGAGAAGATATAGCCAAGCTCCAGGGGAAGATTGGCAGCTTCATATGGGCTTCAAAGGGACCCAGGATATCTTAAAAAAAGTTGAGGAGGAGGTTGGAGGTGGGGGGTTTGGCCTTACCGGATTTGCTCGTATACTGTTACGCATTTCATTTTAAGAATTTTCGTATGCTTGCTAATAAGACAGATCGGTCACCTATGGGATTACTTTTTGAGGCAATGTTAGGGGATGTGGGTCAAGGCCAGTGTCACTTCCTTTTTAAATATGGAGACCCGAAATACTTCAAAAAGGTGAGGTTGAAGATCCTGAAGTCCGCTTTAAGAACTTGGATGTATTTTCGGAAAAGGTTGGGAGTCCCATATTATTGATCTTGGGCGCCGATCTGGGAATCCCCGGGAACCCCCGATTGCTTGATTGATCATCTTAGTCAGCCATTAAAATCCGGGGGGTTATGCTATTGGACAGATCTTAAAACGGGATCAAGTTTAGCGAGTTGGGAAGTGTTAAGTAATTGTACGAAGGGACAATTGACGAGGTTTAAATACTACCAACTACGCTCTTGGTGGGCCACACAAGAGTGGGTGGATGAGGAAGATGACTCTTGGTTAGACCAGGTGATGAGAATTGACCCTTTGAAAAAGGAAGTCTCTTTGTGGTATTGGGCCTTTCTGGAGGCGGATGATAAGATTGTCTCTGACATTTCTAATTTGTGGGTCGAAGAGCTTGGGGTAGGAGATCCGAAGCAAGTCTGGTATGATTCCTTTTCTATTTTACGAGCAGTGGTGAAACCAGCTTCGCTTAAGCGAAATCATCTATTTACTACCCATAGAGTATATTGGTCTCCAGCCAAGCTTTCAAGAGTTACAGGGAACTCATATGCCTGCCCAAGATGTATGCTTTCATCAGCAGACGACCTGCATTTGTTCTTGCAGTGTACTAAGATCGTTCCCTACTGGACAGCGGTGTGTAATTTTCTTGGGGAAGTAACTGGTGAACGGATCAAGTCAAGCCCCCGACTTGTATTTTTTGGGCTTTATCAAGAAGGTCGTGCACGAACAAATAGAGTTATTACAAAATTTATCTTCTATGTGATCCTGTTGGCGAGGCGGGAGATATGTAGGCTCTGGAAATCTGAAAGTTCCTCATGCTTTGCTGAGTGCCTTAAAAGCATAATCTGTATGAGTCAGTCCGATGTGGCTTGTGACCCTAGAAGTTTGGAGAAGGACTGGGCATTGTTGGTGAATTGGAGACAGTTCTCCAGCAGGTCCGATGATTAAGCCATATATGCTGTCGGTCCCGGCTCTTCTCTGCCCCAGTCTACATGAGAAGGAGATGGAAGTGGAAACAGCAGTATTCTTGTGTGGAAATGCTCATCTTTCCTTCCTAACTTTTGAGGGACAAGAGCAACACCAGCAAGAGAGTTGGCAGAAGGAGGACACACAAAAAACTTTTATAAAAAAAAAGAAAAAAAAAAGAAGCTGTTTCTACACTTGTGATCTGTGGATAGTTACTGCATACGCTAAAGACACTGGGAACTACTTTCACTGGACATACAAATCTTTCACAAGTAGGAAGCGTACAACGCATCTACCAAGCTGCTTAACTTCACCAATATCATCAAATTTTATGGCTAAGTATTCCACGTCATTTCTCTTTGGATAATCAATACATTTTATAACTTTACCTATTATGCCATTCACTAGCCCTTCTTCAACATTTAAATTACGAGGTAAGATTACACAGCAATTTTTGTAGGTAAGTACCTGTTTTTCTAATCCTGCAGGTTTTGACACAGACTTTTCTAAACTCTCCAATTTTGATTGCAGTTTTTCTGTTAGCAGCACTGTAACTCCTTGGCGTTGCTTTGTATCATTTGCTCTAATTTCAATTATCTCTTCTTTTTCCAGTTGCAATAATTGTTCATTGAGTTTACTACACTCCTCCAGAGTTGGCATCAAACAAATAATAGACTTGTCTTCCTTAACAAAATTATACATTTCTTCTGCAGGTGAAACATTACTTGGAAACAGATTTTTGATCAGATGGGTTTGAAATGCTCTCTTTCCTTCTTTTGTGAGAACTCCCACTCTAATGTCCTTTAGTATACCTCTGTATTGCATATCTGATGCTTGGTGCATATTTCTGATTAACTCTTTGTAGTCAAAGGGGCAGATTTACAAGCCCCTTGCGCCACTTTTGCGTCACTTTTCCCATGTTAAAAATGACGCAAAAGTGGCGCAAGGGCCTTGTAAATAAGCCCCAAAGGTTCTCCCAAATGTTTACATTTCCAATACTTCCTAGTGAATTCCTAGTTTCATTATGTATTAGTATCTTGAAGGCAGGTTGTCCTTTGACTGGAGTTAGTTGTAGCAGGTCTCCAAAGACTATTAAGGTGCTGATTCCGATTCCGGTCGCAAAACGTACCGACCGACACGGACCGTGAATGGAGACCGACCGACACGGACCGGCGCCGTACGACGTGAATTACAAACCACCCGTACGGAACACAAGCCGCACGACCGAAGCGTTCGGAAAGCATTGATTCGCCCGTAAACCGACCGGGAATCGTACCGACCAACACGCATCAGGAATGGACCAGACCGAAACGTACCCGCGATGCACGACCCGCGCAGTACGATGCAATACGTGTGAAACGAGACCGACTCGCACGGAGCACGATCATGAAGACCGAGACGTACAGAAAACTGTGACTAGCAGACAATAGACCGCTTTGCGTCCGACGCGTACGCCAACGTAGAAACACAGCAGAATGTCAGTGTGACAGACCCGGGTTACCCCGCAAGAGCCACTGGCAGCGTCCGACCCGGTCAAACGAACGTCTCCATCATGCCCAACAAAAGCAAAGGAAACAATTATAAAAAATGACCAAAAAGCAATGACAAAGCCAATAAAAAAATGTAAAAAGGAACAAAGACACACCCACAACTCCAACTACATAAAGGCCAGAAATCCCTACCATGATCCTTTGCAAAATACAGACATAGGACAGCAGACAACACCACCACACTGCAGAGACACACCACAACTCACACACCACACAACAACTACACCATTTGCACCACTTAAAAATCTAAATCACATATTCACTGACAAACTCACACCCACCACACCCACTTACACCCTCACACACACATCAATCCCCACAACCACCCAGCACCATGCCCCCCAAGAAGAATCCAAAGTTCACAGATAGTGAGTTGGAAGTCATAATTGATGAAATACTCAGAGTAGAGCCACAGTTGTTTACCACATTGGTCCAACAGACCCCCATGTCACAGAAAACTAAAATGTGGGAAAGGATTGTCGACAAGGTCAACGCACAGGCACCTTGTCTGCGCACAAAGGACGACATACAGAACAGGTACTATGATGTGCGCAGGAGGGTCAAGAAGCTCATCGACAGGGAGCACACCTTGAGCCAGCGGACTGGCGGTGGCCCTCCTGCCAAACAAACACACTTCAGGTCCTGGGAGGAGAAGGTGCGGGCCATCCTACCACCGGAGAGCATCCATGGATTAACAGGAATACCAGAGCCTGGTGAGTACACAACCAATATACTCAATATTGTGTTGCAAAACACATATATCACTGTCAAGGGGACTGTGAAACCAAGAGCTGCCAGCAAAGCCATACCAACAGAAAGGCAAGTATCCTGTGATGTGTATGCCAGTTACACAAACACAATACCTGCCATCCCACAGTAATATGGAACTACGTCATAACATGTACAAACCTAACAACAAATACTACAAGGCATTACCATAAATCACCAACAAACACTGTCACCCATTTTGCCACCACTGTCATACCACCTCACAGGAAAGCTGAGTCAAAATGAAGGAAGGTTGGGCTGCTGGGAATGTGCATGTAGCAGAAAGCATGATGGGATTTGCAGTCACAGCCAACAGTCCCCAACCCACATGTCCCAGCAAGCTCACACTGAACCATGCTCACCACACAGGGAGTGCAAACGTACTGCCAAGATGGCTGACACTAGGCCCTGCTGTGGTGAGCACAAGGCCCTGCTGGGACTTGGCCTCAAACAAACAACAGGACACCAATGCCTGACAGCCTGAAAGGTAACTTCCACTCCCTGCAATGGAAGCATGCTGCAGGGTGGGATATCTGGCCTAGTGGGAAGGAGTACTGCCAGCTCTGACTACATCTACCAGCAGGTACTTGCACACACACGCCCCTTAACACAAACTACACACAACCCACCTGGTATAATGCATTCCCTCAGACTCAATTAAAATATCTCACAAAGATTTACCACACTGGGTTCTGCTGTGTGAAGCACATGGGCTTGTTGGGACTTAACAAACACCAGGCACCACTGTCTGCCAACTTGTCAGCACAGGCACACCACCACATGGGGAAAATGAATCACAGGAAGGAAGCTTGGGTATGCTGGGAAGGTGGGTGTAGCCAAAAGCATGATGGGAGTTGCAGTCACAGCCAACAGTCCCCCACACACATGGTCCCACAAGCTCTACCCTAAACCATGCACATCTCACAGGGAGATGCAAAAAATGACAAGATGGCTGAGAATGGGCTCTGCTGTGGGGAGCACAAGGCCCTGCTGGGAATTGTGCCCAAACAAACAACAGGACACCACTGTCAGTCATCTTGCCATTGCTGTCTCAATCACTAACAGGGAAGCAGGGTCACAGGAAGGAAGGTTGGGTATGCTGGGAAGGTGGGTGTAGCCAAAAGCATGATGGGAGTTGCAGTCACAGCCAACAGTCCCCAACCCACATGTCCCAGCAAGCTCACACTGAACCATGCTCACCACACAGGGAGTGCAAAAGTACTGCCAAGATGGCTGACACTAGGCCCTGCTGTGGGGAGCACAAGGCCCTGCTGGGACTTGGCCTCAAACAAACAACAGGACACCAATGCCTGACAGCCTGAAAGGTAACTTCCACTCCCTGCAATGGAAGCATTCTGCAGGGTGGGATATCTGGACTGGGGGGAGGAGGACCGCCAGCTCTGATTACATCTACCAGCAGCCCCTGTCACACACACCCCTACCACCAACACCAAAATACACACCTGGGATTATGCTCCACAAGAGAGCGAGTGAAAAGTCTCTCCCAAGATCTCTGACAATGGGTCCTGCTGTGGGGAGCACAAGGCCCTGCTGGGACTTGGGCTCAAAGTAACAACAGGACACTGCTGCCTGACAGCCTGAATGTAAATTGTGACTCCCTGCAATGGAAGCATGTCACATGGGGGATTACCTGGCCTCTGTGGGTGAAGGACCTGCAATGACACCAAATGCAATCAAGTCCACCTCAAAACACACCTTCTCAGCCAGAACAAATAGCACCCTTGGGACCAGTCACTCCGAAAGTAAATGCCTTGGCAAGATGGCTGACACATGGTCCTAATGTATGAATTGGCTGCAAGTCACACCTACGCACTGGCCAACTCAAAAACATTTACACTCACAGCCATTGGAGCTGTAGGTATCCTCCCACTGTCTGTAGATGCAGTGTCCCTGGGGTGTCCCCTGACCTGGCTGTGAAGGTGTGTCTCGTAGATGAAAATTGGGGATGTTGCGGGGATTCTGCACATATACAGAGCTATGCACAGGATAATAGGACCTCGGTGTATAGTGGTGAACCGACCATGCACCTTAGTACCTACAATCCCAATCCGACTAGCTTTAGCGTCTCATTCGTTCTCCGTACTACAGCGAAGCTACCAATGATTAGACAACCCAGAACACGGTCTCTCTCAGGACTCGCGGGAGCAAGAACACTCTTTCATAACTCACTCATACTTGTCCACAATGTGCGTAATAAGAGACACAGTATAGTTTAAAATGTTTATTTAAACTATCGTGCTCTAAGATAAAGTACATGTGCCAGTACTATCAGCATAATGCATAATGATAAAATAATAAGCATGGTTACAATTCCATAGAATACAAACGGGGACAGCATTTTATAAAGACAGTGGATATAGGGCTAAATGACCTTACCACCCTCCCCGTGCTATGAACTAGTTTATTATAAAAATAGAAGACCTCTGGGCTTTGTCAGGCGGACCCCCATACCTCAATATCTAGATGCAAGGTTTACATCATCAGACAAGCACAGCTCTTCTCCCTGGAAAGGTTTTTCTCCAAGTGCCACAAACAGCGAGATCACAATATTAAAAGCACACAAATTTCTCCAGTGAAGCTGTATTTTGTGTTATGTCTAAGTGCGAGGGGCTGACCAGATCAGCAATAACAAGGGACGTTGTTTTTCGACCTTGTACATGGTGTGCAGACGAAACCCATAGGGAACAGGAGAAAAGGTGAAAGGCAAAAAGGCAGACAGTTCTAATATAGCCGGACACAAGCAGAGGCTGGAAAAACAAAGTCACAAAATAACGTGTGCAAAAAAGGCATCATGATAGCCAGGCCTAAGCTAACTTAGCAATGTAGACAATGAGGCCACAAACCACACTATACCCTCCCCTGGTCAGTCCATAGGCCAAGACATAGGACGAAAACAGAGTTCAAATAGATGGAGCAGAATGTAAACGTCTAATTATGACTAGTTCCCAATGAAGGACAGTGAATGGAAAAAAAAATTCAGGATAAAAAGATTCCAGATAGGGCCAGAGATCAGGGCCCAAAGAAAAAAAATCCAGAAAGGCAATCCGCGGTAAGCGAAGGCCCCTAATCCAATAGAGTGTAAGTGCAGAAAACTGCCACACCTTCCAAGAGGACATCATTGGCATCGTCTGAAAAAAGAGATGACATCCAGTTCAACAAATCAAAACTGCATTCATGTTCCTCATAATAGGGAGCAGTGATCAGCAATGCGGGACAACTTGCGTGATACTCAACATAACTTTGTTGTAGGAGATTCTGAGCAGCCGCCCAGATATCCCATTGCGCCAAAATTCCAAGTGCTGCCGCACACACGAACAAGCCAGTGCCGGAACAGTCCCGTTCATGGGCCTCTAAGGGACCCATCAACTGGCCAAAATCCGGGTCCGACAGAGACGTATTGGAGAGGCAAATATCCAAGGACCAAGAGAAAGGACATCGTATGCAAGACATCACAGGTTGCACGCAAGTGAAATACGCAAAGCGAAAAGAAAGTCTATAGGACACACTGAGTGTCGCCAATGGTAGGATGCCGAAGTTGATGAGCATGCGTTCACGGAGCATCCGGAGTCGACCTTGGTCGAGTAGGCCCCCAGGAAGTGCAGCCATTGCGCAGCAAACAGACCAAAAGTAATATACCAGCAGCTAAGGCTAGGAGCAACGGAAAGCCGCCAAAGACGCTGGAAAAAATAGAATGAATAAAAGCCGGAATTACACCAAATATAGTTTGAAAGGAGGTAACAAGGCCAGAGCCCACAACTTTAAAAAAGTGCACAAGACCTTCGGTATTAGAAGCATTGAAAACGCGGTGAATCAGTTCACCGAAATGTTGTGGGAGGTTCGTGTTCAAAAGAGCCTGTATCTCACTGTGGGTACTAGCCACCTGGAGCACGAAGGTCTCCCGTGCAGAAGTGAGCATAACCTCCTGGTTCAATAATAGCACCTTTATTCTGCTCAATTTATTGAAATCCGCCTTCAACGTTGGTATGGAAGGACAAATGGAACTATCTATTATGTCGTGCGGGGGAGGAAAAAGCACATTTTTGCAGCACACAACACGGTGGGAAACTGCCGGCCTGCATTCCACAGCAGTCCTGATTATTCAGAAGGAGATAGCTACCATTTGCAAGCACAGTGAAAGTAGGTGATATAACAGGAGCAGGAATGCCCTTCAAAACACAAGCAAGATTCGGAGCTGAAACATTACAAGCCCCGTGCAATTTAATGTTTTTACAAATTAGGGAATGACCCACTGTAGAATCGCACGACTCTCCTGTGAGAAAAACTTATTTTCCGTCCCTAAGGCATCTGTACATAAAAGGCAGTGACCAAAGTTCATGCAAGAAGGCACTGCCTAAAGGCTGAAAACGGCCAACAGGATAATGTTTCATGCAGGAACTGAACTCAAATAAAGAAAAAGGCAAAGCGATAACCCCGTGAACTAGCCACACTGCAGAGTCCAACTCCGTCACAGAGAATGGTAACGGCTCTATCTTTTCGATATGTAAGAGAGTGTATGTTGCATCTTTCATGGACATGAATTGCTGTTTTTCAGTTAAATTAAACGGCAAGAATAAGGCAGACGTGTTTAAAAAATGCCAAGGAACTTTACCCATTTTTAGTGTTTGCAAAGTCCATGCAAACTGCATCACTGAACGCAATTGATTCTGACCATGATATAACACAGACACATCATCTTGTACAATATCAACAACAGATGAAACAATATTCTCTAATGTGTAAATGCGGGAAGACAGGGTATTAATACTATTGTCAACAACAGCAAGCACTTTCTCTAGATTTGCCTGATCGATTTCCCGTAAACGGGAAGCAGCTTCAATTTGCGAAAGCTTCCAGAGTTCATTGTAAGTTTCATAAATGAACCTCTTAGGTCGAGGACCACGAGGCCCCAGAACAAAATCGGACAGATCAATGTTGCCTGATAGGAGGGATAAATGTTGTTTTACAGAATCTAATGAAGAGTGCTGCAACCACTGTTTACACAATTTACCAACAGAATATGTTGTAACAGTACGAGCGTCAGAAAACCTCAGATCTGGCCTATCCTGTTTGTAACCAGGAGCTGAGTCATGAATACGCAGTTGGCAGGCATTTGATGCTATGGGCCAAGCCAACCAGGGTGACTGAACAATCGTAGAGATATTAAACGAATTGTTTTGAAACAAAGCTTGCAAATTGGCAAGGGAAATATTGAAATGCAAGCTCTCGTTGGGAGTGGAAGACAATACGGGAATGGAGGGTGCATTCAATTGTTTGGAAGTAGCCAAACCCCAACAGGTTGTTTGATAGATCGTACGATTTAAAAATAAAATTTGGGCCGGGATTAGGCAAGCACGGTGTAAGGCTTCCGTGCCGCGCACCTGCCATGATTTGGTGCCCCAAATAGATTTTAAGTCAATGGTGTCCTGCCAGTGTTCATAACCACCCACTGCTAATACGGTCAAAAAGGAACCCGAATATAGCAACTTGGTGTGGGTCAACATGACCTTCTGAGTGGACGAAGTGTTCAATTTAAAATAATAGGACCCAGGGCTTGACCTATCAAAGTCTGTAAAGTAAGTAAATTTACTTTTAAGTGTGTGGGAGCTACCTGGCAAAGGGGCCGGACAATGTTCCCATTGGGTGTAATTAAAAGTACCCCTAAGTGTACTTGGTTTATGGAGAAAATGGTTGCCCCAATGCTGGTAACAATATAAATCAGCATAACTTGCAGAATTTAAGTACAAATCTTCAGCATTAAAAGCAGCATAATATTTCAAGTCAGAGAATAACGATTCAACGGCATGCACATCCCAATCGTCTGAATGAACATTACTTTTTACCACCTCACCCATGGACACACGGAGGACATTCGGTACATTAATAATATCGGTTGGTCCATGAATTTGGAAATTTACCGCATCCCATACGATGCCATCAGCGACGGGGAAATCTGAAATGTTCACTAAGGTGTGGTCACGTTTCATGATGTGAGAGGAAGAATGCGGAGCCAAAGTTCCAGCGACACAGTTCACCGCAGAGCGTTCTGGTAAATAGTGACCATTGATGAGCAAGAAAAAAACCGTCACAAAGCCAATGGACATGAACAGGAAAATCAGGAACAGTACCAACCAGATGTATGTCCATGGTGGGACCAAAAAATTGTCTCTGAACCAGGATATAAAAATACTGAAGCTGGATGGGATAAGTGATGAGGTGGAAGTCGAATCAAAGGAAAAACGGGTAGGGCTCAGAGGTGTGGTAGGTAGATGAGCCACCGACTCGTTTGCGGGGTATGCATACTCGGTCTCCTCGTTGCAGGAGGAAGCCGGGAAGTCGAGCAGGCAATCAGGCAAAGCGACCATCTCAATGGCAACATCAGTGTCCGTGTAGGCTGGGGGACCACAAACAGGAGTCCTAGAAATGGCTGGACAGGAGACCGCAGGTGTTACGCTATTCAGGATCGGCCAGATGTTGTAGCTTGACATTGTCCACTGAGATGTATCTGTTGTCCTTGCGACCAGGAAGCGGTGGTAAGATGACTGTACGAGTACCCTTCAAGCCAAGGACTGGAACCGGTGCACGATAAGAGGGGCCAAATTCTTTTGTTCTCCACCTTCTCTCGGACCAGATCTCCAACCTTCGGAAGCCAGCCGGCAACCGGAATCTGCAGCGCAGCGTCAGTGGCTGAAGGCAAGTGTTCGTTAGCAAGTTTGTCACGGGTCACTTGTAAGTCCTGCAACATAGTAGAATGATTATCTACGTCAAAGATTGCGGCATTCGCCGCCATGTCTAGACCATCAAGGTCTGGCACAAACATTTGTATGCCAAAGAGCATTTCGTATGGGGTCCGCCCACCCAGAGATCTTCTAGGGAGATTATTAAGTGCACGTTGCACGCTATACAAGTGGGCCAGCCAGTTCCTGCCAGTACCTAAGACTCTAGCTGTCAAGGATTGCTTTAAGTCACGGTTCATTCGCTCCACAATCGAATTGCCCTCAGGTCTATATGGAGACGAAAATTGCACCCGCACCCCCAGTGACCTCATAGCATCCTTGTACGCCTTAGAGGCGAACACTGGACCTTGGTCGGAATGGAAGGTGCCACAGGCAAAAATTCCCACAAAGACACGCAAATCCCTTATGACATTTCGAGCGTCAGCACTCCGTTGTGGCCAAACCCAGATGAAACGTGTGCACGAATCCACTGCAACTAAGATGTATTTATATGCAGTGTCAGAAGAAAATGGACCGCAGTGATCAAGGTAAACACACCCAAAAGGTTTGTTAGAAATGCAGAGCTGTGTTTGTGGTGGTCGTGTAACCGTCGAAGGCTTAATTTGTTGACAAACGTCACAAGAAAGCACATAAGTACGGGTCTGTTTATATAAACCACGCCACCAGTAACGCTGCTGCAAGATGGAAACAGTCGCAGATACGCCAGCATGGGCCGAAGCCAAGCCTTTGTGTGTGGCCGTTATCAAGGAAGGTCTGCGGTCCGCGTTGGGAATCAGCCGATCACCAACGTCTGGAATTGTTACGTAAGGAACCTGTTCGGGACTTAAGTGATAAGAGTACTTGGAAGGGAAACCCCGTAGGTAATTAGCACCTTCCTTTGTTGCAGCAATAGCTGCCAAAATCTCATTATCTATTTTAGTCATGGATCTTGTAACTGCTGCTACTGAGCACGTGGCTACTGCTGCTTTGGCAGCTTCATCTGCCAAACTATTACCTACCGCGTGTGCGCCCACACGCTGGTGGCCAAGGGTGTGAATCACCTGTGTGAGAGGCAAACATTGTTTAAGGTCTGCCACTCGAACCCAAAGCATTTTATGCTTAATTGTGCTGCCTTTAGCATCTCTATAGTCGTTTTGCGACCAAAAGAATAGGTTGTCATTAAAGGATTGAACACAGTAGTAAGAATCGCATACAATGAGAGTCGTCACGTCTGGATCAGCAAACTCAAGTGCGAGCACCAAGGCACGCAGCTCGGCCAATTGTGCAGTACTGTCTCCTAGTGCCTGCGTGTGCACTACACTCGATTTGAACTCTCCGTTCATCATAATACCTGCAACGATAGCACATGCTGCGGAATAAGGATGCTTAGAACCCGTGGCCGGTTGTGTCGAACCATCGGTGTAAATAATACACTTGTACTCCTCAAGCGGCAGCAAAGACAGAGGAGGAGGATGAACAAATTCATACTGTAAAAACTCCTGTGTCTGAAGAGAGGAATCAAAGATAAAAGTGACATCCGGGGACGTCAGAGATGTAGCCCATTGTATCCAACGGGGTTGCAAAGCCTTAGAGTTGGGTACACTTGCCTTCGTCACTGCCTCAAGGGCAGGATATGGTGTCACCACCAAAATGCATTTCCCCTGTGCCAGTGCGCGTTCCTTTAGAATCGCCATTTGCACTGCAGTCAAAACTTTCTCCACAGAGGAAAAGCGCAACTCCGCTGAAGTGTAAAGATGTGACTTGTATGCAATTGGTACTGTGTCACCTTCGTTAAATGTTAAGTACGTGAAACCCACTGCCCCTGGCACAATTCTAATCACCAGGTTTGTGTGGTTATCACGAGTCAACAAGAACTTAGATTCAAGTAGATCAGACTGCAAAGAGTGCAGTATAGTGGAATGCTCAGGAAGCCAGCATGACTTCGAAAAGTTAGGCTGTATCAAGGCATATAGAGGCTTGATACGCTGGGCATATTCGGGAATGTAAGTACGCCCGAAGTTTAGAAATCCCAGTAATGACTGAAGCTTCTTCAGGGTGGTTGGAGGGCGCAAAAGTGCACATTTCTCCAAGAAATGGGGTGCTAAGCCCCTACCTTCATTGTTGAGCTCATAGCCCAAAAACAAAACGGTAAATTCAGCGATGTGAGATTTGGCAAAATTAAATTTGTATCCCAAGTCAGCAAATTCAAGAATAATGCGGTCCACACGCGAAAGATGCGGCCATAATTCATCGTCTGTCAGATAGATATCGTCGACGTACGAACACGCATCTGGGTCTATGCTGTCCAACAAAGAGACAAAACGGGCGGCGAAGACACCCGGGCTGTTCTTGTAGCCCATGGGCAAACGCCAAAATTTAAATTGTTTTCCACAGGAAGTGAAAGCGCTCCATTGGCTGCACGCCGGGGACAAATTGTGCGTGTAAAATCCATTGGATAGGTCAAGTGTCGTCTTATATTTTTTACGAACAAGACTGTCTACAAGCGCAGAACTGTGGGTATTTTGTACCGCAAAGGTCTGACAATGAGAGTTCAAATGTCGGTAATCCAAAACTAAACGGTACGATCCATCGGGTTTAGAAACCGCAAAAAGGGGATTGTTCATTGGTGATACGCATGTTTCAATTACTCCTTGATATTCTAACTGTGTCAGAATGTCTGAAACGGGACCTTTAGCTTCCCGCCGGATGGGATATTGGGGTTGTGGCTGTGGCAGAGACCGCAATGGTATATCATGGGGTGGAGAATCCTCATCCCAGCCCACGTGGTTACGGTATAGCGCCGGAGCCAGGGCCCCAGCCCATTCAACTGCGAGAGCCTCCGCTTTGTCCTTGGGGACATGACGAGAAAAGCTTGGAAGGATTAGCTTCTCCCCTCTACGAGCAGCAAGTATGAATGGGGGCGGCCAATCCGCTTCCGCTAACAAAATATCGTAAGAAGAGGTCAGATTCTCCCAAAAAATCCCTTTAATAACACGCTCAATGTCACCTTCAATTTGAGTGACAATATTAAATAGTCCGTCAGGGGGTGCCACTCGGGTGTCAGCTGTCTCGACAGTAATGAATGTGTCAGTTGCTGTCGCCTCCACCTGAGGACGCAGTGCCTCCCGTACTATGGTAACTTCCGCGGCGCTGTCTAGCAGCGTCACTGCCCACGTCCAATTCAGGAGTCTCGTTCTCACCGTCTGTGGCATACCTCGCTGTTAATGCTGCAACTTTTTTCTTCTGAAACTGTGGGCGAGAACGTTGAAATTCTTCTGGTTTCCCTCGGACTGGTTGTCGAGGTTGGTCTCGTCCCTGTGGGGCCTCATGACCCCTGCCTCTATCCTGGCGATCTCCTCCACCAGTCTGGGAGGTCGATGGTGCCTGTGAAGAACGAGGAGAACGCGGGTCAGGGACTTGAAATCTATCTGGAGATTTAATTCTCGCTCTGTCGTGCAAATCATAAGTGCGTTCAGAAGATATGGAAACTGGGGATGCGGCAAACAACCCTGGTTTTGATTGTTGCTTACCCTGTTTCTTCAACCTCCAGCTCTTTTTAGTAAAGAACGGTTTCTCATCTTTCTCAAACTGAGTTTTTTGCTCTGGCTGTGATTGAGTTTGCGTTTTAGCAAAAGGCTTAACCCCCAGACTATTGCGGCCTATGGTTTTATAAGCCTGTGCAATAATTTTCGGTAATTTGCGTGGCTTGTCTGGTTCCGGGACCAAAGCCAAAGCATTAGTGACTTGAAAGTTGACTGCATCCCCCTTGACGTTCGCAAGGATTAGATCAGCCACCACATCGAACACTCCCACCAGTCTCATCCCCAATTCCACAGCCGCCTCAGGGCCATGTTCATCCTGCACCCGTTTAATTACAGAGGCGAGAACCGTCATGGAAGGAGTGCCGAAACACTTCGCATACACTGCGGCGAATACCTTGCCCCAGTTGTTGCATTCTGCCAACTCGGGAATTAAGTCTTTCGGCAAACTAATCGTCAAAATCCTGTGTTTGTCCACAGGAGAAGTATTGGGAAAAACCGCCTCCAGCTGTTCAAATTTTTCTGCAAGCCAATAAGGCAAATCATCCTTATTTTGTGGGCGCTTGCCCATCACCGAATTAACCATGACGGGACTTATGGTTACACCGCCCGGTCCAGCTGGTTGCGCCGCAACTCCAGGAGGGGCCCCCTGGACGTTGCCAGTAACATATTGTACCAAGGCTCTGTGCACGCGGATTAAAGACATATGCAATGCGCGCAGTTCATCAACCGCAAGCGTCAAATAACGCGGATGTGGGGTATACCCGGCCAAGACTGGCCAAGGGGCCCCGTCTATTGATAAGGGGCCTAAACGAACCGGGGTGACCGGATGTGGGAGGGCGCCATTAAACCAATTACGGTGTTGCCATGCCGTAAGTGGTACTTCAAGAGCCTGATAAGGCCGATAAGCATTGGGTAGGGCAGTGGGAGCATACACATGAAACCAATTTGTCCGCTCCTTCCACCGCCGGAAAAGTGACCCAAGAGTAAAACACCTCAAAGTGGTGAGCCGGGTCAGCCTGCACCACAAAGATGAGAGCGACACCCGCGTCAGGCACTCCATAAGCCAATAAATGAGCCCGGAGCGCAGCGCGGCTATGTGCCGGTATATTTACATCCGCCATTAAGACCAGGATTGTTCAACAACCTAATGTGTGGCAGCGCAATATAGGGTTAACATAAACACCTTTTAATAACTTCAAGCTTGAAAAAAACCTATAAAAACATCAATATAGGAGGTATCACCCTCACACATGTTTCCGGAAGCATATGCGAAGGGTGTTGTGGACAAGCACAAGCACTACTCAAGCGTCTCGCAGATAAGAAGCCCACCACGTTGGTGGCGCCATGTTGCGGGGATTCTGCACATATACAGAGCTATGCACAGGATAATAGGACCTCGGTGTATAGTGGTGAACCGACCATGCACCTTAGTACCCACAATCCCAATCCGACTAGCTTTAGCGTCTCATTCATTCTCCGTACTACAGCGAAGCTACCAATGATTAGACAACCCAGAACACGGTCTCTCTCAGGACTCGCGGGAGCAAGAACACTCTTTCATAACTCACTCATACTTGTCCACAACGTGCGTAATAAGAGACACAGTATAGTTTAAAATGGTTATTTCAACTATCGTGCTCTAAGATAAAGTACACGTGCCAGTACTATCAGCATAATGCACAATGATAAAATAATAAGCATGGTTGCAATTCCATAGAATACAAATGGGGACAGCATATTATAAAGACAGTGGATATAGGGCTAAATGGCCCTACCACCCTCCCCGTGCTATTAACTAGTTTATTATAAAAATAGAAGACCTCTGGGCTTTGTCAGGCGGACCCCCATACCTCAATATCTAGATGCAAGGTTTACATCATCAGACAAGCACAGCTCTTCTCCCTGGAAAGGTTTTTCTCCAAGTGCCACAAACAGCGAGATCACAATATTAAAAGCACACAAATTTCTCCAGTGCAGCTGTATTTTGTGTTATGTCTAAGTGCGAGGGGCTGACCAGATCAGCAATAACAAGGGACGTTGTTTTTCGACCTTGTACATGGTGTGCAGACGAAACCCACAGGGAACAGGAGAAAAGGTGAAAGGCAAAAAGGCAGACAGTTCTAATATAGCCGGGCACAAGCAGAGGCTGGAAAAACAAAGTCACAAAATAACGTGTGCAAAAAAGGCATCATGATAGCCAGGCCTAAGCTAACTTAGCAATGTAGACAATGAGGCCACAAACCACACTACAGGGAGATGCAGACATAGTGCATAGCACCAAGCACACACAATGTAACCTATACATTATTGACAGGGGACACCTGACAGTGACTAGGATGGACACACCCAAATAGCTGACACTGTAGCATGGTGTCATTCCCAAAAGGTGCAGTTGTGAGCTGCATTTCAATCCCACATCGTTCTGCGTTGTACGCATCATTCACACAACACATCACTCACTGTCATAGACACTCCAAACACAATTACTAACCTGGACTGCATCGGAGGAGGCATGCAACTCACAGTAGCAGAACTGCAACACACACACCTCTGGCCATCACTGTCATGAGCATGGAAAAGCAAGAGAGATGCTGTGCCCAATCCCTCTCACCATGGAGGAAATAGACAAGTTAAAAGACGTTAGCACTGACAAAACTCCGCACCAACATCATTAGCTACGGTAACACCATGACTTGTATGACATGAGATGTGAACTAGGAACACAGACAACCAAATAGTATCTCACATTAGATCTCAGGCATACCGGACTGTGACCATGTTGCACAGACACACCAATGTGACGCACAGAGCAAAGCAAAAACTGCCACCACACATGCCCCAAGCTTGCTACATACCCTAAGTGTAAGTGTACGTATGTCATTGTTAAAGCACAAATGTGGACAGGGATGATACAGCTGTGTCAGGCATGTGATGGAACTTGAGTAGCAATGGCCATGTACAGACAATTGATCAATACATGAGCTGGTCATGCACACAGCTTGACGTGCACATCAAAATGCTTCAGGTTGCCATGAGAAAGTGCTTCAACAATATCAACCTCTGTCTGTCACAACTTAGGACAATGCAATGTACCGACTCTCATAATGATGTCCAGTGGCAACTGTCATGTGTGTTAAACGTTGATGTCGGTAGAACCATAACATACATTGTGTGTCTCCTCCAACCACAGAGGATGCTGGGGACACAGCAGGACCTGAAGAAGAGTCCCAGTCCCAGACTCTGGCGGACCCTGAGCTCCCTGGTGTGGATCAGTCTCTGTCCTCTTCGGACGACGACCACGAACAACCTGGCACCTCCGGTGTGGGTCATCGTGCAACCCCAGCAGTAGGAACATCAGCACCCCCTGCAACCACTCCTGCCACATCTGACAACAGACAGAGTACCCCTGCCGACACGGACAGGCCGAGGCCACAGACCAACAACGTAAAAGGTACACAGGGCACCCTGGAAGCAACGGACAACACCACCAGCGCCAACACTCAAGGGGGGCCAGTGTCGCCTGTGCCTGCCACGGCAGGTCCTGCCCGTGTGGGTATGGGCGGTGGGAGGGTGGGCAGGCAGAGGACACGGCCTGCAGAGGGGGCTGGACTGCATGGTGATCCACACCTGGGACGCATCATAGATGCGTACCAGGAAAGCACCGGAGGCTTTGGACAGGTTGTGGGGATCCTCAAGGACATCAAAGAACAGCAGGCTGCCCATCATGCCCGCTTGGACTCCCACATGTCTCGGGTGGAGACACACATGTCCCGCATGGAGTCTAAGTGGGACAAATTAGATGATCGAACAGCGGTGCATAGGGACATACTGACATGCCTCCGCCAGATCAGCGCCAACCTTACCACACCTCCCTGTGCGCCCACGACATCTGTTGCAACAACATCCGCAACTGCCACAGGGAGGGAGGAGGACTCTGATGGAGAGTCCTCGGCACCACAGCAGCCTGCACATGAGGGTCCCCCAAGAAAGAAGAGGGGTCGTCCGAAGAAGGGCAAATGAGGCGCCGATGGCCATGCATATCCCCCAGGAACTCAACACCTGTTCTTGATGTTGTCCTTTGTGTGCAAACCATTTAACCTTGTCGACTGACACCCAAAACACACACTTGACATGGAGGGTTCAAGTTGTGACAATGCCTCAAATGACTGTGGATTCTACTCTGGACATTTCATCTTTCAACACTACCAACTCACCTGTGAACTTTGTATTACCATCACACTGTACAGCACTTCCAATTCCGTTCACCATCCTTACACATGTCTGTAAATAAAATCACAATCACACAATAATTGCCTCTGTTGTGATTTATACTTGGTATGTGTCATGGCAATGATGATCTGCTGAGGAACACTGTGCATGCAAACTACTACAGCAATGTGAACATCGTAATGTGAGTCATGGTAATGTGATACATATGAGGGAGACACACCACTAGGGCAACACAACACATACTCACCATGTCCATCTAACTCATCGCCTACACTGATGTTGACAGGAAATACAGTGGCATGCACATACACCACATCCATCCTGGGTAAGTGGCAAGCAGCCCACAGGTACAAGATGCTAATGACTGTGGGATGTGTGGATACAGACGGAGCACATCCCAAAGTGAAGCACAGGTTTATTAAAGATTCACAACCTGAGAATTCCACAACTGATGCAAGGTAACCTCACGTGACAGTGATCAAAAATTAACCAAGTGGTAAACAATGAAAGTCCAGGGTTGTGTGGCACATCATTGGTTGGGACAACGACTTCTTGCACTCTGGAACAAGGATCTGGGTGTTGGGGTGCTGACATCACCATACAGCAGCCAAAGTACCCTGTGAAGGACAGACAGAAAACACAATCAAAAACACAGATTTACAGCATACAACTACAATATACATGCCCAAAACAAACACCAAACAAAGTACACACAACCTATCAATCACGTAAACACGGTTTGGGAGTACAGACTACCTGAAAGGACACATCACAGCAAGCATCCGGACAAGTAGCACACAGCCACACTCAAGCAGCACCAGTGCACCACCAACATATATCAGGCAAACACAATACTTTGACAACACATCACTGTATACTTACATTCATGTGAAGAAGTTGTGGATCAGCTGGCTCCGAACATCACCATCACCCTCATCATCACTGGCATCATGCCCCAGGGCAGGATCCTCCACGGCTGGCGGAGGTTGGTCATCGTCATCTTGGATGAGAGGCAACTTCTTCCTCACTGCCAGGTTGTGTAGCATGCAGCACACTATGATGATTCTGCACACCTTAGCAGGTGCATATGGGAGGGCCCCTCCTGTCTTGTCCAGGCAGCGGAATCTGCTTTTCAGGAGTCCAAATGTCCGCTCGATCACTCTCCTGGTCCGACCATGTGCCTCATTGTAGCGCATCTCCGCCGGTGTCACAGGGTTCCTGAGGGGTGTCAGCAACCACGGCATGTTGGGATATCCTGAGTCACCTACATAAAGACAATTGCACATTAGATGAGTCTGAAAAGAGGGTGTAAATCAACTTCATCAAACACACACAATGGTAAACAGTCAGTACACACTGAAAAGCCAGGCACGCTGGTACTGCATCTGTGACATAATCGTTGGGATGCGACTACTCCTCATGATGTAAGCGTCGTGCCCTGAACCTGGGAAACGTGCACACACATGTGAAATGGTCATGTCCGCCAGACAGACCACCAGAGCATTGATTGAGTGGAAATGTTTCCTGTTTCGGTATGTCTGCTCATGTGCCTGTGGTGGTACCAAAGCCACATGTGTCCCATCAATGGAGCCAATGACATGTGGCATCCTTCCCAGTGCGTAGAAGTCACCCTTGATGTCAGCGAGTTGTTGTGGTTTTGGGAAATGGATGTAGTGGTTGAGGAAATGCAACATCGCCTCCAACACATCTCGAAGCACACGGCTGAACATGGTTTGTGACATCCCACCAGCAGTAGCGACAGTGTGTTGGAAAGTACCGGTGGCAAAGTGTAGGGTTGACATCACCTTCACCTTGGGGGTCAGCGCTGTAGGGTATGTCCGGCCAGGTTGCAAGTGTGAGGCCAACTGCTCCGCCAATTCTTCAATCAGTGGCCTTGTGAAGCGGTACCGTCGCATGCAGTCACGTTCTACCATGGTTGCAAGGTCAGGGAACGGTCTGTGGACAGCTGGTCTCCTGCAGTACATAGATGAGCAAAGGCAGTTTGTCAGTTCTCCTATCTATGTTCCAGTGTCCATGCTAAATAGCACATTAAACAGCATGACAGGGCACAAGGACATGATGTGTGAGCTGTTGTGTATGGGCACACATGTCAGATACATGCCCATCATCTGACATCTCAGCTCTACAGGTCCACACAACAAGGTCCATGTTGTGCTGTGACCAATCTATGGGCTCTGTCACAGTACATCAGTACGAGTGTCACATACCAGACACACACCACAGTGACTAGTGAGGACAGATGTCTATCCCACATCACAGGTTTTTGACAGACACACACAGGGACCTTGTGTCGCCACAAGGACACCATCATGATGTGGCGTCTCATGTATACACCACAACGCACACATGACACACGCATGAAGTACCACCTGATTTTTTTGCAGCTCATACATGGATGTCTGTGACACACAGGCGCAACATCAACTCACATTGACAAAACATATGGATGTGGTGACCATTTGACATTGAACACATGAAATCTGAGTCATCTCTGTAGCAAAAAGCACACATACTGTGGATGAACATCACATTTGTGGCACTGGGACACCCTGTGACCCACATACCATTCCACCTAAGAGTCAGGGTGTATGTCACATGTCATACACAATGTACCCCAGGAACTGTGTACATGCCTCATGCTCTGAACTGTACAGTTGTCAATCACAGTGGTTATGTGTACAACACACAAAAGTATCTGTCCCCATGACACCTTGCCCTGCCTGGGAGTGTGTGCCACTAAGTGCCACATACCAAATCACATGTTGACCCACATACACACACAGGTAATGCAGCCTGACATGCCCTTTGATATACAGTGTCACAGGCTGTATTGTTGTTGGTGTGCCCATGTGTCCCTGACAGGCTATGGTGGGTGGCATCCTTTGCACATTGCCTGCAATGGGGACTGACGCAGGTGACAAATTCAAAAGACGCGTCGTACACATAGGGAACGAGGCGTGTGCACGCCTTGCACACACGCCTTGCACCTTGCCTGCAATGGGGACTGATGCGGGTGACAAATTCAAAAGACGCATCGTACACATAGGGAACGAGGCGTGCGCACGCCTTGCACACACGCCTTGCACCTTGCCTGCAATGGGGACTGACGCGGGTGACAAATTCAAAAGACGAGTCGTACACATAGGGAACAAGGCGTGCGCACGCCTTGCACACACGCCTTGCACCTTGCCTGCAATGGGGACTGACGCGGTGACAAATTCAAAAGACGTGTCGTACACATAGGGAACGAGGCGTGTGCACACCTTGCACACACGCCTTGCACCTTGCCTGCAATGGGGAGTGACGCGGGTGACAAATTCAAAAGACGCGTCGTACACATAGGGAACGAGGCGTGCGCACGCCTTGCACACACGCCTTGCACATTGCCTGCAATGGGGACTGACGTGGGTGAAAAATTCAAAAGACGCGTCGTACACATAGGGAACGAGGCGTGCGCACGCCTTGCACACACACCTTGCACCTTGCCTGCAATGGGGACTGACGCGGGTGACAAATTCAAAAGACGCGTCGTACACATAGGGAACGAGGCGTGCGCACGCCTTGCACACACGCCTTGCACATTGCCTGCAATGGGGACTGACGCGGGTGACAAATTCAAAAGACGCGTCGTACACATAGGGAACGAGGCATGCGCACGCCTAGCACACACGCCTTGCACATTGCCTGCAATGGGGACTGACGCGGGTGACAAATTCAAAAGACGCGTCGTACACATAGGGAACGAGGCGTGCGCACGCCTAGCACACACGCCTTGCACATTGCCTGCAATGGGGACTGACGCGGGTGACAAATTCAAAAGACGCGTCGTACACATAGGGAACGAGGCATGCGCACGCCTAGCACACACGCCTTGCACATTGCCTGCAATGGGGACTGACGCGGATTTAGCCCTTGTACGATTCGTGTGCTGAAAAATCCGTTGGTTCCCTACAACAATGTATCACACTCGTTGGTGTCATGGATTTGAATTATTTGAACGATGCGGAAGGCGTGTATGAGGCGTTCAATGCGATGGATTGGCCAGATTCATAGGATGCAAACGTGTCCGACCTATCGCTTTGGACGCATGGGACAGATTCTGCCTCAGCAGCACAGATATAAGGCTGTCTGTTCCCCTGAGAGCTCACTTGCCTGCACTAAATGCCCCAGATTGCATTCACTGGTACCACTGCTGCTGTCTCTGCATCCTCTGGCTCCAAGAGTGGCACGTACTGTGGAGAGGGCCCCAGCCTTCACAGAGGAGGAAAACAAGGCCCTGCTGGACAGCCTCCTTCCACAGTACAGCAAGCTGTATGGGAAACCAGGTGAGCAGGTGAGTGTGCAGTCCACATCCTTTTTCATTGTGCATGTTGTCTGACTGGCACTAATGGCATTGTGTACACCATTGGCTAGCATGCTCACTGAGTAGTTGTTACCCCCAAAGTGTGTAGGTACCTGTAGTAGACAGGTACTGTGCAGGTAAAGTGCATTTTTACACGGTTATAATACTCAGGCAATGTTTCCATGTTGTTAATGCAGGACAAATGTCAATCACCATAGTTGCACTACCTGTGTACATCATATGGCCTTGTGATAACGACATGTATATCCAACTGTGTGATGCACAAACATGTTGTATGTGTGGTAATGGACTTTTATCCTTGTCATCCTCACAGGTTGATGCCCATCAGAAACAGGAGATCTGGCTGACCATTGCCCGGGCTGTTTGATCTGTGGGGGTCTACAGACGCCACCTCCGCAACTGCCAGAAGAGGTGGCAGGACCTTCGTGGCTGGACCCGGAGGATCGCAAGAGTCCAGCTGAAGCTGTTGCCTCCTCGCAGAAGGGGCGGACGATGGACACTGACCCCCCACATGCTCCGGATTCTGGCGGTGGTCTTCCCTGACCTGGATGGGCAGTTAAAGGTCAGACAGCAGCAAGGTGGGGGTAAGTGCATGCCTTTTCTGTGAACTATCTCTCACATGCTCTTTGCACTCCTTCATCCTCGTTACACTCCCACAGATCTTCTGTCTGCTTGAACAAGAGTCATGTGCCTAAATTAGGTCATGGCCCATCCTCATCTGATGCACAGGTGTGGCCCTTTCAGTCTGTGACTTGTGTCACTTGGGTTGTGTGTCCCTGCTGTTGTCCGAGCTTACGGTTCTAAACAGCATCTGCTACCGGTGCATTGTTTTGTCCTCATGAGTGAGGCAATTGATTGCCATGTGTCTGCACATTGCCAGAAATCAGACATGTACTCTGTGTGGGCAATTGATATGTGTTCCAATTGATGCTTTGGCTCACCATATGTGTCTGGGGTATTTTCCACACAGCCATGCAGCAGGTGAGACAATGTTGGGGACTCAGAAGAATGTACATCATGTGTGTCACACATGCATGAGCACATGCCTAGTGTTCAGGGTAATACCATGTAGCACATGGACCTGGACAGGTATGCCTACTCCGGACATGAAGTACACTATGTTCTTCTACTCCTGTGTGTCAGCCTACATTTAGTGCATTGTGAAATATGCAATCTGGTGTCTGCCTCTGTATCATTGTGGAGTGGCCTAGCTTTTTGGACTCCTGGGGTGTTGAGCATTTTGGGTTGGGCAGCTAGCTGAGATGTGGCTGTTGGATCATCACAATGGGGTAAGACATAGGTGTGTAATCACTTGACGGTGCTTAATGGGGTATTCTACATTAAAGTGCAGGCAGCCTCAATTAGTTCGCATAACACTGTGATGTGATCATGTTTACAGATTGTTGCTTGCAGTCACTCAACTGTCGCATTTGTATTACGTGGGATCATCAGATGCCTTAAGATGTGGTTAGCAGTGGGGGAACATGTGCACTTGACAGCTGCAGGGCTTACATTCCCCAAAATGATAATGATTGTGACACAGTGCAGACTGTTTGTTTTTGGATGCACTGCCCCTGTGACTGAAGCCAGTGATGACTGATTATCCAGACTGGCCTGTAGCATGGTATACCACTTGCTAATGTGTATCCTGCAGTAATGTCAGTTGTCCAGCATACACTCAATTGTGGCATTGACCATCAATACATGGGCACATCATGGTGTCTGGTGAAGGAAGCATATCCATTTTACTGACAATGAGTTTGGCCATCCCTTCTCCTGACACATGTACTGAGTCAGTGGCAGGAGATGGGATAAGTGTGTACTGACAAATTTCAATCACAATTCCTGCAGTTCTGAGATATGTCTATGTGGTGCATGTGTGCACATATAAGTAGTGGCATACTGTTAGACTTGGCATCTTTTGGCGTGTTTCCCTGACTTTTTGCTTTCTGACCTCCCGGTTTTGACTCTGTTTTTGCTGGTGTAATGATTCTGCGCACTTTCCTCACTGCGGTCCAGTGGGAAAGTGCAAGTGCTCCTGTATAAAATGTGTTATGGATTGGTGTTTCCATGATTGGCCTATTTGGTTTATGTGTCAGTCCCTTGTAAAGTGCACTGCGAGTGCCAGGGCCTATAGACCAAATGCTGTTGGTGGGCTGCAGCACTGGATTGTGCCACCCACGCAAACAGCCCGTAAAGTGTAACTCGGGCCTGCCACCGCAGAGCCTGTGCGCAGCCTGGGGCTGCCATAGTCGACTTGGCAAGTGCACACACTTGCAAGTCCCTAAACCTTCCCTTTGCTACCTGTTAGTCACCCCTAAGGTAGGCCCAAGGTACCCCTGTGGGCAGGGTGCGTTGTATGCGAAAGGTAGGACATGCCCGGGTGCGTGCGGCATGTCCTGATAGTGAATTACAGCCTAGTTCGTTTTTCACTATTGCAAGGCTACCTGTTCCCCTAGGCCAGAACGGGCAGTTTTGATTATTACAGCTTATAATCCTAACTGACCCCGGGAACATGGTAGAAATTCGAGTTTAGTATGCCTGGACTCAGAATGATAAAATGCATCTTTTAGTGAAGTTGGTTTTAACATTCTGTGTTTGAAAATACCACTTTTAGAAAGTGGGTATTTTCTTGTCTAACCATCCAAGCCTGCCTCTGCGAGGTTGTGTATTCCTTGTCTGGAGTGTGAGTGACAGGGGCTGGGGGATGCCAGGAGACAGGGTGAGTCAGCACAGGGCTGAATAGCAAGATCTACATGTAGATGGGTGGGAGGGGTCGCACCTGGGCCCTGAATAGGACAGTGCCTTCCCTCCACAATGCTGGCTCCACCTCCTGTGGTGCGTCTGATGTCCCTGGCCTACTCACTGAAAGAAGGGACGGAGACTTGTCAACAAAGTGCTCCAGAACTGGTTTGGACTAGGCAAAGGCCTCTCTGCCTTCAGAGAACAAAGGAATTTGGGATATAAATATTGGGGCCCTGACCCCATGAATTTAGATCTTGCTGGAATCAAGGAACCTGCCAAGACGAAGAGCTGGAAGAGCTGCCAGGAGGAGTACTGCCCCTTTGCTGTGTTGTTGCTTTGTTGGGTTGGCCTGCAGCTGCTGCTTCTGCCTTGGGCAGTGAAAGGACTGGACTGAACTTTCTACAAACTTGTGCTGAGTATCTCCAAGGGCCTGAAACCGAGCTGGCCTCCTGTTAAGAAGTCTCAGGGACTACAAAGACTTCACAAGCCTCTGGGTACCGCTTCTGGAACGCTGTTTCAGTTGCCACAGAGGAAGGGAACTGCAACCGACTCCGTCAACCGAATCCATCCCTGGCTGGTGACCTGTTTGCAGAACACGCCAACGCAGATGGTCTGTCCAGGTTCTTCCGCCTTAGTGAGGAGAACTCCAATGGGGTTGGGTAGTTCTCCCTACTTTCAGCTGGAGGGGACATGTGTTAGACTTGGCATCTTTTGGCGTGTTTCCCTGACTTTTTGCTTTCTGACCTCCCGGTTTTGACTCTGTTTTTGCTGGTGTAATGATTCTGCGCACTTTCCTCACTGCGGTCCAGTGGGAAAGTGCAAGTGCTCCTGTATAAAATGTGTTATGGATTGGTGTTTCCATGATTGGCCTATTTGGTTTATGTGTCAGTCCCTTGTAAAGTGCACTGCGAGTGCCAGGGCCTATAGACCAAATGCTGTTGGTGGGCTGCAGCACTGGATTGTGCCACCCACGCAAACAGCCCGTAAAGTGTAACTCGGGCCTGCCACCGCAGAGCCTGTGCGCAGCCTGGGGCTGCCATAGTCGACTTGGCAAGTGCACACACTTGCAAGTCCCTAAACCTTCCCTTTGCTACCTGTTAGTCACCCCTAAGGTAGGCCCAAGGTACCCCTGTGGGCAGGGTGCGTTGTATGCGAAAGGTAGGACATGCCCGGGTGCGTGCGGCATGTCCTGATAGTGAATTACAGCCTAGTTCGTTTTTCACTATTGCAAGGCTACCTGTTCCCCTAGGCCAGAACGGGCAGTTTTGATTATTACAGCTTATAATCCTAACTGACCCCGGGAACATGGTAGAAATTCGAGTTTAGTATGCCTGGACTCAGAATGATAAAATGCATCTTTTAGTGAAGTTGGTTTTAACATTCTGTGTTTGAAAATACCACTTTTAGAAAGTGGGTATTTTCTTGTCTAACCATCCAAGCCTGCCTCTGCGAGGTTGTGTATTCCTTGTCTGGAGTGTGAGTGACAGGGGCTGGGGGATGCCAGGAGACAGGGTGAGTCAGCACAGGGCTGAATAGCAAGATCTACATGTAGATGGGTGGGAGGGGTCGCACCTGGGCCCTGAATAGGACAGTGCCTTCCCTCCACAATGCTGGCTCCACCTCCTGTGGTGCGTCTGATGTCCCCGGCCTACTCACTGAAAGAAGGGACGGAGACTTGTCAACAAAGTGCTCCAGAACTGGTTTGGACTAGGCAAAGGCCTCTCTGCCTTCAGAGAACAAAGGAATTTGGGATATAAATATTGGGGCCCTGACCCCATGAATTTAGATCTTGCTGGAATCAAGGAACCTGCCAAGACGAAGAGCTGGAAGAGCTGCCAGGAGGAGTACTGCCCCTTTGCTGTGTTGTTGCTTTGTTGGGTTGGCCTGCAGCTGCTGCTTCTGCCTTGGGCAGTGAAAGGACTGGACTGAACTTTCTACAAACTTGTGCTGAGTATCTCCAAGGGCCTGAAACCGAGCTGGCCTCCTGTTAAGAAGTCTCAGGGACTACAAAGACTTCACAAGCCTCTGGGTACCGCTTCTGGAACGCTGTTTCAGTTGCCACAGAGGAAGGGAACTGCAACCGACTCCGTCAACCGAATCCATCCCTGGCCGGTGACCTGTTTGCACCACAGACCGCATCGCCCCGCTTCGCATCGCAACCCTGGTCTCACCGTGGGCGACGTCCGACGCCGCCAACATCGAGCCGCTGCTTGCACCGTGACCTGTGGGCACCGCAGTTCGCATCGCTTCACTGAACCAACCGGACCCGACCGACGCGGTCGCTGCAACTGGCTCAAGAGTCGTGACCGCACCGCATTTGGGGCACCGCTCGCACGTCTGCGACGCACCGCTCCGACTCGCACCGCTGTCCGACGCCAGCTCCCGCACTCCGGCTAGGTCACCTGCATCGCAACCTGTCAGCACCGCATCGAGCATCGTCTCACCCTCCATCGCACGCCTTGGACTCACCGACTCCGCCTGCACGACGCTCATCGAGCCGCTGCCTGCACCGCATCGAGGGACACCGCACCTTGCATCGCTCCGTCTTGCACCGCAACCGCGACGAACGCCGACCGGCTCGTACACTCCGTACCAGCCACAACGAGAAAGGTACTGTAACCGAGTCTGTTCATGACTCTGCTGGCCCGTATCGACGCGGTCGGCTGGAACTGTTAGACTCTGGGGTTTTCAGCATCGCGGTAGGCTCGGACGGAGCTACCGACTCGTACGAACTTTGCTTTTGTGCTATTCCTGCAAAGAAGAAGTTACCGTATCAAGCATTCATTCGTAAAGTATAGTATTGTGGATTTTTGTCGTAATTGGTCTTGTCTTGAGTATATAAAATATTGGTTATTTTTCTAAACTGGTGTGGTGTCCGTTTGTAGTGCTTACACTGTATTACTGTTGGTTATGTGCAAATGCTTTACACACTGCCTCTGAATTAAGCCTGACTGCTCGTGCCAAGCTACCACGAGGGTGAGCAGGGGTTACTTCACGAGTGTAACACCCTTACCCTGACTAGGAAGAAGGGTCCCTACTTGGACAAAGGTGCAAGCCCTTGCCAACTAGAGATCCCATTTCTAACATTGGTTGTCAGCGGTGAGGATAGGACTTGTGTTTGCACTTGACTTACAGTGATTGGTGTGCACTACTACCATATCGCAGACCATTACGTACCACATACTGGTTCTTTTTCTTTTGGCCTATTTTTGATCTTGCCAGTTTTCAACTCACGACTTTTGTCATGCCTGAATCAATTGCATCATCCGTTGCATCTCTGGAAGTTATCTTTGAGGAGGACAGGTTGGAATCCTACGCCGTAAAGGAGTTACGAGCGATTTGTAAAAACCTGAAAGTCCAAATTAAAGGCCTCACAAGGAAGGAGGAGCTACAAAAGGCGCTGAGGGCCTGGTAGCAGCCAGACATGCCAATGGGCAGCCTGGTGATCTCAGTGAGGAGGTGGAGGAGCCTATTTCCAGGGTGGATGTGCTTTTGGGTAGGGGGAACCCGCCAGGTCAGGCAGCAGCAGTCTGTCCCCAGAGGAGCTGGAGGACAGGCGGGAGGCAAGGCAGTTTGAGCTGCAGAAGCTCAGGCTGGAGAGTGAGCGGGAGGAGAAGAGATTGGCCATAGAGGAGAGAAAGATGCTCTTAGAGTATGAGAGAGAACTGAAGGAGCTAGGACTTAGGAGTAAGTCAGGCTCAGATGGTGGCAGCAATTCGTCCAGAAAGGCAGACAGGATTGTGCACATTCCCAAGAATGTAGGCAAGGAGTTCAAGAAGGGGGATGACATACAAAGGTGGTTTCAGGGTTATGAGGCAGCCATACACATGAATGGGGTCCCTGAGGAGAATTGGGGAGCAGGATTGTGGCCACTTTTCCCTGAAGAAGCAAGGGATGCTCTGATAGCTTTGGGTAAGGGGTATCACCTCACCTATGCTGACATGAAGGATGCCCTTCTCACAAAGTATGGTCTTACTCCTGAAAAGTACAGGGATCAGTTCAGGTCCAGTAAGAAGTCTGATGTCAACACTTGGTTGGAATGTGTGGATGTGTTCTGCAGGTCTCTGGATGGTTGGGTGAAGGGCAGTAGTGTAACAGATTTTCAGGGGCTCTACAACTTGATTGCATGGGAGCACTTGTCTAGTCTATGTTTTGCAGATCTGCGCCAGCACCTAGTTGATAGTAAGCTAACTGACCCCAGGAAGCTTGCTATGGAAGCGGACCGCTGGGTGAGTACCAGGGTCCACAAGAAAGCGTTTGGGGGAGACTCAGCCAAAGGTGGGCAGGGTCCCCAGCAGAAAGGTGGGGGGACAAGGGTAAAGCACAGGAGTTCTCTAAAGGGCCCCAAACTAGTACCCAGGGTAAAGGTTCCCAGCCCCCGGTGATAAGAAGAAAGGGGTCTCTACAGGGAAGCCTGTTGAGACCGGCCCCCGCAAGTGTTATGCATGTGACCAGGTAGGTCACTTTAAGGGGGACCCCAAGTGCCCGAAGGGGACACAGCCACCCACCGGTGGACAGTCCAAAGTGTTGGCTAGTGTAGCGCTTGGGGAGGAGGGGTGCCCACAGGAGGGTGGGGATCCCGCAGAAATGACCCTTGTCTCACTAGGGGACAGTGAGATGGTCCCAGGAAACCAGGTGCCCCCTAACACAAAGAAATATAGCACCTGGGTGACCATTAATGGGAACAGGGTAGAGGCTCTCAGAGATACTGGAGCCAGTGTGACCTCAGTCCGGTGTCACCTGGTGTCTGAGAAGCAAGTAGTCCCAGGAGCATTCCACCAAGTAGTTGCTGTCGACAACTCAGAGCACCAATGTATGGTGGCGCAGGTTCCCTTTGAATGGGGGGTCTCAGGTCCCTTGAGGGTGGTTGTGAGCCCTACCATGCCTGTAGATTGTCTGCTAGGAAACGACCTGGAGCAGTCCTTATGGAAGGAGGTTGAGCTCAGGTCTCACTTGGAGATGCTTGGGTTGCCAGAGTGGGCATGCGTGTCTACTCGGTCAATGGCAGCCAGAAAGGGTGATCAAGAGGACTTGGAGCCTGAAACAGTGGCCCAAGTCCCTGCCAAGAGAAAGGGCAGGGGCGCGGGAAACTGGCCCCCGAAGTTCCCACGGACCGGGAGGAGGCGGACCTCGAGGGGGACGCCCGGTGCCTACAGGGGAGCAGGTAGCCGAACTGGGAGACATCTCTGAGCTGACCCATTGGCAGCAAGAAGGGGGTCCCACCAGGGAGGAGTTCTGCAGGGAGCAGAACGAGTGCCCTACTCTGGAGGGTCTGCGGCGGCAGGCTGCAGACCAGGCAGCTGGTAATCAGTCCGGGTCACATCTGATCTACTGGGAGAGTGGTCTCCTATACAGTGAGCCTAAGGTTGCTGAGCCTGGGTCAGCCCGTGTGCTGGTGGTACCCCAGCGCTTCAGGACCTTCCTACTGGGTCTGGCTCATGACGTGCCTTTGGCAGGACATTTGGGGCAGGACAAGACCTTTGACAGGCTTGTCACCCACTTCTTTGGCCCCAAATGCGAAGGCAGTCAGATGCACACTGTAGGTCTTGCCAAACTTGCCAGGCAAGTGGTAAGAGTGGGAGGAAGGTCAAAGCTCCTCTCCAACCTTTTCCTGTTGTTGGAACACCCTTTGAAAGGGTAGGGATGGATATTGTGGGGCCACTGGATCCCAAGACAGCCATGGGCAACAGGTACATCCTGGTCTTGGTGGACCATGCCACCCGGTACCCGGAGGCAATCCCTCTCAGGACAACGACGGCGCCAGTGGTGGGCCGGGCGTTAATGGGGATCTTTTCCCGTGTGGGATTCCCCAGAGAGGTGGTTTCTGATAGGGGGACCAATTTCATATCGAAGTATATGACATCCCTGTGGAAGGAGTGTGGTGTACCCTACAAGTTCACCACTCCTTACCACCCACAAGGAAACGGTCTGGTGGAGAGATTCAACCAGACCTTGAAAGGCATGATCAAGGGTCTAACAGAACCCATGAGGCGTAAGTGGGACGTCCTCTTGCCATGCCTACTCTTTGCATACAGGGAGGTGCCTCAGAAGTCTCTTGGGTACAGCCCCTTTGAGCTCCTGTATGGCCACCCTGTCAGAGGACCTCTGAGTTTGGTAAAGGAAGGCTGGGAGGCAGCTCCCAGGAAAACTCCCCAGGATGTATTTAGCTACATGCTGGCCTTTAGAAACCAAACTGCCCGCTTCAGGAAACTCGCTCAGGCGAACCTAGAAGCAAGCCAGGAAGAAATGAAGAGATGGTATGACCAGAATGCCACTCTGGTCGAATTTCAACCTGGGCAAAAGTGTGGGTCATGGCCCCAGTAGCACCTTGTGCCTTGCAGGACATGTGGACTGGGCCATATGAGGTAAAGGAGCGCAAAAGTGACGTCACCTACCTGGTGGATTTGCAGGCTCCAAGGAACCCTTTGAGGGTCCTTCACGTGAACCGCCTCAAGCCCCACTTCGAGAGGTCCGAAGTGAGTATGCTCTTGGCGACAGATGATGGGGTGGAAGAGGAGAGTGAGCCTCTCCCTGACCTCCTGTCTACCAAGGAGCATGATGGGTCAGTAGAGGGTGTGATCCTCTCCCCTACTCTGACTCAGGAGCAGCAGGGGACTGTCGCCAGTTGTTGGGACAGTTCGCCCCACTGTTCTCTCTGACCCCCGGTGTTACTCACTGGTGTACCCATGACGTGGACACCGGTGACAGCCCTCCTGTGAAGCACAAGATTTACAGGTTGACTGACCGGGTCACAGCCAGCATCAAGGAGGAGGTCTCTAAGATGTTGGCGTTAGGGGTGATTGAGCCCTCCCACAGTCCTTGGGCCAGCCCAGTGGTCTTGGTCCCAAAGGCTGCGGCGCCCGGTGCCACCCCAGAACTCCGGTTTTGTGTGGACTACCGTGGGCTCAATGCCGTCACCAGGACTGACGCGCACCCCATCCCCAGAGCTGATGAGCTCATTGATCGGTTGGGAGCTGCCCGGTTCCTCAGCACGTTTGATTTGACGTCTGGGTACTGGCAGATTGCCTTAACCGATGGGGCCAAGGAGAGATCAGCATTCTCAACCCCAGAAGGTCATTACCAATTCCGGGTGATGCCCTTTGGGTTGAAGAATGCCCCTGCCACCTTTCAGAGGTTGGTCAATCAGGTGTTGGCTGGGCTGGAGGATTTCAGTGCCGCCTACCTGGATGACATTGCTGTGTTCAGTTCCAGCTGGGAAGAACATTTACAGCACCTTGAGAAAGTGTTGAGGGCTCTGCAAGGTGCAGGCCTCACGATCAAGGCCAGTAAGTGCCAGATCGGGCAGGGTTCTGTGGTGTACTTGGGACACCAGGTAGGAAGCGGCCAGGTGGCGCCCCTACAACCCAAGATTGACACCATTCTGGCTTGGGAACCCCCAAGACCCAGACAGAGGTGAGAGCCTTCTTAGGTCTCACCGGTTACTATAGGAGATTTGTTAAGGGCTATGGCACCATCGTTGCCCCCTTAACAGAGCTGACCTCTAAGAGGCAGCCCAGGAAAGTGATCTGGACTGAGTCCTGCCAGAAAGCTTTTGATGCCCTGAAGGCAGCCATGTGCACGGCGCCCGTGCTCAAGGCACCTGACTTCTCCAAAGAATTTGTCGTGCAGACTGACGCTTCAGAGCATGGTGTGGAGCGGTGCTCTCACAACTGAACGAAGAGGGCCTGGATCAGCCTGTAGTCTTCCTTAGCAGGAGACTACTTCCCAGGGAACAGAGGTGGAGTGCCATAGAAAGGGAAGCTTTTGCTGTGGTCTGGGCACTGAAGAAGTTGAGACCATACCTGTTTGGGACTCACTTCCGGGTTCAGACAGACCACAGGCCCCTCAGATGGTTGATGCAAATGAGGGGTGAGAATCCAAAACTGCTGAGGTGGTCCATCTCCCTACAGGGAATGGACTTTACGGTGGAGCACCGTCTCTGGTACAGAACACGCCAACGCAGATGGTCTGTCCAGGTTCTTCCGCCTTAGTGAGGAGAACTCCAATGGGGTTGGGTAGTTCTCCCTACTTTCAGCTGGAGGGGACATGTGTTAGACTTGGCATCTTTTGGCGTGTTTCCCCTGACTTTTTGCTTTCTGACCTCCCGGTTTTGACTCTGTTTTTGCTGGTGTAATGATTCTGCGCACTTTCCTCACTGCGGTCCAGTGGGAAAGTGCAAGTGCTCCTGTATAAAATGTGTTATGGATTGGTGTTTCCATGATTGGCCTATTTGGTTTATGTGTCAGTCCCTTATAAAGTGCACTGCGAGTGCCAGGGCCTATAGACCAAATGCTGTTGGTGGGCTGCAGCACTGGATTGTGCCACCCACGCAAACAGCCCGTAAAGTGTAACTCGGGCCTGCCACCGCAGAGCCTGTGTGCAGCCTGGGGCTGCCATGTCGACTTGGCAAGTGCACACACTTGCAAGTCCCTAAACCTTCCCTTTGCTACCTGTTAGTCACCCCTAAGGTAGGCCCAAGGTACCCCTGTGGGCAGGGTGCGTTGTATGCGAAAGGTAGGACATGCCCGGGTGCGTGCGGCATGTCCTGATAGTGAATTACAGCCTAGTTCGTCTTTCACTATTGCAAGGCTACCTGTTCCCCCTAGGCCAGAACGGGCAGTTTTGATTATTACAGCTTATAATCCTAACTGACCCCGGGAACATGGTAGAAATTCGAGTTTAGTATGCCTGGACTCAGAATGATAAAATGCATCTTTTAGTGAAGTTGGTTTTAACATTCTGTGTTTGAAAATACCACTTTTAGAAAGTGGGTATTTTCTTGTCTAACCATCCAAGCCTGCCTCTGCGAGGTTGTGTATTCCTTGTCTGGAGTGTGAGTGACAGGGGCTGGGGGATGCCAGGAGACAGGGTGAGTCAGCACAGGGCTGAATAGCAAGATCTACATGTAGATGGGTGGGAGGGGTCGCACCTGGGCCCTGAATAGGACAGTTCCTTCCCTCCACAATGCTGGCTCCACCTCCTGTGGTGCGTCTGATGTCCCTGGCCTACTCACTGAAAGAAGGGACGGAGACTTGTCAACAAAGTGCTCCAGAACTGGTTTGGACTAGGCAAAGGCCTCTCTGCCTTCAGAGAACAAAGGAATTTGGGATATAAATATTGGGGCCCTGACCCCATGAATTTAGATCTCGCTGGAATCAAGGAACCTGCCAAGACGAAGAGCTGGAAGAGCTGCCAGGAGGAGTACTGCCCTTTGCTGTGTTGTTGCTTTGTTGGGTTGGCCTGCAGCTGCTGCTTCTGCCTTGGGCAGTGAAAGGACTGGACTGAACTTTCTACAAACTTGTGCTGAGTATCTCCAAGGGCCTGAAACCGAGCTGGCCTCCTGTTAAGAAATCTCAGGGACTACAAAGACTTCACAAGCCTCTGGGTACCGCTTCTGGAACGCTGTTTCAGTTGCCAAAGAGGAAGGGAACTGCAACCGACTCCGTCAACCGAATCCATCCCTGGCCGGTGACCTGTTTGCACCGCAGACCGCATCGCCCCGCTTCGCATCGCAACCCTGGTCTCACCGTGGGCGACGTCCGACGCCGCCAACATCGAGCCGCTGCTTGCACCGTGACCTGTGGGCACCGCAGTTCGCATCGCATCGCTTCACTGAACCAACCGGACCCGTCTGACGCGGTCGCTGCAACTGGCTCAAGAGTCGTGACCGCACCGCATTTGGGGCACCGCTCGCACGTCTGCGACGCACCGCTCCGACTCGCACCGCTGTCCGACGCCAGCTCCCGCACTCCGGCTAGGTCGCCTGCATCGCAACCTGTCAGCACCGCATCGAGCATCGTCTCACCCTGCATCGCACGCCTTGGACTCACCGACTCCGTCTGCACGACGTTCATCGAGCCGCTGCCTGCACCGCATCGAGGGACACCGCACCTTGCATCGCTCCGTCTTGCACCGCAACCGCGACGAACGCCGACCGGCTCGTACACTCCGTACCAGCCACAACGAGAAAGGTACTGTAACCGAGTCTGTTCATGACTCTGCTGGCCCGTATCGACGCGGTCGGCTGGAACTGTTAGACTCTGGGGTTTTCAGCATCGCGGTAGGCTCGGACGGAGCTACCGACTCGTACGAACTTTGCTTTTGTGCTATTCCTGCAAAGAAGAAGTTACCGTATCAAGCATTCATTCGTAAAGTATAGTATTGTGGATTTTTGTCGTAATTGGTCTTGTCTTGAGTATATAAAATATTGGTTATTTTTCTAAACTGGTGTGGTGTCCGTTTGTAGTGCTTACACTGTATTACTGTTGGTTATGTGCAAATGCTTTACACACTGCCTCTGAATTAAGCCTGACTGCTCGTGCCAAGCTACCACGAGGGTGAGCAGGGGTTACTTCACGAGTGTAACACCCTTACCCTGACTAGGAAGAAGGGTCCCTACTTGGACAAAGGTGCAAGCCCTTGCCAACTAGAGATCCCATTTCTAACACATACTAGATGCACCAGATACATGGGTCCATGGAGGGGAAGTATATGAGGGGCATGGTTGACTGGCAGACTGACAGGTGTCTTTTTCAAAATGTGTCAGCACTTTTTACAATATTTTGCAAATGATGCCAAGGCGTGCTCTGTAATGTGCTGTACTGACTGTGATGTGTCAGGTGAAACAGGTGACTGATTTGGATCTGTTTATCCTGATTGTTTGCAGATACATCTTCGGCTACTGGAGGAGACAGCTCCACGGACCAAGAGGAGCCGCAGAGCCAGACTGGGTCTGCTGCAGAGGAGTTGGAGGGACCCAGTGGCACAGAGGGTGAGGGGAGCCACACTGAGGAGACCTCAGCTACGACCACCTCGGCTGAGGAACACAGCATCTCGAGTGAGGACTCCCTTGTGGAGGCGGGTGTCAGCAGACCCCAGACAACACCTAGCGAGTCTGTCCCCACCACCACCACCATCTCCACCCTCCCATCTGCTCCCATCCCAGATGTCCATGGAGGCCCCCGTGTAAGGGAGCATGTCTTCTTCGTGCCAGGCACCGCACCCCCTGCCCCTGTCTCCCCTGCTGCCCTGAGTGTGGAGTCTGTGGACATACTGAAGCAGCTCCATGTAGGGCAGACAGCGATGCTGAGTGTCCTCCATTCCCACACCACTCTGTTGACACAACTGGTGTAGTTCATGGAGGGCATCTCATCAAACATATCTGCCCTACATCGGACCATTCAGGCCATGGCCTCCACACAGACGTCAGCAGTGTCCCTCCTCCAACAGTCCCTCACCCCTCCTACCTCTGCCACATACACAATCCCCACTACCCTACCTGTCCAACGCACACACACACCAGCACCGGCACGCACCACAACAAACACAAGCAGCGCACAGCCACGCAAGACAAAATCCAGAGCCACAGGCACGCACACTCCGGGGACTGATGGCACACACACAGGGGATGGGTCACAGACGCACAAACAGACATCCACAAGCACTCCGCAGTCCTCAGATGCCTCTCCCTCCAAAACCCCTTCCCTTGCCTCACCTGCAACCCCCTCCTTCACAGCAGCTCTTCCTCTGTGACCTTGGCCTCTTCCCCACCAATCCATCTGCTCCAACTCACAAGGGGAGGAGGAAGTCACCACACACAGTGGGGAGTTCCCCTGCCACACGGACACCCTCCCCCAGGCGCACGGACACTGAGGCCCCCATCCGCAAGTTCCCCCGGACCAGGAAGAGCAAGACCCCACCAAGATCCCACAGCTCCACCACACAGTCTCCGTCCTGCAGCCCCCAGGCCACCACTCCACAGGTCCCCCCGCCACACCCTGCCCCTGGTTCCCCCACACACCGATACCGCATCCCCAAAATGCTTAGGCCCTACCACATGCACTTCCACCCCCACCTCACACGGTCAGCCTGTTCCTGCCACTGGTGTGGAGACCGTGTCCCCCCCCTCTGTCCTGCCCACCTCACCTGAACCCCATGACACTCCTTTGGAGGTTGGCACTGCAGTAGAGAGCACATCAACCCCGTCTGACTAGGGCACTGCAGTGGAGAACCCGTCCACACCATCTGACCTGCCCACTGCAGTGGTGCCGGCAACAACCCCGTCTGACTTGAGCCCTGCAGTGGTGACGGCACCCACCACATCTGACTTGGGCCCTGCAGTGGTGACGGTGCCCACTGTGTCAGACACCTCCACTGCAGTTGCCAGTGACACTCCTGCACCCACCACCCCTCCCCTGCCCCATTCTGCTGTCCCCTGATCCTGTCCCTGCGGTGCCTGGCCTGCCCCTATGTATGCCCCTCAAAGGGGAGATGTCCCCTGGCCGTAGCAGTGCAGGCAAACAATGGGTGACAACTTGTCACATGTCACCCTGATTGGATGTAGGAATGGACTGGCCATTGGCCTTTTGACATTGTACACTTAACTTACCAGTTACTTGTATTTATGTTTTTAATTTAGCCACTTGTTGTCATCCAGTGTTGTTGCATCTAATGTACATGATGTTGATGATGAGTGTCATGGACTTGCTGTTGTACTGGTGTTTTAAAGGTACAACAGAATGATTTGTTGATGTGATGGACTCCATGTGGTCCATGGGATATGTGTACTTTTCTGCTATGTAGCCATGACATCCTTTGCTGCAATTTCAGGGTGTAATAATAGCAAAATGTTGTGACCAGGATTTTCTCGTTGGGTTTGCTACTTCACATCTTTGGCATACACTGTTGCACATATGTTGTGCTTACATTTGGGCACATAGTAAGATTCCCTGACTGGGCCCATCTCCACTGGACAGGCAGGTTTGTGCATCCATGGTACACAAGTCATCTGTGTCATCAGTGCAACTAGCTCTACATGTGTATTGCGTATGTGCAGATGAGTGAAGGGACACTCCCGTACACAGGCTGCTGTGACCAGAGCTTTCATTGTGTTGTAATTGTTGGCTCACTGGGCAAGTGTTGTGCTGGCATGACAGAACCATGCACAGACAACGTTTTGCACAGCTGACCTTCCCCAGGATTGGAGACCCCTCATGGCATTGTGTCATTCCGTGACATTGCCTGGGCACATAGTGTGTGTTGCGTGAGCATGTCTGTGTGTGTTCCCTTCCCTTTTTTCAACACAGCCTGTGTTCCATACAGATGTTCCTGTTTGGTGCGCTTGCTGAGTTGACTGTGTTCATCAAACATCTTTGCCCTGGGTTTTCTGGGATGTAGGTGCATGGCAAACTACTGGTCATTAGGTTGTCATCCCTGTCTGTTTTAGTTGTAAGTTACGGGGATGTTGTCAAACGCACGTGGGACACATTCTGGATTCCCATTGGCACTTATGTGTTACCAACATCATATTGTTTTCCCTATGTGGTATCTGTCAGTGAGTGGCACACTTGTATGTGTGTGTGACTACTCCCACTCATCAGGGTCATTGCTGCAATGTTGGAAGGTGTCGACATGTGTTCTTTGTGGGTCTCCTTTGGGTCCTCATTGGTGTGGGTGTGTGGCAGGGTTCCCACAGAATCTGGTAGTTTTCACGTTATGCCCATGTACCGCATACTGTGCAGTGTTGCAGACATTCACAGGGGTTGTTGACAGGCCATGTGTGAGGATTTGTGGGTACCTTAGATCCCCCCACCACCCCTGGGATTGTCATGGGTGCATGAGCAATGTCACCAGTCCATGTGTGCCTAGCTGATGCACATTGGTGCAGATCAAAGTGTGTGGTGTTGAGGGTGGCCAAATGGGAGTGGTTTCATGTCTAGGCCCCTACCTACATTTTGCCCATTGATTTCAGGCCATGGCCAGTGATTTGTGTTTATGGAGGTGTGATGGGAGTTTGTTGTTCAGGACACATGACCCAGTACGCACAGCTGACTGTGCTCCACAGTATGGGCAAAACCTACCTTTGTCATCACAGTGGGATTGGCGTACAGGCTACTGTCACCCCAAATTAGAGTCCCTGAGGGTAGTGCTGTAGTGGGTCTGTCTCTTGCTGTGTTGGTTGCTCTTCAACCCAGCTTGTGTCACATTAATCCGTTGGGATCCCACTCATCTGACAATGCCTGCTTGCCCACAAAGGGGTGCACAGTTCATGAGTTCGTTTTGTATGGCACTGTGTACACATCTGTGTGATTGGAGTTCAGCCCACCATCATGTGTTGTGTACTAGCCTGGGGACACTGAGACACACACAGGTGTTGTGTTTGATATGCAGTGTGGGGCTACCTGTCTGTGTTTGTGCATCTGCACCTCTGCATTGGTATGGCTTTTGCGTTACATTGGCTGGATGTTGTTTGGAGGTTTTTCCCTAGTGTCCATGCGTCTTGTAGCTCATCATCCTGCACATTGATCATGTTTAGTATGTCCCATTGCTGCCATGATATGGGACTTGGTAACCTAACATCAACAGTCTCCACAGGATTCCTCATTTTGTGTGTCTGTTCGTGAAGATATGTGTGTATGCATCATGATGCTCACTTTTCACATAGTCTAATTGGACACTGGAGGCATTGTCAGGGCTCATGGCCAATGCTTGTCTGCACATGGCAGAGGGAGTTCTTGTGATACACAGCAATCTTTGCCTCCCAAATCTATGTTTGTATGTGACACAACCACCACATTGCCACTACATTGCTTGTGGTATTGGGACCAGTAATCACAAATGCTGGTCTGGTGATGCTGCTATTATGATGTCCACACTCACCTTCTGGTCACTGTAGTGATGTGGGGTTTGGACCCCATTGCCACGATGTTCCTGATATGCTGGAGTTTGGGACACCACAATCACCTTTTGGTCACTGTAGTGATGGGGGGTTTAGACCCCATTCCCACAATGTTCCTAAAATGCTGTATTTTTGGACTACACAATCACCTTTTGGTCTCTGTAGTGATGGGGGGTTTAGACCCCATTTCCACAATGATCCTAAAATGCTGGATTTTTGGACAACACAATCTCCTTTTGGTCACTGTAGTGATGGGGGGTTTAGACCCCATTCCCACAATGATCATAAAATGCTGGATTTTTGGACACCACAATCACCTTTTGTGCACACATGTGATGGGAGTCACATTGTATGTTCACTGTCAGAATCTGTGTTGTGTTCATTTTGCACACACACACATACAATCTTGCCAAGATGGTAGGGGGGGTTTGCTTAGTCACCCTATGTGTTTGAATGCTGGTGGTGCTGGCCATCCAGCTCCCTATGAGTGGGGGCTACTGGTAGTGATGCGCATCCAGCCCCATATGAGTGGGGATGGTAGTAGTGCTGGGCATCCAGCCCCCTATGAGTAGGGGGTACTGGTAGTGCTGGGCATCCAGCCCCCTATGAGTGGGGGTACTGGTAGTGCTGGGCATCCAGCCCCCTATGAGTGGGGGGGGCTGGTAGTGCTGGGCAACCAGCCCCCTATGAATAGGGGGTACTGGTAGTGATGGGCATCCAGCCCCCTATGAGTGGGGATGGTAGTAGTGCTGGGCATCCCCCCTAGGTGTGGGTACTGCTGGTAGTGAGGACCCTGCAACCCCTGTGGTTTTGCTGTTGCTGGTGGAAGGGATGTCCCCCCCTATTTGTGTGTGTAGCATTTTGCGTGTTCGTGACCTTTGTTTGTATGGGTGTCTGACTTACCGTCTGAGATGTATGCGTCTGTTCCTGATCCGGTCATGGATATACAGTACTGGGATGACCTGCGCGATGGGATTCATCATTGGTTCATCTCGTACTTGCTGATTGTTGCTCCGTCTCGTACACGTTGGGAGTTGGTCCGTCTCGTAGCCGTGGATCGTGTTGTGGCGCGAATCGGACCTGCTATGCAGCTCTACCGGATGCTGTGACATGCTGCTAGTGGCGACTCGTTCGGCGCGTAGGAACTGCGCATCGTACTTGCCCGGCCGGAAACTACTGTTTACATGCCTCCGGACGAGTCGATTTCAGCAGTTATGCTTCCGGCTTGTACAGGAAATGTTGCTGGTTTCGGAGCCTACGGCTCGGTCGGCATTCGGACACATTTGCGCATCGTACTTCCTCGTCTGGACGGATCGGCTCCGGGAACGAGTGGGTCGTAAGGTGAGGCTACGGACGGCTCTCGGAGGGCTGTCCGACCCAGATTGGAATCGGCCCCTAAGTGTTTTCCTCCAAAAGGCATGTCATAGTCAGTTTTTAATGTTTGCTGCATTCTTAAATGTATAAAAGCTAGCATTAGGTTAGGTACCATGCTGACTTCATCAATTATTAGTAGCTTTAATTTCTTTAATACTCTTCCCACTTCATGACAAGCATCACCAGATAATTTGTTGTATTCTAATTTGTTATCATGTTCAACAGGCAGCATTAATAATCAATGAAGGGTAACTCCTTTATTATTATGTTCAGCTAACCCTGTTGGTGCTGTAACTACACATGACAAATTGGAATCTGTTGTCTTGTGTAGATAACTTGTCAGTACTTTAATCAAGAAGATTTTTCAAGTTCCAGCTTGACCACTTATATACAATAGAACTGGTTTATAAGTAGAACAAGTATACTCTTTTTCTAATGCAGAAATCCATGTTCTATTTTACCTTTTACATCATCAAAAATGTATTTTTGATATGTATTCAATGTCTGTATTAGCTAGTCTAGATCCAGGGTTTCCTGTCTTGACAGCTGCATTACATTCTCCACTTCATTCATGGCTATTGCAGCTTCATTTTGAATGATTGGCTGTCCAAGAGAATCTTGACTTCCAGGATCTGAACCTTGACTACTCTGAGAACTCTCTCTTGCTATCTCAGCAGCAATTGTTTCTTCTTGTTCAATCTCATCTCTCAACATTTGAAGATTCACTGGAAACACAGAGCACTCAATGCTGTCTTTCACAGCATTGAATGAGTCTTCATAAGAGTCAAATTCTCCAAGTAGCTTGCTTTCAATTCGCCATGGCTTGAACAACTGTATAAGGCTAAATAGAAAAACTCTCTTTTGTCTGGGGTTTGGCAACTTAGCTTTCGATGGTTGATTAAACTTCCTTTGTCATGTCTGATCAAACATCCTTCACATCCATCGACAGCAAATTTTCCTTCTTCTATGTTTTCACTGAGATTATTTCTGTATGTATAATGTTGAAGTATTTATACAGACACATCCTTTCTAGATGAGGACTCCTTCTTGGATAGTACGTATCCAGTATGTTCGTCTTCAGAATATCTGTACGGTGTAGCTCAATTTCTGTAAGATATTGGATTTCAGGAAAAGACTTCAGTACTCTGTTTCGAGTATTAGCAAGCCCTAAACTCACCCATAGAACTCCTCTAGAATTAGAAAACAAGCTAGCTGAGCTTAACTGGTCTGCACATTCATGAAAGCTGATCTTTCTGTGGGAAAGCATTTTCAAATTAAAAGTGTACAATCTCTTTGGCTTTGTAAGACTCTTTTCTGCTGAAATCTCCTTCCACATCTCCTTCAACTCAGTTTTCTCCTACTTTGTTATTTAAGAGGTGACGTACCGAGCAACAGCCATTGAGTTATCTGCAGCAAACTGTAGATTCATATTCGCATTCCACATCTTCAAAATCACAGGATTGCAGTCATTGATGTATTTTGAGGCTTCTGTTCTTCAGAGGTTATGTGTGTTCTTTGGTGATTTCCGTGTGAGAGTGTGTCTGACTGCTGACAAAAAGCTATTAACTCTTCCTTCTGAGATCACAGGTCGTGGAAATCCAAAACAACATCTTGTATAAAATTTTCCTTTAGATCTATATTTTCTAAGACAATATTTTCCACACCTATCGTGTTGGAATCTTAGAACTTGTTGTCTTAATATTTTATCAACACTCTCATTTGGGACGGTGCAAGTGACATACTGCTCTATGAAAAACAACACAGATTCATCAGTATATGTTCCAAACTTTGGAGCATCTTTTACCCACAGTAGCATGTGAATAGGTGGAGCACCTCTGGCTTGGCATTCTTTACACCAAAAAAAATCTGTCACTTCCCTGAGAGGTGGATTGCCCATGTTGCAGATAAAAGCCATCATGGCTTGAAATCTGTGGTTAAAATATCTGCAAACATTTGCAGGGTCAAATGAGCAGAGTTCTCCTGTAGTCTTTAGATCAATGTCTTCTATATTTGAATTTGCTCCTCGCAAGAATTGAAGCAGGTCACCCCAAGCATACTCAGCACAACTGAGTGTTAGAAACCACGTAGGTGCTCCTAAATTTCTCAACATGCATTTTAGTTCACCATGACGATGATAACAATATTCATTGGTCCTACGTTGACATGCCATGAGATTAATCAAGTTGTATTCCAGTTGTTCATCTTTTCCGTGGATTTTCTAAACAAATTCTCTTGCAGATAGATTTTGCAGGTTTACATCTGTTTTCAAAAAGTGGTTTACAAGACAATGAAGACAAATCACATTCAAATAATAGATCAATCATATAAAGGATACATTGACGAAATCTAGGATCCTCTGAATAAAGTCTAGTACATTTGTACTCAGCAGCAGGTATTTGTACAGACCAATCATCATACCTACCACCTACTCCAGTACAAAAGAGATGAAGAAAACAGCGAGCTTCTAAACTTTTTTTCCCATACACTTAAGGGACTTCCTTTTTCTTCTTTTAGTTGATATAGATCAATAGCAACACCAACAATCTCTTCTGAATATAGGGAATGGATGGTGTAATGTTCATAAATTTCTTCTACTCAGCTTCAATCCACTTTTTCTATCTGACCTGTTGATGATGATGTGTTGTCCTCCAGATGTGTGATATCTTGAAGAATTTCTGCATTTTTATAATATACGTTATTTTGTACCAGATATGAAGTTGCATTTTTAACTTTGTTAAAATCTACTAATTCTTGCCATATTTTTTTACTCTTGTTCAGGATACCATTTACTAGAATTACAAGTCCCTCTTCCAAATTTCTCTGTACCCATATAGCTTCAATATTTTCCTTAAAATCTAATGGCAAGTACACAACTCTACCTTTGAGACCTTTCTGGAGCTCAGTTGGAGGTAATTTCCCAGTCTTTGGTTTCATGCAAACTATAGCCTGAAATGGATGTATAGACTGTATGGATTCATAAACATTCAAATCTTTAAGTACTTCTGGAACAGGTACTATTTCTAAGTTGTTGTGTACTGCTCTAGCAGGCATTCTGTTTTCCTCTAACTTATTATAGCAGTACTTACATATAACTTGTTGGGTGGACAAGTCAAATTGTCCCTCTACAAATAAATAAACAGCAAATTCTTGCCATTTAATGTTCTTCTTCTTTTCAGTTTTAATGCACAAATCAACATTATGAGTTTGATTTTTGTAGTGAGTGCGTCGACAACATATACAAACGCAGTTTGGTTGCTCTGAAGAAACTGCGTTAAACTTTCTAGTCTCTTTTCCGAAATTACTAACACTAATACATCTGTTCTGTTCCACAACTCCTGTTGTTACCAACTCTTCATTTTCCCTACACTGTTGTTCCGGTCCAAAAAAACGAAATTCAACATCATCACAAAACTTTTGTACTTCTACTACACTACCATGCAAAAGAGCTCTATTCATTTCTCCTACACATGGAGCAGGGGTTTTTATATAATAAAGCCTTCTAACAAAAGTTCTCATTATTGAATGGTGTACACCTAACATTCTAAAATGATGAAAGCTGCTTTGACACACTTTTTTTTGACAGACAAGCTAGTGAGTGTCTTTGTAATTTAGAATAATTTTCTTACTTTGGATGGATCTAATTCTTGCAAAGTACTTATTTTCTGTTTTAAACTTCTGGAAGCAAACATACAGAGGAAATTTCTCAATATATCAATTGATTGTTGGCGAATACTACAAACACTACTGCAATTCCATTTGTACAAATGGGCCTGTCTATGCCTTCCTTGCATCTCTTCAGCAATCTCTTCTTCAACATTTCTAGGTACCATTACTTCCTTTGGAACAGGAATACCATTTTGTATCTCATAACATTGTCCAGATTCATCAACTGCATGCACTAATGTGTTGTCTTGGAATTAGCCTTCTTCATTAAAGAAAGGCTCAATACTTGAAGTATGTATCCATTCTCCACTAAAAACTTTGCAAAAGTTACTTCTATAACAAGTCTTTTCTTTTGGCTCTATCGCCTCATGGATAACACCAATTTTCTCAGTGTCTTCATTCAGTTTAAAACTGAGATAAATAGTTTCCTCTTCTGAGCAAACGCCTTATCAACTACACCTTCAACATATTCCTTTTGTCTGATTGCCTATGTTCTTCTTTTATACATCTTCATAGATGCTAACAAGTTACAAATTACTCTAGTGAGGAACATCCTATCTCTGATTTCCTTGAACTGCCACTGCCTTCTGCTTAAAGTCTTTCCTTTTTTCAATGACTTCTTACTTTTTACATCAGAGATATTTTGTGCTTTAGTACTCAATGTTATAGTTTTCTTTTTCTTTACTTCTTTTTGTACTTTTTCCAGTTGTGCACAAACAATTTTAAGAAAAGTCTTGCTTCTCTTACCAGCAAGCCTTTTCTCTTTCACAATCTTTTCTGTATTTTGGTCCTTTTGTTTCTTAGTTCTAAGGCAATGCTGTATTAGCAGCTGCTTCTTTCTTCTCCGACTTTTAGCTGGCATGGTAATTCTATGTAGATAACTAGATATTGATGACTGAAAACAAAAATAAAAAAGTGCATTCACCACTTATTTGTATAGTGTCACATTACATATTTTAACTATTTAAACATTTAGTTTACATGAGGATATATAACTTAGGCAATCTTCAGATTACATGTGTTCACTTTTGAGTATGTAGCACCCATCCTATTAACTACCGACACCCTACTTTACTGCTCAGTTATATGTATGGGTGAGTGAGAGGATGCTCATACAGCTACTCACAGACACACTTACTCACCCATAGAGTTACTCACACACTCTCTCACTCACCTGTATACCTACTTACACAGACATTAACTTAAAGGAGCATACTCTCTTCACTAACTACAACCTATCTCAGGGAACAGTCATGTGTTGTAGAAGAGTAGCTTAAAACTTGACAAGGGCATTACTTGAATGTGTTTTTTCACTTATATGTGAATAACTGTGTGAGTCCCTATCAGGACCTGATATTGTATGACTATATACGTTTTTTCTTAAATGATTGTCTGTCTTTGTGATATCTATGCTCGTCTAAATGTGTCTGTAAAATATTGGGTTATTTACGTGTGTTCACAGCCTTTATTAGCACAAGATACACATCAGTTTTGTCTGTCAGTGTGAGTGAATCTTTGTGTGCTTCTCTAACTACCTCACTAGATGTTTCAGTGTCTGTCTCCTTTTCTACTTAGGTATCTTGGATTTAAGTATGGATGTATAATCGGGCACATAGGTTTGTATGAGTGCATATAACTCACTGAAACATCAAAGTGCATGCTTTAATTTTTAGGGAGTAGCTCCCTGCACTTTGGCCTATCTACAGCTTACATTGGTGTTCACTTAAATGTTGTACAAGAACAGTCTTCACCTTGTGTACCACCTTTAAGTAATACAATCAGCTCTACCAGTAAAAGTACATGCCCAAGCTCAAGTATACCAGGTGCGACACATAATTCAAGGGCTATTTCTCTGTATAGAAAACTTGAAAGTGTCACTTGTTTAGCAGACATCTCAATGAGTGTTTCAGTTGCTATCTGGGGTTATGATTCCATGTGTATGTAAATCTTTTACTAAATCACTGTATCTCTTTATGTGATTGTTTGAATGTGTCTGTAAAGGCTTGCATAGATTGCCTCCTGGAGTATAGGGTTATTGAAGTGTGTGACAAACTGCCTTCATTACCCCAAAATACATGTCACTTGTGGATGTCTGTATGAGTGAATCTTTGTGTGCTTCTCTAACCACCTCACTAGGGACCAGATGTACGACCCGTTTGCGCATGCAAAACCCTACAGGGCTATGTACAAACCCTATTTAGCGAGTCGCAATTTATTTGTGACTCGCTAAATAGGATTTGCGACTCGCTATTAGGAAGGGGCGTTCCCTTCCTAATAGCGACCCCAAATGCAATGTATGACTGTTTTGCAATTGCAAAACAGTCGCAGTTTACCACCCTTCACAGAAGGGTGGTAAACCACTCGCAGACGGGAAGGGGTCTTCAGGAAACCCCTTCCCCTTTGTAACTGGCTCTGAAAATATTTTTTAAGGGCAGGCAGTGGTCCCAGGGACCTCTACCTCCCCTTAAAAATTTAATCGAATACGTTTCATTTTTCTTTTTTTAAGTGCATCCCGTTTTCCTTTAAGGAAAACGGGCTGCATTAAAAAAAAAACCTGCTTTATTTAAAAGCAGTCCCAGTCATGGAGGTCTGCTGAGCCCAGCAGGCCTCCATACCTGGGAGGGCCAGCCATTCCCAACGGGGTCACAAATTGCAAGTGTCTCATGAATATACATGAGGCATGCAATTTGCGACTCCATTGGGAATCGCAATCAGAGTCGCAGACACTGTAGTACATACCAATTTGCGACTCACAAATTGTGAGTCCCAATTGCGACCCAATTTGCGAGTCACAAATTGGGTGGTCGTACATCTGGCCCTAGGTGTTTCAGTGTCTGTCTGCTTTTCTACTTAACTATCTCAGATTTAAGTCTGGGTGTAGGCTGGATGCATAATTGGGCCCATAGGTTTCTATGAGTGCATATAACTCACTGAAACATCAAAGTGCATCTTTTCATGTATAAACATGGCCTAGCTACAGCTTAGCTCGGTGTTCACTTAAATGTGGCACAAGAACAGTCTTCACCTTGTATAGCACTTTTAAGTGATAAGACAGCTCTAGCAGAAAAACTCCATGCCCAAGTTCAGGTTTACCAGGCGTGAGACATAATGCAAGGGCTATTTCTCTGCATAGTAAACTTGAAAGTGTTAGTTGTTTAGCAGACATCTCAATGAGTGTTTCAGCTGCTATCTCGGGTAGTGATTCCATGTGTATGTAAATCTTTTACTAAATCACTGTTTCTCTTTATGTGTTATGTGATTGTCTGAATGTGTCTGGAAAGACCTGCATATATTGCCTCCAGGATGTACTAGTGAGTATCAGCTTATATAAGTATGTGACAAACTGCCTTCATTACCCCAAAATACACATCAGTTGTGCCTGTCTATGTGAGTGAATCTTTGCGTACTTCTCTAACTACCTCACTAGGTGTTTTCGTGTCTGTCTGCTTTTCTGCTTAGCTATCTCAGATTGAAGTCTGGGTGTAGGCTGGATGCATAATTGTGCACATAGGTTTCTATGAGTGCATATAGCTCACTGAAACATCAAACTGCATCTTTTAATTTTTAAGCGAGTAGCTCCTTGTACTATCGCCTAGCTACAGCCTAGCTCAGTGTTCACTTATATCTGGTACAAGAACAGTTTACGCCTTGTATACCACTTTTCAGTGATAAGACAACTCTACCAGTAAAACTATGTGCCCAAGCTCAAGTATACCAGGCGTCAGACATAAAGCAAGGGCTATTTTTCTGCATAGTGAACTTGAAAGTGTCAGTTGTTTAGCAGACATCTGACTGAGTGTTTCAGTTCCTGTCTGGGGCTGTGATTCCATGTGTATCTAAATCTTTTACTAAATCATTGCCTCTGTTTTTGTGATATGTGATTGTCTGAATGTGTCTGTAAGGGCCCGCATAGATTGCCTCATGGGTGTACTAGTGAATATTGGGTTCTTTAAGTGTGTAAGAAACTGCCTTCTCTAACTACCGCACTAGGTATTTCAGTGTCTGTCTGCTTGTCTACTTACCTATCCTGGATTTAAGTATGGGTGTAGACTGGATGCATAATTGGGCACATAGGTTTCTATGAATGCATATAGCTCACTGAAACATCAAAGTGCATCTTTTCATGTTTAAACAAGTAGCTCCCTGCGCTATGGCCTAGCTACAGCCTAGCTCAGTGTTTACTTAAATGTGGCACAAGAACAGTCTTCACCTTGTATAGCACTTTTAACTGATGAGTCAGCTATACCAGAAAAACTACATGCCCAAGTTCAAGTATACCAGGCGTGAAACATAATGCAAGGGCTATTTCTTTGCATAGTAAACTTGAAAGTGGCAGTTGTTTAGCAGACATCTCAATGAGTGTTTCAGTTGCTATCTCAGGCAGTGTTTCAATGTATATGTAAATCTTTTACTAAATCACTGTCTCTCTTTATATGATATTTGATTGCCTGAATGTGTTTTAAAGGCCTGCATTGATTGCCTCCTGGGTGTACTAGTGAATTTTGGGTTATTTAAGTGTGTAAGAAACTGCCGACATTGCATCAAAATACACATCAGTTGTGCCTTTCTGTATGAGTGAAACTTTGTTTACTTCGCTAACTACCTCACTAGGTGTTTCAGTATCTGTCTGCTTTTCTACTTACCTATCTTGGATTTAAGTCTGGGTGTAAGCTAGATGCATAATTGGGCACATAGGTTTCTATGAGTGCATATAGCTCACTGAAACATCAAAGTGCATCTTTTCATGTTTAAACGAGTAGCTCCCTGCGCTATGGCCTAGCTACAGCCTAGCTCAGTGTTCACTTAAATGTGACACAAGAACAGTCTTCACCTTGTATAGCACTTTTAAGTGATAAGACAGATCTTCCAGAAAAACTACATGTCTAAGTTCAAGTATACCAGTTGTGAGAGAAAAGCAAGGGCTATTTCTCTGCATAGTAAACTTGAAAGTGATTCCACGTGTATCTAAATCTTTTACTAAATCATTGCATCTGTTTATGTAATATGTGATTGTCTGAATGCGTCTGTAAGGGCCTGCATAGATTGCCTAGTGAGTGTACTAGTGAATATTGGGTTATTTAAGTGTGTACGAAAGTGCCTTTATTACCCCAAAATACACATCAGTTGTGCGTGTGTGTATGAGTGAATCTTTGCATGCTTCTCTAACTACCTCACTGAGGGGGATATTCACAAGAACGTGCGCTAAACATCACCAAAAAATGTTAACAAAACTTTACACATCGCAGTCGATCGCGGGAAAATAACCCCGTGTTAACCTGGAATTCACAACACGGCAGTACCATGCGATAGGTTGCCGAAAACGCGGCCAATGTCCGCGATACAACCACCGCGGCGGAGATAAAAACACAAACCCCAACAAACCCCAACACCAAAAAACATGCGATGAGCCCATTCGCGAGGAGGAAAGCAGCGATAAGCAGCGCCAGGCCCCCGACACACATACGGCAGGTGGGAATAAGCACAACAAAAGCAGGAAAAAGAAAGACAAACCAAACAGAAAACAACAGCGAAGCACAATGGAGGAAGTCAGAGCTAGTACACAACCCCACAAGCCCCATTGGCAACAAAACATTGTACATGGCAGGCCACCGTGGACAAGGTGAATGCAGCCGGAGAGCGGAGGAGGACAATGGCAGAAAACCAGAACAGCTGGAATGGTGCGAAACGCACAAACAAGCAGAAACACGCCAACAACCAGAAGGCAGCAATGCACACCGGAGGTGGGAGTCCAGCGCCACACCAGGAGCTGGATGACATGGAGGAAATGGTGTCCACCACATCAGTCTGGAGATGGTGGCAGGAGTCGGGGACCGGAAACTGCTCAAAATCAACAGACACAACAGCAACAGGGAGAGGAACGACTAGGGACTGGTGGGACGGGGGAGATGGGCACAATGGCACAGATGCACAATTAAGCACAGCACAACTGCAGACAAACCATGCCCAAGAAGAACAACACCAACCAAGAGCACAAGTCACACAAGTCGGCAATACCACACCACTGAACAAGCACAGAAGTGAAAACCACACTGCCTGAAAAGGAGAAGGGTGAGACAAATCAGAGCTGAAGGGCCAACTAACACACAATGCAGCACACACACATAGGAAGCAGAGTACCCCAACATCGGACACAATGTGGTACAAACACCAACATTTGCACAACCGAACACAGGACACAAGTGCACCCGCTTGTGGCCGGCAAATGGCCATACGCATCTAGCAAAGCACGAAACAGGGACATGACAATGCACAAGTACCAAGCCACAGCCCTGATGGGGTAGCAATGCATGTAAGGCAGGGACCCAGATAGGCCGTGACACACACATTGACATACAAATAAACACTCAACACAGTTGGAGACATGTGAACGTGCGGAAACTTTATCAACAATTGCGTGTCAGTACGGCCAAGGGAAGTGCCACGACATGCAGACCAATGCAGCAGCATGTCTGAATGAGGAACGTCGGAAAGCGCCCATGTCCACCCCGGGGGAGTCCATCACCAACACAAGTCATTGAGGGTTTTGAACACGAAACCGGTCCCAGGATGCTTGTTTCCGGTCCAGGGAAGACATGGCTTGGCAGTTCGGGCTGGTCTGTTTCCATGAGGCACAGGGTCAGACTGATTTGCATATGGCCATGTCTGAACTGGGGTGGTGGAGTGAGCTAAAGAATGATGATGGATTAAACCCAGATCAGTTGACTGGGGGTGAGTGTTTGATTTGCTCTAACGCTCCATCCATCATCCCCTTTGGTATCGCAATGGTCCGGACAGGGCGGACACAGGTGTACAGTCCATGGCTGGCTGTCATTGCACTGCGATTGGGGCTAGGCACCTGACTCATGCAGCCGCAGGACTGATACACAAAGCACTTGGCATGCATGTGCCAAGACCCCGAGCGGACTTGTGCTCCTACATTTCCCCGTACGTGCGGGCCCGCCCTCCGGGTGCATGCTACATTGCAACATCGACTACTGTGGCCCTGGTGGCGACAACACCCCAACACAAAGACACACTTACCGCACTTCCTGTTCAAGGCCAGACCAGAGCCACGCCCTGATCCCCCTGCTGAATCAGCACACCCCTGCGCTGTCCTGACGTACGTCGGACCAGCACACGCTGCTTGTGCATGCAGGGGCGGGGGCGGGCGAAGCTACATGTCCCAGGTCTCAGCCACTGCTGAGGTGACATGGTATCCTCCACTGAAGACAGCACACTGTGATGTTGCAGGGCTCCGGCCCATCATGCTGACATAATGACCACACGGACACACTTGCTTAGATGGTGGGAATGGCTACGGACACGTGCGCCCGGCCACTTTTATTAGCAGGCTCACATGTCGAGTGACACCTGTGTGTGTGTGTGTGGGGTGTGTGTACACCAGCCGTCATGGAGTGCCTGGTGCAGTCCAAAACGCCAACAGTGAACATCGTAAAGGACACAACCATTCAACCATAAAGGCCCCATGACTGGAGCTGCACAGAGTTAGTGTCCCCGGATGCACAGCGTCCTGCACGGGCCTACCGCCACGGGCCGCTGACTTGTGGTGCACTGGGGCAAGGTCACGAGAGCAGAGCAGGTTCTCGTAGATGACAAAGGGGGTTGTCGAGGAGTGTCTCGGTGGACAGTGGAAGGTGTACCCCCAGGGCATGATGCAGAGGGCAGAACCACGCAGAAACAGTCACTATGGTGGAGATGAATGGAACAGACACATGTCGGACACCAAGTCCGGCCCAGCCAGATGATGATGCAGACAATTCCGCGCACATCGCTGGAAATCCAGCGTAAAAACGGCAGTGATAAGCTCATCCTTGGTGATAGGAAGATGTTGCCTCAGCTGTACAATCCACCTGCCATTATAAGTATGGCTAAGTCTGTTTCAAACCAGGCGTTACAAACCTGCGATAGCCGCGGTTAGCGCGGTTTATTTTATCGCATCGCGGGTTTGCTCGAGGCTTGCTAATATTGCGATGCCATGTCAGCGCGGATTTACATGGAGTAATGGAAGGGAACGCCTACTTTGCATGTCATTAGCGATATTCATCGCTGACATGCAAAGTGGAGTAAAAAGGGCTGCTTACTCAAGGAAACACGCGTTAGCGTGTCCTTGATAATTGAGCGTAAAGAAATTCGCCGCTTTTTGGCCGAAAACGGCCGCTAAAGCGGCGGAATTCGGCTTGATGATATGCCCCTCGGAGTGTGGATTGCGGGCCACAACTATGGGGCCGATTCCGATCTCGGTCGGAGGCGCACCCAATACCATTCGGTCGGGAAAAAAGCCATGCGAAAGCCAGTTTCCCGACCGATCCGTACAGCACACCGAACGAGCAAGTACGATGCGCACAACAGCAAAAATTCCGGCCGAGCCGTACTCACCCAAACCAGGTCCTGTTCTCCGACCGAGGCGAATCCGGAAACGCCGAATCGAGTCGCACGGAAGGGAAAATGCAGCCCCGTCCGGCCGGACAAGTACGATGCGCTTTCCGTACGCGCCGAACCCGTCGCTACGCACGGCACGTCAAAGCATCCGGGAGAGGCGCACATAAGCTCCGAATCGCGCCACAACACGATCCACGGCTACGAGACGAACACAGCACAGACGAGGACGACGCGAAGCGACGAGGACGAAGCGAAGCGACGAGGACGAAGCCAAGCGACGAGGACGACGCGAAGCAACGAGAAGGACGAACGACACGAACCAACCATGAATCCCTTCGTCCCGATCATACCAATATTCTACATCTACTACCGGAACAGGCACGGACGCGTACGGCGCAGAAGGTAAGTCAGACACCAACCACAAAACACATACAACACGTACACGACACATCACACACATACACTGGGAATCTGAATATACTTGCAACAGCAGCACCATAGGGGCGGGATGCCCATCACCAATGCCACATATGCACACAGGGGCCTGAATGCGCGCCACCACCCCAACCCAGGGGGGCTGGATGCCAACCACCCTCAACCAGGGGGCAGGATGCCTACCACTACTACCACCCTCACCCAGGGGGGCAGGATGCCTACCACTACTACCACCCTTAGCCAGGGTGGCAGGATGCCTACCACTACTACCACCCTTAGCCAGGGGGCAGGATGCCTACCACTACTACCACCCTTAGCCAGGGGGCAGGATGCCCACCACTACTACCACCCTTAGCCAGGGGGGCTGGATGCCTACCACTACTACCACCCTTAGCCAGGGGGGCAGGATGCCCACCACTACTACCACCCTCACCCAGGGGGGCTGGATGCCTACCACTACTACCACCCTCACCCAGGGGTGGCAGGATGCCTACCACTACTACCACCCTTAGCCAGGGTGGCAGGATGCCTACCACTACTACCACCCTTAGCCAGGGGGCAGGATGCCCACCACTACTACCACCCTTAGCCAGGGGGGCTGGATGCCTACCACTACTACCACCCTTAGCCAGGGGGCAGGATGCCCACCACTACTACCACCCTCACCCAGGGGGGCTGGATGCCTACCACTACTACCACCCTCACCCAGGGGTGGCAGGATGCCTACCACTACTACCACCCTTAGCCAGGGTGGCAGGATGCCTACCACTACTACCACCCTTAGCCAGGGGGCAGGATGCCTACCACTACTACCACCCTTAGCCAGGGGGGCTGGATGCCTACCACTACTACCACCCTTAGCCAGGGGGGCAGGATGCCCACCACTACTACCACCCTCACCCAGGGGGGGCTGGATGCCTACCACTACTACCACCCTTAGCCAGGGTGGCAGGATGCCTACCACTACTACCACCCTCACCCAGGGGTGGCAGGATGCCTACCACTACTACCACCCTTAGCCAGGGGGGCTGGATGCCTACCACTACTACCACCCTTAGCCAGGGGGCAGGATGCCCACCACTACTACCACCCTCACCCAGGGGGGCTGGATGCCTACCACTACTACCACCCTTAGCCAGGGGGGCAGGATGCCTACCACTACTACCACCCTCACCCAGGGGTGGCAGGATGCCTACCACTACTACCACCCTTAGCCAGGGTGGCAGGATGCCTACCACTACTACCACCCTTAGCCAGGGGGCAGGATGCCTACCACTACTACCACCCTTAGCCAGGGGGCAGGATGCCCACCACTACTACCACCCTTAGCCAGGGGGCAGGATGCCCACCACTACTACCACCCTTAGCCAGGGGGGCTGGATGCCTACCACTACTACCACCCTTAGCCAGGGGGCAGGATGCCCACCACTACTACCACCCTCACCCAGGGGGGCTGGATGCCTACCACTACTACCACCCTCACCCAGGGGGGCAGGATGCCTACCACTACTACCACCCTCACCCAGGGGGCAGGATGCCTACCACTACTACCACCCTTAGCCAGGGGGGCTGGATGCCTACCACTACTACCACCCTCACCCAGGGGGGCAGGATGCCTACCACTACTACCACCCTTAGCCAGGGGGGCTGGATGCCTACCACTACTACCACCCCAACCCAGGGGGGCTGGATGCCTACCACTACTACCACCCTTAGCCAGGGGGGCAGGATGCCCACCACTACTACCACCCTCACCCACGGGGGGCAGGATGCCTACCACTACTACCACCCTTAGCCAGGGTGGCAGGATGCCTACCACTACTACCACCCTTAGCCAGGGGGCAGGATGCCTACCACTACTACCACCCCAACCCAGGGGGGCTGGATGCCTACCACTACTACCACCCTTAGCCAGGGGGGCTGGATGCCTACCACTACTACCACCCTTAGCCAGGGGGCAGGATGCCTACCACTACTACCACCCCAACCCAGGGGGGCTGGATGCCTACCACTACTACCACCCTTAGCCAGGGGGGCTGGATGCCTACCACTACTACCACCCTTAGCCAGGGGGGCTGGATGCCTACCACTACTACCACCCCCACTCATAGGATGGACAATGCATGACACAACAAGCACACCACAACCTAGGGAATGCAAGATTAAGACATCCCCCCACCACCATGACAAGCGTGTGTAGGCTGTGTCAAATGCCTACAACACCGAACATGACTTTCAACATACAATGTGACCCCCTAGCACATGTGCCACACATATATGTGTGTGGCACCCACAATGCAAGCAGCCCATGACCATTGTGGCAATGGGGCCTAAACCCCCATCATCACAGTGACCAAAAGGTAAGTGTGGGGTCCATAGCTGAAGCACATTTTGACCATTGTGGCAATGGGGTCTAAACCCCCATCATCACAGTGACCAAAAGGCAAGTGTGGGGTCCATAGCTGAAGCACATTTTGACCATTGTGGCAATGGGGTCTACACCCTCATCATCACAGTGACCAAAAGGTAATTGTTGACAAAGAAAGAGCTGCAACTGCCAAACTGCATGGATCATTCCTGCTCACAGAACCAAAAACTCATCTGTGGCAAAGTAGTGTATGTGTCCCATTGCAACATAAATTGGGGGAGCCAAATACTGCAGTGCAAATGAAACATTCCTTTGGCCATGTGCAGACAAACAACACCCATGGGGGCTGAGACCGTCAACAGTCATCAATGACACAATGACAGAAGTGACCATCAGAATGCAGAACCACATATTTGCACCAATGGGCACACAAATGCAGATACCCTGTGGAGACAGCAGATGTGAGGTGAACAGATACCATACCATGGCAGCAATGGGACACACAAACCATGATCACTGTGCTGACCGATGACCTAGGAGTCCCAGGGACAGCAGGGGAAACACACCAAACAACATACAGCCAATGGCACACCCAAGATATGCCAATGCAGTGGTGCAGATGCACAAACACAAACAGGCAGACCAACACTGTCATCATACACAGCAGGTGAGGGGTGGGGGTGCCAGTGTCCCCAGGCAACCACACAACACATGAGGAGAGCTGAATACCAATCATACAGATGTGCATACACTGCCACACTAAGGTAACTCATGGATCCAAATCCCCTATGTGGGCAAGCAGGCATTGTCAGGTGAGAGGGAGCACAAAACACACATGTCACACAGGCACGTAGGAACAACAACTGACACAGCAAGTCACAGACACACCACAGCACCACCCCCAGGGCCCCCACAATGTGGTGACCCTGGGCTGAATAAAAATACCACTGTGATGACAAAGCTAAATGTCGTTCACACTATGAACCACAGTCAGGTGTCCTGAGCAACAAACTACCATCACACCTACACAAGCACAAATCAATCAGCATGGCCAGTAAGCCAAGGCCAACATGGAGGCAGGGGCCTAGCCGGGCAACAACTCTCATCTGCACACACTCAACACCACACCCCTCGACCTCCAACAATGTGCAGCAGTGAAGTACACATGCACTGGTGACATTGCACATGCACCCATGACTATTCCAGGGTGGTGGGTGGGAACCAAGGTGTAGAAACACATCACACATGGACACTCAACAAGACTCCTGAATGTCTGACACACTGCACACTACGCTGTACATGGACATGACGGCAATACCACACCGACCAATGGGATCCCAGCCACAGTCACACACCAATGAAGAAGCCAAGGTCACCCACAAAGAACACACATAGACAACTTCCAACATTGCAGCTCTGACCCTGAGGAGTGGCAGCAGTCACACACACAACATGTCACAATCACTGAAAGATAACACAAACTGGAAATCACATGACAGGGGCAAACAACAAGTGCCAAGGGGAAACCTGACTGTGACCCATCTGCGTCTGCACACAAACTCAGCCCTGACAGCAAACACACCTATGGGTGACACCCTGATGACCAGTAATGTGCCATGCACCCACATCACAGAGAACACAGGGAGAAGACTTTGGGGGAACATAGCTCAAGTCAGCAAGCATCACAAACAGGTACAACACTAGGGATCACAGCATGCGCAGATGAATGGAAGTGAACACACAGACATGCACATACAACACACACCTTGGGTGCAGGCAATGTCACACGTGTACACACTGCCATGAGGGGACTCCACTCCTGTGTGAGGAAAGCTGTGCCATATGTTGCCTCAGTAGGGCCCCATCATGTCAGCTGAGCACTTGGTCACACAATCAACAATTAGCACCAAATGAGGGCTCCCATCACATCAGCCTGGTCATGGATGTGCCAACGGAATCATCAGCACAGATCCAACACACTTGTATAGCAATGTTGCACTGACTACACGGATGAGTCCCTCCCCATTGATGCCCAAACCTGCATGTCCACTGGAGATGGCAACACGGTCAGGGAAGTAGACAAATGCAACGATGGCAGGCACAACAGATGTGCAGGGGTGGAAGCCACAGATATGAAATTGCCAATGTAAGTAGGAAACCCATTGCCAAATACTGAACACATGACACCCTCAGATGCTGCTATTGATGACATGGATACACCACATGATAGGACACATTCCCCCTGGACCACATGGGTTCCTGCACAGTAACACTTCATAATCATGAGACCAGATATCACCATCACTGCAGCAAGGGCATGGTTAGCTGCACCAACAACATGTACATCTGAAGCATGAGCACTAGAGAAAAGAAAGTTGCTTTATTCAGCATATGTGTTGAGGCCAAACGAAGTCCTGAAAAAGAGCAAAGGCCAATGGCCAGTCCATTGTCAAAGTTCAAACAGGGTGACACTGGCAGATGTCACCCTACGCATGCCTGCACAATACCAGGGACAATCCACTAGGAGGGGCAACCGGGGGGCAGGCCAGGCACCGCAGGGACAGGATCAGGGCTCACCAGGGGGAGTCAGGGAAGGGGTGGTGGGTGCAGGAGAGCCACTGACAACTGCAGTGGAGGTGTCTGACATGGTGTGTGCCGGCACAACTGGGGGGCATGACACAGATGTCGTGGGTGCCGGCACAACTGCAGTGGACCCTGCAGATGGGGTGGACAGGTCCGCCACTGCAGTGCCCAAGTCAGACAGGGCGGTAGTGGACTCCACTGCAGTGCCTACCTCCAGGGGAGGAGAATGGGGAACAGGCAAGGTGGGTTGGACAGAGGGGGGGACACCCTCACCACATCAGTGGCACAGACAAGCGCAGCGGGGGGTGTGGTGCTGGGAGAGCAAGTGGCAGGGGGAGAAGGCCGGAGCATCTTGGGGATGGTATATCTGTGGGTGGGGGAACCTGGGGCAGGGTGTGGTGGGGGCACCTGTGCAGTGGGGGCCTGAGGGATGGAGGACGGAGACCTTGTGCCTGAGCTGCAGGGTGGTGGCGGGGTCTTGCTCTTAGCACTCCGGGGGACTTGCGGGTGGGGGCCTCAGTCCGTCTGCGCCTGGGGGAGGGTGTCCGGGGGCGAGGGGCACTCTGCTCCGTGTGGGTGGGCTTCCTCTTCCCCCGGGATGCTGGAGCAGCTTCATCGGTGGGGAAGAGGCCGAGGTCACAGAGGAAGAGCTGCTGTGACTTTGGGGTTGCAGGTGAGGCAAGGGAGGGTGCTTTGGAGGGAGAGGGAACTGAGGACTGCGCAGTGCATGTGGATGCGTGTGTGTGTTCCAGGGCCCCATCCCCTGTGAGTCTGGCTTCAGTCCCCTGAATGTGCGTGCGTGTGCGTTTTGTCATTGGCGTGTGTGTCAGTGTGCTGGATGTGTGTGTGCTGGTGTGTGCCTGTGCCAGTGTGTGTGTGCCTGGGATGGGTAAGGTGCTGGGGAGTGTGGATGGAGCAGAGGCAGGAGGGGTGAGGGACCGTTTGAGGAGGGACACTGCTGCCGTCAGGGAGGAGTCCATGGACCTATTGCCCCTCTGTAGGTCAGACATGCCCGATGAGATGCCCTCCATGAACGACACCAGCTGAGTCAACAGCGCGGTGTGCGCATGGAGGACACTCAGCATGGCTGTCTGCCCTACATGGAGCTGGCGAAGGAGGTACACAGACTCCTCACTCAGGGCAGCAGGGGACACAGGGGCAGGGGGTGCGGTGCCTGGCCCAAAGGAGACACGCTCCCGGACATGGGAGCCTCCACGGACCTGGGGAATGGGAGCCGATGGGAGGGCGGTGGTGGTGCTGGTGGTGGCGGGGACAGCAACACTAGCTGGGGTGTGGTGGCTGCTGACACCCGCCTCCACAAGGGAGTCATCCTCCGAGTTGCTCTGGTCCTCAGCTGAGGTGGATGCTGCTGAGGACTCCTCGGTGTGGCTCCCCTCGCCCTCCGTGCCACTGGGTCCCTCCGACCACTCCTCGGCTGCTGACCCAGTCTGGCTCTCTGGCTCCTCCTGGTCCGTGGAGCTGTCCCCTTCCGTGGCCGTGGATGTATCTGCAAACAATGGGGAAACAGACAGACATCAGTCACCTGCACCAAACGCACACACCACTGTGAGCACAGCACATTACAGAGCAAGCCCTGGCATCATTAGTTGTACATTGCTAAAAGTGCCCTAATTGAACAGGAGAAGTCAATTGTCAGTCTGATGCCAAGCATGGCACTCACATCCCACATGGCCTTGCACCCATCTGTCTGGTGTCTGTTGGATTGCAACACCCCAGTGTTGACACATGCACCAAGTACACAGTAGTTGGACAGTGCAGAGGACACGGTGTGGACACATCACAGCTCTTGCCACTGAGTCAGTACAGGTTCACGGATGTAAGGGATGCCCAGAGTCAAATAGGAAATGCATGTGATGCATTCCAGCGACAGACACCATGATGCACCCATGTCCTGATAGCCAGCGCCACTATGGTGTGCATGTAGCACATGTCACTCCCCTGCAGGATCACCAATCAGTAGACACATGCCATGGCGGAGGCATGACTGCAAAGTCATACATCACTGTCTCAGTGATGTATGACTTTGCAGCCAGACAACAACACTCTGCACTGTGTCACAATAGTAGGTCATGGGGAATGCAAGTCCTGGAGCTGCACAAGTGCACATGTACATCCCCCCCACAACACATCCTCTTAACCCTCATCTGTCCAGGTCATACCTATTGGACATATGGGAGACCTGTGACACTACCCTCTGAACCTGAGCCCCTCACACTCTGCTGTGCATGGGGAACAGCTGCCTGAACTTCACATTTACATGCCCCAGTCTGCATGGGCAGCTGATCAGACACCTATGTGTCACACAAGTATCGTCTCCTATGGTCACATCTCCAGTGGCATGCTGAGCCCCTACCAAGAAACTCCACAGCAGTCCTGGCGACTAATCCACAGCACACTGACACAGAGGCAGACACCTGAGGGGTCAAATCACTGTGCACAATGTGTCCTCTGATACACGGGAGTGGGAGTACAGAGTGTATTGTATGGCCTGGAGTAGGCATGACTGTCCAGCCCCACATGAATGAGGGATGAGCCCTGGACTGTAGGCAGCTGGCTAAGTATGTGTGACACACGTCATATACATACTCCTGGGGCCCAAACATTGTTCCCACCCGCAGCATGGGTGTGTGCCAGGTACCCCAGCCACATGTGGTGGATCAGCTCAGCAATTGGACCACAGATCAAAGTAACACGCTGAATACATGTCAGAATACAGGCATTGTGTAAGCAATGGACCCACCCATGATGCCCACCACAGAGTCAGGGAAACAGATGCTGTCTCCCACCTTGAGTCAAGCAAACTGCAAGGACACAGTCCTAAGTGACAGAATTCCCTGCATGTAAGGGCCACACCTGGGTATCAGATGAGGAGTGGGCAGTGCACAATAGAGGGACATGGCTCCTGGACAACATGACTGCTGTACTGTGGCAGTTCAACCTGGCCCGAGGAGGGCACATAACATGTTAGACAGAGTACACAGTGCAGTCTTTGACTCACCCCCTCCTTGCTGCTCTCTGGCCTTCAGCTGCCCATCCAGGTCTGGAAAGACCACCGCCAGGATCCTGAGCATGTGGGGGGTCAGGGTCCGTGTTCCGCCCCTCCTGCGAGGAGGCGACAGCTTCAGCTGGACCCGTGCAATCCTCCGGGTCCAGCCCCGAAGGTCCTGCCACCTCTTTTGGCAGTTGCGGATCCGGCGCTTGTAGACCCCCACGGACCGGACAGCCCGGACGATGTCCTTCCATATCTCATGCTTCCGATGGGCAGAAGCCTGTCAGGATGACAAAGTGATAAGGCCATTATTACACATGCAACATATCCGTGCATGACACAGTTGCATATACATGTCGCAATCACAGGGGCACATGGTGTACCCAGGCAGTGCACGGCTGCCCATGGACAGTTTTCCAGAAGTCACTACATGGTATCATAGCATGGGGAGTAAAACCCTGTTCAGAAGCACTGTCACTGCACCATACCTGTCCAGTGCAAGTCACTACACACTATGGGGGGTGACAACTACTCAGTGAGCCTGCTAGCCAGTGGTGTGCTGACTCTCAGCCTTGCTAGTCAGACAAAATGCACATTCAGAAAGGCAGTGCACAGAACACTCACCTGCTCCCCTGGTGTCCCATACAGCTTGCTGTACTGTGGAAGTAGGCTGTCCAGCAGGGCCTGGTTCTCTTCAAGGCTGAAGGCTGGGGCTCTCTCCACAGTACGTGCCATTGCAGGGTCCAGAGGGGCAGAGACAGCAGCAGTGCAGTGGCAGATGTCGTCCTGGAGCATGTAGTGCAGGCAAGTGGGCTCTCAGGGGAACATGCAGCAATATATATGTGCTGGAGAGGCAGATACTGTCCCTTGTGTCCAAAGTGATAGGTCCAAGTCGTTTGCATCTTCTGAATCTGGCCAATCCATGGAATAGCAGCACCAAAACACGCCCACAGCATCCTTCAAAATTTCAACTTCATGACATACATGATTTTGCAACATTGTTGTGGGTGACCAACTGATTTTCCAGCAACCGACTCGTTCGAATATTCGAAAACGCGTCCGTTGCCAGGCAAGCCCATTGTCAATGGGTGCGCACCGATCGGTCCATTGAGGTACAACGCGCACAGGGGTACAACGCGTACCCGCACACATTGAATGCAATGGGCCGGCCGGAGGCACCGATCGGTCCATTGCAGTACAACGCGCACAGGGGTACAACGCGTACCCGCACACATTGAATGCAATGGGCCGGCCGGAGGCACCGATCGGTCCATTGCAGTACAACGCGCACAGGGGTACAACGCGTACCCGCACACATTGAATGCAATGGGCCGGCCGGAGGCACCGATCGGTCCATTGCAGTACAACGCGCACAGGGGTACAACGCGTACCCGCACACATTGAATGCAATGGGCCGGCCGGAGGCACCGATCGGTCCATTGCAGTACAACGCGCACAGGGGTACAACGCGTACCCGCACACATTGAATGCAATGGGCCGGCCGGAGGCACCGATCGGTCCATTGCAGTACAACGCGCACAGGGGTACAACGCGTACCCGCACACATTGAATGCAATGGGCCGGCCGGAGGCACCGATCGGTCCATTGCAGTACAACGCGCACAGGGGTACAACGCGTACCCGCACACATTGAATGCAATGGGCCGGCCGGAGGCACCGATCGGTCCATTGCAGTACAACGCGCACAGGGGTACAACGCGTACCCGCACACATTGAATGCAATGGGCCGGCCGGAGGCACCGATCGGTCCATTGCAGTACAACGCGCACAGGGGTACAACGCGTACCCGCACACATTGAATGCAATGGGCCGGCCGGAGGCACCGATCGGTCCATTGCAGTACAACGCGCACAGGGGTACAACGCGTACCCGCACACATTGAATGCAATGGGCCGGCCGGAGGCACCGATCGGTCCATTGCAGTACAACGCGCACAGGGGTACAACGCGTACCCGCACACATTGAATGCAATGGGCCGGCCGGAGGCACCGATCGGTCCATTGCAGTACAACGCGCACAGGGGTACAACGCGTACCCGCACACATTGAAAGCAATGGGCCGGCCGGAGGCACCGATCGGTCCATTGCAGTACAACGCGCACAGGGGTACAACGCGTACCCGCACACATTGAAAGCAATGGGCCGGCCGGAGGCACCGATCGGTCCATTGCTGTTCAACGCATCACTGTACATGTGACTGGCATATGTCAGCATGCCTGTCTCAGATGGACATATGCCAGCCACAGATAGCTCCCAGGGAGTGAGGGGCACACCTACATCACGACAGCCTGTCCAAACCTTATCATAAGGCATGTAAGGCTGCATTTCCTATTGTGTGTATGTTGGTGTACATGTTGTCCTGTGGGTGTCACCTGTGGGCAGCCACCCCCAGGCTGTGCACGTGTTAATGGGGACAGGATCCTGGGTGTTACGTGTACGTGACCACTGTGATGTGCAACTGTTCATATCTGTGCATGTGCCATGGTCACATTTCACAGTGGTGTTTGTGTATGTCATGTCACATACCCCGTGAGTCCCATGTGGGACGGTATGTTTGAGCCAGGGTGTCCCAGTGGCACAATAGTGATGGCCCTCCACAGTCTTTGTGCATGTAGTGTTTACAATGTCTCTGATTTCATGTGCACAATGGGAGACAGTCTCCACATCCACGTTGTGTGTGCATGGACTCTGATGTTGTGCGTGTGTGTCACAGACGTCCATGGCTCTCCTGCCATGGCAAGTGTGGCCACTACCTGTGGGGGTCATGTTTGTTTTGTTGTGGTGTACACATGATACTCCAGGTGATGCCAGTGTCCATGTGGCATTACAGGGTCCCTGGGAATGTGCCTGTCGTTGAGCTGTGGTGCCTGGGGCACATCTGTCCTCACATGTCACTGGGGGGTGACTGTGACACAGCATCATGATATCCAATGGGCCAACCTGGGACAAATTGATGCCACCTGTAGGACCGTGTTGACAGATGTTGGCCATGTATGTACCATACATGTCGTTCCGGTACTGCACACTTCATGTAGTTGTGCCTCATGATGATGTATGTTGGGATCTTGAGTGTGTTCAATGCCGCATATGTGGGGTGACTGACGATCTTGCTTACTTCTCCTCTGCACTGCAGGGCTCCTGCTGTCCATCGGCCATTCCCAGACCTGGCAACGATGGTGGAACGGGACAGCATCCGACGGTACCGCTTCACCAGGCAGCTGATTGAGGATTTGGCAGTGCAGTTGTCCCCACATTTGCAGCCTGGCCGGCCGTATCCTACAGCGCTGACCCCCAAGGTGAAGGTGATGGCAGCCCTACACTTCTTTGCCACCGGTACCTTCCAACATACTGTGGCGTCTGCTGGTGGGATGTCACAGACCATGTTCAGCCGTGTGCTCCGCGATTTCTTGGCGGCAATGTTGCTCTTCCTGAACCGGTACATCTATTTCCCTAGACTGCGACGACTCACTGACGTGAAGAGTGACTTTTATGCCCTGGGGAGGATGCCGCATGTCATTGGCTCCATTGATGGGACACATGTGGCTTTGGTACCACCACAGGCCCAGGAGCAGGCCTACAGGAACCGCAAGCACTACCACTCGGTCAATGCACTGGTGGTGTGTCTTGCAGACATGACCATCACACACGTGTGTGCCCGTTTCCCTGGTTCAGCACACGATGCCTTTGTGATGAGGAGTAGTCGCATCCCCAGGTTGATGGCACAGATGCAGAACCAGCGTGCCTGGCTTGTCGGTGTGTACTGACTTTGTGCCATTGTGTGTGATCTGATCTGTAGTATTCCGCCCACTTTTCCAAGTCAGCTGATGTGCACTTGTCTGTCCGTAGGTGACTCGGGATACCCCAACATGCCGTGGTTGCTGACACCCCTCAGGAACCCTGTGACACCTGCCCAGATGCGCTACAATGAGGCACATGGTCGGACCAGGAGAGTGATTGAGCGGACCTTTGGTCTCCTGAAGAGCCGCTTCCGCTGCCTGGACAAGACCGGAGGGTCCCTCCCATATGCCCCTGCGAAAGTGTGCAAGATTATCATCGTCTGCTGCATGCTCCACAACCTGGCAGTGCGGAAGGAGTTGCCTCTCATCCAGGATGACGATGACCAACATCCGCCACCTGTGGAGGATCCTGGCCTGGACCACGATGCCAGTGACGATGATGATGATGATGGTGATGGTGATGTCCGCACACAGCTCATCACCAACTTCTTTAGCTGAATGTGAGTATCCTGAGGTGTCATGTCAATGATGTGAGTTGGCATGATGTGTGGGTGGTGCTCTGGTGCTGTTGGAGTGTGTCCATGGGCTACTTGACTGGATGTGTGTTGCGATGTGTGGTGACAGGTGGGCTGTACTCCCCAACAGTGTTGACATGCTAACTTGGTTCTGGGTGGGTATCTTGTAACATGTATTGTGCATGAGTTTTGCTGTTCTGTCCTGTACTCCATTGCTTTTGACTGTGTGTCATTTCTGTCCTTCACAGGGTACTTTCAGATTCGTTTGGTCAACTGTGTCCACCGACAACGTGATTGCACATCCAGGCTGGTAGCTGTTGTGTCCCTACAGGTGATGTGCGCCACACCCATGGACTTCCTTCTGTCTACAGTTGTTGACTGTGTGCCCGCTACCAGGTGGGGTTACCTTGCATCTGTAGTGGTTACGGCATGTTGCTACTGTGTAATAAACCTGTGCTTCACTTAGTGATGTGCGTTGTCTGTGGTCACACATTTGACTGCCATTTGCTTACTGCACCTGTGGGCTACTTGACTACAACTGGGAATGGGTGTGGTGTCTGTGCATTGCACCGTCTTCCCTGGCAACATCAGTGTAGGCAATGAGTCAGATGGCCTAGGTGTGTATGTGTTGTGTAGCCCTGGTGGTGTGTCTCCCTCATATGTGTCACGTTGCCTGTACTCACATGCCTGTGTTGTCCTTGCTGTTGCAGTTCGCATACACAGTGTAATTTTGTTGTTCATCATCCCCATAACAGTACCCACGTTGGAATCACGACAGAGGCAAGTATGGTGTATTATTGTGTTTATTGTGATACATCTGTGATAATAGTGCATAGGATGGATTGTGCTGTACATGAATCTTGCAATCCCAAGTTCCTAGATGAATAGAAAGTCCAGGTAGACAGGATCCCCAGTATCGGGGCCACAGTTGTCTGACACATTGTTCCAACTTGTACTCCCCATGCAATGTGTGGGAGTAGTGTTGCCATCAACAGGGTGAACAGTCTGTGCACAAAGGCGAAAATCCAGAACAGGTTCAGGCTTCCTGGGAGTTGCGCTTGGCCATCAGCCTCTCACTTTCCCCTCCTCGGACGACCCCTCTTCTTGGGGGGGGGCCCTCAAGTGCAGGCTGCTGCGGTGCAGGGGACTCTCCGCCAGAGTCCTCCTCCCTCCCTGTGGCAGTTGCAGTTTGTTCGGTACCAGATGTTGTTGGCACACAGGGAGGTGTGGACTGGTTGCTGTTCATCTGGCGGAGGCATTGTAAAATGTCCCTGTGCACCGCCGTCATCTCATGTAGTACATCCCACTTGGACTCCACGCGGGTCATGTGGGAGTCCACACGTGACATGTGGGAGTCCACACGTGACATGTGTGACTCCACATGGGACATGTGGGAGTCCAAGCGGGCATGATGGGCAGCCTGCTGCTGTTTGATGTCTCTGAGGAGCCCCACTACCTGGCTGAGCTCTCCGGTGCTGGACTGGTACGCATCAGCTATGCGTACCAGTTGTGGGTCTTCATGCACACCAGCAACGTCTGCAAGCAGCGACCTCTGTCTCCCACCCCTCCCACCACCCCTGCTGACATGTGCAGTGTGTGCAGTTGCACGCACAGATAACCCTGGTCCACCTTGGGGGTTGGTGGTGGTGGTGGTGTCCATGGCCCCAGGTTGGTCCAGGGTCACTGCGCTGGTGTTGTTCCTTATTCTGTCCATGTCGGCAGGGATGGTATTCGTGGTGACAGTCGTTGGAGGGGTGGGTGCAGGGGGTGCAGCTGGTGGACCTGCTGGTGCTGCAGCTGGTGGTCCTGCTGGTGCAGCATGTTGACTTGCACCGGATGTGCCAGGTTGTTCTTCATCGTCCGAGGAGGACAGAGGCTGTACGACGCCAGTGAGCTCGGCATCCTCTTGAGCCTGGGACTGGGACTCCTCAGCGTCTGCTGCTGTGTCCCTATCATCACCTGTTTTTGGGAGACACAAACAATGTATGTCATGTTTCTGCAGGCATCAGTGGTTGACACACCTGACAGTTGTGACTGTGCCTCGGGGTGCGGGCCTGTACATTGTATTGTCCTAAGTCGTCACAGTCAGGGGTTGATATTGGTGTGGCACATTGTCCTGCATTATTTGGGCATTTCTATGTATTCTCTGGGGTGTGAACATGGTCTGCATTGATTGTGTTTGGTTGACAGCCAGACCTCCTTCCCACCCACCCACCCACCCAGTCAGTTATCCCACCATGGAACGTGCTTGCATTGCAGGGAGTGTAAGTTGTCTCTCAGGATGTCAGTCAGAGGTGTCCTGCTGTTTGTTGGTGCACAGTTGGCAGCAGGGCCTTGTGCTCCCCGCAGCAGTAGCCAGTGTCAGCCATCTTGTGAGTCCTTCTCCACTCCCTGTGATGTGAGCATGGTTCAGGGTGGTGTTGATGGGCCAGTTGTGAGGCTGAGCAATGTCTGTGACTACGACTCCCATCATGCTATTGCCTCCACCCCCTTCCCAGCATGCCCATGCTTCCTTCCTTTTGACTCTGCTTCCCTGTGGGGTGGGCTGGCTGTGCTGACAGGATGGCTGGGAGTGTTGTCCTGGCAGTTGTTTGGCTAAGAGTCCCAAGAGTGTCCCTGTGCTTCACACAACATAACCCAGGGTGGTGGTGCTTTGTGGGATCTTGTGTTAGGATGGAGGGCATTGCATTCTACCAGGTGGGTACTGTGGAGTTTGTGTTGGGGGGGGGGTGTGAGGGGAGGTGCTGGTGACTATGGTCAGTGCTGCAAGTCCCCCTTCCCACCCAGCCAGCCGGATATCCCACCATGGAACGTGCTTGCATTGCAGGGAGTGTAAGTTGTCTCTCAGGATGTCAGTCAGTGGTGTCCTGCTGTTTGTTGGTGCACAGTTGGCAGCAGGGCCTTGTGCTCCCCACAGCAGTAGCCAGTGTCAGCCATCTTGTGAGTCCTTCTCCACTCCCTGTGATGTGAGCATGGTTCAGGGTGGTGTTGATGGGCCAGTTGTGAGGCTGAGCAATGTCTGTGACTACGACTCCCATCATGCTATTGCCTCCACCCCCTTCCCAGCATGCCCATGCTTCCTTCCTTTGACTCTGCTTCCCTGTGGGGTGGGCTGGCTGTGCTGACAGGATGGCTGGGAGTGTTGTCCTGGCAGTTGTTTGGCTAAGAGTCCCAAGAGTGTCCCTGTGCTTCACACAACATAACCCAGGGTGGTGGTGCTTTGTGGGATCTTGTGTTAGGATGGAGGGCATTGCATTCTACCAGGTGGGTACTGTGGAGTTTGTGTTGGGGGGGGGTGTGAGGGGAGGTGCTGGTGACTATGGTCAGTGCTGCAAGTCCCCCTTCCCACCCAGCCAGCCGGATATCCCACCATGGAACGTGCTTGCATTGCAGGGAGTGGAAGTTGTCTCTCAGGATGTCAGTCAGTGGTGTCCTGCTGTTGGTTGATGTGCAGTTCCCAGCATGCCCTTGTGCTCCCCACGACACAGCAACAGTGTCAGACATCTTTGATGGGCCTTTCTACTCTCTGTGGGATGTGCATGCGTGAGTGTGAGCTTGCTGGGCCATGTGGTGGGGGATGTAGAGCTGTGACTACGACTCCCATCATGCTATTGCCTCCACCCCCTTCCCAGCATGCCCATGCTTCCTTCCTTTTGACTCTGCTTCCCTGTGGGGTGGGCTGGCTGTGCTGACAGGATGGCTGGGAGTGTTGTCCTGGCAGTTGTTTGGCTAAGAGTCCCAAGAGTGTCCCTGTGCTTCACACAACATAACCCAGGGTGGTGGTGCTTTGTGGGATCTTGTGTTAGGATGGAGGGCATTGCATTCTACCAGGTGGGTACTGTGGAGTTTGTGTTGGGGGGGGGTGAGGGGAGGTGCTGGTGACTATGGTCAGTGCTGCAAGTCCCCCTTCCCACCCAGCCAGCCGGATATCCCACCATGGAACGTGCTTGCATTGCAGGGAGTGTAAGTTGTCTCTCAGGATGTCAGTCAGTGGTGTCCTGCTGTTTGTTGGTGCACAGTTGGCAGCAGGGCCTTGTGCTCCCCACAGCAGTAGCCAGTGTCAGCCATCTTGTGAGTCCTTCTCCACTCCCTGTGATGTGAGCATGGTTCAGGGTGGTGTTGATGGGACAGTTGTGAGGCTGAGCAATGTCTGTGACTACGACTCCCATCATGCTATTGCCTCCACCCCCTTCCCAGCATGCCCATGCTTCCTTCCTTTTGACTCTGCTTCCCTGTGGGGTGGGCTGGCTGTGCTGACAGGATGGCTGGGAGTGTTGTCCTGGCAGTTGTTTGGCTAAGAGTCCCAAGAGTGTCCCTGTGCTTCACACAACATAACCCAGGGTGGTGGTGCTTTGTGGGATCTTGTGTTAGGATGGAGGGCATTGCATTCTACCAGGTGGGTACTGTGGAGTTTGTGTTGGGGGGGGGTGTGAGGGGAGGTGCTGGTGACTATGGTCAGTGCTGCAAGTCCCCCTTCCCACCCAGCCAGCCAGCCAGATATCCCACCATGGAACGTGCTTGCATTGCAGGGAGTGTAAGTTGTCTCTCAGGATGTCAGTCAGTGGTGTCCTGCTGTTTGTTGGTGCACAGTTGGCAGCAGAGCCTTGTGCTCCCCACAGCAGTAGCCAGTGTCAGCCATCTTGTGAGTCCTTCTCCACTCCCTGTGATGTGAGCATGGTTCAGGGTGGTGTTGATGGGACAGTTGTGGGGGGGGGCAATATGTGTGAGTGCGACTCCCATGATGCTATTGGCTACACTGACTTGGCCAGCATACACAGAATTCCTTCCTTTGAGTGGTCTTCACTGTGTGTTGGTGTTGTTGTGGTGGCTACATGTGTGGATGTGTGTGTTAGTTCTATTTGTGCCACTGCCTAGCTGTAGTTGTGGTTGTGTTTGTACATGTGTTGGCACAGTTGGATGTGACTTTTTTGATGGCATGTGTTGTGTTTATCTGACTGACATACACATTTTGGGATGATTCTGTTCTAGTTGCTGTGTAATTGCTATGAGTGCATGGTTTGACTCTCCCCTTGACAGTGATGTGTGTGTTTTGTGGCAGTTTATTGTGTACATTTGTTGTGTACTCACCAGGCTCTGGGATGTCCTCTAGTCCATATACGCTCACTGGCGGAAGGATGGCCCGCACCTTCTCCTCCCAGGGCCTGAGGTATACTGGCTTGGCAGGAGGGCCACTGCCGGTGTATTGGCTCAGGTGGTAGTCTTTCTTGAGCAGCTCCCGGACCCTCCTGCGCACGTCATACCACCTGTTCTGGATGTCGGTCTTTGTGCGCCGACATGGTGATTGGGCGTTCACCCTGTTGATGATCCTCTCCCACATCTTGGTTTTCTGCGACATGGGGGTCTGTTGGACCAGAGTGCCAAACAGCTGTGGCTCCACCCTGAGGATCTCGTCTACCATGACTTCCAATTCACTATCTAGGAACTTGGGATTCTTCTTGGGGGGCATGGTGATGGGTGGTGATAGTGGGTGCTGTGTGTGTTGGTGTGCAGGTGAGGGTGTGTGGGTGTGTGTTGTGCTGGGTGTATGTGAGGTAGGTATTTGTTGGTGTGCTGCTGGTGTGTGGCTTGTGTGAGGGATGAGCTGTGGGTGTGTGGTTGCTTTCTCTTGGGTGCTGGCAGTGGAATGGCATTTGCAAAGGCTCATGGTAGTGATTTGTGTCCTTTATATAGGTGGAGTTGTTGGTGTGTCTTTGTTCTCTGTCCCCACCCCCCAGTATTTATTGGCTTGGTAATTGCTTGTTTGGCCTTTTTTTGGTTGATTTTTCCTTTGTGCTGTTTGTGTATGTTGGAAACGTTCTTGTGACCGAGTCGGACCCTGCATTGGTCTCGTACGGTGTTTTCCGTTTCGTTCACGCTGTGTTTGTGCAGTTTTGTATGCTGCGTACGCGTCGGTCGCGGTGTATTGTGTTGCTTCGGCTCGGTTTTGTATGCGTGTCGGTCGTACGGCTTGTCCTCCGTCCGACTCGGTCGTGTTTTTCGCGCCTTGCATCGTACTTTGCAGGTTGGAGTTGGCGGGTACGATTCGGTCGGATTTGTTCCGGGTGCGTGTCGGTCGGTTGGATTCGCGTGTTTTTCCGGCCGGATTGCTATTTTCCGAGCGGGTCGGTCGGTCGGCTTGGTTTCCTGACGTGTCGGTCGGATTTATCGCGGCTTGCATCGTACTTGGCGTGTCGGGCGCCACTGGTACGTGTCGGTCGGTATTTTTTCCGGATCCGAGTCGGTCGGTGCTTTTTCCGGCCCGAATCGGAATCGACCCCTATGTCTGTTGGGCTAAAGAGGCTGCAAAAACAAAGAAATTGACAGGGACTTGGGTTTGCCAAATGTGGAGATTAGTTGGTTTTGCCAGACAGGGTTAAAGTTTCATCAGCTACTGCCTTTGGTTGAAACCATTGTGGATTCCCAAGCTCCTCATCTCATGATTGTGCACTGTGGTGGCAATGACCTTGGCACATTGACTGGGGTAGGGTTGGAAATCCTAATGAAGGATATCTTTGCGGAACTGATGTCGCTTTTTTCCCACACTGTCTTGGTGTACTCTAATATATGCCTAAGACAGAAATGGAAGTGGTCAAATCAATTCTGTCCACAGATTGACAAAGCCAGGAAACATGTTAATAAAACAGTTTCTGCTTTCCTCGGGGACCATAATATGGGCTCTATCTATATCAACAATCTGCGTTTTGACATGCATGGAATGTATAGAAGTGATGGAGTTCACTTTACAGATGAAGGGAACAGAGTGTTTCTAAGCAACCTAAAACTGCATACAGTCTTATCTGTAGCTGTCTTATAAGCACTCGCAACATAAAGCTCTTGTCAGAGCCACTCAAGAGGCTAAAATGTTGTTCATTTTCTCGCCAAATATTTTTTTTTCAGAATTTTTGAACTTTGCGACAACATCGCGATGATCGCGATCACGTCGCGAAATCAGAAAATAAAAGCAGGCATTCAACGACCACCACCACATTCAAAAATTTTAACTTAAAAAATTCTAACTATTGCAGTACACACATTACTAACTTAAAGAACATGTTTGTACACATATATTTGTAGTAACTTTAAAAAAAACTGTGTTTGAACCCTACTTCTCATTTTTGCGATCCCGCCGAAAGTCGCGATGGCTCCGGTAACCGCGGTGATCGTGCCTTTTTTAGGGTGTGCAAAACACATATATGCACACATTTTACAGTATTTTAGACACTAGGGGTTTATTACTGCACTTTTTAAAGTCATATTTTTGTAGGGAGTTTGGATAAAAACAACCATTTAAACCGATTTCCAGTTTTTGCGGTGACACTGGGCGTTGCGATGATATCGTAGTCACGGTCACCGTGAATACGTCGCAAAATGACAAAACAAATGCAGGCATTCAATTGCCACCACCACATTCAAAATTTAAAACTTTGAAATGAATTATAACCAATACACTAAACACATTACTATCTAAAGGACTGTATAATAGCATGTACAACTCCCTTAATATCTCCATAACACAGTGCACAACTTTTTCACTGTAATTGATGACTGCATGCATCACTGTATCAGTAAGTCTCTCATTCACTGTATAAGTATTTGAGGGGATCTGTGAGACGGTGCATTAGTCTATCAATACTTCTGTAACGAAATGTGTGACTGCCTCAGTGCCTCTATGAGTGGGTGCATCAGAGTCACAATGGATATGTGATTGATTGCGTAAGTCTCTCACACAATCTGTGAGTGGGTGCATGAGTGCCTTTGTGCATTTGTAAGTAAGTATATGACTGACTGGATCTGTGAGTGGATACATGAGTGTCTAAGGGGTGTCTGAATGGGTGAGTGAGTGAGTGCATGAGTGTCTGAGTGAATCTGTGAGTGAGTACATAAATTTCTCAGTGGGTCGGAGACTGGAAGCATGAGTATCTGACTGGTTCTGTAAGTGGGTGCGTGGGTCTGTGAGTGCAACTGTGCCTAGGTACACGAGTCTCTGAGTGTATAACTAACTAGGTGCATAGGTCTCTGAGTGGGTCTATGAGTGGCTGTGTGAGTGACTGTATGAGTGTGTGAGTGTCTGAGTAGGTCAGTGAGTAGATGTATGAGTATCTGAGTGGATCTGTGAGTGAGTGTATTAGTGTCTCAATGGATCTGTGAGTGACTGCATAAGTCTCTGAGTAGGTGAGTGAATGGGTGCTTGCATGAGTGTCTGAGTGGGTCTGAGACTGGGATTGCGAGTGTCTGGGTGGGTCTGTGAGTGGATGCATAAGCCTTGACTGGATGAGTGCATGGGTGCGTGTATATCTGAGTGAGTTTGTGAGTGGGTGTCTAAGTTTCTGAGTGTATGAGTGAGTGAGTGACTGAGTCCATAAGTCTCTGAGAGGGTCTGTGACTGAGTGTGTGAGTGACTGTATGGGTCTGTGAGTGAGTGTAAGAGTCTCTAAGTCTGTATGAGACTGTATGCATAAGTGTATGACTGAGTCTCTAAGTACTTGCATGAGTCTCTGAGTGGGTATGCACATGGGTGCGTGACTCTCCAACTATGTAAGTGGGTGCATAGGTACCTGAATGGGTATGTGAGTGAGTGCATCAGTACCTCAGTGGGTATGTGACTAGATGTATAAGTGTGTGAGTGGATATGTGAATAGGTGTATAAGTGTCCAAGTGAGTTTGTGAGTGCGCACATGAGTGTGTGACAGTGACCAGCGAGTGTGTTCAAATATATATATATTTTTATATTTTCACTAATATTTACTATGTCTTCGCGATATTCACAACTTCTCCACAACAGTACACGGGGGTGGCGCTGGCGGTCGCGTCGTCGTCATAAATATCGCGCACAATGAAAAAAATCAATTTTGGACACATAACTTGTGTCACTAACACACCCCTTTCACAAACATGGGGTCAGAGTTTCTCCACCTTGACCCCTTATGTTAGCTTTCACACAAAATTTCAGCCCCAGGAACCATTCCCAGATGATAAAAGGTTGCGCCAGCCAATCAGAGCATTCCTTTTGGCGCGTGCATTCACCATTCGTTGTGAAACCGCTGCGAAACATCCGCGGCCAGAGATATATCTATACATTTCGGCTTAAATTTCTCAAAAACTACTGGATGGATTTGCACCAAATAACAAAAAGCACAATCTGTGTAACAACATCTCCCTTTCTGCCAAATTTGGTGTAATTCAGTCCAGCGGTTCGGGCTATAAGTTTGACAACACGTTACTATTGGAATTAACATTACAAACGCACCCTTTTTTTACGCCTCTATTTCTTGGTCCCCACTGCACAGATCACCCCCAAACTTTCCATGACAACCAGAACCTACTTTGACATTTTTTGGGAAATTTTCATGAAGATTGGTCAAATGACGTCAATGTTATAGCCAAGTCAAAAAAGCTTTTCCTATGGAAATTAGGTCCTAACTATAACTACCTACTGGCGACTGCCAGTAGGTTATATATATATATATATATATACACACACACAATACTCTCACTGGTCAAAGAGTAAGCCACACCCACCGATGGAGTCACACACAAACAACACAGGAACAGCTGGATGCTTTTCAATCCTTTATTCATGGATACAACACTGATCATCAGGACACCAACGTGTTTCGGCTTATGCCTTCAACTGGGCAACCCTGATTACCACAACCCAGGTGATTTTAAAGCAGTCCTTTGTTCATTGCACTTCCCATTCTGCAAGCACTAGACCATTGTACAACATCTTGTGTGACCCAACCCGGCCGCCATGACAGTTACAAACATTGAAATAAATATCAGCTCGTAACTTTGAAATACTCTTTAGACGTCTACTACATTTATTGTTACATATTGTAAATTACAATCCCCTCGATGATACAATAATGCAATCAATTAAGATACCCCATGTGTGCAAATACGGTAAAGTGCAGTTTTTAAAAAAAGTTCATTTTCACATATACATTTCATAATGATTCAAAGATAAAAAAAATGTGCTCTGTTTTCTCAGAACTGAGAAAACTTAGCATAAAAGTGCAGGATTTTTTAAATATTCGTGGTTGCAATGATTTGTGTGGGACTAGATTTAACATAACAGCCTTATAATTCATTGTTATTGCATCTCACATACTCATAATACACAGGTCTGACATATTGTATTGTGCAAATACACTAAAGTACAATTAGGAATCCAACTATAGATGTCATATAAAATTGTCAATTTCAGAGTCAAACACACTTCAATGTCCAATTGGCATGTGCAAACTATGCATAAGGTGCAGGGAAATCTATAAATAAAACATATATTTTCCAATAGTTCTCGTCTGGCTGGCATCTCGTAGAAACCTGCTAGTCCTCATGTGACACAGATAGTACATTTCATGAATATTTTAGCGTATTATCAAGCTATATATTCAGCATTAATGCGTCATGTAGACACAATTGTCTACAGAGCGCTGCAATCCAACACTGATGTTGTCATGGTTATCGAGGCTGTTTTCACAATAGGTCATTATTGGGTCACACAACAATATAACAATTGTATAGTTGGTCAAGTAAAGTGCATAGGGCATAGTACAAGTAAAAGTGCTATTGCAACAAAGGAACATCCACATAAAAGTGCATCTCATCAATGTAAAAAAAATATATGTATATAAAAAATCACCATAGCCACATTAAAACTTATAAACAATCTCTAAGCTCAGCACTTATTCCTCTTGTAACTCCACTTATATTTTCTCACAGGACCACCACAATATGCATACTTTTCATCTCATTTTCTATATCAAATCTGCAATCAAGTAATTGTTCATACAGTGTCATGTGTCATAAACAGGGGGGATGTTTCTTAACAATGCTATGGTCCACATCCAGACAATTCTTGATACTGCTTCTTTTTCCATCTCTGTTACTCTAGCTCTCAGATGTGCACATGTAACTCGACATCCAGATTGTGTCCCTATGGTTTTGTACTTCCCAAAATAATAATCATTTTGGATTCACACCTCAGGAGCCCGAGTACTCTGTTTCCTTTGTGTGAATGGGCCTTGATATGTTTAATCCCATAATATTGTAGGATGTCAGGTTCCCTTGGTGTACTTCCCAAAAGTGTTTTGCCATGGAATAGGTCCGTCTTATCTTAATGTTTTATGTCCCTTATATGTTGTAAAATTCAAATATTCACTTTATTCACAGAGCTCCCCACATATCGCCTCTGGCAACCACATTTGAGGACATAAACTACATATTCACTATCACATGTAATTCTTTCTTTGATAGTGCATGCTCTTCCTTCAAAAGTGTCTAATTATGTTTTGTTGATGCTAACATTTCATGCTTTGCAGCTATTACACTTTTTTAACCCCAGGGTATTTTTTGGCTAGCCATTCTGTTCCTTCCCCATCAACAAACATGGATTGTGTCAAAATATCACCTAGTGACAAGGCCTTGCAATATGTGATATTTGGATGCAGGCCAAGATGGGCCTTGAGATATTCATCATGTTGTTACACATGCCAATTACGGGTCAAAAGAGAGCAAATTCGATGGAGTTCATTGTTATACTCTATAAAGAATCGTGTAACTTTGTCCTCTGATCTTGGATCATGTGTCGAATCTTTCCTTCTATTATGTTCTTTAGTAAAAAGCAATTAATCTCTATTTTTCAAAGATACCCTTGGATATGCTTCCTGTAGAATTTTATCAGGATATCCTCTTTCCAGGAATCAATGTATCATGGCCTTGGCTTCATTTTGGTACACGGCTTTTGTGGAGCAAATTCTACAAGCTCTAAGTAGCTGACTATAGGGTATGCTCCATTTGAGAGCTGTGGGGTGCCCGCAGTTTTCATGTAAAATCGATTTACATGATGTCTCCTTGCGGAATACGGTGGTCTGATTTAGTCTGGGACCTTCATTGAACACCAGGACACCAACACTTTTCGGCTTATGCCTTCAACTGGGCAACCAATATATATATACACACACATATACATACATACATACATATATATATATATATATATACATATACATACATACATATATATATATATATATATATACATATACATATATATATACAGCATAATTCCCCAACCGGATCAGATTGAGGAGCCAGCACTCGTTGTCGTGAGGGTTCTCTTGTTTATTGCATGGATTCCAGCAAACACATGGACTCAACAGGGACGCGTTTCAGCAGACAAGCTGCCTTTCTCAATATATATATATATGTATGTACAGACACATATATATGTATATATATATATATTTATATATATATATATATATATATATATATATATATATATATATATATATATATATATATATGTATATATATATATAAATATTCATTGAAAAAACCATAGGTTTCAGGCACGTTATAGTTAGAAATTAGCATTTAAAAAACCTTACAAATTCACTGAAAAAACCATAGGTTTTAGGGACAGTTATAGTTAGTTGGACATTGCACTCGTACAAAACCCGTGAAATTCCCCGTTATAGTTAGTTCAGGTAACTATAACTCGCGCCCCGCAATGCACTGCTGATGACGTCACATATTACATCACTCATGACATGGTCAGTGACATCACTGATGACATCACTGATGACATCTCAAATGACATCACTGATGACATCACTGATGACATCATCCAGTGACTGTGTGTTTCTGTAAAGTTTAAATATGTTTAATATATATAGGGAAAGGCGTATTGAAGAATGAGTGGGTGTATAAGTGTCTGAATGGATGATTTAGTAGTGAGTGACTGACTCTACAAGTGAGTGATTAAACGTATCTTACTGAATGCATGGGTTAGTGACTAAACTGTGTGAATGTCTGTATCCGTCTGTTTGTTGGTGTGTAAGTGGATGCATGGATTTGCGAATAGCTACATGAGTGTCTATATGGGTATTGATTGGTTCTCTGAGTATCTGTATGGCTGCCTGAGTGTTTGTGTGGGTGGGGTGTGTGTGACTCTGTACATAGATGTGTGAGTGGGTGATTCACTGGGTGCATGATTTCAAGAGTGCATCTGTGATGGACTGCTTGGGTGGGTGAGTGTGTGTAACAGTGTGTTAGTGAGTGAATGTATGTCCCAGTGGTACATGTGTGAGTAACTACGTATGTGAAAGGCAGTATATATGTGTGTTGGAGTATATAAATACCTATAAGCGAGAGTGTGTGATTGTGATAGTGACTGTATGGATGAGTGTGTGCTTGTATCAGAGATTGTATAAGAGCGTAAGAATGTGCTAGTATTTGTATGAGTAAGTGTGTATAACTGTATAGGTGAGTAAATGGGTGTGTGCTTAATTTTTTGCATGACTGACTAGGTGTGTCAGTACCTCTATGGATGAGTGGCGGTGTGTGAGTGTTTATATAGGTGTATGAGTGCATATAATAGTCCTGTACTGAGTGACTATAAGTATGAGTGACTGTACGGGTGAGTGAGTAGATGTGTGTGTAGACCTAAGAATCAGTGAGTGTGTATATAGTAATTGGTGTTGGAGTGTCTATGGTTTTGACAATGGCAGTCTGTAATTTACAGTGGGTGTATCAAAAGTTATATTAGGGTGTGAGAAGATGCATCAAATTATCACATGGATGATGTCATCAGTGATGTCATCAGTGATGTCATTTGAGATGTCATCAGTGATGTCATCAGTGATATCACTGACCATGTCATGAGTGATGTAATATGTGACGTCATCAGCAGTGCATTGCGGGGGCGCGAGTTATAGTTACCTGAACTAACTATAACGGGGGAATTTCACGGGTTTTGTAGGAGTGCAATGTCCAACTAACTATAACTGTCCCTAAAACCTATGGTTTTTTCAGTGAATTTGTAAGGTTTTTTAAATGCTAATTTCTAACTATAACGTGCCTGAAACCTATGGTTTTTTCAGTGAATTTCAAAGGTTTTTTAAATGCTAATTCCTAACTATAACATGTCTGAAACCTATGGTTTTTTTCAGTGAATTTCAAAGGTTTTGTAAATGACAATTTTTAAATGTATTAATTGTTATATTTATTTTTTTGATACTGATTTACTACATTTTTTTAAACTATTTATTTTTAGATATTTTATTTTTTAAATACATTGTAATTACATTATACATTACATTACAAAATATACTTTCTCAGAATGAATTACTTTAGTTTAAATACTTTGCAAATAGGCAATAGACTTTTAAGTACAGTAGTTACAGTTGTTGCAATGGGCAACACAATTTCAAACACAATGCAACATTGAGCTCAATGTGAATTTCAAGTTAAATGCAATTAGTTACTTTATGGATTACTTTTCTAACCACAGGACTGGATCCTAGATTCAGTCCTGGGACATCTCCTGTAAACAGTTGAGTAAAAGCGTTTTTGTTACAGTAGTGATTTTTAAGGAATATTATTGTATTTTAAAAGTTGACACAGAAACTTTTTCACATAGAATCACCAGTGCTATCCTATGGGAGAAAATTCACTTAGCAGGTAAGTAGTGTTATCGTTACTTTTTCTTACTCAGTGGTGGATCTTGGATCCAGCACTGGTGCATCTCCTGTAAACAGTTGAAAGAATGCGTTTAAGTCATACAGGCGATTTTTAAGGAATATTTGTAGTTTGTGAAAATCAACACTTTGAAACTTTTCTGCTGAAAACCAGACAATGGATTCCTATGGAAGGAAATACAAGTTACTGGTAAATACGGTTAGAATTACTTTTCAGGGTCAGTGCTGGGCTAAAAGATGCAGCACTGGGTTCTCTCCTGATAACAGGTGAGTAAATCGGAATTCGTAGTTCGGCTGATTTTAGAGGAATATTATAAAGTTCCAAAACTCCACACTTAGAAGAATTTCCAAGTGAAACCAGTCAATGTTAGCCTATGGAAGGAAATTCAAATTACTGATAAGTGCGGTTAAAATTACTTTTCAGGATCAGTATTGGGCTCAAAGATGCAGCACTGAGGTCTCTCCTGATAACAGGTGAGTAAATCGGAATTCGTAGTTCGGCTGATTTTAGAGGAATATTTGTATGTTACAAAAATCGACACTTAGAAACTTTTTCTGCAAAAAGCAGGCAATGATATGCTATGGAAGGAAATTCAAGTTACTGGTAAGTACGGTTAAAATTACTTTTCAGGATCAGTACTGGGCTGAAAGATGCAGCACTGAGGTATCTCCTGATAACAGGTGAGTAAATCGGAATTCGTATTTCGGCTGATTTTAGAGGAATATTATAAAGTTCCAAAACTCCACACTTAGAAGAATTTCCAAGTGAAACCAGTCAATGTTAGCCTATGGAAGGAAATTCAAGTTACTGGTAAGTACGGTTAAAATTACTTTTCAGGATCAGTACTGGGCTCAAAGATGCAGCACTGAGGTCTCTCCTGATAACAGGTGAGTAAATCGGAATTCGTAGTTCGGCTGATTTTAGAGGAATATTTGCACAATGGTGAAGGGAGGGGGCGGGGCCTGAGGTGACATCTGTGCAAACGCGCCCCGTGGCGCGTTTTAAGTTGGGGGATTAAGTCCCCTTGAATCAGGAGGGTCCCTGGGGTCCAACTAGCCCACCCTGTACCTCCAGTATGCGCCAGGGAGCTGCGTTGCTGAGAGGTGTTCAGAGGCCACGCCCCTTTTTGCACCTCTCTGCAACGCAGCTCTGTGGCGCTTTCTGGATGTACCTGGTGGGCTAGTTGGCCCTCAGGGACCCTCAGGATTGAAGGGGATTTCATTCCCCATCTTAAAATGCGCCACGGGGCCTGTTTGCACACATGTCACCTGAAGCCCCGCCCCTCCCTTCACCACTGTGCAAACGCGCCCCGTGGCGCGTTTTAAGTTGGGGGATTAAGTACCCTTGAATCCTGAGGGTCCCTGGAGTCGAACTAGCCCACCATGTACCTCCAAAAGCGCCACAGAGCTGCGTTGCAGAGAGGTGTATAAAGGGGCGTGGCCTCTGTACACCTCTCTGCAACACAGCCCCTGGCGCATACTGGAGGTTCCTGGTGGGCTAGTTGGCCCCAGGGACCCCAGTATTCAGGGGAATTACTTCCCTTCTTAAAACGCGCCATGGGGCGCGTTTTCACACTGCTGCAGGGAGGGGGCGGAGCCTCCGGCACAATGCCGTTTTTTTTTTTCCGTTTTTTTTTTTCCTTTTTTTTTATGGGAGGGGGCTGCATGTCCCCCTTTCCTCTGCCACTTTTGGCCCCGGGGACCCCATCCCCGGGGCCTGAGCATTTTTTTTTTTTTTAAACGGGAAGGGGGCCGCGTGGCCCCCCCTTCCCTGGGCCTCTATTGGCCCCGGGGACCCCATCCCCCGGGGCATGCCCTCTTTTTTAAATTAAAAAAAAAAAATATTTGGAGGGGGGCTGCGTGGCCCCCCTCCTCAGGCCATTTAAGGCCCCGGGGACCCCATCCCCCGGGGCCTGGCCTCTCGTTGGAGACTGTGGGGGGTCCCCAATCCCCACACAGTCCCAGCCGGCTCCCCGCCTCCTGTGGGAGCCGACATTGCTTTTCCACATGGGGAGCAGCTAACATGCTGCTCCCCGTGTGGAAAAGCAATTGGGTTTGCATTTTGAAAGAGAGAGCAGGTTTCTTGCTCTCTCTTTCTAAATGCAAACCAAGTTTGCTATGACAGGACGGGAGCCGCGATGCTCCCGTCCTGTCATAGCAAACTACAGTGTCCCGGGGGTAGGCACCCCGGGACACTGCAGGAGCCGGCCCTGGAGGGTGGTGGTCCCCAGGGCCATCACTGGCTCCAGGAGGGGGCCGCGCGGCCCCCTCCCAACTTGTTCAAAGCCCCGGGGAGGTGGTGGTCCCCGGGGCTCTGGGGTCCGTAACGGACCCCCATACCCCATATTTAAATCTTTAGTGCCCCGGGAGGTGGCGGTCCCGGGCGTGTGGGGGCTGGAGCCCCCACACAGGTTTTTAAAATAAAAAAAAAGCCCCGGGGTGGCGGTCCCGGGGCAGCGGGAGGCGCACAGCCCTCCCGCCATCATTTTTTTTATAAAGCCCCGGGGGGTGGCAGTCCCCGGGGCTTGGGGGGCCTTAGAGGTCCCCCCATAAACAATAAACCCACCCCCCGCATGCCCCCGGGACTTGGGCCTCCCGGGGGCAAATTTGCATCAAAGCGCGGGAGACCGCGCTTCGATTTTTTTTTTTTCGGCAGGATCCGCGCACCCTGAGCGCATCCTGCCGATTTTTTAAAAATAAATAAATGCTTTTTTCTGCCCAGGGGGTCCTTGTGGGACCCCCTGAGCAGACCTAGGGGGTCAGGGTGTTTCAACCCTGCCCCCTTTGTGCATTTTGCGCACTTGTTTCTTTTTTTTTTTTGGCAGGATCCGCGCACCCTGAGCGCATCCTGCCGATTTAAAAAAAAAAAAATGCTTTTTCTGCCCAGGGGTCCTTGTGGGACCCCTGAGCAGACCTAGGGGGTCAGGGTGTTTCTACCCTGCCCCCTTTTGCGCTTTGCGCACTTGTTTCTGTCCCTCAGTTCTACCGAGGGACAAAATGGCTGCCAACACTTCCTGATTTGGAGTGTTGACAGCCAATTAGCATGCAGCTCGTGATCGGGAGGGTGCGCGAATCCGACGCGGCCATAGATATATATGTGATTTTCCTTTTGATTTTCACAGGAACTACTGAACGGATTTACACCATTTAACAAAAGGGTTCTTTCTGAACCAAGAACTACCTCTTTGCCAAATTTGGTGTAATTCCGTTCAGCAGTTCGGGCTGTAGCCGTGGCTAAAGTTTCCTATGGGAAAATGAATGGGGAAAACACGTTTTGGGACCCCCCTTTTTTCTCGGCCCCCGCTTGACGAATCACCCCGAAACTTTCAGGGTAGGAGCGGACCGGAGCGGGCCATAAAGTTTGAAAATTTCGCGAAGATTCGTCAACCGACGCAAGAGTTATTTCAAATAGAATGTTGCGGATTTCCTATGGAAAATATGTCCTAACTATAACTATCTACTGGCGACCGCCAGTAGATAATGTATATATATATATATACTCACCAGTTATGGTTAACTATAACTCATGTCCCCTCCATGCTCAGAATTGTCATCAATGATGTCATTTCAGATGTCACTTTGATATTATCAATGATGTATTAGAATATGTCATGAGTAATGTATAATGTGAGGTAATAAGCAGTGCATGGCTAGGGCATGAGTTACTCATCCCTGAACCCCAAAACTCCTTTTTGCCCAGATAAACTACCTATTCCAGAGCTCTAAAGTCTCCTTACTACCCCTATGCACTGTCCATCCCTGTGCCATAAAAACTCATTACTACCCCAATAGACACTACAAAAATGTAAACCATATACCATACACCAGTTTATCAAAATAAATGCTAAAAAAATAATTACCTATTTTTTATTAATTTCTTTAAATATAATTTACATTTAAAGAAGTAATAGTACATTTGTTTTCCTCATAATTGATTACGTTTAATTTTAAATTACTGTAGAATTCTTTAACATTGAAACCTTTTAGCTGCTCAGTCATTTCCTACCCCAGTGCAGAACCCTTTTTTTGATGTTTGGTGCTGTTTTCACTTGGACCTTCATAACGTTTTTCCCCACAAAAGTTATCCAGGCCAAATTTGCATTCTTTTACCACACATGTTGTTTATTGTAAAGGTTTCATAGTTTATACATCCCACTTAAGGGAACAGAGAACATAGGAAAAATATAGCAACATTTTGTTTTTTATTGGAAAAATTGAAAACGTCTGTGTGCAAGAAAGCCTGTTTTTTCCCTTTGAAATAGCATCAACAAAATGTTTGCTGTGCTATGATCACCTTCTTCCAAGCTTTGAAGAACAAACAGAGTTGTTAAACAAAACCATTTTTTTGCACTTTTTGCCTTTTTCTTTCTATTAGTCTGTTTTTCCAAGTGTCTTTAAGGGTTCAATCTACATGCAGTTTGTGATGGAAACAGCTGTGAAACCCATGGGTGAACCAAGAAGGCTATAAATATATGAACACTAGGTGTTCCAAATTCAGCATCAGGTCATTTGTGTAGATTGCTCGTGGTTTTCCAAAATAAACTAATTGTTGAAATTAAAAATAATGAAAATATGTAAGAAAATATAGCAATTGGCAACAGCATTTTAATCTGCAATCCTTGGCCTTGATGGCCAATTTACAAACGTATCTTACTGTTACATCCATCAACCCCTTCTCGCCACTGGGATATAAACTCTTTATTGGATGCTGCGAACACATGATACCCAGAGTTATCGTTATACAAGCAGTAAAGAGAGTAATTCGTTGTGATTTTTTTCTTTGGTCTTTAATCCGAATCGCCCAGCCAACACGTGTTTCGTCGACAGGGGAAGACCCCACGACTTCTTCAGGGCTAAAACAATATGATAGTAATTATATCAAAATACATTCACATGTAAACATGTAAGATATGGTGAACACATTTCACCACTGAGTGGAAACCCAAAAGGATAAGTGTGGAAATGCAAGACTTAATTCAGTATATCTTCAAACATCAAATATACCCGTGCAGCAGTTCCTCTGTTGTTAACAGGGTGACATCAGCTCGTGCGGAAAACACTCCAGAGTATATAACGTATATAGTAGTGTTCTCAAATGAGGTATTTGATAACGTAGTACCCCCTGTCCCTAGTACGAACTGTGATATATTTAAGCAATCCTAAGTCGTTGAGCCACAGCTCCTATCCAGTGAGTGGCAATATATCAAAGCAGGCAACTGCCTTCTCACCCCCTGTGCAAACAGATATTAAGTAATCCACACCATGCAGTATCGTGTCAAAGACACAAGTATTCATCCAAGTTATCATGAAGGCTCCCTACCTGTCAGGCTCTCTTATTTCTTATTACTATGTCCTAAGAATGGGATTGAGAGTGCCCAGTATTATTGATGAGACAATATTATTATAGCATCATAATGGCTTGACAATACTAGAGTTATGCATATTATGTAGTGTCCCTTACCTCTCCGCCGATTCTACATTCCGACCCGGCTGGTCTAATATATGTATAATTCTTTTTTTAAGTACACCAATCTTCCTTCAAGCAATCCCTTTTGAGCAAAAGGCTATAGTTATCCAAAAACTATATTTATCCAAAAACTATAATCCAAAACCCAACCACGGGCCCGATTCACAGAACTAACTTAAGACAAAATCCTAAACTTACTACCATTTTGGTATTTACAGAAGGCACTTACTCATTTTGGTATTCACAGAAGGCACTTACCTTACTCATCAATGAGTAAGTGCCTTCAGAGAATACCAAAATGAGTAAGTGCCTTCTGTGAATACCAAAATGAGTAAGTGCCTTCTGTGAATACCAAAATGGTAGTAAGTTTAGGATTTTGTCTTAAGTTAGTTCTGTGAATCTGGCCCCATGTTTCTAGACATCCGAAATGAGCCCTTCCGTCTCACCTGTATTCTGGACTGGCGTTTCACCCGACTATGAGTGGTCTGGGCAAGAGACGCTGTTCGTGGTAAGTATCCGTTCTAATTTGTCCTGTCAAAATGATATAAAGCTCTATGTCAGCAAAGTCCCCGTAAGTACTTGCTTCTGCGGGAAGACATGCCCGGCTAGTCATTGATGATTGCCTTGCATGCGAGTACGCTATGAGTGGTGGTGGAATCCGTGCCGTGTTCATATTGTGAACCGCAAGTGGAAGAACATGACCCGGCTTTTTGGGCCCGAAAGGAGGCCTATGGAACGACTCGATTATATACTGGGGACGTTACATTGATGATTGCTTACTGGTATGGTCAGGAAACCCGGAGAAACTCATACAATTTTGTGACTTTTTGAACACTAACACCATGGACATCAAATTCACCTATCAGTATAGTGGGACAAACATTACATTTCTAGACATTGAACTTTATGTTAAGGACAACAAGCTTCACAGTAGATTACACATGCGAACCGACAGCATGCAACTCTGTATTACACGCTACAAGCGCACATCCACCTCACCAGATACAAGCAATTCCTTGTGGAGAGTTTACGAGAGCTAGGAGAAACTGTAGTGAGGATAAGGTGTTTCAATCATGTTTGGAGAGTATGAAGACAAGATTTAGTGTGAGGGGCTATGAGTCACGGAATATTGGAAAGGCTGAGCGTAGGATCCTGAAGACACAAAGACAGGATACATTGAAGGATAAAAATATGAACAAGCAACAAACACAATCAGTTAGGCTAGTAACTAATTACAATAGTCTGACGAAGACTCTGGTGAGGAGCATGAAGAAACATTGGGGTATACTAAAAGCGGACAGATCTCTGGATGACTGAACCACAGCAAGACCTCAGATAACATATAGGAAGGGCAGGACTCTTAGGTCTATCCTGAGCCCGAGCGTCCCGCAGAATAAGAGGGACATCAATTGGCTTACTCAACAGTCTTTGGGATTTCACAAATGTGGGGCGTGTGGGATCTGCAGATGGGCCTTAGACAATAAGAAGAAATTTGTGGGACATGACAATAGAGAATACACGATTAGACATAACTTAAACTGCAACTCCAGATTTGTAGTTTATATTATTGAATGTAAATGCAATTGCCTATATGTGGGGAGCACTATTAGGGCTTTGAAGGAGAGAATTGGAGAACATGCCACAGCGTTAAAACAACAGGATGAGAGACATCTAATGGCAATACATGCCATAGAATGTGGGGCACAAGGTCCTCATAAACAGTTTGCCTTCTACGGGATTAATCTAATGGCACAGAACCCTAGAGGTGGCAATAGGGAACTGAGACTCAGACGTGCGGAAGCAATATGGATAATGCGTCTTAAAACTGTCGAACAAAGTCTTAACATTGACCATGAGCTACAATATTTTCTTGGAGACTAAAACTGAGATTTACGCACAGCACAAATTTTGCTGAAATATGTTTGTGGTCACAATGGGGTTGGGAAAATTTCACAATATGTTGCTGTCTATTGATAACCATATAAGCGATAAACATATAACGGTTGTAACTGTATACTTAGGATGAGCAATATCAGGTTGGGTTGAATAAGTTCAGATGTTGATTCAATGTGGATATTATTGATCACTCATGTGGAATATGAATAGTGAGTATTACATGCGACAATACTCTCTTTTACATGTACTTGACTGGTACATGATATAATGAGCAGGACTCCTGTCCATCGCACTTGAGCTCATATAAGATATTGGGCGATATTGCTTTATCTAATTTTGAATACATGAAGGTTCCTGTTTATACTATGTTACAGAATGTAGTTATTGTAATTTTTATTTCAAATACATGAGGGCTCTTGTTTATATCATGTCAACAAATGGAAGTTCTGAATGTACTCTATAATTTATGGTCTTTGAGCATGACACCCGTCCATCGTACTCAATTCTAAAATAGATACTGTGTGATATTGTGTATTTTGTTTTAAACGTTCAAAATTATAAGTCACATATTGGGAGAATGTATTTGTACTGAAGCACCCACTATCGTATATGGGATATTGTACACGATACCCGTCTATGTCGCTTGAGTTCACTAAGGATACTGTAGGAAACTACATACTGTATTTTAAATATATAAAGGTTCCTGCTTGTTTTTGGCCAAGAAACACAAGTCACATACTGGGACAACATTTACTCGTGCTGAAGCGCTTGTTATCATATATGACGTAGTTTATGTGCACCGTAACATAATATACATGGGAGACGTGATAAAGGAACGCACGAGGAAGAGTAGAGAACGGTAACGTTCTAGTGTTTTGAGGAGTCGGACGTGTTCAAATACAGGGGCCGGGTCATATTCTTCCGCTTCTGGTTCACAATACGAATATATTCCACCATCACTCATCAGCGTACTCGCTTGCAAGGTAATCATCGATGACTAGCCGGGCATGGCTTCCAGCGGAAGCAAGTACTTACGGGGACTTTACTTACATAGAGCTTTATATACTTTTGACAGGACAAATTAGAACGGATACTTACCACGAACAGCGTCTCTTGCCCAGACCACTCATAGTTGGGTGAAACGCCGGTCCAGAATACAGGTGAGACGGAAGGGCTCATTTCGGATGTCTAGAAACATGGTTGGGTTTTGGAGTATAGTATTTGGATAAATATAGTTTTTGGATGAATGTAGCCTTTCGCTCAACAGGGATTGCTTGAAGGAAAATTGGTGTACTTCAAAGAAGAATTATATATATATTAGACCAGCCGGGTCGGAAGTAGAACCGGCGGAGCGGTGAGGGACACGACATAATATGCATAACTCTAGTATTATCGATAAATTATGATGCTATAAAAATATTGTCTCATCAATAATACTGGGCACTCTCAATCCCATTCTTAGAACATAGTGATAAGAAATAAGAGCCTTATAGGTAGGGAGCCTTCATGATAACTTGGATGAATACTTGTGTCTTCGACACGATACTGCATGGTGTGGATTACTTAATATCTGTTTGCTCAGAGGGGTGAGAAGACAGTTGCCTGCTTTGATACATCGCCACTCACTGGATAGTAGCTGTGGCTCAACGACTTAGAATTGCTTAAAAATATCACAGTTCGTACTAGGGACGGGGGTACTACGTTATCAAATACCTCATTTGAGGACACTACTATATACATTATATACCATGGAGTGTTTTCCACACGAGCTGATGTCACCCTGTTAACAATAGAGGAACTGCTGCACGGGTATATTTGATGTTTAAAGATATACTGAATTAAGTCTTGCGTTTCCACACTTATCCTTTTGGGTTTCCACTCAATGGTGAAATGTGTTCACCATATCTTACATGTATACATGTCAATGTATTTTGATATAGTTATTATCATATTGTTTTAGCCCTGAAGAAGTCATGGGGTCTTCCCCTATCGACGAAACACGTGTTGGATGGGCGATTCGGATTAAAGACCAAAGAAAAAAATCACAACGAATTACTCTCTTTACTGCTTGTATAGCGATACCTTGCTAAATTTTGTACTTGATATGTGCTTGTGCAGAGGATAAGAATTGCTTTAAGAAAGACTTCAGGGTCAGAATATTAGAGGGTCTAGGGTGTTTTCCCTCGCCTTTAGCACCGCTGGAATTACTATTTTTTTCTACGGACGCAAATTTATGGGCGCCAAGTACATCCTAGAATCAATGACACCCCAATAGTACATGATACCCAGGGATGACAACTGAGCTGCAGCTTGTGATTAATTTTCATTGTGTACCAATGATGCAGCAATTCATATGGTTACATTTAATGGATTAAAAAAGGGGTATGAAGGAAATCTATTAATTTTTTTAATGTATAAAAGAGAATGAGTTGAGAAGTAGTGGGTATTTGAACACCTCTGAATTTGTGGATACCCATACTATCCTAATGTGCAGAAGGCATTTTGCAAAATGTGCCCTTTAGTGCACTTTGGCTTACGTTTAGAAGCCAAAAATGGAGAGAAATCCAATTGATAATAACAAAATGTTCTACTATTCTGCGTTGCCACATTTCTCTGAAAAGAAAATGGTACTTGACTTGTGTGGCTTACCCTTTGGCCAGCGACATGAAAGGACCAAAAACGCAGTGTGGAGATACCAAATTTATGGCATCAAAACAACCCTTTATGATGATGTGGGTAGCTGTGGAATTTCATCCTGGGCTTGGTTGACACCAAAGAAATCCTAACAAACTTAGCCATTTTTGAAAACTAGACAGCCAAGGGAGTCAGTTTGGTGGGACTTATGTGGATCCCACAACCTTTCCTTACTTATATTGGGCGGTAACCTGAAACTTTGGCTAAAATGACACACTTTTCTCACATTTCGGTGACGGAACTTTCTGGAGTCTGTTGGGATTGACAAAATTCCTACTACGTTGTGTGGCTGAGCCTAGTGCCTGCGACAGGAAAAGCCCCAAAACTCGATGTGGAGACATAAAATTTCTGGCATGAACAATGACCCTTTTTGTTGATGTGGGTAGTTGCAAAATTTTGGCCCAGGTTTGGCTGCCACCAAGGGAAACCTACTAAATCAAGACATTTCTAAAAATGACACACCCCGTAGGAATAGGGGATGGTGTAACTTATGTACATCCCACTATGGGGCATATTCACAAGGACTTATCGCCGAGTTATCAGCACTTTAGCGCAGCAAAAGTGGCGATAGAATTACCGCCCCATTCGCAAGCTGGTCCTCACTGCCTACATTGCCACATAACCCGCGATAGCTGCCGCAAAAAACATCGCCATGGTTGACACCGCCAACTAATGCAAATGAGATGCAGAATAGGCGTGTCCGTGCAAAAACACACGAAAAGTCAACACCGCGCGATTCTCAACGGACAGCCAGATCTGCGATGCGAGCCAAAAACAGGCGATAAGCCGCGGTAGCAGCAGGTATTTAACACCTGCCTTTTGCTGGTGCTAAGCAGGACAACCACCTGCAGTATGAAAGGGAGCCCAGACCAGAGCCACACCTGAAGACCAACAGACGCCATGGAGCTACTGATCATGCAGCTTGGAGACCCAAGAGGGCCACTAAACCCACCGCCACCACCCCCAGGCCCGCCACCCCCCCAGGACCCGCCCCGCCCCCCCGTCCCCAGACTACCACAGAGGCATCGTAGACAAAGACAGCGGACCTACCGTAAATGCACCAGCCTCACAGACTTAACGCCAGAGAAGGTCATTGCCCACTACAGGCTCAAAAGGACAACCATCCTCCGCACCATGACCCACATCGCCCACAGGCTGACGGTACCAACACAGGGAGAACCAACATCCCTCCGCAGACAAAGCTGCTGGCTGTGCTGCACTTGTTGGCCTCTGGTACCTTCCAACCCACAACTGCCAGAGTCGGAGGAGTCTCACAGCCAGCCCTATCCAAGTTCATCACACCTGTCCTGGATGCCATCATCAGCCTGGTACCCCAGCACCTTCACTTCCCCCACACTGCGCAGGAGCCGCTGGAGACCAAACAAGGCTTATTTATTTTTATTTATTTTAAATATTTTATATAGCGCTAGCTGGACCCGAGGGTATCAGAGCGCTTTACATGGGTATTCATTGCAATATAGCAAAATTTACAATGAGGTAGAATTCAGAAACCAATACAAACGGTATAAAGCAGCTAAAATATTACACAATCTAAATACACAAGTTGCAATGGGCTACAGCAAATCCTGAGAGATTAGGCTAGTGAGAGAGGGAAAGGATGGAAAAGAGAGAGGTAGGGTATAGGAATGGGGAGAGGCTAGGGAGGGGGGTAGGTTAAGGCAATATCATACAGCTATACATGGATAATTAATTGTAATGTAACAGACATACAATGAGGTAGTACTCAAAACCCATCCAGAGTGTAAAAACAACTCCAGTTTTACACAATCAAATTACATGTATTGCAATGGGCTACAGCAAGTCCTGAGAGATTAGCCTAGTGTGGGAGGGAAGGATGGAGAAGAGGGGGGAAGGGTATGGGAATGGGGAGAGGCTGAGGAGGGGGGGAGGTTAAGGCAATACCAAGTGGGACGAAGCAGGTCCTATGGGAAAGGCTAGTGGGAGGAGTTAGTGGGCGAAGGAAGATGAGAGAGGGGGAGGAGAACAGAAGGAGGTCGGGGTGGGATGAGTGCCCAGGGAAGGGATTAAGGACCCCAGTATTTGTTGAGCAGGAGAAGTTTGAGGTCTTTTTTGAAGCTGACGTAAGAGGGGTTGCAACGAAGATCTTTAGGGAGGGAGTTCCAGATGTTAGGCACGTTCCCGGAAAAGGAGCGAGATTGTGTGGTTTTCTTGTTTAACAGAGGAGGGACAAGAGCGAGGGTGTTGGAGCTCCTCAATGATCTAGAGCAGCCAGCTTTGTGAAGTTTGTCTGAGAGGTACTGCGGGGAGCGTTGATGCAGGGCTTTGTGCGTAATGCAAGCTGTCTTGTAGGAAGTTCTTCCTTCAACGGGAAGCCACTTGAGGGCTTTAAGGGCAGGGGAGATGTGATCGAACCGTTTGAGGTCAGTAATGAGCCTAGCGGCCAGGTTCAGAACAGATTTGATTGGGGCTAGGTGGGCTTTAGGGGTTCCAGCGAGGATGGCGTTACCATAGTCGATTTTCGACAGGACCAGTGATTGGACGACTAACTTAAAGTCGTCTGCAGGAATGAAGGGTTTTATTTTCTTGAGGTGATGGAGTGTGAAGAGAGCGCTTTTGGCCGAATTTTTATGTGGGGGATAAGAGTAAGGTTTTGGTCAATGTTAAAACCGAGGGATTTAACTGAGTTTGATATAGTGAGAGAGCAGTTGAGTGCGGTAAGGTCAGAGATCCAGGATAGAATGGGGAGCGAGTTGTTCTTTGGGGAGAAAAGAATGATTTCGGTCTTTTTGGGTTGAGTTTGAGGTAGTTGTAGTGGAACCAGGATTGGATCTTACTCAAGGCATCATTGAGGTGAAGAACATCCGAGCGGGATTGAATCTTATAGTAAAGTTGGGTGTCATCGGCGTATAGGTGGTAATTGATTCCCGCTTGTTTAAGGATAAGGGTGAGGGGTTCCATGAAGAGATTAAATAGAGAGGGGGAGAGGATAGAGCCCTGGGGGACCCCTAGGGAGACGGGCAGAGGTTTGGAAAGGCAGTCACGGATTTTGATTTGCTGGGTTCTGTGTTGGAAAAAGGAGGTGAACCATTTGAGGACTGAACCGTTGAGGCCAAAACGATCTTTAAGTGTGTTAAGTAGAGTAGAGTGGTTAACAGTGTCGAAAGCAGCGGAGAGATCAAGGAGAATGAGAAGGGAGGATTCGCCTTTGTCGAGGGCATGATGGATGTCATCAATTATGTTTAGCATTGCCGTTTCTGTACTGCAGCCCTTTCTGAAGCCTGATTGGAAAGAGTCTAGAAGATTGAATGAATCAATGTGTCTATCTAGTTGGAGCGGGGCGCATTTTTCAAGGGCTTTTGAGAGAAGAGGAAGGTTAGAGATAGGACAAAGGTTATTTAGGTCATTAGGGTCACCAGCAGGATTTTTGAGGATGGGAGTGATTTGTCCCAATTGGAGGGAAGCAGGGACACAACCCGAGGTAAAGGAGGAGTTGATGATAGAGGTCCAATAGGGGGCAATGATATGTTTTAGATCTTGGACAAGGTTGGAAGGGAGAGGGTCTTTAGTGTGAGATGACGGTTTAAGTCTGGAGATGACGTTAAGGACATCAAGTTGAGTGACTGGTTGGAAGTCAAGCCCAGAAGCATTATTTTTTTGCTCAAGTAAGATGGGGCCGGGTTCAGGAATCGGGACGATAGGGGGGAACGATGAGGAGTCATGAGGAAGCGTAGAGAGTGAAGGAGAATTGGAGGAAATGTCCGGTGAGGGAAGTAGGTTAAGAGGGAGGGGAGTAAGGGCGAAGGATTGATCAATGTTGGAGATTTTTCTGAGAAGTAGTTGGCAATTTCTTCGCATCTCTCGGTGGTGGCAATCACCTTGGGGGGTGCAGAGGATGTTTGGTTTTTAACAATGTTGAAGAGTTCCCTAGGTCTGTTTTTGGCCCGGTCGAGTTGGGAGCGGAAGAAGGAAGTCTTAGCATTGAGGATGTGTTTTTTATAGTTGGATCTAGCGGATCTGAGGAGAGAGAGATAAAGGGGGAAGGGTTTTGCCTCCATATGCGTTCAGTTGATCTAAGTGCGCATCTCTCATTGTTGAGATCAGGATTGAACCAGGATTTGGAGGAGGAGTTTTTCTGTCGTTTTAGTCTGGCTGGGGCAATTTGGTCCAGGACCTCAATGATGGATTTATTAAAGTGTTCGGTGAGGTCATTGGCATTTTGGGAGGGAGGAGAGAGTCGAAGTTGAGCTTTGACTTTGGTCTCAAGTTCGCCTGGGGGGATAAGATGAAGATTCCTGATCAGTTTCATCTGATTGATGGTTTTGGGTGGAGGGGGTAGTACGGTGTTAGTGATCGTGAAAAGGATGAGGTGGTGGTCGGACCAGTCGATGTGAACGATGGAGGAAAGGGAGGCCAGCTCATTGCTAGTAATTATAGCGTCGAGAGTGGCTCCTTTGGAGTGAGTAGGAGAGTGGCATAGTTGTTTTAGGTCATTGATGTCAAGTAGATCGGTGAGGAGGTTAACCATAGGATCGTCCTTTTTGTTCCAATGAAGGTTAAAATCTCTGAGGAAGAGGTTTTTAGAGTTGGAAAGTGAGGATTGGGTAAGAAGGTCAGACAATTCTTCTACAAAAGGAAGAGGGTTGCCGGGAGGATGATAGATATTGTGTAGTCGAATTGGAGGGGAGCCCTGCACTTTAAGTTCCGCTCCGAGGTATTCAAAAGTAGAATGATCGGAGTTTGGCACAGGGGAGAGTTGGAGTTCGTTTTTATAGATTATTGCTAGACGGCCTCCAATTTTGATAGGTCTATCTTTTCTGAGGATGGAGTAGCCAGGGGGAGATAGCATATCAAGAATGGAAGAAGAGTGATCTTTAAGCCAAGTTTCAGTAGGAAAGGCAATGTCAATTGATTCACTAAGGATAGTTTCCGAAATTTCAGTCGCATGTTGGACAGCTGAGCGACAGTTAACCAGCATGCAAGTCAGGGGTATAGGGTTGGTTGTAGGGGGGGGGCAGGAGTGGATAGTGGTAAATTGCGGAGGAAGTCTTGGAGAAGCTGGGGAAGTTGGAATTCTGCTAGTCCCAAGGATCACGGGGATAGGTGCCTGTGGGATCAGAGGGTCAGTAGTCAAAGAGCAGGGGGGGTAAGGATTACAGAGGTGAGGGAGTTCAGAGGCGGGGAGGAGGTTTGAGGCGCGGAATGTTCTAGGTGTATCGTTACCGACGGGGGTAGTATCCCATTGCTGGGGGAATGTGGTGTTGTTTTGTTCAGTATACCGGGCAATAGAATGATTGGGGCGGTTAAGTGAAGAGAGGGAGTTGACATCATTTCTGAGAGAGGTGAGTTCAAATGATAGGTTAGTGAGATGGAGTTCTATATTAAAAAGCGTCTGGGGAATAAGGGAGTAGGAGATGGAGGTTGGGAGTTCATGGGGACATGGAGGATGTTCTGCATTAGTCAAGACGAGAGGTCTGGGGTGAGGGAGGGGTGGGAGCCCAGGTAGGGGGTGGAGAGGGGAGATCCGATTGATGGCCGAAGGGAGGGAGGTGAGGTGGGACTGGGCAGTCACTGGAGACTGAAGAGAGTCAGGAGAAGGAAAGGGTGCTCGGGAGAGTGAGGAGGGTTGGTATCCTGGTTAGGGAGGGGAAGGACAATTAGGGGGGAAGAAGTTAGAGTAAGTGATTGAGTCGTAGTGAGGTCAAATTGGGAGGGCTGGGAAGAAGAAGAAGATAGAAGGGAGGAACTGATGTGTGTTGTTGGAGCCTCAAGAGGAGGAGAGAGAGTTTGGGTTGTTGAATAGGCTGTTGGTGAATCAGTAGGAGGGAGAGTTGTTAAGGCGGGGGAGAGATTGAGAATCTGTGCTTGTGAGACTTACAAGGTGTTTTCAATGTCTGTATGAGGAAGGGTTAGTGTAGGTGAAAGAGGAGGTGTAGGGTCAGACTGTGATTGGGAGGCTGATGGGTCAGAGTAAGGTATCGAGAGTAGGTAGGATAAGGTGCTGAAATGGTGTTCAAAGATGGTGAGATGTTTTTCAGAGGCTTGAATGAGGATGTTTCCAGATTTGAAAATGGAGATGTCTATTTCACCAAGAAAAGTAGGGGAAGGGGTGGTAGATAGTTTCAAACCATATGGGATTTTGCATGACTTCGTGATAGGGAGGTGGTGGAGGAAGGTGCTTTTCCATTTAGAGGGGCGCTTGGAGTAGAAGATGTAGTTGGTTTTTACAATCGAGGTGAGACTTCGGTAGTTATCTACAAATAGCGTTTCTTGGTGATGAATTAGTAGTTTGTGTTTAAAGTTTTTCTTAGCATTTTTGGAGAGGTTGGGGGGATAAAGGATGGTCCAGGAGTTTGGGCCATGTCTAGTGATAGGTGCATCCAGTGTAGTGAGGGGGTGAGTGAGGGGGGGGCATTGTTATTCCGTTTAAGGCCGGGAAAGAAAGTGACTAGAGTAAACCCCGGAGAGGTCTGTGCTAGGAAGAAATCATAAATGGTGTGAGGGAGCGTTAAACCTGTTAAAAAGACAAAACGATGGGGGGAGGTAACATAAAGATGCAGAGAGAATGGTAGATAAATAAACTACACGCCCGAACAGTTCCCTAGTGCACAAAGAGACGGACGTGCAATGTGCTATAACGTATATTGTCTTGCTGTGGGTAATGTCAAATAGTAAATTTTAGATGATCACAAAGAGGCAGGACAGTTAACAGTGTATGTAGTGCAATAAGGATAAAAAGTCGTTAAACAGCTCAGCTAACAATAACAGGAGTATGCATCCAAAGTAAAAATTCAATACAATATGACGTCGTGATGTGGTAGGGCAATTAAGGAGCACGTGGAGCTTTAGGTTTAATAAACTACACATGTCAAGATTTTCAAGCAAAGGAGGCGTATGAAAGCGTAAGTAAGCCCGACTTCAAGTCAGGAGTTGGCTCCAGCCCAGGGGACGAAAGGTATGCCAGGAGTTAGGACAGAGGTAGGGTATTTGTCGAGGGAGTACAGTGTAAAATCAGACGGAGAGGATCCTGGGGTGAGGTCAGGGTGAATAGCAGAATCAATTTAGCTAGCAACGCGACCTCTGATTCATTGGGGAATATCAAGACCCACGCGACCTGACTATCCCGGACTAAAAGACAGGAAGTTAGGTCGCGATTACTTGGAGGTAGAGCTTTAGAAGGGAATACATCTTTATATGGGATGTAGTTCAGGCACACCTTTCGCGGTCTTAAAGGAAATAACTACCTCAAGATATGAGGACAAAAAGGGCCGACTAAGCCAGGCCCCTCCAACTGTGGAGAAATTAATATGATTCCAGTAGGTAATGAGCGCCAGGCGTTTAGTGCATGATCATGAGGGAACAAACAGATGCCAAGGGTGTTTGATCTCCTGGGAGGTACATGTGCCAGGCTGAAATATTCCTATTGGCTTCTACGCCATAGCTGGATTCCCTCACGTGTTGGAGGCTATTGACTGCACACATGTCCTACTTGTGCCCCCTGCCGACACTGCACACAACTACCGCAACAGAAAGCACACGCATTCCATCAATGTGCAGGCAATAGTGGACCACCGGGGACTCTTCACCAATGTTGTGGCCAACTACCCAGGCAGTGTGCATGATTCATACATCTTCCGACAGTCCATCATCAACCAGCACTTCCAGGATGGCACCTATGGAAATGCATTGCTCGTTGGTAACTACCAAATGAACACACCACACACCTCAACTCCACAGTCATGCAACTCACGACTCTGGGAATGGGCACGCAGCAAAACTACATGCAACATGCCACACAACATGCCCACCGACCAGACACGACAACACAACTCAATTGGGAACTTGGGCTTGCCATGTACACAACCCAGCTACGGCATGGCACCACAGCCACACAATAGCAGAATGTGTGGTGAGGTTGGAAGCAGGCATGTGCGAAGGAGGCAAGTGACTAATGAATGAGAACCTACCCAATGACAAGTGTGGCGTTGATGTGCTGGACAGACTTGAGTATGCAAACCACGGAAATGTCCATGTGGACATTAACCACTGGTGCATGGAGTGTAGTGGCCAGTGGACGCTACCATGTCACCAAAGGCTGTGGGGTAGAACGCGGAAATGTCACTCGTTACGTCCACCACGTGCCGGTGCAAGCTCCAAGCCCCAGGCCCGCGACCTTGGCAGCCACCTCAGACCGTCGCTGGCCTCCACGACGCAGGCAGCAATCCTTTCTCATTGACATACCCCACCGGCGTACACTTCGGCCCAGTTGGTGGCACATATTGAACTGAGTCTTGAGTTTTGAATGGCAGTGACCAAATGTTTATGGCAGCGTTTATATCACTAAACTCCCTTCGATCCGTGAGCCAAACTCTGCATCGCAAGCACACGACACGTGTCTGTGGGCCCGTGCTGACCGCTGCCCACGGACCACACTGCGGTCCAGTGGGTCCGACATCCAGCACTTAGTCGTGATTCATGAATGGCAGAGTCCCTACCAGTGAACGCACGGAGAGGAGTAAGAGGAAGATGCTGTTCAGTCCGGATGAAAGCCGGATCCTCATTACGGAGGTGACCGAACACTAGCAACAACTGACCTGGTGCCACTAACCCTGTTCCACGCAAGCCGGCGACACGTGGTGCCACTAACCCTGTTCAACACAAGCCGGCGACACGTGGTGCCACTAACCCTGTGCAACGCAAGCCGGCAACAGGTGGTGCCACTAACCCTGTGCAGCGCAAGCCGGCGACACGTGTTTGTGGGCCCCTGCAGACTACTGGCTCCGGCATGCACTGCGGGCCAGCCGGCCTCACACCAATCACATCAGGGCGGGACCAGCCAGGGCACGGCATCGTCACAGGCTGCACACATGCTCAGCTCTGGTGCTTCAGCCTCCGTGAGCCACACGTCATCACCACATGACATTCCAACGCCGTGTGTGGGAGTTCCAGGAGGAGCTGGCTGAACTGTGGTTGGCCCACGCACACCGCTGCCACCGGCCGACACTGCGGTCAAGTAGGTCCCACATTTGTGACGGTCTTGATTTCTGAATGGCTGAGTTTACACCAATGTACACGCCTCATCGCAGACTGCATCCCCTTGCAGCCCTGGTGCCACTGACTCCGTGCGCCGTGAGTCATGGTCACTCTCTGGTTGAACTTTGGTGGCGTCTGAGTCTGTGGCCTGGGGGTTGTCGTCATCATCATCATCTGGCAGGTACGGACTTGGTGTTTGGCATGAGTCTGTGGCATTCATATCACCCATGTTGCCTGTTGCTGCTTGGTTGTGCCCTCTGTATCATGCCCTGGGGGAACACCTTCCACTGTCCCACGATACACTCAGCGACAGTCACCTTGGACATCTATGAGGACCCGCTCAGCTCTCATGGGCCTAACCCAGTGCATCGCAAGTCACCGTCCCGTGGCGGTGTGCCCGTGCCGGCCGCTGAGCATCCGGGGCCACTAACTCTGTGCACCTCAAGTCATGGTCCCTTGCTGTTTGTACTTTGAACTTCTGATTGAGTGATGACTGTTGTAGTTGTTACCAGCACCAGACAATCCCTGGGGGCTGTCTTACACTCACCCCACGCACAGCCAGCATAGGCGTCACTGGACTAGTGTGCCTGCCAAACATCATGCCGAACCACCTATTGACTCATCTCTCTCTGCACTGTCACAGGTGATCAGGGATATGCACTCTGCCCTTGGATGATGACACCCCTCCGAGACCCGAACACACATGCCCAGAGGCAGTACAATGCGTCCCACATACGCACCAGGGGCATCGTGGCACACACATTTAGCGTGTTGAAGTCACATTTCAGGTGCCTGGACATCACAGGCGGAAGGCTCCTGTACAGGCCAGACATCGTGTGCAAGATGATCGTTGCATGTTCTGTTTTGCACAACATCTGTGTACGCTACAATGCCCCATGGATCCCAGTGCCAGATGCACCGGACGATGATGAGGATGATGGGGCAGGTGGCCCACACGCCACTGCAGCTGCAGCAGGAATAGCCCATAGGAACACCCTCATTGCCAATTTCTTCACCTGAGCACGTCACTTTGTGTCCGTCCTGTACAATCATGGGACAGTAAAAATATCCACTGGCAATGCATGTGTAAATAAAAGTAATACTGGTTACAGGTTGTACTCGTCCATTGTCATGTCACAGATTCCTGCGATGCCAGATGTGATTGGCCATTTTGTGCACGCATGCGGCACCAGTTGTGTCCTGTGTTCTGTTGTGGAAGTGTTGCAGTATGTACCACATTGTTGACAATGTTGGGGTGCTCAAATTCTTATGTGTGTATGCTGCACTGTGGCTGAGTCGCCACTGCAGCTCTGAATTGGCTGCCACTCATCCCTTTCAGGCGGTGTGCCTTTCACTTCTGTGCCTCTACAGTGCTGAGATGTTGCTGACTTGAGTGAATTGTGCCCTTTGTCGTGTTGTGACTCGTGGTCATGGTCTGTAGGCGGATGTGTAGTTGACGTCAGGGGTTTTTTGTGGATGTGTCCGAGTGTGACCTGCACCTTTGTGGATCTGGCCCACACTCAGCCGCCTCAGTGTCGTGGCCTGCACATTGACATGACAATTGGACTGCAGCAATGCTACTCGTCATGTAGTGTCTCTTGCATTGTCAGTGTGGCTGACGGATACGCATCTTCGCTGGGTTTCGCACGTGTGCATGTGTTGGTTGTGTGATTGGTGATGTGTTGGGTGGGGGCCCCTTTGGGCACATGGTGGAGGTGGGACTACTTGGTGTTTGTGTGTGTGCTGCAGTGTTCCAGGGGGACCAGGGACATGATGCGGAGTCATTGTGGGTGTGCAGTGTGCTCTGCTCAATTGTGCATGTGTGCCATTGTGCCCATCTCCCCCCGTCCCCCCCACTCCCTGGTCGGTACTCACCCGATTGATGTTGTGTCAGGTCATGTTGAGCAGTGTCCGGGTCCTCTGATCCTGTCACCGTCTCCCAACTGATGACTGTGGCCACCATTTTCTCCATTTCATCCAGCTCCTGGTGTTCTGCTGGCCCCCCACCTCCAATGTGCGTTGCTGCTTTCATGTTGGCAGCGAGTTCCTTCTTGGGTTTGCCATTTGCATCATTCCAGCGCCTTTTCTCCTCTTCTATTGTCCTCCTCGGCGGGGCAATGGCATTCACATAGTCCAAGATGGTCTGGCATCTCAGCGTCTTTTTTGCCAATGACACGTTGGAGGTGACGTACAGTTGGTGGTGGTGTTCTATCTCATCCGTGACGTGGATCCGGGTTTCCTGCACACTGTACCCCATCTTCCTCTCCCTCTTCTCATTGCCCTTCCACGACACCTGGCTTCCTGGCTGGGCCTCCGTGGGTCTTGTGGGTTTCACGTTGTCCTCTGCACTCGGTCCGGGTGCATCCTTTGTGCTCCGCAGTTCATCTTGTTTTTGGTGTGATCTTTTTGGGTGCTTTTCTTGTGCTTTTCCCCGCATGACGCGTGGGACTTGCTGACCTCTCGCTAGTTATCACACAGATTTTATCGCGGTTGGGCCCATTGCAACTTTTTTGGCGTTGGGGTTTGCATTTTTATCGCCGTTGCGGTAGTTGTTTCGCAGACATTTGCTGCGTTATCATGCGATTATCGCACGGTATCGCCGTGTTGAGAATGCCACGTTAACACAGCGTTATTTTCCCGCGATGGACTGCGATGTGAGAAGTTGCGGTAAGCTATTTTGGCGATGTTTATCGCACGTTCTTCTGAATATACTCCAATGTCTTCTCACCCACAGTGCTGTGTAACCTCAAACATTGGTTCAAATCAAGTAGTTAGTTCCCTCACATTTCTGTAAGGTAAAGTTCCGGAATCTGCTGTTATACACAACATTTCTACCACCTACCTGCTGAGCCTGATGCCTGTGGAAGGGCCCCAAAACATGATATGCAGACATAACATTTCTGCCATGAAAACTATCCTTTTTGGTGATGTGGGTAGCACCAGAACCTGGGCCAGTGCTCAGCGCACTACCCAGGGAAACCTACCAAAGTCAGACATTTCTGAAAACTAGACAGTCAGGGGAGTAGGACTTGCATGGATCCCATTATTGTTTCTTCCCCACAATCCCTTGCAACTCCCAAACTTTGGCTAAAATCCCACACTTTTCTCACATTTCTGTATGGGAAACTTCCAGAATCTGTGGGTATCCACAACATTCCTACCAATCAGCATTCCCACATTTCTCCTGATAAAAACGATACACCCTTCTTTGGCAGGACCTATATACATACATACTATTACATTTATGTCACCTAAAACAATTACAAATTACCTTACCTGCGTAGTAAAGTTCTGCAAAGTAAAGTACTACCCTCAAAGTAAAGACTCCTGATGTACTCACCTGTAATGTAACATTACACAAAATCAAAATTGCAAAGTACTGATAGCTCACCGGATGTATATATGCCCTCATGTCCATCAGCAGCCACTTTCTTACCCCTCACAGTAAGGAAGCATCTGAAACTCTGCCCCCACCCCTCGTGTTCCTCACCCAATGGTCAATTGTTTCAAGATCGAGTAGCCTTACTCAATTAAAGTCATGTTTGGGCTGCCACACCTTTATCATGCCATATTTAGACATGTATATCATCTGGAGCAAAATAAAGGACACTCTTTACTTTCCTTAGGCCAAATACTGCCTCAAGACCCTTTCTAAGCATCTCACTTGGATGACACCTTCATTTATCTATAATATTTTGGAGCCATTTTATTGTTTGCAATCCACATCTCTCATTTTGTCACAGTGGCTACACAGGGTTCCAACTTATTAGAGTATTGATATCCATGTGTATTTAGCAGCTCTTTTTTAGCCCTGCTACCGTGCCTCATTACTAGAAATATCAGCTTACGAGGCAACCAAAGATGACATCTCCAACGTTGCTGGCCAACCAAGCATCCAAAAAATAGTAGTGAATTTGCAGATCTATTCATACTCAAGGCTCAACCCTCTCAAATTTCATTTCTCTCCATCCACGATATGAACATTTTTTCAGATTCCACAATGTCCGAAAATCTACCTTTTCTTGACCACCTCTAGTCCAAGAACACCTCGATTTGCGGCCGCAGCCATTCCATATCCAGACAAGAAGCACAGCTTCTTGAACGCAATGTTCACAGACCCCTCCCCTTTTCTTTAAGCACTTGGAAACACCACAGTAAATTAATTTGAAATTGTTTCTTGTTATGCTCACTTGTGTCACTTGAGCTCATCTCCCTGTAGCAGCCGTATTGCTGCCTAGTCCACTACCACTTTCATGGTGGACGCAAGCATGCCAAATTTGTATTAGAGCATGAGCTGACTCCTACCTTGCTGCTGAAGGCAGCAGCATGCTTAGGTAATGGTTCTGTCTCATATTTGACTTTATCTTTCACACAGTATTCTAAATCATTCTACTTCATAAACGCTTGGTGCTGTGCCCTTACCATAAAATGTAGGCATTATTCACAAGCATTCTACTCGCATCCCTTTCCTTATCTATGTGTCTCTCTATATTTCAATACAACGAGAGCAACCCAAATGTCCATGTAAACTTCGGTATTTAAGCAAGGCTTATACAGTGGCTCACATGGAGCTTATTATATACATTTTCCATATAATACGGCAAAATAGCTGTTGTTGCGTGATGCAGCGAAAAATCAACATACTTTTAAGGTTTCAGTCGCCACAATGGTAATTAATGCACTTTGTAGGACGTAATTAAAAATAAACAAACAATCAGATATGCATAGTGAACACCAAGTGATTTACCATAACCAAATAAACAAGCATTGGCATAGCCAATAGGTCTCGCCTTTGGGACCTTATAAGTGTTTAGCCATGCAACAGTTGCATAACTAAATACTTATAAGGTCCCAAAAGCGAGACCTATTGGCTACACCATTTGCTTGTTACTTTGCTATAATCGCGGCACCCGCGCTTTACTTTTAACATTAAAAGTAAAGCGCTTTAACATTAAAAGTAAAGCGCGGGTGCCGCGATTATAGCAAAAGTAAAGAAATAGATTATTTTGCTTTACTTTTGCTACAATCGCAGCACCCGCGCTTTACTTTTAATGTTAAAAGTAAAGCGCCGGTACAGCGATTGTAGCAAAAGTAAAGAAATAGAAAAATAATCTATTTCTTTACTTTTGCTATAATCGCGGCACTTGCGCTTTACTTTTAATGTTAAAAGTAAAGCGCTGGTACTGCGATTGTAGCAAAAGTAAAGAAATAGATTATTTTTCTATTTCTTTACTTTTGCTACAATCGCGGCACCCGCGCTTAAAGTAAAGCCGCGATGATGACAGGCGGACTCGCAGCGGCCGCAGCTCCCAGCTGCAGGTCCGCGGCGTGCACTCACGAGGCTCCTGAGGCGGAAGGGAGCAAAGTCGATCTCCAAAAGTGAAAAGTGACACCAAAGGGAGATTTACTAAGATTTTGCGCCGTGTTTGTGTCACAAAAGTGACGAAAAATGGTGCAAAATCTTTTTTATCTAATTAATTTTCCAGCGATAAACTTGTTTAGCGCTTGAAAAAACGTAAAAGTAATGCGAAGCAGCGCATTGCCCTGCTCCGCATTACTTTGCGCCATGGGGGCGTGTCAAGGGTGGTGCATGGGCGTTCCCATGCAACCACCCAAGGTTTCTCACGCTAAACCCAATTTACTAAAAACTGTAAATTGAGTTTAGCGTGAGAAAACTGCGCCCTTTTCAAATAGGCGCAAGGAAGGAGAAATGCTTTCATTTCTCCTTCCTTTTCCAACTTGGCATGCGTGCTGCACTGTGCAGCACGTATGCAAAGTGGGAAAGCTTTGCATCGTGCCTAGCATAGTATTTTGTACAGGAAGGGTACCCTTCCTGTACAAAACCTATGCTACACTCATGCACACACCCTAGCGCTGCGGCGCTAAGGTGTGTGCATGGCACACAGCAACTGAAATCAGCGCTGGCGCAAGGGAAAGGGGAGGAGAGAGCCATATCTTTAAAAATATGGCGCTTTCCTGATCCCTCCCTGTCGCGCTCCGCAGCACAGCCTCGTGGGGGGCTGCGCTGCGTGGAGATTTTGTAAATCTCCCCCCAAGTGCGCTCACCAACAATAGTCAAATGTACTTACTGGACAATGCCTGTAATGCATATTCGAGAATACGCACTGCTGTGTCTGTTAACAAGCGACTCCTCAAAGGGAGCACAAATTTAAAAAAAATGATGTGGCCCGATAGACCCTCAGGGGCATATTAGCAAGGAAGTGGCAGAGAGAGGCGTTAGCCTTCTTGGCTTAACGCCTCTCTCCGCCACTTCGGAAACGCGAGGCTGCACCATATTATCAAGGATATGGTGCAGCCTCGCGTTTCCCCCTGCGATGGCGCTAAGTTTTACAACTTAGCGCCAACGCAGGCACCCTTGCACCAGAGTGCAAGGGTGTCTGCGAGCAGGGAGGTCTGTTTATGTACAGGAAGGTGTCCCTTCCTGCACATAAACAAACCTAAAATGCCGGTTTGCAACTTACGTGTGTGCTGCTTCATGCAGCACACATGTAATTACAAAATGTCATTTTTAAAAACAAACAAACCATGGCAATTTGCTTTTTCCATGTGTGCTGCACAAGGCAGCACACATGGAAAAAGCAAAAAAGAGGAGAAATAAAGCATTTCTCCTCTTTTCGCCATCTTAAGACCAGGATTTTCCTGGTCTTAAGTTCGGCGCTGCCACCTATTATCGCCACCCTTGATAATAGGTGGCAGCGTCGAATTCAATGGTTGTTGCGATGGAACGGCCACAGCAACACCCACTGCATGCCCCTTTCACGCTAAATTTAGCATGAAAGGGGCACTATTATCAAGGCAGCGTTAAGCCACTTAACGTGGCTTTAAGCCACGTTACGTGGCTTAACGCTGCCTTGATAATAGGGAGCTGACCCTATCGCCACCACAACGTCACAAAAAGTGACGTTGTGGTGGCGATAGGGGCTTGATAATATGCCCCTCAGTGTCCTCCAGGGAGTTCTTGCAAATAACCCATTGATGACCTACAGCGCTACTTGATTTCACAATAATGTCATAGTTTAGCAACGCAAGAAAATCCTGTGTATCCAAACTTCGAGTATGAAGTGTATATGGTTTCTGGGTCTCTTTGTGGTTTAATTGTCTTAACAGTAATTAGAATTGCTTCCTGGAGGTGCAATGGCACATAATTGTGCATTAAAATATCCCAAGACATTGAGGGGAAAGAAATGACAAACTGCTGTTTTAAAATCCAACAGTGGATTATGAGCAGACACTTATGACTGATTGACACCAAAATGGAACTCCTCTCCTTATCGCCAAAAAGGGATCATGTACTTAGGGACGGCTAATCTAATTCCCTACATAAAAATAATTTCAGTCCCGAGACAATTAAATCCTAACAATTTATAATTGATAAAAAACATCAACCTGGAAACTTTTGTCAAGAGTGCTGCCAAAAATAGTTTAACATATGAAGGCATCTCAGACATTGCACGACAATCATACCAAAGATGGCCTTAACACTGCAGTTCAATCAATCATTTGTACTCTCATGAGCCACCTGTGGCAATGTTCGTGTAACCAATCTTCCCACAAAAGGTTAAAAAAAAATAAGCATACTCACTCACTCACTATACTAATTTCATTCAAATGGCTATCTTGGGAGGCAAGATGCTCCTTTAAGACAACATATTCGCCATGCAAAGTCACCCACTTCACATGACCACATACGACACCAAAACACCTGGGGGCAGATTTACCACTTTTTCACGCATTGCAGTGGCCGCAAATGCTGCGCTGTGTGAAAAGGAGAGAGGAGGAGAGCACCAAATTTACTGAAATATGGCATGAAATCAGCTGCAGTGCACCACGGAGACACCTTTGCATCATGGCGCAAGGGCGACTGTGTGTGTCTAGCATAGGTTTTGTACTGTAAGGGTACCCTTACAGTACAAAATATGATGCATAGACTGACTTAAAGAGGGCCGGACTGGCTACCGGGCGTTTTTTGCTGGGGTGGCAGGGTGGGGCCCAGGTTCACTGCAGAGGGGCCGATTTTGTTGCTGGGGAGCTGCAGGCGCTTCCAAATGAACAATGCAAAACAAATAGCTTTAAAGCCTACTTTTTAAAACATTTGTTTTGCATTGTTTATTAAGGAAAGCCCGGTAGCCAGTCCGGCCCTGGACTTAAACCATTTTTGCTCTTTGTTTGTGTACTGTACACTGCAGCACACGTACAAAGTCGGAAAAGTAGGAGAAATACTTTAATTTCTCCTTCCCTGCGTCTATTTCAAAAGGGCACATTTTTCTGATGCTAAACCCTATCTAATTTATTTAGTAAAATGGGTTTTGTTAGAAATGGGAGTCTCTAGTTGGCAGTGGCTGGCCAATGTCCAAGTAGGGACCCTTCTTCCTAAGTCAGAGTGAGGGGGCTACACCCTTTGATAACCCCTGCTCAACCCTGTGGTAACGTAGCACGAGCAGACAGGCCTATCTCAGAGGCAGTGTGTGAAGCCTTTATGACCACACACAATAATGCAGTGACGACACCACAAAGGGCACCACACAAGTAGCTATAGAAAAATAGGTATCTTTATATAAGCTTAACCCAAGGCTCAAATACGATCAAAAATCCACAATGCACGTAAATATAAGTCCACGAAGAAAGGCAATTAACAGCACTCAAAAAGTTCGAGGCCGGGGTCTACGCGACCCGGTGATGCACAATGTACCTGAGGTTTAAAGGGGCACTGCACGCAGCTTCGGGAGGAAGCCGCGATGATGACAGGCGGACTCGCAGCGGCCGCAGCTCCCAGCTGCAGGTCCGCGGCGTGAACTCACGAGGCTCCTGAGGCGGTGATAAAAGGCGAGCTCTCAGCGGCAACAGCTCCTCAGCCGCAGCGGCCCACAATAGCGATAGCGATGATTCCCGTAGCACAGACAAATGCGGGCTCACAGCGGCAACAGCTCCTCAGCTGCCGCAGCCCACAATAGCGATAGCAATGATTCTCGTAGCACAGACAGATGCGGGCTCTCAGCGGCAACAGCTCCTCAGCTGCGGCGGCCCACAATAGCGATAGTGATGATTCTCGTAGCACAGACAAATGCGGGCTCTCAGCGGCAACAGCTCCTCAGCTGCGGCGGCCCACAATAGCGATAGCGATGATTCTCGTAGCACAGACAAATGCGGGCTCTCAGCGGCAACAGCTCCTCAGCTGCGGCGGCCCACAATAGCGATAGCGATGATTCTCGTAACACAGACAAATGCGGGCTCTCAGCGGCAACAGCTCCTCAGCTGCGGCGGCCCCCAATAGCGATAGCGATGATTCTCAGCCCGCGTTCCCCGCAGTAGACCCAGAGGCTCTGGAATTCTCGACAGAGGCCTCACCTGCGAGTAGAACCCCTCTCAATAGGAATTCAGAAGGCGGATGGGTGAAGTCTAATGTCCCTGAGACTTCAGCAGGAGGCAAGCTCAAATCAGGCCCTTGGGTAGTTGCTTCAGCAAGATGGTTGAAAGTTTCAAAGTCCTTTCCCTCTCGTTACACGGACAGAGGTTCGTCTTGACATCCAGAAGTAACACACCCTGTAGGGGTTTTGTCGCAGATATTTATACCCCACAGGTCTTTGTTCTCAAAAGTCACAAGTCACTGAACCCAGCCAGAACCAGTTCGGTGTGGTGCTGGAGCACTTTATTTATGAGGCTGCATCCTGCCTTTGAGGAAGAGGGGGTCTGCCATCAGACGCACAGTGGGGGCTGGAGCCATCATTCACCTTGCCAGGCCCAGCCCTGCTCAGATCAAAGGGTCACCCCTCCCCATACTCCAGCTGCAGATCTCGCTATTCGACCCAGGTCGGGCTCAGCCTGCCCTGACCCTCCAAGACCAGACATCCAATACACATAACAGAAGAGCACACTGGACGACTTAGGCAAAAAAATACCTACTTCCTAGAAGTGGTATTTTCAAACACAGAATATAAAAATAATCCTCGCGAAAAGGTGTATTTTAATATTCTGAGCTCAGGCATACTAAATTCGACTTTCCAAACATGTTCCTTGGGTCAGCTAGGATTATAGGATGTAATAATCAAAGCTGCCCATTCTGGCCTAAGGGAACACATAGCCTTGCAATAGTGAAAAACGAAATGGAGTGTAATTCACTATTAGGACATGCCACACAGACCAAGGCAGGTCCTACCTTTCACATACAACGCACCCTGCCATAGGGATGACTTACATGATGCCAAGGGAAGGTTGAGGGACTGGGAAGTGGGTTCACTTCACAGTCAAAGAATGGCAGTTCTGGACTGCGCACAGACTCTGCGATGGCAGGTCTGAGACACACTTTACGCGCTGCTTACGTGGGTGGCGCAATCAGCGCTGCAGGCCCACCAGCAGCATTCGGTCTACCAGCCCTGGGCACGCATGGTGCACTATACTCGGGACTAACAGATAAATCAAATGAGCCAATTATGGGAATACCAATTCATCCAGTCAATTTACAATAGGGAGCATTCGCGCTGTAGCACTAAATGGCAGTGGCACAGCGCCCAGAGAATCTAACACCAGCAAACACAGAGGAGACAAAAAGTGAAAGATGGAAGGGAGACCCACGCCAATGATGCCAGGTCTAACACGTGTCCCCTCCAGCTGAAATGTGGGGAGAACTACCCATCCACTTGGGGGTTCTCATCACTAAGGCGGAAAAATCTGGACAGACCATCAGCATTGGCGTGTTCTGTACCCGGGCGTTGTTCCACCGTAAAGTCCATCCCCTGTAGGGAAATAGACCACCTCAACAACTTTGGATTCTCACCCCTCATCTGCATCACCATCTGTGGTCCGTCTGAACCCGGAAGTGAGTCCCAAACAGGTATGGCCTCAGCTTCTTCAGTGCCCAGACCACAGCAAATGCCTCACTCTCAATTGCACTCCCTCTCTGTTCCCGTGGAAGTAACCTCCTACTAATGAAGGGTACCGGTTGGTCTAGGCCCTCCTCATTGATCTGTGACAGAACAGCCCCCACACCATGCTCTAAAGCGTCTGTCTGGACAACAAATTCTTTTGAAAAGTTGGGCGCCTGAAGTACAGGCGCTGTGCACATGGCGGTCTTCAGGGCGTCAAAAGCTTCCTTACAGGTGCCAGTCCAGTTCACAATCTTTGGCTGCTTCCTAGAAGTCAGCTCAGTCAAGGGTGCAACAATGTTGCCATACCCCTTGACAAACCTCCTGTAAAAACCTGTGAGTCCTAAAAAGGCTCTCACCTGTGTCTGGGTCTTTGGGGGTTCCCAAGCCAGGATGGTTTCAATTTTGGGCTGTAGGGGCGCCACCTGGCCGCTCCCAACCTGGTGTCCCAAGTACACCACTGAACCCTGTCCAATATGACACTTACTGGCCTTGATTGTGAGGCCTGCCCTTCGCAGTGCCATCAATACTTCCCAGAGGTGGCGCAGGTGGTCCTTCAATGAGGAACTAAACACTGCAATGTCATCCAGGTAGGCGGCACTGAAATCCTCCAGCCCAACCAACACCCTGTTGACCAACCTCTGAAAGGTGGCAGGGGCATTCTTCATCCCAAAGGGCATCACCCGGAACTGGTAGTGCCCATCCGGTGTGGAGAATGCTGACCTCTCCTTTGCCCCATCAGTCAAGGCAATCTGCCAATACCCAGACGTCAAATCAAACGTGCTGAGGTACCGTGCAGCCCCTAGCCGATCTATGAGCTCATCAGCTCTGGGGATGGGGTGCGCGTCAGTCTTTGTGACTGAATTGAGGCCTCGGTAGTCCACGCAGAACCGAAGTTCTGGGGTGGCACCAGGCGCTGCAGCTTTTGGTACCAAGACCACTGGGCTGGACCAAGGGCTGCAAGAGGACTCAATCACCCCTAAAGCAAACATTTTGGAAACCTCCTCCTTAATGGATGCCCTAACCCGGTCAGTCACTCGGTAAGCCCTGTGCTTAACAGGGGGACTGTCCCCTGTGTCCACATCATGGACACACCAGTCAGTGACACTAGGCACCAGGGAGAACAGATCACTGAATTGTCCCAACAGTTGGCGACAATCACTCTGCTGCTCAGGGGTCAGGGTGGTGGAGAGGACCACACCCTCCACTGACCCATCTTGCTCCGTTGCACACAGGAGGTCAGGAAGAGGCTCACTCTCCTCCTCCATTCCAGCATCTGTGGCCAGGAGCATGCCCACTTCGGACCTCTCAAAGTGGGGCTTCAGGCGGTTGACATTCAGGACCCGCAAGGGGTTCTGGGGAGACCGCAAGTCCACCAAGTAGGTAACAGGACTCTTGCGCTCCACCACCTCAAAGGGTCCGGTCCACTTATCTTGGAGCGCACAGGGCTCCACTGTGGCCGTGACCCAAACCTTTTGACCAGGCTGAAACTCAATCAGAGTGACATTCTGATCATGCCAACGTTTCATCTCTTCCTGGCTGGCTTCCAGATTCGCCTCAGCAAGCTTTCTGAAATGCCGAGTCTGATTCCTGAAGGCCAGCATGTAGCTAAACACATCCTGGGGAGGTTTCCTGGGAGATTGCTCCCAGCCTTCCTTGACCAGACTCAGAGGCCCTCTTACCGGGTGACCATAGAGTAGTTCAAAGGGGCTGAACCCTAGGGACTTCTGTGGCACCTCACGGTAAGCAAACAACAGGCATGGCAAGAGGACGTCCCATTTACGCCTCTTGGACTCTTCTAGGCCCATAATCATGCCTTTGAGGGTCCGGTTGAATCTCTCAACCAGCCCATTACCTTGGGGGTGGTAAGGGGTGGTAAACTTATAAGTTACCCCACACTCCTCCCACAGAGACTTCATATATTTGGAAATGAAGTTAGTACCCCTATCGGACACCACCTCTCTGGGGAACCCCACACGGGAGAAAATCCCCATCAGTGCACGTCCCACCACGGGGGCCATCACTGTCCGGAGCGGGATGGCTTCAGGGTACCGGGTGGCATGGTCCACCAAGACCAGGATGAACCTGTTGCCCATGGCTGTGTTGGGGTCCAGAGGCCCCACAATGTCAATGCCCACTCGCTCGAATGGGGTACTGACAACTGGAAAGGGCAGGAGTGGGGCTTTGATCTTCCCCCCACTCTTCCCACTTGCCTGGCAAGTTTCACATGTCCTGCAGTGAGCATCTGAGCTCCTGCGCATCTGGGGCCAATAAAAGTGGGTGACCAGCCTCTCGAAGGTCTTGGCCTGCCCCAGATGTCCTGCCCATGGCACATCATGAGCCAACCCCAGTAGGAAGGCTCTGAAGCACTGGGGTACCACCAGCTGACGGGCTGACCCAGGCTCAGCAACCTTAGGCTCGCTGTAAAGGAGGTCATTCTCCCAATAGATCAGATGTGACCCTGACTGATCACCTGCTGCCTGGGCTGCAGCCTCTCGCCGCGGCCCCTCAAGAGAAGGGCACGTTCTCTGCTGTTCACAAAATTCCTCCCTGGTGGGCCCTCCTTCCTGCTGCCAATGGGTCAGCCTAGGCAGGTCCCCCAGTTTGGCTACTTGTTCCCCGGTAGGTTCCAGGGCATCCCCCTCAAGGTCTGCTCCCTCCTGGGCCGTGGGAACTATGTAGCCGGTTTCCCGCGCCCCCTACCCCTTCTCTTTAAGGCAGGGGCCTGGGCCATACTTTCAGGCTCCAGGTCCTTCTGAACGTCCTTACTGCCTGCCATGGACTGAGTGATCGCGCACGCCCATTCAGGCAGACCCAACATTTCCAAGTGAGATTCCCTCTCCACCGTAGCCCATGGGGAGTTCTCTAAATTGTTGCCCAACAGACAGTCTACCGGCATGGCTGGCCTCACAGCTACTTGAAGAGTTCCTGAGACCCCCCCACTCAAAAGGGAACTTAAGCCACCTCACACTGGCTCTCAGAGTTGTCTGCTGACACTACTGGGCAGAATGCATGGGGGACAACCTGCTCTGGGGACACCAACCGGGAGCTGACAGCAGTCACACTTGCTCTGGTGTCCCTCAGAGCCTCCACCCTATGGCCATTGATGGTCACCCACTGCCTGTACTTCTTAGTGTTATCAGGCAGCGTGGGGTTAGGGACCTTCTCAAAGTCTCCTAGCGAGACAAGGGTCAATTCTACGGGATCCCACCCACCTGGGGCACCCATCTCCTCCCCTCCCAGGGCTACACTAGCAAGCTGGCGGGGTGGTGCGTTGAGGTCCCTCTGGGGACACTGGGGATCATAATACCGGTGGCCCACTTGACCACATTTCAAACAAGTAAGGGGCCCCCTATGAACAGGCCTACCTGTCGGGGGCACTGGCTTCTTCTCAGGGGGAGACTGGGACACCACTCCTGGGTTCCCTTGGGAATTACTTTGGGGCCCTCTCTGGAACTCCCTCTGTTTACCCCTGTCCCCCACACTTCTCTGCTGGGGACCCTGCCCACCTTTGGCATAGTCTCCCACCTGACCCTTGCGAACCCGGGTGCTCACCCAGCGGTCCGCCTCCTCAGCAAGCTTCCTAGCGTTAGTTAGCTTGCTATCAACAAGGTGCTGGCGTAGCTCTGGAAAACAGTTACTAGCTAAATGCTCCCACGCAAACAAATCATACAGTTGTTCAAAAGTGTCCACCTTGCTACCTTTTACCCAGCGATCCATTGCTCTGCAAAAAAAAGACACATATTCAACCCAAGTGGTACCCTCTAACTTCTTACAGGTTCTAAATCTCTGCCTGTACATTTCTGGGGTCAAACCATATCGTGTCATCAAGGCCTCTTTCATGTGGGCATACACCATCCTGCTCTCTTCAGGCAGATCCAACAGGGTATCCCTCCCATCACTCACAAAGCGTCCCCACAACCCCGCTCCCCAATCCTTTTCAGGGACCCGGTGGGACACCATGGCTATCTCGTAGGCGGCAAACCATTGCCCAATATCCTCACTCTTATGGAAATCCTTGATGACATCCTTGGGTATATAAACTCTACCCTCGGTAGGTACTAAAGGTACGCTGCCACCAGAGGGGGAGATCTCTAAACTCTTAGCCTTGATCTCCAGTTCCCTCAATATTCTCTCATGCTCCAGTTTCATTTTCTCAAGTTCAAATGTCAACCTGGTATTCTCAATATCCAACTTTTTACTCTCTAGGTCCTTCTGACCTTCTAATTTGGCCATCTCCAAACTATGCCTCCTATCTTTCTCCCTGTTCTCCATCTCTTCTGGAGACAGGCCCTTTGAGGACACGCTAGTACCTGGACTGGAAAGTGCTTTACCTCCCACTAAATCCACTTCGTCATTTTGCTGCCCCCCGGCATTGTCTCCCCCGTCCCCAGGCTCTCCCCCATGCCCGGGGGACTCCCTCACCTCCCACCAGGCCTTGAGCGCCTTCTGATACTCCTCCTTCCTAGAGAGACCTGCAATAGGGACGGTGAATTGCTTGCAAAAAGACTTTAGCTGTTTGGCAGTGTAGGTTTCTAACCTGTCTTCCTCAAAGGTGAGATCCTCCGAAGCATTGGATGCTGGCTTACCCATTGTAGACATAACTGGCAATTACGATAAAAAAATAGAACAAGATCAACAACGTATGTGGTTGCGTTCAGGTCTGCACTCACTAGTGGTGTACACCAGTTATTGTATGTGGATCACAAATGCAAGTCCTGATCCTCACCGCTGACCACCAATGTTAGAAATGGGAGTCTCTAGTTGGCAGTGGCTGGCCAATGTCCAAGTAGGGACCCTTCTTCCTAAGTCAGAGTGAGGGGGCTACACCCTTTGATAACCCCTGCGCAACCCTGTGGTAACGTAGCACGAGCAGACAGGCCTATCTCAGAGGCAGTGTGTGAAGCCTTTATGACCACACACAATAATGCAGTGACGACACCACAAAGGGCACCACACAAGTAGCTATAGAAAAATAGGTATCTTTATATAAGCTTAACACAAGGCTCAAATACGATCAAAAATCCACAATGCACGTAAATATAAGTCCACGAAGAAAGGCAATTAACAGCACTCAAAAGCGTGTGAAACGAACTTAGTTCGAGGCCGGGGTCTACGCGACCCGGTGATGCACAATGTACCTGAGGTTTAAAGGGGCACGGCACGCAGCTCCTCAGCTGCGGCGGCCCACAATAGCGATAGCGATGATTCTCGTAACACAGACAAATGCGGGCTCTCAGCTGTAACAGCTCCTCAGCTGCAGCGGCCACCAATAGCGATAGCGATGATTCTCAGCCCGCGTTCCCCGCAGTAGACCCAGAGGCTCTGGAATTCTCAACAGAGGCCTCACCTGCGAGTAGAACCCCTCTCAATAGGAATTCAGAAGGCGGATGGGTGAAGTCTAATGTCCCTGAGACTTCAGCAGGAGGCAAGCTCAAATCAGGCCCTTGGGTAGTTGCTTCAGCAAGATGGATGAAAGTTTCAAAGTTCTTTCCCTCTCGTTACACGGACAGAGGTTCGTCTTGACATCCAGAAGTAACACACCCTGTAGGGGTTTCGGCGCAGATATTTATACCCCACAGGTCTTTGTTCTCAAAAGTCACAAGTCACTGAACCCAGCCAGAACCAGTTCGGTGTGGTGCTGGAGCACTTTATTTACGAGGCTGCATCCTGCCTTTGAGGAAGAGGGGGTCTGCCATCAGACGCACAGTGGGGGCTGGAGCCATCATTCTATTTCTTTCTATTATTTCTATTCTTAAAAAACCTACGGCAGACCACACTGACCTACACAACTTCAGTGCAATCTCCAACATTCTGACCCTGGCGAAGCTAATCGAGAAATGTGTCTACATTCAACTATGTAACCACATAGAACAATTCCAACTACTGGACCAATTTCGATCTGGCTTCCATCACAGTCATAATACAGAATCCGCTTTTACCCACATTGTGGATGATGCGATCAAAATGCCTACTGGAACATAGGATGGGCACTCGGGGCCTGTCCTAAACTGGTTTGCATCTTTTCTCCACAATAGAGCTCAAAGATTCAAGGTTAATCAGTGCATATCTAATCCCTCCTTGGTTAATCTAGGGGTTCCACAAGTGTCTATACTCTCACCAACTCTCTTCAACTTGTTCATGGAGCCTTTAGCTGAAATTTTGAAACTATCCAATATCCATTATCACATGTATGCTGATGACACCCAACTGTACCTGAAAGTCTCCTCCCCAGATGATATCAGATCCCTCAACACCACTCTACTGAAATCCCAAAACTGGCTGACTCTAAATCATCTTAAATTAAATGCTCTGAAAATGGAATTCTTTTTAATCACCCCACCTAAGCAGTCATCTGTCATCAGAGAATGGATGAATCAACTAACAGCTCTTAACTGCATACCACATATTATTGACTCCACGAGCTCACTGGGCATAATGCTAGACAAGAGCCTGAACATGCAAAAGCACATTACTGCTCTCACCAAGGGAGCAACTTTCAAATGAGCATCCTAAGGAAAATACAACTTTTTCTCCCCCCCAACGACTTCAAATCTGCTGGTCAATCTCTGGTGGTTTTCAAGTTGGACACTGGAAGCGCAACCCTCTGTGGCCTCCCTAGATTGGAGATGGCTCCACTAAGGGCCTCTCTTAACTCTGATGCTAGACTCATCACTGACTCAAAAAGATACCACCATATAATGTCGGACCTGAAATCCCTACACTGGCTCCCATACGAAGCAAGGATACAACTAAAACTTGCTTGCATGACCCATAAAGCCTTACATTTCAACACCCTGCTATACCTCACACAAAACTTGTACTATCTGGTGGTTCCAGGTAATCCAGACATGCTAGCACCCTACTGCTGAAACCACAGAAATTCCATAAAACTAAAACTTACGATCTAGCTTTCTCGGGTATCGCCCTGAGAATTTTTAACTCCCTGCCCCCTAAAATCAGGATGAACCCCTCAACGATAACTTTCAAAAAGGAAGTTAAAGCACTATTGATGAACAAATTCCTGCCTTATAACCCCCTCGCCCGACAAGCACTCAAAGACTCGTCTGCCTCTCCTTTGTTTATTACCAGACTTTTTATGGTTGTATTTCATTTGGGGTTTCAGAGAGTTACCTCTTTATGCACTTTTCGTACTTACTCCCCTAGCTTCCTCATCTGTGACTTTTGTAATCCACTTAGCTTATTCTCGTTCTTCTATTTTCTGGGCCTGCACTGACACATCTCTCACCCCTAGTACATGCTTAGACTGTTTATGATTATGCCTTGTTATGACGGCCTAGAGCTTTTCTCCCCTGTACTTTTGATCATCCTGTTGTCTGATCTATATGCCTCCTCTCTATCGCTCAATTGCAAAGCGTTCTGATACCCTCATGTGTCTTGTTCACGCTATATAAAAACTTTTTAAATAAATAAAGAGAGAAACACACAGGGGAAGAGACAATTGTGGAGCATGGCAGAGTAGAAGTACTCAGGTGAAAGAGAGCAACACTAGTGACCATGGAGGGAGTGAAGCACAATCTGAGGGAGAGCATGTGGACAGAAGGAGATAAAAGCACGTGAGCAAGACTACTAGAAAACACAAGCACTCTTGTCTCGTTGAGTGCCTAAACAAAAGAAATTAGTTCTCTAAAAGCAAGCAGTGGAATCATAAAAGCCAGCCAGTCAAAGAGATGGTAAAGAGGCTATGTTCAATGGAAGGAACAAACACAAAATTGTCAAGTTGGGACACAAAACACCATTGAATACGAAGCAGGCAAATAAGAGTGACAGTAAAGCCAACTAATGGTTAGCAATGGGTAGGTTGCAATCCTCTGTATGCACTTGGTAAGCCCACAATATGTCTCTCTGCTTTGTAGGCTCAACATGTTACCAATGATTTGCTCTCTTGCTGTGTCCTCTCTCCTGTCTAGCCGGAATTGCAGGAGCTGTTATTTATCTCTTATTCTCTTCCTCAGATGTCACATCAAGCTTAAGCAATATATTTTGTAAACATATTCATGATGCAGTATTTTCAGAATAAACGTACCTATTTTATTGCAGGCTTATCATAAACTAATAAACTAAACACAACAACCACCTGTTCTTAAACGTTTTATTTTATATTTACATCTCCATGTTACTCTCAGTACTTTGTTTATCGCTGTGCAGCACGGCGACGCCAGCTAATTGATAACACTGATTTAAAAAAACATATAAATACATTCACTATATTTTCCTGCATAAACCGTTTTTTTGGGGAGGGATCCATAGTTCTAGTTATTTTTCCTATACAATGGTAAACACGTCCCCTGCATATGTATTTATTGTATTTATTGCATTAATGTATTATTTATGTATGATAATAACCACACAGACATTATCAACATATTACAGAATATAAAACAATCACAGAATATAAATAAAATGCTTACATATTTATATATTTATTGCACATTTGCTAATGGCATTTGTGAACTCTAGTGCAGGAGGAAATTGGACTAAGATTTGTAAACCCGCCTTATTGACACGTATTCGAGCTAAAAGCAAACATTGACTGAAATGCATTCTTCTGTGTTTCCACTAAAGACATCTGCCAGTACTAAAACGTCTTCCTGAGGGAGGAAGACAAGCCGAGTTGTTTTTCATTCAGTTTGCAAGGACATCCTGTTTAGGTTTTTATCAACAAAACTAAACTTGATGACAAATACCAAATACCACAAGTCACTTTTTTAAAAAGAAAAATCCGATGGGCTAGGCTGAATTAATGGCTCGTATTTACAAAACAAGCTGCCGCTTTCTTCCGTTATATTTACAATATACGTCCTGGTCTTTTCAGGAAAAAAATTTACTTCTGCATGTCTAAACAATAGCGTCGCCCTGCTATCCAAACATTCGAAGGTAGCAGATGAATGTGTTAATCTCTACCAGCATGGCGGTCAAACGCTCAACTGCGCTCGTTTAGGGACCCTTCCTGTGTCTGGGTCACGAGCAAAAATCCCAATGTTTCTGGACATTTCAGCAAACTTTCTGACCTACCACAGACCCAATGCAAAACATTTTTGTTTGAAAGTGGAGACAAAGTAACCAGTTGACAACCTCACTGGGGGCGATTCACAAAGGTAAAGTTATACCAAAAGTCTATGGGCCTCATTTATGAGGAAGTTGTAGGAAAGTGAGTTTCTGTTGCAGTACCCCCCTACTTTTTACTTGACTCTGATGCATCTTTGACTGAATGCGCACTGGGTTCCTGCTAACCAGGCTACCAGTGCCGGTGTTCTTTCCCAATATGTACCTTTGTTTCTACAATTGGCACCCCTTGTAAAAGGTACCAGTGGTTCCAAGGGCATTGTGACCAGAGAGGGTCTCTAAGGGCTGCACATGTATTGTGCCACCCTAAGAGACACCTCGTCAAACACATGCACACTGCCACTGCAGCCTGCGTGTTTTGGTGCAGATAAAAGTGAAGAGTTGACCTGGTACACATCCCTGTGCGCCAGGCCTACCAGCACCACAAGAGGCATAGGTAAGTCACCCCTACAGCCGACCTTACAGCCCTAAGGCAGGGTGAACTATAGCTCATGTGAGGGCCTAACTACATGAGCAGATATGCCCCTATAGTGTCTAAGTCCATTCTTAGACATTATGGGGGATATTTACAACAAAATGTCAGAATGCGGTGTTATGACAAAATTGGTAAAGCCGCGCTCCGACATTTTTAAAACGCAGGGAGGAGTCCTTTTTTACAAAAATACGACGCACTCCTGTGTTTACCCTAGCACTGGTGCTAATAAAGCCACCTAGCGCCAGTGCAGGCACCCTTGCGCCATGTTGCAAGGGTGCCTGCGCTGCAGGGGTGATTGTTTATGTGCAGGAAGGGACACCTTCCTGCACATAAACAATCTTGAAAGGTGATTTGCTCCTTCTATGAGTGTTGCAGACATAGAAAGAGCAAAAAACAAGGAGAAATTAATAATTTCTCCTCGTATCGTCAGTCTAAGACTAGGTATTCTCTAGTCTTAGTTTTTGGCACCGCCCAGCCTTGTAAATATGGGGCAGCGTCAAAAAGCAATGGGTGTTGCGGTGGAACGCCCACTGCAACACCCATTGCACGCCCCTTTCACGCTAAGTGAAGTGTGAAAAGGGGTCTTATTTACAAGGCGGTTTTAAGCGGCGTTAAGTGGCTTAGCGCTGCTTTGTAAATAAGGAGAAGGGGATATCGCCACCAGAACGTCACTACAAGTGACCTTTTGGTGGCGATATACCCTTGTAAATATGCCCCTAGAGGTGCTCAGTTAAGCCATACCGAGTACATGGGCTGGGAGCTTGTTGCTACGAGTTCCACAGCTCCATGAGAGGCTTCACCAAATTCCAAGTTGTTTGATACTAAATATCTCAGATTAATGAGCCCACACTGATGCCAGTGCTGGTTTCATTAATAGATTTTCACCCAGAGGGCACCTCAGAGATGCCCCCTGAAAACCTACCAACCCACTAGTGTGTGCCTGACTGGTCTGCAACAGCCTGCAACCTCTTGACATGTTTCTGAAATGCTGAAGTGGGACCATTTTGCTCTCGTGGGTCAGAAACGAAGCCTGCTCTGGGTGGAGGTGCTTCACGCCTACCCCGAAGCAGGAACATTACTGGAAGGCAATGAGCCTCAAAAGCTTCCCGTCCTTTGTCATGCTGAACAGGGCCTCTCCAGCTAGTGGAGATGCCCGCCCCCGTGACCAAGCCACACTTATGGCGGCAAGGTCAGCGGGAAAATTAGTAAGCAGGAGAGGCGTGTCCCCTCTCAGCCAGGGCCACCCCTAAGAGGCCTTGAGCTGAAGGGACCCCTCCTTTCAAAATACTCCATATTGTTTTAGAGGATTCTCGCCAATAGGGTTGGGGTATGCCCCCTCCCCAGAGGGAGTGGACATACAAAGGTTGTAGGCACCCAAAAGGTAAGTAGCCCATTGGCTACTACCTTTTAACCCCTGTAACGCCCTTCTACCCCCTCTAACGTCCCTAAATTTAGTATTTAGGGGCACCCCTCAACCTTAATCCCCAGAGTACTGATAACCTACGAAGTAGAGGACAAAGAAAAGCCATGTAGCAGAGAAGACTGAAGTACCAACTGACTTGGCCCCAGCCCTACCGGTCTGTCTGCAGCCCTCAAAGACCTTGCTACAGAACAGCGACTTGTCCCACAGCCCAGCGACCTCCAGGACCCTGGGAGGACTGCCTGCCTTCTAAAAAGACTCCTAATCTCCCATCGACTGTGGACCTGCCCAGAAGACAAAGTGCTCTGCCTGTGGAACCGCAAAGCTGACCACCTCTGCACCCGACACCCACGGCCCGAGTCCTAGTGGCCCACCAGTCCACAAAAGGTTTACCAGCGATCCTGAGCAGGAGTCCCTCATGGGTTGACCCCTGCCGGACTCCACGTCTACGCCTGCAGCCTCTGCATGACAACCCCCACCCCCCACTGCGACCGCAGTGGTAAGCTGAGTTCCGACACCAAAAGACACCCCTGCACCCGGAGCCTCCGGGCCTTGGGGAATCTACTGATGGTGTCCCAACACTCCAGCACATCACAATTTACCTGTGCAGCTCTATGTTTCTTTCATCCAGCCTCCTGGCCTGAGCCTCCTTGAGCTTCCTCGATTCTTTGCAGCATGGATAAAGTATAACAAAAAAAAACTTTTACCACGCATGCGTGCACCTATAAACTGATGGGCCCACTTTCTTTTATTTTGTTTTTAGTTACCAACCCGAGTCAAACTGTTAACTAAAAATAAAACGTTCAAAAGCTTTTTTTTACTTTTTTAAAGTGCGTGGGGGTGCGGGCTCAGCAGGAGTGAATCAACAGGGGAACAGAAGAAACATAGGAGAGGACAGGGAATACAGAAGCAACACAGGGAGGATATGGGGTCACAGAAGTAACACAGGGGAGGGCATGGGCCCGGATGCAAACAAATAAGCACATGGGAAAGCACAACAGTGAGGGTGCAGGAGAAGCACACGGGGACAGGCAGCAGCATAGCGGTGGAGAGAAGTACACGATGGACACAAAAAAGCTCGTGAGTGTTTAGACAAAAAAGTAGTTCCCTAACATCGAACACAGGCACCAGGCAAAACTACACATGGTAAAGAGGCAATGCTCCATGAGAGGGACAAACACAAGGTTGTGAAGCTTGGACACGAATAATAAGTAGGCAGTTGAGAGTAATAAGGAAAGCCAACCTATGGCAAGCAATGTGCCAGCTCCAAGCCCTTCTATGTTCCTGCTAAGCCATGTTCCGCCTCGCAACAGACGGCGCATGTGCTGCTTAGTAGGCTCAACGTCAAAACCACCTGCAATGTATTTCAGATTCAAAGCTGAGAATAACAGGGGTTACAGTGATTGCAACCCCTGTTTTTCTCAGCTTTGAATCTAGATAGAACACCATCCCTATAAGATGTACTCAAGCGACCACTATCCACAGCACATACATTCAGTGTGCACACTGTTCTTCAACCTTTCTTTATAAAAGCACTCCACTGTGACTTACAAATAAATCGCTATACACACACCATTGTTTTTAGCTCCTTTAGAATACTTGGGGCCTTATTTAGGGTTTGGCATAGTGAGAGAAAATCGTAAACCTCCAGTTTTCCCGCCTTGCCAAACTCACAGTACGCCCACTATATTTAGAGTTGGGAAAACTGCTGGGTTACTGTCGCAGAGTCTCTGCTGGCTGCAGCAGTGGTTACCACAGAAGCAGTGGTCCATCTGCCACAGGACAGCTGGATCACTGTGATAGTCACCCCGCTCTATAAAGGGCAGGACAACCGTCACTCATTTTTCCAGCCTGTGTCTACAACATGAGGCAAGAAGGAAACATTCAGGTAAAATTTTAAATGGTTCCCATGGGCAGGGAAAGTGCATTGGCCCTTTACTTTTTGTTCAAATAAAACAAACACGGGTTTGGGAGTTTGTGTTATCTATCCTTTCTCAAGCCTCTCCCAGGGTGGTCCCTTCACAGTCCCCTCCTAGGTTGAATACCTGCAAATAAGACTATCTGTCATTTTTTTGGGACACTTTTCGGGTAAATTGTACAGCTATTTAAACAACAAAAATCACCAATCACTATTGCGGTAATTGGAGATTTTGTGCATCATTTGTTTTCATGTAGGTGCTGAAGTACCATTTCCACAGTCTCATTACAGATAGCTTCTGCTGTCTGTCACAGACAATAATGTATACAATACTTCATAACATGGCTTTGGTTCAACCCCTTGCTCATGATTCAATGGCTTTCTTGTCTATCTCAGTTCCTGTTCTTTTTTGAATGGCTTGTCTCCATATTCTTGTGTTTGGCCCACCTCTGAAGAATTTCTTCTTTATCTCTGCTTTTGATTGGATAAAGTGAATTCTTCCACTGCTGATGTCATGGAACTACTTTTCCTTTTTTTTTTAGCTTCACTTGTTATTTAACACTCAATGGGAGTGCATTTGCACTCCTCTGCTGAGAGTGTACCTGTGCTTTTTCCCTCCTCCCCAAAGCTCCCACACCTGATTCTCCCCTGCCAATCTCCCTGCAAGTACACCACCACAGCATAGCAGGTGCTGAATGGTGATGCCATGGCTGTTGTCTTGCAGCACTTTCCTGTGCTTCATTGTGCCCCTTCCTCCATCTTCTCTCCCGCTGCTGCCCCTCTTCCGCCCTACATTGGGTATGACTATTTGCAAGCTTCACAATCATTATTCTTCTGTTCACTGCTTATGACCTCATTCATAACATTACACATACCATCTCAAATTATATCATTGGTGACATTGCGTGTGATGTGACCACTAACTGTATGCATAAAATCCATTCACTATGCTCGCTGCGATTTTAATAGAGATAAGACAGGCTGAAGCACCCCTCAGAGGTCACAATCGATGTACATAACGAAGTGCTCGGGATATACGTGTTTGAAGTTATTGTGCCACTTTTAAAGAATATAACAGCACATATTGACCTTAAGTCAATAACATGTGAAAAATAAGACAACTTTCTTGGCATGTATGTTGACATTTAGAACATTAATTGGCTTTCATTACCTATTATTATCTCCAGGGACATCGATAACATATCATTGATGTTGCAGTCTTGCTTCTATCTAAAGAAACTCGAGAACATCTTTTAAGGTCATTGGTATGGAGATCTTGCTGATGGTCTCTGTTAATGGTAATTCATCCTTGGTGCTGTGTAGAAAACAACTCTAATACTTCAACTTTGTATCTCTATTAAATCTGAATGGAGCCGTTCATTGTCATTTCAAGGCCACCTTATGTGTGAGGACTGCAACCTTTGAATCAACATTATCTTTAAAAAATATATTTGCTTTGGACTTCAGGTTTAGAGTCCATGCAATAACTCTGGTCATAATAAAATTATTGGTCACATCATAAGCAGTATGATGTCAGCAGCAATTTCGTCAACGATATCCTTTGTGATCATGTGTATGGTCATAAGCAGTGCATTGGAGGTTGAGTGATTGATGTTTCCTTTATTGTCACATTCTAGTGTTATTATGATTTTGGATCATAAACCTACATCCTTTAGCTAATGATTACCAAGGGCATGTCTGTGTCTTTATAACACATGCTATTTTGTGATCTGAAGAACTACCATAACTTCCTTTTACTGTTCAGTAATGTACAGATACATAATTTGACAATGATGTACTCTTTGTAAAAATATGGTTATTCAAAAGAATCAATCAATCTTCATCTTAGTTTTTGGGGAAATATTTGCCCATTGCAACACTTATGGAGCAATATTTTCGATATTGTAGGAAATATGAAAGTGTCGTGTAATATATAATATGCAAATTAATGTGTAGATCGTAGCAAGGATATTTAGAAACTTTTGAAATGGAGATCTGATGACTTTGTTTAATAGTTGGGCATACATAGGTAGAAAGCCTTGCAATTTGCAGGTGAGGTTACAGTGGAAGGAAGGAGGTATGATACAAAGATAACAGTGATGATGAGTCAACTCACCAACGACAATATTTGATGGAGGTGATAGGACAAGCAAATTCAAGAACACATCATAGTCAACAAATGACAGCAAATGAGGGGAAAACTCCATTCTCCTAACTAATAGAAGGAGGTGAGCATCAACCTTTCAAGGACAATAGAATGGAAGTAATCTACCTATCAATGTAACTCATTGGGATAGCTGTGACACCAGAAAAACAAGATAGGCAATTACACACAATAACATTTTCTATAGCACCCAATAAAGGAGAGGAATGCTAGATACCCAACAGTGGATCTCTTGCCCGCTCTCTTTGCCATTTTGCCTATTTGCCATACTGTAGTCCTGTGTTTTGTTTCTTTATTTCGGCTATAAGGATGTTGATAGGAGTAGGCAGAAGCAATGTTAAATCTTTCTGCTGCTATCACCGAAGTGACACATTATGCATATACATATTACAACAGTGCAATGTCTCCCCCAATCCCTCTTGGAAAGGTGCTTTGGTCTATCATCCACCTGGTTCAAAAAGAAATTTCTGCCATCGTCTCTTGGAATTCTTAGCCGCACACGCTCTCTCCTCCCAGCAGTTCCTTTTGCTGGGAGATTTTAACTTTTATGGCGATGACATTATGAATGCCGACACCATCCAACTATTCTCGGACTTAGGAACCTTGGGATTACATTAACAAGTTTTAGGTCCCACACACTCGGCGAGCCATACCCTTAACTTAATCTTTTCAATGACTCCTCTCGTTAGCATCGACCCCCCTAAACCCGTACTCTGGTCTGATCACTCTCTGATCGTTTTTCATCTATCCGCTCTCAAGGCCAACAGCCAACTCCCTATATGCCATAACAAATTATCTAGATAATGGCATAAGGTCACCCCGCTGGCTTGGGCCAAGGCACATGTGCCTCCTTTGCCTTCTGACATCACGGATGTAGACTTAGCACTCTCTAATTTTAACATATAATTGAACTCCGTTTTTGACAAAATTGCCCCTTACAGTCATGGCAAAAAATGCTCCCATAGATCTCACGCCCCTTGGTACACTCCCGACCTAAGGACTGAGAAAGCCTCTTGTAAAAAATTGGAAAGGAGATGGCGTTTGACTAATCTATCCGCTGTTAAAATAACCTACAAACTGGCCATAACAGTCTACCACCGCAACATTAAGACAGCCCGTAAAACTTACATTGCAAAAACTATTGATAAAGCTGGGAATTCTTAATTCCTACATAAACTCAGCGGCCTGCACCTTAGATCCAAGCCCATCCCAATCTCTCTGTGACGCTCTGGCTGATCATTTTGAGGGCAAAATAAAGGAGATTTACCTAAACGTCCCGCCTATCATCCCTGAGTCTCATGAAAATCCTTTAGCCCTTTCTCCTCGCATCCCATCAGTCCCTGTAATTTTACTGTAATCTCCACAGAAACCACCTCTAACCTTCTAAACTCTGTGAAGTCTGGCTCTCCTTCAGATATCTGCCCTCCTACAGTCCTGTCTAATCTTACTTCTGAACTAGCACCACAAATCTGTTCCCTAATCAACCTATCAATCACTTCTGGGAAAGTGCCCTTAGATTGGAAGGCGGCCTTGACCAGGCCCATTAAAAAAAAAAAAAAAACTCTGCTCCCACCGATTTGGCTAATTACCACCCTATTTCCCTCCTCCCTTCGTTGGTGAAGCTATTGGAAAATTACATTAACTATCAATTGACAACCTACCTTGAGACTAACAGATTATTAGACGGCTCTCAGTCTGGTTTTAGACCCCTTCACAGTACTGAGACAGCCTTGCTTGCAGTCACTGACCATGTTACATGCTCGCTTAGCGCTAACGTCCCGACAATATTGGTTTTATTAGATCTGTCAGCGGCATTTGACACGGTGTATCACCCCCGACTTCTCGTCAGACTGCATGATCTAGAGATTCCCGGCATTGGCCCTTAAATGGTTAGCAGATTTCCTGTCACAAAGATCCCAAACTATCATCCTCACCCCCGCCAGGTCTAGAACTATGCCTCTGACCTATGGAGTGCCCCAGGGCTCCTGTTTGAGCCCTACGCTTTTTAATATTTACATGGCCCCTCTCGCTAAGATAGACAGAAGTTTCGGATTTGAGATTATCTCATATGCTGATGATATGTAGCTACTTTTCTCTTTTGTTCCTAACCTGTCTGTTAGAAATGGGGGTCTCTAGTTGGCAGAGGTAGGTACCTTTGTCCAAATAGGGACCCTTGCTTCTAGTCAGGATAAGGGGGATACACTTCTAAAATAACCTCTGCTCACCCCCTTGGTAGCTTGGCACGAGCAGACAGGCTTATCTCAGAGGCAGTGTGTAAAGCATTTGTGAACACATTCAGTAATACAGTTAAAACACTACAAATGGACACCACACCAGTTTAGAAAAATAAGTAATCTTTATCTAAACCAAAACAAGACCAAACGACAAAAATCCACAATACAGTAATAAAAATATGACTTTTGGATGGTAGAAATAGTTCAGTTCAATGCAAGTTGTAAATGCGACACTTTTCTCAAAAGTACCTTAGATGCGTCACGCAAAACAAACAAAATGGCCGCAGGGAAGGTGATGCATCGGTTCCTTACACTCAGGGAAGGTGATGCGTCGATTCCTTGCTCTGGGGGAGGTGATGCGTCGGTTCCTTACTGCAGCGCAGGGGAGTTGATGTGTCGATTCCTTACCGGAGAGGAGGTGATGCGTCGTTTTCTTACTGCGTGGGGAGTTGATGCATCTGTTTCTTACTGCGGCCCCCAACGATGTGACAGTCTTGGCACCTCGATGCGATGCGTTGATCCGGTATGATGCGTGGCTTCGTGCAGCCGCACAGCAGGCTTGTGTCGGGATCGGTGCGGTGATCTCGAACTTCGGAGATCGTTGCACCCGATGCATCATGTGGCATTTTCTCGAGCCACGGCAGGCGCTGCGATGGTTTCTTCGGCGATGCGTCGGAAACAGGTGCAGATGCGTCACACTTCTTTGATGTTGCGTCGATTTTCCAGCTCCCAGCGACAGACAGTCTCTAGAGGTCCTAAACAGCAGCAGGCACCTCTTTGCAGGTTGGAATTCCCAGCAAGGGAATTCAGGGAAGCTGGTGGTGAAGTCTTTGTGTCCCTGAGACTTCAGAACAGGAGGCAAGCTCAGTTTTAAGTCCTTGGAGATCTTTTCTTCAAGCAGGTGACAAAGCAAACAGCAAAGTCCTTTTTCTCCTTTCCTTGGCAGCAAGCAGCCACTGCAGGCCAACCCCAGACAGCAAACAGCACAGGGGCAGTATTCCTCCTCAGCTTATCCGGCTCTTCGCCTTGGCAAAGGTTCCTCTTGATTTCCCAGGAGTGATCTAAAAGTCTGGGGTCAGGGCCCCTGTTTTTATACACCAAAATCCTTTGTTCTCTGAAGGCAGACAGTGTCTGTACCCAGCCAAAACCAGTTCTGTGGGGCACTTTTCAAGTGCACAACAACCTCCATTGTCAGTGTGAGCCCTGGCTCCAGACACACCACAGGGGCGCGGAGCCGTCATTGTGGAAAGCAGGCACAGCCCTATTCAGGTGAAGGTGCTACTCCTCCCACCACTCCAAATGTAGACAAAGCCTATTCAGCCCAGCCCTGACTCATCAGACTTCTGGAGCCACTGCCCCTCTCCAGCCCCTGTCATCCAAAAGCCAGACATGCAATACACAAACCTAGCAGAGGCCCACTGGCTGGTTAGGCAAGAAAATACTTACTTTCTAAAAGTGGTATTTTCAAACACAGAATGTAAAAATTACCCTCACTAAATGATGCACTTTAACATTCTGAGTTCAGGCATACTAAACTTTACTTTTCAATCTTGTTCCTAGGGTCAGTTATGTTTATAAGATGTTATAAACAAACTCCCCATTCTGTCCTATGGGAACAGATAGCCTTGCAATAGTGAAAAACGAAATTGGCAGTATTTCACTATCAGGACATGCCACACACATCAGGGCATTTCCTACCTTTCACATACAATGCACCCTGCCCACAGGGGTACCTTGGGCCTACCTTAGGGGTGACTAATATGTAGAAAAGGGAAGGTTTAGGGACTGGCAAGTGTGTGCACTTGCCGAGTCGACATGGCAGTCCCAGACTGCACACAGGCTCTGCAATGGCAGGCCTGAGTCACATTTTACAAGCTGCTTCTATGGGTGGCACAATCAGTGCTGCAAGCCCACCAGCAGCATTTGATTTACAGGCCCTGGGCACACATAGTGCATTGTACTAGGGTCTGACAAGTAAATCAAAAGAGCCAATAATGGAATCACTAATCCATAACAATAATTTACATAGGGAGCACTTGCACTTTGGCACTGAACAGCAGTGGCAAAGTGTCCAAAGCATCTAGACTAGCAAAAATGGAGTCCAACACACAGCAAAACACAGGAGGTAAAGGCAAAAAATGGAAGGGAGACCCACGCCAATGGTGCCAGGTCTAACACTGTCCAAATCCAAAGCCCTGTTCTCCTCTGGGATGAAGGCCATAGCCACCTGGATTTTTGTTAACCGACTGCAACTCAATCTTACAAAAACCAAAATTATGCTATTCAGACAAGCCCAACTTCTTTGGGCCCCAGAATGGTGGCCAGCTGTGCTGGGCCCCAGCCCTTCACCCAAATTGGTAGCAAAAAAACTTGGCGTCCGTTTAGATCAATCCCTTTCTATGAAAGAACACATTGCTTCCACCACTGCCTCCTGCTTTCATATGCTACGCGTGTTGCGAAGAGTTTACCCTCTATTACCTCTTTCCCCAAGGAAAACCTTGGTTCAAGCCCTGGTAATCAGCCGCCTTGATTACGGCAACTCACTTTTGGCATCCATCAACGAGAGTCTACTGTCCAAACTTCAGGTGGTCCAAAATACTGCTGCACGCCTTGTCTACAACCTCCCTCCGCGCTCGACCTCAGTCCCTCTTCTGCAGTCCCTACATTGGCTCCCGGTGAAAAAAAGAATCATTTTTAAACTATGTTGCCTAACCCACCGTGCCTTTCACAGCCAAGGGCCTTCCTTTCTAGCTGTTAAGATTCTGCTGTACCCTCCAGTGAGACTCCTTAGATCCAGTGACAAAGCTCTGCTTACAGTCCCCAGGTTTAAGAAGGCCAGGACTGGCTGCAAATCTTTCTCGTACCTTGCCCCATATCTTTGGAATAACCTGCCCACAGAACTTCGTCTCTGTGAAAACCATTTTCTTTTTAGGAAGGCACTTAAGACTCACCTATTCTAGTCAACCCCAACCTTTCCTCTGCCCCCTGTCTCGCGCAGAGATAGCCCTTCGGTGTTGATTTGAGCGCGTAATAAATTAAAAAATAACATAAAATAACAATGTTTGGAACACCACGGAAGCCAATGGGGTGGCAGAGGGCAAATAATGACTGGTATACCATTGCAATTCTTATGGTTTTGTTTCTTCCTGTTTAATTTAGGAAATTTTTCCATCACTAAGTAAGGTATTGCTAACATAGCATTATAGCTCTGATATCTCTATCATTCTTTAAAGGCTCTTTCTCCTTTCACGATCTTTCACTAGTGATTCGGTCCTGGAACACAGGAAGAGGACCTTTAATGACTGGCCTGGGCAGCAAGCTAAAATGCTATTGTAAAGAGGACTTGCAAGGGCCTCTTTTGAATCACTTACTAAATAATTCACAGTGGCTCATGAAAGAAGTCACAAAATATTCATTTTCCAATTCTGCTGTTATAATATGCAATCTTTAATGATGTAGACATTAAATATGGGAATATAGAAAGAGAACATATGATGGACTTTATTTGCCTCATGACTTTATTACACTAGATGATTTTACTTTTTGCATTATAAAATTGAATAAACCACAACAGAAATGTAAGTTTGCAACATTCTGTGGCTTTGCTGGGTCAAATGGGTATTCTGTAATGCTGGTTCTCACTGTCCTCTAGGTTTGTCAATCGACATGGACAGTTGAATCAAGTCTCCAGAAGCATCTGCCATTGCATGTCTTTGCTCTTTATCCCACTTAATAAATACTTTTTATTTACTTTGTTTCTTGGTTCCTGGTCTTTACCAGTTGGTGATGACCTTAGGACCCTGTTAGTGTATGATTTGGGTGGCAGCTGAGAGATACACTGAAGGTTGAAGATACTGTGCTCGAAGACATTGAGAGAAACAAGCATTATTGAAAGTTTGAGCTATTGGTGTTGCTAATAATAATGCAATGCCAATAGCTCAAACTTTCAGTAATGTGAGTGCTATTGCATTGCAAATGTTTTTTTTCTATTTATTTGTTTTTTTATGCAATCGCGGCACCCACGCTTTAGCTTAAGATGTTCAAAGCTATAGCACGGGTGCTGCAATTGTAAGAAAAGTATAGAAATTGAAAAAAGGCATGCGGATGCATTTTTTCTATTTATTTACTTTTGTTACAATGGCAGCACCCGCGCTTTAGCTTTAAACATCTTAAGCTAAAGTGCAGGTGCCGCAAATGCTTCAAAAGTAAAGAAATCGAAAAAAAGGCATGGGGACATTTTTTTTTCTATTTCATTACTTTTGAAGCAATCACGGCACCTGCACTTTAGCTTAAGGAGTTTAAAACTAAAGTGTGGGTGCCGTGATTGTAACAAAAGGAAAGAAATAGAAAAAAAGTTGTGCAGCTGCACTTTATTTTCTATTTATTGATTTTTGAAGCAATCGCGGCACCCATGCTTTAGCTTAAGATGTTTAAAGCTACAGTGTGGGTGCCGCCATTGCTACAAGAGTAAACAAATGGAAAACAAATGGCAGCTGCCTGTTTTTTTTCTATTTATTTACTTTTGTTACAATGGCGGCACCCGCTCTTTAGCTTTAAACATCTTAAACTAAAACTTGGGTGCCGCAATGGCTTCAAAAGTAAAGAAATAGAAAAAAAGGCATGGGGATGCATTTTAAAAAATGTATTTACTTTTGAAGCAATCGCGGCACCCACGCCTTAGCTTAAGATGTTTAAAGCTAAAGCGGGGCGTGCCGCCATTGTAAGAAATTTAAAGAAATAGAAAAAAATGGCATGCAGCCAAGTTCGGCGAGCCGCAAATAACAAAAGAAAGGTGCGGCCGCCATTATTGCAGCTGAGGCGTGCCGTGCTGGTTAAATAAAAAAAGCCGGCAGGAGAAAGTGATTTTACAAAATAGTGCTCCGAGGCTATAATTATAAGATCTAGGGCCCGATTCACAAAAGTAATTTGAGACAAAATCCTAACTTTACGACTTTCGGTATTCACAACGGGCATATAGGAGTAGTAAAGTTAGGATTTTGTCTCAATTAAACTTAAGTTTTGGTCTTAAGTTAAACTTAAGTCCAAAACTTAAGTTTAACTGAGACAAAATCCTAACTTTACGACTTTCGGTATTCACAAAGGGCATTTAGGAGTAGTAAAGTTAGGATTTTGTCTCAGTTAAACTTAAATGTTGGTCTTAAGTTAAACTTAAGACCAAACTTAAACTTAAGACCAAAACTTTGTCTCAGTTAAACCTAAGTTTTGGTCTTAAGTTAACTTAAGACCAAAACTTAAACATAAGACCAAAACTTTGTCTCAGTTAAACCTAAGTTTTGGTCTTAAGTTAAACTTAAGACCAAACCTTAAACTTAAGACCAAAACTTTGTCTCAGTTAAACTTAAGTTTTGGTCTTAAGTTAACTTAAGACCAAAACTTAAACATAAGACCAAAACTTTGTCTCAGTTAAACCTAAGTTTTGGTCTTAAGTTAAACTTAAGACCAAACCTTAAACTTAAGACCAAAACTTTGTCTCAGTTAAACCTAAGTTTTGGTCTTAAGTTAAACTTAAGACCAAAACTCCAGTTTAACTGAGACAAAATCCTAACTTTACTACTCCTACGTGTGCTTTGTGAATACCGAAAGTCGTAAAGTTAGGATTGTGTCTCAGATTACTTTTGTGAATCGGGCCCCTTGAGTAACAACACATGTAACAGGGGCAGTCCTCGTGGGAGGTTACAACAAGAGAAAAGACGGTACTAAGGAGGGACTACTAAGCCTATTTATTGACCAATGAAAAGCCACGAATTACAAAGAACAGTAACAGGAGCCAATTAAATAGATGGTCGGAAAGTATGTGGAGCTTCATGCCCATATCCTGAATACAGTATATCTCGAAGAAACAGCAAGTGCTGCCTAGGTGAGCCCTAAAGAGGTGCAGAAAACCTAGATTGGTCTTCCTGGAGAACCTGGTTTCGAATCTACAGTGATCCAATTAAACTCTGCAGTGGGAGAACAATAGCAGGTGAGCATGACTGGCACAAAAGGTATGATTTTTAGCTTTTCGATCATTACTAAAAGAATGTGCTATATCCCCCATGAAAAACTGTGCAGAACATTGTTGGGCGTCATCACTAGAAGGAACAGAAAATAAGTATGCAATTCTGCACGGGAATGGTTCTTAACCTGTGGTCCATGGACCACTGAGGGTCCGCAATGCCTACTCAGGGGGTAAAATATGTGCTTGAGAGAGTTCACTTGAAATTTTGTGATTTTAACTGGAAAACAAGGGTGATGTGAAGTTTACTCATTATTCTGCTGGTGCATGTGTATGCAGCATTTATTTACACTGGTGAAGTTACTCTGAGACATCTCATTGAAGGATCACACTCCGCTGTTTTTGCAAGACACAGATACTCTACTGTTAAAATGAAGAATGTGGTTAAACACATTCAGTTCTTATTGGGTAACAATTTAATGTCTGATGTATAAACCGGAAAGGCAAAGACTTGATGATTTACTGCATAGAAGTTGAAGGACGTAATGTTTTTCACCATCTACAGCCCTGTCCAGTATCACCAGGTCAACATGTAATGTGCTGCTTTAGTCATGGTTTTTTCTTTGAATTCTGGGAATTGTAGTCTTGTTTATTCCATTATCAAACAGGACTACAAGTTCCAGAATTCAAATAAAAAATCTGGACTGAAGCAGCACATCAAGCATGGATCTGGAAAACTTGGCAGCTACGAATCTACTAGAGTATATTCAACCAGAATATGAAGATGAGTTGGATGAGTTTCATGTAAACAGATGGAGCTATATTACTAGGGACAGAAAAATGTTGGAGTGCACAGACGTACAATTTTCAAAAAGGTTCAAGCACAAGAAGAATCTGTGAAAAGCTATATTACAAACTTAACGATATTAGCCAAGGACTGTGAATTAGCAAACTTTTTATAAAGTCAGTTCATAAGCGATCCTTTTATTGCAAGGGGGAATTTACAGGTGGCTAAGAAACAATTACTTGGGCTTAGAATCTTGTATTTAAAGAAAGAGATAGAGATAGTGAGGAGTGTAGAAACATCACAGGAAAGAGTCTTCCTTTTCTTTTTTTCTGCGATTTTTATAAGATTTACACCAAGAGGTTTTTAGTTCCTTTTTTAAAATTTAGGAATTTAAGGTATTGTGTTCAGCCCTACTATCATCTTCAGCAACTTTCAGATGAAGAGGCCTGTTTATGTGTAAGTCTATTTCTTCGCACCACTGTGTGATCATGAGGCACTATGCACTTTGAGTAATTTGGCCACCTATGATGCTTTTTATATTTTTAAGATCTGGTTTTAGTACTGTGTGGGAACAATATGTTTTATATAATTTATTGCGTTCCTTAGAATGTATTTGGTAGCACAGTATTAATTGGTTTTGTGCTCTGTCGTTTTTTATGTATATTTAAGATGGTGTATGCTTTTATGGTTCATTTATGAACTGAATAAAGTTTATATTGATTGATTGAGACAAAGAGTTAACAATAGGGACAAGCTTCCCTATTATAGCAGCCGCAGGAAGAAGAAGAGAGGACAGCAAGAGAGAAAAGGATAATGTTCTGCTGTTAATACATTTTGGAAAAAAGAAGTAAACCCCTTCATTGCTAGGCCTTTCCCCCTCCCTGTGCTAAGCCTTTTTTTGGCTATTTTGGGTAGTTTGTGTTTAGGCCCCTGTAGTTTTTTGTCTACATAAGGCACCCACGCCAAATTTGCGTCCTTTTCTTCCACCATACTGAGGATTCTAAAGGTACCCAAAGTGTATGGATTCCCCTGGAGGGGGCGAAAAATTAGCCAAAATACAGCTAAATTTAGATTTTTGGCTGTTTTTTTCCCTGCACATGGTATCTACAAACGGTTCATGGTGCTAAAATTACCATCTTCCCAGCTTTCAGGAACAGGCAGACTTTTGTCAGAAAACCAACATTTTCTACACCGTTTTGGCATTTTAGTGAGACATAGCCTATTTTGTCTATTTTTTGTGCTTTCAACCTCCTTCCAGTTAGTAATGGATGTGAAACCAATAATGGATCCCAGAAAGCTATACATTTCTGAAAAGTAGACACAAGTCTGAATTCAGCAAGAGGTCATTGTGTAGATCCTTCAAGGGTTTCCTATAGAAAGTAACAGTGGAAATAAAAAAATATTGAAATTGAGTAGGAAAAACAGCCATTTGTGCCCACATTTTCACCTGCAACTTCTTCTAAGTTTGCCAGATTTTTTAAAGCAATATACCGTTACGTCAGCTGGACCCTTCTGGTTGTAGGTTAACCAAGAACCCGAGGGCTGATAACTGAGCTGCGCCTTGCAATGATTTTTCATTGTGAACTGGATATACAGCAATTCATTTGGTAAAATATGAAGAGTGAAAAATAGATATCAAGGAAAACTTTGTATTTTCAAAATGGGGACAACATATGGAGTTTAGAAGCAGAGATTATTTGCACATCTCCGAATTTGTGGGTACCCATACTATCATGTGAATTAGAGGGCATTTTCCCACTGTCTTACATCTGGAAAGCACAAATGCATAGAAAGTCAATTGGTGATAACACTTGTTCTACTTTTCTGTGTTCCCCTAAGTATCCTGATAAAAATGGTACCTCACTTTGTGGGTTGGCCTAGTGCCCGTGACAGGAAACGGCCCAAAACGTAACGTGGGCACATCACATTTTTCTAGTGAACACTGGCCCTTTTTTTGCAATGTGCCTAGCTGTGGATTTTGGACGCTTGCTAGCCGGCACCTAGGGAAAGCTAGAAACACTGTACATTTTTTGAAATTAGACATCCTGGGGAATTCAGGATGGGGTGACTTGTGTGACGTGCACCAGTTTCTGTTATCCAGAATCCCTTGCAAACTTTGCAAAAAAACAAAACACATTTTCCTCATTTTCTGTGATGGAAAGTTCTGGAATCTGTGGGGAGTCATAAACTTCCACCCACCCAGCATTCCCCCAAGTCTACCCATACAAATGGTACCTCACTTGTGTGGGTAGGCCTAGTGCCCGCGACAGGAAATGGCCCAAAACGCAACATGGACACATATCATTTTTCCAGTGAAAACGGACTCTTTTTTTGCAATGTGCCTAGCTGTGGATTTTGGACCCTAGCTCAGCCGGCACCTAGAGAAACCTAGCAAACCTGTACATTTGTGAAAACTAGACACCCAGGGAAATCCAGGATGGGGTGACTTGTGGGGCTCTCACTAGGTTCTGTTACCCAGAAACCCTTGCACACCTCAAACTTTGTTAAAAAAAGAAATACATTTTCCACACAGTTCTGTGATGGTAAGTTCTGAAATCTGTGGGGAGCCACAAACTTCCAACCACCCAGCATTCCCCCAAGACTCCCAGTAAAAATGGTACCTCACTTGTGTGGGTAGGCCTACTGCCCGTGACAGGAAATGGCCCAAAACATACTGTGGAGACTTAAAAATTATCGATCTCAAAAAGACCTGGTTTTTCAAGGAAATCACCTGTGTTTTTGGTCCTGGCCTTGGCGGGGAATCTAGGGAAACCTCCCAAACCCAGACAAATCTGAAAACTAGAAACCAGGGGGATTCCAGGGAGCTGTGAAATGTGTGGATCCCCCAACGATTTCCTACCCAGAATCCCCTGCAAATCTCAAATGTAGCTAAAAAATCACATTTCTGTGTGGGCAAGTTGTGGGATCACCAGGCTGACACAAATTTCCTACTAGCCAGCGTTCCCCCAGGTCTCCCGATAAAAATCCTACCTCACTTATGTGGGTGGGCCAACTACCCCTCTCCTATGAGCTTACATACCCGCCACCTTGACATCGCTGCAGCACCGCCCGCCCTTGATTAAACTCGTAATACGGCGGGCGGGTGCACCACAGGCTTGGCGGTCCTCCTGGGATCACCACGGTGGCGGTCCCAGATGAAGACTGCCAAACTCATAATAAGGTCCTAAGTAGTTGTCTTGCCCTTGCACCCCTTGCATGGCACAAAGGCGATGCAACTCTTGATAAATCAGCCCTTAAGTGCTTTGAAAAATGTTGTTCTTGGTCACTGAATCCAGTACATTGTACCTGGACGGCTCCTCAGTTCCCTCCCCACCACAAACTCCACATGGCCCATTGAGTTATTCTCTTGAAAGAATTGTATTGACAGGTAGTGTACTTGCAGGATGTCATGCTTTTGAAGGTGTTTCTGTACTCTAACTCCTGGGAATAACAAATTAGAGATGACAACAATCTTTGCCAAAGCGAATAGGTTTTGCCTATGCGAGATCTGTTGGCTTTGTCGATGCTTTTCTAGACATGTTGCACAGCAGCTTGGGCTGATATGCAACATGGCTTAAAGTAAAGAAAAAAATTATGTGGCCAGTGCTGACCATGTCAAAGCACTTTTTTTCTTTAAGCCATGTTGCACAGGAGCCCACGCTGCTGTGCAATGTTTCAAAAACATTCAACAAAGCCAAATAGCACTCGCATCCGCAAGAGCTATTTGGCTTTGTTTAATGTTTTATTGTGGAAAACTGAAGGGGGCGGGGGAAGCATGGTGGGTGGGGTTTAGCAACACAAAGGACATTGCACCCGTGCTGTGCCAACAAAAGGAGCAAGCACTGGCAAAGCCAATAGGTCTTGCCTACGTGAGAGCTATTCTTTTTGCCAATGTCTTTTAGCCATGTTGTATAGCACTGTGGCTGCAGTTCAGCATCCCTGAAAGTTAGTGGCGTAGGCTAGAGTAGAATGGCATAGAGGATAGTTGTGTAGAGGAGTGTGGAGTAGAGTGGCATTGTGTGGAGTGGAGTGGCGTAGAGTAGAATGGGGTAAAGTAGAGTGGCACAGAGTAGAATGGAGTGGGGTAGAGTATCATACAGTAGAGTGGCATAGAGCAGAGTGGCACAGGGTAGAGTGTCATGGAATAGAGTGGTGCAGAGTGGCATACAGTGGAGTGGCATTATGTGGAGGTGAACAGCGTAGAGTAGAGTGGCGTAGACTTAAGTGGCATTGAGTAGAGTGGCGTGGAGTAGAGTGGCATGGAGTAGAGTGGCATGGATTAGAGTGGAGTGGCGTATAGTGAGTGCCATACAGTGGAGTGCCGTAGAGTGAAATGGCGTATACTGGTGTAGAGTGAAGTGGTGCAGAGCAGAGTGGAGTAGTGGAGAGTAGAGTGTCAAAGAGCAGAGTGGCATAGAGTCGCATAGAATGAAGTGGAGTGGAATAGAGTGGCGTGGAGTAGAGCCACATGGAGAACAGTAGAGTGGCGTAGAGTAGAGTGGTGCAGAGTGAAATAGAGTGGATTGGAGTGAAGTGGCATACAGTAGAGTGTTGTTGAGCTGAGTGGCTTGGAGTAGAGTGGGTTAGAGTACAGTGGAGTGGCATACAGTGGATTGGCATACAGTGGCATGGCATACAGTGGAATGGCATAGACGGGTGTAGAGTGGAGTGGTACAGAGTAGAGTCGATTGGCGTAGAGTAGAGTGGCATAGAGTATAGAGTAGAGTATCATAGAGCTGAAGTGGAGTAGAGTGGCATGGAGTAGAGTGGAGTGGCATAGGGTGGCATAGAGTAGAGTGGCATAGATTAGTTTAAAGTAGAGTGGAGTGGTGGAGAGTAAACTGGCATAGAGTATAGTGGTGGAATGGAGTGTTGTAGAGAGGCATAGAGTAGAGTGCAGTAGAGTAGAGTGGCATAAAGTGGAATGGCGTAGCGTTGCATGGAGTACAGTGCAGCAGTGGAGAGTTGCAAAGAGTAGAGTGGCGTAGAGTGGCATGGAGTTGCCTAGAGTCGAGTGGGGTGTCATAAATTAGAGTGGCATAGAGTCAAGTGCCATAGAGTCTAGTGGCGTAGAGTCAAGTGGCTTAATGTGGTGAAGAGTCAAGTGGCTTAGAGTGGAATAGAGTAGAGTGACATTGCACCAGTGATGTGCCAGCAAAAAAACAGGCATTGGCAAAGCCAATAGGTCTCACCTATGTGAGAGCTATTTGTTTTGCAAATGTCTTTTAGCCATGTTTTACAGCACTGTGGCTGCAGTTCAGAATCCTTGAAAGTTAGTGGTGTGGGGTAGTGTAGCATGGCATAGAGGAGAGTGGTGTTGAGGAAAGTGGAGTAGAGTGGCATTGTGGGGCGTGGAGTGGACTGGAGTAGAGTAGACTGGGGTGGAGTAGAGTGGCATGGAGTAGAGTGGAGTGGGGTAGAGTGGTGTACAGTAGAGTGGCATAGAGCCTTATAGAGTAGAGTGGTGCAGAGTGGCATACAGTGGAGTGCGAGGAGTGGCATTGTGTGGAGTAGAGAGGTGTACAGTAGAGTGGCACAAACTACAATGGCATAGAGTAGAGTGGCATAGAGTAGAGTGGAGTGGTGTGAAGTAGAGTGGCATACAGTGGAGTACAGTAGAGTGAAATGGCATATACTGGCGTAGAGTGGAGTGGCATAGAGTAGAGTGGAGTGGTGTGGGGTAGAGTGCAGAGTGGCACGGTGTGGCATAGAATGAAGTGGAGTGGAGTAGAGTGGCATGGAGTAGAGTCATATGGAGAATAGTGGAGAAGAGTAGAGGGGTTTTCAGTAGAGTGGCGTGGAGTTGAGTGGCATGGAGTAGAGTGGCATAGAGTGGAGTGGCATACAGTTGAGTGGCATAGAATGGAATGGCATACAGTAGCATATAGGGTAGTGGCACAGAGTAGCATGGAGTGGTGTAGATTAGAGTGGCATAGAGCATTGACTAGAGTAATATAAAGCTGGAGTGGAGTAGAGTAGAGTGCTGTGAAGTAGATTTGAATGGCATAGAGTGGTGTAGAGGGGAGTAGCATAGAGTAGAGTGGAGTGGGGTAGAACAGAGTGGCACAGAGCAGAATGGCATATAGTGGCATAGAATGGAGTGGAGTAGAGTGGAATGGCATAGAGTACATAGAGTAGAGTGGCATGGAGTGGCATAGAATAGAGTGGAGTGGTGTAGAGTAAAGTGGTGTAGATTCAAGTGGCCTAGAATCAAATGGTGTAGAGTTGAGTGGTCTAGAGTGGTGTACAGCAAAGCGCAGTGGAGCAGAGTAAAGCGGCATAAAGTGATATAAAGTGGGGTGGAGTGGTTAGAGTGGCATGGGGTAAAGTGGAGTGACGTAGAGTACAGTGGAATGGTGTAGAGTGGTGCAGAGTAAAGTGATGTAAAGTAGAATGGCGCAGAGTGGGTAGAAGAGAGTGGCATAGAGTAGAGCAGTGTAGAGTGGAGTGAAGTATGAATTAATGAAAAGGCGTTTGTAAAGTGCACACATACTCCAGGGAGTGTCCCGGCACTTGAGAGTAAGGTAACCTGCAGACTAATGGTGATCGTTCTAAGCCACTTGCTGGAAGAACCAGGTTTTTAAGTTCTTCCTGAAAACCGAATGCTCAGAGATAGCGCACAGTTGTTCCAGGCCCTTGCTCCGAGATAAAAAAAAGGATCTTCCTTCAATTGTGGCCCAGCAAATTTTAAGGATGCTGGCTAAATGGCCAGAGGTTGACCGTAAAACCCTGGGAGGGGCGTAAGCACAGATCCTCCTCTTCAGGTGCACTGTTCCTTTCTCATGAAGACTTTATGAGCAAGGACTAGTGTCTTAAAGAGAGAATCCTCTTTTTAATCGGGGGCCAGTGGAGTGGTTTCAAATGTGGGTATGACTTTTTGAAGCAAGATTAAGGATTATTCTGGCCGCCGCATTCTGGACAACTTGCAGACAACTCAGACGATAGTCAGGAAGACCCAGATACAGTACATTTACGTAGTCGAGCCTGGAAGCAATCAGGGCCTGGATCACTGTTTTCCTACTTTCGACAGATAGGAGAGGTCAGAATTTTTTCAAAGTGCGTAGCAGCCCAAACCAAGAGCCCGCCAGAGTCTGAATTTGCGGTTGGAAGGATGGAGCACTGTTCATTTTGACTCCCAAAGTTTTTACCGAGCTCTGATGAGTGCCGAGGAGGGCAACACCCTGAGGTCACCAACACCTCCAAACATCAAGTGGGGTAGAACCAAAAAACACAATCTCCGTTTTATCGGGATTGCATTTTAGTTGGTTAATGGAAAGCCAATTGAAGAAATTAGTGAGACAAGATTTAATAACGCCTCCATCAAATTCTGCCCTTTTTTCACAAGTGAAAAGCAGCTGAATGTTATCAGCGAATGATATTTGTTTAGCCCCCAGTGCCTCAGCCAGAGGTGTAAGATAGGCATTGAATAATGTAGGGCTCAATGCCGAGCCCTGAGGTAGTCCAACTGTTAAATCATGAATTGGGGAGGTAAGCATTGAGATCCATACTTCTTGGCTTCTGTTATTCAAGAAGGAAGTCATCCACTTCAAGGCCGGGCCTCCAATCCCAATGACTTGTAGATGGGCCAGCAGTCTTTCATGGGGGTCCATATTGAAGGCCTTGACCCCATTATCTAGCTTGTCTTAAAATGTAGTCAATTACTTCTAACAAAGCTGTTTTCGTACTGCAGTTGGATCTAAAACCCGACTGACTAGGATGCAAAAGATTGTTACTTTCGAGGTAACCTGAAATATGGGAGGTAACATGTTTTTCTAATACTTTGAAAATGCCTGAAGAAGGGAGATCAGCCTGTAGTTGGCTTGTACTTTAGGATCAACCGATAGCTTTTTAAGACAATGATGCATTCACAAATCTATTTACCAAGGGATTAATAACCTGAGTCACTATGGCAAGTAGCCTGGGCAGACAAAGATCAGAAGGGGACCCAGACTTAAGACACTTGATGTCCAGCAAAATTGTATCCATAGAAAATGGAAGGGAATTTAAGCAAGTTAGGTGGCTCAGAGGGGATCACGCTGGATAAGGCACCTCACTAGAACAGTAGGCAGCCTGAGAAACACTCAACAGGCTTGCTTGAATAGTGGCTATTTTATCATGAAAGTACACAGCCAACTGGTGACACCAGTTGGCAGAGGGTTGTTGGCATCTGATAGCTGCATCTAGATTCAGGAGTTTTTTAACAATTTTGAAAAATTCTTTAGATTTTTTTATCTGATTCTTCAATTTTCTTCTCAAAGAAAGAATTTTTCTCTAAACGGACCCGAGAGTAACAGTCTTTTAGTGCTGCCCTATAGGTGCATTTGTCATCTAGATTGCAGTTTTTCCACCATTTCCTCTCAAGACGTTTACAATGTTTTTTTACATGTCCTAAGATTCTCATTAAACCAAGGGGCTGACTGTTTAGTTTTGAGGGATCATAGTGTGGAGAGTGGAGCTAGATCGTTAAGAATGTTAAAAACCCAATCATCTATGCGCTCAGCGTCTGATTCAGGATCCCCAGACAGAGAAGGGGGATCTGCTTCCAAGGCGCTGCAGAGCTCTGACGGAAGAACTCTATGTAAGGCTCTAGCCATGGTCTTCGGAGGGAAGTTGATTGTGGATAAATGTTATCCAATTGAAACTAATTAGGGGATGATCCAACCATACTAATGGTAAAGGGTCGAACAACACAGTCTATAAATTGAAGAAAATGTGGTCTAAGATATGACCGACCTGGTGAGTAGGTATGAACACCTGTTGGACAAGGCAGAGGGAAGACAAAATATCTGTATAAGAGGCTACCACCAAATCTAAAGGTTTATCCATATGGATGTTATTTAGTGAACTCAGCAAGGGCAAACATGGTCAGGGGGTCTGTAGATCAGAGCCCCTGCCACAGACTGTTGAGACGACAGGGAGCAACAAAATCCCAAACTTTCAGCTCCATCGAATTCCCCTAAGGCAATAGGAACACAGTTGTACTCGCTTTTATAAAGTATGGCCACCCCTCCGCCTCTGTCCTTAGGCGGTTCTTCCTAAGGAATGTATATCCTGGAGGAATGGCTTTAGCTAAGGTAGAATTGGAGAAATCTGTAAGCCACGCTTCTGTTAAAAAAAAGATCTGTTTTTTCATTATCTAGCAGCTCACGTAGAGTATCTTAGAGTGGCATTGTATGGAGTAGAGTTGCAAACAGTAGAGTGGAATACAGTAGAGTAGGGTAGAGTAGAGTGGAGTGATATAGAGTTAAGTGCAAAACACACAAGATGATGGACGGAATGCTGCACATTGGCAAACATTCACCCCCAGTCACAGATCTGGGTTTAATCCATCGTTATTTTGCTTCACCACGCCACCCCAGTTGGTGAAGCAAAATAACGATGGATTAAACCCAGATCTGTGACTGGGGGTGAATGTTTGCCAATGTGCAACATTCCGTCCATCATCTTGTGTGTTTTGCATTTCGCCCTAAGTGGGAAGGGTAAGCCCAGACGTGGGTCCCATGCTCACTACGCCACTGGAGTCAAGCTATCCTGGCTGATGAGAGCTGAAAGCCCGAAACCGGTCCTAGGATGCTTGATTCCGGTCCAGGGAAGACATGGCTTGGCAGTTCGGTCTGGACTGTTCCCATGAGGCACAGGGTCAAGACTGATTTGCATATGGCTATGTCTGAACTGGGGTGGCGTGGTGAAGCAAAATAACGATGGATTAAACCCAGATCTGTGACTGGGGGTGAATGTTTGCCAATGTGCAACATTCCGTCCATCATCTTGTGTGTTTTATATAGAGTTAAGTGGCATAGAGTTGGAGCTCCGTACAGTAGAGTAGCGTGGAGTGGATTGGCGTGGAGTGGCATATAGTATAGGGGCGTACAGTGGAGTGGCGATCAGTGGAGTGGAGTGGCATAAAGTGGTGTGGAGTGGCATAGAGTAGAGTGGATTAGAGTAGAGTGGTATAGAGTGGCATAGAGTGAAGTGGCATAGAGTGGGTTGCCTTAGAGTAGAGAGGCGTAGAGTGGAGTGGTGTAGAGTGACATAGAGTGGGGTGGAGTGGAGTGGAGTTGCATAGCTAGAGTGGCATAGAATAGTAGAGTTGTGGGTGTAAGTAACTAAAGCATCAATAGACACAACAAATCGGGTGAAAGCAGCATAAGTAAGAAGTTGTATGCCTTTCTTAAAAGTAGGAAAGCACATTGCATGTCCAGGAATTATACTGAAATGCTTATAAAATAAATGAAATAGTGCGTTGCAAAAAGATAAGTAAGAACAAAGACGATGAAGGAAACATATATTTGGTCCAGGGAGGAGCTAACACAAGAAAAGAGAGGAAGCTGTGACATAGTACATAATAGAATCTCGAGGTGTGGAATATGTTGAGGTCAGGGATGGATTGGACAAACTGTCTGTAGTGACAGTTGGTTAGAGAGTGCTGTTGTATGAGGTGTATTTATTAAAGCTTTAACACACCTTAACTACTGGCTGTGTCATCCTTGGAAGAACATCACATTTTTGGTGATGGGATGAGGATGTAAATCAAGACACAGCTGGACACCTCAACAAGGCGACGCTGAGGCTGAGTGGTGAATTTGTGTCATTCAACTCCTCTTTGAAGTTAACATTCGAGTGAGGTAGAGCGCCGCCTTCTAGTGCATGGAGTTCGGGAGCACAGGAGGTTGGTCTGCATTTTTAACAAGTTGCGTCTTCAGGCATGTGAGTACTGTGTTGTAAGCCTTGTGCATGCTCCTGGCAATAGCTGCAACCAGAGCAGAAGCAGTCATTAGGCCGCTGTCGCTTGAACAGATAGCTTGTGAAGACTGTGCTTACCGGTAGTCACATGCCAGATCAGCAGCACTTGATGACTACTTTGTGCAGTCATAACATCTTCCTTGTGCTGTTGCCTGTTCAAGGAATGTGATGGAAGCGTGTGTTTCATTGACGGTGGAAGCTGTGCTTTATCGGCAGTCATGTGCCAGACCGACGCGTGGGGACTGCATTGGGTGGTCACTATTTGATTCAGTCTGAGGAACACAGGAGAAGCATGCGCACACACGCGAGTGTGCACAAATTTGTTTATTGGTTCTCCCCTGAGCTGTGTATATGGCAGACATTTTGAATCAGCAAATAAGCATTGGGTTTAAGTCTACATCCTAACAAAATACCTCAAGTTCAGATAGATGAAGTTGGTCTCAATTATTGCATGTTTATCAAAGAATGTGAAGGTTTGTTTCAAGACAGACTAAGAAGGTTGAGTGGCTACAAACACAGAATTAGGTTGAGATTGAATGCAAGCCTGGTAGTGGCTAAGGTCAGAAGAATTCTGATGAACATGCAAACTGCTGTAGCAAATGAGTTAAAAAGGTTAGGTGAGTGAGGAGCAATTGAAACTGTGGAGGTGACAGTGTGGTTGGCTCCAATTGTGGTGGCATGCAAGGGAAGTGGGGATCTATGTTATGTTATGTTAACCCAACTTGTATAGCGCACAGCTGCCTCAGCAAAGAGGCGTCCCGGCGCTGACTGCAGCAAGACATATAAGCTAGAACCTAAACCAGAGGGAAGAGATAGGTTTTGATTGCCTTCCGAAACGCCAGATAGTTGTCCAGACTGCGGATCTGAAAGGGAAGGGAGTTCCAGAGTTTAGCCGCTAAGCTGCGAAAGGACCGCCCCCCGGCACGTAAACGTTTCACCCGAGGGACGAGAACCAGGCATTGCCCCATGGAGCGCAGATCACGCGTGGGTGTGTAAGGCACCAACAGATTGGCCAGAATACCCGGGGAAGAGAGCTTCAAAATTTTAAAGGCCAAGCAAAGGGCCTTGAATTCAATGCGCTTGGCCATAGACAGCCAATGTAACCGTCGAATGGCACCAGTTGTCGGGCGGCTTCTAGGGAGCCCAAGTAGGGCTCTGGCTGCCGCATTTTGGACCCTTTGCAAACGCATGACCTTTGCCTTATTTGCCCCAGGTAGCGCGAGCTGGCATAGTCCAGCCTTGACAAGATAGCCGCTTGGACAATCATTTGTCGGGTGGACGGGTCGAAATACCCCAACAGGGGTTTCAATCCCCGGAGTAAGCTAAAGCACGTGCCTGCCACTTTCTTAGTATGGTCCTGAAAGCTGAGGGTCGAGTCCATCCACACCCCTAGATTTTTCACCACCGACTTAGGGGTGGGTGCACTCCCAAGGGTATTCGGCCACCATTGCTCACTCCATAACTCAGTGTTTCTCTCCCCACCAGCAACACCTCAGATTTATTGGCGTTAAGCTGGAGACAGTTGGCGGTCATCCACTCCGCGACTGCCGCCAGACCGCTCCTAAATTTGGGGGCATCCTGCATAGAGTCTTCGGAGAGAACTACCACCAACTGCATGTCATCAGCATAAGAGACAATGGAGAGACCCCAGTCCCTGGCCACCGCAGCCAGTGGTTGTACGTACAGATTGAATAGTACAGGACTCAGGGCAGAGCCCTGTGGCACACCCTGTCCGATAGACTGGACACGTGAGAGGAAAGGCGGGGCGGTCACCTGGAATGTTCTCTCAGAAAGGAAAGATCTAAGTCATTCCAGAGCTGAGCCAACGATACCGGCCTCCTCCAGACGATTTAGAAGAATCTGGTGGGAGACTGCATCGAACGCGGCACTAAGATCTAGCAGTATCAGTGCTGCGGTATTCCCAGCATCTAGAACGGTCCGCAGATGTTCGGTCACCGCAAGGAGAGCTGTCTCCGTGCTGTGACCTGGGCGGAAACCATTCTGCGAGAGATCCAGGATGCCGTAGTTGTTCAAGAATGCCATTAGGATGGTGTTAATATGTGCCTCTGCAATCTTAGCTGCCCATGGTAAAAGAGATATCGGACGGAAGTTTTCTAGTTTAGCTGGATCCAGTGAAGGTTTTTTAAGTAGGGGGACCACCATTGCCTGTTTCCACAGCCTAGGTACCACTGCTGTGGAGAAAGAAGTATTGATCACCTGGCACAAAGGAGCCAAGAGCACAGGCAGGGAGTCCATGAACTGGTCTGGCTTGAGAGGGTCCGCAGGAGAGCTAGATTTAACTTTGCTGCATAGCAGACGAAGCTCGTCCTGTGAAACAGGAGGAAAGGCCGTGAGAATATGGGTAGTAGGGGGTCTATGTATGGGGCTGAGACAAGCAGGAACCAAAGGGAAGGACTTATATATAGTTTCCACTTTTTTAACAAAGAAAGTAGCAAGGTCCTCACAATGCTGCTCAGACGTGATCGCAGAAGCCGTAGGGGTTTTCCTGAGTTTAAGATCATTGAGTATTTTGAAAATACACTTGGTCGGATTGCTACTTGACTTAATTTCCTTAGCGAAGTAAGCAGCCCGATCAGATTGTATAGCCCAGTGGTAGCTCTTAATGGCGGCCTGATAGCATCTCTTAGCCGACAGGTCGTAATCCCTTCTCCAATCCCGCTCCAGTTTTTTACAGGCTTTACGCATTGTGGCCAGTCTATCAGAGAACCAAGGGTTGGAGTTAGAGATGCGGCACTTTGACCATTTGGCCGGAATGAGAGAGTCCAGTGCTTGAAGAATCCTGTCGCAAAGTGTTTTATATGCCACGTCTGGATCACTAGGCAGCTTGGGACATTCTAGGGCGAGGAGGGCATGGAATTGCTCAAGATTCAGTTTACGCCAGGGGCGCTTACGGGAGGACTTCTGAGCAACTTTGCGCAGGGGTTCAGAAGCCGGGAGAGACACAGAAATCAGAAAGTGGTCAGACCAGCATACCGGACTAGGTGTATTGACAATAAGGGAAGGGAGGTTGGAAAAGACGGGGTCTAGCAAGTGACCTGCAGCATGAGTAGGACCTGAAACTAATTGAATTAGTTGACAGGCTGCAAGGTCTGCGAGAAAGCTGCTGATTTCTGTATCTGTATGGCTGTCAAAGTGCAGGTTCAAGTCACCAAAAATGGTAAAATTAGCTGTTCTCATTGAAGGGGCACTGGTGACTTCAATGAGTGCAGATTTATACTCCTTGGCTGGTCCAGGAGGACGATAGACCAGCAGCCCTGACATGGTATGGTTGGCGCTAAAGGAAAACGCAAAGCGTGCGCATTCGCAACCTGCCACGGGCTCTTTAACAAACGTGCAACCATAACAGTATTTGAAAATGTTCGCAATACCGCCGCCTCTCGACATCCTATTTAAGGTCGAAATATTGTAACCAGGCGGAAGCGCTAAGCCTGGCTCCGCAACCATATCATCAGAGAGCCAGGTTTCCGTTAGGAAAAAAACATCAGGAGATTCATCCTGTACTAAATCATATACATCCAAATAGTGTTTAGCCAGAGAGTGGCAGTTAAGACTCAGAATTTTAATAAAAGGCCTAGGCGAAAGCGAAGAGGGTGGGGGAGGCAGTTTAGTAAGGGAATTGAAGCCACAACGGATGCAGCAAAATGGTCCTTCCAGAGAACCAGTTAACGGATGACTACACGGGCTTACCATTTTATTAACGGCCCATAGATCCTCCCTTGAATATGACAACACACATCTTTTGCCACTGACAGCGTTTCTGGCGTCTGGCGACGTCCAGGCACAGACGGGCTTGCCTTTGGCGCGCCTTCGTCTTTGTGTGGACTTGCGGGCTCTCAACAGAGAAGTGGTGGGTGATAAATTCCTGTTGCCCAACAGTGAGGAAATGGTCACGACTTTTTCTGGGGCAAAGGTATTCACAGCCCTTGACTTGGTGTAAGCATATCACCAGATTGAACTAGAAGAGGGTTCTGAAGATCTAACAGCCTTTGTAACACCATTTATGGTGTATAATTTCAAAAGAATGCCTTTCGGACTGATCTCTGCTGCTGTAGTGTTCCAGAGGGTCATGATGGGAACTTTGAAAGGTTTACCTGGAGTGAAGTGCTATCAGGATGACATTCTGTTTTTTGGATTTACAAGCACTGGACATGATCACAGAGTAAGGGAGGTTTTGCACTGGTTACACGAGGCAGAACTCACACTCAACGCTGAGAAATATAAATTTGAAGAGTGAAGTCAGTTATCTGGGTTACAGAATCTCAGAAACTGAGATAATGCCACATACTGAGCTGGTTGAAACAATTAAATCCATGGAAGTACTAGAATGAATTCTGCTGTGCTCCTTCTTTACAGGCATATGACCCAACTTGTGACACTAAGGTAATGTGTGATGCTAGTGCAAAGGGTTTGGGAGCGCTCCTCCATCAAACCAAGGGTGTTAAGGAGAATTTGATAGCCTGTGTTTTGCTTACCCTGAAAGAAGCCAAATGGAACTATTCTGTCATTGAGAGAGAATCACTAGCTGTTTATTGGTCTATCAACAGATTCAAACAGTTTCTGTGGGGAATCAGGTTTACTGTTCAGAAGGACAATAAACCACTGGTGGAAGTGTTTGCGGGGAAGGGTTTGGATTCTATACTGTCATGCATTAGGAGGTAGGTTGTGGGCCTGCAAGACTTTTGTTTTGCTGTACAATATGTTCCTGGTGCTAGAAACTATTCAGCGGACTGTTTGTCGAGGTTAGTGGATACGAAGAAGTCAGCAGCTGATGAAACAGATGACATGGACCAAGAGGATATGATAAGTGTGTGAGAGGTTACTCAAGGAAATATAACAGAGTGTAAATGGATGGAAGAGTTACAGAAGGACGAAGAAATGAAACATGTGATACAGGTGTTTAATTGAGACAGACCAAATGCAGCGGAGTTAAAGGTTTAAAAGGAAATGGGGAAGATTGTTGAATGATCTTGCAGTTGACAAAGGATTTTTGTTAAGAGGAACAAGGTTGATTACACCAGAAACCTTGAGACCGACAGTGTTACAACTTGCTCATGAACGGCACATGGGTACTGTAAAAACAAAAGGGAGACTCCGAAGAGATTTTTGGTGGCCAGCACTAGACTATGATGTGGAAAGCATGATAAGATACTGTGTGGAATGTGTGGTATGTGATAAAGGTCTAAGAACTAATCAGCTTCCCATGGTGTGCAGGGATTTACCAAAATATCCTTGGGAGGAAGTCGCTTTGGATATTTTGGTATCTGTGAAAGGTAAACATGCCACCCCCTATATATTTGTGCAAATGGATCTGCATTCCAGGTGGGTTGAAGTGTCATATGTATATGATATTTCTTCCTCTGCAGTGATTAGAATATCTTCAAGCGTGAAAGTTATCTACTTTATCTGCTTACAGATAATGGATTGCCGTTTTGTTCTCATGAGACAGAAGCACATCTAAAGGAATGTGGGATTGAGCATAAAAGGTCAGCCTTACATCATCCTGAAACTAATGGCACCATTGAGAGGGTTGTGAAGATGTTGAAGGAAGGCATACAGTTGGCAAGAATGAATGGTTTAGATTGGAAGAAGGAATTATCTAACAGATTATCAGGTTATCGCATGTCTACACACACTCCCACAGGCAAATCGCCATTTGAGTTGTTCAAAGGGAGAGCTCATCCACAAAGGTATGTCCTTGTTGGATGTTCAGGTGCAAAGGTTGTGTCAATCATGCTTTGGGTGAATGGAGAGAGAAAGAGATGGTAGCCCAGAACAAGAGGAAGGAAAATTTGGATGAAAACAAGAATGTGAGGAATGTGGAGGTCAAAGTTGAAGATTATGTCGAGATAAGAACACCTAAAGGTTGTCCGGATTGGTCCAAATATACTAGGAAATGACAAGTGGTCAAATGTTTCTGGAATGCTATCAAAACACATGATGGTCAGGTTTGAAACAAGAACAGAGTGGTTGTTCTTCACTATGAGCCAGACTTAACTTCTTCCCGCAAACGGGATTCTGAGCAGGTTGTGAGAAATATGGATTATTCAGGTACGTGGTAAACACACTCTAATGTAGCAGCTAACCAGGAGGAGTATTAGAGACATCAAGAAACCTGCATTTCTCAAGAATTTCTAGGTAAGATATTTGTAGAAATTTCTCTGTGACCTACCTCCTCTTGTAAAGTTTGTTTTTCCTTTGCTAGTTGTTCTTGAGATGTTTGGGAAGCTGCATTGTATTTTAAAGTTCTTTCATTTAATACTCAATAAAAGATAGGAGCAGGATGTTGTTGGTTCTGTTTTTATTTGTTGTGGGAGGGAGAAGTGACATAGTACATAACAGAATCTCGAGCTGTTGAATGTGTTGGGGTCAGGGATGGAATGGCGAACTAGCAGTAGCGACAGTTGGTTAGAGAGTGCTGTTGGATGAGGTGTATTTAATAAAGCTCCTCTTACCTTGACTACTGGCTGTGTCATCCTTCGTAGAACATCAAAGAAGTCTATGACAGCTAAGCAATCAAAAGATTTCAAATTGCAAACAATAGGTCTTGTAAACAATATGGGCCCTATTCACAAATGTAAAGTCAGACTATTGGTCTGAGTTTAGAATAAAAGTCTAACTTTACAACTTTTTGGTATTCACAAAGGTAAGTTACGAGTAGTATCTTTATGACTGCAGAGTTTACCCACTCGGTCAGAGTTTCGGCACTCTTGGCGGTATCTCTGCCCTCGGGATTGAACTAGCCCGAGTGCGGAGATTCCACACGGAGGGCAGAGATTCCACCCGAGGGCGGAAACTCTGTTCTGAGTGTGCAAAACCTGCAGTCGTAATGATAATACTTGTAACTTACCTTTGTGAATACTGAAAAGTACTAAAGTTAGACTTTTGGTCTAAACTTAGACTAAAAGTCTAACTTTACCTTTGCGAATTGGGCCCTATGTCTTGCAGCACAGCGAATGTGCTGTGTAGGGGAGAACTAAAAGGGAAAGGAAACATCAGACATTGAAGAAATGTTATTGGAAAGGTAGAGACAAAGGTTCAAAGTAAAATAAAGTGGGCAAGTAAGATTAGGGAATACACAATTTGAGTAGAACTAATATTGGTATTAGAACTCTTATGATTCATTTTATCATTATGAAGTCATCCTTGGGACACTAATAAGAGAGAATGTGAAAGCAACAAAAACCGGAACAACCAGCGGATAGGTCATCTGCATCAGTCTCAGCTCAAAACTAAACAGTAGGGCCCAAATTGGGTGCATTCCTGCACTCTCTGCACTGGTGAACTGAGTGCTGCCTAGCGCCAACACAGATACCCTTGTGCCATAGTGCAAGGGTGCGTGCATTACAGGCAGGATTGTTTTTCTGCAGGAAGAGACACCTTCCTGCACAAAAGCAACCCACAGAGGCATTTTCCTCTTTCTACTTGTGCTGCAGAATGCAGCACATGTAGAAAGAGAAAATAATGAGGAGAAATATGTGAATTTGCGCTGCCTTGCATTACTCTAGATTTACTAAGCCACTCATAACGACATATGGTGGCTTTGCATGGCTTAGTGCCTTCCCCCACCTACTGCCTTTATAATATGCCACTCAATGCCGTACCATGATGGACAGCTTATGTAATGTATGTTATGTATGTGCCCCATATCCAGTTGAGATGCTTTTTGAAAGTTAATAAATGCAAATAAATGTATTTGCTTAGGGTAGCACAACCTGGCAAAAGATTGACTCTAGAATTAGAATGAAGTCTCCTTAACCAACAAACAGCTGGACCTTCAAACTTCTCAGTACTGAGCTCTGCTGCACTGGATGATAACTGGCCTGCAAAAGAGATGCCAGCCTCTTAATGTCTACATTCTATTACAAAACTGCGTCCTTACTTTTGAAAATCGTCGAGATTCAATTTTGCAGGCACCGCTCTTTAGTTCTCTCTCATGTCTCGTTCAATAACTCTAACGACAATAATAGAAAGAATACTACTACTAACAATAATGACGATATTGATAGCAATGATAGAGATAATACTACTACTACTGCTAATAATAATAATGGTAATACAAAAAACCACAGTTATAGTAGTAATAATAGTAGTTATATGAAAGACATTTTTTTTGTTTACAAATTAGTGACTTTGCAAGCGGAGCAGACAAATGCAGGTATTACTACTATTACCGAACTCAGTGGTACTCATTTTTCCACGCTTGACAGGGTGGTGGGCTGAGTAAGCTCAGCAGGGATCATCAATGTTCTTAAAACTGATATCTCCTATCTCATCCAAACTGTACTCATCTCCTAGATGCATGAAGCTCATCACCACATCTCTCACTGAGAGACCAAGCCACTTTTCTGTGTGGTGTCCCAAAAATTCGAGCTCTTGCCCTGGCAAAGTGAACATTTTATAAGTTTCATGTTTACTGTGATGTCCATAGAACATTTCCAACCTAGTTTGGGATTTGCCTTAAGTGGTGTGCTTTGAGCTACCTCTTCAAGAATTTCCAAGGTGTCACAGGCATGCTATCAATAAGGCGCCAGGAGCAGTGGCACCGGGGCAAGGGATCTTAGGGTCTCAGGGCACCCTTGCTATGCCACTGAAAAGTGTCAAGATTTGATGTCTCTATAGCAATAGAACCGATGGCACTTTAGAAACTTTAGAAAACATTTACAAAGACAAGAGGGCTGTTGCGTTGTTGTTCTAAGTGACCCATTATGCTCTTTAGAAACCTGTTGTCATGGTGAGTACCAGGAGACTGCTTTGAAGCCTGCTGAAACAAACATTACACCCAGAGGGGTCGGTCAATGATCCTCTCAGACACCCTTAGATTTGCAAGTGACAGAAGCTCTTGGCACCCTGTGTTATGAATGTTATTCTATATGGGAAAAAGGTCAGTGGGTTTATGTGCCCTTAGTACTAGCCTACAGATACCTTGTAGAAAATCAGTGTTATTACGGGGGGCATCAATGACATTTACACCCATCCACTTAGAAGGGATATGGGGTCTAATAAATACCATTGAATTTTTGTTCGTTTTCACAAGGGGAGTAGTAGCAGCTCCTTTTGCAGTGGTTGGATGCCCCAGGGTTTACAAAATTGATAAAAACCAGATAATTGTACTTTTGTAATTCGTAAATGACGCTAAAGCATACCTCACCAATGCTGCATGGGAAGAGGATGTGGCGTAATGGCCAGAGCTGCCAACTTTGGAACTGGGGAACAGGTTTGAGTCTTGAAGTCAGCCCAACATCCTGTGGCTCTGGGCAAATCACTAAGTAGCATATTTAGCAATGTGTTGCGTCATTCTTGTGCCACGGGAGGGAGGGTGCAAGGGCGGCACAACTGTAAAGTAAGATTTATCTAGCCACACAAAGCCACCTTGCGTGGCCCTGCATGGCTTGATAAATCTGGAGTAAAGCAATTCATCCAGCGCAATATTAGCCAACAGCATTCATACACCATATACTCACTTGGGCCCATACATTCATACTACACTAATACTTACGCTGGGTGTCAGATGTACTCTTTTATCAAAGTCCCTGCTACCAATTACCTTCTGATTGAAGAGTAATAACTTACCAATGGATCCTTTGCCAATTGGGAAATTTAAAATGAGTGACATTCAATATAGTTCATAATCCTGAAATAACCACTGATTCAGGAAGTTTAAAAATGTTTATCTAAAGTTTTAGCAGAGTAAAATACAGAAAACACGGTACTTGATTGAAATACCCAAGAAAAAGCATAGAAATGATTTTGCTAATCAATGACGGTGTTTAAGGAAAAGAAGAGAATAGAGACAGCAGCGCAACTAAAGGTTGCAGTATAGTTACCTAAATGCGAGAACCAAGCCCCTTGGCCAAGGAGTTGGAAAAGATAGGACCCAGGAAGGATGAAGAGCAAAGACTTCTTCCAGGATCAGGACAGGACCGGTGACCTCTCTACAACGACGCCTGCGTCGTTCCCCTCTCTGATACTCGACTTCTCCTCGATTCTCCCGTTCTAATGGACTCCGCCGCCCCCTCCTCAGGACCTCTTCTGGACAGGGATTCAGTCAGCAACCGATCAGCATGGCAGTCTGGAGCTAAGAGCTCTCTCGCAGCATGGACGCCTGTTCTTCGTGAACGCATGCTCTCTCTAATTAACTAATGCTATATTCTATTATACCCTTCTACTCCCATGTACCTCCCCTTAATGTTGCTAAAATATGGGGCCACTACTTCTGATTGGACAGGGACAGGGGGTGGATTCTCGCACCATATCGATTTGGCCTAAATTGTAAAGCCTATTGTCTTTACGTTCCCTCCCCTTCAAATTAATACATTCGCTTTATTAACCACCCGTCTCACGACAAATGTTATACATTTTACAGGGGAAAAGTATCAATTTGTCCACAGGAAACATAAAGTACAGTATCTTCGGCCAATGGGTCATGGCCTTGGGAGACGTCCAAGTTGACTTCAATTGGCAGGCACACAGGATACATGCGCAGAACCATCTGTCTCTCGAGTTACAAGTCACCAACCCAGGCCCAAGTTTACGAATTACTAAAAATGCAAGAAGAAAATATTAAAATCACAAATAAAATGTTTCACTGTATGCCCACTTTTCCTACTCTATTCCCAATTAATTATAATACTATCCTGCATTAGTAGCATTAAGAAAACGACAATTTAATAATGACATAAGAGCAAGCTTAAGCATGTGAAAACATTTAGCGGCCATTTTAGCGCCCACTGCGCAGAAGCAGAAGTTTCCCACCAAGCAAAGAAACACGTCACACCATGTGATCAGGTTGCGACATGCGCAATGAAGTTCCCGCGCTTTAGCGGACATTTTGGATTACAGACAAGCATTATTCATTAGTAAAACACATAGGCAAGCTTCTGTCCCTCTTGTGTTTGTGAATGCAAAGGTTAGTATTGACAATACAATTTAATAAATTAATACTATGAGGAGGATTGCGTACAAGCAAGTTTCATTTTTGAAACCTTGCTCCATCAATCCCCTCTCTGATGGCGTTTCTGAGCCATCAAAAATACTACCCTCAATCAGATGCCAACTTCTAGCAATTCGTTTCATTCTCATTTTTACATTTTCTGTTTTTCACATCCCCTTTCAACTTTTTGTATAATTCACTTCTCCATTCTTCAAGTTCTATTTCATCTAGTTTTCTCTTCTTTCCTTTTCCTGTCACTTTATATGTTCCATTCTTTCTACAGCATTTGCACCATATTGTTATTGCCAATATTATTATTGCTATCCCTGCTAGGGGTACTAATATTTGACCTATAAGTCCTTTCCCTACATTAGCAAACCAGGTTCCAATTGACGAAATACTATTTGTCAATCTTTCCCATACACTATCAACTTCTAGTGGTTTAAGTTCTTTCTCAAGTTTAGTTATGTTCTGAATATACGTTCCAATTTCTGCACTCTTATCAGGAATATAAGTGCAACAATGTTTCGTCTTCAATAATTTACAGACTCCTCCATCTTTTGCCAATAGAATGTAAAGAGCAAGTCGATTTTGCATAACCATAGATCTAATCGCAACCATTTCCGCATTAATCATTAGAAATCCTCCAGCAGTATCCGTTGATAAACGATCAACTACTGTAGACTATTTACATATTTTCCTTGAGTTCAGAATTATTCCCACTGAAGGTATCAATGCACCAAATATATCACCTACAATTTCTGAAAAACTAGCTCTTTTACTACGTATTAATTCATTATTGTTTTCATTGCTTCCAGTGTTTCTTTTTACGTGGTATATCTTTGGAAAAACTATTCCAAAATAACAACTTCCATACCACCGTGCAGGAAGCCTAAAGTAAGCCTTATTCCCGCATACATAATAAATTCCAGGAAAAACTGAATCTGTTCCTCCTTTGAGTCCCCAACCTCCAAGAATTAAAAAATTGTGTTCACATTCACTGGTACCGATGAAAACATTGTTATAATCAGTCTTTAACCTATGAAGACAAATTTTCCCTGTCTTTACGAAATCCAGAGCCATTGCAGCTTGAGCTTTACCAGGTGTATAACTTCCTTCTTTCTCCGCCCAAGGTGGCAACTGAGCCTTATGCTCTGAAGCTTTCTTTTGAAAATCATGTCTTCTATCTTCTACTAAATTCAAAAATATATTTTCTTCTTCTAGTAAAGAACATGTTAGATTGTGTCTATGTGCATGTGTTATGTCTATCGATTTCATTGTTAAGAAAAATTCTCCCATAAACTGTGCGTCTTGACTACTAAGCACTGGGTTCATACTCTTGCGAATCGGAACTTCAGAAAATATCACATCTAAGTTTGAATAATAATACTGCAGTCTACCTGTTCTATAAAATAAACTTGTTAATACACTACATGAGATGCCATATGTCAGTGGTAAATGATGGTATGTTAATCCTTCCGCTACTGATTTAGGTAACTTCATACAGACATAACAATTACTAACTTCCATTGTGTCTACATACTGAAACAATAATTTTGTGAAAACATTTAAACTAGTGTCGTTATCAGCTATTTCATGATGAATTTCTGCCTCATCTTCTGTCATTAATTCTACTCTATTGCCCTTCATGTTTGCTGTCCTCCCTTTAGTTTCATTATTAATCTTCTTATCTATTATCATAAGGTAAGGAACTGCTACAATCAGGACTAACCATACTATAAGCACCAATACTAGACTACATATGCAGATTGCACAGCATCTCCTACAACAATTTCGTTTTGGTCTCCCAGTAACTCTATCGTCAGGCATTTTTCGACAAGGAAGATTGCTCATCTTATCTCTTCTTCTTTTCTTTAGCGGATTCTTTTGTTTAGTCAGGGTGGTCTTGTTTCTTCTTCGTATGTTAGTTCTGCACTTGTTCCTTCGCCACCACTGTCACTTGACTCTGAGCTTTCAAAATTTTCAAGAATGATATAAGTCCAGTCAGGACCCTTGAATTTATTATTCACAAGTTTCAGTCTTTTGCTTTTTCTTTTCCCTGACTTTTTCTCTTGATCAGTTTGACTTGTTACTTCAGGTACTTGATCTGGATTTTCACTTTTGGTTGTTTTGTGGTACTTTACTCTTTTAATGACACTTGGCCAATGATCTCCTTTTCTTGTTTTCTTTGTTGGCACTGTTTCTTTGCTTTCGTCTTCAGGGATCTCGTTAATTTCACTTCTTAGCACTGTTTCGTTTTCTTCAATTACTGTGTTTCTTGTTTGCTCCTTTTCAGGTCTAATTGGTTTCTCTGTAACAGCTCCGCTGTGAGTTTCCAATAACTGACCTTGTTCTTTATTTATTTCTTCAAGTTCATGTTTTTCAAGGTTTTCTTCTTTCTTGTACTCTTCTTGATCTAACTTGTTCTGATCAGTCCTTATTGCACTGTGAACTTCTGCAGCCTGACCGGATTCTTCTAGATCTGTCTGTCCCTGTTCAAAGTCTATTAGGGTTTCACTGTTTTGAGTCCAATTTTCTTTCCCTATCTGATCTTGTTCAGGATTTCTTAATGTCTTTTCTTCTTGTTCCTGAACTGCTTCTTCTTCACCTATCTGATCTTCTTCTATTTCTTCCAATTTCGCTTGACTTCTTGTTCTGTGGTATACTTCAGGAACTTCTACCACTGGTATCCAATCCTGACTTGTGCTCGGTTGTTCTCCGTCAGCTTCTCTCGAACCTCAATCCTGAGATTCCTCTGCTGGGCAACCTTCAGCTTCTTCAGTGATTGGTGTTGTCTGTGAATTCTCCTCTTCAGGGTCTGGTACTCTCTTTGTGTGGCTTACGTGAATCCAATTAGGAAATCTTGCACACTTCACTGCTGTATTGGTGGTCAATATAACTTGACAAGGTCTGTTCCACCTGGGTGATAGACACGTTTCTCTGGTGTGATTCTTCACTACCACCCAATCACTAGGATTCAGATCATGTTCTAGTTCAGGCTGCCTGGAAACTGCGTCTTCTCCAACCTGATGAGAGACAGAACGCACTAGGTCAGCCAATCCTTTGCAATAATCCAGAACCATATCATCAGATATATTCACTAATTTGTTTGTGGGAACATGTGTTTGTCTCATTGCTCTTCCCAACATTATTTCATGAGGGCTTAATCCTGTCGTTCTGTCAGGTATGCTTCTGAGTCCCATCAAAACAAGTGGCAATGCGTCTGGCCACTCTAATGATGTTGATGCACACATTTTTCCCAATCTTGACTTTATAGTGCCATTTAATTGTTCAACCACTCCAGAAGCCTCTGGGCGATATGCACAGTGCAATTTCTGTTTGATTTGAAATGCTTCACAGATTATCTGGATCACTTCGCTATTAAAGTGTTTTCCTCTATCTGATTCCAAAGATACTGGGAAACCAAATCTAGGTATGAGCTCACGTAACAACAGTTTTGCAACTGTAATACTGTCATTTCTCCTAGTAGGGTAAGCCTCCACCCACTTTGAAAACAGACACACTATGACTAGTACATGTTTTAGTCCTCTGCATGGTGGTAACTGTATGAAGTCGAACTGGAGTCTTATAAATGGGCCCTCTGCCTTTCCAATCTTTCCAAAACCAATTATCGTTTTCCTGCCTGGATTATGCATTTGGCAAGTTAGACATCTCTGGCAAAGACTCTCTGCAACAGCCCTAAATTTAGGATTGTACCAATTTTGCCTGAACAGCCTAATCATTGCATCTCTCCCTATGTGTGAGTCTCCGTGGTGCATTCTAGCCATTTGTGAGAGTAAACAGTCTGGCATGACTGGTCTGCCATCAGCACTGATCCATACTTCATCCTCTCCTCTTTGGGAGCAACCCACTTTGATCCACAAATTCTTCTCACTTTCATCAACCTCATCTTGCAATTTGTTGACGTTATTCCAAGTTTCAGGTGGCATATACAGCATAAATTGGCAGCTGATTCCCATTCTTTCCACCCTCTTATTGACTGACATTCTGGCTTTGGCACAATGTTGAGCCACCAGATCCGCATATCTGTTGCCGACTACCACCCAATCATCTCCTGACTGGTGTGCGGCACATTTCACCACAGCCAATTCTTTTGGTGATTGTATTGCTTCTAGCAATTCCCTTCAAATTGTCCATTTTTAATGGGGGATCCTGAAGAAGTCATGAAATCCCTCTGCATCCACAGTTGGCCAAAATCATGCACAACCCCGTAACCATATTGACTATGTGTAAATATGGTCACTCTCTGATTCCTCCCAATTTTGCAAGCTTTTATCAAAGCAATCAATTCAGCTACTTGTGCAGATTTTACTCCTGGTAAATAGGATGCTTCGACTATTCCAGTTAATTCAAATACCGCATAGGCAGCAGTTAGTTTACCATCTTCATGTCTTTGACATGAACCATCGACAAATAGCTCCCTGTCTGGCTTTTTAAGAGGCTGTTCCTCTATGTCTGGGCGTGGTTTTGTACATAATTCTGTAATTTGTACACAATCATGTTCATCTTCTTTGTCATCTTTATTTGTTTCATGATATGGGTCCGACAATAAAGTTGCTGGATTTATTATTGTACACCTTACCATGGTCACATTTTCAGCACCCATTATTATCCTCTCATATTTAGTCAGCCGACTAGGAGTAAGATGCTGAGTTCGGGTTCTTGTCAACAGAATGACAACTGCATGTGGAACATACACTTTTACAGGATGTCCCATCACAATTGACTCGCTTTGTTCAATGCTCAAACAAGTTGCTGCCACTGCTTTTAAGCATCCTGGCAACGCGGCTGCTACTGGGTCCAATGTAGCAGAAATGTACGCTATAGGACGTCTGTCTAGTCCATGTCTCTGAGTTAGGACAGAAAGTGCACAATTTTCTCTCTCTTGACAGAATAATGCGAATTCTCTTTTATAATCAGGCATGCCTAAGGCAGGTGCTGAACAAAGTGCGTTTCTCAATTTTACAAAAGCTTCTACACTTTCATCCTCCCACTCAACAGGGTCCTTTGCTTTCTTTTTCGTCATGTTAATTAAGGGCTTAGCTAACATGGAAAAATTTGGTATCCATTGTCGACAGTAGCCTACTATTCCTAGGAACATTCGCACTTGTCTTTGGGTTACAGGCATTTGCATTCTCTTTATTAATTATACTCTTTCAGAGGTTATTCTTCTTTTTCCCCTCTCAATTTGATGTCCCAGATATTTAACAGCTGTCCTGCAAAACTGTAACTTTTCAGGTGAGACTTTATGCCCTTCCTCAGCCAAAAGATTTAATAATGCTATGGAGTCAACAACACAATCTTCTCTGGTGGTCGACGCCACCAATAAGTCGTCGATATATTGGACTAAGACTGAGTTTCCTGGCATCACTAGTTTTTCCAGGCACTTTTTCAGTATCTGGTTGAAGATGGAAGGACTTTCTGTGTACCCCTGAGGAACACGATTCCATACATAGACCTTGTTCTCAAATTTAAATGAGAAAAGATACTGGCTGTCTGGATGCAATGGTATTGAAAAGAATGCTTGACACAAATCAATTACTGTGAACCATCCTGCATTCCAAGGGATCTGGTATAGAATTACTGCAGGATTTGGTACTATGGGACAACATGGTTCCACAATCTTATTTATTTTACTCAGGTCCTGAACAATCCTATATTTTCCACTAGGTTTCTTTAATCCCATGATTGGTGAATTACATGGGCTACTCATTACTTCTTTTAGTATGTTTTGTTCTACCATTCGATTGATTTCTTCAATAACTCCTGTTTTTACTTCTGCACTCATTTTATACTGTCTAGTATTTGGGAAAATTGCACCTTCTTTACCGTAATTTTAACTGGATCTATTTTAGCCATAAGTCCTACTTCTTTTCCAGTGAAATCCCATACTATGGGGTTTACTGTACCTTTTATTTCTTCTGGCAACTCATCTCTTGTTATTAACGAAAACATTTCGTCTATTTCTGTACCTTGTTTTGCAACCATAATTTTATATACATGGTCCTCATCTGGTGTCTGAACTGCCACACCATCTGGCGTGCAGAAAATTTGACAGTTCATTTTGCACAATAAATCCCTACCTAATAAATTCACTGGGCTAGAATCGCACACTACAAATTGGTGCATTTCTCTGAAGTTTCCTATTTTGACTTCCATTGGTTCTGTAAGAGGCATTCTAATTCTTTGATTAGCTACCCCTACTACTTGGATATCTTCACCAGAGAGAGGAAGGTCTGGGATATCTGCTGATCTCACCGTAGACCTGGTAGCACCAGTGTCCAAAAGGAAAGTAATATCATTACCTTTCACATTTCCTTCAACATATGGACCAGACTGATCTACCTGTAAGGATGCGCCAAGTACGCACTCCTTCTTCCCCTCTCCTAGGCACCGTCATGAGTTGAATTCACAGTAATTGTCCTGCAAAAGAAATTGTGATGTCATATAATCATTCTTACCACTCCCTCCTGGGTATCCAATGTCTGTACCATGCTTTGCTCTGCTTACATTACCCTGAACAGGTGGAGGTGGTAATTGACTCTGGGGATTTACACCCTGCTGTGAGTCATTCTGCGTCTGTGGTTTTGATTTGGGCCATTATTATTCCGAATCTTTTTACATTCGTCCTTCCAATGCCCCAATTTTCTGCATCCATGTCAAGGAAATTTCTTTTTAGCTTCTTCTCTACTCATTCGTCCTCTAAATTTTCCACCATTTCCTGTATCACCACTCGTTCCAGAATCTTTTCCTGGATTTTCACTCGGATTTTCCAAATTAATTCCCTGCTTCTCTGCCATTTTCACCTGAGCCCACATCACTTTTTCCTGCAATTTCTTGTGTCTATCCTCAATATCATCTCCACAATATTTTGCATACTTCAGAATCTCATCTATGGGCTTTCCCTGCCAACACAGCATATGCTGTTTAATCATCTGGCAAATCTCTGGCTTCAGACCGTAAACAAACCGATACACAAACTGACTCATGTTTTTGTCTCCAATGTCCTCAAATCCACTATACTGTTTAAACACCTGCAATAGGCGCTCATAGTAAGAATGTACTGTTTCACTGGCTTCTTGGGTGGTTCGATCTATTTTCACCCAATCTGTTTCTTTCGGGGTATTTTCCCTTTCAGGTATGTTATCACCTGCTGATACTTTTTCATCACGTCATTTGACGGGGCACCTGTTTTCGGTTCTCTGGGATACTCATCACTTGGCCAATCCACTGTGATCTTACAATCTGTCCATAAATCGGCAGGTACCACTATGTCAAACAGACCATCCAAATCCTTCAACAATACCTTTGACACCTTCACAAACCTTTCAACCTGCTTGTACCATTCAATTGGTTTTTCTCTCAATTTTGGAAAATCATTCGTAAATGACAAAATATCCTGTCTGCTCCATGGGACATGTACATATCCTCCTCCCGCAACTTCTCGCATTGGATACATCTGGTCTGCTTTCCTTGTTTCCTTCATCATATATTCTGATGCTGTTCTACTTGTTTGTGCTTCTTCCTTTTTCTTGGCCCACCTAGTTTTCCATTTATCTAGGTCTCCCCATTTTTGCAAAACTAACATTAATTCTCTTATTTGTAATCTTCTTCCAGAGGCATTCATATTTTCTAAGTCTTTGTCTGAAAATTCTGCTTTATAGGGTTTCTGTAGTACCTTTGATCTCCCTATTTCTATTCCCATCTGTAGTGCTAAATTGGATAATTTTTCATGAAATAACCTTACATTTCTGGTGATACTCCTGCATAGGAACAATAATTCTTCTTCATCATAGGTATTTAAGCGTTCTAGTCCTACATTTCCTGCTATTATTTCTTCTAATTCAACTTTTAATTTATGGATATCCAGTATCTTTGGAGGTGTGCACTGTTTAACTGACCCTTGCACCCATCTTTCTAGATCTTCAGGTGTTACTATGGTAGCACTTTTTGCTCCCGATGAAGTTACTAAACTTACATCTTTTGAACCTCCAGGTACATCTTTTCTTGGAGTACTATTTACAGAACCTCGAATAGGCAAGTCCATAAGTGATATTGTGGATTCACAGTCACTAAATTGATCCTCAATTATAACTGGAGCTTCAGGTTTGGGATTACTCACAGGAGTAGGTGCAAGTATGGGTGGAGGACAATTTCCCTGAGTACCATATAATGGAACTACTGGACCAATTGTTACAGGTATGGTCAACGAATCAGGATGTACTTTTATCTGAGTTATTTTCTGTATTAATTCTGCTCTGGTCTTTTCTAGGGCTTCTTTTTCTTTATCATGTAGCATTCTATTCAGGGTGAATTCATGCATTACCTGTGGCACTAATGGAGTTTTTGGTGGTGCACTTGGGGTGCATCCACTTATCCCTTCCTGATATGGTGGGGGATTTCTTAACATTTCCTCCATAAATTCGTCTTCAGATTCCTCATTTCTCATTAAATGTTTTGTCTTTTCTGTACATTTGCCTCCTGATTTCTCTCCTTCTGTGAATAATGGATACAGTCCTTCTGTAATCATTGCCCTTCTCCATTGTTTCATCTGACCCTCTCTCGACTCACGTAAATATCTGGGGAAAAATCCTGGGTAACTCCTATTACTTCTAGATCTATCCCGCTCAAATGCCTCGGTTTCCCATTCTTCTAGAGCTTCGTACTGGGTTAATCTAGGTCTGGGTTCTAAATCATTCATCCTCAATCTCAAGTTTTGAAGAATTCTTCCATTGAAGGTACCATTCTCGGGAAATGCTAATACTCCATCATTTTTGGTGTATTCTATCCAATTCTCCATCCATACACAAGTATGATAACCTCTCTCCATCATCATAAATGATGCTGGCGTTTTAGCTGGTGGAATAATAATTCCTTCTCTAATTTTGATTGGTTTGTCCTTTTTAAAATAATTCTTAATCTTTTGTAAGAATGACATTTTTCTCCTTTCTCCGTACATTCTATCTAATCTTCTGTGTACAAAATTATATTCTGCAAAACCTAGGAATCTCCTATCCGGACGAGTTCCTGTTAAAGTCGGATCGCGTTTTAACATGCAATCCTTATCCACTAAGAATTTTGCTTCTATAATTTCGACCAATCAAATGTCTGCTATCTTTATTTTCCGAGCCAATCCTTGCGCGGCCTTTTGGTGACGTTTGTCTGTCAACCCCTCCTTTACAATCTGCTCTTTTCTGTCCTTGCTGGTTTAACCAATCCCAGCGCGGCACCTGTGACGTCAGTACTACTCCTGACTACTAACCCCTCCTTTACCAGAGTCTTTCCACAACCACTGTTTTAACCTACCACAGCGCGGCGTTTTGTGACGTCAGCTCCCTCTCCGGCAACTGACCCTCCCTTTACAAAAATGTGCGCAAACTTATTTTCTCTATAAATGTTAATTACATTTCAGTAACAACATAAAACATTCGCTATCGTGCCAGTTTCCACTAATTTTAAAAAGGATAGTTTCTTCCACACTTTAGTAAAACCTTTCCGTTTACTAAAACATATACTACGAGTAAAACACTTCCGTCTACTCTTCACACAAGCTCCAGAAGTACCTGTTACTTCTCCAATGTTACCCTTACTAGGTGATATAACATCAAATTTTTATCAGCGTACCCTTTTTGCTATTACTCACACGCATAGAGTCCCTAACGAGTACTGAAAGTCCTGCTTAACTTTTCAGTACTAATTCTGCCTGACAGATAACCTCACTGCAGTATGGCTTCCACTTGCCACCCATTCTTTTTACCCCGGGGTTTTCTGGACAACATAAAACAAACTCAAAATTTTAAGCGGATGTTAGTTCATAAACATACAAATAAAAATTCTCATTACCCAATTAACAAAGAGTAACCATAACCGTCCTCTGCTTACCAGAAAACTAATCCAGCGCAATATTAGCCAACAGCATTCATACACCATATACTCACTTGGGCCCATACATTCATACTACACTGATACTTACGCTGGGTGTCAGATGTACTCTTTTATCAAAGTCCCTGCTACCTATTACCTTCTGATTGAAGAGTAATAACTTACCAATGGATCCTTTGCCAATTGGGAAATTTAAAATGAGTGACATTCAATATAGTTCATAATCCTGAAATAACCACTGAGTCAGGAAGTTTTAAAATGTTTATCTAAAGTTTTAGCAGAGTAAAATACAGAAAACACGGTACTTGATTGAAATACCCAAGAAAAAGCATAGAAATGATTTTGCTAATCAATGACGGTGTTTAAGGAAAAGAAGAGAATAGAGACAGCAGCGCAACTAAAGGTTGCAGTATATTTACCTAAATGCGAGAACCAAGCCCCTTGGCCAAGGAGTTGGAAAAGATAGGACCCAGGAAGGATGAAGAGCAAAGACTTCTTCCAGGATCAGGACAGGACCGGTGACCTCTCTACAACGACGCCTGCGTCGTTCCCCTCTCTGATACTCAACTTCTCCTCGATTCTCCTGTTCTAATGGACTCCGCCGCCCCCTCCTCAGGACCTCTTCTGGACAGGGATTCAGTCAGCAACCGATCAGCATGGCAGTCTGGAACTAAGAGCTCTCTCGCAGCATGGACGCCTGTTCTTCGTGAACGCATGCTCTCTCTAATTAACTAATGCTATATTCTATTATACCCTTCTACGCCCATGTACCTCCCCTTAATGTTGCTAAAATATGGGGCCACTACTTCTGATTGGACAGGGACAGGGGGTGGATTCTCGCACCATATCGATTTGGCCTAAATTGTAAAGCCTATTGTCTTTACGTTCCCTCCCCTTCAAATTAATACATACGCTATATTTCCCACCCGTCTCACGACAAATGTTATACATTTTACAGGGGAAAAGTATCAATTTGTCCACAGGAAACATAAAGTACAGCATCTTCGGCCAATGGGTCATGGCCTTGGGAGACGTCCAAGTTGACTTCACTTGGCAGGCACACAGGATACATGCGCAGAACCATCTGTTGCTCGAGTTACAAGTCACCAACCCAGGCCCAAGTTTACGAATTACTAAAAATGCAAGAAGAAAATATTAAAATCACAAATAAAATGTTTCACTGTATGCCCACTTTTCCTACTCTATTCCCAATTAATTATAATACTATCCTGCATTAGTAGCATTAAGAAAACGACAATTTAATAATGACATAAGAGCAAGCTTAAGCATGTGAAAACATTTAGCGGCCATTTTAGCGCACACTGCGCAGAAGCAGAAGTTTCCCACCAAGCAAAGAAACACGTCACACCATGTGATCAGGTTGCGACATGCGCAATGAAGTTCCCGCGCTTTAGCGGACATTTTGGATTACAGACAAGCGTTATTCATTAGTAAAACACATAGGCAAGCTTCTGTCCCTCTTGTGTTTGTGAATGCAAAGGTTAGTATTGACAATACAATTTAATAAATTAATACTATGAGGAGGATTGCGTACAAGCAAGTTTCATTTTTGAAACCTTGCTCCATCACAATGTAGCGCAAATTGCTGCATTGTGTTACTGTGCCCCAGAGAGGTGTTCCATGGGTGCAGAGTGGGCATTCCCACACAACCATCCATGGGTTTTGGTGCATTACCAGATTTACCAACACTGGTAAACATGAGAATGCGTCAAAATTATACGTCTCCACAGGTGAACTGTCACCAGTGTCTACATCATGGGTACAGCAGTTTGTCTGACCAGGTGTCAAGGAAAAGAGCTTTGCATACTGCTGCAAGACTTGCTTGCAATCAGTCTGCTGTTGGGCAGAGAGGGTGTCTGAAAAGACAACTCCATCCACTAACCCATCTTTTGGGCTGTATGAGAGGAGGTCAGGGAGAGGTTCATGAGCCCTGTACCCCTACAGTGTCTAAGTCCATTCTTTGACATTGTAAGTGCAGTGCTGCCATTAAGAGTATATGGTGCTGGGAGTTTGTCATTACGAACTCCACAGCACCATAATGGCTACACTGAAAACTGAGAAGTTTGGTATCAAACTTCTCAGCACATTAAACCCACACTGGTGCTAGTGTGGAATTTAATGGAAAATGCACACAGAGGGCATCTTAAAGATGCCCCCTGAAAAACGACCTACCACTAGTGTCCAGGCTGAGTGGCTGCTTCCAGCTGCCACCACCAGACATGTTTCTCTCGGGGGCCAGAAACAATGCACATCCTGGGACGAGGTGCCAAGCCTCCTCCCCCAGGATGGGCAGGGTTCACGAAGGGGAAGCTTCAAAGGCTTGCTGCCTTTGTGAGCTTCCCCAGGCCACTTGCTGCTTTCAGCAACTGGTCCCCACTGGTTCTGACCCCCACTTTGGGCGGGAGAACCGGCGGGAAAAACAAGTGAGGAAGAGAGGTGTGCCCACCTCTGCCAACTCCACCCCTCAGGTGGGAGAGGCGAGGTGAAGCACAACTCTCAGTCCCTGCCATCTTGCAGATGGGGGGACCCAGCCAACCAGAGAAAGGCTTATGCCCCCTCCCACTGGAGGTTGGCATAATATTTTGTGTACCCACCCCAGGAAAGGGACCCATTGGTCCCAACCTTTTTACCTACCTGTAACGCCCCTAAATCTAGTATTTAGGGGCACCCCTGAACCTTGCTTCCTCAGACAAGAACCTGCAAGAAGAAAAAAAGAAGAAGGACCGAACAGACGTGCCGAAATTAACAAGAGGAGGGCGCCCACTGAATTGGCCCCAGGACTACCAGCCTGTCCACACCTCGAACCTGCTCCAGCGCAATCCCGGTGTGTCCTGCAGCCAGCAACCTTGACAAACCCGGAGGGCCTGCCTGCCTTCAATCCCAAAGACTCTGTCTCCCGTGAACACTAGACTTGTTCAAACAACAGACTCCAGTTCGCAAGGATCCGCGGGTCTGCACCACTCTGCACCCGACGCCCACGGCCCGAGTTCGAGTGGGCCAACACCAAGAGGAGGTCCCCCCAGCGATCCAGACCAGAGATCCAGTGACCCCTGGCCTGCCTCAAGCCTTCAGCCAACGCCTGCAGCCTCACACTGTAAGGTCCCCCCAACCGTGACCAGGAGCTGGTAATAAGATCCAACCCTAAAAGGCACCCCTGCACCCGACCCGAAAACCTAAAGAAATTCTTTAAAATTGTACTAACTAACAAAAACGCTTTTACTTACCTGTTTACAGGAAATGTCCCAGTGTAGTATCCAGGTAGACTATACTGTGTAAGAAAAGTAATCTGAAAGTAATGTACTGGTCATTTTACTAAAAAGCCCATTCAAAGTATAAGTACTGTATTTACAAAGCATTGCCTTTCTCAATAACAATACTGTAAGTCAAAACAAAGTGCATGTACAATTACAATCCAAACTGTATTACAACTGTATATTTACTGCAAAGTATTTATCACTTACCTGTGCCAGCCTTGCTTGGTTCTAGGAAATAAAATAACTAAAAGAATATTTTTATACAAAAACAATTGGTCTGAAGTTCAGTCTTTGAGTGTGTGAATTCATTTGCTGACTGAGGGTGTACAACAAATGCTTAACACTGTCCTCTGATAAAGCCTTACTGCTCGACCACACTACCACAAATAGAGAGTGAGGTGCTAGCTACTTTACCTCTGCCTACCTTTTGGGTTCCACTGGACTCTGTGCACACTATACCTCACTTTGGTATAGTATATACAAAGCCAACTTCCTAAATTGGTGGATCAGCGGTGGGATATACAACTTTGCATTTGTTGGACTACTTGGTTACCAACTGATCACACAACAGAACTCTTAAATTGTCTTTAAAATTCTGATTTTTCCAAATTGCCATTTTTGTAAAATTACTAAAAGTCTTGCTAGGGCCTTGGTTAAGTCCCTGTAGAATTTTAGAAAAATAAAAAGTCACTTTAGCTAGGGTTAGAGGGTTTAGAAATCTTTTTTTAACAATGGATCAAAACAAGAACCCAGCTTTTAGTGAAAATAGCCACAATGCCATAGAGGACCAGATTGAGGAGCTTGACCCCACCCATTACCTTCACTTGTCTTTCAAGGAGGTAAGGTCCCTATGTAAAATTAAAAACATAGCCATGGGGTCCCATCCCACCAAACAAAAGCTCCAGGAGCTGTTGGTTGGGTATGCTAAGGACCACCCATCTGAAAATGGTGAAGACTAATCAGATGAGGAAGAAGAGGAAGGGGATGACCAGCACTTCATAGGGAGAGAAGGGCCCCAGTGACCCTGACTCCAAGAATCAACCTCTTAGTACCTAGGAGCCACACAGGTAGATCAGGTACTACTGTGGACATTGAGGACAGCCTCAATGAGGGGGACAGCCTTTTAGCAAGGTTGACCAATTGACTGGATCTAGGGCCAGATATACGATGGTTTTTAGCATGCGCAAACAGGTTTTAGACCCGTTTGCGCACGCTAAAAACCTTGGGCCCATGCACAAAACCTATTTTGTGAATCGCTAATCAATTAGCGACTCACAAAATAGGTTTTGCGACTCGCCATTAGAAATGGGCGTTTCCCCCCCAGGGGACCCCTTCCCCTTTGCAAATGCATGCAAAAATATTTTTTAAGGGCACGCAGTGGTCCCAGGGACCACAGCATGCCCTTAAAAAATGAAACGAAAACGTTTCATTTTTATTTTTTTAAATGCATCCTGTTTTCCTTTAAAGAAAACGGGATGCATTTTTAAAAAACTGCTTTATTTAAAAGCAGTCCCAGACATGGTGGTCTGCTGAGCCCAGCAGGCCACCATCCCTGGGAGGGCCAGCCATTCCCAATGGGGTCGCAAAATGCGAGTGCCTCATTAATATTAATGAGCCTCGCATCTTGCGACCCCATTGGGAATCGCAATCAGTGTCTCTGACACTGTTGTGCATAGTAATTGTGACTCGCAATTTGCGACTGACAATCGAGCGCAAATTGCGAGTCGCAATATACTATGGTCGTACATCTGGCCCCTAGAGACCAGGTTGCTGGCTCTAGAGAGAGAGGGAGCAGAGATGGGCCTAGCACCCATCAATGCTGGCAGCAATTTACTTAATAAGGATAAAGAGCAATCTTATGATCCTAAAATCCCCAAAGGGATTGTCCCTAAATATTAAGAGAGTGATGATATCACAAAATGGTTCACAGCCTTTGAGAGGGCTTGTGAAATGAGAAAAGGGAAGAAGTCACACTGGGGGGCACTCCTTTGGGAACTGTTCTCTGGTAACTGCAGAGACAAACTCCTGACCCTTTCTGTGGCAGATCCTGGGTCTTATGACCTCATGAAGAGAACCCTGATTCAGGGATTTGCACTCACAACTGAGGAATATAGAATTAGATTCAGGGGGGCACACAAAACCCAAAACCAATCCTGGCTTGACTTCGTAGACTACTCAGTTAAAACACTAGATGTTTGGTTAACTGGACACAATGTGCATGATTTCAATGGACTTTACAATCTGTTTATGAAAGAACATATTTTAAGTAATTGCACTAATAAAAAGTTACATCAGCATTTGGTAGACCTAGGTCTAATTTTTCCCCAAGAATTGGGAAAGAAAGCAGACCATTGGGTCAAGACAAGGGTGACAAAAACAACCACTGGGGGTGACCAAAAGAAAGGGGTTTACAAAACCTCCCCAAGGGAAAGGTGGTGAGAATCCCCAAGATAAAATGCCTCAGTCTTCAAATCGGCCCCAAAAACCTGCACAGGGGGGTGGGTCCCAAAACTCTTCCCAACCTACTACTAAGTACAGGGGAAATAACTTTGATCCTTTAAAGGCCTGGTGTAACAACTGTAAAAAGTTGGGACACTTAACTGGAGATGCTACTTGTCCTAACAAGAAGCCCCCTAGTCCGAGTACAGCTACTCCTGGTGTAGCCAGTCTCCAGATGGGATCAACAGTGTGCCAAGAGCAAATCGGGTTGCACACTGAAGCGGTTCTAGTTTCAGAAGGGGAAGTTAAGTTTGCCACTGTAGCTGTGTGGCCACCCAACTTAAAGAAGTATTTGCAATACCCTTGGATAAATGGAACTAGGATAGAAGCTCTGAGGGATACAGGTGCCAGTGTCACTATGGTGAGAGATACACTGGTTTCCCCTGAGCAATACTTGATTGGGAGAACGTACCCAGTCACCAATGCTAACAGTGTTACCACTAACCATGCAATGGCTATGATGTCATTAGACTGGGGGGGTTACTGGCATGAAACAGGTAGTGGTCTTTCCAAAGCTACCAGGTGCATGTCTGCTTGGCAATGACCTGGAAACCTCAGCATGGGCTGAGGTTGAACTGAAAACCCATGCAGCAATTCTGGATATCCCTGAGATGGTGTATGTAAAAACAAGAGCACAGAGCAGAAAACAGGGTGAAAAAGAAGTGTTGGAGCCTGAAAGTATGGCCCAACCTTCCAAGAGGAAAGGGAAGAAGATTGGGAAACCAGCTTCTGTACAGCAAAAGGATCAGGACCCCTCTCCTCAGGGAGAGGACTTTGACAGCCCAGAGGGAACTGAGCCCATGGAGCTTGACCCTTACCAGGTTGAACCCTTGGGCCCAGGGGGACCCTCTAGGGAAGAGCTGTGCCTTGGACAGCAGGACTGTCCAACTCTTGAAAGCCTGAGGCAGCAAGCTGCTGCACAGGAAAAGGGAGATGTCAGTGGCACCCACAGAGTTTATTGGGAAGAGGGACTACTGTACACTGAGTCCAGAGACCCCAACCCTGGAGCCACTAGGAGAGTGGTAGTGCCTCAGAGGTACAGGGAGTTCCTCCTAACTTTAGCTCATGACATCCCTCTAGCTGGGCATCTGGGCCAAACCAAAACCTGGGAAAGGGTAGTTAGCCACTTTTACTGGCCCCAGATGTCTCAGAAAGTAAAGGAGTTTGTCAGCTCCTGTGTCACCTGTCAAGCCAGTGGCAAAACAGGTGGATACCCAAAGGCCCCCTTGATACCACTACCAGTGGTTGGGGTTCCCTTTGAAAGGGTGGGTGTGGACATAGTGGGTCCACTTGAACCTCCCACAGCATCAGGAAACAAATTCATACTAGTGGTAGTGGATCATGCCACTAGGTATCCTAGGGCAATTCCCCTTAGGACTACTACAGCTCCTGCTGTAGCCAAGGCCCTCATTGGTGTCTTCACCAGGGTAGGGTTTGCTAAGGAGGTGGTTTCAGACAGAGGTTCCAACTTCATGTCTGCTTACCTCAAACACATGTGGAAAAAGTGTGGAGTGCAGTACAAGTTTACTACACTCTATCACCCACAAACCAATGGCCTAGTTGAGAGATTCAACAAGACATTGAAAGGCATGATTATGGGGCTCCCTGAAAAACTCAAAAGGAGATGGGATGTCCTCTTACCATGCTTGATTTTTGCTTACAGAGAGGTGCCACAGAAGGGAGTAGGGTTTTCCCCCTTTGAAATTCTGTTTGGCCATCCTGTGAGGGGACCACTCTGTCTTGTAAAAGAGGGTTGGGAGAAGCCTCTTCAAGATCCCAAAGAAGATATTGTGGACTATGTGCTTGGCCTAAGGTCCAGAATGGCTGAGTACATGGAAAAAGCATCCAAACATCTTGAGGCCAGCCAGGAGCTTCAGAAGCACTGGTATGACCAAAATGCTGCACTGGCAGAATTTCAACCTGGGAAGAAGGTGTGGGTTTTGGAGCCAGTGGCACCAAGGGCTCTCCAGGACAGATGGAGTGGCCCTTGCCCTATCCTAGAAAAGAAAAGAAAAGTGAGGTCACCTACTTGGTTGACCTGTGCACAAGCAGGACACCAAAAAGGGTGATCCATGTGAACCGCCTTAAGCTTTTCCATAATAGGGCTGACATCACCATGCTGATAGTGACTGATGAGGATCAGGAGACAGAGAGTGAACCTCTCCCTGACCTCCTCTCATACAGCCCAAAAGATGGGTCAGTGGATGGAGTTGTCTTTTCAGATACACTCTCTGCCTAACAGCAGACTGATTGCAAGCAAGTCTTGCAGCAGTATGCAAAGCTCTTTTCCTTGACACCTGGTCAGACAAACTGCTGTACCCATGATGTAGACACTGGTGACACTTCACCTGTCAAAAACAAAATCTATCACCAGTCTGATCAAGTCAAGGAAAGCATCAGAGCTGAAGTCAGCAAGATGCTGGAGTTAGGGGTTATTGAACCTGCTGAGAGCCCCGAGCCAGCCCAGTGGTTCTAGTCCCCAAACCTCATCCACAGGGTGGAAAGAGAGAAATTAGGTTCTGTGTGGACTATAGAGGGCTCAACTCTGTCACCAAGGCAGATACTCACCCTATCCCAAGAGCAGATAAACTGATAGACAAACTAGGTGCAGCCAAATTTCTAAGTACCTTTGACTTAACTGCAAGGTACTGGCAGATTGGCATGGCACCAGGAGCAAATGAAAAGACAGCATTCTCCACCCCTGATGGGCATTATCAGTTTACTGTTATGCCCTTTGGTTTAAAGAATGCCCCTGCCACCTTTCAGAGGTTGGTGAATCAAGTCTTTGCTGGGTTGGCTCCTCTAGTGCAGCATATCTAGATGATATTGCTGTGTTTAGTTCCACCTGGCAGGATCACCTGATCCACCTTGGGAAGGTTTTAAATGCCCTGCAAACTGCAGGCCTAACTATCAAGGCATCCAAATGCAATATAGGGCAGGTAACTGTGGTGTATTTGGGCCACCTTGTTGGTGGAGGCCAAGTACAACCCTTACAGCCCATGATCCATGCTATCCTGGACTGGGCAGCTCCAACAACCCAGACCCAAGTCAGGGCATTCCTACAGGAGGTTTGTGAAGGGATATGGGCCCATTGTGGGCCCCTCACAGAACTCACCTCCAACAAGATGCCCACAAAGGTAAACTGGACAGTTAGTTGTCAAAAGGCTTTTGACACCCTGAAAGAGGCTATGTGCTCAGCACCAATTCTCAAAGCTCCAGACTATGCCAAGCAGTTCATTGTGCAGACTGATGCCTCTGAGGTAGGGATAGGAGCGGTCCTATCCCAGACCAATGATGAAGGCCAAGACCAACCTGTTGCTTTTATAAGCAGAACGCTTCTCCCCAGGGAGCAGCGTTGGAGTGCCATTGAGAGGGAGGCATTTGCTGTGGTTTGGTCCCTGAAGAAGCTGAGACCATACTTTTTTGGTACTCACTTCCTAGTACAAACTGATCATAGACCTCTCAGATGGCTAATGCAGATGAAAGGTGAAAATCCTAAACTGCTGAGGTGGTCCATCTCCCTACAGAGAATGGACTTTGTAGTGGAACACATAACTGGGACTGCACATGCCAATGCAGATAATCTTTCGAGGTTCTTCCACTAAGAAAATGAAGATTCTCTAAGGAAAGGTTAGCCTCATCCTCTTTCGTTTGGGGGGAGGGGTTGTGTGAGAAAGTGCCCTCTTTCTGCATGGTTGCCCCCACTTTTTGCTGAATTGCTGATGTGCTTTGACTGAGTGTGCCCTGGACATCTGCTAATAAGGTACCCAGGGCATATGTTCTTTCCCTGAAACTGCATTGAAAACAAAACCCAATTGGCATCTCTGGCCACAGGTCAGCCCCTGGTAAATGGTACCACAGGTACCCAGGGCACTGTGACCAGGGAAGACCTCTAGGGGCTGCAGCACTTATTGTGCCACCCTTAGAGGCACTGTACCATTACACTCACACACTGCCTTTGCAGGCTGCGTGTTTTGGTGCAGAACAAAGTGAAGAGTCGACATGGCACACATTCCTGTGTGCCATGCCTACAACCCACTGCCCTGGAATAGATCAGTCACCCCTCTAGCTGGGTGCACTATACCAGTGGTGATGGTACAGGTGCATGAGCCCTGTACCCCTACAGTGTCTAAGTACATTCTTAGACATTGTAAGTGCAGTGCTGCCTTTAAGAGTATATGGTGCTGGGAGTTTGTCATTACGAACTCCACAGCACCATAATGGCTACACTGAAAACTGAGAAGTTTGGTATCAAACTTCTCAGCACATTAAACCCACACTGATGCCAGTGGTGTGGGATTTAATGGAAAATACACACAGAGGGCAACTTAGAGATGCCCCCTGAAAAACGACCTACCACTAGTGTCCAGGCTGAGTGGTTGCTTTCAGCTGCCACCATCAGACATGTTTCTGGACCCCTGGGTCGAAGGCCTGCTGCTCTCGGGGGCCTGAAACAATGCACATCCTGGGACGAGGTGCCAAGCCTCCTCCCCCAGGATGGGCAGGGTTCACGAAGGGGAAACTTCAAAGGCTTGCCGCCTTTGTGAGCCTCCCCAGGCCACTTGCTGCTTTCAGCAACTAGTCACCACTGGTTCTGACCCCCACTTTGGGCGGGAGAACCGGCGGGAAATACAAGTGAGGAAGAGAGGTGTGCCCACCTCTGCCAACTCCACCCCTCAAGTGGGGGAGGCAAGGTGAAGCACAACTCTCAGTCCCCGCCATCTTGCAGATGGGGGGACCCAGCCAACCAGGGAAAGGCTTATGCCCCCCTCCCACTGGAGGGTGGCATAAAAGGGAGTGTACCCACCTCAAGGAAGGGACCCATTGGTCCCAACCTTTTTACCTAGTTGTAACACCCCTAAATCTATTATTTAGGGGCACCCCTGAACCTTGCTTCCTCAGACAAGAACCTGCAAGAAGAAAAGAAGAAGAAGTACCGAACATCCGTGCCGAATCTAACAAGAAGAGGACGCACACTGAATTGTCCCCAGCCCTACCGGCCTGTCCCCACCTCTAACCTGCTGCAGAGAAATCCCGGTGTGTCCTGCAGCCAGCAACCTTGACAAATCCGGTGAACCTGCCTGCCTTCAATCCCAAAGACTCTGTCTCCCGTGAACACCGGACTTGTTCAAACAACAGACTCCAGTTCTGCAAGGATCGGCGGGTCTGCACCACTCTGCACCTGACGCCCACGGCCCGAGTTCGAGTGGGCCAACACCAAGAGGAGGTCCCCCCGGTGATCCTGACCCGCGATCCGGCGACCCCTAACCTGCCTCAAGCCTCCAGCCGACGCCTACAGCCTCAATCCGGAAGGTCCCCCTAACCGTGACCAGGAGCTGGTAAGAAGATCCGACCCTAAAAGGCACCCCTGCACCCGACGCCCCACGGCCTTGGGTGGCCCAACCGACGGTGCCTAACCAACCCCCAAGATCCCAACTTACTTCTTCAAGTGGTGGTCGCACCCAGACGACCTTCGTCCCCGAGCCTGCAGTGCTTTTGCAAACCGGAGACTCCCCATTGAAAGCTACAGGGCCTCCGACGCCAAAACAGCACTCTGCACCTGGCTGCCCCAGTGCCGCTGAGGGTACATCTTTTGTGCTGGCCTAAACCCCCATTTGCCCTGAACTTAAGCCCAGGAGCTTTGCTCCCACAACCCAGGGGCCAGCTCGTCAACAGCCACCAACCGGAGGCCCCCTATCCCCCATTGTATAACATTGGGCCTCAGCACTCTGCATCTGGCCGCCCTAGTGCCGCTGAGGGTGTAACAAGAGTGCATCCTTGACCCTGGGGGACCCCTGAGTCTAACCCCAACTCCCACAATAAGGTACTTACCTTTAAACCGATAACACTATTTTCCTCCGTAGGATAACATTGACTGTTTTTCTATGAAAAGTTTTTAAGTGTGGAGTTGGAAAACCTAAAGAAATTCTTTAAAATTGTACTAACTAACAAAAACGCTTTTACTTACCTGTTTACAGGAAATGTCCCAGTGTAGTATCCAGGTATACTACACTGTGTAAGAAAAGTAATCTGAAAGTAATGTACTGGTCATTTTACTAAAAAGCCCATTCAAAGTATATGTACTGTATTTACAAAGCATTGCATTTCTCAATAACAATACTGTAAGTCAAAACAAAGTGCATATACAATTACAATCCAAACTGTATTGCAACTGTATATTTACTGCAAAGTATTTATCACTTACCTGTGCCGGCTTGCTTGGTTCTAGGAAATAAAATAACTAAAAGAATATTTTTATACAAAAACAATTGGTCTGAAGTTCAGTCTTTGAGTGTGTGAATTCATTTGCTGACTGAGGGTGTACAACAAATGCTTAACACTGTCCTCGGATAAAGCCTTACTACTCGACCACACTACCACAAATAGAGAGTGAGGTGCTATCTACTTTACCTCTGCCTACCTTTTGGGTTCCACTGGACTCTGTGCACACTATACCTCACTTTGGTATAGTATATACAGAGCCAGCTTCCTACACCCATATCAAATGGACCATTCTTAGGAACCAATTTTGGAAAAGCAATGTTTCCTCAACTCTATAACTTTACCAAACATTATGGCTTACATTCAGACCAACAGTCCAGTTTCAGACCAGGTACAGGCACAGAGTCAGGCATCATATTCATCTGGGATAGTCTAAAACTCACTGTGGATAAAAACAGAGTAGCTGCCTTATTATGTCTGGATTTATCAGCTGCATTTGACACTGTCAATCATCACAGACTACTGCAAAGACTTTACAATATTGGAATTCATGAAATGCTTTAAAATTGAGTGCTTCTTATCTCACTGACAGACAAAGTGCAGTCTGCCTACCACCTTTCGCATCACCTACTCAAACACAAGATTGCAGAGTTCCTCATGGGATACATAATATCCCCTCTATTATTTTACATCTACCTAACCCCCTTACCAAATCTGGTTAAATCATAATACCTCCCCTGTTACAATTATACAGATGACAATCATTTTAAAAATGATTAGCCCTTAAGAGCTCTACAATTCAAGCTTGAAGACTGCCTTTGTGCCATAAACACATGCATGATGAATAACCATCTAAAGCTCAATACCTCAAAGACAGAGATTATGACATGTGGACAATGGCAAAACAACCAGCCTATTGCCATATGGCCTAAGGAACTTGAAGCCCCTCCAACAATGTCAAGAGAAGTTAGAAACCTAAGATTAACCATCGATTCAGACCTATCCTTGATACTGCATGCTATCTCACAGACAGTGCATTATATACCATGAAAACACTACGTCCCATCTTCCCATACCTTGAATACCAACAGAAACTACAAGCCATCCTCAAGCTCATAATCTCCAAGTTTGACTATGCCAATAGTCTATATCATTGTGCACCCGCAATCATTATGTGCAAAATACAGCTAATCCGAAATACTGCTGCATGGTTTCTTCTCTGCCTTCACCTTTGGCTTTAGATTTGGGCCTTAGCTGCAGGGTTGAATAGGAACTACAGAGTGTGTATTGAGCCTGTCTGTATCCAAGGAGATTCTAACTTCCGGAGCAGCTCCCTGCCCACCAGCCTGTGCTTGCTGATTGTCCCTCTAGCTCCCAAGCAACCCTAAGACCTCCTCTCACACCTGCATAGGCCCTTAAAGTTTGTGGTTGAACCCTAAGACAGCCATCTCTATTTTGTAGCCCCAGTTTCTCTCTGCCCTAACAGCCCAGTGAGCAAAAGAAAAAGAAGGTGATAAGAACACAGACTTTGTTCTGTGTATTCTTGAAACTTTAAAACTGCTTTTTCCTCTACCCGTGACTGTTTACATTTTCCTCTTGGTTTCTGTGCTTTTGTACTTTAAAACTGCTGGGTTTTTTTTCTGCCCTTGACTGTTTAAATTTATATTCTAGTATTCCCGTATACTGTGCTAAGGCCTGTTGCAGGCAATACACCACCCTTTTTTACCAAGGTAAAAACTCACAATACACCTCAGAGGCTAACCAGAGTGTTTTTAAGAGCCAGGGTAATCTGCTTTATAGTTTACACTGTGTTTGGAAAGTGTATGTAGCACTCATTTTTGGCTAGAAAAATGATTTGTCTAAGTGTGCAAAAAGCAGTATTTTTTATGGCTTTAGATTTGGGCCTTACCTACAGGGTTAAACAGGAACCACAGAGTGTGGATTGAGCCTGTCTGTATCCAATGAGATTCTGACTTCAGGAGCAGCTCTCTGCCCCCTGTACGCCAGCCTGTGTTTAAGGTCACATGCCCCTCATATAAGGTTCTGACTAGTTGCTGCATCTGTGCTCTGATTTGTTCCTAGGTCTAGGGTTTTTATTGGACTTAGGGCTTGGGGTTAGAGTTCTGATTGGCTGATAGGTGTGGGGTTCGTATTGGTTCCTAGAGATAGGGTTTCTATTGGACTCAGATCTTAGGATTTAGCTTTTAATTGGTTGATAGGGCTACTGCTGTGATTGGTTGAAAGGGACAGATCTCCCATTTGTCCCAGAGCTTAGGACTAGTGTTCTGATTGGTTAGGGGCAGGCGAAGGTTCCCATTGGCCAAAGGGCACCTGACCTAGGGCTATTTAAACCTAGGGTGTCTCAGCCATGGCGTTGAGGGTAAGGGCAGAAAGGACAAGGGCAGTTACCTATTTGAGCCTGATGGGGCAGGGTCGGACCTTGGGCCAGAGATGCTGCCCTTTTTGCCATTTACCAGCCACCACCTTAACTCATCAAGACCCTCAAACATATTTACACACTCACATCAAATGCACTCCACTCATTTACTACAAACAAACCCCAGCCACATTTCAATGCCTCAATAACCACTACAAAACCCCACAAACCACACCTATACGCCCTTCTACCCCAACTACTACACCATGGCACCTTCTTTCTCACACAAAACACCACTCTGTCCTACACCACTAACAAATCCTCACATCACCAACACAACACAAAACCACATTATACATAACTTTAATCCATCTAGGCACACACTCCCTGTTCATACCAAACACCAGCTCTACCCTCTGCTTGCTCCTAACAGACCCCTTTCTGTCACCACCAAACCTATACTCAGCCATATCATCTACCACCACCCTCCTCCTCTTTTTACCAAAAACACACAACCAAACAATCCTTACACTCCACTCCATCACACGTATTACTTCATCCAGCTATCAATACTAACACAAACAGTCATAACTCTTGTCCATCCCCTCTCACACACACATACACTCTTTTCCAAAACGCATCACAACCCCTTTACCATTCAACTTCCACTCAGCAATAGTACTTTACATGCAAATCCTTCTCAGAAAACCACTACATCAATATCTCCTCTCACTACTCCATAAAAACAAAACATAACACACACATCAGCATATCAAAATCACACACACAGTTTCATAACACAATCTGTCAGAAACTAGAAACATACAGCCACTCCCAAAATAATACACATCCTAAACCATCTTTACTGTCAAATTTTCTATCTTTACCAACACCTACCACAAATACGCCAACACAACTCTCATTCACTCACCTCTCATCCATTGCAAAATTTAGAGCCTTAAAACATCACCCACATGCTCCACCACCACCTCTAACACATACACATTCCGTTCTAAACAGATTAAAACGACATGAACAACATGCCACTCTTCACAACTTTGCATCTCCATGTTTATTATATAACAAGGCTACTCGACAAAACATGGCTCACCAACTCACTCTCATCCACCTTCTCCACCATCTACACATGCAGACCCAACAAAATGCCTTCTAAGCCTGCTGGACGAGAAATATGATATAGAAAAACAACACTATTGCTATCCTCATACAGTTAATACCAGCACTAATGACACACCTGCTACAAGTTTAAGGATACTGCTCACTCTTCTAGAAAACAAAGTCACACCACCACCAAAACACAATCTCAAAGCTGCCTACTAATAAATGCTCAATCACTCTCTAAAAACAAGTGCCACATCTACGACCTACTCACTGACACACAACCTGACTTACTCTTCATAACTGAATCAATGGTTGGGAGATGACATGTCTTTGGTGTTGAATGAAGCTGTTCCTCTTCAAACTATCGCACAACATTGTTCAGGCAAAAGAGGAGGTGGACTAGCTGTTATATTCAAGCAAATAATAAATCTCACCAAAGCTGACAATGTTCCATACAAGTTTGTGAGACCCCCATCACCAGATGCAATCCTACACCATCTTCCTCCTGTAACTTCCTCATCCTTTACAGACCACCACCTAGCAATGCAACATTCCCAGACACATTTCTAGGCACAGTTTCAAACCTTAGAACACTACACTCCAACCTATGCATTCTTGGTGACCTAAACATTTGGGGGCATATTTACAAGCCCCTAGCACCACTGGAGCATCACTTTTTTTGATGCTCCAGTGGCGCTCTATGCAAGCCCATTTTTACATGGCCACACTAAGCCACTTTGCGTGGCTTATCACAGTCTTGTAAATATGGCCCTCTGCAACACAGTTTTCTGTGGCAAAGGGGTGTGCAATGGATGTTACTGTGGGCGTTTCCAGCAACACCCATGGCTTTTTGACACTGCCCCAGATTTACAAGGATCTGTAAAACTGAGGCAGCGCCAAAAACTAACGCCTTTCAAAAGGAGGCATTAATGTGGCGCAACGAGGAGAAATACTTTTATTTCTCCTCGTTTGTTGCTCTTTCTATGTGTGCTGCATTCTGCAGCACACACAGAAGGAGCAAAACACCATTAATGATTATTTTTGTGCAGGATGGTGTCCCTTCCTGCACAAACACTATCATCCCTGCAACGCAGGCACCCTTGCACCATGGTGCAAGTGTTCCTGCGTTCGTGCTAGGCAGCTTTTTTAGCACTGGTGCAGGGGTAAGCACAGGGATGTGTCGTATTCTTGTTAATATTGCACATCCCTGCATTTTGAAAATGACACAGCTCAGTACAGCAAAATTTCTTGTGGCACCACGCTGCACCATTTTCATGTAAATATGCCCCCTGGTTTGGTGAACCTAATATGCCCCATCCAAAAACTATCATCACTAGCCTAGTCATACTGAACCTACATCAGATCGTGCACACACCCACACACATTGCTGGACACATCCTAGATGTCATTTTTCCAAATCCAGAATTAGTCACCTTTCAAAGGATTACTCCACTCATATGGTCAGACCACTATTTGGTAGCTTTCCAACATAAAACACCACAAATCAACACACCTAAGACCACCTTACATGCATCCATCTATCAACCATGGAACAAACTCAATTTTGAATACTTAGAAATACAACTAACATCCAACACAGATCTAGACACAATAACTTCCATTCAAAAACTTTATGAGACGCTCCAGGAAGATTTTGATATCCAAATACCACTAAGAACAACAAAACAGGACAGAAAAAACAAGCATCTTGGAGAGCTACAGAACTAAAAAAGATAAAACAGCAAATTAGAAAGCTGCAATGCACCTGACTCAAAACAAACAGCAATCAAGACAAACTTCCCCTACGCACACTTAGAACATAGAAGTCTAAATCAAAAAAAGCGTAAAGAAGATACTATTCAGACAGAATTCAAAATTTTAAATGTGCAAATGAAGAATTTTTTTAACTTCTCACAGAAGTTTGTAAACCTAAATGCACAGAAGGAACTCACCCCATTACTAAAGAATTCACTGACAAACTGGCAAATCATTACAGAACCAAAACAGACACGTTGGACTCCTATTTAAAACAAAGGAAAAGCACCAGCACCAACTCAAGAATAGGCTAACCCAGCCTCTGCATTCTGTCAAACAAATATCACAAAGTTAATTTATGGATCTGATCAAAGCAAGCAGGCCAGCCAGCTGCCCTTCTGACCCTTGTCCATCACAAATGTTAAAGAACATTCTTTTAACTACCTCTGCTGCCACACCAGTAAGGAGAATCATCAATAATTTTTTAACTACGGAAATCTTTCCTGAAGACCTAAAAAAGGCATACATATGCCCATTATTATAGAACACTAAGGGGTCGATTCCGATTCGGGCCGGAAAAAGCACCGACCGACTCGGATCCGGAAAAAATACCGACCGACACGTACCCGTGGCGCACGACACGCCAAGTACGATGCAAGGCGCGAAAAATCCGACCGACACGTAACGAAACCAAGTCGACCGACCGAGCCGCACGGAAAACAGCAATCCGGCCGGAAAAACACGCGAATCCAACCGACCGACACGCACCCGGAACAAATCCGACCGAAACGTACACGCTAACTCCAAACCGCAAAGTATGATGCAAGGCGCGAAAACCACGAGCGAGTCGGACGGAGGACAAGCCGTACGACCGACACGCATACAAAACCGAGCCGAAGCAACACAATACACCGCGACCGACGCGTATGCAGCATAGAAAACTGCACAAACACAGCGTGAACGAAACGGAGAACACCGTACGAGACCAATGCAGGGTCCGACTCGGTCACACGAACGTTTCCAACATACACAAACAGCACAAACGAAAAATCACCCAAAAAAAGGCCAAACAAGCAATTACCAAGCCAATAAATACTGGGGGGGGGGTGGGGACAGAGAACAAAGACACACCCACAACTCCACCTATATAAAGGACACAAATAACTACCATGAGCCTTTGCAAATGCCATTCCACTGCCAGCACCCAAGAGAAAGCAACCACACACCCACAGCTCATCCCTCACACAAGCCACACACCATCAGCACACCAACAAACACCAACCTCACATACACCCAGCAAAACACACACTCACACACCCTCACCTGCACACCAACACACACATCACTCACCATCACCACCCATCACCATGCCCCCCAAGAAGAATTACAAGTTCCTAGATTGTGAATTGGAAGTCCTGGTAGACGAGATCCTCAGGGTAGAGCCACAGCTGTTTGGCGCACTGGTCCAACAGACCCCCATCTCCCAGAAAACCAAGATGTGGGAGAGGATCATCAACAGGGTGAACGCACAATCACCATGTCTGCGCACAAAGACCGACATCCACAACAGGTGGTATGACGTGCGCAGGAGGGTCCGGGAGCTGCTCAAGAAAGACTACCTCATCAGCCAATACACCGGCAGTGGCCCTCCTGCCAAGCCAGTATACCTCAGGCCCTGGGAGGAGAAGGTGCGGGCCATCCTTCCGCCAGTGAGCGTATATGGACTAGAGAACATCCCAGAGCCTGGTGAGTACACAACAAATGTACACAATATTCTGACACAAAACACACACACATCACTGTCAAGGGGAGAGTCAAACCATGCACTCATAGCAATTACACAGCAACCAGAACAGAATCATCCCAAAATGTGTATGTCAGTCAGATAAACACAACACATGCCATCAAAAAAGTTACATCCAACCGTGCCATCACATGTACAAACACAACTACAACTACAGCTAGGCAGTGGCACAAATAGAACTAACAAACACATCCAGACATGTAGCCACCACAACAACACCAACACACAGTGAAGACCACTCAAAGGAAGGAATTCTGTGTATGCTGGCCAAGTCAGTGTAGCCAATAGCATCATGGGAGTCGCAGTCACACATATTGCCCCCCCCCACAACTGTCCCATCAACACCACCATGAACCATGCGCACATCACAGGGAGTGGAGAAGGACTCACAAGATGGCTGACACTGGCTACTGCTGTGGGGAGCACAAGGCCCTGCTGGCAAATGTGCACCAACAAACAGCAGGACACCACTGACTGACATCCTGAGAGACAACTTCCACTCCCTGCAATGCAAGCACGTTCCATGGTGGGATATCTGGCTGGCTGGGTGGGAAGGGGGACTTGCAGCACTGACTATAGTCAAAAGCACCTCCCCTCACACACCCCCCCCAACACAAACTCCACAGTACCCACCTGGTAGTATGCAATGCCCTCCATCCCAACACAAGATCCCACAAAGAACCACCACCCTGGGTTATGTTGTGTGAAGCACTGGGACACTCTTGGGACTCTTAGCCAAACAACTGCCAGGACAATACTCCCAGCCATCCTGTCAGCACAGCCAGCCCACCCCACAGGGAAGCAGAGTCAAAAGGAAGGAAGCATGGGCATGCTGGGAAGGGGGTGGAGGCAATAGCATGATGGGAGTCGTAGTCACTGATATTGGTCACCCCCACAACTGTCCCATCAACACCACCCTGAACCATGCTCACATCACAGGGAGTGGAGAAGGACTCACAAGATGGCTGACACTGGCTACTGCTGTGGGGAGCACAAGGCCCTGCTGGCAAATGTGCACCAACAAACAGCAGGACACCACTGACTGACATCCTGAGAGACAACTTCCACTCCCTGCAATGCAAGCACGTTCCATGGTGGGATATCTGGCTGGCTGGGTGGGAAGGGGGACTTGCAGCACTGACTATAGTCACAAGCACCTCCCTTCACACACCCCCAACACAAACTCCACAGTACCCACCTGGTAGTATGCAATGCCCTCCATCCCAACACAAGATCCCACAAAGAACCACCACCCTGGGTTATGTTGTGTGAAGCACAGGGACACTCTTGGGACTCTTAGCCAAACAACTGCCAGGACAACACTCCCAGCCATCCTGTCAGCACAGCCAGCCCACCCCACAGGGAAGCAGAGTCAAAAGGAAGGAAGCATGGGCATGCTGGGAAGGGGGTGGAGGCAATAGCATGATGGGAGTCGTAGTCACTGATATTGGTCACCCCCACAACTGTCCCATCAACACCACCCTGAACCATGCTCACATCACAGGGAGTGGAGAAGGACTCACAAGATGGCTGACACTGGCTACTGCTGTGGGGAGCACAAGGCCCTGCTGGCAAATGTGCACCAACAAACAGCAGGACACCACTGACTGACATCCTGAGAGACAACTTCCACTCCCTGCAATGCAAGCACGTTCCATGGTGGGATATCTGGCTGGCTGGGTGGGAAGGGGGACTTGCAGCACTGACTATAGTCACAAGCACCTCCCCTCACACACACCCCCAACACAAACTCCACAGTACCCACCTGGTAGTATGCAATGCCCTCCATCCCAACACAAGATCCCACAAAGAACCACCACCCTGGGTTATGTTGTGTGAAGCACAGGGACACTCTTGGGACTCTTAGCCAAACAACTGCCAGGACAACACTCCCAGCCATCCTGTCAGCACAGCCAGCCCACCCCACAGGGAAGCAGAGTCAAAAGGAAGGAAGCATGGGCATGCTGGGAAGGGGGTGGAGGCAATAGCATGATGGGAGTCGTAGTCACTGATATTGGTCACCCCCACAACTGTCCCATCAACACCACCCTGAACCATGCTCACATCACAGGGAGTGGAGAAGGACTCACAAGATGGCTGACACTGGCTACTGCTGTGGGGAGCACAAGGCCCTGCTGGCAAATGTGCACCAACAAACAGCAGGACACCACTGACTGACATCCTGAGAGACAACTTCCACTCCCTGCAATGCAAGCACGTTCCATGGTGGGATATCTGGCTGGCTGGGTGGGAAGGGGGACTTGCAGCACTGACTATAGTCACAAGCACCTCCCCTCACACACCCCCCAACACAAACTCCACAGTACCCACCTGGTAGTATGCAATGCCCTCCATCCCAACACAAGATCCCACAAAGAACCACCACCCTGGGTTATGTTGTGTGAAGCACAGGGACACTCTTGGGACTCTTAGCCAAACAACTGCCAGGACAACACTCCCAGCCATCCTGTCAGCACAGCCAGCCCACCCCACAGGGAAGCAGAGTCAAAAGGAAGGAAGCATGGGCATGCTGGGAAGGGGGTGGAGGCAATAGCATGATGGGAGTCGTAGTCACTGATATTGGTCACCCCCACAACTGTCCCATCAACACCACCCTGAACCATGCTCACATCACAGGGAGTGGAGAAGGACTCACAAGATGGCTGACACTGGCTACTGCTGTGGGGAGCACAAGGCCCTGCTGGCAAATGTGCACCAACAAACAGCAGGACACCACTGACTGACATCCTGAGAGACAACTTCCACTCCCTGCAATGCAAGCACGTTCCATGGTGGGATAACTGACTGGCTGGGTGGGTGGGAAGGAGGTCCGGCTGCCAACCAAACACAACCAATGCAGACCATGTTCACACCCCAGAAAATACATAGAAATGCCCAAATAATGCAGGACAATGTGCCACACCAATATCAACCCCTGACTGTGACGACTCAGGACAATGCAATGTACAGGCCCGCACCCAGAGGCACAGTCACAACTGTCATGTGTGTCAACCATTGATGCCTGCAGAAACATGACATACATTGTTTGTGTCTCCCAAAAACAGGTGATGATGGGGACACAGCAGCAGACGCTGAGGAGTCCCAGTCCCAGGCTCAAGAGGATGCCGAGCTCACTGGCGTCGTACAGCCTCTGTCCTCCTCGGACGATGAAGAACAACCTGGCATATCCGGTGCAAGTCAACATGCAGCACCAGCAGGACCACCAGCTGCAGCACCAGCAGGACCACCAGCTGCACCCCCTGCACCCACCCCTCCAACGACTGTCACCACGAATACCATCCCTGCCGACATGGACAGAATAAGGAGCAACACTAGCACAGTGACCCTGGACCAACCTGGGGCCATGGCCACCACCACCACCACCACCAACTCCCAAGGTGGACCAGGGTTATCTGTGCGTGCCACTGCACACACTGCACATGTCAGCAGGGGTGGTGGGAGGGGTGGGAGACAGAGGTCGCTGCTTGCAGACGTTGCTGGTGTGCATGATGACCCACAACTGGTACGCATAGCTGATGCGTACCAGTCCAGCACCGGAGAGCTCAGCCAGGTAGTGGGGCTCCTCAGAGACATTAAACAGCAGCAGGCTGCCCATCATGCCCGCTTGGACTCCCACATGTCCCACGTGGAGTCACACATGTCCCGTGTGGACTCACACATGTCCCGCGTGGAGTCCAAGTGGGATGCACTGCATGAGATGACGGCGGTGCACAGGGACATTTTACAATGCCTCCGCCAGATGAACAGCAACCAGTCCACACCTCCCTGTGTGCCAACAACATCTGGTGCCGAACAAACTGCAACTGCCACAGGGAGGGAGGAGGACTCTGGCGGAGAGTCCCCTGCACCGCAGCAGCCTGCACTTGAGGGCCCCCCCCAAGAAGAGGGGTCATCCGAGGAGGGAAAAGTGAGAGGCCGATGGCCAAGCGCAACTCCCAGGAAGCCTGAACCTGTTCTGGATGTTCGCCTTTGTGCACAGACTGTTCACCCTGTTGACGGCAACACTACTCCCACACATTGCATGGGGAGTACAAGTTGGACCAATGTGTCAGACAACTGTGGCCCCAATACTGGGGATCCTGTCTACCCGGACTTTCAATTCACCTAGGAACTTGGGATTGCAAGATTCATGTACAGCACAACCCATCCTATGCACTATTAACACAAATGTATCACAATAAACACACTAATACACCATACTTGCCTCTGTCGTGATTCCAACGTGGGTGCTGTTATGGGGATGATGAACTGCAAAATTACACTGTGTATGCGAACTGCAACAGCAAGGACAACACAGGCATGTGAGTACAGGAAACGTGACACACATGAGGGAGACACACCACCAGGGCTACACGACACATACACACCTAGGCCATCTGACTCATTGCCTACACTGATGTTGCCAGGGAAGACGGTGCAATGCACAGACACCACACCCATTCCCAGTTGTAGTCAAGTAGCCCACAGGTGCAGTAAGCAAATGGCAGTCAAATGTGTGACCACAGACAACGCACATCACAAAGTGAAGCACAGGTTTATTACACAGTTGCAACATGCCATAACCACTACAGATGCAAGGTAACCCCACCTGGCAGCGGGCACACAGTCAACAACTGTAGACGGAAGGAAGTCCATGGGTGTGGCGCACATCACCTGTAGGGACACAACAGCTACCAGCCTGGATGTGCAATCACGTCGTCGGTGGACACAGTTGACCAAACGAATCTGAAAGTACCCTGTGAAGGACAGAAATGACACACAGTCAAAAGCAATGGAGTACAGGACAGAACAGCAAAACACATGCACAATACATGTTACAAGATACCCACCCAGAACCAAGTTAGCATGTCAACACTGTTGGGGAGTACAGCCCACCTGTTAGCACACATCGCAACACACATCCAGTCAAGTGGCCCATGGACACACTCCCACAGCACCAGAGCACCACCCACACATCATGCCAACTCACATCATTGACATGACACCTCAGGATACTCACATTCAGCTAAAGAAGTTGGTGATGAGCTGAGTGCGGACATCACCATCACCATCATCATCATCATCATCGTCACTGGCATCGTGGTCCAGGCCAGGATCCTCCACAGGTGGCGGATGTTGGTCATTGTCATCCTGGATGAGAGGCAACTCCTTCCGCACTGCCAGGTTGTGGAGCATGCAGCAGACGATGATAATCTTGCACACTTTCGCAGGGGCATATGGGAGGGACCCTCCGGTCTTGTCCAGGCAGCGGAAGCGGCTCTTCAGGAGACCAAAGGTCCGCTCAATCACTTTCCTGGTCCGACCATGTGCCTCATTGTAGCGCATCTGGGCAGGTGTCACAGGGTTCCTGAGGGGTGTCAGCAACCACGGCATGTTGGGGTATCCCGAGTCACCTACGGACAGACAAGTGCACATTAGCTGACTTGGAAAAGTGGGCGGAATACTACAGATCAGATCACACACAATGGCACAAAGTCAGTACACACCGACAAGCCAGGCACGCTGGTTCTGCATCTGTGCCATCATCCTGGGGATGCGACTACTCCTCATCACAAAGGCATTGTGTGCTGAACCAGGGAAACGGGCACACACGTGTGTGATGGTCATGTCTGCAAGACACACCACCAGTGCATTGACCGAGTGGTAGTGCTTGCGGTTCCTGTAGGCCTGCTCCTGGGCCTGTGGTGGTACCAAAGCCACATGTGTCCCATCAATGGAGCCAATTACATGCGGCATCCTCCCCAGGGCATAAAAGTCACTCTTCACGTCAGTGAGTCGTCGCAGTCTAGGGAAATAGATGTACCGGTTCAGGAAGAGCAACATTGCCGCCAAAACATCGCGGAGCACACGGCTGAACATGGTCTGTGACATCCCACCAGCAGTCGCCACAGTATGTTGGAAGGTACCAGTGGCAAAGAAGTGTAGGGCTGCCATCACCTTCACCTTGGGGGTCAGCGCTGTAGGATACGGCCGGCCAGGCTGCAAATGTGGGGACAACTGCACTGCCAAATCCTCAATCAGCTGCCTGGTGAAGCGGTACCGTCGGATGCTGTCCCGTTCCACCATCGTTGCCAGGTCTGGGAATGGCCGATGGACAGCAGGAGCCCTGCATTGCAGAGGAGAAGTAAGCAAGATTGTCAGTCACCCCACATATGCGGCATTCAACACACTCAAGATCCCAACATACATCATTATGAGGCACAACTACATGAAGTGTGCAGTACCGGAAGGACATGTATGGTACATACATGGCCAACATCTGTCAACACGGTCCAACAGGTGGCATCAATTAGTCCCAGGTTGGCCCATTGGATATCATGAGGCCGTGTCACAGTTCCCATCTCCTGCTGCCGTGTCACAATAACCCCCCACAGGGACATGTGAGGACAGATGTGCCCCAGGCACCACAGCTCAACGACAGGTACATTCCCAGGGACCCTGTAATGCCACATGGACACTGGCATTACATGGAGTATCATGCATACACCACAGCAAAACAACCATGACCCCCACAGGTAGTGGCCCCAATTGCCACGGCAGGACAGACATGGACGTCTGTGACACACACGCACAACATCAGAGTCCATGCACACACAACGTGGATGTGGAGACTGTCTCCCATTGTGCACATGAAATCAGAGACATTGTAAACACCACATGCACAAAGACTGTGGAGGACCACTGGGACACCCTGGCTCAAACATACCGTCCCACATGGGACTCACGGGGTATGTGACATGACATACACATACACCACTGTGAAATGTGACCATGGCACATGCACAGATATGAACAGTTGCACATCACAGTGGTCACGTACACGTAACACCCAGGATCCTGTCCCCATGAACACGTGCACAGCCTGGGGGTGGCTGCCCACAGGTGACACCCACAGGACAACATGTACACCAACATACACACAATAGGAAATGCAGCCTTATGATAAAGTTTGGACAGGCTGTCGTGTGGTAGGTGTGCCCCTCACTCCCTGGGAGCTATCTGTGGCTGGCATATGTCCATCTGAGACAGGCATGCTGACATATGCCAGTCACATGTACAGTGATGCGTTGAACTGCAATGGACCGATCAGTGCCTCCGGCCGGCCCATTGCTTTCAATGTGTGCGGGTACGCGTTGTACCCCTGTACGCGTTGTACCGCAATGGACCGATCGGTGCCTCCGGCCGGCCCATTGCTTTCAATGTGTGCGGGTACGCGTTGTACCCCTGTGCGCGTTGAACTGCAATGGACCGATCGGTGCCTCCGGCCGGCCCATTGCTTTCAATGTGTGCGGGTACGCGTTGTACCCCTGTGCGCGTTGAACTGCAATGGACCGATCGGTGCCTCCGGCCGGCCCATTGCTTTCAATGTGTGCGGGTACGCGTTGTACCCCTGTACGCGTTGTACAGCAATGGACCGATCGGTGCCTCCGGCCGGCCCATTGCTTTCAATGTGTGCGGGTACCCGTTGTACCCCTGTGCGCGTTGAACTGCAATGGACCGATCGGTGCCTCCGGCCGGCCCATTGCTTTCAATGTGTGCGGGTACGCGTTGTACCCCTGTACGCGTTGTACCGCAATGGACCGATCGGTGCACACCCATTGACAATGGGCTTGCCTGGCAACGGACGCGTTTTCGGATTTCGAACGAGTCGGTTGCTGGAAATTCAGTTGGTCACCCACAACAATGTTGCAAAATCATGTATGTCATGAAGTTGAAGATTTGAAGGATGCTGTGGGCGTGTTTTGGTGCTGCTATTCCATGGATTGGCCAGATTCAGAAGATGCAAACGACTTGGACCTATCACTTTGGACACAAGGGACAGTATCTGCCTCTCCAGCACATATATATTGCTGGCTGTTCCCCTGAGAGCCCACTTGCCTGCACTACATGCTCCAAGACGACATCTGCCTCTGCACTGCTGCTGTCTCTGCCCCTCTGGACCCTGCAATGGCACGTATTGTGGAGAGAGCCCCAGCCTTCAGCCTTGAAGAGAACCAGGCCCTGCTGGACAGCCTACTTCCACAGTACAGCAAGCTGTATGGGACACCAGGGGAGCAGGTGAGTGTTCTGTGCACTGCCTTTCTGAATGTGCTGTTTGTCTGACTAGCAAGGCTGAGAGTCTGCACGCCACTGGCTAGCAGGCTCAATGAGTAGTTGTCACCCCCCATAGTGTGTAGTGACTTGCACTGGACAGGTATGGTGCAGTGACAGTGCATTTGAACATGGTTTTACTTCCCATGCAATGATACCATGTAGTGACGTCTGGCAAACTGTCCATGGTCAGCGTTGCACTGCCTGTGTACATCATGTGCCCCTGTGATTGAGACATGTATATACAACTGTGTCATGCACGGATATGTTGCATGTGTGGTAATGGCCTTTTCACTTTGTCATCCTGACAGGTTAATGCCCATCGGAAGCAGGAAATCTGGAAGGACATCGTCCGGGCTGTCCGGTCCGTGGGGGTCTACAAGCGCCGGATCCGCAACTGCCAGAAGAGGTGGCAGGACCTTCGGGGCTGGACCCGGAGGATTGCACGGGTCCAGCTGAAGCTGTCGCCTCCTCGCAGGAGGGGCGGAACACGGACCCTGACCCCCCACATGCTCCAGATCCTGGCGGTGGTCTTTCCAGACCTGGATGGGCAGCTGAAGGCCAGACAGCAGCAAGGAGGGGTGAGTCAAAGACTGCACTGTGAACTCTGTATTACATGCTTTGTGCCCTCCTCTGGCCTGGTTCAACTGCCACAGTGCAGCAGTCATGTTGTCCAGGAGCCATGTCCCTCTATTGTGCACTGCCCACTGCTCATCTGATACCCAGGTGTGGCCCTTACAGTCAGGGAATTGTGTCACTTGGGACTGTGTCCTTGCAGTTTGCTTCACTAAAGGTGGGGGACAGCATCTGTTTCCCTAACTCTGTTGTGGGCATCATGGGTGGGTCCATTGTTCACACAACGCCTGGGTTTGGACATGTGATCTGCGTGTTGCTTTGATATGCGGTCCACTTGCTGAGCTGAGCCACCACATGTGCCTGGGGTATGTGGCACACGCCCATGCAGCGGGTGGGAACAATGTTTGTGCCCCAGGAGTGTGCAGATTACGTGTGTCACACATACATAGCCAGCTATCCACTGTCCAGGGCACATCCCTCATTCATGTGGAGCAGGACAGTCATGCCTACTCCAGGCCATGCAATGCACTCTGTACTCCCACTCCCGTGTATCAGCTGACACATTGTGCACAGTGATTTGACCCCTCCGGTGTCTGCCTCTGTGTCAGTGTGCTGTGGATTAGTTGCCAGGACTGCTGGGGTGTTTCTTGGTAGGGGCTCAGCATGCCCCTGGAGATGTGACCATAGGAGACGATACTTGTGTGTCACATAGGTGTTTGATCAGCTGCCCGTGCAGACTGGGGTATGCAAATGTGATGTTCAGGCAGCTGTTCCCCATTCACAGCAAATTGTAAGGGGCTCAGGTTCAGAGGGTAGTGTCACAGGTCTCCCATATGTCCAATAGGTGTGACCTGGACAGATGAGGGTTGAGATAATGTGTTGTGTGGGGGATGTACATGTGCACTTGTGCAGCTCCAGGACTTGCATTCCCCATGACCTACTATTGTGACACAGTGCATAGTGTTGTTGTCTGGCTGCCAAGTCATACATCACTGAGACAGTGATGTATGACTTAACAGTCATGCCTCTGCCATGGCATGTGTCAACTTATTTGTGGTCCTGCAGGGGAGTGACATGTGCTACATGCACACCATAGTGGCGCTGGCTATCAGGACATGGGTGCATCATGGTGTCTGTCGCTGGTATGCATCACATGCATTTCCTATTTGACTCTGGGCGTCCCTTTCATCCGGAAACCTGTACTGACTCAGTGGCAAGAGCTGTGATGTGTCCACACCGTGTCCTCTGCACTGTCCAACTACTGTGTACTTGGTGCATGTGTCCACACTGGGGTGTTGCAATCCAACAGACACCAGACAGATGGGTGCAAGGCCATGTGGGATGTGAGTGCCATGCTTGGCATCAGACTGACAATTGGCTTCTCCTGTTCAGTTAGGGCACTTTTAGCAATGTACAACTAATGATGCCAGGCCTTGCTCTGTGATGTGCTGTGCTCACAGTGGTGTGTGCGTTTGGTGCAGGTGACTGATGTCTGTCTGTTTCCCCATTGTTTGCAGATACATCCACGGCCACGGAAGGGAACAGCTCCACGGACCAGGAGGAGCCAGAGAGCCAGACTGGGTCAGCAGCCGAGGAGTGGTCGGAGGGACCCAGTGGCACGGAGGGCGAGGGGAGCCACACCGAGGAATCCTCAGCACCATCCACCTCAGCTGAGGACCAGAGCAACTCGGAGGATGACTCCCTTGTGGAGGCGGGTGTCAGCAGCCACCACACCCCAGCTAGTGTTGCTGTCCCCGCCACCACCAGCACCACCACCGCCCTCCCATCGGCTCCCATTCCCCAGGTCCGTGGAGGCTCCCATGTTCGGGAGCGTGTCTCCTTTGGCCCAGGCACCGCACCCCCTGCCCCTGTGTCCCCTGCTGCCCTGAGTGAGGAGTCTGTGTACCTCCTTCGCCAGCTCCATGTAGGGCAGACAGCCATGCTGAGTGTCCTCCATGCGCACACCGCACTGTTGACTCAGCTGGTGTCGTTCATGGAGGGCATCTCATCGGGCATGTCTGACCTACAGAGGGGCAACAGGTCCATGGACTCCTCCCTGACGGCAGCAGTGTCCCTCCTCAGACAGTCCCTCACCCCTCCTGCCTCTGCTCCATCCACACTCCCCAGCACCTTGCCCGTCCCAAGCACACACACACCGGCACAGGCACACACCAGCAAACACACATCCAGCACACAGACACACACGCCACAAACTAAACGCACACGCAAGCACAGTCAGGGGACTGAAACCAGACTCACAGGGGATGGGGCCCTGGTACACACACATGCATCCACGGGCACTGCGCAGTCCTCACTTGCCTCTCACTCCAAAGCACCCTCCCTTGCCTCACCTGCAACCCCAAAGACCCAGCGCCTCTTCCTCAGTGACCTCGGCCTCTTCCCCTCCGATCCAGCTGCCCCAGCATCCAGGGGGAAGAGGAAGCCCCCCACACGGAGCAGAGTGCCCCTCGCCCCCGGACACCCTCCCCCAGGCGCAGACAGACTGACGCCCCCACCCGCAAGTCCCCCCGGAGTGGTAAGAGCAAGACCCCGCCGCCGCCCTGCAGCTCAAGCACCAGGTCACCTTCCTCCATCCCTCAGGCCCCCACTCCACAGGTGCCCCCGCCACACCCTGCCCCAGGTTCCCCCACCTGCAGATATACCATCCCCAAGAGGCTCCGGCCTTCTCCCCCTGCCACTTGCTCTCCCGGCACCACACCCCCCGCTGCGCTTGTCTGTGCCACTGATGTGGTGAGGGTGTCCTCCCCCTCTGTCCAGCCCACCTTGCCTGTTCCCCATTCTCCTCCCCTGGTGGTAGGCACTGCAGTGGAGTCCACTACCACCCTGTCTGACTTGGGCACTGCAGTGGCGGACCTGTCCACTCCATCTGCAGGGTCCACTGCAGTCGTGCCGGCACCCACAACATCTGAGCCATGCCCCCCAGTTGTGCCGGCACACACCATGTCAGACACCTCCACTGCAGTTGTCAGTGGCTCTCCAGCACCCACCACCCCTTCCCTGCTTCCTCCTGGTGAGCCCTGATCCTGTCCCTGCGGTGCCTGGCCTACCCCCCCGGTTGCCCCTCCTAGTGGATTGTCCCTGGTTTTGTGCAGGCATGTGTAGGGTGGCATCTGCCACTGTCACCCACTTGTGACTTTGTTGATGGACTGGCCATTGGCCTTTGTTTATGTTCTACCGGACTTCTACTTTTAATGCCACATATGCTGAATAAAGCAACTTTCTGTTCTCTAGTGCTTTTGCTTCTGATGTACATGATGTTGATGATGCTAACAATGCCCTTGCTGCAGTGATGGTGATATTTGGTCTCATGATAATGAAGTGTTACTGTGCAGGAACCCATGTGGTCCAGGGGTTATGGGTCCTATCCTGTGGTGTATCCATGTCATCCATAGCAGCATCTGAGGGTGTCATGTGTTCAGTATTTGGCAATGAGATTTCCTACTTAGATTGGCAACTTCACATCTGTGGCTTCCACCCCTGCACATCTGTTGTGCCTGCCATTGTTCTATTCGTCTACTTCCCTGACCGTGTGGCCATCTCCAGTGAACATGCAGGTTTGGGCATCAATGGGGAAGGACTCATCTGTGTTGTCAGTGCAACATTGCTATACAAGTGTGTTGGATCTGTGCTGATGATTCCGTTGGCACTTCCATGACCAGGCTGATGGGACGGGAGCCCTCATTTGTTGCTAATTGTTGATTGTGTGTCCCATTGCTGCCATGGTATGGTATCTGTTCGCCTCACATCTGCAGTCTCCACAGGGTATCTGCATGTGTGTGCCCATTGGTGCAAATATGTGGGTCTGCATTCGGATGGTCACTTCTGTCATTGTGTCATTGATGATTGTTGACGGTGTCAGCCCCCATGGGTGTTGTTTGTCTGCACATGGCCAAAGTTATGTCTTATTTGCACTGCAGGATTTGGCTCCCCCAATTTATGTTGCAATGGGACACATACACTACTTTGCCACTGATGTGTTTGTTGTTCTGTGACCAGGAATCATCCATGCAGTTTGGCAGTTGCACCTCTTACTTTGTCAACACTTGCCTTTTGGTCACTGTGATGATGGGGGTTTGGACCCCATTGCCACAATGTTCAAGATGTGCTGCAGCTATGGACCCCACACTTGCCTTTTGGTCACTGTGATGATGGGGGTTTGGACCCCATTGCCACAATGTTCAAAATGTGCTTCAGCTATGGACTCCACACTTACATTTTGGTCACTGTGATGATGGGGGTTTGGACCCCATTGCCACAATGTTCAAAATGTGCTTCAGCTATGGACCCCACACTTACCTTTTGGTCACTGTGATGATGGTGGTTTGGACCCCATTGCCACAATGTTCAAAATGTGCTTCTGCTATGGACCCCACACTTACCTTTTGGTCACTGTGATGATGGGGGTTTGGACCCCATTGCCACAATGTTCAAAATGTGCTTCAGCTATGGACCCCACACTTACCTTTTGGTCACTGTGGTGATGGGGGTTTAGACCCCATTGCCACAATGTTCAAAATGTGCTTCAGCTATGGACCCCACACTTACCTTTTGGTCACTGTGATGATGGGGGTTTGGACCCCATTGCCACAATGTTCAAAATGTGCTTCAGCTATGGACCCCACACTTACCTTTTGGTCACTGTGATGATGTGGGTTTGGACCCCATTGCCACAATGTTCAAAATGTGCTTCAGCTATGGACCCCACACTTACCTTTTGGTCACTGTGGTGATGGGGCGTTAGACCCCATTGCCACAATGTTCAAAATGTGCTTCAGCTATGGACCCCACACTTACATTTTGGTCACTGTGATGATGGGGGTTTGGACCCCATTGCCACAATGTTCAAAATGTGCTTCAGCTATGGACCCCACACTTACCTTTTGGTCACTGTGATGATGGGGGTTTGGACCCCATTGGCACAATGTTCAAAATGTGCTTCAGCTATGGACCCCACACTTACCTTTTGGTCACTGTGATGATGGGGGTTTGGACCCCATTGCCACAATGTTCAAAATGTGCTTCAGCTATGGACCCCACACTTACCTTTTGGTCACTGTGATGATGGGGGTTTGGACCCCATTGCCACAATGGTCATGGCCTGCTTGCATTGTGGGTGCCACACACATATATGTGTGGCACATGTGCTAGGGGGTCACATTGTATGTTCAAAGTCATGTTCGGTGTTGTAGGCATTTGACACAGTCTACACACGCTTGTCATGGTGTTGGGGGATGTCTTCTTCTTGCATTCCCTAGTTTGTGGTGTGCTGGTTGTGTCATGCATTGCCCATCCTATGAGTGGGGGTGGTAGTAGTGGTAGGCATCCTGCCCCCCTGGCTAAGGGTGGTGGTAGGCATCCTGCCCCCCTGGGTGAGGGTGGTAGTAGTGGTAGGCATCCTGCCCCCCTGGGTGAGGGTGGTAGTAGTGGTAGGCATCCTGCCCCCCTGGGTGAGGGTGGTAGTAGTGGTGGGCATCCTGCCCCCCTGGGTGAGGGTGGTAGTAGTGGTAGGCATCCTGCCCCCCTGGGTGAGGGTGGTAGTAGTGGTGGGCATCCTGCCCCCCTGGGTAAGGGTGGTAGTAGTGGTAGGCATCCTGCCCCCTGGCTAAGGGTGGTAGTAGTGGTAGGCATCCTGCCCCCCTGGGTGATGGTGGTAGTAGTGGTAGGCATCCTGCCCCCCTGGGTGAGGGTGGTAGTAGTGGTGGGCATCCTGCCCCCCTGGGTGAGGGTGGTAGTAGTGGTAGGCATCCTGCCACCCTGGCTAAGGGTGGTGGTAGGCATCCTGCCCCCCTGGGTGAGGGTGGTAGTAGTGGTAGGCATCCTGCCCCCCTGGGTGAGGGTGGTAGTAGTGGTAGGCATCCTGCCCCCCTGGGTGAGGGTGGTAGTAGTGGTGGGCATCCTGCCCCCTCTGGCTAAGGGTGGTAGTAGTGGTAGGCATCCTGCCCCCCTGGGTGAGGGTGGTAGTAGTGGTGGGCATCCTGCCCCCCTGGCTAAGGGTGGTAGTAGTGGTAGGCATCCTGCCCCCCTGGGTGAGGGTGGTAGTAGTGGTAGGCATCCTGCCACCCTGGCTAAGGGTGGTGGTAGGCAGCCTGCCCCCCTGGGTGAGGGTGGTAGTAGTGGTAGGCATCCTGCCCCCCCTGGGTGAGGGTGGTAGTAGTGGTGGGCATCCTGCCCCCCCTGGGTGAGGGTGGTAGTAGTGGTAGGCATCCTACCACCCTGGCTAAGGGTGGTGGTAGGCAGCCTGCCCCCCTGGGTGAGGGTGGTAGTAGTGGTAGGCATCCTGCCCCCCTGGGTGAGGGTGGTAGTAGTGGTAGGCATCCTGCCCCCCTGGGTGAGGGTGGTAGTAGTGGTGGGCATCCTGCCCCCCAGGCTAAGGGTGGTAGTAGTGGTAGGCATCCTGCCCCCCTGGGTGAGGGTGGTAGTAGTGGTAGGCATCCTGCCCCCCTGGGTGAGGGTGGTAGTAGTGGTGGGCATCCTGCCCCCCTGGGTGATGGTGGTAGTAGTGGTAGGCATCCTGCCCCCTGGGTGAGGGTGGTAGTAGTGGTGGGCATCCTGCCCCCCTGGGTGAGGGTGGTAGTAGTGGTAGGCATCCTGCCCCCCTGGGTGAGGGTGGTAGTAGTGGTGGGCATCCTGCCCCCCTGGGTGATGGTGGTAGTAGTGGTAGGCATCCTGCCACCCTGGCTAAGGGTGGTGGTAGGCATCCTGCCCCCCTGGGTGAGGGTGGTAGTTGTGGTAGGCATACTGCCCCCCCTGGGTGAGGGTGGTAGTAGTGGTGGGCATCCTGCCCCCCCTGGGTGAGGGTGGTAGTAGTGTTAGGCATCCTGCCACCCTGGCTAAGGGTGGTGGTAGGCATCCTGCCCCCCCTGGGTGAGGGTGGTAGTAGTGGTAGGCATCCTGCCCCCCCTGGGTGAGGGTGATAGTAGTGGTAGGCATCCTGCCCCCCCTGGGTGAGGGTGGTAGTAGTGGTGGGCATCCTGCCCCCCCAGGCTAAGGGTGGTAGTAGTGGTAGGCATCCTGCCCCCCCTGGGTGAGGGTGGTAGTAGTGGTAGGCATCCAGCCCCCCCTGGGTAGGGGTGGTGGTGCGCATTCAGGCCCCTGTGTGCATATCTGGCATTGGTGATGGGCATCCCGCCCCTATGGTGCTGCTGTTGCTGGTGTAAGTATATTCAGCATCCCCGTGTGTGTGTGTGATGTGTCGTGTACGTGTTGTATGTGTTTTGTGGTTGGTGTCTGGCTTACCTTCTGCGCCGTACGCGTCCGTGCCTGTTCCGGTAGTAAATGTAGAATATTGGTATGATCGGGACGAAGGGATTCATGGTTGGTTCGTGTCGTTCGTCCTTCTCGTTGCTTCGCGTCGTCCTCGTCGCTTCGCCTCGTCCTCGTCGCTTCGCGTCGTCCTCGTCGGTGCCGTGTTCGTCTCGGAGCCGTGGATCGTGTTGTGGCGCGAATCGGAGCTTATGTGCGCCTCTCCCGGATGCTTTGACGTGCCGTGCGTAGCGACGGGTTCGGCGCGTACGGAAAGCGCATCGTACTTGTCCGGCCGGACGGGGCTGCATTTTTCCTTCCGTGCGACTCGATTCGGCGTTTCCGGATTCGCCTCGGTCGGAGAACAGGACCTGGTTTGGGTGAGTACGGCTCGGCCGGATTTTTTGCTGTTGTGCGCATCGTACTTGCTCGTTCGGTGTACTGTACGGATCGGTCGGGAAACAGGCTTTCGCATGGCTTTTTTCCCGACCGAATGGTATTGGGTGCGCCTCCGACCGAGATCGGAATCGGCCCCTAACCTGGACCCGCATGACCCCAACAATTACTGACCAACTGCAAATGGACCTTTCCTGGGTAAACTGATAGAAAGAGCAGCATTCGCCCAGATGTCACAACTCAGTGAAGATAACTCCATACTTGCAGACTACCAAACAGGATTCTGTCCGGGAACAGGCACAGAATCTGCCCTCATCGCCATCTTGGGTAACCTTAAAAATACAGTAGACCAGAAAGGGGTTGCTGCACTACTCCTCTTGAACCTCTCAACTGCCTTAGACACAATTAACCATGACACTCTAATACAAAGACTCTACAAAGGCGGCATAGAGTGGACTGCTCTTGACTGGATCACATCCTACCTTCAAAATAGAACAAATACCATCCATACTCCCCCTTTTTCATCCAAACTGTACTTCACAAAAGCAGGGGTCCCACAAGGCTCCACCATCTCACCCATGCATACATGAAGTAATTACCACAAAGATCAATAAATTTCAGCTCACAAGCTATAACTATGCATATGACACACAAATACTCCTTAAACTAGAAAGTCCCAAAGACATTGGAAATTCAAAAATCTTCAGCTGCCTCATAGCCGTTGATCATGGATCCATCTCAAATTGAATGCTTCCAAAACTGAAATGCTCGCATGTGGCGACAGGAAAAATTATGACCCACTCAGCGCCTGGCCTGATGAACTGGGATCTCCTCCTAAAGTATCTAAGGAAGTAAGAAACTTTGGAATTACCATGAACTCCAAGTTATCAATCAATGTACAAGTGGACAAAATAATAATATCAAGCTCCTATACCATGAAACCTCTGTGCCACGTTTTCCCTCACCTGGGATTTCCACACAAGGTCCAGGCTACTATCTCTCTTGTACTGTCTAAACTTGATTACGCCAATGGCCTCTACCCCGGATTATCTTCATCAACTATGAAAAGACTGCAATGGAATCAGAACTCAGCAGCCAGACTACTCCTCCATGTAAAGCCACAAGCGCACATTTCCCCTGTCTTGAGGGCCCTACATTTATTACCGGTTGCCAGAAGATCCATATTCAAGCTGCTTTGAATCACCCATAAAGAAATACATGGAACAGGACCACTTTTCATCAGGCATAAAATCAACAAATACATTCAGCAAAAGAACGTCTGCTCAAGATTGGCACCTCACCTCAAAACTCCACCATAAAAGAAAAAAAAACTTAGATGGTACATTTTTCTCTGTTTAAGCAGCCAAACTAGGGAATTCATCACCCCCAAAAATAAGATCCACGGATAACTATCTTATCTTCCGAACACTACTCAAGAGTTGGATCTTTCCTACATAACTACCATATGCAATCAATAATATACAGCATATCCCTGCGTTTGTAAACATTTATAACTTGATCGTATGTGTGTATCTAGATATGTGTACTTCTTTGTAAAACTAGTATAATAACTATGGTTTAAAAAAAATATAGATATTCTTTAGGTCTGCTTAACAAATATATATATTACTTATGGATAAATGGATATATATATATATATATATATATATATATATATATATATATATATATATATATATATATATATATGTATATATTAGGTCACTGCATAGTTTTCATGTAAGTTGTTTGAGTAGATGCTTATGGGTCTCTGTTTTATTCATCTATCACAATATGTAAATATTATCATAACTATTTTATTTACAATTGCTTCAGTATTGAAATATTGAGGAAAATAATAATAAAAAATAGTTATACAAATACACAAATAAATTTGCTTCAAGTACAGCAACACTTGAAAGTCTGAGTTTGTACAATACAACGTTAAATCTCAATATATGATCTTGCTTTAACATGGAAGCCCTATGTATCTATATATCTATTATTTTACTCCTACTGTAGAAGAAGAAAAAACACCATTGAGTCTTTCCAATGCACTACTCTGTCTCACCCTATACCTCTCTCAATATTTCCTCTACCTCCACTCTCTGACTCATCCCAAACCTCATTCTACTACTATAATCTCCTAAATAACCCTCTCAAGACTCTTCCCTCTTCTATCCCTCCTTGGCTCACCCCAAACCTCATTTTACTACTATGATTTCCCTAGTCCTTTTCTAGAGAATCTTCCCTCCTCCATCTCTCCTTTTACTCACCCCAAACCTCATCTTACTACTATGATCTCCCAAATAAAACTTTCAGACTCTTCCCTCGTCTATCCCTCAATTATCCTATTCAATCCAACTAACAGACTTGCATGTCCACTGCTCAAATGAACTCATATTTCTCTATACTAATTCACCACTGATCCTTTTTGGGTTCCGGTGTAGTGTGCTACTCGCCGAAAAACGCTTCGACCCCTTGTCAGGGGTAGTAAGTGCTATATAAATACAATTACAACACATTACTCCAGTCCTGCAATTGCTTCACTGGCTAACTATAGCTAAAAGGGCAATGTTCAAGGCACTCTGCATTGTTCACAAAGCCTCCCAGGAAAAAGACCACTATACCTACATGTTAAATGCAAGCAATACAAACCAAACAGAACACTGTTCTTCAGGCTTGCACCACTTATCATCATACCATCTTACCATAAGAAACCGGTAGGAGGCAGTGCTTTCTCAGTACATGTCACCAAGCTCTGGAACTTCTACTATCCAGTATTAGAAGCACCCAGGATCATATACACATCCAAAGACAGTTGAAAACATCACTATTTCCTAAATAACTGCACCATCAGCATCCATGCAACAAAGCCAAGAAAACAGTTGCACCCTCAAGCTCAATCCTCAGCTTACAATCCACAAATTGCTAACAAGTCAACCAGCAAACTGCTTTCATTATGCAAGTAAGCAAAAACATGGCCGACCTACTGTTCCCCATGGTATTATATATTTATGTACTTCCATATATAAGAATGATGGCCCACAATAATACTAAAACCATAATACACAGCAGTCAGCAACAAATGTGTAACTTATACCTATTCAATTCACATAAAACACGTCTGCTATGAGGGTTGCCTATCACCAGCACTGTTACAGCCAAACATCACAAAATGAAAAGGGATGGAATATCTGAAGAGATCTGTCACACAATAGTGGACAATTCTGAAGGACTTTAATATAGTCCATTCACTATAGGCCCTAAATATTTACACAAGCTGATTGCTTCTATACATCTCAGATATGGGATGATAATAAACAATTTCCATCCCAACAGATCTCTCCACTTTTCTCTCCCTCCACACATGCCAGCTCAGGACCACAACTATACACGAAATCTCAGATTGGACAACCCAGTGCAGTAACCAGAAAAGCACACTGTATGCATATGAAGTATCATCATAAAGGGACCTGAAGGGCTGTTCAAAGCTACCAGCATACTGAAAACTGTAAAACTGTGCATCTGTCTCTTACAATTCATCATCCAACACACTCCTATGCGCCGAATTCCCCATAACATGATAACCGTACCTTGGTAGTCATAAAGCACGACATGGAAGACTTCACACATTGGATCGAAGTGAAAACAATATTCCTTCCAACCACACACCATATGTAGTGTAGAGTGCTAATAATGTTGGCAAGCACTTCAGCGCCCCACATAGGGGCAGCAAGCTCTATATAAATGCTTCCATATAATACAAAACGATACAATGTGTCTTTGTATAATGCAACTGGTGCTCATATAAAGCGCTTCAATACCTTCCGGTCGAGTGGGACAGACTGGCCATTTATGCCATCGGGCATTTCCCGGGATGGAGCAATTTATTGCCAGTTTTTGAAGGCCCAAAGACTGCTGCTGTCGCCTTTGGCCTTTTCTCCCCCAGGGTTAATTGCAGAAGGCACAGCGTGGGGGCTTTAGGAAAGAGCGAGAGATAGAGTGAGGGGAGAACTAGGTAGGAGAAAAGGAGGGGAACAGCGAGTGATGGAGAGAGAGGGGGGAGGAAGGGAGCGAGGCTGGTTTGAACATTTTTGCCAGGCTGATAGAATACTGCTTAAGTTAAATGGCAATTTATTTTTTTATTTTTAAACAAATCGTTTCTGTCATTTTCATGAGGGGTTTCATGGTTGGACTAGAGGGCCAAACAAAAAACACAGGGGCCTATTACCAACAGCGTGCGTTAATTAACGCAAACCACAGTTAGCGTCGTTTTTTTTATCGCTGGATTCGTTTGCGGAGATAACGCGTTATTAGCAACGTTTTATCTCCAATGCGAAACAAATCCAGCGATGGCGGCGATTCCCAGCATTAGCACGAGAATTCCTTGCGATAAATTCCTATCGCTAAGGAAAACTCGCTAATAGGCAGGTGGGGACTTAACCGTAGAATCCACCTCCCATAGACTATAATGGCTAAGTCAGGTTTCTAGCAGGTGTTAAAATCCAGCGCTAATCGGGGTTAACGCACATTTTTTATCAGCTTCGCGGGCCTTGCTAATAGTGTGAAGTTGTGTTTGCGACTGTCTGCGTGTATTTTTAGTGAGGAACGCCCACTTTGCATGTCATTAGCGATAAATATCGCTGACATGCAAAGCGGTAAAAAAACGGGCGCTAATGCCCGCAAACTGTCGCTAACTGCTGTTAGAGACAGTTTGCTGATAGGGCGATAAAAATATCGCCGCTTTAGCGGCAAAAAGTGCCGCTAAAGCGGCGATAGTGCCCTTGCTAATATGCCCCACATTTAGAAAATAGTTAATACACGAGTGATGCTTTGATTCGGCAGATGAAACAGGAGCATCGGCTGATATAGCACTTGTGTGTGTTTAAATTAGACGTAACATCAGTTCTTTTCCTTTCCCCCTCAGACGCTCTCCACTAAAGCTATGAAACCCCCAAAGAATGACATTGTAATTGCTCAGGCATTCTTATGCATTCCGAGGTTTGTTGCCATCAATCGGCTCTTTATGGCTGACTGGCGAGGCCGGATGTTTGCAGTTGCTGGCAGCTGTTGTTCAGGGCCCAGCTAACAGCCGACGGACTGGCAGCGCACATTGAAAGAGTGCAGGCCGGAGCCTGGGAAAGGTCTTGGCGTTGAATGCTCTCAGCTCGGGTGGGTAATTAGCTTACCACATACACGATTAGAAAACGAGCGCGGAAGATAGTCAATCTGACCTGCTTTTCAAAAGTCATTGGAGATTGGAAACGGTAATTCTTTCACAAGAAATGGGAAGCGTTTCTGAATGGACCTTGTTGGCTTCCGTTGCGGAAGAGAACACTGCGTCATGTTCGGTACTGCATATGGACTATGGACATTTTTTTTTTTGCTGCATAGTGCCCCCTCCGATTTTGAACCCATTAGAATAGTTTTTTCCCCTGAAAACTGGTCGAACGTGTTGTACAGTTTTGCTTTAGCCATGATTTTTCCTATTGTCGTTTGCCAGCTCCCGTTATAGTCTTTATCGAATAACCTATTTTTATATAGCGCTTCATCCTGCACGGCTGCCTTTTTAAGCTCTATTACCCAATTTATGATATTGAATTTACCGACCTGCGAAAAAGTCGAAAACTGAGGGGGCCTTACCAGGAATCGAACCCCCAATCTGCACTTTACTGCCTGCTTTTGCAGTAAACGTTCAACTCTCTGAGACATCCTGCTAATATCTAGAAGGTGAGGAATCCCTTTATTGGATGTTACAGAATTGGTGCATGTTAGCAAAGAGGTCCTTCACCATATTTCCTTAATAAGTACAGAAATTCTGAGATACCTAGCATTGCTCTGGTAAACACAAGACAATTGGCAGGTTACCTTCCTAAGGGATGCATAAGCAGGAAGTAATCTTCAATGACCTCATCTCGCTGATGCTGATGCATCTCTATGAACTGGACCGCAGATGATCCTCTGGCATATGAATCCCATGTCCAAAATCATGCCTGGACACAGTCCTAAAAATGAACCAGAATGTAATATCCAAAACATATCACATGACTTTCAGACTTCAGTCTGCAAAGGATTTATTGGACTCCCATGAAAGGGCACCTCCAACAGCTGAAAGCACCAGAAGATCATGCTAAGAGTGGTCCACGCACAAAGCAAATGCCTACAAAATTACATATACTAAAGGGTGTTCTATTACTTATAAAACATGGTGCAAAGAGCTAGTTTCGCATCCGGGCCATAAAAGGGCCAACCTGTTTTTCCATAAAGTATCATTTATGTACCTTTGCTAATGGGGTTTGAACAGCAAAGTTATATTCTGAAGGGAAGGGTGCTTGTGTTGTGTCACAATCTTCTACAAATATAGAGACAAAAGAAATACAAAATTTCAAGGTTCTAGCTAAGCTCTGATGAAAGATTAATATTTACTACAAATTAGGCAGCAAAATTATCAAAATTGGATCTGAGGATGAAGTGTTATTAGTCAGCAAAAACTATCAAAAAATAAAAGTCAAGTGTTCTCTAAATATGCAAAACGGTAACTGAGAAAAAACCCTCAGAGTCAACTTGAATCTTTACCGAACCTATGTTTAAATCCGTTGGTACTGGCAAGATATGCTCAAAACGACTTTATAGGTGATGAAGAGCATAAGAAATCAATGTGAGGTCTCAGACTCAATCAGTAGCAGAAGCTGTTGAGCAACATCGACCTGGTTACAAAGCGTTACTTACTTATGCCTACTACCCCTCCTGGGGTATAGGCCATCAACCAGGACTCTCCAGACTTCTCTGTCCTGGGCTTTCCTTTGGATCTTACTCCAGGTGTAACTCATCTCCTTGCAGTCAGCCTCAAGGGCTCAATGCCAGGTGTGTCTTAGCCTTCCTCTTCTCCGTTCGCTTGAGGGTTGCAGGTGAGGGTTTGTCTGGTGGTGTTTGATGCGGGCTTGAGGAGGGTGTGACCTATCCAGCCCCAGCGTCTTTTCATGATTTCTTCATGAGCAGGGAGTTGTAAAGTCTGCTACCATAGGTCATTGTTGCTGATATTGTTTGGTCAGTGGCTTTGGAGGATTTTCCTCAGACAGGTGTTGATGAAGGTCTGGACTTTGTTAGTGGTAGTTACTGTTGTCCTCCAAGTGTCTGCCCCATACAGAAGGACCAATTTTACATTGGTGTTAAAAAGCTTGATCTTGGTTTGCAGCGTTAGGTCTTTGAAGCTTCAGATCTTCTTTAGCTGAATGAAGGCAGCCCTTTCTCTGCCATTACAATGTGTAGAAATGCCCAAAATGTTGAATTAAAATGGGCAAGTTAAATCCACTTCTGTAGCCGTGAAGTTGCATCAAAGGCTTACAGGTGATTCAAGGACCAGTTGAGTCTTTTAATCGTCCCAGTAGTGGAGATGGATCAAGCCTGATGATTTGAGCCAGAGCAAAGAATGTTGAGTTATATTGAGCTGGGTGCTGGTGTTCGTGTTAGTGGTTCGAGTGCAATGCTTGTAGTCTTTGAGTGACTTCAAGCTAGGTTTGATGGCTTGAGTCAATGATTCAACCCTTATACCTAGAAAGGGAACAAGAACTCCAAGGTGGTATCTTAAAGTTTAGAAAAAGTTCCAGCGGTGGTGCTAGAACAATTTTCAGAGAGGGGTTCTTTCGTTAATGTTATATCACTAAAGTCATAAGGATAGTGAAAAATCCAGGCTTCACATAAAAAGAACCATAGCAAATGTGCCACACCCATTGGAGCACGGTATGCAGACATAGGGGTCGATTCCGATCTCGGCCGGTAGGGCTCCGAATCGGATTCGGCTTTACCGGATCCGATTCGGACGCCCTGTTTCCGACCGAGTCGGACGTGCGTCCGGGCGAGCGAGTACGATGCGAACGTACGCGAAATCGCCGACTGACTCGTTTGTGGGACCCAACCGCTCCGACCGACTCGCACGGACACGACTCGCTCCGCGCAATGGAGACGTTCCCCGGCCGGGTAAGTACGATGCGCGCCGCGAGCAGTCCGACCGACTTTCGCCGTCCGGCTCGAAGGAGCAGTCGGAGCCGGACTTTGGGGGTCCGTGTCGGACCCCCTGTACGCGTGAACCGCGTGAGTCGCACACAGGGGGACCCATGGGTCCCCCTACCTGTGCGTGTATGGCACGACCCGCTTCGGCGCGTACCCGCTATAGGGGGCGCCCTTGTTCGCCTCGCACCCATTGAGTCAATGGGAGCCCGCGTACGCGTTGTACGACCGGCTCCCATTGACTTCAATGGGAGTCCGACCGAATCGAGTCCGATAGCATGCGTCCGCATCGTACTCGTTCGGTCGGACTGCTAGGGTCCGATTCGGTCGGAAATCTCTCCGGGTCCGGCTCGGTCGGAGAGATTTCCTGCCCGAATCGGAATCGTCCCCATAATATCGATTTTTTATTATCGACCTACACTAATATCGAGTTTTAAATATCGTAGGGACAGAATATCGAAGTCAAGAATATCGGTGACCAGAATATCGACCTTAAGGTAAGTAATATCGGTTTTTTTAATATCGAAGTAAGTAATATCGAAGTAAGTAATATCGTTAGCAAAAATATCGTTGTTAATAATATCGATATTTATATTAGTGTTATGTATTTTAGTATGTATTTTATATGTATGTGTTTACCTTTTTTTGTAATGTTTTTTAATTATTTTTAAATATATGTATTAAATGTTTAGAAATTAGTAATTTTTTTATAAAGTAAATTTTGCGTTTTAGTATTAGAGCGGGTTGTGGGTTTATAGGGGAATAGGGTGGGAAGTAATTTAATTATAATTAATTAATTAATATTTCCTATTTATTTTTATTATTTATTAATTTATTGTTAATTAATTATTAATTGGCAATTCATTTTTATTAATTGATTATTTTATAATTATATTAATTATAATTAATTTATTATTATTTTTTAATTATTGTTATTGTTAATTAATCGATTGCTAATTAATTATTAATTGGTAATTAATTTTTAGTAATCGATTATTTTATAACTATATTAATTATAATTAATTTATTATTATTTTTTATTTATTGTTATTGTTAATTAATTTATTGTTAATTAATTATTAATTGGTAATTAATTTTTATTAATTGATTAATTGATAATTAAATTAAATGTGTTATTTTTTATGTGTAGCGGGTTGTGGGTTTATAGGGGAATAGGGTGGGAAGTAGTTTATTATAAATAAGTACATTTTAATTTTTATTAATTGGTATTGATTATTAATTTATTGTTATTTAATTATTAATTGGTAATTAATTTTTATTAATTGATTAATTGATAATTTAATTAATTGTGTTATTTTTTATGTGTAGTGGGTTGTGCATTTATAGAGGAATAGGGTGGGATGTAATTTAATGTTATTTAAGTAAATATTTATTTAATTTTATTGGTATTTATTATTAATATTTTTGTTAATTAATTATTAATATGTTATTTATTATTAAAAAATAATAATTAATAAGTATGTTCATTTAACCCCTACGCTATCCTACATTTTCCACACTGTTACACTCACTGGAGTTGGAATAGTAATTTTAACCCTAACGCTATCCAACACTTTCCCTACTGTTGCACTCACTGGAGTGGGAATACTAATTTTTACCCCTACGCTATCCAACACTTTAACTTTAACTTTAATTTAGTTTTATAAGGCGCACAGCTACCCAACAAGGGTTTCCCGGCGCCAGCCTGAAAGGAATCACGAGAGAGTCGAATTATTGGTTAAACAACCAGGTTTTTAAACTTTTTCGAAAGTTTCCATACACAGTTTCGCTACGGAGTGACATAGGAAGGGAATTCCACAAAGAAGGACCCAACCAGGCGAAGGATCGGCCACCCATCCGCAACAGTATGATCATAGGGACTGAAAATTTAGCTTGAGGGGTGGACCGAAGAGAGCGGGAGGGTAAATAAGGGCAAACCAGAGCTTTCAGGTATTGGGGAGCCGAGCCAATTTTGATCTTAAACATGTAGCTCAAGGCTTTGAATTTAATCCGACTCTCTAGCCTAAGCCAATGAAGATCACGCAGAGAGCTGGAAATGGAGGCCGCTCTGGGAATTTGGCAAAGCAGCCTGGCAGCAGAATTCTGCACCACTTGAAGCTTACGGATCACATCCCTGTTTGACCCTAGGTAAAGAATGTTACCGTAGTCCAGTCTCAAAGTGACAAGGGCCTGGACTACGGTTCTCTGGGTGGAACGAGGGAGCATCAAGATGAGATGATTTTTTTAAGCCATTTCAGGATGGTGAAACAGGTTGCGGCCACCTTCAAGGCTTGTTGACGCATAGATAGCTTATCGTCAATGATGAATCCTAAATTGCGGACTTGGTGGACGGGTTGGGTCAAAGTGTCCATTTCCGAAGGCCAGTGATGCGGACCCCAGAGATCTTTCTTTTTCCCAAAAATTAGGACCTCAGTCTTGTCAGCATTGAGTTTAAGTAGGTTGGCTTGCATCCAAGATGCGATTTTCCTCAACCCAACTTGGAGGGCAGATGATTCAAACTCCTTCCCGGCAGAGAGAGAGAAAATAATCTGGGTATCGTCCGCGTAGGAGAATAGGGACAACCCAGATTCCTCTGCAATCTCTGCCAGAGGTTTAACATAGATATTAAACAATAGGGGACTAAGAATAGACCCCTGCGGCACCCCATAAGGAGAGGGATGAATTTTAGAGGTAAACATAGAAGAAAAGACCTGGAACGTGCGGTCAGTAAGGAAGGAGGTAAGCCAGTTTAATGCCGATCCAACAACGCCCAGAGATTGAAGAGCTTGTAATAACACAGTGTGAGACACTGTGTCAAAGGTAGCACTCAGATCGAGTAATATGAGAGCTACCATTTCCCCAACATCCATTCGGTTGCGCAACATTTCTGTAACACCAAAAAGGGTAGTCTCAGTTGAGAAACAGGCTCTAAAGCCTGACTGAGAGGGGTGTAAAAAATTTACGGTTTCAACAAAATGAGATAACTGCAGATTAATATGTTTTTCCAGGATTTTAGAAAAAGCTGGAAGCAGTGAGATTGGCCGAAAATTAGAAAGTTGTTCAGGATCAGCATTAGCCTTCTTTAGAAGCGGAAGTACCATAGCATGTTTCCACTCAGGAGGAACAATAGCCTCCTGAAGGGAGGCATACAAAAGCTCCATAATTATGGTGAGTGAAGGTAGCTCAAGCTGCTGTAGCACTGAGACGGGGAGGAGGTCACAAGGCGAACCTGATTTAATACTCCCTAATAGCTGCTTAAAAGAGTTTATATCAAAGGGCGACCAAAATTCCAATTTGTTTGTAGATTCGGAAATTGTACTTCCTCCGTGACTGACAGTACTAGCTGTCTGAAAGAGAGAGGATAATTGCTGAGAGGTGTTAACAGGCTGGTCGCCATTCAGTGTGGAGTAAATTTTCTCTACTTTACTAAGAAAAAAGTGAGCAAGGTCCTCGCATTGTGATCCATTAAGGATGGGAGGGCTGGCTTGAGTATCTGAACCAGCTAGTTCTTTAACCATCTTGAACAAGGTCCTTGAGCAATTCTGCGCACTACAAATAGTAGAGGAAACGTAACCAACACGAGCTGTCCTACATAGAGAGTGATAGTCTCTCAAGGCTTTTTTATACTCGAGTTTAATGTCAGGTGAGTAGTTCCGCCTCCAGCGTCTCTCCAACACTTTACATTTTGCTTTCTCGATTTTTAATGTCTCAGTGAACCACGGGGCAGGGGGACGGTGGTTGTTAATCCTCTTAATAGAGGGTGGAAGACAAATGTCACAGGCTTTAAGAATCCAATTATGGGGGCCTATTACGATGGCGGTTGGTTGTCACCGCCGGGCAGGCGGTGGTGCCCGCCGGACCGGCGGTGGACATCCGACCGCCATCGCAAGCCAGAAATCCGCCGGTCAAATTAGGATGGCGGTGGTGACCTCGGTGGTGGGAAACTCCGACCGCCGCTTTTCCGCCGGTTGCCATCCGCACTCCTGCCTGGCGGACGGAGCAGGACCGGGATAATGGTGGCGGTGCAGAGCAGGCTCCGCCGGCACGATTATGATGCCCGTGGTAGCCAGCCTTTCCTCAGCGGTCAGACCGCCATGGAAAGGCATGCAGTGATTGTCTTCCGGGGGCCCATTGCGGGCCTCCAATGTTTTGTGGGGGTGTGGGTGCACTGGGGGGGTACCCATGGTCCCCCCCTACATTTCCCTGTACCAGGTGGCAGGCACTGTGCAGTGCCTGCCACACAGTGCAGGGAAATGCAGGACATGCTCATTTTGACATCGCTGCGGTGCTGCGTGCAGCAGCGACCGCCGCAATGTTAAAGCCCGCGATCCGACCGCCGCGGTCGGATTTCGACAGCGGACCATCGTAATGCGACCGGCGGTTGAGTCGCGGGCCATGCGGGCGGTCTTTTCCCACTACTATGGCGGTCGGGGAGGTTTTCCGACCGCCATCGTAATAGGCCCCATGGATCTCTCCCAAGGAAGCGGTAGATATTTGTTTAAAGGAAGGTGCACTAGTAGATAAACAGCTATTGAAAACTTCAATATCCAATTTACCCCAGTTTCTGGGTTTTTTCTTGATATCAGGTGCAACAATTGGCAGGTTCACAGATGTCTTGAACTGAAAGCATACAGCAAAGTGATCAGACCAGCTCAAGGGGAGAGCTGAGGGGCATTGGATATTAGATAAACTTGAAAAAATAGGGTCCAATAGGTGGCCCTCAACTTCAGTGGGGCCAGAATTGCAAAGCCTGATGTTCATCGCTGCCATATCAGAAATAAAAGTAGTACTATTAATGCATGCTGGGTCATCAAAATGAAGATTAAGATCACCCAAGATGGTAAAGTTGGCTGCATTAAGAAGATGGGGTGTGATTAGATCAGGAAAAGATGAAGCCCATAGGCCAGATGCCCCTGGGGGCGATATACTAATATCCCTGAAAAGGTAAACTGGGAGGACAAGGCAAGCTTAAAGGAGGCCGCCTCACAGCCCAAAAAAAGCAAGTCATCAAATTTGTACGAATAGGTTTTATTATAAATTATGGCGATGCCTCCACCTGATTTGAGAGCCCTATCTCTTCTAACTATAGCACTCACTGGAGTGGGAATAGTAATTTTAACCCCTACGCTATCCAACACTTTCCCTACTGTTGCACTCACTGGAGTGGGAATAGTAATTTTTACCCCTACGCTATCCAACACTTTCCCTACTGTTGCACTCACTGGAGTGGGAATAGTAATTTTTACCCCTACGCTATCCAACACTTTCCCTACTGTTGCATTCACTGGAGTGGGAATAGTAATTTTTACCCCTACGCTATCCAACACTTTCCCTACTGTTGCACTCACTGGAGTGGGATTAGTAATTTTTACCCCTACGCTATCCAACGCTTTCCCTACTGTTGCACTCACTGGAGTGGGAATAGTAATTTTACCCCTACGCTATCCAACATTTTCCCTACTGTTGCACTGTTTGGAGTTGGAATAGTAATTTTATTCCCTCCGCTATCTAATATTTTGTGTATTATTTTAGTTAATGTAGTATATAATTAATTTTAAAAATATTAAAAATAATTGTAATTTTTTTATTTGTTATATATATTTATTTAATTTTTATTTATATTATTGTTTTATGTGTAGAGATGTATTTGTAATTTATAAGATATTTTTTAACAATTTATAAGTTATTAAAATAATTATTAAAAAATATTATTAAGTAAGTATATATATTATATATTATCGGTGAATGATTTTTTATATTTGCCCCGCATAGGAAAATGTACAGAGATGCTTTATCGTTGTACTGTAATCTATGTTTACAGAATATTTTGCGACATTTGCACATGACCAATAACAGCATTCAAGCAGTAATAAGAGGAGATAAATGTTCAGGATCGTACTATGTATACTCTAAATGTGGAGGTGCAACTTGTATAGAACATCTTATCGGTCAGACCATAGTTTGGTCAGCAAATAGTAAGATACATAAAACAATGTGTACAAATAATGAATTGAGCCACAAACTGATTTTATTATATTATAACTTTTTATTTCCTCACGGATGGTGTTAGCCTGAGGCAGTTAGTTACACAAAATATTTATTTATTGTTAAATTATCTTTGACTATGTTTAGTGTATTACAACAACAAAGGATATAAGATCAAGATACATTCATTGTTAGAAAACAGACTGACCTGAGTGTACACATGAAAATATGTATAGTATTTCTTCTATGTTATTTTGATCACGTGGTTAGCACATTGCATATTTAAAAAACTTGGCGAGCTTTACCTGGCTATCTGTGAGCAAGGACGTTCCTGTCCGAAACGCGTCAGATTTGAAGCTCTAAATAAAATAACAACAGTGCCCAAACCTGGAGGATTCGTGTTGTCTCTATTCGCCACATCTTCTGCGGAAGTGCGGAGACTTCGTTTGTTTGTTATATTATATATTATATGTATAATTTATTTTTACATTATATATATTAATTATAATTTTTAAACATTTTAAAATATTTTTATCTATGTTTATTTTAATTATATGTATTATTTACTTTATTTTACATTATTTTTGTAACTTTAAAAAAAAAACGATATTTTTAACAACGATATTTTTGACATCGATATTTTTTTCTCGATATTTTTGTACTTACCACAATGTAGATAGGATGTCGATATTCTTGACAGATATTTTTGCGTCGATATTTCTGTAGGTCGATTTTCTGACTCTCGATATTCTGTCAGTGATTCTTGGAGCACTGGTGTGGTAGCACACTGTCTTTTACAGACAGCACATTTTCTGTTGAAGTGGCCACTACATTTGCTTAGACATTCAGTTTTACTGGTAACTTTATAGCACACAAATGAAAATGTATGGAATTACAGTTTCAGCGAATATTTATGATTTGTGCATCACCAAGCAAACTGTCTGTTAGAAGAAACCTGAACTGACATCATACTCCCTTCCTTTTACTTCCTGTACACCATCAAGATTGCCATCTAGTTCACTTTTTCAAAATCCTCTGACTCTGCAGTCAGAGAAATAAAAGTAAACACCTGTTTTTGAATAAGCAGCAATTTGTCAGAAGACATACCTTGACATTTGACCTTTATCTTTGAACGCACAGCAAATGTGATACGATAACCACGAAATTTAAAGACAGCTTTATTGCAAATTCACCTTCTGAACTTCAGTATGGATTTTTAGGGGGTGCTGCAGCGCCTATGAGTTCCAAAGTGTTTTCCTGTTTCCCCGCTGACCTTCAGATCCTTCTCCACAGAAAGTGACCACTTGGTAAACAGTTGCATGGAGTTTCACACAGCACTCAGTCTGTTAAAATATTTCCAACATCCTCAGGTCAAAGACAGGCCCTCAGGAAAGAGCTACTCAAAAAGCCCTAGAGGTGTCTTACCAGCAGTAGGCATCTCTAACAGATGACATTTCTTCTAGCAGTCTACAGACATCTATGCCCATGGGAGTCCAAAAGTTAGAAAATATATTTGAAAGGTGGAGCACTCCTTGTTAATTCTTTTTTCTATTGTTCTAAACTGAATTAATCTTACTAATCTAGCATGCTACAGTGGTGGACATGCTGTCTTGTCATGTCAACATAATTACCAACATATTACAAGTACGCGTACTTGGCCGCTGTGCACTGTAACACTGTGCTGTTGCTTCAATGATACATAAAATATAAATATAACATGAAATTCCACTACTTAAATGAAACTATTTTTTAACAGGTTTGAAATGGCATAAACATAAGCAATAATGATGAACAAAAAACAATTTTCCACAATTATGACATAATTTATTCTGTTAATAGCACAGAAGATTCATGTCCTTCAGGCGATGTAGAAAATATTCCATTTCAACATTTGTGCCCTCGTGCCCCATGCATTTCGGGCCACACGGCCCTTCTTCAGGGGCTTAAATCTATTAGTAACAGAAACAATAACTTGTATGAGATACAAACAGTGTGCAGGGGGTACTGATCTCAATAACAACTTTTTTTTAAAATAGGAAATGATATGAGTCTCGTGTTGTAACATGCATATATGCCCAGTGTCCTGTGATAGGTGACTGTCCAAGTGATCAAAAAGAAGATAAAAATGGTTTAGGTGACACAAATATTCAACCAAAGCCATCCTCCACAATGTGCAAGTGTCCAAAATGGTCCACCTCAACCAGAAGGTGAATAACAAACATGTGAGTGCTGCAAACCACAATCCTTAATGCTATCAACTTACAGTAAAAGCTCTCCAAAATCGCGCTGTAAACAAATAAGGTGTTGTTATAACAACCTGCTCAAGACCGAGGGTTTGAAATTGAGAACAACATGAGCGCACTAACCTTAACAGTGGGAGGGACTGTCTCTCAAAAGCGATCCGACAGAGGCAGAAGAATTCTATGCCTGAAAAATGAGGAGACGCTGCTGTCAGTCTAAACCTGGGAGACAAACCACCCGGTCTGTCAAATACTCTGCGATACGTTAAACAAAGCCAGTCTCCTCACCTCGGTTAATAAACTCGAACAAACGTTCGAAGTGCTCCTCGTTCGGACTCCATCGGGTGAATGCTTACGGCGGCTACCTCCATGATGAACGGCGTACGGGCAGCAGAAATAAACGACGGACTAACCAATGTGAACACTCGTGATAGAAAACTTCGGTCGCCATATTGAAATTAACTAAATCTGAAGGATATGGCAAATAACGTGAAAGGAAGTTGCATTTCCCAAATATAAACGCAAACACAGCTGTATGACTAATGGGAAATAATAAATGTGTCACATAACTTGAGCTTAAACTTGGACTCAAACTCACTAATAGCAATGCATATAGAACGGCACTTCATGCTACGTAATGAACACGCTGAGTGCCTATATATCATTCAGCCAAAACGGAAAAACAGTTAAAAGGAGGAAAGGATATACAGACACTGTCGGTGACAAAGATGGGTCTGTCATAGTCATGTCTTGTCATGTATATAAATGCGTGGTCATAATCAATTAACAAACAAGTCAGTGTGTGCAAAACAAAGTGACTACATGAAATTCACCAAATTATGCAATCTCATTGATGTAATAAAATTTCAAAAAGCAGCAACTTTTTCATTTAATCCCTTAGGTTGTTTGGTGTCTAATCTCCTGATCCAAAAGATCTCTCTTTGTAACAAAGATCTCGTAAGATCTTTGCCTGGAGTAGGATCTACCGTCTCAATCACCTGCAACTTAATCTGTGTGATTGAATGTCGAGCTTCTGTCCAATGGACTGCTAGACTACTTGTTTTGTTCATTGTTCTGATTGTGCTTTTGTGTTCTGAGATGCGTGTTTTGATTTTTCTCTCAGTTTTCCCAACATAAAGTAGTCCACAAGGGCACTTGATGCCGTAAATTAGATTTTTAGAGTTACAATCAGAAGTATGCTTCAACGTGATAGTTTCTCCACTCATGGGATGTTGAATCTTATTGCCTAATATTACATTGTTACAATGCACACAATTGTAACATTTCTTGGTGCCGTGAAATTCCAATGTTTCTCCTTGTTGCATAGTCATCAACAATTCTTTTAGAGTTTTAGACCTGCTGTAAGCATGCAAAGGTTTTTCTTTAAAGAGATCATTCAAGTCTGTTTCATCCTGCAGTATCTCCCATCTATTATTGATGATTCTCTTGATTTTCCCAGAGCTGGTGGAATATTTTGACACGAAGACCTGTCGTTGTAAGTTCTTTTTGGGTTGATTGGTCAACAGTGTAGTCCGATCTTGTTTGGCCATACGGTCAATGGCTTCATCCACAATTTTCACTGGGTATCCCCTGGCAATGTCCTTCTGTTTCTGGATGCATATATTTTCTGTAAGAGTGGTGGTTTGTGAACAGATCCTCTTGGTGCATAAGAATTGTGAATACTGTAAATTGTGAATCAGGTTGTTGGGATGGAAGCTGTTAAACAACAATGCATTGTTCTTATCTGTTTCTTTGCGATAGACTTGAGTGTGAATCCCTGAGTCATTTTTGGTGATAACTACATCTAAAAAAGCAATAGATGCATCGCTGATAGTGTGGGTAAATTGAATGTGGTCATCATGTGTGTTGAGTTGTATGATCTTCCGTTCTAAGCTGGCACGGCTGTTGGTCCACATTAAGAAAATATCATCAATGTATCTGCAATATAGTAGAAGATTATCTGTCCATTCTTTATCTCTGTACACAAAATCCTCTTCGAATTTGGCCATATAGGTGTTAGCATAGGCAGGCGCCCCTGCAAAACCCATGGATGTCCCTGTTAGCTGCAGATAGAACTGATCTTCCCATTGAAAATAGCTGTGGTTAAGACAGAAATGTAACAACTCAAATAGAAACACTTTATCCACTTTTAATCCTGTTTGTTTCAAGAGAGCCCATTCCACAGCCTCCATGCCTCCTGAATGAGGGATTGAGGTATAAAGTGATTTAACATCAATCGTGCAAAATATGATCTCTTTCTTTTGCGTAACTGATTGTAGCTTGCGTAGAAAATCTTTTGTGTCTTTAACATAAGATCCCCATTGTTGTACAAATGGTTGTAAAAAGTGATCTATGTATTGGCCTAATGGTTCAAATATTGTGCCACTTCCAGTGACAATGGGTCTGAATGGTGGGTTTTGAATGTCCTTGTGTATTTTCGGAAGCATGTACAACCTAGGTCTTCTCGGACTCGACACTGTAAGATACGATTTGGTGGTGGGAGTTATCCAGCCCATCTCCATCGCATTTTTGAGAATAACCTCCAGGGTTTCTGTCAATGTGTATGTCGGATCTTGACTCATAGGAAGATAGGTAGATGCATCAGTGACATGTTCATTGACCTTCTGTATGTAAAATTTCTTGTCCATCACCATAATAGCCCCACCCTTATCAGCTTTTTGAATGAAGATCTCAGAATTATTTGAGAGTGACCTTAGTACATTCTCTTTCTTGAATGGTGAAATTGCCCCTTTGTTCCGTCTTGATGTTCAATTTCTGTAGATCTTTTTTTACTAGACTTTCAAATGAATCTAGAACCTTATGTGATACTGGAGCTTGAAACTTTGACTTGGGTTTGAATTCAAGAAATTCAACTTCGGGGCTATCTTCTCTCGGTGGAAGGATGTTAGTGAAGAAATGTCTCAACCGTAGTATCCTCATAAATTTAAAAAGAGCAATCTCACACTCCAAAATATTCGTTTTATATGTGGGGACAAATCCCATGCCTTTATTCAAAACATTTAATTGTTGAGATGTTAGCTCGGTGGAAGAAATATTCACAATTAAGTTATTTTCTGGCTTCGTAAATTTGTGCATGCTTTTTCTTTGACTTCTCCTTGTTTTCCTGCGGTTTTGGTATTTTGTGACCCTGGTGGTTGGCTGGTGTCCGCAGCCTGGGATAAAAAAGGCTTTGTTGTTGAGGAATGTGCTGTGACGTCACTGCCTGATTCAACATGCGTCTGTCCACTGCTCATTACCTTGTGCACAGATACACGGTTAATATCTGTGTCTCCTTCGGTAGCTACGCTTTCTTCTGACGATGTAGTGGTGTTTTTCCTGAAATACACACGTCGTTGAGCATACACTTCTGCCCAGGTATAAACCTCATTTAATTTGAAATCCAATGTGTCATGTTTATATTTACGAAGTTTTCCTTCTTGTAATTCTTTGGTGTATATATCTAGTTTCCGGTTAATGTCTTCCAGTGCCTTGTTCCAAGTATCTGTCTCCATTTGTGTCTCAAGATCTTGTTTGATCACTGAAATCTCTTCAGATATTTCACGTATTACTCTTGATAATTCCTCAATGAGTAACAGAATGAGGTCCAACGAACATTTATTGAGAATTGCGTGCCACCTCTCCATGAAATCTTTATTTAGGTGAAATCTGAAAAGCATGGGTTTAATTGATAGTCTTAGTCCTCGTGGGATCCGTTTGGCTTTATGATATTGCATCAGTGTAGATGCATATAAACGCTGATTTAATTCTCTCCTTGTTAAGTATTCGAATTATTTCAATTGCTGTGATAAGAGAACTACCCTGCACGTTGAATGATTTGACTTCTTATATGAGGGAGTATATTTCAGTTGCTTGCTCTGCTGTGTAAGCCAAAGTTTTGGCCCTGTTGTCCGTGATATTAGTTATAGTATCGAATGGCATGGTGGGTACTACTACACTTGAAATACAAAGGTACAAAATATATTTGAAAGGTGGAGCACTCCTTGTAATTTCTTTTTTCTATTGTTCTAAACTGAATTAATCTTACTAATCTAGCATGCTAAAGTGGTGGACATGCTGTCTTGTCATGTCAACATATTTACCAACATATTACAAGTACTCGTACTTGGCCGCTGTGCACTGTAACAATGTGCTGTTGCTTCAATGATACATAAAATATAAAATATAACATGAAATTCCACTACTTAAATTAAACTATTTTTTAACAGGTTTGAAATGGCGTAAACATAAGCAATAATGATGAACAAAAAACAATTTTCCACAATTATGACATCATTTATTCTGTTAATAGCACAGAAGATTCATGTCCTTCAGGCGATGTAGAAAATATTCTATTTCATCATTTGTGCCCTCGTGCCCAATGCATTTCGGGCCACACGACCCTTCTTCAGGGGCTTAAATCTATGAGTAACAGAAACAATATCCTGTATGAGATACAAACAGTGTGCAGGGGGTACTGATCTCAATAACAACTTTTAAAAAAAATAGGAAATGATATGAGTCTTGTGTTGTAACATGCATATATGCCCAGTGTCCTGTGATAGGTGACTGTCCAAGTGATCAAAAAGAAGATAAAAATGGTTTAGGTGACACTAATATTCAACCAAAGCCATCCTCCATAATGTGCAAGTGTCCAAAATGGTCCACCTCAACCAGAAGGTGAATAACAAACATGCGAGTGCTGCAAACCACAATCCTTAAAGCTATCAACTTACAGTAAAAGCTCTCCAAAATCGTGCTGTAGACAAATAAGGTGTTGTTATAACAACCTGCTCAAGACCGAGGGTTTGAAATTGAGAACATGAGCGCACTAACCTTAACAGTGGGAGGCAGGGCTGGCTTTAGCACTGGTGGCGCCCAGTGCGACAATGTTTGTTGGCGCCCCCCCAATGACCACCTCCGCCACAGATTCCACCATTTGACAGTGCCCCTCAAGTCTCCATAACCACTGTCTCTTACATTAATTTAGTTGTATAGCGCCACTCATTCCAGTTTAAGGTGTCAGAACATTTTACATCACACAAACATTGCACAGATACAATCATATGTGTGTGAATCAGTGTATAGGAAATGTTACATAAGACGGAGGCACAAGGTGTAGGAGTCACATATCATCCATTCTGGTAGGCAGTAGAGTTTAAGAGTACTTGGTCTGGAAAAGCACAAATTCATAATTTTAAATGTAACACCATTGTTAGGGGTTTTCTTTAATAATAAGAATTAATTTCTACCTAAATTAACCCTTATTTATTTATTTATTTAGCCATTTCTAAAGCGCATGGTTACGCCAACCGGCGTGTCCCCGCGCTGAACGGACTCGCTTAGCAAGAAACGGCCCTAGACACGTCACTTGAACTGCCTCCCGACACACTCCTGTCGCTATCATTCACTTTAGGATGCAGAGGAGAATAGCCATGTTTTTAGCTGTTTTCTAATTTTTGTTTCGCATGGTTCCATTCTTAGGGTTTCCGGGAGCCCATTCCAAGATTTTGCCGCAAGATATCTGAAGGACCGTGCCCCCATTCTTGCCCTCTGAACTCTTGGAACCTTCACTAGCGCCCTTCCTTCTGATCGCAGATTGCGGCCTGGAATATATTGTGTTATTAAAGGGTGCAGGTACCGCGGACCTTTTTTTGCAAGAATTTTATGGCAGTAACACATTGACTTAAACAGAACCCTCTTCTCCACCGGCAACCAATGTAAGTCCTGCAGGGCTTTCCTAGTAGAAGCTCTTCTGGGAAGACCCAATACCAACCGTGCCGCCGCATTTTGCACCACCTGCAATTTGGCTAGCCCCTTTTTTGATATTCCCAGATACAGTACGTTCCCATAGTTCAATTGGGCAGTCACCAGGGCATGCACTATGGTCTTCCTTGCATTAGGTGGTAGTAGGTCCAGAATTTTTCTCAGAATTTTTAAAATGCCAAAACATTTACCCACTACTTTCCGTATTTGGGCATCAAAAGACAGTTTAGGGTCGAACCAAACTCCCAAATTTTTTGCTTCCATTTTGGGAGTAGGTACTTGTCCCAGTGATTCCGGCCACCATGCAGAGGACCATATATTCGGTGCATTGCCCACTATCATTACCTCTGTTTTATTCCCGTTCAATTTCAGGCAGTGGTTAGACATCCATCTTGCTACCTCTTCTAAGCACCTAGTAAAATTGAGCGCTGTCTGTTTATTGTTCCCTGATAATGTCACAATTAACTGAGTGTCATCAGCGTACGATACGATGGTAACATGATGTTTTTCCAATAGCTCTGCCAGTGGTCCCAAATATAGATTAAATAACGTGGGACTCAGAATTGATCCCTGTGGGACTCCCTGGGGCAGTAAGATACTCTTAGATAGTTGCGATTGCTGTAGGACTTGAAAACTACGTGACGAGAGGAAGGACGCCATCCAACGTATATAGTACCTTCTATACCACATTCCTCTAGTCTATGCAAAAGCAGCCCATGTGAGACGGTATCGAAAGCCGCACTTAGGTCTAACAGGATCATTGCCGCTGTCTGCCCCTCGTCCGCACAGCGTCTCATTGTGTCAGTAGCCAGGAGCAGAGCTGACTCCGTCGAGTGGGCCGCTCTAAAGCCGGATTGGGAGGGGTGTAGTAAATCATTTTTCTGAATATGGTTGGTTAGTTGTTTATTTGCTATTTTTTCCGCGATCTTCGTGACGAATGGTAGCAGTGAAATTGGGCGTAAATTTTCTAGGACTGCTTGGTCTATTAATGTTTTTTTTTTCAACGGACGCACTATCGCTTGTTTCCAGCTAATGGGAACTTCTCCCTTCTGGAAGGAGGTAGTAATTAGCTCAGAAATATAAGGCATGATAAGATCTACTCCCATCAGGAGTTGTTCTGGACGGGCAGGATCTCGTGGGGAGCCATATTTAATTCCTTTGGCTATAGTTTTTAGTTCATCTAGTTCTAACATTTTAAATTCCTTGAACATTTCCCCAGTGAATTTCTTCCCCTTCCTAGGTTCTAAGCTCTTCCCCTGGCCTGCTTCTGCTGGGAAGACATTATATATTTTTGCCACCTTCTCTGCAAAATATTCAGCAATTTTATTTCAATTTTCTACTGAGGGAGTTCTTTCCTCCTTTTGGTTTTCATAGGATTTAAGCGACTTTAGTATAGAAAACATTTCTTTGGAGGAACTCCTCGCTCTTTCTATTTTTTCCGTATAAAACTCGCACCTCGTTTTCTTAATTAAAGTATGATATTTTTTATTTCTCTTTTATAACAGTCCTTGGCCTTATCACAAAAATTTTTACGCCAAGTCCGCTCCAACTTCTTACATTCTTTCTTTGATTTGGCAAGGGTTTCGTTATACCATGGAGCTGATGCCTTCTGTCTCTTGGGACTCCTAGTACTCCAAGGTGCTATCTCTTCTACGGCATCTTTTACCCATTTCTCGAATTGGGAGTTGGCCGTATTTATATCCGTACCTAATATCAGTTTATTTTTTGCCAGTGCCTGTGAAAAGGAACTGGGATTGAAGCCGGCCCATTTCCTGTATGTGGCTTTCGGCCCTGGTCCCTCTATCCTTGAGCTGCTCACTGATATTGAAAAAGGGATTAGGTAGTGGTCTGTCCAAGGGATAGGCCAGGGTATTTCCACTTCTATGTCCTTCTGGTTAGTAAATATGGGATCAAGAATATGGCCCTTTTGATGCATTGCTGTTTTCACCTGTTGAATAAGGTTCATTGCCATAAGATCCATACATAAGGTTTGGACTTCCTTGCACTCTTTGTTATCGAAGTGCAAGTTCAAATCTCCAAGTATAAAGAAATTTTTATAGCGTAAGGCTGGTTGGACAGTCCTTTCTCCTAAGCTTGTTATAAATTGGGCAGCTGGGCCAGGTATTATTACAATATTAGGATAACGAAAGACAGGGCAAACACATAGCTCTAATATATTCCTTGCTGTTTGCATGCAGCTCTTTGATGACAGTTAATAGCTCATTGCTCTATATTAGGATTTTAACTTATAAACTGCAAGTAACAAAATGATCTCTCTGTCAAAAGCGGTAACCTATTGACCAATTTATATTAAATGCACTTTGTGATCTGAATGGGACACGTTCTTTGCAGCAGGCACATTAACCCTCTGCACTACAATGAGTCATAATTTCTTAGACCAAGTTCCGGTCTCTCTCCAGGAAGAACATTTATCAAAGGAGTTATCTTGACATTTTTATTGCTGGGACAAGGAACGCGACATCAGGTGCTTTTAAAACAATAAATATAGCGCCCCCACACCAAGTCAGCGCCCGGTGCGATGGCACCGTTCGCACAGCCCTAGAGCCGGCCCTGGAGGGACTGTCTCTCAAAAGCGATCCGATGGAGGAAGAAGAATTCTATGTCTGAAAAATGAGGAGACGCTGCTGTCAGTCTAAACCTGGGAGACAAACCACCCGGGCTGTCAAATACTCCGCGATATGTTAAACAAAGCCCGACTCCTCACCTCGGTTAATAAACTCGAAAGTTCGAAGTGCTCCTCGTTTTCACTCCATCGGGTGAATGCTTACGGCGGCTACCTCCATGATGAACGGCGTATGGGCAGCAGAAATAAACGACGGACTAACCAATGTGAACACTCGTGATAGAAAACTTCGGTCGCCATATTAAAATGAACGAAATCTGAAGGATATGGCAAATAACGTGAAAGGAAGTTGCATTTCCCAAATATAAACGCAAACACAGCTGTATGACTAATGGGAAATAATAAATGTGCCACATAACTTGAGCTTCAGAATTAGTTAATTTTAATATGGCGACCGAAGTTTTCTATCACGACTGTTCACATTGGTTAGTCCGTCGTTTATTTCTGCTGCCCGTACGCCGTTCATCATGGAGGTAGCCGCCGCAGCATTCACCCGATAGAGTCCGAACGAGGAGCACTTCGAACGTTTGTTCGAGTTTATTAACCGAGGTGAGGAGTCGGGCTTTGTTTAACGTATCGCGGAGTATTTGACAGCACCGGTGGTTTGTCTCCCAGGTTTAGACTGACAGCAGCGTCTCCTCATTTTTCAGACATAGAATTCTTCTTCCTCCGTCGGATCGCTTTTGAGAGACAGTACCTCCCACTGTTAAGGTTAGTGCGCTCATGTTGTTCTCAATTTCAAGCCCTCGGTCTTGAGCAGGTTGTTATAACAACACCTTATTTGTTTACAGCGCGAATTTGGAGAGCTTTTACTGTAAGTTGATAGCATTAAGGATTGTGGTTTGCAGCACTCGCATGTTTGTTATTCACCTTCTGGTTGAGGTGGACCATTTTGGACACTTGCACATTGTGGAGGATGGCTTTGGTTGAATATTTGTGTCACCTAAACCATTTTTATCTTCTTTTTGATCACTTGGACAGTCACCTATCACAGGACACTGGGCATATATGCAAGTTACAACACGAGACTCTTATCATTTCCTATTTTAAAAAAAAGTTTGTTTTTGAGATCAGTACCCCCTGCACACTGTTTGTATCTCATACAAGATATTGTTTCTGTTACTAATAGATTTAAATCCCTGAAGAAGGGCCGTGTGGCCCGAAATGCATTGGGCACGAGGGCACAAATGTTGAAATGGAATATTTTCTACATCGCCTGAAGGATATGAATCTTCTGTGCTATTAACAGAGTAAATGATGTCATAATTGTGGAAAATTGTTTTTTGTTCATCATTATTGCTTATGTTTACGCCATTTCAAACCTGTTAAAAAATAGTTTCATTTAAGTAGTGGAATTTCATGTTATATTTTATATTTTATGTATCATTGAAGCAACAGCACATTGTTACAGTGCACAGCGGCCAAGTACGAGTACTTGTAATATGTTGGTAAGTCCAAAAGTTAGGACATTGGCTAATTTAATTCTCAGAGCCAATTCTCAGTGTTGAACTTTTTCATTCCTTGCCCAAGTCCCCAGGTGGTTCTGAGGAGCAATGACCGTGGCCTACTATCCTTATTTATTGTGAAATACTTGATTTCCTTCCTTTGGGTAGTACTGTGTGGCTGAAGATCTCACACTGGCTTTTTCACACAAGGCTGGAGAAGGGCTTCCTAGATGAGAGTTCATTCTGGGCCTAAAACACTCCCTCTATCTTAACCCCTTGTAGAAGAAATGTAATCTTTGCACAACTGAAGCAGACATGCTGTGCAGATGGTGACCCAGATTTACAAAACTGTCACACGACACAGCGTAGCACCCAAAATTGCTGTGCTGCATTGTGTGAGAGGGAGAGAGCAGGAAAGCACCATATCTACTAAGATATAGCACTATTCTGCTCCAAGTAGGGCAATAATGGAACTTCATAGGGGTCGAATTTACTATTCCCACCCCAATCTAAACAACAGTAGGGAACATATTGGACTTCAAAGGGGTTAGATTTGCTATTCCCACTGCAGTCTAAACAACTGTAGAGAAGGTGTTGGACTTCGGAGGGATTAGATTTACTATTCCCAGTCCAATCTAAGCAAGAGAAGGGAAAGTGTTAGAATTGGAATTATGTATTTACTATTCACATTCCATTCTAAACAAGAGTCAGGAAAGTGTTGGGTTTTGGAGGGGTTAGATTTACTGTTCCCACTCCAATCTAAACAGCAGTAGAGAAGGTGTTGGACTTCGGAGCAGTTATATTTCCTCTTTCCACCGCTGTCTAAGCAACTGTAGTGAAAGTGTTGGACTTTGGAGGGGTTAGATTTACTATTCCCACTCCAATCTAAGCAACAGTGGGACTTCAAATGATTTAGAATTATGATGCCAACTCCAGTCTAAGCAACAGTAGGGAAAGTTTTAGACCTCACTCCACCCTAGGCAACATGAGGAAAAGTGTTGGACTACGGAGGGGTTTATATTGCAATTTCCACTCCAATCTAAGCAGCAGTAAGGTGCTTACTTTGGAGGGGGTTGCATTTATTAATCCTACTCCAATCTGAGCAACAGTAGGGAAGATGTTGGAGGTTAGAAGGGTTACATTTACTATTCCCACAGAAATCTAAGCAACAATAGGGAAAGTGCTGGACGTCAGCTAGTTACTTACAACATTCTAACACATAATCACTTTTTATAGCAAATTTAAATACCTAACCCCCAAAAAATGTATACATATTTAAATTAAACAATAATTATATATAAACAATAAAAAAACAATTTTATATAAAAAGCACATTAAAAATAAAATATAATTGTAAATGCAAATGACTTCCCTCACTAATAACCAATGCCATCTTAATAAAAAAAAATACAAACAAAGCAATAATAACATTAAATTACTACTTTATTTTTTTTACTTAAAACAATATTGAACATGAAATACATTTTGCAAACTGTATCACTAAATACACTTATCAATAAATACCTATTTCAAGTTAACAAGTAATTTACATAAAAAATCTATTAAAATTTTTTCATGATTAATTATTATTAAAGAATTTAATTAACTTAAAAAAATAAAAAAAAATATTAATTAAATAGCTCAAATCCTAGTTCAATAAAACCCAACAACTCACTACTAACAATTAAATTGCTAGTTAAATATAAAATATGCTACATTAAAAATCACAATTTATTCTTAAATAGTGAAAACAATAGACAACTAGTTCATACATTTACATAAACAATAATCAGTTACATATTTAAATAGCATTAATAAATTAATCAACATTTAAAAAGTGTAATTTCATTAACTTCCCATACTATTACCCAACAAACTCAGCAACCTGCTACAAATATCTAAATTACTAATTACACTTTAAAAAAATGCAAATCATAATTTAATGAATTAATTAACGATCAATTAATTCATTTACAAAATTAATAACCTATGAAATATTTTAATATGAAAAACAAATTAATTTTATTATAAATAAATAAAGCCTAATGTAATTCATTTCCAATGCTATTCCCTTACAAACTCAACAACATGCTACTGCACTATAAATTAGTAATTACATTAAAAAAATTAAACAAATAATACTAACAACTAAAATTAAAATAATACCGAATATATTCTAAATAATTTTAACAACAATATTTATTACCACTATATTAAAGTGGATGAACATTATTAAATATAGCATTCTTTCAAGCTCTAGTACACATAAAAAAACTATATTCTTGCATTGGATATTCTAATACACATTATTTTGGTAGTCACAATATTCTTGACACAAGAGTCATGTCACTCCGTATCTAGGATCCTACATTTGTATCATTCACTGTACACTCAACTACAACAAATTTAGGGGCTTATTTACAAGCCCCTTGGGCCGCCAGTGCATCACTTATAATATAGGAAAAAGTGATGTACCAGCGGCGGAAGGGGCTCTTAAATAAGCTCCTCAATATCTATGCTGTAGTGCGTCAGAATGATATTGTCAAACACTTATTCATTTAATGTCTATCTGCTGGAATTGGTAGATATCAAACAGATTTGAAGGATTTGTTTTTACTAGCAAAGCTGCTTATGGTCAAGCTATTTTAAAATTCAGCAACCCACACCAGGCTTAGGCAGCAACTGCTTGGGACTGCATATGGCCAAATACTTTTCAGATCTTGAGAAACAAAAATCTAAATAAAATCATGTTTTTTTTCAACAAAGCATCATCGCAATGGTTGGTCATCATTACTAAGGAATAGCATTATGAATTCCTGCTCTATTCGAACTCCAGTATGTAAATCACTTAGACATACAATAGGCCTTGCATGTGCTATGTAAACCCAGAAAATAAGTAAAGAAACAATTAGTACTGTACAAACCACATGGATACCACTGGAAGCACTACATTTACTAAAATTCAATTCCTAAAATGTGGTCACAAAGGGCCCGATTCACAGAACTAACTTAAGACAAAATCCTAAACTTACTACAATTTTGGTATTCACAGAAGGCACTTACTCATTTTGGTATTCACAGAAGGCACTTACTTACTCATTTTGAGTAACTTGCTCATTTTGAGTAACTTACTCATTTTGGTGTTCACAGAGGGCACTTACTCATCAATGATTAAGTGCCTTCTGTGAATACCAAAATGAGTAAGTTAGACAAAATGAGTAAGTTACTAAAAATGAGTAAGTTACTCAAAATGAGTAAGTAAGTGCCTTCTGTGAATACCAAAATGAGTAAGTGCCTTCTGTGAATACCAAAATGGTAGTAAGTTTAGGATTTTGTCTTAAGTTAGTTCTGTGAATCGGGCCCAAAATGTGCATCAACTATTGCAAATCGAATCAGATTTTGCGAACTAACCTATGCACTGCTAGGTCGGGTCAAATAGTAGGGAACTTCATGGGATCACAGACCCCCTTGCAATTGGCTCCAATCACAGGGATGGTGGCCCACGAGAGACAGAAGACTACCATCCTAGTGATTGCATTCCAAAATGGAAAACCTTTTTTAAGCAGCTGATTTTCTAAAAGGAACCAGAGCTACTTAAAAAAAAAAGCTTCAGCGAGAGGAGGTAGTGCCCTGTAGACCACTGCCTATACCCCCAAAAGCTGCCACCCTGATTCCTAAAGGGGAAGAATTCTCAAGAGGATGCATCCCCCTTTGTCATCAGTTACCACACAAACTTGGAAGTTGGTAATTGATCAATGGTTTGCGATCAGAACTGAGGTTGCAAACAATTGATTGATACCATACCGACTCACAATTGGGAAGAAATATTCCTTACCTTTCCTTCTCAAATTGTGATTCGGTATACGTTGAAACCCTACTTTGTGATTCGGAAAAACTTTTGGAATCACAGAATGGGGTTAGTAGTATGAAAAAAGGATTTTGTAGTCGCAAACCCTGGGATTTTGCACATGGCAATCTGGCCAGAAATGCCATATAAAGATTTCCCCTTTCTTGCCTCTCCACAAAAGATTTCAACTGTGTCTATACCATTTGGGTTAGCATACCTAGATTGTACTGCAGAAAACGGTATCCCGACTTTGCGAAAATGCATCATTTACTTATGGCTGTACTGGTCTGCTGAGCCATTGTGATTTTCCTTGTAGACTGGGGTGAAATGTGATGTTTGCTGCTGCCAGCAGCAATAAGCCTTGAGGAAGCAGCTGTACCAAGTACTTCTCAGCAGGCTCTAGGTCCAGTAGCCATGTGGCATGCTGTTCCTTATTTTCTCATTCTGATGAGCCCAGTATATTTTGTTGTGCAGGATATTGTCACAAGTGCACTGACATAGGGATGAGTCCCATGTAGGAGTATTTTTCTGGTTGCTGTCCATCAGATTGATGGACTCTATTAGTTATAGGGTTGCAGCCAAATGTTTACTCCTCTTATCACAGGTGGCAACATTCCCCATTACCAGGCTATGACATGACTAGCGATTTGTGGTAGCTGATTATTAGTTGTGCAGTACAGGCTTTCTTACCTGCACCTATATGAGGAGACTGCCTCCTAACGCTCCCTGTGTAATTATGTGCAGACAGTTATGGCAGGGTCCACTGATTACAGGCGGTGTAGTTCTTGGTACAGGTTGAGGTCTCCTTTATAGGACTGGCATGACAGCATAGCTAACACCTGACCTTAAGGGATTTATGGAGAAAGAGTTTTAAGAAGCACTACTATGAGAGGGCCTTTGACTCGGCCCACAAGTCAAGCTTCCCTCCTAAAGGTTTAGATTGGGCAGAACTTATGAACTTTCACAGGTGGTTATGGTAACAAGCCAATGCTCAAGGCTATATGCCTGACTGGTTCATACGGAAAGGTTATATCACCGGGCATAGGCCTGATCTTTTTTCTCTATGAAAACGTACAACAAAAGTAGCAAGCCTCATTATTTAATGTGAAAAGCATATATTGAAGATATACATCTTTAAGGGTGGATTATTATTACACTGCATAAAAGCCTACAGACAAGTATTTTGTTACAAGGAATCTCACATTTCACCGTATTATGCAAGGGCTTTGGTGTTGGTTATCTCCTCTGATGAACTCTGGGAGTATAAGATTTGTACTTTGATAATCCTTACTAGATCTTCTTGAGAGGGCTTGTATACCGATTTGTCAACAGGTATGGTGTATGTATTTGTAATTTCATGCATCGCATTTATCTATGTATAAAGTACAGTACATACATGCACTCACATACATGTGCCCGCAACTGCTTGTTCTCCCTGAGCTGCAAAAGTCTGTCACATGGCTCAGTGAGGCCCAGGGAAGAAACACTGCCATTTTAACATGCATATGTTTCCTAAGTTGCCTTCTCTTTCACACAATGACTTTTGACACTAATGTGTGACAGTGCAGGATTAGTTTCCCTAAACTGCATTACTTACAAATTTCACTTCGTAAGAACACTATCACGATACCTTGAACATCACGTACAAGGTCTGAACATAAATTATGCAAATGGGGTTGTTTGTTATTCGTCTATGAAGAGACACAGCTATCAATAGATCATAAACAATGGCGGCCTGACTAAGGTCTCTGATCGGAAGCAAGGATGCTGTTTGTTAAAAATAAATAAACATTTCCGGGTTGGGGCAGAGGAGCACTTGCTGACATTGCAAGGTCACCACACACTGAAACCTAAACCCAGCTGCTTGCTGATCCCTCTGTGAGGAGGGATGTCCAACCTGTGACCAAGACAGGGACCTACATACTCTCCTTTAGTTAATGGGGGCTGCATCAACCAATAGGGGATTCTTGGCAGAACACATACATACACCATAGACATCTAGATTAGGGAACGCATAGTAGGAGTACACTATATACTATTTTATATGCTTGCATATATACATTGTTTTAGCAAGATGATAGTGGAACTATTCATTTTGTTCACTGTCCTTATACTGCTAATACTTATATCTGCTTCTGTCTATTGATCATTGCAGCACATATATTCTATACAAGAATAACGATAGTTCAATAAATATTGAAATGCCCCTCTGTGTATTCATTGTATATTTATCTGAGAGACAGCACACTTGACTGAGCGAAAGGATTCTAGATCTGTTACCACGATTCCTGGAGGAGTCAGGGTTGTCATGTTCTGTGGTTGCCAAAATCATTTGCTACCTATCTAGGTTTAGGGGTGCTTATGGTGGCACTGTGAGCTAGCTGGTCTACAGGACAACATATCCTGCGGGGGGCTCGGAATCAGCCTGGCACTATACCAACGTTTATGTTGCCCAACAAATGTGCAGTTCCTACTGGAAAGTGGAAACTACATGACATAGCGCCACCAAAGTTGGTAGATTAGGTTCTTATTTAAAGGATCACCTGAGTAGTTCTCTCGTTGCTAGACCGGGCATCTTTTGGCGTGTTTCCCCTGTCTTTTTGCTTTCTGACCTCCCGGTTTTGACTCTGTTTTTGCTGGTTTAGTGTCACTGCGCACTTTCTCACTGCTGTTCAGTGTTAAAGGGCAAGTGCTCCTGTTGTAAATGGTGTTATGGATTGGTGTTTCCATGATTAGCATATTTGATTGACTGGTAAGTCCCTAGTAAAGTGCATGGTGTGTGCCATGGCCTGTAAATCAAATGCTGCTGGTGGGCCTGCAGCACTGGTTGTGCCACCCACACAAGCAGCCCTGTGAAGGGTTCTCAGATCTGCCACCGCAGTGTCTGCGCACAGTTTGTAACTGCTACGTCGACCTGGCAAGTGCACCCACTTGCCAGACCCTAATCTTCCCTTTTCTTACATATGTCACCCCTAAGGTAGGCCCAAGGTACCCCTGTGGGCAGGGTTCCATGTATATTAAAGGTAGGACATGTGCAACATGTCCTGGTAGTGAATTACAGTGTATTTCGTTTTTCACTATGGAAAGGTTATCTGTCCTATAGGATAGAATGGGAGTTTACTTATAACATCTTATAAGCATATCTTCCCATGGGGACAAGATAGAGAAACAGGGTTTAGTATGCCTGAACTCAGAATATAATTTTTAGGAAAGATGATTTTTGTATTCTGTGTTTGAAAATACCACTTTTAGAAAGTGGGTATTTTCTTGCTTAGCCATCCTGTGTGTCTTTGCTGAGTTTGTGGATTGACTGTCTGGCTTTGGAGTGTCAGGGGCTGGGTATGTGCATTCTCTTCAGACAGCCACTGGGGGGGTTGAGGTGTATCCTGCCTTTCCTGGATGAGTCAGGGCTGGGCTGAATAGACCTGGGCTGCATTTAGAGTAGTGGGAGGAGATTTCCTTGCACCTGAATGGGCCTGGTCTGCCTTGCACAACGCTGTCTCCACCTCCTGCCAAGAAGCCAGGCTAGAGAGGACAGAACTGGGCACAGACACTCTCTGCCCCAGAGAACAAAGGGAAATGCAATATAAATATTGGGGCCCAAACCCCAGAACTTTAGAACTCGCTGGAATCAAGGAACTTGCCATGAAGAAGAGCTGGAAGAACTGACAGGAGGAGTACTGCCCCTTTGCTGTGTGTTGCTTTGTTGGGTTGGCCTGCAGTTGCTGCTTCTGCCTTGGGCAGTGAAAGGACTGGACTGAACTTTCTTTACTTGTGCTGAGTATCTCCAAGGGCTTGAAGTAGAGCCTGCCTCCTGTTCTAAAGTCTCAGGGACTGCATTGACTTCACCAACCTCTGGGCACCGCCTCTGGAACCGTGGTTTCAGTTGCCACAGAGGGGGGAAAGCAACCGACTCCATCACTGACTCCGTCGCTGGCTCTGTGTCCTGAAGGCACCGCAGAGGGCACCTTCTGCATCTCGCACCGCAACCCTAGTCTCACCAACGACGATGACAGATGCCGCCTGCCTCCGTGCCACTGCTTGCACTGTGACCTGTGGGCACCACACTCCGCACCGCCTCGCTTCACTCTGCCCACCTGGTCTCACCGACGCCGTCGCTGCACGCTGACCGCGACATCCATGACCACATCCTGGCTTGGGGGCACGGCTCGTAAGTCTCACGACGCACCACCCCGACCCACACCACAGTCCGGACTGACCGACGCCAGCTCGCCGCTACCAGCTCTGTCGCCTGCACCATGATCTGTCAGCACCGCATCAAGCACCGCCTTCACTCCGCACCCCAGCCCTGGTCTCACCGACGCTGCTGGACTACCGTCACCGAGCCGCTGCCTGCACCGCGAATTGAGGGCACCGCATGCCGCACTGCTACATTTCGCATCACAACCACGAGGGTTGCCACAACACGGCCCGTACCATCATGTCGGCAGCAACAAAAAGGTACTGTTTACGAGTCTGCCAACACCCTGACCAATGCAGTCAGACGGAACTGTTGAATTCTGTTGTTTTCAGTATCGCGGTAGCACCGGCCGGAGCTACCGACTTCAAGGAACTGCATTTTCAGTGTTATTCTTTCAAAGTGCATATTTTTAAGTACTGTATGCTGGATTTTAATAGTTCTGGTTTTGTTTTAAATATATAAAGTATAGCATATTTTTCTAAACTGGTGTGGTGTCCGTTTGTAGTGCTTTCACTGGGTTACTGTGGGTTATGTGCAAATGCTTTACACACTGCATCTGAAATAAGCCTGACTGCTCATGCCAAGCTACCAAGGGGGTGAGCAGGGGTTATTTTAGGAGTGTAACTTCCTTACCCTGACTAGGAAGAGGGGTCCCTACTTGGACAAAGGTACCTACCTCTGCAACTAGAGATCTCCATTTCTAACACTCGTGCATTCTCAGAGACCACTACTTACCCCCAAATCGGAGACGTCCATGGTAGTAGGGATTTTCCTCCTCAGCTGAGTAGGTAACTCCTATGTATTGGCTATAGGCTGTTCAAGCTTGAACTCTTCAAAGTAACAATTCACATTGTGTTACCCTCTCTGTAATTCATTTAGAATGATATCAGAAGAAGGGAGTATGGTAGCACTCAACATTGCTGAAAACTGTAGACATGCAGTTACTCAGAAACTACTACAACATGGTCTCGCACTTGCGGGTGGAGATGCTACCTTCATGGTTGAGGCTCGCGAACCATATAGGATAGAGGTATTATATTCCTGGGTTATATTCCCTGCTGCAGACAACACAACATGGCAATTTCACATCTACAAAGAGTGCCAAGTACCAGAAAATTATACACCATATGAAGAAATAGAAATACCACTAACGTACCAAGAACAAATAAATTGGTTTAATGGCTCCCTACCACACACAACGGAAAGTATTAGACTAGGTCACCTTGGTAACAAGGGACCAATGTGGCCAGCCTTAGCCGGATACACATTGCATTAAAATGTTGATAAGTTATTAGTAGCACAGTTGAGGATACTATACAAAGATTTAGTGGCAATATACAGATGTCTTACACAGTTCGTTATGCGAACATTAACACTTAACTTTGTATGGACCACTTTAGCTGCACAATCACAATTGACTACCCCGGGCATCAGCCCACAAACACTGAATGCAGTCACGGGCAAAGTTCCTGTCAGACGGGAGGAGATCCCGTTCCGGATTGCACAAAAAACAAGCCTGCTTGAAATGGTGTTTCCCCATATGGGCCTGCGGGAAAAACATAGAAAAATAACTATTTGTTTGTCAATGGGGATGGCGCCCCCTGTGGAAGGCTGCATAACTCGGGGTACAGTCTTTGCTTCAGTATATACCAGAACACACGTTACCCCTTCATTGGCTGTTTTGCCAGAAACGCTTAAACAGATCCAGAATGAGTATGGGGCAGACAACACCTGTTCTGTACTTGGAGATGAAGCTGATGGGCAATATTCCCGCAGTATCCCCCATTATGTTGAGTAATATAAAGGGGGAAGCAGCAGTATTGGCTATACGCTAGCATCTAAGGGATTTCGCTCTGGCACAACAGGAGTGCAAATTACCTAAAATTATCGAAGAACGCCGTGCTACGCTGGGTAGAGATAATTTGGGAGCCAGACCTGGTAAATCACAATTAAAGAGTAATTCTGAAAAGGATGACTCTAAGCGGCACCAGACTCTTCTACAAGGAAGAAGTTGAAGAGTAGGAAAAACTAACTCACGGGGTGGGTTTCCTCAACAGGAAGCCACTGAAAAACACAATAACCTACATAGCCTGGATAATATTAGACTGCCTGACAGGTATCAGGATACGGATACATGCTTGTCTCGTTCCTTTCAGGAGTCATCAGAAAACTGCGTGGAGAGAGGTGGACGGTCAGAGCGCAGATCGGAGGAGCACTTGAAACCGAAGACTGACTCACAACGCTTGTCTGACTACATCATTAAACAAGAAGATAAACCTAAACCTTCCAAGCGCAATTCAAAAAGAAGAAGGTAGCCTGACTTAAGGTCAGGCATGACCCGTATATTGAGGACACTGCTTCTGAGCAGAGAATAGGCAGTGACCATGCTGGGCAGCACAGCAGAAGTCACAATAGTTCACAGAACCTGATGGATTGTCTGGTGGGTGTAGCGCTGAGTGAGTATATGATGGTGGAGACACCTGATACTAAGGTAATCATCCTGCATCAATTATATGAAATACAACTCCAATTGAAGGGGGACGTACCTAGATACATTAATGTTCTCTTTTGGGAGAACGTAACTCTAGGTTACAATATTCTTTTGCCTGAGAAGGATTGGCCACCTGATTTCGTAATGGAGTGCCCAAATGGAGAAACAGTAGTTTTACCTGCCTTTTCCAACCTCGATCCAGAATCAGTTAAACACTCATATGCCAAGGAGTGGGTGCTAGTGCTAGCTCCTGCATTATACTGCAACCATGTGGTGTGGGATGGCAGTTCCCTTTACCATGAAATACCACTGAGGACAACCCCACAAACTCAAAGACATTGTTACAAATTCAACTTTAAGAAATCAAAAATTGCCCATCTCAATGTGCTTTCTATGGGATATGAGTTTTTAAAGTGAAGCAAAAGCCTTGTGACATACTTCTTAGAGAAGTGTGCACTACTTCAGCCTCCAACTACTTTGAAGAGATTACAATCCATCTTGGGTTTTCTTAATTTTGGCAGAACATACATTCCAGATTATGCAGAACAGGTTAAACCATCCTACGACCTGATACGTTCAGAATTTTCCAGTACACATTGGACACAGGAACACACAAATATCTTACATTCCATACAAGATGACATGACAGCTTCAAAACATTTTCACACATGTGTTAACATAACAAACCTGGTGATCCACGTCATTACAGGAACATCCGGGTACACCTATGTTACGTTTAATGAAGGTGACACTGTACCAACTGCATATAAATTGCATCTAGATACCAATGCTGAAATGCATTTTGCACCTCCAGAAAAAATACTGACAGCAGTACAAACTGTTGTGGTGAGAGAGCAAGCCCTAGCTCAGGGTAAACACATTATTGTCATGACACCGGTGCCAACTTTAGACGCCGTTAACAGAGCAAGCATTCAAATGCTAAAGCATTACATTCACGATGGAAACAATCAGCTAACTCACTAACTGAAACAGATGTAGATTACAGATTTGACTCTACACTACAAACACAAGCTTTTTTGCAGTTCGAACAAGAATATCCTCTGCCTAATGAAATAATGCATCTAGAACTATATGAATTCATCATATATACTGATGGTTCTTCCCAGTCTGCCCTAGGGACAAAGAATCAATACTCAGCAGCGTGCACAATAGTAAAAGAGTGCATGCATGATGGAGAATTCCATTCTGAGAAAACCTACATGCAGTCACTTGGTGATTGCACAGCACAGTTGGCAGAATTAAAGACTTGTCTGGCACTGGAGAATACGGATCCTGGATTCCCCACACTTATCTTATGTGATTTGCAGTACTGTTTCCAGTCTTATAATGGAGCCAGAATAGATTCAGAGATTCAAAGGGTTGCACAATAAATCATAAAATGCTTTGGGAACAAGTGGCAAAGATGAAAGATTGCTTGCCACATACTCATGTAATACACACTTTGAGTCATCAACGTGCTGGCATACATGTTACAGGGATTTCCATGGCTGATGAAGCCCTGAAAGCAACAGTTGCTGCAATTACTCACAAGTACGAGGATAGACAGAGGATCATGGTGGCTGTCAACGCTGCTCAGAATAACACCCACCTGCCGAAAGGCTTTCCACTCAAGTGCCCCTACAAGTTTGATGCACAAAACATTCCATACGCTCACATTCCTGGAGTGGGGGATAGAGTAATATCAAACACTGATCGCAGGATGGATTTAATACTAGCTGCACACAAGGGTCTGGCATCTGCACATGGTAGCAGTGGATTCCTGCTCTCCATTCCTGTGGGTATGGCCACAGCAGACGGCTGACACCCGAACTGTCATAAGGGATCTGCGAGTCTTTATCAAGACATATGGAGAAGGCACATCACATTCCGACCAGGGGCTGCTGTTTAGTTCTAGGGCTTACAAAAAGGCCATGGGAAGTTTGGATGTGGTCCTGCATTTCTTTTCCCCCTACCATCCTGAGTGAAATTCAGGATTGAAGAGGGGAAACCGTGAATTAAAGTAGTCTTTAACATCTTGGGTAATAGGCTCAGGTCACAGTTGGGTCCATCACTTATGTGGGGTTGATGGGGCTGAGGTTCCACCTATAAATTACTCTGGAACACTCTCTGGCAGATGAATCTTTGGTTCCTGACTGGCAGTGTAGAGGGAAGAGATATCTTACGACAATTGTTCACACAAATAACTATAGGCCCAATAGTCATTACTGCGAAGGATCACAGACTCCAAATTCCAGTTAGTCCATTTATTACAGAGCCAAAAACAGTTGGACATACAAGCACCTCAAAACGAGGTTGTAGAAATACATCAGAACAAATACAAAGCCAAACCTACAAACAAAGTTGACTCGATGAAGCATGAACAGAATGACAATTTCCAGAAACAGAACGCAGGCAATAAGTGCTCCCACGTCTAAATAAGACTTCATCACAGGTTCGTAAGTGAAAAGCATAAACCTATCCCTACACTATCACTAAGGTGACATCCCTACTTAGCATTTTCTCCCCAGGCAAGTTAGGAAAAGGTAAAGGTGTCAGCGCGTGAAGACTTCCTAAGAAGTACACTCACGTTGTATGGGTCAAGTAGCATAGGCTACGGAGCTCGTTCTAAGATACTCCTCTTCTCCGAATGTCTCCCGATCTTCTTCTCTCTCCACCCTCGGGACACTATCCCTAATTCGAACTTCGAAGTCACAAAACACGCCCCTTTAGGTCTCCTCATCGACCTGTCCCACAGGGCATCTTCTCATAGGTGAATTTCCACTCCACCTCTGCTCTCCCAGCTCCTGGCTCGATGACATTGCTTTCCAGGCCAGTTCCAGCGAAAAAGAACACAGTCTTCCGATATCAGCTTCTCATACGCCTATTGTATCCACTGCTTCTCCAACCTAACTCCTGGAACAAAAGCGTTATTCTAACTAACAATGATGAATTCACCACCTGCAACGGAAAATAGTGAGAAAGAACAAACTCAACATGCACATGAAATTCATAACTACACGTTTAAACTCAGTCGAGAGCGACCAGGGTAAAATACATTTTTCAGGCCCACAGACTTCGGCCAACATAAGAAAGACGACATTCAAGCCTCATGGAAGTACACAATAATAAATGCTTACTGAGCAGTGCTAAATCAATACATTACATGAGCACATCAAATACGTGACTAATTGTGTGACATACACAAATCGCTACGCGTTAGGACTTTAACTGAACATAAACTGTTTTCAAATGCAAATCTTTCACAGCTTACATAAATGTAACTTTAGCACAACACTTTCATGTTATTACAGCACATCTCTAACACCATTATTTTAATACTACAAAGAATAAATGCAGGTGCAACCTACAGATGATTATAATGCACCCCTACAAATTAAAGAGCACATCTGCGCTCTATCAGTTCCCCCCTCTGATGACTAGTGTCATCACCATCCAACACCATCCGTGGAGAAAGAACCGATCTAAACAGAAGTTGTAGATATCCTACCCTGTCGGAATTTCTCTAAATTCTTGAGATTCTCATAATGACTGTCCTGCTGTCTCTCTATTCTCCTCTCTCGCCTCCGAAGAGATCTCTCAGCCTGTCCTACTTTGTGCCATTTGTATGCCTTTATTATCCCAAGCAAAAGAATCACAAAGACTACCACTATAATGATAGGCTTCAAGGTGTAACCAAGAACACTTTTTCCTAGATTTACAAACCAACTCCCAACCCTTTCAAATCCTTTCCCAACTTTCGTCCAAACTCCTTCCTTTGCCATCTCGTGTACCTCGAAATGAACTGCAGCAATATTACTTGTGTATTTCTTCAAATCCTTGCTGTTGTCAGGAATGAAAGTACAACACTCCTGAACCTTTAGCATTTTACAGACTCCGCCTTCCTTTGCTAACAGCAAGGCGGTTCTGCATCACCATTGCTCTTATCGACACCATCTCTCCATCTACAAGCAACAAAGACTGAGCTGTATTCGCCGTTAGCTTATCCAAGAGGGTTGCCAACCTTCTAATTTTCACATCATTCAGAATCACTCCGAAGCTTGGCACTATTGCTCACCATCAGCAGTCGACCATAGGCGTTCTTCCCACACACAAAATACACATTTGGCACCACTTGCACAGCTTCCTGCAAAAATGTCTTCGCTGACGTTTCAGTCGTGAATGTGTGATCGCATACACTCTGGCCCACATAGATCTAGTCATAGTAAGTTTGGACCTGTCGAATATGCAACTTTCCTCGCTGCTCAAAATCTAAAGCTATTGGACCATAACTTCCCTTTGCCTTGTGAGCCAACTCCCCCTTAGTCCAATAAAGTCTTCCTTCCCTACTGGTAGGTTTAACCATTAGTTGTCTATGTCTATGTCTATCTTCTACCTGATGTACAAATTTCTTCTCTAGTCAATAAACACGTTACATTGTGGCGATGAGCATAAGCTGTATCTAAGGTTACTGTAGGTATGAAATACTTTCCCAATCTATCATCTTGCTTATAATAATCATACTTGTTAAGGTGCTTATAAGCTGGAACTTCTGACAGCACTGCATCATAACTGGAGAAATAGTATTTATAATGTCCCTTTCCGCAAAACATACTAAGCAATAAGCTACAAGTGATACCATATGTCAATGGGAGGTGATGATACCTAATTGCCTCTTCCACTGACACTGGCAACTGCATACACACATAACAATCCCTCACATCCATTGTGTTCAAATACTCATACAACAACTTCGCATAGGCATTCATCCTATAATCACCCTTGGACAAATCTACATGTAACATGCGACTAGTTTTCTCTAGCATAGCTTTTTTGACTCCTAATGTACCCTCTTTTGTAGTAGAAGTAGCTGGTATGGATGTTCCCTTCACTTCCATCCCGTCAACCTCTACATCATGTGAAAACTGTACAGACACTATAATCACTATAGCTATTACCACCATTACACCCACTATAAGTGTGCCTACTAAACACTTTGATCCATGGTTTGGATTTCCAGACTCCATTTCCAACTGAATTAGGTTTTAGCACAGCAAGAGGATTTCTCAAGAGTCTCTTTCTTTGCCACTGGCCGTTGCTCAACAAAGTTCGTACACAACTTCTTCGGAGTTCCGGAAACTAAACTCAAAGTCCATTGCACAGTTACCCACACAGTTCAAAAGACTTGTGTTACATTTCATGTTACCCTTTCCTACCTTTCCCTTTTAATCACATATTTCCCTTTTAATTATTCTGTGTACTTTTAATCTCAGCACCTTCCATACAGTTGTTATGACTTCATTTAGAATGGTATTTCTGTTCATTCTAGCTTGGACTTCTGCTATTGGAGTACTGTGCCTTATCCATTAAACTTCCTCTTTATTCTACTGGACTTTTGTAACTCATTTTTATGGATTATTACACCTTCCCTAGTCCTCTTTCTTCTTCTACTGAAAATCCCTAAATGTATTCTTCTTCCACTCTGACCTAGGTTATCTTCTTCAGGCAGCAATCAGTCTATTTACAATTCACAGTTCATTTAACAGTCTCTCACAAGCTCAGAACCAATTTCAGCAATAACACGATGCAAGATCTCAAGACGAATAGCTGCAATCTCATGTGCTGGAGGCTGATATCCAAAGGTTGGAAAGGTCAAATCTCTCAGAACCAAACTCCTCACGCCACTCAGCACTGGAGGATTCGGTACAGTCACTGTTAGCACTCCTTCTATTTCCAACCCTGTGACTATTCGTTCAATCTCAATCTTCAATTCGGGAACTCTGCTGAAACTCTCGAAGAGCTCAGTCTCCCCGTTCCCACTGCTCCTTGCATCTGCAACCACGTAAGTCCACTCTGGAGCAGCGTATCTCCGGCAAGCCACTCTTGCCCTCCTCGATCTCCTCAAGCCTTCTTGGCCTTGCTCTGTGTCACTTAGCTCCGATTCAGACGTTTCGGTCACAGGGGCAAGATCTCTTTCCGATGCAAGTCTCAGGTTCTGTCTCTTTTGTCTCCCAGGCCACGATTCATCCACCAAACTTGCTCTCCTTCTTTGCACCCAATCCTCCTGCACACAAGTTCTCTCTGCTAAGTCGGACTCTATATCGTTCACAACGTTACCGTCTCCCTCAGAGCCACTGTCTGGGCCTTGTGTAGCTCGACCCCCCTCAGCTTGCTCTTGTGTATCGCCAGCCTCTTCAACGACCCTCACAGCTTGGCTTGTCCCCTCCAGTGGCCTCGCAGCCACAGATGGACTTTCTACAGGGAGAGGAGCTGTTTCATCCGAGGGTGCTGAAACTCTATGGGTGTGAGAAGCGTGAATCCAGTTCGGTAGGCCCCTGCACTTCACAGCTGTGTTGGTTACCAAGATCACTTGGTAAGGGCCCTTCCAACGAGCATCAACGCAGCTCTTCCTCACATGTTTCTTCACCAGTATCCAGTCCCCTGGACACAGGTCGTGACAGAGATCTTTTGATGTCATGGCAGTCGCAGCTTCGACCTGGTGAGACACAGAACGTGCCACATTAGCCAGTCCCTTGCAATAATCAAGGATCAAATCATCTGTGATGTTTATCAATGCTGAAGTTGGCACTGCTGGCAATCGCATTGCCCTCCCCATAAGGATCTCGTGGGGGGAAAGTCCTGTCCTCCTATCAGGAATGCTACGCACACTCATCAACCTCAAGGGCAAAGCATCAGGCCATTTCAGAGACGTGGATGAGCAGACTTTGGCCATGCGCATTTTGAGAGTCCCACTAATTTGTTCCACTAGACCCGACGCCTCAGGTCTGTAACTACAGTGCAATCTCTGATCAACCTGTAATGCGGTGCAAAGCAGCTTCATAATCTCACTGTGGAAGTGAGTTCCTCTATCCGATTCCAATGAGGTCAGAAATCCGAAGCGTGGTATCAATTCCCTAAGCAACAGCTTTGCTACAGTGAGACTGTCACACCTCCTGGTCGGATATGCTTCCACCCAACGTGAGAAAACACACACAATCACCAGAATGTATCTCAAACCATTGCACCTAGGCATCTCGATAAAATCAAGCTGGATTCGGTTGAAGGGACCTTCAGATCTACCGATATGACTCAGTGCAACCACAGTCTTTTTCCCTGCAATCATCTGCTGCCATGTCACACACCTATGACACACTGCTCAGCAAACGCACGAAACCGTGGGTTAAACCACGTCTGTCGAAACACTCGCACCATTGCATCCCTTCCAACATGAACTGCTCCATGAATCTGTCTAGCCATAGGGCTTAATAAATCGTCTGGTAACACGGCTCGACCATCAGCCGAAACCCAAATGCCATCATCTCTCTTTTTACAACCTGCTTTGATCCAACCAGCTTCCTCCTGCTTGGACACTTCTCCTGCAGATGCTTGATCTCATCCCAAGTATCTGCTATGGCTAACATCGTGCTGAGTTCGGTTCTCTCTGTGCTCTCTGCGTTGTAATCTCCAGGAAAAATGCATCTCTGTTCAACACAAAACCGGGCAACTTCATCGGCATACCTGTTGCCAAGGGTCACAAAGTCGTCCCCCCTCCCATGGGCAACACACTTAACCACCGCAATTTCCTTGGGACGCTGCAAGGCATCTAGCAACCTTTGAACATGTTCTCCATTTCTGATTGGGGACCCTGATGAAGTTAGAAATCCTCTCTGTGACCATAGCTGTCCGAAATCATGAACTACACCGAACCCGTACTGGCTGTCGGTATAGATAGTGATCCGGATCTGATCTACGGCCAGACAGGCGCGCATCAGGGCAATGATTTCAGCCACCTGTGCGGAGTGTACTCTCTCTAAACAAGCAGCTTCCACCACTCCTGTGATGGTGCAAACAGCAAACGCTGCTCTCAACCAACCTGCATTGTCTCTTACACATGAACCATCAACAAAGAATATTTCATCAGACAAAGGCAGAGGTTCATCAACAATGTCAGGCCTCAGTTTGGTGCAAAGTTCAGTCGCATCAAGACAGTCATGGTCTTCACAATCTTCACCCTCATAAAAATTTGGCATTGGCATCAAAGTAGCAGGATTCAGTACGGAGCACCTCTTCAGAGTCACATTCTCCGAGGCAAGTATAACTTGCTCGTAGCGTGTGAGTCTGCTGTTTGTGAGATGCTGCCTCTTGGTCCTGGTCATCAACAGTTCAACAGAGTGCGGCACATGTACAATCAATGGATGACCCATGCCAATACTTTTACATCTTTCAATGCTGACACCTGTTGCCGCAACTGACTTGAGATATCCGGGCAACGCTGAAGCCACCGGATCTAAAGTGGCTGAAAAGTAAGCAGACGGACACCTCCATGTGTTTGTGTAAGCACCGACAATGCACAACCTTCTCTTTCGCAACAGAACAGTGAAAAGGCTTTGTTGTAATCTGGCATTCCTAGAGCTGGGGCGCAGCACAGGCTGTCCCTCAGCTCCAGGAAAGCAAGAAAACAGTCATTATCCCATTGTACCGGATCGCTCACATCCTTGTGCGTTAACCTCTGCAAAGGCTTTGCTTTCAAGGAGAAGTTGGGAATCCATTGACGACAATAGCCAACCATTCCCAAAAACATCCTGACCTCCTTCTGGGTCGTAGGCGCAGTCATGTTCAGGATCGCCTCGACTCGATCTGGTGACACCTTCCTCTTGCCCTTTTCAATGCGATGACCCAAATATTGAACTTCAGACAAACAGTACTGAAGTTTACTCGGAGACACTTAGGGGTCGATTCCGATCTCGGCCGGTAGGGCTCCGAATCGGATTTGGCTTTACCGGATCCGATTCGGACGCCCTGTTTCCGACCGAGTCGGACGTGCGTCTGGGCGAACGAGTACGATGCGAACGTACGCGAAATCGCCGACCGACTCGTTCGCGGGACCCAACCGCTCCGACCGACTCGCACGGACACGACTCGCACCGCGCAATGGAGACGTTCCCCGGCCGGGTAAGTACGATGCGCGCCGCGAGCAGTCCAACCGACTCGCGCCGTCCGGCTCGAAAGTGCAGTCGGAGCCGCACTTTGGGGGTCCGTGTCGGACCCCCCTGTATGCCTAGCGACGCGAGTCGCACACAGGGGGTTACCCATGGGTCCCCCTACCTGTGCGTGTACGGCGCGACCCGCTTCGATGCGTACCCGCTATAGGGGGTGCCCTTGTTCGCCTCGCACCCATTGAGTCAATGGGAGCCCGCATACGCGTTGTACGACCGGCTCCCATTGACTTCAATGGGAGTCCGACCGAATTGAGTCCGATAGCATGCGAACGCATCGTACTCGTTTGGTCGGACTGCTAGGGTCCGATTCGGTCAGAAATCTCTCCGGGTCTGGCTCGGTCGGAGAGATTTCCTGCCCGAATCGCAATCAGCCCCTTTATGTCCATTTTCTGCTAGATGATTCAACAATGCGACAGTATCAATCCTGCATGCATCTTGCGTCTCAGATGCAATCAAGAGATCGTCTATGTATTGTACAAGAACTGAGTTCTGTGGCAGCACCAGACTCTCAAGGTTATTTTTCAAGATCTGATTAAAGATCAATGGACTCTCAGTATACCCTTGTGGGATACGACACCAGGTTAACACACGGTCTTCCAGAAGGAAAGTGAACAAAAATTGGCTCTCCTCGTGCAAGAGGATCGAAAAGAATGCTTGGCACAAATCAATCACCGTGAACCACTCCGCCTCACAGGGAATCTGAAATAATATCACAGACGGATTCGGTACCACAGGACAACATGGAACTACAATCGTGTTGACCTGTCACAGGTCCTGCACCATTCTGTACTCCTCACTAGGCTTCTGCAATCCCATAATGGGTGAGTTACATGGGCTCTCCATTATCTCCTTCAGAATGCCCTGTTCAATCATGGACTCAATCACTGGTCTAATTTCTGCCACCGTTTCCGGGTGTCACATTGTACTGGGGCGTCCTTGGGAATTCTGCATTCGGCTTAATCTGGATCTTAACCGGCTCAACCCCTTGAATCAGACCAATCTCCTCTCCTGTAAAATCCCACACCACAGGATCAACTGAATCTCTCAGGTCGTATGGCAACTCCCCTGTAGTCAGCACAGGATATGCTGTCATACAGCGGTTCTGACTTGCCAGTTTGAAGATAACGTCATCATCATTCGTCTGCAATTCAACTCCCCTGGGCATGCAATAGATGGTACAATTCAATTTGCACAAAAGATCACGACCTAACAGACAGACTGGACTAGAATGGCACACCACAAACTGGTGACGATCTTGAAACATCCCTATCTTTACAGGTATTGTGTCTTTACAGTCATTTTCTTGTTCGCAAGTCCGACAACTTGGATTGATTGTCCCGAGAGGGGTAGGTTTGGGACTACTGCTGATCTCACAGTAGAACGGGTAGCACCAGTGTCAATCAAGAATGTGATGGGATGACCGTCAACATCTGCTTCTACATACAGTCCTCTCTGGTCTACCTCCAAGACTGCCCCAAGAGTACAGTCTCCCTCCCCCTCAGGCACCGTCATTGTAACGGGTCTAGATCGAACTCGTCCAAAGTCTCAATGAAAGGCATCTGCTGGTATACTCGATTCCCTTGTGGAACTCTCGGTGGCTGGGGAACTTGCACTTGTGGATTCAAGCTTCCCCCATACATTGATCTGGGTCTGGTTACTGTATCTGCAACTTCAGGTATTTGTACTACTTCCTCCCCTTGAATCTGATCAGCTGGATTCGATCTACACTCGCGCTTCCAATCCCCTATCTTGTGACAATAATGACATGCGTCGTTTTCTTTATGGTACCCACGTCAATTCCTGTCTTAGGATCTACGGGCTTCCCTCTTCTTTGTCCTGCGTTCTGTGTCCCTCCACTATGGGTTCCTTGTCTCCTTCCCAACGTTCCCCCACTAGGTTGCACTTGATATGCGTTCTTCACCTGGACTAGCATAAGCTTGTCCTTAAGCTTCCGATGTTTCGAATCCACCTCATCACTACAGTGTCTAGCATATCGCAGAATCTCGTCCACAGACTTATTCTGCCAACAGATCAGGTGCTGCTGAATCATAAAGCTAATCTCTAGTCTCAAACCTAACACAAATTTGGAAACGAACTGTCCCATGTCTTCTGTCTCTAAGGTGTCCAATCCACTATACTGCTTAAAGGCTTGCAAAAGCCTCTTGTAGTACTCATGTACTGATTCCTTGAGCTCTTGGGTCGTCCGATCAATCTTGACCCAATCGACATCTTGTGGAGAAACTTTGGAGTGCAACCATGTGATTACCTGATCATATTTTTTCATTACCATAGGTGAAGGACCATGAGTTACAGGGTCTAGGTCTGGTTCTGAAGATGGCCATTCCACTGCTATTTTACACACCAACCACAAATCACCAGGTACAACAATGTCAAACAAGGTATTCAAATCAACCCACAACACCTTCGAAATTTTCACAAACCGATCAACCTGTTTGTACCATTCAACCGGGTTTTCCCTCAGCCGAGGAAAATTATTTGTAAACGCTGCCAAGTCACCCCTACTCCAAGGCACATGTACATACCCTCCACTTGGTACCTCTCGGAGTGGGTAAGCCTCTACTGTTACTGTTCTCCCTCCTGGAGGTGGTGTATCGCCTATCCCTTTCTTAACGCTCTTTTTCTTGGACCACCTCTCTTCCCACTTGTCTGGCATGCTCCATGCACGAATTCCTACAATCAATTCTCGAATATGGGTCTTCAATCCTATAAGTCGTTTCTCTTCCAGTTCCTGATCGCTATACTGTAACCTGTGGCTTCCCTGCAACATTTTCATTTTGGACAGATCCACCTCAAACCTTCGCGCTAGCTCTGTCAACTTCTCATGTGCTTTCCTTGCTTTCCGAGTAACATCCTTCGCCACGAACAACAATTTGTTTTGCTCATAAAGTTCCATCCTCTCTAAGGGTAAGTTTCCACTTATTATTTCATCAACTTCTACCTTGAGCCTCACCACATCCAGCACCTTCGCTCTTATTGCAGCCTTGATCGTTGCCTGACTTGACGTACCACTCGACTCTTCACTTTCGCTGTTTTGACCCCTACAAGTGTTTCCTTTTGCCGTGCGCTGTGGAATACCCTGATTCCCAGACGTTCCCTGATCCGCTCCTCCTGTCACTCTTCCATTAGGGCTCCTAACCGGAGGTTCCCACATCCTTAAATCGGAGTGTGAGTCCACCAGTGACGCTGACCTTACTGCACTCGAGCCATTTCGACCCCTAGAAGCGTCTGCAGTAGCCGGCAAGGGAGTGCTAGTCTCCACTGGTGTCAAAAATGTGCCTTGTCCACTTACAGTGCTATTCCCTCCAGAACCAACCCCTTCTCCCACTTCGGACTGTGACTGGTCACCGCTCCCCCTCTGGCTCGGGCCATACACAGACACAATAGGTCCGATGGTGACTGGCACCGTGAGGGCATCCGATAACCGCGAAGTGGAATTCGCTCCATTCATCTCTGTTTCCCTCAATGCTGGTGTCCCACTACCTGCCGTTTCTGTTGAGATTGTTCCCACTATTCTCGCACTAGGGTTCATCTGTGGTTCCCCCACATTTCCTGCAATCTCTCGTTTTTCTTCTTCTGAATCTGGATTGTATGGTGGAGGACGCTCTGCCAATAATCTTTCTAACAATCAGTGTCACTGTCATCTTCCTCCCTTCTTTTGCGAGCGTCTCCTGCTGTCACTAACAGTGGAAACAACCTTTCTCCCTCAATGGTGTTTAACCTCCATCTTTTATCCTGCGCATCCCATTGCGCATCCTGAAGTGCTCTCATCGACTTCTTTAATCTCTCCTGACTTCGGTCCCTTTTCCTTGCATGTGCTGCTCTTATCCATGCGTCTAACGCCTCAAACTGTGTTGGTCTAGGTGGAGGCCGCAGTGAAACCATTACTACCCTCAATTGGTACAGGATATCTAATCTAAAAGAACCATAACGTGGAAAGGCCAATTCTCCCTTGTTCTCTGAAATTTTGTGCCAATTTTCGAGCCAAATTATAGTATGGAGTCCTACGTTTGTGGCCATATAATGTGCTGGGGTGTCCGTGGCTGGTGCTTCTTCACCCACTCGAGTCACTACTCCTCTATCCCCCCTACAAAGGTCGCGTAACACTCTAAAACATCGCATTTTGAAATCAATTTGTTTTCCCCACAGATGTTTTTGTTTTCAACTTCCGGATGACAATCCACCAATCCCAGCGTGGCTTTACACCAACCGACCTATCGCAGCGCGGCACCCCTCAACATCACTCTTCCTCCTCACAGCGTTTCACCCTCCTTCGCAGTCTCTCTCTGCACACTCACACGCCTCACTCATAAAATCAAGTAACTGTCTGTCCACTAAACGACCGGACAGTCACATCACCGACTGCCTGTCCACCAAACGACAGGACAGTCTCACAAGTAATTGTCTGCCTCAACTCTGGCAACTGTCCGAAACGACCGGACAAACACCTCGGACCATCTGCCCATGAACGGCCGGCCAGTCCTGTAAACAAATTGATAGGATCCAATCGCTCAGATTCATTCACACACAGTGACCCACGAACTGTGTTGGTCACTCAAATCGCTACAGTCCGCCCTTGTGCACTCGCTTCCCACACGATTCTATCACCCTCTCTCACACGCGCTTCCCTATCATTGGTGGGTTTGTCGATAGCGCCTCACGACTCCCACAATCACTGGTCAGACAATTACAGCACTGGGTGTCTTCTACACCACAAATCTCTATCCCGGGATCTTAGGCTACTCGTCAAGCCTGACATCAAAATCATCAAATCATCAATCTTATCACATGGACTGCGTATGCTCAGCCCGAAACCACAATCACTCAACTCTCATCCCAACTCTGCAAGACATCACACAATCAAATCATCACCGCAATCTAACACACATCCCTGTTCATACTCACAACACCGTGAACCGTTGTTCCCGCCGCACCATCATTCTCCGTCGGTTTCCAGCATGCTCCGCCGTTCTCGACTTTTTGGGCTCTCATTCTCTAGGACCTTTGGGGTTCTGCCACAAATTTTTCCCTATGTTCTAGATCGTTCTCTCCCTCACTCCAATAGGAAACCATCCTATATTGCTACCAACTGATGGGGCTGAGGTTCCACCTATAAATTACTCTGCAACACTCTCTGGCGGCTGGATCGTTGGTTCCTGATTGGCAGTGTAGAGGGAAGAGATATCTTACGACAATTGTTCACACAAATAACTATAAGCCCAATAGTCATTACTCCGAAGGATCACAGACTCCAAATTCCAGTTAGCCCATTTATTACAGAGCCAAAAACAGTTGGACATACAAGCACCTCAAAACGAGGTTGTAGAAATACATCAGAACTAATACAAAGCCAAACCTACGAACAAAGTTGACTCGATGAAGCATGAACAGAATGACAATTTCCAGAAACAGAACGCAGGCATTAAGTGCTCCCACATCTAAATCAGACTTCCTCACAGGTTCGTAAGTGAAAAGCATAAACCTATCCCTACACTATCACTAAGGTGACATCCCTACTTAGCATTTCCTCTCCAGGCAAGTTAGGAAAAGGTAAAGGTGTCAGCGCGTGAAGACTTCCTAAGAAGTACACTCATGTTGTATGGGTCAAGTAGCATAGGCTACGGAGCTCGTTCTAAGATACTCCTCTTCTCCTAATGTCTCCCGATCTTCTTCTCTCTCCACCCTCGGGACACTATCCCTAATTTGAACTTCGAAGTCACAAAACACGCCCCTTTAGGTCTCCTCATCGACCCGTCCCACAGGGCATCTTCTCATAGGTGAATTTCCACTCCACCTCTGCTCTCCCAGCTCCTGGCTCAATGACCTTGCTTCCCAGGCCAGTTCCAGCGAAAAAGAACACCGTCTTCTGATATCAGCTTCTCATACGTCTATTGTATCCACTGCTTCTCCAACCTAACTCCTGGAACAAAAGCGTTATTCTAACTAGCAATGATGAATTCACCACCTGCAACGGAAAATAGTGAGAAAGAACAAACTCAACATGCACATGAAATTCATAACTACACGTTTAAACTCAGTCGAGAGCGACCATGGTAAAATACATTTTTCAGGCCCACAGACTTCGGCCAACATAAGAAAGACAACATACAAGCCTCATGGAAGTACACAATAATAAATGCTTACTGGGCAGTGCTAAATCAATACATTACATGAGCACATCAAATACGTGAATAATTGTAAGTGGCATACACAAATCGCTACCCGTTAGGCCTTTAACTGAACATAAACTGTTTTCAAATGCAAATCTTTCACAGCTTACATAAATGCAACTTTAGCACGACACTTTCATGTTATTACAGCACATCTCTAACACCATTATTTTAATACGACAAAGAGTAAATGCAGGTGCAACCTACAGATGATTATAATGCATCCCTACAAATTAAAGAGCACATGTGCGCACTATCAGGGTCCAGAAGGCACTGAACAACCTGCCTAGAAAATCCCTGGGTGCTCGGACTCCCTATAAAGTCCTGTTTGGGGTAAAGATGTGGGTCCCAGACCATGACAATTCCAGCATATTGGTGGAGGAAACAGCATTTGATAAAAATGAAAATTGGGCTGTTTTACAGGAACTGACTGGCTTCTGGGATAAACATAGCAACATCCAAGTAGAACGCACTGACACTGGGGAAGTGAAGGAAGTTCCGACAAGGCCTGTCTGGGTCCCGAAGGTAGAACATTGTGGACAAGAATTAATTTGGGCCATCTTACAGAGCACATGTACCTGTCCTGGCTGTTTAAGGTACCAGATCTGTACTTCTTCCTCCTCTTGCCAGCCGCAAAATAGAAAAGATTTGTCGCCATTGATCTGATCAAACCACATTATGAATGTGAAACAATGGCAACAGTGAACCTCTGGAACAGCACCTTCCACACAGTTTCTTACAATTAAAGAAAGGTGCACTTCATCCAAGTTAACAGCCATTGCTTGACACCTCTGCTAAACAGAAATACACAAAAGTAGACCACAGAATGGTGCACCCACGAAAAAGTCCAGAATCCTTTTTGTAAATTAATTTTCTATTTTATTGAAATTTTGATGTCTTTTCATAAAAAAGCAAGGTTACAGCCAACGCGTTTCGTTCACCAAAATTGAACTTCATCATGGCTGCAAATAATACATAAAAAACATGCATAAGACACACAACATGTACCAAATAACACCATGTTGACACACAATTCCATACAATAAAGACAAAAACATTAAAACAATTGCGACCATCATACTGATAACAGCACTGTACAAAATGTACACACACATGGGGACCCCATGGGAAAGGGCAACCCAATATGGCAATGTGTCGTAACTTTTGATACATAATTGCCGGGCCATGATCAACATTTGTGCACAAATGTCTCAAAAAGGAGTATAGAGTTTTGTTCCACTCTTTTAAATACTTATTGTTCAATAACACATTTAGAGAGTCTCTATGGGAAGATTCCTATTGGACCTAGGCCAAATTGTACAGCAAGTCTTACATGGGAGATTGATTATACCAGGTATCCTTTACCCACATGCCGTATTAAAATATCTTCAGCTCTTATCTTCAGCATTATGTGGCTGATTCTCAAAAGTAAGCCACGTGGGCTCCTGGGTGGCTACCTGTCTCCTCTCGCTACCATACAGGAAGTTCAGATGGAAGCTTTAATAACTAATGAAGCATCCTCTCTCCAACGAGAGACAACAGTAAACAACAACACAGTATGCCTTCTACCTGTTGCTACTACTACTACAACTGTTCAGTCAACTAGTACAGAAAAATAGATTTCAATTCGAAATCCTGACAGGAATACTGTCTATGTCAACGTACCACAGATCGAGTCATCTCCCAGTTCTAATAAATCTGCTGAGCAGCCAAAAATGAATTGGACTGCCTCTGGCTACTTCATCGACTTTGATGATTTCTCTTCAGATTCATCTGACGCACAGCCACCTCTGCTGTTTAGGCTAAAAGTGTGTGTTTTCTATCTATGACTGAAAAGGACATACTTTGGGTCATATGTTTAAGAAAGTGGTGGAGTGCAGGCTAGCTCCAAAATTGCTAAGGCAGCGCTCCATCATTTTAGAAACGTAGGGATGCGCTATATTTACAATAATACGGCACACCCCTGCGTTTCTCTCTGTGCTGGTACTAAATTAAGCTGCCTAGTGCCAACAAAGGTACCCTTGCACCATAGTGCAAGTGTGCCTGCATTGAGGGAATGATTGTTTATTTGCAGGAAGGTGTCCCTTCCTCCACATAAACAATGCAGAATGGTGATTTATAACTCCTATGTGTGCTGCATTGTGCAGGACACATAGAAGTTGCAAATTGTCATTTTTAAATAATTGTTTATGTGCAGGAAGGGACACCTTCCTGCACATAAACAATCATTCATGGCAATTTGCTGTTTCTATGTGTGCGGCACAGTACAGCACACATAGAAACAGCAAAAATTAGGAGAAATAAAGCATTTTTCCTCGTTTTGCCATGTTAAGACCAGGTTTTCCCTGGTCTTAATTTTGGCGCTGCCTCCTATTTACCCCACCCTTGTAATTAGGGAGCAGCATCAAAATCTATGGGTGTCGCAGCCACTGTTCCCAATAACGTGCTCGCATGCGCGCGCACCTCTGTTACATGTAGCGCGCAGTGCTGTGTGTGGAGCGCGCACACACACAGCACATCAAACGAGAACGTTCGCACTGCTGCTTTTAAAAAGCGAGCGGCGCAAAAAAAGGGTGTTTCTTCCATATAGAGCCAGGCTGCGGTGCATACTGTGTGCTTTTGTTTAAGTATTCATGTTAATTGCAGCGCCGTCACGAGCTGCAATTAACATGAATACTTTAAACAAAAGCACACAATCTGCCCATCACCCTGCAGTTGCGGCGCTCTATTAAGAAAAGAAATTCAGCAAGTCTACAAACACGGCGTGAAAAGCACACGTCGTGTTTGTAGACTTGCTGAATTTCTCTTCTTACCAGTGCTGGGCTGCGGGGTGATTGTGTGACTTTGTTAAAATTTTCAGGTTAATTGCAGCTCCAGACAGGCGCTGCGATTAACCTGAAATCTTTAACAAAGGCCCACAATCACCCGCAGCCCAGCTCTGTTAAGAAAAGAAATGCAGCAACTCTACAAACACGGCGTGAAAAGCACACGTCATGTTTGCAGACTTGCTGAATTTCTCTTAACAGAGCTGGGCTACATCTCACCCCAGAATGGCAAATTTATGTTTCCCCGACGTACAGAGTAGGACCTTAAGAAAACAGAATAAGAACTCATATGGAGAGGGCGGAGGTAGCAACTCTAAGCGCTGCAGCTCGACTGAAAACAACACAAATCTACTTGCCAGAAGAACAATACTTTAAATGTAGAATACCTTCAATTTTCGATTCCGTTATTGATTAGCTGCTTTTTTAAACTGCCACCTACACCAATTCGCAAGATGAGCTCTCCTCTCAGATTCTTACAATGGAGGATCCCACAGATCACAAAGATGGCCAGGACGGTGTTAAAGCGAGCTATTTAACGCCACAAACAAAAAGTGTTTAAAATCCATTTTAAAATAAATATCTAGAGCAGAGTTTCCCTCTAACGCCCTTACTAAGAAAGCCCTTGGAATGTGTGACGTTAAACACAAACAATGATTTCTATGTGTTTCTACTTTCGAGCTGCTTGCACATTCAAATAACTTGTCATACATAACCTATCAAACGTAAATATGTACACCCAAATATTAAGGCACCTGATATGAAGTATCAAGATCTCTTTTGAAATCCCTCAATGCAAAAGAAGCATGGAAAATGTTCAAAGGGGCGTGGCCAGTGTAATTAAGAGCGTGGCTTAAGACACATAAGCTAAAACTCTGTGCTTAGCATAGTGTGCCGCCCGACTTATATTTTGCTGTTTCTGTCATTGCATCCAGTTTTATGATGCAACAAGTAACATCATACCTACAAGTCAGGACTATTGGCTTTGTCAATGGTTGTTAGTTGCATAAGATAAATAAGCAGCAACTATGGCTTGTATGTAACATTGAAAAAGCTTCAACTTAAAGCCCTGGTGACAATGTTGCTGCTCCTGAGTTTCAAATAGATAAGGGAAATCCAGAGAGAAAATGACTCTCTTTAAAGGATTTCCCTTCCCCTACAAGTAGGGTGACTAGATCGTGCGACCCAAAAACCGGGACATTTCGCTAAAATAGAGGAAGGACTACAAATTTACATCAATAAAGTGGCAAATAGTGACAGTCCTCATCCTCATAGAAACACAGAACAGGCACTAAGAAAATAAATAAAATTTAATTTTTAAAACCAGCATCATGCCTGTTAATTAAACTGCTTACTTATAACAGCTGCTTACTTGCCCTGCTTTGGAACACCTAAAAAAATGCCTCTCACTGTTTTTAGTTCACCCTCTCAAAAAACCGGGACAAGAGCCACTTTTACCGAAATCTGCCGGGACAACTGTTGAAAAACCGGAACGGTCCAGACAAATCCGGGACTCCTGGTCACCCTACCTACAAGGCTCACCTGGCATGACGTCATGCCCTAACTTCTCTACTAGTGAGAAGTGAGCAGTGTGAGCACGCGCACATCGATGTGCCTAGTGTCACTGCAGTCTGGAAAAAAACAGACTGCCTGTGCCAGGGCAAAAAACAGAGCCCGGTAGAGACCCGTTTCGAGGCCCCCTTTAAAAAACTGCCGGTGCTCAGCACCGGTGAGACCCGGCCCACTTAAAGCCCTGATCATACCTACAAATCGGACTATTGACTTTGTAAGTGGTTGCTAGTTGCATAAGATAAATACGCAGCAACAATGGCTTGTATAAATTAAATCCATCTGAATTTGAAAACAGCGAAACTCTCCAGCCATCTTTCTAGTTGTGATGAGGCTGCCAATGACAGAGACTTGCTTGAGTGTCTGTTATGGTCACGCTGGTAGTACAGTTTTAACAACCCCTTTTGACAAAATGTGACATTTTAACAAGAAGCAGTTTGACTGTTAATGAAATTCACTTTTTTGTACTTGCATATATTAGGGCGAAAGGGGGTGATCTTCTGTACAAAACTCAGCTCTGAAATTCATCAGGTTAAGCAGACTGTCTTGTGATAGGAGCTTGCCATACATCTAGTAGTGCAGCTTCCGTACTGTGGTTGGGACAGAAAAGTGACTAATGGGAATTTAACAGTTGGCTTGCTTCTAAATATTTTTCAAATTGTAGGGTGATTATTCTTTCCAGGTTTAATGGGGTCAGAGGAAGGAAGAAAGGGGAAATGTTTGTGGTATGTCTCTATTTTTTTAATGTAGATGCTCATTATGGCAAGTCTGAAGAATAGACTAGATAAACCTTGACCCAGTGAGACACTGATGATGGTAACAGTAGTCTCGAGCAGTGGAGGAGCAGAGTCTTTTTTAGGGTCTTAATTATTATTCTATTATTGTCTTGAGAAACTGACATCTAGAAAGAGTGTGTTTTTTATGCATGATGATCTGTGACCTGAGCATTCCACGGGACTAGGTGATGTACCAGTGCAGTGATGGTGCAGGTTTTCACAGATCTCTTATCAGCGTTGTAATGTTGGTCTAAGTTTGTATTTTTTCAAGGATTTGAAAGTTGCATAGCAGTTCAGTGATCACTTTTCTCACCTATAAAAGCCTCTAAGCGCACTGCCCACTCCTAGTCATCCCGTTTCACTTCATCTGAAAGTTTTCTTGTTAATTGCAGCTCCAGACGGGTGCTGTGATTAACCTGAAAACTTTAACAAAGGCACATAATCACCCTGCAGCTGCGCTCTATTAAGAAAAGAAATGCAGCAACTCTACAAACATGGCGTGTAAAGCACACGCCGTGTTTGTAGACTTGCTGTATTTCTCTTCTTAATAGAGCTGGGCTGCGGGGTGATTGTGTGACTTTTTAAACTTTTCTGTGCTTGGCATAGTGTGCCCCCCAACTTGTATTTTCCTGTTTCTGTCATTGCATCCAGATATATTATACAAGTAACATCATACCTACAACAAGTCGGACTATTGGCTTTGTCAGTGGTTGTTAGTTGCATGAGATAAATAAGCAGCAACTATGGCTTTCATATAATATTGAAAAATCTTCCACTTAAAGCCCTGGTGACACCACGACAATGTTGCTGCCCCTGAGTTTCAAAAAGAGAAGGGAAGCAAGTGTTAGTGAAGAGAATACTCCCGACAGATGGATCAGTCATTTACACACTTGCAGCTGCCATCTGCTCAGACCTGCATCTTGGCAAGATTAAAAACCTTCTTAGTTCGTTCAGGTGAGCACGGTTACATAGAGCAAGCGTTTAGAAATGACAAGATGGTGAAAAAGGCTCCTTATAGAACCCCCCAACGTCGATATGCAGAGACGCTACTTCTGAAGCATTGCCATACCTCACTCACTGTCTACTCTGACATATCTCTTGTCCTTTTTTCTTCCACTCCCCAGCTCCTCTCGCCGTCTCCTTCTCTTCTTTTTCTTCTTCCTCATATCAGTCCTGCTCCACGTTTACCCACTATCCCCTTCTCCCTATCCCATTCTTGTCTCCATTTCCCTCTCACTGCCTGTTCTTTGCTTTCTCTCTTACCGGTTTTCCATTCTCCGTTCTCCCTCCCAGTTCTCCAAAGCCTCTGGCTGCCTTTCTCTTTCCGTCCCTCTCTTACCAATTTCTCCATTACCCCTTCCCCATTTCTCGTGTTTGCGCCCTGACTTTTTTTCTACTTTGTTCCTCTCTCCCCCTTTCTCCGCCACTAAATCCTATTTCTCACTAGTCTCCTCTCCTTTTCCTTCAGGCTATGTTACAATTTTGAAAACACATACCACTATCTCTGAATATTAGATAGAAGCACATTTAGAATTTGGACCAATGTGCCTCTGCAGTGTGGGTGACCTGGCCAAAAAGGACATGCAAAAGCTGAAATTGGATCATAAATCCAAAGCTGTTCTAATCAGGGGCCCCAGAAATAAGTTTGGCCCAGGCACTCAAAATCCTTAAGATGTCCCTGTGGATTTGTTAAAGTTTTCATGTTAATCGCAGCACCCATCATGAGCTGCAATGAACACGAAAACCTTAACAAATGCACAAAATCACCCCACAGCCCAACCCTATTAAGAAAAGAAATGCAGCAACATAGCTGCCAAGGTTTCAAATTGCAATGTGGGATGTTTTCATAATTTCACTATAATTATTAGTGCCATTTGAACAGGGCCGGCTTTAGTGCTGGTGGCGCCTGGTGTGACAATGTTTGTTGGCGCCCCAATGACCACCTCCGCCACGGATACTCTCATTACCAACCTTTAACAGTGACCCTCAAGTCTCCATAACCCCTCTCTCTTTCATATTTATTTTGTTTAATAGCGCCACTCATACCAGTGTAAGGTGTTAGGCACTTTACATCGCATACACATTACACAGAGACACTGAATCATAGTGTGTAAATCAATGTATAGGAAATGTTACATCAGACAGAGGAATAAAATGTCTCTTCTTAACAGAGCTGGCCTGCTAGGGTTTTAAGCAAACGTTTGAAGTGTTATTTGGTGCTGCACACACGGCGCACATAGCCATGGCTGCAGCGCACAGAGACCCTACACTGCCGCACACAGAGGAAAAAAATTAGAGGGAACATTGGTCGCAGCGGAACACCCACTGGCACACCCATTGCCCAGCCCTTTCACGCTAAGTGTAGCGTGAAAGGAGGCCTTATTTATAAGGCGGCATTAAACCACGTTAAGTGGTGTAGCACCACTTTGCAAATAAGGTGAAGGGTTTATCGCCACAGGAACGTCACTAAAAGTGACACTTCTGTGCCGGTAGGGGCTTGTAAATGTGCCCCTTTGTTTCTCCATGGTTGCACCTTTGGATTACAATTTTGTTACTTTTCCTGGTTCTCTGGATTGGTTTTGTATCTGTTTCTGAACAGTCACTAGCTCCCAGAATGCTCTGCAGTACTGGTGAACTTGGTTCTCAAACCACATTTATCATCACACCAAGAACGAAGAAACCTTTTTTCTGTTTAACATTTCTGCTGTTCCAGTTGGGATTGTTTGGGATAGGGTATCGTATGATATGTATGGCCCCAAAGAACTTTTACAAATTCCATACTTGTTTAAAGTGTCATTGAATTATGTAATTTGCCCTAGTACTGTTTCTGATGATTGGAACATTGATGCAGTGCAAGAAATGCTAGAAGATCTAGAGCATTCTACTGTGTTTTCGTCTGATGTATTGCATGAAGGTACATGTAATTATGATGAAATGTTTTATTTCCAACACTAGTGTCATCATTTTCTGCATAAAGCATGTACTCCACATGCTGTTTTCAATTACACACAATGGAAACATTGCTCTTCACCACCACGGGGTAGTTCAAACACATTTGCACAGACATTTGCTTATTTTTCTGGTTATGATACATTTGACCCAGCCTCTTATTATTATAGGCTTGCACCTTCACCTGCAAAGACAAATATGCTGACCAACACCAAGCTGATATACTCTGCTTCTTTTCTTTCCCAGCTGTCTGTACAAGGTTTCGACTTTTGAAGGGACACTATTGATGTAAAATCAATTTGGAGGACAAAAAACTGGCAGGCCCCGGGGAACTTAGACTTTGCTTAGAGCATGCCTCATACCACGACAGATGATTTTCCTGATCAAAACTGCGCAACAAACATCATGTCTTGGATTAGCTAAAATGAAAGATTTGAACACACCACGCATTCCCACATTTTCACGTTTTGAAAACTGGAGGCAGTCTACAAAATACAGAGAGGAAACATTAGACACTCTGCTAAGCAATGGCACGTACAATTCATCACACCTCAGTTGGAAAGGATCGTTAGTTTGACCGTTAGACACAAATGGATGTCAGGCATGATTCGTAGATAACACTGAGGGTTTTAAAATCAGCAGGCCTGACTTGAATTATGTGCAGTCTGAACATTCGGAGTTGGTGAGAAATTACAGTATTGGGAAGTTGTGCATTGCTTGGCTAAAAACCACAACACTGTCTCAGGTAAAACAGCACTTGTCCCTTCTTTCTGATGACCTGGAACTCAAGGACTTTTTATTAGGTCCTCAAAAACCACATCAAAAACGCTTCTTATATGCAATATACAATGAAATATGGAAAATTTCTCAGCAGAAACACTGCACAAAATTGACAGGGCTAATCTAGAAAAGGCTCTAGTAGTGGTTGACAACTGTATGACCACCTTGTCCTCTAGAATGTATTCCTTAGTAAACATAGTGTCATTGGCAATAGACATTATTAAACAAGACATGTCCACATTACAAGTTGGGCAATCACAGGTTGGGTCTGTTCTGCTATTGAGCTGGACACTGCAAACACTACATTCCGGCCACATGCCATGGCGACATATTAATGCCACAAATTTGTTTTCCCGATACAACCTTACAAAACAACAAATACTCATGGCATGCATAGATGTCACTTACACTATGTTACAGATAGAGAAACTAGAGAGATTATCTTTCACAGTTGCTGAAACACCATCCGTGAATTGGATAATCCACAGATGCATCACTCTGCCAATTCCGACATTTCATTTTCACTACTGTCTGCAATACCATCAAGTGGGTAGATATGAAGCGTTGGAGGAAGGGTTTGTACACGAGTATTGAGAACTACCTTTCAAATTTCGGTGTTGAAATAAAGAAACTGAAGTTTTTCTCAGCAGTTCAGACTGCAAGAACACTTTAAGTGGATCCTTAGTGTGCAAGGATGTTTCGCTTCACTGGGCCTGTAATGCTTCCAAAAGGCAAACTTATCTTGCTTCTTGAAAGGTTCCCCAGTGGCCGTGATACATCCTGCTTTCAGATTGCTCTCTAATGAGAGTTACTTGATGCTGAACTATCAACATTCCTGTGGGATGAAACCAGGGGTCGCTTATCTGGTGACGATTTCTTATATTGTCACTTGTACACAAGTACTGTTTCCACCTACCCATACCGTTAGAGAGGCAGAGCTTTAGTTTTCAATAAATCTTTCAAACGTGCACTTTGATTCTTTGAGGAAACTGAAAGCCTTACTGTTTCAGAAGAATCTGGCCCTAACATCTGCAAAGTAAACATTTGATCTTCAAGTTGCAAGGTCCTCTTCAGAGATACAGTCACTACTCCGCATTGACTTCCCACTATATTTTGGAGCATCGCATTTTTAAAATGTCTGATACTGCAGGAATAGCACACTTTTTTAAAGGTATAGGCTCTGGGTTGGTTAGAACCCTCTAGACAGTTTTTGGAGTCATTCCATCCTTCATACACTCCGTGCTCGGAAGTGGTTTTGGAGGTCTTCCGTTGGTCCTGCTCCTGATTGCTGTGACAGTGATTTAAATTTTTCATGTTCCAATTCAATGATAAATGGAGCAAGCACTACCACATGTGCTGCTGTGCCATGAATGCAAGGTACATTGCTTTGGCGTACCTTTACTTCAGGAACTAAATGAGCATTGGTTCTTATAATTTTGGCCTATTTGGCTTAACTGCGTGCAGCCCATATTCCACTGTCTACTGTGCACTTTCAAGTGTGCTCTAGACTTGTCCCTAGGAATGCAATTGGTTGAGGCCTCGGACATAAATGTACTGGTGAAACCCTTAAAGTCCCATTTGTGTCACTGTCCACTGCATATTCCATTGCTTCTGACTGCATTTTACAAGCCTTCCTGGGATGCTTTGGCTCCTGGTGAGTTGGATCTTGGCTCTGGTTCAGCAGACCTTCTACAGGCTGTGGTCACTTTCTCAACAGCTGCTGTGGTGGCTTCATAGGAACACATTTGCTCCATAAATCTGCTTCAAGATTTGCATCTGGGATCATCGTCTGCAGTTGTTGGGAACAGAAATATTTTGTCTATCACTCGGACCACATAAACATTTGGCTATTCCGTTTGGTGGGAACTTTTAATTTGACCCATTTTTAACATCTTAAAATTGTTTTTAAAGTTGTGTTTTATTATCTTTGACATTTTTTAATGATGGCTTTCTATGTGCTTCGGCTTCCAAAAATTGTATGATTGCCTTTTTTATTGATTTGTAGATAGATTTTAAAATCTTTTTTATATGAATATGCTGTAGCATTAATTGACATACCTTTCTTACTATTGGATAGCTTGTTAGTCGACTCATGTTTGAGGAGTGGGTGCCACATGGCTCAGGTAGGCCCGGGAAGAAACGCTGCCATTTTAACATGCATACTTTTCCTAACTTTCCTTCTCTTTCACAGGATGACGTTTGACACACATTTGCATGTGTGACAGTGCAGGATTAGCTCACTGAAACAACATTACTTACAAATTCCACTGCGTAAGAACACTATGATGATACCTTGAGCATCTCGTACAAGGTCTGAACATACATTGTGCAAATGCGGTTCTTCGTTATTCGTTATTCGTCCATGAGGCGTGCAGCTATCAATAGATCATAAACAATGGCAGCCTGACTAAGGCCTTGGTTCGGGAACAAGGATGCTTTTTGTTATAAGTAAACAAGCATTTCTGAGTTGGGACAAAGGAGCACTTGCTGACATTGCGAGGTAACTGCACGCTGAAACCTCAGCCCAGCTGCTTGCTGATCCCTCTGCGAGAAGGGATGCCCAACCTGTGACCAAGACGGGGACCAATATTCTTTCTGTTCATTTAATGGGGGTTAGATCATCCAATGGGGGATTCTTGGCAGAACACATACATACACCCTAGACATCTATGTTAGGGAACACATAGTAGGAGTACGATATAAACTGTTATATATGCCTGTATATATACATTGTTTTAGCAAGATTGTGGAACTATTCATATTGTTCACAGTCCTTATACTCACAATGGTTCAATAAATATTGAAAAAGCCCCTGTGTGTACTCCTTGCATATTTCTCTGAGAGAGAGCATGAATGACTCAGCGAAAAGGTTCTAGATTTGTTACCACGATTCCTGGGAGAGTCAGGGTTGTCATGTTCTTTGTTTGCCAAAATCATTTGCTACCTATCTAGGTTAAGAGGTGCTTATGGTGGCACTGGGACCTAGCTAGTCTATAGGACAACATACCCTGCGGTGTGCTCAGAATCAGTCTGGCACCATCCCAACGTTTATGTTGCCCAACAAATGAGCAGTTCCTACTGGAAAGTGGAAACTACACAACAAGTCTTCTGCATCCAACACTGCACCCAGCACTGACTTCAGCTCCAATAAGGCTGACACCGCTAACATCTGGGACCTTCCTCACTCATCCAAGAAAGCAACTATTGCTTCCCCAATTAACATGGACCTTTTTCCGGCACTGATGGTGTCTTCATAGCATTGTTTGTAGATACTGTCTGCCAAAGAGCCATATGTGTTTCCCCCACATGACTACTGAGTAAGTTAAGAAAAATGTGGCCCAGATTTACTAAGGGCTTGCATTGCCTTTGTGTTACACAAGGCAACGCAAGCCCTTAAGTCAGATTCACCAAGCCACGCAAAGCCACCTTGTGTAGCTTTGCGTGGCTTAGTAAATGTAGAGTAACGCAAGGCAGTGCAAGTCGTTCCCATGTGTTACTCTGCGTTGGCAAGGCATTGCATGGGCAGAGGTAGTTCGGAGACCAGCTGAGTTCGTTGTCGTATCGAGCTCGGGATGAAGTTTTTGCAAATATTGTGAAAATTTGTGTTTGGGGCTGAGTTTGGAGTATGGAGCGAGTGCATAGATTTAAAGTGTACATGGTGTTGTTACGTGGGGAGATTGGAAAGTATAGAGGAGGGAGTAGTTATATTTGGGGAGTCTGAAATGGGAGTGCAAGTAGGAGAAGGCAGAGTGGAGGTATTGAACACGGATGATGTCGGTTTTAAGTGAAGTGGAAAAAGACTTTTGCAGGCACATTTAAATATTTGCGTTTGTTTCTTTGCCTGGTTACACGGGAATCAGTTGCAAGGCACATAGGAGAAACACTGTGGGTTCATTTTGAAAAATTAAAGGGGTGTCGATTTAGAATAAAAGAGCACTGGCAGGGGAAGGGTCCTGTTTCTTAATGCATGGTTTAGAGGTTTGATATAATGAAATGAGCGAAGTACAGATTATGTCACATGCCAAATATTAAAAAGTAGTAATGGTGATTTTTAAATTTGCAGTTACCCCTAAAGAAGGGCTATTGAGCCCGAAATGCATTGGGTTGAAATAGAAAATACTGCCTGGGATGAATAATGCATTTTCACATGTGCTTTAGAAAAAGGCCTGGACGGGCATATCTAGAGCATTAGAAGCATTGGAAAAGCATGTAACCTTATATGTGGATGGAGAAAGAAAGTAACCATTTTTGGATGAAACTGTTATTAAATGGTTAAAAACGAATGATATAATGGAATTGGAGTATTTTTGTATACTTATGGACATCGCTGTGCGACTGGGATTGGGGCGTAACGACGCTCCATATCTCATGGGTTTACATAAGCGTACCATCGGGGCAAGGCATGCGCCCAGTCAGCATGCGTGTATGAAACATTTACGAGGACAAAAACTGGGATCAAACCAGGATAAAAAAGGAGTGCATTCCATCACTTATTTTGGACATTTAATGGATAATTGCCCCCTTCGATTGTTTGCACCCAGGAAAACTGAGGATTAAATTGATAATTAAATGTAACGCCACATGTAAGGTGGAACATCATGTTCATAAGAGCGAGTTGATGTGGTTCAACGAGAATCACCATAGTGTGTTAAAGATCATGCGTTTTTATTTTGAACATCTTCTATTAGCACGTGATTAATGATTTGTAAAACAACATCCTCATTAATGGAATTTTGTAAACAGGAATGTGTAAATAATTAGTTGGTTATATGCAGCAGCACGTTAACGGTAGGAAAGCAGGGGTTATGGGACTTGTATTTTTAGTAGTAAGAGTAATTTTGGGGCAGGGTTGGTAGCGTCATGCAGATAATTAGTATGCACATAGGAGGGAGTGGTTAGGTTCTTGGTTTATAATGGGGGTTGTCACGTGGGAGAAGGTAGTTGAACACTTTCACGGAGGTAGTTCGGGGACCAGCTGAGTTCGTTGTCGTATCCAGCTCGGGATAAAGATTATGCAGGTATTGTGAAAATTTGTGTTTGGGGCTGAGTTTGGAGTATGGAGCGAGTGCATAGATTTAAAGTGTACATAGTGTGGTTACGTGGGGAGATTGGAAAGTATAGAGGAGGGAGTAGTTATATTTGGGGAGTCTGAAATGGGAGTGCAAGTAGGAGAAGGCAGAGTGGAGGTATTGAACACGGATGATGTCGGTTTTAAGTGAAGTGGAAAAAGACTTTTGCATGCACATTTAAATATTTGCGTTTGTTTCTTGGCGTGGTTACACGGGAATCAGTTGCAAGGCACATAGGGGAAACACTTTAGGTTCATTTTGAAAAATTAAAGGGGTGTCGATTTAGAATAAAGAGCACTGGCAGGGGAAGGGTCCTGTTTCTTAATGCATGGTTTAGAGGTTTGATATAATGAAATGAGAGAAGTACAGATTATGTCACATGCCAAATATTAAAAAGTAGTAATGGTGATTTTTAAATTTGCAGTTACCCCTGAAGAAGGGCTATTGAGCCCGAAATGCATTGGGTTGAAGTGGAAAATACTGCCTAGGATGAATAATGCATTTTCACACGTGCTTTAGAAAAAGGCCTGGATGGGCATATCTAGAGCATTAGAAGCATTGGAAAAGCATGTAACCTTATATGTGGATGGAGAAAGAAAGTAAATTTTTTGGGATGAAACTGTTATTAAATGGTTAAAAACGGATGATATCATGGAACTGGAGTATTTTTGTATACTTATGGACATCGCTGTGCGACTGGGATTGGGGCGTAATGACGCTCCATATCTCATGGAGTGTGGGCGTTCTCATGCATCTACCCATGGATTCTGGTGCATTCCCAGATTTACTAAGAATAGTATGCCTGGTAATGTGTCAAAATGGTATGCCTTCCCAAAAGAGGCATATCGAGGAGAAATAAGTTAATTTCTTCTCATTATTTCCTCTTTCTGTGTGTACTGCATTCTGTAGCACACACAGAAAGAGGAAAATTCCTCTGAGGATTGTTTTTGTGCAGGAATGTGTACCTTCCTGCACAAAGCAATCCTTCCTGTAATGCAGACACCCTTGCACCAAGGCGCAAGGGGGCCTGCGTTGGTGCTAGGCTGCACATTGCACATAGAGAGAGCTAGAATGCCCATATCTTAGTAAATATGGCACATTCCGGTTCTCTCCATTTGATGCAGCGTGGTGAAACAAGTAGTCTTGCTATGTTGCACTGTGCTTGTGTATCTCTGTCTTGCAACAAGGTGCTCCATTTTGGCTCAAGAACAAAACTTATAAATGAAACTGTATCCTTGCTCCAAACAGCACAAGCCTGCTAAACCCCTTAGGGGCATATTATCAAGAACGGCGTTAAAATTATCGCTGCTTTAGCGGCAGAAAACTGCCGCTAAAGCGGCGATAATGGGCTTGATAATATTCCTTGAGAATTCAATAGAAGCCCATGTTCTGGTGTAAACATGGGCTTCTATTGGAATTCTCAAGGACATATTATCAAGCCCATTATCGCCGCTTTAGCTGCAGTTTTCTGCCGCTAAAGCGGCGATAATTTTAACGCCGTTCTTGATAATATGCCCCCTAGTTAGTTAAAAAGCTACTGCAAGCAACTACAGAGTACAGACATTAATGCCACAAGACTGAAGCCTTTCACTTAACATGAATAAAAACAATTCTTGTACATTATATTAACAGTTAGTGATCCTTGTGCTACTTGAAGTAGCCACACCACCCTAGGGGACTAAGCCTTAACTTTTCTACCTCACTATCCCATAAATGTCAAAGCCTGCAAAAGAGGTTCAATTGTTGGAGCTCATAGTAGTATCTGTCTTCTCTGGGTTCAGGAACAACAGCAATAGTTGTGAGAAGGATTTTCTAGTACCACTTGAATTGCACAGGCTCAAGAGTGCTGGCTTGAACCAGTCCATGCTACTGCAAGTAGTGTCATCTCTATAAAATGGCCTAGTTGATGTGCTGTCCTCAGATCACATCATATTTGGAGGAGTATATTAGAAGCGGTGAGAGTGGGGCAGTCAGGACAATCTGTTTATTGAGCACTATATAGGCTTCTACTGCTGTTTCTGCATATGCATTGTGGGAGCAACATTACAAACCTGTTTTCCATTTCTTTTTTATGTTTAAATATCTATGAGCCTCATTAGGCCTCGTCTGAGACAGCACCAGTGCTGTCCCTTGCCAGACAATTTGTTAACTTAAAAGGGGCTTGGAGCCCACACACTGCTCGCCATTGGTTGGCTTCATCATCACCCTTATTTGCTGGCTTCTGTTTGGTCAGAGTGTGCTGGCTTCACTTCCTTTTTGTGTTTTTGTCCCTCCGCTAGAGCATGGCCCAAGAAATGCTTCTTTGGCTAGTGATTGTCTGCTGGCATTTTCAGCCCGGGGTCCTTTTTTCGGTCTTGCATTAGCCAAGACCTTTTGATTTCACTAAAACAATATGTGTAATACACCTTCAGCTAGCTCTCTTGATCCATTGGCCTGTTTTTATCTCATTTACATTTTACTTCCAACCACTACAGTATACAACATGGGGCAATTAGTCAGCCTACTTCAGTCACTGTTTAAGTTCACTTTGAGTGATTGTATTTTGCTCTTTCACAAGAAATGCATCTGCACACAAGGTACTTCCCTTCAGTGCTAGTGTTTTTGTTGTTTAATTATTATTACTTTAGTGTTGCATTTGTGTTTAGAGCCTGATGTGATAGTAGGATGCTTTCTACCTGCTCTTTCTTTTGCTTTGATGTGAGCATAGGGCATATTCCAGCTTTATAAGTTCCTGTCTACTGCTAATGCTGCTGTAAATGCTTTTGGAGTGGCCTTTGGTCATCTGACTGCTGCTATTTCACAATCAATATACAAAAAAGGTATGGATGGAAGGCTTGAATGAATTAATCCCAGCCACTGGCAATCACTTTGGGCCACATCCCAATCCATTGTTATTTTGCAGACCGTGCCACCTCAGTTTGAAACCGGTCCTAGGTTGCTTGTGTTCCGGATCAGGGAGGACCTGGCTTGGCTGTTCGGGCTGGACTATTCCTATTGAAGCAGGGTCAAGACTGATTTGCATATAGCTGGGTCCGAAGTGAGGTGGCATGGATGCAAGATAACGATGAATTGGGATGCGGCCCGAGTGATTACCAGTGGCTGAGATTAATTCAAGCATTTCATCCTTCGATTGTTTTGTATACTTATTTCTGCTATTTCACAGCATACCAGATTGTGTCCATTTGAAGATGTTCTTTATAAAGCATCCTCTTTTTAACATGTATACAATGCAATGAAGTGCATGTATAACTTCACTCCTGTATGTGTGCTGGTATGTATTTTAATTGAGGAGTACTTTTATACTTGTAAACCAATTTAATCTGTATGTCCTGCTTGTATGGCTTTCTAGTTGGCTTCCAGTGCTCTTGTAATGTGTGCTTATAAAGCCATTTAACTATTAGATTACTAAATGAAGCTGTGTCATTACGTCCAATTATCTATCTATCTATCTATCTATCTATCTATCTAACTGCCAATTGACTGGTCTATCTACCTATCAGTCTTATCTGTCTATCTACCAGTTTATATAGCTAGCTGTCTATCTAACTAACTGTCTATCTGTCTAGTTAACTGTCTGTCTGTCTAGCTACCTGTTTATCTGTCTGTCTGTCTGTCTGTCTATCTAACTGCCTATTGACTGGTCTATCTACCTATCGGTCTTATCTGTCTATCTACCAGTTTATACAGCTGTCTATCTAACTAGCTGTCTAGTTAACTGTCTGTCTGTCTAGCTAGCTGTTTGTCTAGCTATCTATCTATCTATCTATCTATCTATCTATCTACAATCTGTCTATGCAACTTTCTCTATGTATGCAGCCCTCTCTATCTAGCTACCTATATATGCAGCCACCTATTTATCAATCAATGTAACGTTATCTATCCATCTATGCCATGCTTGCTATCTATACAACACTATCTATGCAACACTATCTATCTAGCTGTGCAATACTATTTATCTAGCTAATCAACTCTATCTAGCTATACAGCCCTCTCTATTTATCTCTGCTAGCATCTCTATCTGTGCAAGCCTCTCTATCTATCTGTCTTTGCAAGCTTCCCTATCTATTTGTAATAAAGATTTACAAACACATTACAAAAAAGCATTAGCAAAGGCAATAGGCTGCAACCAATGCCAGACTGTCTGGCTTTTTTTAGGTCTAGTGTTAGCCAAGACCTTTAGATTTTACTAAAATTATGTGGACAGCATAGTTAGTTATAGGGGTTTTCAGCTGAAATTCATCCATTACCCTGTTGTGTCATTCACGTTTTTCTTCAACCCACTCCAGCACATATTTTGAGGTAATGGGTCAACCCACTTTAGCTACTGGCTAGCTCACTGTGAGTTACAGCCTTCTGCCCTTTTACAAGGTGCTGCGGCAACAAATAATGGACAGAATGCTGAATGAATCAAACATTCACCCACAGTGAAGAGATCTACGTTAAATCCATCGCTCTTTTGCTCACTAGACCACCCCAGTTTGGACCCAGCCATTTGCAAGTAAGCCTTGACTCTGCTACTCATGGGAACAGTCCAGCCCGAACTGCCAAGTCGGGTCTTCCCTGGACCAGAAACAAGCATCCTGGGACCGATTTCGGAGTAACACCCCTCATGAGCCAGGCTAGCTTGAATACAGAGGCACAGTAAGCAAAGGACCCATGTCTGGGCATACCCGACCCACTTAGGGCGAAAAGTGCCGTGGCAACAAATGGTGGATGGAATGCTGAATGAATCAAACATTTACCCCAGTCAAGAGATATGGGTTAAACACATTGTTCTTTTGCTCACTACGCCACCCCAGTTTGGACCCAGTCATATGCAAATCAGTCTTGATCTTGCTCCTCAAGGGAACAGTCCAGCCTGAACTACCAAGCTGGCTCCTCCCTGGACTGAAAGCAACCATCCTGGGACCCGTCTTGGAGTAACACTCCTCATCAGCCAGGCTAGCTTGAAACCAGTGGCACGGCGAGCAAGGGACCCACGTATGGGCGTTCCCATCCCACTTAGGGCAAAAAGTGCTGCAACAACAAATGACGGACGGAATGATAAATGAACCAAACATTCACCCCCATTCAAGAGATCTTGGTTAAATCCATCATTCTTTTGCTCACTACGCCATCCCAGTTTGAACCCAGTCATATGCAAATCAGTCTTGACCATACTCCGTCCATCATCTTGTTGTGTTTTCCCTTTCACAAGGAGCCCATCCACACATAAAGTAGTTCCCTTCAGTGCCAGGGACTACAATGGTAATGTGGGCTTTATTGAGACCAAAAATTTCTTTTTTGAGCTAGCCAATGCTTTTTTTCTTTTGTAGATTGATGAGAGCCCAGCAGCTTCCCAACAACAAAGTTTTGCAAAAACCATAAGAGAACATAATATGAATTGCCACAGGCAAAAGGCGCCCTGCCAATGCCAGACCAATTAGCATTGCCAATGATCTTGTTTCTTTTATTTGCAGCACCCAATAAGAATGCATGTTCTTGCAGGCCGTTTCCCTCCTGTTGTTCTATCCCCTCGACATGTTGTTGCTTGCCCCTCCAAACCTCCTCCCACAGTCCCATGTTGCTTGCCCCTCCTGCTGTTTGTTGGTGTTGCCTGCTCCATCTTTTCCTGCTCCCGCTGTTCTTTGGTGTTGCTTGCTCCCCCCCCCTCCTCCCACTGTCCATCATGTTCCTTGCCCCTTCCTGCCCTCCTCACACTGCCCCCATGTCCCCTACCACACGTTTTTCCCTCTCCAATCTCTCCCCCTCTCTCAGCTCATCCCCAGTTGTCCCATGGCTCTCAAAAAGCCATCTCCTTTCATCATCACATTCTACTCCCTCTCCTTCTCGTTGTGTTATGGTATCTACAGGGCCGGACTGTCCGTAGTGGACATCGGGCATTTCCGTGGTTGGCCGTCAGGGTGGGGGGCGGTTTTGGCCCCCTGGGGGGCCATTTTTGTTACCGGGGGCCGGTTTTGCAGCACAGCTGCAATGTCTGCCCCCTGTAACAAAAGCAGCTGCAGTGTTTTCTAAGCGCACCCCTCCCTCCACAGCCTTCCCGACTCAATTGCCAGGGCCGGTTTGCATGTCTAGTCTGGCCCTGGGTATCTATATAGCGCTTACTGCCCCTAATGATAAATACTATGGGGCAGATTTACAAGAAGGTGCCGCAGCGTGGCACCGCAAGCCCTTTGGCTGCGCCATGCTGCGGCACTTTCAGAGCACAGGAATGCAACATATTTACAAGGATATGTCGCATTCCTGTGCTCTCCCCTGCGCTGGCACACAAACAGCTGCCATGCGCTGGTGCAGGCACCCTTGCACCATGGTGCAAGGATGCCTGCGTCATGGGGAGATTGTTTTTGTGCAGGAAGGGGCACCTTCCTGCACAAAAACAATCACTACAGGCATTTTCCTCTTTCAATGCGTGCTTTAGAATGCAGCACGCATTGACAGAGGAAAAAACGAGGAGAAATGAAAACATTTCTCCTCGTTGCGCCTCGCTACACCAGCCCTAGGGTGGCGTAGCATACTGACGCATTTCCAGGTTTACGATTCCTCGTAAATCTGGAAATGTGTCAGGTTCCGTGTTGCGTGGGAACACCCACAACAACACCCATGGAACGCCCCTTTCACGCAAAGTGCTGCGTGTAAAGGGGCCGTATTTACAAGGACAGGAAAAGTCACGCAGGGTGGCTTTTCCTGTCCTTGTAAATATGGAGCAGTGTAATGCGCTGCCGGTGCGTCACAAAAAGTGACATACTAGCAGCGCAAGGGGCTTGTAAATCTGCCCCTATGTATCTCTCCCACCTCCTTCCACATTGTAAGATCATTAACCTCAGTGTAAGAGCAAAGTAAAGAAAAAAAAGTGCAATGACTCGGTCAGCGCTAGCTGCATTTCCTTACTTTTAGCCATGCTCCACAGCAGTGCTGCTTGATGTACAACATGGCTAAACAAAACATTAACAAACCTAAAAGCTCGCTTGTAGGTGAGGCCTAATAGCCTTGCCAATGCTTGGTCTGATTACTACACAGCTCTTGCATTTCACATTGCAGATTACTGAGGTATGCCCCCCGCCACTCTCCTGGACCTTAAATTCAGAAAGCTCCTGAAAACCTTTCTCTTTCATTAATCTTTTCACAGTCTACTCTCCTTGTAGCTCACTGGACGTCTTAGCGCTGGGATGCCCCTGTGTAACCACGCGCTTTATAAATGTTCCTTCATTCATTCATTCACACCCCTTCCCCACACACATCCTAGGACTAAACAGCCTCTCTCCCTGATCTAGCTCAGTTTCTCACTTTGCTGCATGAGTTCTCTGCAGATAAACTCCACTGGGGAGAGAAGGTTGCGGTTGGTAGCCATTATAAGGTTTTAGGGCATTGACATATTGTGACCTGAAATTTGGAGGCGTGAATGGAGAATGCATTTGAGTAGACAAGGGAAGAAATTACGTTTTAGCAGATAAAAGATAAATTCTCTGGTATGCAAGTGAATTCCCAGGCAGCAATGGTGAAGTGAGGGTATATGGGAGACGATGAAGGAGGAAGTGAGGAAGGCGAGGGAGAGGAGCAGACAAGAGGAGGTAAAAAGCTTGGAGAAGGGAAGAATAAAGACAGGAAGTTCGAGACATGAATCACCAGGAGGGCGATATGGTGGGCAAAATGTATGGTACGTTGTAGTGTTGCTAGCCTGTGTGAGTCCTGGGATTTCATTTGACAGCCAAGTGGTTTCTGGGAGTGTAGTGTTTATTTAATTACACCAACGTGACAAAAGCACATCACTACATTAATTTGCAGCAGGATAAGATAATGTGGATTATTGGCATGCCCGTGGTGCACGGCATACTGGGGATAAAAGGGAATACTACCACAGCAACAAATGCTAAACAATCGTTGGGTATCATGGCAGTATCTATTAACTGATAGGTAAATCTATTGTGTCAACTGAGGTGAAAGCATGTAAGAGTAGCAAGAACAGTAAAATGAAGATAAGGACTTAACCACAGGCTTCTTGAGAAAACAACTCCTCAACAGCCGGGACACCAAAGGCCCAACAGCCTCACAGGCAGAACCCCGAAAAGCCCTCACAGCTGCCCACTGAATCCTTAAAGAGGAAACCGCCAAGCCTAACTCAAAACTATCCTTCAGAAAGTTCAAGACATGCACAGGATCCACAGTCAAGGCAGACCAGCCCCTATACGCACACCACCCCCGAAAGGACACCCAATGCCGGGCATAAGATTTAAGGGCAGTGTTGTGTACTTCATAGGGTGTCCTTAAACAGGCTTTCTAGAATCATGACCATATATAGGCACAATCCAACCTGCCCTTGTATAGGCATAGAATCCCAGACCTTATTTAGGCATAAGCTATGCATACCAAATACAGGCATGGCTTCCGACGTCCGTCCACCCTAGCGTCTCAACGAGACCATGAAAAAACAGACCCTCTGGCTGCGGGAGTTTCCCTTGCCCAGGACTATTGATTTCTTCAAGGTCTCATACATTATGCATGAACCTCTTATTCCCTAAGGGATTCATTCATGACGTCTTTACGCTACCCAACTCACGTCAATGCTAACATTTTCAGGTATAAATATACCTTCCCAAACCCCTGTAAATCAGAGGAGACCTCGACTTCAGAGGAGCCCGATTCCCGGCCAGACGCACTGAGAAGACACTGCCCTTCCTGCACGCAGAGAGTCCAGCTTCCAGTGATCTAACTTCCCTTGCGGGGTGTTGGAGTTCGAGTCCGGATAGAGATTCCTACCTCTCTCATTCTTAAGGTATGGAGCAGACAAGAACCTAGAGGGACTCTTGGCATAATAGACTCTTGGCATGCTAGGCGTAACTTCCTCTTAGTATACTCTAGTCAGGAATACAGCACCTACTTCTACTTCTCCCTACACCTAGGACAGGTTAGGCACACTGGGTAGAACTAGGATAGAACCGCATCGTATGAGTACTCGCATTTTTAGGTTGTGTCATTTTATGTAAATGCATACATGCTGAAAAGATAATGCTGACGCAGTATTATTTATTTTTACTGCTCACCTTGTACATTATTTATCTCGCATACTGTCTTGTGATCGTAACAGCACATATAACTTACAACAGAAACAAGACTGTTCAATAAATCCTTTATTGAAACGCCCGTCTGGTTATTTCTGTGTAACTCTGAGAATAACTGAAACATGTACAACTGAGCTGAGTGAAATGGTTATCTATTGTTTCTACGACTCTGGGACACATCCTGATTCTGTAAGGGAAACACAGTGGTCATGTTTTGCGGCAGCCAGAAACTAATCCCTTCTTGTCGTCAAGAAGTTTCTAGTGGCCTCTGAGCTAGCTGGCACAAGTAATTAAGTTTAATATACTCGATAGGGACATACCGACCTTAGTCCTATGTCAAACCTATAGGATATATTATTCCAATGCGCAGAGCCTATAAGGGAAATAGGAGCTACACTACATGGCGCCCAAAATTTGGTAAGGCAGTAATTCAACGTTAGATACTGAGTAACTCAGCTGTGCATTTTTTATTTTTCTCTCAGAGACCCCTACCCCATATACTCCAAAAGACGTCTGGAGTGGGCAGGTTAGTATCCGCCACGGCTACATAGGGTAATACCCTATATATTAGCTGTTTGGTTTGCTCAACGTTGAAGGATACAGTGTTCCACAATATTGTGCACCTTATCTTTGTTTCCTTGAAATTTGTTTTACATATTTTCAAGCAGAAAAATGTCAGGCACTGACAATGACGCCGGAACCGGTGTAGCTGCGGCTGATCCAGCCCAACCAGCGTTATTTAACAACACAGGTTTAAATGAAGCCGAAGAGGGTGTCATAGACATTCCTCCTAACTCAAGAAGAGCCATTACTCTAAAACTTATAAAACATGGCCTATCTCCGAGAGGAGGTAGAGCAGTTTTCGTGATTGAGGCACATGAATCCTTTCAGACAGAGGTATTCTATTCATGGGTAATTCTTCCTGAATCCAATCCAGTAACACACTTGTTTCACTTCTACAAAGAAGATGAACCACCAGAGGAATATATTCCTTTCGAGGATATTGAGATTCCATTAACATACCAGGAGCATTAGCTCTGGTTTAAAGGCGCCCTAAAACACAATAAAAATATAACCAGGCTCGGTCCACTAGGTAGACCAGGAGCAACATGGCCGATTCTAGCCAGCTACACACCTCATCCAGACATCGAAATAATGTCAGACGAGGAAATACTTAATCAACTCACAGAGTTAATAAAAATCTACAGACAATTGGTTCAATATGTCATGTGGACTTTCACAGTCCAACCACCATTAACAATTACAAATCATACTCCTCCACAGGGGAGTACACTAAAAATTACACCACAGACTCTATACGCAGTTATGGGTAAAATGCCCACTAAGCGGGAGCAAATTCCATTTTGGATAGCTCAAAAAATTACTCAAATTGAAGCAGTATTTCCAAATACTAGCCCACATGAGAAACACAGAATCCTAACTATCAGCTTACCAATGGGGATCACACCACAACTGGAAGGCTGCACCACTTGGGGCTCAGTCTTTGCTGCCATCTACACTAAAACACACGGCATTCCGTCAATTGCGGTAATACCAGAAGTCCTGAAACAAATTCAAAACGAATATGGAGCAGAGCCTGCTTTAGATTTAGGTATGAAATTACTGAAAAATTTTGAACAGGTCTCAACAATAATATTATCAAATATTAAAGGGGAGGCAGCAGCAGTGGCGATCCGACAAAAACTAAGGGAATTTGATGTTACAGAACATCAGACAGAGCTACCCAGAATTATAGAGCAATCTTATGCAGAATTAGGCAGAGATAGTTTGGGTGGGAGACCAGCTAAACCAAAACTATCGGAAAGTCCTGAAAAGGACTCAATTAAACAAAATCCTACATCTTCTAAAAAGAAGTGGGAATCTAAAAACAAAATTCAAACGAGAAAGGTTCTCAATCCCGAAGTAGGTCTCCTCAAAAGGAGCCCTCTGAAAGGAGGTACAACCTCAGGAATAGGGATAATTTGAGAAAACCTGATAGGTATCAAGACACTGATACACGTTCCTCTCGTCCCTTTCAGGTCTCATCACAGACTTCGGAAAGAAGAGGACGAACAGAACATAGAGAAGAACGCGTGAAATCGAAAGACGACAAGCACGCAACAAAAATTAAAGCTAAACCTCAATTCTCCAAAAAGAAAGTAGCAGTCTGAAGATAAGACATGCCGAGAATAATGAGATCGCAACTCAAGAACGGAGAATGGGCTCAGACAATGCTGGACAGTGCAGCAGAAGTCACAATAGCTCGCCAGAACCTGATGGAACTTCTGGAGATAGTGGACTTGAATGAGTACATTACAGTAGAGACTGTAGATACCAGGGGTAGTACTCCACAAAGGTTATATGAATTAACACTCCGGATGGAAGGAGACAAACCTAGACAGGTTAAAGCACTTTTTTGGGAAAGACTATCAAAGGGTTATGACATACTTCTAGCAGAAAAGGACTGGCCACCACAATTTGTCAGGGAGTGCCCACACGGCGAGGACATGATTATGCCTGCCTTCTCCAGTCACATTCCAATACACTTAAAATATACATATGCCAGAAAATGGGCAGTGGCCCAGGCTCCAGCATTATATAAAAATCATGTAGGATGGGATGAGGACTCCCTCACCATAAAATACATCTGAAACATGAACCTACTGCACAGAGGCAGTATCCAATTAAGCAAGAAGCTAAAAAACAGGTCAGGGAGATTTTAAATCAACTTGAATACCAAGGGGTGATTGAAACTAGCACCTCATCTATGAACAATCCTTTGTTTCCTGTCTCCAAACCAGACAATACATATCGTCTAGTTCTGGACTACAGACATTTAAACACTTGTTCTAAAACTTTTGCAGTACAAAATGCACATAGCACAGCATTAATGAATAACATTGTGCGTAAAAAATACAAAACAACATTAGATATCTCAAACGGATTCTTTTGTCAAAATATAGCACCTGAAAGTAGGTACTTAACGGCATTCTCCATAATGGGGACCCAGTGTCACTTTTGTCGACTCCCACAAGGGTTCAAGAACAGCCCGGGGTTATTCTCAGCAAGAGTAACGGAGTTACTACAAATTTATGACAACGAGGCATTGTCCTATGTCGATGATATTTATCTGACAGACGATGACTTGGAAAAACACTTGAACAGGGTGAGCACCATTATATTGGGATTCGCCTCTGAGGGCTACAAGTTTGCGCTGATCCAACCTCCAAAGACGCTAAAAAATTTACAATCAATCCTGGGATTCCTAAATTTTGGTAGAACATACATTTTAAACTATGCAGAAAGGATTAAACCTCTCTACGCATTAATAAAACCTGATTTTTCAATCAAAAACTGGACAAATGAACACACGGACATTTTGCGTTCACTCCAAGCTAACATGTTAGCGACAAATCACTTACAAACACGCGTAAGTCAAAGAAATTTGGTGATTCGAATAATTTCGGGTCAATGTGGATTCACTTACTTAACCTTTAACGAGGGTGAGAAAGTACCAATTGCATACAAATCACATTTGTATACACAAGCGGAAATGCGCTTCAGTTCAACTGAAAAAATTCTGACAGCAGTTCAAACAGCTGTAGCAAAGGAAAGAGCCTTAGCCCAAGGGAAACGCATAATTGTCGTAGCCCCAGTACCGGCTTTAGAAGCGGTCACAAAAGCGAGCATTCCGAATGCTAAAGCTTTACATCCGAGATGGATACAGTGGGTTCATTCTCTTGCTGCAACTGATGTTGAATATGTATTTGATCCAGACTTAAAAACACAGGCATTTCTCCAATATGAACAAGAATGTCCTCTGCCCACTGAGATTCTGCCTCTCGATCAGTATGAATTTGTAATTTACACTGACGGATCCGCACAGCCCGCAACAGGGAGTAAGCAAGCTTACAGTGCAGCGTGTGCTATCGTTAAAGGTTGCATACGAAATGGCATCTTCAGACCTATGGTCACAAAAACTCAGTCACTAGGTGATTGTACAGCTCAGCGAGCTGAACTACAGGCATTCAAACTGGCACTTGAAAGTACGGATCGAGAATTCCTCACACTGATAGTGTGCGATTCCTATTACTGTGTTCAGTCGTATAATGATTATATACGAACCTGGCTTGAAAATGGTTTTAAAGATGCGAAAGGTGGCACAATTAAGCACAAATTGCTTTGGGAACAAGTAGTTCTGTTGAAAAACGAACTACCGAAGGCTCACGTGATTCACACACTGAGTCATCACGTGATGGCGTTCACGTTGCAGGGAATTCATTGGCTGACGAAGCCGCGAAGGGGGCTGTGCAAACGGCTTCCGTAGCTGCGATCACTCGTTCAAAAACAAAAATAGACGGTGAGATAATGTTAGCTGTCAATGCTTCAAGCAAAGGCAGCAGTGCAGCGTTACCAAAAAGTTTCCACTCAAGTACTCTTATGTAATTGATGCGAATAACGTTCCTTTTGCTTGAATCCCTGGAGTGGGGGATAGGGTAATTCCAAACATGGAACGAAGAGCAGCCTTGATTTATGAAACACATTTGGGGGAGGGTCTGTCACATCAAGGGATCTCAAAAACAATTTTGACATTAAAAGAGATGTACTGGTGGCCTGGAATGAATACACACATTCACGTATTCATTAACAACTGCTTAGACTGTAAATTACAGCGAGAGAGCCACCAGACACCATGCAGCAAATGCAGCAGCCCAGTGCAGACACCACTGTTAGACAGCATTAGGCTATCTCCTCGCCAGCGTCCTACTGGACAAAGGCATTCCCGCAAATACTGAAATCTAGGTTCCTATGGTTATGGCCTCAGCGCTCAGCTGACGCTCGAACTGTTATAAAAGATTTGCGAGTCTTTATCGGCACATACGCAATAGGCACGTTTCATTCTGACCAGGGTCCTGCGTTTAGCTCTAGGGCTTACAAAGAGGCCATGGCCGGTCTGGGCGTTGCATTGCGGTACTCCTCTCCATTCCATCCTGAGGGAAATTCTGTTGTGGAAAGGAAAAACCGGGACATAAAGCAGTCTATAACAGCTAGGGTATTAGGCTCGGGTGATGGGTGGGTCAAACACCTAATTAGCGTCCAGCGCGCTATCAATAACTTGCCAAGAAGTTCTCTAGGGGGTGTCACTCCATATGAGGTCCTATTTGGGACAAGAATGTGGGTTCCAGACTTAGAACACGTAGGCACAGTGGTGGACAAAAAAGAATTTGATATCAAAGATCGTTTGGCTGTTTTACAGGAACTTAACAAGTTAAGAATGAAACAAAGCAACGTATCCTTACAGCCAACCACCACTGGGGAAAATTCGGCGGTCCCAGCAAGGCCTGTCTGGATTCCAAAAGTTGGGGATCTGGTCAGAGAAAAAATCGCGGACAAGAAGGAATTTGGACCTTCTTACAGACAACTGGTACCTGTTCTAGCTGTTCAAGGAACGAGGACAGTACTTTTGCCGCCCCTTGCTGGAAGAAAGGAGAAAAGATTTGTGTCAATCGACCTGATCAAACCACAACATGTGGCCAATACTAAGCAGTAGGCCTCGTGGACTCCGACCTAGTAGCAGACGCACTCCTCTCGCTACTATTCAAGAGGTTCAGACTGAAAGACTGATCACGATCGAGAATTCAGCTGTAACAAATGAAGGACTATGCAACCAGGCTATGGAACTCATCCCTCTTGACAACCAAATAACAGTTCGTCCAAATACACCTGTCTACACTAACGTGACACGTGAAGAACTGGTTCCTGTGATTTCAACGAATCCTGATGCAATTCCAACAATTGACAGAACTGCTTCTGGATATTTCATTGACTTTGATACGTTCTCAGTGGATCCAAGCGAACCTGAAGCGACGCCAGCATCATCAAAATTAAAGCAGCAAGTACAAGACTTTATTCACTTTCTGAAAAAGACTTATCTGGTTTCTCCATGGATTGAACTCTGGATTACATCTGGACTTTTTGTTTTCCTGCTCTGGCTAGCTTTGGTAACAACAGTAAGCATGCTTATAAGTGGCAGATACATCCATGTGAACATTGAAGGAAAGGACATAAACGTGCTTTTGAAACCACATAAATCTTCCCATCGTGAAGCAAGAGCCTTGTCATCAGTGAACATCACAGTTGTTCCTATACAGGATGGTATAGTGTGGGACAAAACAGATTATGAAATCTTCAGTCCAAGTGAACAATTGAACATTCCGCATTTGTTTAAAATTTCACTAAGCGATTTGATAACGTCCAGTACCTTTTCAGATGATTGGGACTTAGAGACTGTACAAGATATAATGTTTGATCTAGAAAAATCTGCTGCATTTTCTAAAAATGAATATTTAGAGGGTACAAATGATTACGAAGAAATGTATTGTTACAACCACTATGGTCATCATTATTTGCACAAAACTGCATATCCGAGAAATATGTTTATGTTTAATCAATGGGAACATTGTCCTACACCACCACATGGTAGTTCGAAAACTTTTGCTAGTAAATTTCCATATTTTTCAGGTTATAATACATCTGACCCAGAAACATTTTACTACAAAAATGTAAACAAAACAGGACTGAAAATTATGTTAACAAATACAAAACAGATTTACTCTGAAGCATTTATTGCCCAACTGTCTACACAGGGTTTCGACTTATGGAAGGACACAATTGAGACAAAAACTGTCTGGGGTAGTAAAGATTGGCAAGTACAGGGTATAGAAGCTTTATTTAGAGCCTGTATCATCCCTGAACAAATAATGTTTTTGAATGACACCGTCCAACAGACATCTTGTCTTGGATTAGCCAAGATCAAAGAGATGAAAACACCTTCTGTGCCAACGCCTGCCAGTGATAATAATACGAAGGCAGTGGTGACAGTTGACAATATACTACAACTTAACAGAACTCATCCAAATTGGAAAAAATGGTTGATCTGGCCCACAGACACAAACAGCTGTCAGGAAAGGTTCTTGAACAAAACTCAGGGCTTTACTATTCATAGGCCAGACCCAAGATATGTCCAAAGACAACATCCGGGGGTAGTAACAACATATAGTGTAGGAAAATTATGCCTCGATTGGCTGCATAAATCTACACTACAGGATGTGAAGCAACACTTAACCTTACTTGCACACGACGCAGATCTTAGGGAATTCTTGCTTGGACCAAGAAAACCGCGTCAAAAACGTTTCATATATGCCGGCATCTATGCTGCTTATAACGAAGCATGGAAAGTGTCACAGATAGAGGCTGCAGAACGAATACGTGAACTTGATCGTATTAATTTGGAGAAAACACTCTCTGTGGTCGACAATGGGTTAACAACTTTGTCCTCCAGAATTTATTCATTGGATGGCATTGTATCCTCTGCTATTGACATTCTAGAACAAGATTTGGCTATGTTACAACAAGGTCAATCTCAATTACGTTCTATAGTGTTATTGACATGGACGCTGCAATCTTTGCGAGCGGGCTATGTGCCTTGGCGTTTCATCAACACGTCGTCTCTGTTTGCAGAATACAATCTAACTGATAAACAGATCGAATTGGCACAAAGAGGAGCGAGGTATAAAGTGCTGAGCATTGAAAAAATTGACAAGTTACCATTCACAGTGGCAGAAAAACCAGCTACAGAATGGCTTATTCATGGCAAAATCACATTGCCTGTGACAACTTTTCAGTTCCAGTATTGTGTCAGACGGATGCAAGCAGGCAAATATGAAAGGTTGGGTAAGGAATACATTAAGACATCTTGGAATTTACCGTACACACATAAATGTTGGAGTGGGGATCGTGAAGTGTTTCTTAGCGGTACTAACTGTGAACATGCACTGACCGGTTCACTCATATGTCAGGACATTATTTTACACGGAGCTTGTAATGGTTCTGTGGCAAACCTGTCTTGCCATCAGCACGGTTCTCCAGCTGCTGTGATTAATCCAGCGTTTGGACAACTTTCGAATGGGAGTTACCTCATGTTGAATGATCAGAGCTGCTGTGGAATGTTGCCCGGCATCCCATATCTAGTAACGGTCAACTCCAGGGTCACTTGCTGTATGCAAGTATTGTTTCCCCCAATAGACACCATCAGGGAGTCGCCTTTGTGGCCTTCACTTAACGTCTCTTTTATAAGATTTGATACTTTAAGCAGAATGAAAGCCATGCTTTTACAGCAAACAGTGCCTTTGACCTCGGCCAAAGAAACCTATGATCTACAAATTGCAAGGACTTCGGCTGAGATACAGACTTTAATACGTACAAACTGCCCTATACATTTCGTAGAAATGTTATCACGTATCTTTAACATGTCAGATACAACAGGAATTGTACATGTATTTAAGAGCATTTGCACCGGTCTCTTAGCACCGTTCCAGGCAATACTTGGAATCATTCCGAACTTTGCACATTCGGTGTTTGGTGGCATACCATTGATTCTAGCACTTGTTGCGGGAATTCTATTCATCTGTCTGCTATTGCGCTATGGCCAGCCACTTCGCAGAAATAACTCCGAGCGAAATGGGAAAAGTTCTCCTTGAAAGAAAGTGCCGTGAGCGAATAGTACATCTATTGGGCATGACTCGTCTACGGGACCTTAATACCACGTGGTTCCTGTCATTCCGACCAATCTGGCATGATTGCATCTTACCTGTTCTTCGATGCCTGCTATGCGGTGAAGAATGCGTGTTGGACGCCTGTCTAACATATCCATCAGCTGCGCCATAGGACGTCGATACTTTGCTGGTCCCGATAACGGTCCATGCTTCGTGTTGTCCCCAGAGGCTCCCAATACTGATGTCAGCATTCATTGAGATCTCACAGTCGCCTCCTGCTGCTGCTGAGGTACGAGAAACAACTCCAGGCACGCAGGTAACAACGGACGCGAACATTGCTGCAGCAGCCTATGCTGAGGGCGATGCTTCCCATCTTTGTGCGGTCAATCTCTTACGCGGGGTGTTCGAACTTACACCAGCGACAGTGGATGATGTTTTGTCTATTGAAATAGATGATCTAATGTTTACACCAGACCCGTGAACTGACTCTGTTTGGCATATTCTGTTCCAGTACGACAGCAACAATTTGGCCTTCATTTTTCAAAGACTTGGAACATTACCAAACTTGAACTTTTGTCCCATTTTTTCTCTCCTTCAAACGAAAATGGGTATTCAATCTGCTTAAAGTAAAACTAGCCTTATAATACAGACTTGGCAGTACTTCCAGGGACACTTAGTCATCTTGTGTGTCTAACTCAGTTCATTTGATTTTCGTGACAGGGAATGATTTTGTTTTGAAACAACCTTGCATTCATTCTCGTCATATGTAAATATTGCTTTTATATTTTGTTCCGATTGCATTTACTTCACTCTTTTTGCAGGGAATGAAAAGCACTGCTTAATAATGTACAGCATCCTTTGCATTATAATGTATCTTTTAAAAGCTTTTTAGGATATATTTTAATATGCGGTACTCCATTTTAATGTTTAGCATTTTTAAATGTTTAGCATTTTAGTATTGTTGTATACACAAAAGAGGAGTGGGTGTTGTGTACTTCATAGGGTGTCCTTAAACAGGCTTTCTAGAATCATGACCCTATATAGGCACAATCCAACCTGCCCTTATATAGGCATAGAATCCCAGACCTTATTTAGGCATAAGCTATGCATACCAAATACAGGCATGGCTTCCGACGTCCGTCCACCCTAGCGTCTCAACGAGACCATGAAAAAACAGACCCTCTGGCTGCGGGAGTTTCCCTTGCCCAGGACTATTGATTTCTTCAAGGTCTCATACATTATGCATGAACCTCTTATTCCCTAAGGGATTCATTCATGACGTCTTTCGCTACCCAACTCACGTCAATGCTAACATTTTCAGGTATAAATATACCTTCCCAAACCCCTGTAAATCAGAGGAGACCTCGACTTCAGAGGAGCCCGATTCCCAGCCAGACGCACTGAGAAGACACTGCCCTTCCTCCACGCAGAGAGTCCAGCTTCCAGTGATCTAACTTCCCTTGCGGGGTTTTGGAGTTCGAGTCCGGATAGAGATTCCTACCTCTCTCATTCTTAAGGTATGGAGCAGACAAGAACCTAGAGGGACTCTTGGCATAATAGACTCTTGGCATGCTAGGCGTAACTTACTCTTAGTATACTCTAGTCAGGAATACAGCACCTACTTCTACTTCTCCCTACACCTAGGACAGGTTAGGCACACTGGGTAGAACTAGGATAGAACCGCATCGTATGAGTACTCGCATTTTTAGGTTGTGTCATTTTATGTAAATGCATACATGCTGAAAAGATAATGCTGACGCAGTATTATTTATTTTTACTGCTCACCTTGTACATTATTTATCTCGCATACTGTCTTGTGATCGTAACAGCACATATAACTTACAACAGAAACAAGACTGTTCAATAAATCCTTTATTGAAACGCCCGTCTGGTTATTTCTGTGTAACTCTGAAAATAACTGAAACATGTACAACTGAGCTGAGTGAAATGGTTATCTATTGTTTCTACGACTCTGGGACACATCCTGATTCTGTAAGGGAAACACAGTGGTCATGTTTTGCGGCAGCCAGAAACTAATCCCTTCTTGTCGTCAAGAAGTTTCTAGTGGCCTCTGAGCTAGCTGGCACAAGTAATTAACTTTAATATACTCGATAGGGACATACCGACCTTAGTCCTATGTCAAACCTATAGGATATATTATTCCAATGCGCAGAGCCTATAAGGGAAATAGGAGCTACACTACAGTAGAAGGCCTACGAGACTGCTGAATAAAGAGAGCCACCTCAGAAGAACAACCCAGAGCCACTAGGTTTATCCTTTCAACAACCAGCCCGCCAGTTGCAACCGGACTAGACACTCCCAAGACAGAGCTGGAAATGACAGAGGACAGGGGTCCACCGGAATCTTCCAGAAAGGCCCCACAGTCAACTGTAACAACAGAGGAAACCAAGGCAGCCGGCTCCAGACAGGAGCCACCAGGATCACCGAGGCCCTGTCCAACTACCCCTGCAGAAGAACCCTCTGAATTAAAGCAATCAGAAGAAATGCATACATCAAACCCTCCCCCCTACCGGAAGGACAGAGCATCCACCCTCCAAACTGTCTCCGACCGGCACAGAGAGCTCAAAACTTCTCCCTTAAGACGTTGTCAGGGGTTACAAACAGGTCCCCAAACATCTGCATGAGCACCCCAATCACCTTGTGATCCAAACACATTTCTAATAGGGAGGGAAACAACCTGCTCAAATGATCCTCATCCGAGTTTAACACCCCAGGCAGATGCAACGCCCTCAGTGACAACAAATTCATCTCGGCCCACTGACAAATCTGCTGAGCTAACAAGTTCAGGGAAGCCACTTTTGCACTCCCCTGGTGGTTGACATAGCACACCACCACAGTGTTGTCTGTCCGCAATGGAACATCTCGCTGCAGGGCCCAAGGAAGAAAATGAACCAGGGCCAACTGTACGGCCTTCAATTCCCTCCAGATGGAAGACATCAGAGCCTCCTGGACTGACCAGATCCCCTGAACTGAATCTTGAGCAATCACAGCCCCCCAACCCAGCTCGCTGGCATCCTTCGTCAGAACCAACCACTCCTGGGGCACAAACGGGGAGCCTTTCATGAAAGTCCCCATCTCCAACCACCAGGCCAACTCCGGGGAAATCACCCCCCACGAATCAACAGTTTGTAATCCTGAGATCTCGGACACTAACATCTCAAAATGTGATTAACCAGGGGGTACAAGTGTCAAAGGGCCCAAGGTACAATCATGCCTGTCGCTGCCATTAACCCCTGCACTCACAACCACTGTCGAGCAGTGAAAACGGGAGAGGCCAATACCCTCCTCAGTTCTTTCCCCAGAGTCAACCTGTGGGGTTCGGAAAGGAACACCTTCCTCACACGTGTAATGAAGAGCAGTTCCTGAGTGGGGATCAATTGGGACTGCTCCAAGTTCAGAATCCACCCGAAATTCTGCAGGAGACGGCAGACATCCTGGGTATGTGACTTAGCCTTAGGGAAAGAAGAGGAAGAAATCAACCAGTCATCAAGTTCGAAAACACCTGGATCCCCTGAGCATGTAACAAACCCACCAAGGTAGGCAACACCTTAGTAAACACCCTAGGCGAAGCAGAGAGACCAAAGGGCAGTACTTGAAACTGGAAATGGTCTCCGCCCACACAAAACCGCAGAAACTGCTGTGAGTCCCTGTGAACCAGCACATGAAAATATGCATCCCACCGATCCAGAGACGTGAGGAAGTCTCCCACCGAAAAGAAGGGACATCTTGAAGGACCGGCGAGGAATGCACAAATTCACTGCTTTTAAATCCAATACAGGACGGTAATCTTCATTGGACTTCCTGATCAGAAACAGGATAGAGTAGACCCCCTTTCCCCGTTGCCCCACAGGGACCATCACAATAGCCCCCATTGACAACAGGTCCTGAACCCCATCCAACAGAGCCCGATTTTTGACTGGAGCACTGGGAACAGGGGTAGCATGGAACACCTCCACTTGGGTCTCCACAAACTCTATATGATACCCCAGTCTGACAATCTGTAGGACCCATTGATCCCTGACAAACTCTTCCCAGACCGGCAAAAAGTTTCTGAGGCGACCCCCCCAACTGGGCCCTCCTCCCGAAACATTGCATAGTCACAATTTAGACTGACTGAAAGCTTCCGAATATCCTTGCTGACCCCGGGATTTTGGGAAAGAAGGGACACCCTGGCCATGTCCCCTACCACGAAAGGGCAGAGCGGCCATTTTAGACAGAAACGCCTGCCCAAAGGCCCTCATATAGCCAGCAAATGTTCCCTTCTGTGTAGGGCGGACCGGAGCCAACAACTTCTTGTCCTCCGCCGTTTTCTCAATCATAGCTTCTAACGGATCCACAAACAGTTTTGAGCCCATGGAAGGAATTTACTTGAGCGCATTCTTTTGAGCCACTTCCACTTTCCAAGGCTTAAGCCACAACTGCTGCATAGCCGCCACTGAGGCCCCAGCTGCTGCAGCCGAAGCACTAAGGGAATCAAACAACAAGTCGGACAAGAAACGCAACAGCTGTTCCAACATAGTCAAGGACTCAGAGGGATCTTCCTCCTGAGGCAGCTGCTCTGACATACATTGACAGTCTTTCAGCAGTGACTGGACCAGAAAACTGGTGTATGCTGCCGATCGAACAGCCAGGTTGGAAGCTGCAAAGGACCTTTTCAAAGCCCACTCAACCCTCTTATCCCCAGGATCAGAAGGAACTGCATCCTCTAAAACAACCAAGCTCTGTGATAAAAGTCCAGCCAGCAGGGAATCAACCTTCACCACTGAAGGGAATTCCTCTGAAAACCCTTGCAAAGGATATCGCTTAGCCAGAAACCGGGGAAAGGCATGTTTATCTACATCCTTCCATTCCCCCTCCAGTACATTCCGGACAGATTTTTGGACAGGAAGACTTTCAGGCTCCTGTTTCTGATAATTGGCAAAGAAATCTTCAAACTCTTCTGCCACTGAGGGATCAGGGAACCCCAAATTGTCCTGAACATCTATAGAATATTGCGAAGGTCAGCCCCATGAATAAACTGACCCTTCACCTCATCCTCTGAATCACAGTAAGGATCAGGAGGAACAGAGGTTTCCAATTTCTGCTTCTCCGCCCCAGGTACTCTCTAGCCTGAAAGGCAGCAGAAACAGCGGCCTCAATTATCCTTTGAACATCCGCCAATGAAGGTGCAGTGGAAGGCCCAGCAACCACCTCCTCCTCCAAGTGCTTACACTTCTCTGATCTCTTAACCCCATCCATGATGAGCCAGAAGTCAGAGGCAGCACATCCAATTTATATGCAGGCCAACCCATTGACCAGTAAATTAGTCCAATCCAAACCAGCCACATTGCCCCTTAACCAATTGCTACAAAGCAGGAGAATCACACCACCCTGCCTGCCAATCAAAGAGCACTACAACCTCCATAAACCTTAAACGACCCCCTACCGTGAATTGTGCAGTGAAAACAGGGCCCAGAACTTCTCAAGAGAAGCTCACAGAAGATGATTTTTACAGCAGCTGTTATACCCAGTAAGTCTCCCTTCTAGGTACTAACCAGGCTTGACCCCGCGTAACTCTGAGTTCAGACGAGATCAGGCGTGTTTAGGGTGGGAAGGGCTAAGGCACTCCGGAGATCCGGGCCCCTCCCTCTGCACTACAAACTACTCAACGGAGCCTGTGGCTGTCCCTTCAACCGGGACCCTAGCCACCCCTCTGTAAATGTGAACCCAAACATCCCGATGCTAACTAAAAACACGGACAGAGGCCCCGGCAGTCCTGCTGTAGCCGGGACACCTGCACACCTCAGACCCACGACCAGCAACATGCTGAGTGTCCCTCAACCGCAGAGGAGGCTACTCACCACCACGCCCCAGGCGTGCCAGCGAGGCAAGGCCGACAACACCGGAACAGAGCCCTTGGCGGTCCCGCTGTAGCAGGGATATACACCAAGCCTCCGATCCCTGGGCCACCCTGTTCCTCCCAGCCGCAGGCAGAGGAAGTCAAGAACACAAACAATTGGAGTCGGCTATGGACAAGGAATCCATAGTACACCGCACCACCACGCCCTAGGCGCGCCAGGCATGTCAAAAAACCTCACACAATACTGTGCCTCCTGCACAGAGCAGAGCCCTCAGCAGTCCCGCTACAGCAGGGACTTTTATCAAACAAAAAAACGGCTGCTGCAGCAAACCATTCATACTTACCGAGTGCATACGAGAGTTCCAGCCAGACTTCAGATCTGCAGAAAAAACAACAGGACTTTGGAAGGTAAGGTCCGGGGGTATGTGCCACAGAATGTGGGCATGGCCTGTCGGGTAGGCATGGGAGCAGGGGAGTTTCAGCTTGGGATGACTGTGGGGAGGAGCTATCTGACAGGGTGGAGGTCTGATGAGGAGGTAATAAGGATGGCAGTGGATTGGGTGGGGTGTGGGAGTAAGAGTGGACAACAAAATAGACAGCGGGTAAGTCAGGAAAGAACACTGACAGAGGAAGGGTGCAAGCAACAACACAGGCAGCAGGAGGGGCATGCAACAACACAGGCAGTGGGAGGGTCAAGCAATAACAAGGACAGCAAGGGGGCTAGTAACACAGAAGCAACATGAAGAGCATAGGGATTGAGGCCCAATACAACACCGAGGAAGAGTACATGAGGGAGATTGTTGGAAAAGACACAGACTCTAGTTGAGGACTTAAACAAAAAGAAAAAATGTGGGAGGACACAAATACCTGGGCTATGTTCAAGGGAAACACAAGAAGCGGAAGTGAATGCCACAGGCACCAATTTATGATAACCAAGCAAATGAGAGTGACAATGAATCCAATGCCAAAGTGTGATGTAAGGCTCTGAGTCAGATTTAGGAAGACATGCAAAGCCACCTTGCGTGGCTTTGAGTGGCCTCATAAATCCTGAGTAAGGAAATGCAGCGCCAATCGCTGTGTTGCCTTACTCTGCACAAGGGAGGCCTTCCATGGGCATTGCGGTGGGTGTTCCCATGCAACTCCCATGGTTTCTAACGCATTCCCAGATTTACAAGGACTTGTAAACCTGGGAATGCATCAAAATGACTCTCAATTTAAGGCTGAATGAGGAGAAATATCTCTATTTCTCCCTGTTATTTTCACTTTCTATGTGTGCTGCATTCTGCAGCACACATAGAAAGAGGAAAACACCTCTCGGGTTTGTTTTTGTGCATGAAGGTGCTCCTTCCTGCACAAAAACAATCCTGCCTGAAACGGCACCAGTACAGGGGGAAAGGACAGGAATGAACAGTATTGGATAAATACGGTGCATTCCTGCCCTTTCACTTGGCATAGGGCAGCACAGCAAGGTGACTTGCTGTGCTGCCCTATGCCAAATGCCTTTAAATGAGAGCCAGAGTTCTGAGGTTGCCCCACTGGTAGTGTGGTAGGTGTAAATGTGAAGTAACATAGGTGGAGTTGGAATTTGCCAATGAAACTAACTCAGTTGTTTCTTTCACAGAGATGTTTTCCAGGATCAATTTTACTTCTGAATGTACTCTATATAGCATAGTTTTTGGTGAACTCCACCCACCTGCATGCTATACACTGTATGGCTTCTCAATTTTAAGCTATTGACCACTCCAAAAGCGGTATTTATGCACAGCTGCATCTATTGTCACCACAGCATGAAGCATCATATAAATGCGAGAATACCATGCAATACAATCTTGGCAGTGTGAGTTCTTTTTTGCTTCCATCAGATGAAATTCTACTGAAGCCAAAATCAGGCCCTTCTGCAGATGTGAGCAATTCTGGTGCAGCATCACCACCCGCAGAGAAGTCACAGTGCATGATTGGGACCATGCAGACCTCATATGGACCTCATATGAATGCATAAGCCAGCAGTCTGCATTTGTCACTGGAACCACCCACGACTAATGAATCTGTGCTCAAAAGCCGACCACAGACATGTATGTGTGTGCCTGGTTGAAACACCAGCTCTACAAATAGGAAGCAATGCTTCATGAAATGCTGCTTGAACATATGTATGCTATGATTAGACATTTCGAGAAGTCCAATCCGCCAAAGTCTAAATCAGACCCCAAGTCTGAAGGTAAAATCTTTGACCGGGACAAATCTGGTTGATGTGCCTGACCCGTGCTCAATCGTGGTCATCTTCAAATTAGGCCTACGTTCCAGTCTACCACGACAATTGATTATAATTGGTGCTTTGTGCTTTTGGCGCTATTTCTCCTTAAAACCTTTAAATGTATATCTCTGGTTCTCCTTATTGGATTTTTGTTATTTTGGTGTCATTTTGTTTATTAAAGTGTACTCTCTTTACTAATCTGGTCAGGTTTTTTATTGTTTTGCTGCCACCAACACAGACCAAGACATGACTATCATGAAAGAACTCATTGAGACACAATCATGGAGACTATGCACATGACCTCTGATACTGGATTCCAAAAGTTTAAAAGCCTACAGGATGAGTTAGCAGTCACACAACAAGGCATAATATTGAGAGGATAGAGAATCGTTATACCGGAGACCTCAGGCAATGGGTGATTGAGTTGGCCCATGAAGAACACCATGGTATTGTAGCCACAAAGAGAGCATTGAGAGACTGAATGTGGTTCCTTTGACTAGATGAGCGATTAGAAAAGGAATTGAAAGCATGCCACATCTGCAATTGCCTGTCCCCCAAGGTGACAAGCACCAGTGACCATATCTGACCTTCCTGCCCATGCCTGGGAGAGAGTTGCAGTTGACTTCTTCAGCCCATTAGGAGATGGACAGCATCTCATGGTAGTCATAGATGAATATTTATGTTTTCCTTTGGTGGAAACACTGTCCTCAACAACTCATGATAAAGTCATAGAAAGGCTTGATTACATCTTTGCAACTTGGGGTATCTCGGAAATCCTCAAATCTGATTATTGGTCCGCACTTCAATAGTAAGGAGTTCAAAAAGTTTCTTGCACAACTCAACATCTAACACCAAAGGAGTACACCCCTGTGGCCCCAAGCCAGATGAAAAATTTATGGGCACCCTCAAGAAGGTAATTCAACATGCACCCATGCAAAGAATCATCTTGGTCCAAGCTATGTGCCAGGCGTGTGCCAATCAATCTACCCCTCACTCCGCAGCGGATGAGAGCCCAGCTACTTTGTTGTTTGGGAGAGCGATCAGAACAAAACTACCTCAATGGACCTGAGATCGATCAGTGAATGCTGACAAACTTCATAACACTGATCCCAACTCATAAGAGCACAATGAATGTGTATGCTGATCAGCGCCACCACGCCCAGGAAACAGCTTTTGACAAAGGAGAATGGGTACTGGTAAAGCAGAGACAGAAACGAAAGACGGACACCCCTTTTGCCTCTGATCCTTCAGAGGTGGTGGCAGGCAAGGGACACTTGGTAACAGCACATTATCCTCGGAAGTCCATCACTCGGGACACATCACACTTGAAACACCTTTCCCGACACATGCCAGCTCCTGAAACTACGTTGGAGGTGATCATGCCTACAGTTCCATCTCCTGAGTATGAGCCTGTGCCGCCATTGCCTGATAAGGTTGGACCTTGATCACTCGAGCCAGCCGACAAGTGAGAGCTCCTTGCAGGGTGATAGAGGAGATTTTAAGTGATATCTACCACTTTTTATTTAACAAAGGGGGAGATGTAGCATATCAATGCTATACACACTAGAACCCTCGAGGTCCTGGTCGACTTTGAACAGGAACTACGTGATATGTGGGGGAGATGTCAGGTTGTGATTCTGGGAAGTATGATGTAGTGTGCAGTGTGTGAGTGAATTTTGGAGAATAAAGATATGCTCAATCGCAGCTCCCAGGGGTAGCGTCACCTATTTGCATGCTACAGGGCTGGGGAAGACGCTACACAGGGGTTATTTAATGATTACCCCCGAGACTGAGCTACAAAGATCCCCGTTCTGTCAAACCCCTCTTGATCCCCATGCTGTCAAACCCCTCTTTGCCATTATTCCTCTTTGACTCGTTTGGTTACACCTGTTTCCATACTTACAGCCTTTATTTCCGTACCTGGCTGTTGAGCCAGTCCCAGAATTGCTGTCAGCATGCTGCCGCTTTGAATTTCCTCATCGCCTCTGATCCAGCGCGGCTAATATAAATTTCTCCTTAGGACACGAATCCAGGTAAAACATTCACGTCTATTAAACCATATGTCGGTGGGGCTCATGACACCGCATATCATACATTCATTCGTTTACTGGATTACACACCAAGGAGAAATGTTTTGCTGGAGGAACGGGATACCTTGTTAAATTTGACAGAATAATATTTTAAAAACACAAGAGAGAGAAAGGGATAACCACAAATGTGGAGGGGTATACTCCTGATCCCCTTTAAATTACGTAAACAAACAATAAGAGGAGTACAACCAGGAGACACAGTAAAGTCTCCAAAGTATTGGGATAAAGGGCACAAGAGTGGAAATATCCTTTCTTAAGAAGACCCCTCACTCACCAACCTAGTTGGTGACATGCTTCATCATCGGGGTCCCACCCGAATGGCCGAATGCCATCCGGGTGTGCTTCAACACCTGATTACAGTGGAGCAGGTTTGTTTTCTGTGTAGGTGAGTGAAAATAGTGATTTAAAAATTGGCCAAATATAACTCAAAATTAGTATTTTAATAATAGAGCACCTGGACAATATTAAAAAGAATTATAAGACACCCTTTTTGGTTAAATTGACCAACTGGTATCTTTAGGTAAAAAAGTGCAAAAAAGTGCGAAGAAAAAGGTCTACATGTTTCAACCTAATGTCGGTATTACTAGGTTTTCGTCAGGACCAAGAGTACGTGACCTGGGCGGTCTACACACGCTAAGGTGTACCCTGCCCTTGATCACTGTTACCTAACTCTGTACTCACAGTTAGGAGACCTTTCATCCTAGTAGTTGAAAGGAAAGAACCTGAAAGAACAAAAATGTACAATCACAGACAAACAACACATAAAAATATAGCGAAGATTCTCCAAAGTTAAGTGCTCAAAAATATCCCAATTGCGAGTTATGAAAAAAGCGTTAAAAAGTACACATTTAGTGAACAACTGTCGCCAAAATTCAGAGACAGTATATGGCAATGTGCACATGCATTTAAGTGAAAAATTAAAGAAAAAGTACCAGCCATTCACGACATTCAGTCCAGTTGTTTCTATATACACTCTGGCTGGCAGTACTTATCACGAGATGCAAACAAAAATAAAAAATAATGATAATAAAACAAACTAAAATAAACGCGGATAACAATTAGAAACCGTGGGAATATCATATACGCTACTTGTGATTTTCTTTTAGGAGTGAGTGTCTACGCTCGCATTACATAGATAAGGACATATTTAGTGTAATTTTGATATTAATAAAATCGAGCGTATCATGATTAATTACAACAATGTCAAGAGCTTACTATGTAACGCATGATTGCGTGCCTCATGGGAAAGGGGTCATGGTGCTGGCTCAGTTGCGTGATCTGGAAAAATGAGCGTTACGAGAGGAAAAATTCATGAGGTAAATGACCAGTAAGGAGGAATAGAGAGGAGTAAGCGGAGCCCACCCGCGTTGAGTTGGAGTACTTACAGCGAGTCACCAGTCACCGGCTGCTACGCCTATACTAAAGACCTGCCACCGTTCCCCGAGGGTTCTCACAACAGAGCGTCCTCGTTAGTTAAATGCTGGGCGCTTCCGGGTCCAGGCGTGGTGAGCGTGGTCACATGACCAACGTCAGTACGTAACGGGGCGTGTTCCTAAAGATCCCTCGATAGTAGATAGGGGCCGCTGAAGCGCATTCAATTATCTTAATGCGTTGGGATCCCTTCAATAGAGGTACAAGAAAAACTATACTTGAGGAGATATGTCTAGCTAAAATGAGCCGACAAAGAAAATAATGAATAATAAAAGGCGCATAAACCCATTCTGTATGTCTAATAGGGATTCGCTCTATTTATAAAACGAATAAACAAATAGTCAGTGACTACCTCAAAAGGCACGCATACACTCGTTATTTAACAGGAAGGAGGTGTGTTGTGCATGCATTCAGTGAAATACCTAGAGAAATTCAGAACTATCACTAGTGCAAGCATGCATGCATATAGGCAGCAATAATCAACAGGAATAGAGACCTACATAGATGTTGACAGTAGTCATTATTTTTCAAAAGGAAACGTATGTAACACATGGACTTATTTCAAAGGACCGAATTCCAAGGAATATTATCGTTCAATCCTTCTTTATGGGTGGATAGCCTATATATCCATCGTTGTTCCTTTTCGAATAGGCGTTGTTGTGTTTTAACTCCTGTTTTTATCTGTTCGATTATAGTCCATTTCATGTCGTTGGTTGTATGGTTCATTTGAAGGAAGTGTTCAGTGAGTTTTGTAGTAGTTTTTTACACCTGATAGTGCTTCGATGTTCACAGATTCTTTGTTTTATTTTCCTGCAAGTCATGCCCAAATATGAAAGATTACAGGGGCACTTTATCAGATAGACCACATTGGTGCTGTTACAATTCGTGTGTACTCGTTGGTACCATACTCTTCCTGGTTCTAATACAAGTGTTTTGGTGTTACTAGTCAGATGGCAAACACTACAATTCCCACACTGATAATGTCCTACGATATTAGGTAGGCCCCATGCCATGGTTACAGTTGGTGTCATTTCTTGTCTGTTCTCCTTTGGGCGTGTATTGACAAGGGAGTCCTTCAAGCTTCTTGCTTTCTTGAAAGAAAAAAGTGGTTTTTCCCAGTGTAAATTTCCAGTGTTAATGATAGACCAGTGCTTATTGATAGATTTGGTCATTTGATTAGAGGCTGTGCTGTAAGTTGTTACACATGTCAGTGGTATCTCCTCGTTCTTCTGTGTTCTATCTTCCAGAAGTGCCTCCCTCGGTTGGTTGCGAGCTCTTTTTTGGCATTTATTAAGAATCCCATTAGGGTAGCCTCTGTATGAAAGCTTTTTAGTGAGGTCTTTTGCTTGATTATGGTAGTCGATAGCTTTGCTACAATTTCGCCGTAACCTCAGATATTGGCCATACGGTAGGTTTTCCCTCAGCGGTCTAGGATGGAAGCTCTCAAATCTCAGTAAGTTGTTCCTCGCACTAGGTTTGTGGTAAGTTTTTGTCTCTAGATGACCGTTCTCCTTGGTGATTGTTACATCCAGGAAAATCATAGTATTGGGGTCCATAATATGGGTGAACCTCAGATTATGGTCACATGAGTTGATCCATATTGTAAATTCTTTTAGTGTCTCGATCGGTCCGTGCCAGATGGCTAGGACATCGTCGATATATCTTTTCCAGAAGATGATATTCGAGAGAAGGGATTCCGGTTATTCAATATGAATCTTTTTCGAAATCGAATACATAAAGCCCTGCTACACTAGGAGCAAAAATGCTCCCCATTGAAGTGCCCCCTGTCTGGAGGTATAAGGCTCCCTCATATTCAAAATAGTTTTTCTTCAAGGCTAAATTGGCACATTCCAAGATAAAGGATTTGGGTGTCCTGTGTGTCCAGATGGTTTCATTCAGGGCTTTTTTAAGTACTTCCAGTGTGTCGTCCTGTGGGATGCTGGTGTACAGACTTTCAATATCGAGGCTTACTAGGATGGTGTCCTCATCCACTGTGATGTCTTTAAGAAGTTTGAGGAGACATTTGGTATCTTGTAGGTAGGTGGTGGTTTTTTGCACCAAGGGTTTCAAGAAAAAGTCACAAAAGCGTGACAGTGGTTCAAGTAAAGAACCTATACCTGACACAATGGGTCTGCCAGGAGGGGGGATTTTATTTTTGTGCATTTTGGGCATATATTTGGGATATTTCCTCTCTTGTGCCCTTTATCCCAATACTTTGGAGACTTTACTGTGTCTCCTGGTTGTACTCCTCTTATTGTTTGTTTACGTAATTTAAAGGGGATCAGGAGTATACCCCTCCACATTTGTGGTTATCCCTTTCTCTCTCTTGTGTTTTTGAATATCAGGCAGCGCACAGCTGTGAGAGTTTTTTCTCTTACTTAGAATATAACCTGAAAAATTACCCTTAAACTATGGGGGAGAATCAGGGACTATCTTATTCCACCGAGGAGGTGGATGCAATTCTAGGTGATCTTACTATATTTGCTGACGCCGGCATTGCACAGACGATATCACAAACTACTTGAAACCCTTGGTGCAAAAAACCACCACCTACCTACAAGATACCAAATGTCTCCTCAAACTTCTTAAAGACATCACAGTGGATGAGGACACCATCCTAGTAAGCCTCGATATTGAAAGTCTGTACACCAGCATCCCACAGGACGACACACTGGAAGTACTTAAAAAAGCCCTGAATGAAACCATCTGGACACACAGGACACCCAAATCCTTTATCTTGGAATGTGCCAATTTAGCCTTGAAGAAAAACTATTTTGAATATGAGGGAGCCTTATACCTCCAGACAGGGGGCACTTCAATGGGGAGCATTTTTGCTCCTAGTGTAGCAGGGCTTTATGTATTCGATTTCGAAAAAAGATTCATATTGAATAACTGGAATCCCTTTCTCTCGAATATCATCTTCTGGAAAAGATATATCGACGATGTCCTAGCCATCTGGCACGGACCGATCGAGACACTAAAAGAATTTACAATATGGATCAACTCATGTGACCATAATCTGAGGTTCACCCATATTATGGACCCCAATACTATGATTTTCCTGGATGTAACAATCACCAAGGAGAACGGTCATCTAGAGACAAAAACTTACCACAAACCTAGTGCGAGGAACAACTTACTGAGATTTGAGAGCTTCCATCCTAGACCGCTGAGGAAAACCTACCGTATGGCCAATATCTGAGGTTACGGCGAAATTGTAGCAAAGCTATCGACTACCATAATCAAGCAAAAGACCTCACTAAAAAGCTTTCATACAGAGGCTACCCTAATGGGATTCTTAATAAATGCCAAAAAAGAGCTCGCAACCAACCGAGGGAGGCACTTCTGGAAGATAGAACACAGAAGAACGAGGAGATACCACTGACATGTGTAACAACTTACAGCACAGCCTCTAATCAAATGACCAAATCTATCAATAAGCACTGGTCTATCATTAACACTGGAAATTTACACTGGGAAAAACCACTTTTTTCTTTCAAGAAAGCAAGAAGCTTGAAGGACTCCCTTGTCAATACACGCCCAAAGGAGAACAGACAAGAAATGACACCAACTGTAACCATGGCATGGGGCCTACCTAATATCGTAGGACATTATCAGTGTGGGAATTGTAGTGTTTGCCATCTGACTAGTAACACCAAAACACTTGTATTAGAACCAGGAAGAGTATGGTACCAACGAGTACACACGAATTGTAACAGCACCAATGTGGTCTATCTGATAAAGTGCCCCTGTAATCTTTCATATGTGGGCATGACTTGCAGGAAAATAAAACAAAGAATCTGTGAACATCGAAGCACTATCAGGTGTAAAAAAACTACTACAAAACTCACTGAACACTTCCTTCAAATGAACCATACAACCAACAACATGAAATGGACTATAATCGAACAGATAAAAACAGGAGTTAAAACACAACAACGCCTATTCGAAAAGGAACAACGATGGATATATAGGCTATCCACCCATAAAGAAGGATTGAACGATAATATTCCTTGGAATTCGGTCCTTTTGAAATAAGTCCATGTGTTACATACGTTTCCTTTTGAAAAATAATGACTACTGTCAACATCTATGTAGGTCTCTATTCCTGTTGATTATTGCTGCCTATATGCATGCATGCTTGCACTAGTGATAGTTCTGAATTTCTCTAGGTATTTCACTGAATGCATGCACAACACACCTCCTTCCTGTTAAATAACGAGTGTATGCGTGCCTTTTGAGGTAGTCACTGACTATTTGTTTATTCGTTTTATAAATAGAGCGAATCCTATTAGACATACAGAATGGGTTTATGCGCCTTTTATTATTCATTATTTTCTTTGTCGGCTCATTTTAGCTAGACATATCTCCTCAAGTATAGTTTTTCTTGTACCTCTATTGAAGGGATCCCAACGCATTAAGATAATTGAATGCGCTTCAGCGGCCCCTATCTACTATCGAGGGATCTTTAGGAACACGCCCCCGTTACGTACTGACGTTGGTCATGTGACCACGTCACCACGCCTGGACCCGGAAGCGCCCAGCATTTAACTAACGAGGACGCTCTGTTGTGAGAACCCTCGGGGAACGGTGGCAGGTCTTTAGTATAGGCGTAGCAGCCGGTGACTGGTGACTCGCTGTAAGTACTCCAACTCAACGCGGGTGGGCTCCGCTTACTCCTCTCTATTCCTCCTTACTGGTCATTTACCTCATGAATTTTTCCTCTCGTAACGCTCATTTTTCCAGATCACGCAACTGAGCCAGCACCATGACCCCCTTTCCCATGAGGCACGCAATCATGCGTTACATAGTAAGCTCTTGACATTGTTGTAATTAATCATGATACGCTCGATTTTATTAATATCAAAATTACACTAAATATGTCCTTATCTATGTAATGCGAGCGTAGACACTCACTCCTAAAAGAAAATCACAAGTAGCGTATATGATATTCCCACGGTTTCTAATTGTTATCCGCGTTTATTTTAGTTTGTTTTATTATCATTATTTTTATTTTTGTTTGCATCTCGTGATAAGTACTGCCAGCCAGAGTGTATATAGAAACAACTGGACTGAATGTCGTGAATGGCTGGTACTTTTTCTTTAATTTTTCACTTAAATGCATGTGCACATTGCCATATACTGTCTCTGAATTTTGGCGACAGTTGTTCACTAAATGTGTACTTTTTAACGCTTTTTCATAACTCGCAATTGGGATATTTTTGAGCACTTAACTTTGGAGAATCTTCGCTATATTTTTATGTGTTGTTTGTCTGTGATTGTACATTTTTGTTCTTTCAGGTTCTTTCCTTTCAACTACTAGGATGAAAGGTCTCCTAACTGTGAGTACAGAGTTAGGTAACAGTGATCAAGGGCAGGGTACACCTTAGCGTGTGTAGACCGCCCGGGTCACGTACTCTTGGTCCTGACGAAAACCTAGTAATACCGACATTAGGTTGAAACATGTAGACCTTTTTCTTCGCACTTTTTGCACTTTTTACCTAAAGATACCAGTTGGTCAATTTAACCAAAAAGGGTGTCTTATAATTCTTTTAATATTGTCCAGGTGCTCTATTATTAAAATACTAATTTTGAGTTATATTTGGCCAATTTTTAAATCACTATTTTCACTCACCTACACAGAAAACAAACCTGCTCCACTGTAATCAGGTGTTGAAGCACACCCGGATGGCATTCGGCCATTCGGGTGGGACCCGATGATGAAGCATGTCACCAACTAGGTTGGTGAGTGAGGGGTCTTCTTAAGAAAGGATATTTCCTCTCTTGTGCCCTTTATCCCAATACTTTGGAGACTTTACTGTGTCTCCTGGTTGTACTCCTCTTATTGTTTGTTTATGTTTAGAATAATATTTTAGACATAACTTTTGATCCTGTCAGTTCTAAACATCAAGGTATTCCGCTCTTTGGTCGATGGACCAACTAGTAGAATAAGTTGATGGTGATTAAGACCAGCTCAATCACTCTTAAAACCTTTTAACCTTTAAACTTATAAATGAACTAAAGAACCACAGACTCATTTTAAGTTAGAATGTAATTTTATATAATTTCTTAATTGCACGGGTGAAATTCTTTGTTTATTAATCACTTTTAATACATCAATAACATTTATATGAAAAGTCTAATAAAGAATAGAAAAATTATGCATTACCCTTTGTCTTAGGATGCGGATAGGAATGTTTCACCAAAAAGAAGATAAACCGCAGATCACAGAATAGAACTCCCAAACTGACTGACTGTCCCGCTAAAGCCTCCTCGGACGGACCTCCCGTGCAGAATTCCCGCAACGATCTCGTTCCTTCCCCAGTCAAGTTCGAAGACAAAAATGACAAAGTCTTTTCGTAGTATTGAGGTGGGAAAATAGAAAATAGAAAAATGGTATGGCAAGGAAAACGCCAACAGCAGCAGTAGCATCAACAGCAGCGACCACAGCAGCAGCAACAGGAGCAACCCACCCCACATAAGAGTAGACCCTTTTATACCCTACTTTCAAGCTTACTACACAAAAAGTTGCAATCCTTAGGGGCAAGAATCACGCTAATTGGTCCATTTGAGGGGTGGTGATGGTCACCTCATCGCCCTCCTTGTTCAAACTGGTTTTGGGGACAGTTAAACATACAATGAGTCTCATGACTTCGGGGTTAAAAGCAGTCCAACTTGTCCATTCATTTTGTTGCAATCTTGATGGTCACAATTTAGTTAGTCCATTGTTGCTCAGTACTTTCTCTTCCATTCCCACGAATACGTGCTGAGTCTTTCTTGGCACCCTCCTTATGCTAGGTCAGTACGACCTTGACATCTCTCACTCCGTGCACAGGCCGCATCCACGTGATTTAGTTTCTCTATTTCTTCTGCCCAGAGGCCATCTTTGGCTTTTCACGTGACCTCATCTGTTTCAGCAGCCATTTTCGCAGCATGGCCTAACAGGCCCGAACGAACTATCATAAGAACAAACACAACCAAAATTAAAACAAAGAAAATAAGCCTTTCTGTTTACCACCCGCCATTCTAAAGACCCGTGTTAGGTGTTACCTAGCAGAAGCGACATTTAAAGCCATTTTACTTACCATCTGCATTCTTTGCCACAATACAAATCTACTACATAGCATAAATCATGCGATTTCACTCTAATTAGTACGCAAATCACAATATTAGGGTTAATCAACTTCACAATTGTAAATAAATTAGATTTTGCACACATTTGCATGTTACCCTTATATAGTGTTTACTAAAAGGTGCATTTGTTGGTTAATACATGCTCCTTCAAACAATTAGTATTGTTAATTTATTAAGAGTTCATTAATTTTCCAAGGGGGTACAAATTATTTTATTTACCCTGCTCCATCAATTCCCCCCTTTGGTGATTTTTAACATCACCACAAAAACCTATCCTACAACTTATCAGATAAATGTTTCTTGTCCACTTGCTTTCTTGTTAGTTCATACAACTGTGTTTTTCTCATCTTGTCTTTTAGACCTTTTGTACATGTTCTCTTTTAACTCTTCTAATTCTATTTCTCCCATTTCCCGTTCTCTTTCTTTGTTTTTCTCATTTTCTCTTTTTACTCTATTTTGTCTTTTTCTTCTTTTAATACATACATATGCTAATCTCACTAATAACATTACCATTATTATCACTGTTACTGGTATTAGTATCTTCCCAATAAGAGAACTACCTATTTCCGTGAACCATCTCTTCATTGAGGAAAAACTCTTACCAAGTCTCTCCCAAACACCTTCAACCTCCAGTGGGGCAATTTCTTTGTGCAAATCAGTAATATTCTTTATATACTTCTGTATATTCTCACTTTTGTCTGGAATGTAATTGCAACAATGTTGGACTTTCAGCATTCCACAGACTCCACCCTCTTTTGCCAAAAGAATGTCAAGGGCAAGTCGATTTTGCATTACCATAGCTCTCATGGCAACCATTTCGGTGTTTACCATCAAGAACCCTCCAGCAGTGTTCGTTGATAAACGATCTACTACTGTAGACAATTTCCGAATCTTGTATGCATTCAAAGATATACCCACTGCTGGTATCAATGCTCCAAAAATATCACCTACTATTTCTGAGAAGCTTTCCCTTCTCCTACGTGTTAATGTTTTACCTATCTCGTGTATTCCTTTCGTTCCTCTTTCCACGTGAAAAATCTTCGGAAAGACCAGGCCTAGATAGCATGTTCCGTACCAATGGTCCGGCAACCTATAATAAGCTCTATTTCCGCAAATATAATAGATCCCTGGAAATACTGGATCTTTTCCTCCTTTAAATCCCCATCCCCCTAGAATTTTATATGTATCTTGGCACTCACTAGAACCCACGAAATAGTTATCATACATAGTGTTACTTCTACTAATACACAATTTTCCCTGTTGGGGCCAATCCAGAACCATAGCTGCATTTGTTTCTCCTTTGTCATAATTTCTCTCTTCAAACGCCCAAGGTGGTGTTTTTATCTTTTCTTCTGCTACCTTCTTGTGAAACTTAACTCTTCTATCCTCTACCATGTCCAAGAAAATCTTTTCCTCTTTCTTTAATTCACAAGTAAGATTGTGTCTAAATATATACTCTAAGGTTAAATCTTTATTTTCTAAGAAAAATTCTCCAAATTTTTTTGTGACTTTTACCTTATTTAATTCAGGGATTACGGGAACTTTAGCAAAAACAGTGTCTATATCAGTGTAATAATATTATAATCTACCTGTTTTGTAAAATAAACTAGCTAGGACGCTACAAGTTATCCCATACGTCAAAGGAAGATGATGATAGGTCACACCTTCTGTGACAGACGCAGGTAACTGCATACAGACATAACAATCTCTCACATCCATTGTCTCCACATATTCATATAATAGTTTCGTGAAGATATTCTTGGAGAAATCAGTTATGGACTTATCCCTATGTAAATCAGTACTATCTACTAATGCTGCAGTGTTCTTTATGATAGCTTCCTTGTCATTATTCGTGTCATTCACTATTACGGATGTATTTTCTACAACTAACCTAAGTGGAATTATTATTGCTAAAATAAACCAGATAAGCATTAGCAAACCTGTACAATAAAAACACATTCTACACCATCTACGTAAAAACACATCTAGATCTTCTATTCTCAGTGTCTACCATGTTGTACTACTATCTAGCTATATATATATGTACAGAAAATGTGTTTCCACACCTCAGAATGACTTTTCAGCCACTCTACCCTTTAATTTGTCTCTTTTGGTGCTTTCTTCAGCTCTTTTCAGAACTCTTTCTCGTCTTATTCAGTTTTGGTGTCCAGTCCGGTTTTCTTTCTTTGTCTTTCAGGTTTGGTGCAATTCACTCTCACCCATTTGTTTACAGCCTTCGTCTGGGCTTTCGTGACTGCTATCCACTTCTTTAATGTCGGTCAATGCTATGTATAGCCATTCAGGTGACTTATATTTCAAGTTAGGTCTCTTCACTCTTTTTGGTCTCGGTAATTGTCTTTCACTTTGTTTTCCTTGTCCTTTCTGACTTGTTATTTCATTTACTTGTTCCGCATTATCTTTGTTCAAATTTATTATCTTATATCTCAGTCTTTTAATTTCGTTGGGCCAATTGTCTCCTTTTCTTGGCCTTTTCAGTTCGTTTTCCTTTTCCTCTCGTTCTGTTCTCCAAGTTATCTTTCTTGGTCCTATTCTTTGCTTTCTTTCTTCTTCACTTTCTTCTGATTCTGTCTCAGACCTCACTTCACTTCCTCTAACTTTAAACCTTATGATCTCAGTTTCTTTGTCTGAATCCGAACCTTCTTGTGACTCTTCTATTTGGACATTTGATTCTAACCCTCCTCGTTTGTCTTCCGTATTTTTCTTAATCTTTCTGTCTGAATCTAAATTTCCCTGTGTTTCTTCTGTTCGTAGTTCTGACCCTACTACTCCTCGGGTTTCTTCCGCACTTTCCTCTATCTCTCTATCTGAATCTAAGTTTTCTTCAGTTACCTCAACTATCTCTGGAGGAATTTTTCCATAACTTGTACTTGGCTGTTCACTGTCACTGTCCCTTGGTTCGGTTTCTTCATTTATAATATCAGTTCTTTTGTTTCCTGTTTTTCTCTTTTGTCTTTCACCAGATTCAGGTTGGTCTGTTTCAGATGCCGAACTGGTATCCGATATTTCCAGATGTCGACTTACAGGTCGAGCTTCAAGATCTGGAACTCTGATTGTTTCAGTTTCTTCTTCAGTTGTCAAACTGGTACCTGATTCTTCCAGATGTCGACTTACAGGTCGAGCTTCAAGATCTGGAACTCTGTTTATTTCAGCTTCTGCTTCGGATGCTGAACTGGTATCCGATATCTCCAGATGTCGACTTACAGGTCGAGCTTCAGGATGTGGAACTCTGATGATATGACTGGCATGAACCCAATTTTTCCCACCTGCATATTTTACAGCAGTTGTTGTCACTAGGATCACTTGACGTGGCTTATCCCAGCGAGGAACCAAGCAGTTTCTTCTTCTGTGGACTTTGATGCGGACCCAGTCTCCTGGACTCAAATCATGAGCTGGTTTTCTTTCAAGAGTGGTCGCATCCGGTCCAACTTGATGAAACACAGAATGCACCACATCAGCCAATCCTTTGCAATAGTCCAATACGAGATCATCAGTTATAGTCAGCAGTTTGTTGACAGGTACATGTGCTTGTCTCATTGCTCGTCCCATGATTATTTCATGAGGACTCAGACCTCTTTTTCTGTCCGGTATGCTTCTGATGCTCATCAGCACCAATGGCAGGGCATCGGGCCATTTGAGTCCTGTGGCTTGACACATTTTCCCTAACCTATTCTTTATTGTCCCATTTACTTGCTCTACCACTCCAGAAGCCTCTGGTCTGTAGGCACAGTGCAATTTTTGTTGAATGTCAAGTGCTTCATATATCAATTGGATTATTTAATTCTGGAAATGTGTTCCTCTATCTGTTTCGATCGTTACTGGAAAGCCATATCTAGGAATGAATTCTCTCAGTAGGAGCTTAGCCACAGTAACTCCATCATTCCTTCTTGTTGGATAGGCTTCCACCCAACGAGAAAACAAACAAACGATCACAAGGACATATCTCAATCTATTGCTTGGGGACATTTCAATAAAATCTAGTTGCATTCTGGTAAAAGGACCTCCTTCACGTCCTATTGTTCCCAAACTCACTACCATTTTACTTCCAGGATTTATCTGTTGGCATGTAAGATATCTTTGACAGAGACTTTCATCTATAGCCCTACATTTCGGGTTGTACCAAGTCTGTCTGAAAAGTCTGATCATGGCATCCCTACCAATGTGTGCTTGTCCATGGTACATCCGTGCCATACTAGAGATCATGCTATCAGGCATAACTGGTCTTTCGTCTCTATAAACCCAAACTTCATCTTCCTCTCTTTGTCTGCAGCCTGCTTTTATCCAACCATCTTTCTCCTCTTCATCTGCTTCTTCCTGCAATTGCCTTACCTCATCCCAGGTTTCAACTCTGTTAGTAAACAGCAAGGGACATGAAACATTCTCTTTTTCTCTTCTCCTATTCAGTGAGACCATATTTCTGGCACAATATTGAGCTATTTCATCTGCGAATTGTTTTCCCACTGTAATATAATCAGTTCCATTTTTGTGTGCAGCGCATTTTACCACTGCAATCTGTTTGGGTAGCTGTATCGCCTCAAGCAATTTCTTCACAAACTCACCATTCCTAATAGGAGTTCCTGCAGAAGTCAGGAAACCCCTCTGGGACCAGATCTGTCCGAAGTCGTGGACCACTCCGAAGCCATACTGGCTATCCGTGATCACAGTAATTCGGAAGTTCCTTCCCAGTTTGCACGCTCGAATCAGAGCAATCAGCTCAGCCACTTGGGCTGAACGTATTCCTCTCAGACAGGATGCTTCCATTATGGTTGCCACCAAGTGAAGGAGTTTTAAGTGCAGCATACGCAGCACTTAAAACTCCTTCACTTGTTCTCAGGCATGACCCGTCCACAAACATCACATAATCTGATTCTTTTAAGGGCTCATATTTAATATCTGGGCAAGGCTTTGTGCAAAATTCAAGCACATCCAAACACTTATGATCAACATCATCTTTGACTTCTACATTCACTTCATCTGGCAGTGAAGTTGAGGGATTCACACTCGTGCATCTTACAATGGTTACATTATCTGCACCCAAAATCACTTTTTCATACCTAGTCAGCCGACTATGTGTCATGAATTGGGTTTTGGTTCTGGTCAGAAGGATTTCAACAGAGTGTGGGACATATACTCTCAGAGGATACCCCATCACAATGTCTTCACTCTGTTCCAGACTCACACAAGTAGCAGCTACTGCTTTCAGACATCCAGGCAACGCCTTTGCTACCGGGTCTAAAACAGCTGAAAAAGAAGCGATTGGTCTTTTCATTTTTCCATGCCTTTGCACTAACACTGAAAGTGCACATCCATCTCTCTCACTACAATACAGCTCAAATTCTTTTTCATAATCAGGCATTCCCAATGCTGGTGCCTCACACAAACTTGTTTTCAGTTCCTCGAAAGCCTTCCTTTCCTCCTCATTCAACTCAATCGGATCTTTGACATCCTTTTTTGTCAATCGCTGTAAAGGTTTTGCAATTAATGAAAATCCACTTATCCACTGTCGACAATAACCAACCATCCCAAGAAACATTCTCACCTCTCTCTGTGTCATCGGGGCTCTCATTCCTTGGATAATCCTTATTCTTTCTGTCGTCACTTTTCGCATCCCTTTCTCAATCTTATGACCTAGATACTGTACCTCCTGTTGACAAAATTGCAGTTTTGACGGAGACACCTTGTGTCCTCCTTCTGCCAAATGATTCAGTAAAGCAATTGTGTCTGTAACACATGCTTCTTTGGTCTTTGATGCCACTAATAGGTCATCAATATACTGGACCATCACAGATTTTTCAGGCATTTTTAAATCTTCTAATGATTTCTTTAGGATCTGATTAAAGATTAAGGGGCTTTCAGTATACCCTTGAGGAATTTGGCACCATGCCAAAATACGCTCTCCGAACCGGAACGCAAATAATGGCTGGCTGTCAGGGTGTAATGGAATGGAAAAGAATGCATGGCACAAATCAATAACTGTGTACCATTCTGCATCATGTGGAATCTGATACAGTATTACAGCGGGGTTTGGCACAATTGGACAACAAGGAATAACGATCTTATTTACCTTTCTCAAGTCCTGTACTATCCTATATGTTCCATTTGGCTTTTTCAATCCCATTATAGGAGAATTACATGGGCTACTCATTATTTCTCTCAAAATTCCTTGTTCAATCATCTTATTAACTACAGGTGTTATTCCTTCAATAATTTCTGGCGTTAATTTGTACTGTGGAGTATTTGGGTAATTTGTTCCTTCCCTTACAGTAATTTTTCCAGGGTCTACTCCTCTCATTAGTCCAATGTCTTCGCCTGTGAAATCCCATACATCAGATCTGACTATTCCTTTCAATTCAATCGGGATTTTCTCTGCAACAAACACAGGAAACATGTCATTCACTCCTGGTTCTAGTTCTGCCATTGTCATTTTATACAGGACATCCTCATCTGGTGTCTGGAAAGCAATACCATCTGGGGTACAATAGATGGTGCAATTCATTTTACAAAGTAGATCGCGTCCTAACAAATTTACAGGACTGCAATCACATACCACAAAACGATGCATCTCTTTGAATGGTCCAACTTTCACCTCTACTGGTTTGGTAAGAGGCATTTTAATCTGCCTGTTTGAAACACCTACAACTTGGATATATTCTCCTGAGAAAGGAAGGTTTGGAATTTCCATTGATCTAACAGTAGAATGGGTAGCTCCAGTGTCCACAAGGAATGTAACATTTACACCATTCACTTCTCCATCCACAAATAGACCTGACTGATCTACCTCCAGAGTTGCACCAAGCACGCACTCTTCTTCCTCTCTTAGGCACCGTCATAAACTTTCATCCGATTCATTTCCATCCTGCCGTAACCAATACTGCGACACTGCAGCTGCGCGCAGCAATTTTGTTACCTGCTCTCCTCCATAGAATCCTGCCTCTGTACTGTATCTCTGGGGGTTTACACTCTTTGGGAGAGGTGGTTGCGGCACCTGACACTGTTGAGTAACTACCTGCGGTTGTTGCAGCTGTTGGTAACTCACCTCATTCTGCACCTGTGGATTTAATGGTTGATTTTCTGTATTAGCTTTTGGAGGAAATTTACACTCGTTTCTCCAATGTCCTAATTTTCCGCAATTGTGACAGGGCCATTTCTTTTTGGCCTCTTCTATACTCATTTGACCTTTTCCTTTACCTATATTCGGTTTGAATTTAGTTTGTCCTGCATCACTAGACTGATTATTCATCTGAACTTCTTGTTTTTCTGCAACCTTTACTTGTGCCCACATCGCCTTTTCTTTTAGTTTGCGCTGTCTACACTCGATATCGTCACTACAATATTTTGCGTACCTTAATACCTCATCTATAGTGCTATTCTGCCAACACAACCTATGCTGCTTAATCATTTCACTTATTTCAGGTTTCAATCCATATACAAATCTATATACGAAATGACTCATGTCCTTTTCACTCAAATTCTCATAACCACTATACTGTTTAAAGACTAAAAGCAGTCTCTCATAGTAGGCATGTTCAGATTCCTTACTTTCCTGAGTTGTTCTATCAATGTTTACCCAATCTGTCTCTTTCGGTTGAATTTTATTTTTCAAAAACGTGATGGCTTGTTCATACTTTCTCATTACTTTTGGACCTGGGGCTCCAGTTTTTGCATCTCTAGGATATTCTTCCTTCGGCCAGTCAATTGTAATCTTATATTCTGTCCATAAATCTGCTGGTACTACAATTTCAAACAATCCATCCAAATCTTCCCACAACACCTTTGAAACCTTTACAAATCTTTCTACCTGTCTATACCATTCTACGGGTTTCTCTCTCAATCTTGGAAAGTCATTTGTAAATGACAATATATCTTGTCTGGACCATGGAACATGTACATAGCTTCCTCCTGGAGTTTCCCTCATTGGATATTCCATTACTATTGGTTCTTTCTTCTTCACCGGAAAAGCCAATGAAGCTTTATCGGTCGTTCCCTCCTTTCTTCTTATCCACCTGCTTCTCCATCTGCCCACATCTCCCCATTTTCTCAATAACACAATCAGTTCCTTTATCTGTGTTAATCGTCCTGAAGTGTTCAGATTTTCTATATCCTTCTCACTAAAGTCTACCCTGTACGGTTTCTGAAATCCTCTGATTTTTCCAAACTCCACTCCTAGTTCATTCGCTGTTTCTTCCAATTTTTCATGCAAATTCCTAGCTCTCCAAGTAACACTTTTACACATAAACATAAGCTCATCATCTTGGTAGGATTTCAATCTGTCTGTACCAATAGTCCCTAGAATTAACTCTTCCATATCTATTTTTAGTCTGATTACATCCAAAGGTTGTGGTTCAGCATCTTTCCTCTGTAAATTCCTCATCCACTCATTTAATTCTTCTGGAGTCGGACCCACAGGGGCATTATTTATCTCTGCCCAATTTGCACTTCTCTCTGGGGTCTCAGTTGCTGACTCGGTTCCCATAGGAATCCTATTTATCTGACTCTCATTAATCGTCAAATTTGTAGGTGGACTCGACCTACATGAGCCAACTGAATCTCTTGTCTCTCTAGTTTCTGGAATTATCCCTTCTCTCACTCTTTGCATACTCGAGTTCAGTGGAATTGTCAAGGAATGCTCATCTAGTCTTTGATTTTCAAATACCGGAATTACTGGCCCTATCGTCACTGGCACAGTCACAGCTTCCATGTTCTTGGTTAGTTCTCTTATCTTCTCAGTCAATTCTCTTGTGGTTCTGGCTAACTCAGCTGTATTACCATTATCAGGCTTCGCATTCTGTGGAGTTTCTAATTTTTCATAAGACCTATTTATTTCATAATTACGTTCAGGGCTTTGACTTCTTACAGTTTCCATTGGTGGTGCATTTGGAGTCACCACCACAGAATTCTGTTGATATGGAGGGGGTTTTCTATTTAAAATGTCTTCCAGCAACTCATCCTCTGTGTCGCTAGCTCCATACCCATATCTCTGTGTTACTGCATGCTTCTTTTTCTCCGTACACTTTCTCCCTGTAACTTCTTCAACTCTTCTGACAGGAAACAAACCATCCGTCATATTTGCATACCTCCATCGTCTCATCCTGTCTTCATGATTCACTCCCCATACTCTTCCATGGACTAAACTATAATTCTTTGCACCTCTGTGTCTTTCTCTTTCATACATCTCATCTTCCCATTCACCTAACGCTTCGAACTGTGTTGGTCTAGGTCTCGGTTCAAGTTTCATCATCTTCTCTCTCAAATTTCGAAGTACAGCTGTGCTAAACGAACCATTTTCTGGAAACGCCAATACTCAATCGCTTTGGGTATATTTTGCCCAATTTTCCAACCAAATGCAAGTATGATAGCTATATTTCAACATCATATGAGAAGCTGGTGTTTTCGGCGGAGGAAGTACTTCTCCTTCCCTAGTCACTACCTTTTTGTCTTTCTTGAAAAAGTTTTTAATCTTCGCAAACCATGACGGTTTCTCTCTACCATACTCATAATAAGCCATATTGCACTGTTCTTTTTCTCAAACAAACACACGAAAATTCTTCACCACTCTGTTCTTTCTACTGCTCGGCTATTCGGACCTATCCCAGCGCGTCTCACACCAACGCACCAATCCGAAAGCTCTACGTCACTCTCACACTAACCAATACCAGAGCGTCTTCACACTAACGCACCAATCCAGAAGCTCTTCGCTCTCCCACAACTGGCCAATACCAGCGCGGTCTTTGTTGACGTCAGTTCTACTCCTATCTTTTCTGACCCCTCCTTTACAAAAATTATCGGCAGTTTTCTTACCTTCTCTTCTCGACAAAATTTTATTAGTTACAACGTAAAACACATTACCATTGTCTGTTTCACTAAACAAAAGAAATAGTTTACTCTATCTTGCAAGAATACTGTTTCGCTCGATAAGTGTAGCACTTCTCTCTACCTTACCCTTCTCTCAAGCAAGGGGTAAACCCGTTTCTCTGGGGATAAAACACATGTGGAGACTACACTGCTCCTGAGAATTAAGGCCAGAGTTTCACAAGAAAACCTGTTGCTATATCACTCAAACGTATTTTCATACATGAAATGTCCCTAACATAACACAATCCTGTGTTATCACCAATTTGAAAATCAGACAATGCACAATTCCGTGTGACTTCTCTTGCCACACGTGTCCACTTCCTACTTCCCGGAAGCTTCAAAATTTTGACTTACACATAACATAATACAACTCGACATAAAGTGTTAGACATAAAAATCAATAAATCAGTAATCAATAATCACCAAACTAATCTATAGAAACCATAACTCTGCTACCAAGAAATCTGATCCAGCGCGGCTAATATAAATTTCTCCTTAGGACACGAACCCAGGTAAAACATTCACGTCTATTAAACCATATGTCGGTGGGGCCCAAGACACCGCATATCATACATTCATTCGTTCACTGGATTGCACACCAAGGAGAAATGTGTTGCTGGAGGAACGGGATACCTTGTTAAATTTGACAGAATAATATTTTAGACATAACTTTTGATCCTGTCAGTTCTAAACATCAAGGTATTCCGCTCTTTGGTCGATGGACCAACTAGTAGAATAAGTTGATGGTGATTAAGACCAGCTCAATCACTCTTAAAACCTTTTAACCTTTAAACTTATAAATGAACTAAAGAACCACAGACTCATTTTAAGTTAGAATGTAATTTTATATAATTTCTTAATTGCACGGGTGAAATTCTTTGCTTATTAATCACTTTTAATACATCAATAACATTTATATGAAAAGTCTAATAAAGAATAGAAAAATTATGCATTACCCTTTGTCTTAGGATGCGGATAGGAATGTTTCACCAAAACGAAGATAAACCGCAGATCACAGAATAGAACTCCCAAACTGACTGACTGTCCCGCTAAAGCCTCCTCGGACGGACCTCCCGTGCAGAATTCCCGCAACGATCTCGTTCCTTCCCCAGTCAAGTTCGAAGTCTAAAAATGACAAAGTCTTTTCGTAGTATTGAGGTGGAAAAATAGAAAATAGAAAAATGGTATGGCAAGGAAAACACCAACAGCAGCAGTAGCATCAACAGCAGCGACCACAGCAGCAGCAACAGGAGCAACCCACCCCACATAAGAGTAGACCGTCTTATACCCTACTTTCTAGCTTACTACACAAAAAGTTGCAATCCTTAGGGGCAAGAATCATGCTAATTGGTCCATTTGAGGGGTGGTGATGGTCACCTCATCGCCCTCCTTGTTCAAACTGGTTTTGTGGACAGATAAACATACAATGAGTCTCATGACTTCGGGGTTAAAAGCAGTCCAACTTGTCCATTCATTTTGTTGCAATCTTGATGGTCACAATTTAGTTAGTCCATTGTTGCTCAGTACTTTCTCTTCCATTCCCACGAATACGTGCTGAGTCTTTCTTGGCACCCTCCTTATGGTAGGTCAGTACGACCTTGACATCTCTCACTCTGTGCACAGGCCGCATCCACGTGATTTAGTTTCTCTATTTCTTCTGCCCAGAGGCCATCTTTGGCTTTTCACGTGACCTCATCTGTTTCAGCAGCCATTTTCGCAGCATGGACTAACAGGCCCGAACGAACTATCATAAGAACAAACACAACCAAAATTAAAACAAAGAAAATAAGCCTTTCTGTTTACCACCCGCCATTCTAAAGACCTGTGTTAGGTGTTACCTAGCAGAAGCGACATTTAAAGCCATTTTACTTACCATCTGCATTCTTTGCCACAATACAAATCTACTACATAGCATAAATCATGCGATTTCACTCTAATTAGTACGCAAATCACAATATTAGGGTTAATCAACTTCACAATTGTAAATAAATTAGATTTTGCACACATTTGCCTGTTACCCTTATATAGTGTTTACTAAAAGGTGCATTTGTTGGTTAATACATGCTCCTTCAAACAATTAGTATTGTTAATTTATTAAGAGTTCATTAATTTTCCAAGGGGGTACAAATTATTTTATTTACCCTGCTCCATCACCTCAGTGGCGTCAGTGGGCAGCCATTCTGCTATCGCTGCAACAAACATCTCAGAATTGGTGTGGTGCCTTCCTGCTACCGCTGCCAAGAACACATCATTGTCAGTGTGCCACCTCCACTCCATCTCAGCAGGCATGTATTCTTCTCCTCTGCATATTTAGATCCAACCTATTTCCAAGTAGAACTGGGATTAGTCACAGCAGTTCCAAACTGGGAGAGAGGCAAGTTGAGAATGCTACATGTTTGATATACTGTTTGAACATATCTTTGTTTATATAAGTTTCATATTTCTCATTTCTTGCTCTCTTTGTTAAGATTACTGAGCAGTGGTTCTGAGATGATACCAGGCTGCAGTTGGTGCCATTCTGAACCAGTGTCTGTGGTGTCTCTCCCTTTTCTCCAATTTCCATGGGTTTCTAACAGCCAGATTATTTATTATTCAGTACCTTGTTTCACACAGGTGGATGATTGAGATTGTTAGCTACTTCCTTAAGGGAAATTCTCCTTTAATATTAGATATTGACTAATAAATGAAAATACCAACTTTAATTAATTGCAAATAAGAGATACTAAGGCCCTTACCTAGAAGTGGACAGTGGCACTGTCTCGACCAAGGCCTAAAATTTGTCACCACCCACCATTCCCCCTTCTAACCTCTAAAGGTAATTGCCCTCGATTAGAGGACTCACCTGGCTATGTTGTAAAATGTAAAGATGGAGGCGGACATCAGCTTGGTGGAGCACCACCATGAGGATGTTGTTGTACTGCATCATGGCTCTGCAGGGCCACCTAGAAGAAACTACATCTTGCAAAGCCACCAGAGACCTGATACACAGCGTGGAAGTATTACTGGGCATTGCTCCGTGCCCTTGGTCAGAGGTGACATGGAACTCTATCCATTACTGTGCTGGCAGAACGTATTGCACCCGTCACCATCTTTCTTCCATACCAAGCAATGCAAACATTAGGTACAATATTCACCTGCCAGGTCATACATGTTGGGAGTTTAGTGGTTGTCTGGTGGAGGTAGAGCAAACACCATTTAATTGGCTGCAACCTTGCCTTTGCTCGCAGCTTTGTAAGGGCCAGTTGGGAGGCAGGTGGATGCAGTCAGTGGTACCTTGTCATGCTGAGACTATTGCCTTGCTCCCCCAAGGTCTAACAAGGGTCTAATAGCCAGTTGAGAGATGAGTCCGGCATGAACTAAAATTCTGTCCCAGGCAGCTCAGAACATGTAATAACTAGTGAACTGGTTTATCCACCGGGAAATGATTCTGAAAAGCACAACATACAATTATATTTCAATACTTAAACTTAAGGATACAAAGGAAATGAGATTCCATCGGTCATACAACAATTTGCCACATCACAGTGCACTGTAAACATTAGCATGCTTTCAAGAAAAGAAGGAATGATTCCTCGTTATCTTCTAAAATGTAAGTGTTCCTTAAATATCCAACAGTCAATACCACTCTGCAAAGTGAGGAACATATATATTGAGGAGGATGAACAATATTCTGGGAGTAGTCGTAATGTTTCAACATGAATAAGGGTCGGATTGCCTGCTTGACCCTTACTGAAACGTGCATGCGCACGCACAAGATGTACAATGTAGGGGTTAGCTAAGAAGAAGGACGGGGAGGACGAGGAAGGAGAACGTTGTACGTCTCGCGTGTGCGCATGTGCACGCGCAACACGTTCAACGCAGGGGTTATCTAAGAAGAAGGACGGCGAGGACGAGAAAGGAGAGCGGCCATGGCGAGGAGGAGGCAGCCACGGCAGGTAAGTGCCTTTTTTTAAACATTATAATTACTTTGGGAGGAGGGAGGGAGCGGAGCGGAGTTCCACAGAGTTGTTTTCCAACTCCGTGGAACTCCGCGTAGAGGCACTACGTCTGCTCCATCTGGGCTTAATGAAAACCCAACTGAATTAACACCAATGAGCCTGGGTTTAAAATTTGCTTTTAATTTAGTTCTTCAGTGCCTCGTTGTCTGTGTTTCTGTGGTGACGCGCACTGCCATTTAAGTCATTTTCTGCCCCATGACTGATGTAAAAGCGTAGTCCTTCTTCTCTATCACCTAAAATGTCCCTGGTTTTGGTTTTCAAAATCTGGTCACCCAAAGTACAAAGTAACTTGAGTGGGCAGTTGCTCATTACAAAGTAGCGACTGAGCAGCTGGGGGATACCATACATAGTGTGTATAGAGGGAGGCAAATCACTTAACCCCTGTGCCTAAAATGAATGTGTCAGTCTGTTCCACAACTGGTGTTCGTGTAAAGCACTCCAATACTTTCGGTCGAGTTCGCGCTTATGTAAAACTGCAAAAACAATACTCAACGGCACATATTATTTTCGATTTTAAAGGATACAAGCCCGAGCCAGCAGTGTTCATATTTGGACTGGTGCTTTTAAGCCAGCACAGACCTCTGAGAGTACACTCTGTGCTGTGAGCTGTATTTTACCAACTTTCAATATTCAATTGCACATTTTCAATGAATTCTGTTTTGGAGGCATTCTAACCTGTTATATTCATCTAGCGTTTAATACCGCAGTGCAGTTTCTAAGCACTATAAATTACCAGCCTTTATTCTCTAATATAATAATGCTTGATTTATCGACGCCGAAGCATGAGAAGCCGATTTGGCTTTGCTGGGTTTCAAGCTCATGATGTCTGCATTGAGCACTTACTTCACTGAGCCATCTTACAGTCTGTGAACAAGTCCTTTTTAAATATTAAAACATACCACCAGCAGTCAGTGTACATGTGGCATTGTTAGGCGGATGTTTGATGTTGATAACTGTGTGATGTTGAATCGTGATAGAGAGGATCGACTGCAAACGAAGGGAGGTTGTTTTTTTAGGTGCTCAAAGTCAGGACGAGTTAGCAGCTCTTATCAAAACACAACTGAATTAACACCAATGAGCCTGGGTTTAACATAGCTTTTAATTTCGTTCCTTAGTGCCTAGTTGTCTGTGTTTGTGTTGACGCGCACTGCCATTTAAGTCATTTTCTGCCCCATGACTGATGTAAAAGCGTAGTCCTTCTTCTCTCTCACCTAAAATGTCCCCGGTTTTGGTTTTCAGAATCTGGTCGCCCTAAGTAACTTGAATGGGCAGTTGCTCATTACAAAGTAGCGACTGAGCAGCTGGGGAAGCCATACATAGGGGGATATTCTCAAGAACGTGTGTTAACTATCGCCAAATTCGCGTAACGCAACTTCCCTCATCGCAGTCTATCACGGGAAAATAGCACTGTGTTAACGCAGCATTCCCAACCCGGCGGCACCATGCGATAGTCTCACGATAACGCGACAAATGCCCGCGTTAAAATTAACGCGACGCCGAAAAAATGCGACACACAAACGCGAAAAAAGTGGCGATGTCCCCAATGGCGATACAAAAATCAGCGAAAACCAGCGACAGGCCTGCGATTCCCACGTGTCATGCGTGAGAATGCACTATAAAAGCAGAGAGGAAAAAAAAGACAAACAAATGTAACTGCGTAGCACCATGGACGCACCCGGACCGAGTGCAGAGGACAACGCGAACCCCACAAGCCCCACAGACGACCAGCCAGGAACCCCGGGGCCAGGGAAGGGCAAGGAGAAGAGGAAGAGGAAGACGGGGTTCAGTCCGCATGAAAACCAGATCATCGTCACGGAGGTGACAGACACTACCAACAACTGTTCGTCACCTCCACTGTGTCATCGGCAACACAAACGGAAATATGGCAGTCCATCGTGAACAACGTGAATGCAGTCGGAGTGTCGAGGAGGTCAATGGAGGAGGTCAAGAGGCGCTGGCATGATGTGAAAAGCCAAACCAAACAAACTCGCTGCCAACCTGAAGGCAGCAACGGCGACTGGAGGTGGGAGTCCTGCGCCACAGGAGGAGCTGGATGAGCTGGAGAAAATGGTGGCCACAGTCATCAGTGCAGAGACGGTGCAAGGAGTTGGGGCTCCGGACACTGCTCGACATGACCTGACCCAACAGCAACAGGGTGAGTAACGACCAGGGACTGGGGGGACGGGGGGAGACGGGCACAATGGCACACATGCACAATTATGTGTAGCACACTGCACACCCACAATGACTGTGGAACATGTCCCTGATGGCCTTGGCACACTGCAGCACACATAGAAACACCAAGTAGGCCCCCGTCCACAATGTGCACAAATGCCCCCCCCACCAATCTCACAACACACCCATGCACATGTGCTGAACCCAGCAAAGCAGCGGCTCCGTGAGCCACACTGACAATGCAAGTGACACAGCATGACCAATAGCATGGCTGCAGTCAAAATACATGACATGGTGCACGCCACGACACTGAGGTGGCCCAGTGTGGATAACATCCTCAAAGGAGCAGGTCACACCCTGACACATCCACGTGCACATACAACCCCTGACGTCAACAACACATCTGCAGACAAACAATGCACAAGAGTCCAAAATCCGTCCAAGAGCACAAATGACCCAAGTCGCCAACATCTCAGCACCGTAAAAGCACACAAGTCAAAGGCACACCGCCTCAAAGGGATAAGGGGCCGCTAAATCAGACCTGCAGGGGCGACTCTCCCACAAAGCAGCACACACACATAGCAATCACAGCACATCAACATTGACGACAATGTGGTACAAAGTGCCACACCTACACCACATAACAGAGGACACAACTGGTGCCGCATGTGCGTAGAAACTGGCCAACCACATCAGGCATAGCAGGAAGCTGTCAGATGATAATGTACGAGTACAACCTCACATCCGTCATGTAGTCGAAATGTCCACTGTCTCCCATCAAATACCCAGCTCCACCAAAACAGTCACAATGTACATTGTCATGCAGTCTGTATGTAAACATGTACAATGCGTGCACATACATGGAACACACTGTTAACCTGCATCTCCCCTTCACATTGCAGAGGGACACTCAACACCTCCTGCAGAGCAGACCAGACATCTCTTCAGTGATGATGAGGAGGACCCCCTGGCCATCTGCTCCGACACCGTCCAACAGCTCATGGACAGCCTCCGCACCCCACCTCCAGGAGCAGGGCAGCCCAGCTGCATCGAGGTGATCCCACCCCCTGCACAGACCACACAGCAGGAAGCACCCACCACCACGGCTGGCTCCCAGCACCTCACCGAAGAACACATGGCATTCCAACGCTGTGTGTCAGACTGCCAGAGGGAGCTGGCTGAACAGGTGCGGGTGGGTTTCAACCTCATGGCAGCCAAACTAGATGCCATACGTGGGTGTCTTAGTCCCATCAGGGACCACTTACACTCCCTAACGGACACCCACAGTCCGCTCCATGCCCTACAACAATCCTTGGCTGACCTCGCTGGAGCCATTACTCGGATACAAGAACTGTCTAGTCAGAGAGGCTCCAGCGACGACAGCACAGAGTTGGCACAGATGCGCAGGACAATGGAGAACATGGAGCGGATGCAGGCAGGAAGGATGGCTGCAACGGCTGAACACCAGCGAGATGTAGCTGGGATCTACCATGCCCTGCAGATCTTCATCTTGCCATTGCTGCCACAGAGCCTGTCCCAGATGACTGCTGCAGGAACTTCGACACACACATCTCCGCCCCTTGATGTGTCAGTGGCACACAGTGATGCAGCCATAACACCACCACACACACCTGGCACACCTGACACAGAAGACATATCAGAGGACGAAGATGTGGATGTTAATGACTCTGTGTCAAAAAGGAGGTTGTAGCATTCATCCCCCGCCATATGACCTGTTTCTGCTTGGTACAGCCCTCTGCATCATGCCCTGGTACAACACCTTCCACTGTCCCCCGGAACACTCTGCGACATTCACCTGGACCCCGACATGGACTGCCATATCTGCTCTGGTTACCAATGACACAGCAAACAGGCTGCGGACTCAACCCTTACTCTACCGATTAACTTGTCATCCCCTAAAGGACTCTGTTTGGACCTCCACTGGGCACCCATGTAATGTGGGGTGTGCATGGCCATGTACTGCTCCAGCTCTGACACTCCACAGGATGTGAATAAAACATTCCTAATCACACAGATGTGTCATGTCTATGTTCAATCAAGTATAACAGTATGGATGACTGTAGGGACATTTATTGCACAAAAAGGTACACCCTGGGAAATGACATCAATGCGCATGGTTGACTGTGACACACATGGCCAATTAGATGACTGTGAAGGTGTGAACTAGCTGTAGCCTCATTGATCATGAACAACAATCTCGCAACCCCCAACGTAGCCCCACATCCATGTATTAAATAGGGCTGTGTTTTCAGAAATGTCAAAGTCGGTAGGAGGCCTAAAGTAGTGTCCCACATCACATGTGACAACAGAACATCTCTTCGCATACCTACACACACTCAACTGTGTGGACACAGCCTGGTTTGATGGAACACATTGATCTACATGGCAAGAAGTTGGACACCATACTCACATTGCTGAAGACACATAAGCGCACAGGTCTACCAGCAACTCTCCCAACCACAATGTCTGGCTCACAGAGGTGGAGCTGGCAATAGGGACCCACTCCTAAGTGAAATGTGTCAGTCAGTCCCTCCCTGTGTACGGACAATGCTCATTGAGGCACACGATTTGGCATGCTAGTCAACACTCATCACAGTTGAACACTAGTGAAGTTGCGTACAATTTATTAGCATGTGCGTGTCAGTACGGGCAAGACAAGGGCCACAACATGCAGACCAATGCATCATACACTAACAGGCAGCAAAGGAACATGTAGAGGTGCAAGACATGGGGAGGCACAAATGAACACCAATCATTACGGATGCCAACGGTCTCAGCCCACCTTGCCTTGCTGGACGAGTCATGTGGTGTTTGGCAAATGCTCATTGCACCGTGTCAGGGGACACCACTCACAGCCCATGGGATTTGCATAGTCCTGTCCCACCGGACTGCGCTGACTGTCTGCTCTGCTGACAGTGAGCAGGTGAGGGAGTCCAACAAGGTCACATGTAGTACTACATTGCCATGTGTGTACTCTCCCTCCAGCGGTGTGTCAGGTTGAGGAACCTTGCCAGGCGCCGCTGTCCACTCACCTTGCACAGGTGTGTGTCAACCCGCAGTCTTGCACGCACATGCATTCTGAGTCCAGGCGAATGCAGCCATGTCCACTGTTATGGTGGGATATGTGTCCATTTCTCCAAGAAGTAAAAGGGTGTTGGGACCTGTGCTATGGGTTACAATCTTTTGTGGCTGCAGGAACGTAGTTACTCGTCCATGAAAGCGAGCGCAGCTTCATGGGCAATCAGTTCCAAGAGTACGTCGTTGTCGACTTCAACGAACACGGGGGCGAGCCAATCCATTAGCTGGTCCGGACAGATGTGCTCCGTCCACGCCGTTTCACCAATCCGCAACACAGCCCAATAGGGGAGCGCTTAGATGTGGTCACTGCACACGAGGAATTGTGCAATCTCACAGGCCCAACTGCCAGCACATACGCCAGATACCAAGGCATCCCATGCACGGGCATCATGGTTACACTCCTGGTCGTGGTCCAACAGGGGGGGCACACACATGTAATAATCCAGTTCAGCTACCGTTGTGTTGGATAGGCAGACATCCATGGGCCACTCGAATATGCATGATCGACAGTGGAACCAGGGCTCGACGCAGGTGACGTACGCAAGATGGAAGCTCAGACGGTAACTGATGCGCAACACTGGCAGTGCCCCCAACAAATGCAGCATACGGTCACGGTACAGTTCCACGTGACAGGCGTTGTGCATGCGCCCGGGATGTTCTGACATTGCGTTGTTTGCTCCCGTAGAACCGGCACTCTTCTGACCTGCGGCTGTTATGTGGATGATATGCCACAGCTCGGAGCAATGAGTCGTATGAGTGTGCAGAGTTTGGACGTATGGGTTGTCCTGTATGTAAGTGTCAAGGCCATTCCATGCAGGAGTACCTCGAGCATGGACTTCTGTGTGTGGTGTGTGGATACGTTGGTCTTTCATTAGCGCTGTGTGTAGTGTGGGAGTCGTCGTCATCTGCCATGGTATCTCTCTCAGGGGGTGCCTGCCGCATGCAATTCCAAGGTCGGAGGTGCAGAAGTCCTTCCGCCTTCTGTATTGAGACAAAGGGGCTTTCATCCCTAATGTTAGTCTGACTACTGCTTGTATCCTGGGAATGTGATGTGGCTTTCGCGCTGCAATTGAGGCTAGGCCTTGGGCTTATGGTGCACTAAAAGTGATGAACACACACAACAGTTGGCATGTATGAGCCAAGACCCCGAGCGGCCTTGCGCTCCTTGTACAATCCCTTAGTGCGCGGACGCCCTACGGGTGCATGCAACATTGCAACATTGTCGATTGCGGGCCGTGTGGCGCAGACACAGCAACAGAGACACACGCATCAGTTGGTTTCCTGTGCAGCCCAGATATGAACCACGCCCAGGAGCCAGGGATATTTGTTCACACCACTACGCTGGCCTGGCGTACGACGAGCCAGCCCACTCGGCTTACGTATAAAGGGGACGACGACGACGCAACGTGTCCCAGTTCTTCCCCACTGCCTGAGGTGACATGGCTGCGTCCGCCTGCCATATGACGAGACTCAATCATATAGGGTCCATGACTTGCGTTGCATGGAGTAGGTGGCACCGGTTACACTGCGGCTGGCACGGGCCTACCGCCACGGGACGGTGACTTTCAGTGCACTGAGGTAGGGGCACCTAAAGTGCTGAGCGGGTGTGCAGCCTGCGATGATGCCGTGTGCACTGATATGGTCTCTGCCATTGCAATATCAAGACCCAGAATCAAGTGTGCGACCTGGTGGACCGCAGTGTAGGCCTGAGCCAGCGGGCAGCGCTGGCCTACCGCCACGTGGCGTTGCCTCGCAGTTCACAGAGTTAGTGGCACCTATAGAGCTGAGCGGGTGTGCAGCCTGCGATGATGACGTGTGCACTGATATGAACTCTGCCATTGCAAAATCAAGACCCAGAATCAAGTGTGCGACCTGGTGGACCGCGGTGCGGGGATGCGTGATGTGGAGGCTGCCAAGGTCGTGGGCCCCGGGTTTGGAGCTTGCACCGGCACGTGGTGGGCCCTCTTGGAGACGCGCCGGTGGCGGAAGGTGAGCAGTGAGGCTTGGGTGCGCAGGGGCGGGCAATCCCCACTGGGCGGCGGGAGGGGCTGGGGTGCAGCAGCCTATGTGCGCAGGGGCGGCCAAGCGATGTTGCCGTGTGCAATGATATGTACTCTGCCATCATTGGCTGTGGACTCTGTTTCAGATGAGGGACCTGGTGGACTGCAGTGTATACCGGCACGTGGTTGGAGACACACCGGTGGCAGCAGGTGAGCTGTGAGGCCTGGGTGCGCAGTGTCGGCACTGTCTCTCCCTGTCCCTCTCTTCCTTTCACTGTCTCTCTCTCTCCCTCTCTTTCTCTCTCTCTCTCCCTCTCTTTCTTTCACTGTCTCTCTCTCTCCCTCTCTTTCTCTATCTTTCTCCCTCTTTCTCTCTCTCCCTCTCCCTCTCTTTCTTTCACTGTCTCTCTCTCCCTCTGTTGCTCTCTCTCTCTCCTTCTCCCTCTCTCCCCCTCTCTCCCTCTTTCACTCTCTCTCTCTCTCTCCATTTCTTTCTCCCTCTCTTTCTCTCTCTATCTGTCCTTTGTTGAGCGCATGACGCACCTTCTTATCTTCAATTTTGTCTTGCAGGCTTTGACTTGCAGATTGTCCAGAGAAGACCCGCCATGACTCTTCCACTTATTGGTGTTGAGTTAAATTTGAATAAAATAATTATTTTTGAAATTCTAAGATCTATGAATGTTTTTCCTTTTTCTGAGCACACATGAATGTTAATTGTTGTAGTTGTGCGACATCAGGCGAATTGTTGTGTTCACGAATTTGTAAGGTAGATGTGAAATATCTTTGTCCGGGGGGGGGGGGGGTGGCCTGGGTGTTGTGGCCCTCTTGGGGCTCCGAGCTGCATGATCAGTGGCTCCATGGCATCTGTTGTTCTTCAGGTGTGGCTGTGGGATGGGCTCCCTTTCATGGTGCAGGTTGTCGTCCGACTTAACACCAGGTAGGAGCAGGTGTTAAATCCCTGCTGCTAACGCGCCTTATCGCATGTTTTTGATTCTTATCGCCGATCTGGCTGGTCGTTGAGAATGTTGCGCAGTGGTGTTTCCGTGGCTTTTTGCACGGGAACGCCTACTCTGCATCTCATTAGCGTTAGTTGCTGGTGTCATCTGTGGCAATGTTTTTTGCGGCTGCTATCGCAGCAAAACTGGTGATATCGGCTGTTAGCACCAGCTTGTGAATGGTGCAATGAATTTATCACCACTTTGGCTGCGATAAAGTGCCGCTAAATCGGCGATAAGTCCTTGAGAATATGCCCCATAGTGTGTATAGAGGGAGCCTCGAACATCCTGTGATTTTGGGCAAATCACTTAACCCCCCCCTGCCTAAAATGAATGTGTCAGTCTGTACCGCAACTGGTGCTCGTGTAAAGCACTCCGATACCTTCACCTTCGGTCGAGTTTGCTGTTATGTAAACCTGGAAAAAAAACGTGTGCAGAATCGCAATGCGGGTGCCACTTTGTCTCGTTAATCCCACAGATGCACACTGGCGGGGGTGCCGACAAAAGCATGAAAGGCAGCAACGGGCAGTAGGTGGTGTAGGTGCGGCGAGCGAGCTGAAAGAAAACAAAAAGTAGTGCGCCAAACGTGAACAAGTGGCGAAAAATGAACTGATCCATGTAACTGGGTCAGTCGCCTGGGCGGAAAAAGCAGCCAAAAGGTGGGTCAAAGACAACAAAAGGGACCATAGAACAGGAAGATATTAAAAGGGGCACTACAAGGCCAAACTTCACAGAGAGACTACATCAAGATTCGGGAGCGAATTACAAGAGATGGGCATGGCCAAACTTCACAGAGAGACTATACCAAGCCTCACAAAGCAGCGCATGCGGCTGCTGCTAGGTACGACCTAAAAAGGATGAAAAAATATTTTCTCTTCACTCCTAAAGATCTACTAGATTCTGACATTTCTGTCAGATGGGATAAGGTGCTGCTTTTCGCCTTGTTTTGGTTGAATTAGCTCTTTGAAGACAGCAAGGATACAGACTTTGAAAACTGAGGGCATGTTATTTCCATTACTCCTTCACATGTATTTTGTGTGTTCTGGTTCATATGCCTGGTAATTCTGGAACATACCTTTGTCTGCGCTATTTCCTTTCCTTTGTACTGTGTATGGTTGAGACTTTTGGAGGCAGGTCAGGCAATTCCAGAGCTTGGTGTTCAAAGTCCCAAACACAACATTTTCTTTTTCATTTGTTAAATTGAAATAGGCCCAATATATTACCCCCACAGCACCATCATTTCAGATCACCTAACTGCCCATTAGATGATCCTGTTCAAATCAATTCATCTATAAAACATGTCACGCCACACAGCCCTCATATGCACATTTAACTACACACGTTTGTACAGATAGTGTTGTTAAGCTCAAAGTTTTACCTTTCGTTTCACGCTATTTTGGGAGCACGTTGAGCAGGAATCATATATTCACTAATGTCTAATGAAATATCTTAGTTAAATGTTAACATTGTAACTGATGACAGTGTATTTTATTGCAGTATTGACATAGCGCTTCGTACAACTGACTGGGACCATAAGCGCTTCAGTGTGACATCCTGCATTTCTCATCTTCGAACTGTTATGTTAAGTCAGACCCCTTATGATATCTTAATAAGGATGTTTTCGAACATGTACTAAACACAAAGTTAGACAAATTTATACTAAAGTAGCATGATCTCTAAACAAAGTCGTCTACATTTTTAAACATCTGTTGCTCTTTTCGTCTTGTGGGAGAACAAATATGCAAACGTACCCTCTGGTCATTAGGAACATAATGTGCTAGGCAATAATATTCAAACAGATGTACAATAAGAAACATACGGCTGGACAACTTTGGCTGGTGCCTCTTCCTCGCTTACAGGAAATGAATAGTTTTTGGCACTGCTTTCTTCACATTTATTTTTAATTCTCAGCATGAGCTTCGAATTGTTTTTAGAGAGAAGCACGATTGTAAATATACAACAAATACAAGATTTGTGCCCTTCAAAATTAATTACATTTAATTTTTTCATCCACAATTGTGAATTGTAATTTTTGTGTTGTAAACATGTTTCTGGATTAAACGGTGGAAATAACAAAAACACAAACGCAATTAGCAACACAGCCATTTTTATATTAAATTCAAAAGTATTTTTTTAAAAATTTGCAGTGTAGTTTGCAAATTCAGTAGTTTCTTGTCAAAAACATTAAGAATAGGATTCATAAGCTTGATATTCTCTTTGTCAGTCATAAGATTTCTGTGACAAAGCCTCCAAAGAACTGATCAAAAAAATTACAGAGATTGAAAATTACCTGAAGGAAAACACCACAACAATGCATGACCTAACCACCACAGAAAAATACACCAATAACCATTCATCAGTGCATACCTTCAATACCCTGTAACAAACAAATTTCCCACAATATTAATATTGCAGCCAGTCGATCAGATTTACGATCAGACCCAGCATCTCCAAAAATCTTTAACGATATCCTTTGCTCAGCCTGTGCAAGAGAGGTAGCCAGATGCCTACTCAACAAGTCCCTGGAGCTAGGTTCATTTGCACATGAACTCAAAACCGCCTACATCAGACCCCTCCTCGAAATGAAAACCTTGGCCCATCTGATCCAGCAAACTACAGGACCATATCAAATGGACCATTTTTAGGAAAAAAATTTTTTTGAGAATGCAGTGTTTACTTGACTCTAACTTTACAGAGCATTATGGTTTACTATCAGACCAACAGTTCAGATTCAAACCAGGCAGGGGCACAGTCAGCCATCATATCCAAGAGGATCTAAAACTTACAGTGGACTAAACTGGAGTAGCTGACTTATTACTTCTAGATTTATCAGTTGCTTTTGACACTCTACACAACCACATTCTACTGCAAAGACTTCACAATATCAGAATCCATGAAAATGCTTCAAAACGGATTGCTTCTTACCTCACAGACAAAGTGTAGTCTACCTACCCCCTTTCACATCACCTCCTCATCACTGTGGCATTCCTCAGGTGTCCATAATATCCCCTCTATTATTTGATATCTACTTAACCCCTAAACCAAACCTGATTAAATCATACAACCTCACCTGTTACAACTATGGAGATTACAACCAAATCATTAAAAAAATGGATGGCCCCTAAAACCTCTACAATTCAAACTCAATGACTGCCTTCATGCCATAAACACATAGATGATGTATAAATATCTAAAGCTCAATACTGCAAAGACAGAAATTAAAATATGCAGAAAATGGCAAAACTACCAGCCTACCACCAAATGGCCTAAGGAACTTGAAGCCCCTCCAACAATCTAAAGAGAAGTAAGAAACCTGGGAGTAAATATGGATTCAGACCTATCCTTGATACTGCATGCTAACAACATCACAAAGAGTGCCATCTGCTCAATGAAAACACTATGTTGCATCTTCCCATACCTTGTGCACCAACATAAAATGCAAGTCATCCTCACACTCGTAATCTCCAAACTTGACAATGCCAACAGCTTATACCTTGGCGCCCTTGCATCCATTATACGCAAAATACAACTTATCCAAAATGTTGCTGCACGGCTTCTTCTACACCTTCAACCAAGAGAATGCAGGACTCCAGAACTGCAATTGTTTCACTGTCTACCTATAGTGAGAAGGGCAATGTTCAAGCCATTCTGCATTGTCCACCGAGCCTTCCAAGGTAAAAAGACCGCTATACCTACATGTTAAATTGAAGCAATACAAACCAAACAGAGCCCTGCCTTCCAAGCTTGCACCACTTATCAACATACCACCCTACCATAAGAAATCCATAGGAGGCACTGCTTTCGCAGTGCAAGCCACCAAGCTCTGGAACTCACTATCAGTATTTGAAGCACTCAGGACCATTTACACTTCCGAAGACAGTTGAAAACCTGGTTATTACCTAGATAACTTTACCTCCAGCATCACAGTAACAGAACCCAGAAAAGTTGCACTCTCAAGTGCAATCCTCAGCTTACATCCCAAGAATAGCAATTCTGCTGGTGCTGCTGGACTCTGCCATCTGTAAGTCCTACTCTTGCCTGAGGTGCCCCCTCCAGTCTTTGGCCTCAGAAGTGGGTTCTGCACCTGTTTTGCTGTAAAACCAACGCATCATCACCACTGCACCGGTCAGTACCAACGCATCACCCTTTGATGCCGATGCAGAGGCTGTTCGACTACAGCCTGCACAGCTGGACAATGATGCGTTACGCGGCTGGATGACAATGCATTGCCTGCATCTCAATGGAGCTCGACGATGAGCAGCGATCCAACTGCATGGAATAGATCGATGCATTGGGTTCTCAGCATCAATGCTTTGCTCCATTAAAGGTACTTTTTCAGCAGGACCTGCATGAGACTCATAGTTGGCCTGCCTTTCATCGTGGTCGCCTTAACTTTGGATTTACCCTGGTCCCTCGTGACCTCAAGTAACCTTTTAGTTCTATTGACTTCTAAGCACTGTTTTTGTTTCTTTCAAAAATTCATATCTCGACTGCTACTGGTTAGAGTTTTGGCATTTTAGTCTTGTTTTACTCAGATAAATATTCTATATTTTTCAAAACCTGTGTGGAATCTTTTTGTGGTGTATTAATTGTGTTACTGTGTGTGTGTGTGTGTGTGTGTGTTGCACAAATACTTTATACATTTCCTCCTAAGTCAAGCCTGCTGCTCTGTGGCAAGCTACCAGAGGGTGAGCACAGGTTAATTTAAAGTGTGTATCTAGCTTTCCCTGAGTAGAATTGTGGTCCCTACTTGGACAGGGTGCAAACCTCTGCCAACTAGAGACCCAATTTCAAACACTCCATCATCCAACACACTGCTACGATCTGCGTCCCATAGCACGATAACCACACCTTGGTGGTCATCACACACAACATGTAAACACTTCCCACATAGGATCAAAATAAAAACAACATCCTTCCAACCACAAATCCTACATTGTGTAGCATGCTTCTCATGTAGGCAAGCTCTTCAGTGCCCCACATAGGGATCGCAAGTGCTATATAAATGCTGCTATACAATATAATACAATATAATGCAATACTTTTAACGACCATGTGCCCCTCTCAGAGTGGAAAGAAAAGCATAAGTCACTGAAATTACAATTTATTAATCGGTTTATATCTAGGAGAATGAACTCCATTTTTCCATGAATTCTTATGTGATTTAAAGTTCTCTGGACTACACAATTAGCTCTCACCTACCAGACAGATTTTAGCTGTCTGATAGCAGAACAACATTTGTGAACTCTTCCCGAACTTACAGTGAGCTTAGAGCACGTCCACTGCTTCCATTGGTTGGCTTTATTGGCACTCTTATTTCCTTGTGTTATTTTGATTATTTTCCTTACTCTTCTTGTCTTTGTCCCTCCTCTTCAGCAAAGCCTCTTTACCATCCTTTTGACTGACCAACTTGTATCCTTCCATTACTTACATTTAAGGAACTACTATTTTCTTTCAGCATTCCATAATAGTGCATGTGTTTTCTTGCTCTCTCCCGCATGTGCTGTTTCCCTCCCCCAACACCTGCATCCCTGTGCTGTGTGTTGCTCCTTCATGCCTCCCCTGAAGCTCATCAATTGCTTTCCTATATTTTTGGACCTCCTCCAGCCCAACTTCAAGAGCCTCCATTTATCCTTTGTCTCCCCAGTCCCTGTTACTTCCAGTGTATTCTTTAGGATTTTTTAGGCCCCAGAGAAAACATATTTTAGGACCCCCTGCATATTTTTTGTTAACTGAAGTCCGCATGATGCCACACACAGTTTCAGAAAAGGGATTCACACAAAAACGGTTGAAATATGTCTTTTGAGGGCCCACAAAAATCCTTATGATGCCACAGGGCAAAGAGACAGAGACTCATACATAGAGGTAGGCAGAGAGGAGTGAGTCTAATATATGAAAATAGACAGAGGCGAGCTAAAGAGGTTTACTATCCCAGGTTGCCCCTTAGAAGGTGGGGAGCCTGGGTAATTCCGCTCTTTGCCCATGCCTTAAAGTTTCTCTGGTTTCTCCTCCTCCAGCATTGTTTATTAATTTCATTTCTTGGGAGGACCTGGCAGCTGCTATTTTCTACTGGGCTTCACCACAGTCCAAAAAGTGCTGTTACGCTACTAAAATTACCTTTTTTATTTACCTGTCAAAATGGTGTCCTCCAGCTTGCTAAATAAACATTATACTCACTTAATTCCCTAGGTGAACTCATATATTTCCTCATGCATGCACACACCTATTGAACTGCTAGCAGCACCGTATCACCTTTTTGTTCCTTTTTTGCTTATGCTACACAGCATCGGCAAAAAGCATTGGCAACGCCAGTAAGTCACAAAGGCAAGACCTATTGTCTTTGTCAATGCTTCTTTTAGAAGCTAAAGCAGTTTTGGACCAGATTGAAAGTGCCACAGCTGCAGGGGGTCGTCTGTGAAAAGAACTGACTCATACTCTGAGAAGCAATTGAAGACAGGGTGGTATGGGAAGGTGCCTTATATACCTCACCATACTTTTGATGCTGAGATTCGTTAATAAATGTAGCTAGTTCGTAGAGAGGCAGGTTTGCCTGAAGGACCATAACTTGAAAGCAATATTAGTTTGCAAAGCCATTTCCATTTAATTTTAATAACAATAAAATATATATTTTACACATTTGCGGGTCAGGTGTGTGAGAAGGGCTACAATTTGATAGACATATTTGGATGAGTTGTTCATGTTATTTAAAAAAGAGAGACATTTGATAGAGAGCCTGGCCAGAATTGTGCGAGTGAACAAATATCTGTGAAACTCAAAACTCCATCTTGCATTGTTAGTGACCATGAAAAGCATTTCTTGCAAAAATGAACAGTCTGTATCAGTGCTTAATTTGTAAAAGAATGAGTGCTGGTGCCCAAAGCTGTGCTCTGAAGCCTGTGACCGCTCTATTATAGCCTTATAGCCCACCGTAGCGGGCTATACCGGCTATTAAAGGCCCGCTCCAGCGTCAAAGGCCCGAGCCGAAGGCGAGGGCCTTTAACAAGGGAGTGGGACTTTAATAGCCGGTATAGCCCAGCTACGAAGGGCTATAAGGCTATTAGAACATTCTGCCACTAGAGGGCAGAATGTTCTAACAAATAAAACAAAGGCATCTCGAAGCCGAGGGGATTTAAATCCCCTCGAGCTCCGAGAGGCCTTTGTAAAAACATTGGAATGTTGCTTTGCGGGCCTTTAGCGGCTCGTAAAAGCACAGAGCACTCCATTGTTTTCAATGGAGTGCTCCACATTCCAATGTTCTAATAAATGTTAACACGCTGAATACTGAGGCTGAGTAATCTTTAATCCACCTCAGGCCACTTTTATCCACTACCAGATAGATACCTCGTTCTCCATTATCACAATCTTGCAGGTTCCTCCTTTCTCAACTTCTGACGGTTTTTCCATCTTTCTCTTCCTCTTTCTATCCCCTTTGTGTATTTTTCCATCTCTTGCGTTCGGGAAATGTCTTATTAGGAAAAATAAGTGCCTGTCCCCAAAAATGACTGCCGGTGTCCCCCTTCAGCAACCATGAGCTCAAATTAAGCACTGCTCTGAGTCACAGAGCAAATTCACATGGGAATCTCCTTGCACGAGCAATGGAGACAAGCTGAAGGCAAGGTGAAGATATATACCCTGTAACTAACAGCTTTTGATATTGATCACATGGCTACATGCAAGAGCGCAAGCAGGTGCAGGGTTGAGCTTATTTGGGAGATGGGAGATGGCCTTCACAAGTAACAACGTTACCAGTTTCGAATGAGCAAGCTGTTGTGCAAAATGTTGTCTTAGTTACCAGCGTGCATTTCACTTCTCCTTGAAGGCTGGTACATCCAGTGAGCAGAGTTATCACGAGAACAAACCATGGCAGTTCTGGGTAACAAAAGACAAGCATCAATGGGGCTTTTCTCAAGAGCTATCGCCGAGTTAACGGCACTTTATCACAGCCAAAGTCGAGATAAATGTATCGCAATATTCACAAGCTGGTGCTAACAGCCTATAACACCAGTTTACCTGCGAAAGCATCCGCAAAAAACATTGCCACAGATGACCCCTGCAACTATCGCTAATGAGATGCAGAGTAGGCGTTCCCGAGCAAAAACCAGCGACAACACCACACCTCAACATTCTCAATGACCAGCCCGATCAGCGATAAAACCACAAAACAGGCAATAAGGCGCATTAGCAGCAGGAAACTAACACCTGCCCTGACCTGGTGCAAAGTCGGACCACAACCTGCACCACAAAATGGAGCCCAGACCAGAGCCACACCTGAAGGGCAACAGATGCCATGGAGCTACTCACCATGCATCCCAGAGCCCAGAGAGGGCAACAACACCCACTTCCACCCCCCCACCCCCCCCGGACACCCACCGCCCCCCCCCCGGACCAACACTGAGGCCACGCAGACAAAGACAGCGACCCTCCCAAAATGGACCAACCCCACAGACCCAACACCAGCGAATGTCAATGCCCACTATCTGCCCAAAGGGACAACCCTCCTCCGCATCCTGACCACCATAGCCCACAGGCTGATGGTACCAACACAGCGGACAACCAACATCCCACCGCAGACAAAGCTGCTGGCTGTGCTGCACGTGTTGGCCTCTGGTACCCTCCAACCAACCTCCGCCTGAGACAGAGGAGTCACACAGCCTAGCCAATCCAAGTCCCCCACAACGGTCATGGATGACACCATCCGCTTGGTACCCCAACATCCATACCTCACACACACTGCGCAGGAACAGCTGGAGACCAAGCAAGGTGTGTACGCCACAGCTGGCTTTCCGCACGTGTCAGGGGGCAAGTGACTGCACACATGTCCTACTAGTGGCCCCTTGCAACACTGCACACAATAAGCGCAACAGAAAGCGCACGGATCCCACCAATGTGCAGGCAATAGTGGACCACCGTGGAATCCCCGCCAACGACGTCGCCAAACACCCAGGCAGTGTGCATGATACCTGCACCTCCAGACAGTCCATCATCAACCTGCGCCACCAGGATGGCACCCACGGAAATGCACTGCTCGTTGGCCAATACCAAATGCACACACCACACACCTCAACTCCCCAATCATGCAACACACAACACAGGAAATGCACACGTCACAAGCTCACATACAACATGCACACCCACCAGACACGACAGCACAACTCACTGTGAGAACCTGGCCCAGCCATGTACATGAGCCATCTACGGCATGGCACCTCGGACACACAATAGCAGAATGTCGGAAGAGGTGGGGACCAGGCATGTGCGAAGGAGGCAAGGGACCGATGAATGAGAATGTACATAATGCCAAGTGTGGCGTGGATGTGCTGGCCAGACTGCAGTATGCAGACCACACACATATCCATATCGACACACACCGCTGGTGTTTGGAGTGTAGTGGACAGTAGACGCAACCATGTCACCCCAGCCAGTGGGGAAGTCGCAGAAATGTAGCTTGTGACGTCCCCCCCGTAAGCGTGAGCGGAGTGGGCTGGCCCGGCGTACGCCAGGCCAGCGTAGGGGTGTGAATAAAAGGCACGTAACCCTGGGCGTGGTCCTCTTCCGGAATGCCCAACGTCTCTGCCAGGGCGGCGCCCCTCACCCTGCCACGAGGCCGACGCCGTGAGCGGTGCTGCCAGCGATCCTGGGCGCCTGCTGCACCCCGGGACGCTGCTCCCCAAATCAGTCCTGCCCGCCCCTGCGCACCCAGGCCTCAATGCCCACCTTCCGACACCTGCGTGTGTCAATGATGGCCCAGCACGTGCCGGTGCAATCTCCAAGCCCGAGGCCTGTGACCTTGGCAGCCTCCTCAGACCATCACGGCCTCCGCAACACAGGCCCGCATTATTCCTTTCACTTTGACGTACTCCACCGGCATGCACAGCGGACAAGTGGGTCACACATTTGGAACTGAGTCTTGATTACACCATGGCAGAGCACATAAATCATGGCTGAGTGTATGTCACTATACACCCTTGGATGTGGTGCCAACAGGTCTTAGTGTTACATCACAGCCGCAAGATTCTGTGGGCCCACGCGGACTACTGCTCTCGGCCTACGCTGCGCTCGAGTAGGTCACAGAATTGGAACTGAACATCGATTATTCAAAGGCAGAGTGGGAATCATTGCACGCAAGGAGAGGCATACAAGGATGATACGTTGCAGTTGGGAGGAAAAAAGGACCATCATTACGGAGGTGATCGAACAGTACCGACAACTGCCCTGATGTCACTAACTCTGTGCATCGCGAGCCTACGACACGTGGCTGTGGCCCACTGCTGACCGCTGCCTCCAGCCTACACTGCGGTCCAGTAGGTCACAGAGTCTAGAATCGTCAATGCCGGAGTTCATATCAGTGTACCGGCATCATCGCAGACTGCATCCCCTCTCAGCCCCGGTGCCACTAAGTCTGTTCCCCGACATTCATGGACACTCTCTGGTCGTACATTGGTGGCGTTTGAGCCTATGGACTAGGGGGTGGTTTTCATCCTCATGCAGCTGATACCGAATTGGTGGTGGCAAGGAGGCAGTCGCTTTCCACTCCTCCATTTGCTGCTTCTGTCCCCTGCATCATGCCCTGGAAGAACACCTTCCACTGTCCCCCGAAACACTCTGCGACATCCACCTCCGACATCGACGAGGACCCGCTCAGTCTGCGTGGCCCTACCTCATTGGACCGCAAGTCACCGTCCCGTGGCGGTGTGCCTGTGCCTGTGCCTGCCGCTGTGCACCCGGGGCCACTAACTCTGTGCAGCTCAAGTCCGGGACCCTGTCTGAGTGAATATTGGATGACCTCTGTGACGGTGGTCTTCGGGTCATCGACGCCATGTTCATGTGGCTCTGCGCTGTCCGCTGCCTCCGGCCTCAACTGCGGACCACCAGGGGTCACACATCAAATCGAGTCCTGACCGGCCCGGACGTCGCATCACCGCAGGAGGCACACGCCACCATCGCCAGGGCCAACTCCAACCACCATCTGCCAGGGTCGAGACAGTGGTACTGGCAGACTGACGGAGTTGCTCAGAACTGTCATGGATGCTATCATCTGCCTGATCCCCTGCTCAGCACTCCAGGTGCCACTGACTCAGTGCACCGCAACCAATGGACCGTTACTGATTGAGTTTTGTGATGTGGAGATGTTGCGTAGCAATGTCACCTCAGGCAGTGTGGGAGACCTGGGACGTTGATGAGGAAGTTGCTGCAGGTCTCACACACCCCACTGCATCAGGAATATCCCGAATGGACACAATCCAAGTTATTTTCATCACATGGGCGCGCACAGCTCTAGTGCCCCAACCTCAGTGCACTGCAACTCATGGGCACTTCTGTTTGTATGTTGGGTGCCTCTGTACTTGCTCCGGCTCCCTCCATGTTGCTCAGCAGTTGACTCTGTTATGTATGTGTTTTCTGTTTCCATTGCACTGGTGTCCACTGTTCAAGTTGTTGCCAGCACCGAGCCCCCCGTGCGGGCTGGCTGATGCTCACCCCACACACATCCAGCACAGGCGTCACTGTACATGTGGCACTGCCAATATAGGGGTCGGGCGAACGTGCCCGTAGCCAGTGGAACATAATATCTGCGTGTGTCTCTATGGCAGTGTGGGTCTCCTTTGTGGGGTGTAGGTGGTCCCTGAAGGGTGATTGACACCCACGTATGTGATCTAGTTCGCCTTCCATGGGTTCGGGCCACACCCGCACCTGTTCGGCCACCTACTTTTGGCGTTCTGACACCTGGCATTGGGGTGCCATGTGTGGGTCGGTGAAGTGTTGTGGGCCAGCCTTGCTTGCGTGTGCTTCATGCTGTGTGGTCTGTTGCAGGGGCTGGGTTCTCCTCAAAGTAGCTTGTCTGCCCTGGTCCTGGTGGTGGGTTGCGTGGGATGTCCATGGGCTGTTGTAGGGCGTAGGTGTCGAAGGTGTGTTGGTCGTGTCCTGCATCACTGATGGGTTGTCTGGTCTGACCTGCTGGAGGTGTTGTTTGTCCCTCTGCAATGTGAAGGTGAGATGCGTGTTGACATTGTTTTTGCATTTATGTTGGCGCATTGTTCTTGTAGACATGCAGACTGTGTGACAATGTACATTGTGGCTGTTTGGGCGGCGCTGGCTATTTGAGGGGGGACAGTGGTCATTTGGACTACATGACTGTTGTGAGGTTGTACCCATACATATGCATCTCACGGTTCCCTGCTCTGTCAAATGTGATTGGCCTGTTTCTGCGCATGGGCGGACCCAGTTGTGTCCCCTGTTCTGCAGTGTCGGTATTGCACTTTGTGCCACATTGTCATGGGATGTGCTGTGTTTGCCATGTGTGTGTGCTGCAGTGTGCCACAGGGATGGGGGACATGACCCTGGGTTATTGTGGGTGTGCAGTGTGCTACACATCGTTGTGCATGTGTGCCATTGTGCCCATCTCCCACCGTGCCCCCAGGACCTGTTCATTACTCACCCTGTTGTTGTTGTGTCAGGTCCTCTAGAGCTGTGTCTGTACTCCCACCTCCTTGCATCGTCTCCTCACTGATGGCTGGCCTCCATTTCCTCCAGCTCCTTCTGTGGCGCAGGACTCCCACCTCCAGTCACCGTAGCTGCCTTCTTGTTGGCAGCGGCTTTGGGCCTGGTTTAGGTTTTCACGTCATGCCAGCGCCTCTTGGCCTCCTCCATTGGCCTCCTCGGCACTCCGGCTGCATTCAAGGTGGTCTGAATGTGGGTCAGTTGCTGGTGGTGTTCTGTCACATCCGTGACGCTGGTCTAGTTTTCCTACGGACTGCACCCCGTCTTCCTCTCCCTCTTCTTCTTGGCCTTCCCCGACCCAGTTGGTCCTTGCTGGTGGTCTGTGGGGCTTGTGGGGTTCGCGTTGGCCTCTGCGCTGGGTCAGGGTGCATCCATGTTGCTACGCACTTTGGTTTGTTTCTGGTGTGTTGTTTTTGTTGCTTCTATGGTGAATTTTCCCGCCAGACACGTGGGATTTACCGGCCTGCCGCTGGTTTTCGCTGCTTTTTGTATCGCGTTCGGCCTCATCGCAGCTTTTTTGGCGTTGGTGTTTTGCATTTTTGCGGCGTGGCGTTTATTTTAACGCGGTCAGTTAATGCGTTATCTGGAGACTATCGCATGGTACCACCGTGTTGTGAATACTTGGTTAACACGGCGTAAATGTCCCGCGATGGACTGCGATGTTGAGGGTTGCGTTAAGTCACTTTTGCGATGGTTATCACACGTTCTTGAGAATATGCCCCAATGTTTTTAATTTCACAATCTCGTCATCTTTCTCTGTTCTACTGCGCAACCATTTACTTTGTCAAACTAACTCAATGTTTATCAAATTAAACACTTCCAGCCCTTCTCCATAATCTCCACTTTCTAATGTACCATCTTCAAATTCATTATTATCATCATCATAAGCCTTTAAGAGATAGACTGACAAAGTTCCCTTGTCTCTAGTAATACTTTTGTAGAAGCAATAAAGATTAAGATGAGATTTCAATCATTGAAGGACTACGGCAATAATTAAGACAACATTCAATACTTTCATTCGAACTCCAAATATACTTCTCGTTGCAGAACAGAGCTCCCACCGCTCAGCCTCACCGTCAAATGTCTGTACGTTTTTAACAATTTGTGTACATTCCTAATTAGTTTGTAAGCTCTACAGAGGTGCCAGGAAAACGATCACAGCATTCAGCATCTAAAAAGGCATAATGCTGCCCTTAGCCACTAGAATGAAGCCCAGCGATGTCTTATTCTGTGAAATCACAGTACATTTGGTCACTAACCTAGTAGTTATAAATTCAAGAGCATTCACAATTTAATTAGCCATTTCATCCAGCGCTCTAGCATCTTGCTGAAATTCCTTCATTGACAAATCCATTCAGTCGCTTGGGATCAAAGTACCAAACAGTTGTAGTCTCTGAAATGTCTCTTCTTTCTCCCCATTAAGGCAGACGTGTCATGGTCAATGTAAGATGACTGGCACTTTGTACCCAGGGAAAAATCACCTGGACCAGTCTTTGGGAGCCACAATTAGGCTTGGTTGTCTCAAACATAATGAATCCTGGTTTGGTCTGGAGCACTTTTTCAGGCACACAAACACACCAGTAGGAAAGATAGTTTTTGTAATCTCAACTTGGGTGAAAGTCAGAAAGGGAATTGGAACTCTATGTTTGGGTATAGTCACATGGCACCCATTGCGTCCCGAGAAAATGCCACAATTTTCTTCCTTACAAACCAGTCCTTGGGCTGGCTGACTAGCAGGGGGCAACATCGTTTAAAGAGGTAGAGGCACATTCAGAACCTTAAGAGTGATATGAGTAGTGTAATTATTGCATGCAGGAATAAAGTGCCTATGCAAGTGAAGCACATTGTCCAGTCCTTTTGAAAAGAATTGGGATAATCTGTATAGCCCCATTGGAGACAGTGAGCAAATAGGAAAATGTCCTGCATGAAGAAAGGTTTTTGGTTCTGTATCTACTGATTCGGAATCTGCATGATAGTATTGTCTTTGTAGACTAAGCTCTTGTTTCTGTAGAAGGTAATGGGCTCCATGCAGTAGCCGACTTCAAGCCCACTGCCTGCCCCCACCTGACTCATTCATGTGATGAACCATCCAGACAGGCTTGCAGAGAAGAGGATCCATCAGCCCCAATGGATGATCAGGCCATTGGGAGGCTTCCCACTATTGGAGTTGCAAGTCATAGCCATGGGCAGAAGGAGAGTCTAAATCTTTGACACATCTCTATGGTGTGCTTTCAGGAGCAGGAACTCTTTGGTCAGCAGCTATTGCTTTTCTTGCATTGGCTCTTTAGTTGGCTTGCAATGTGTTGTGTGGATCCAGGCAGGTAGTCTTCAGAAATTGATGGTGGTGTTGGTGTTGAGAAGAATCTGAAATGAACCTCGCCATCTGGTTTGAACTGCTAACATTTGCCGATGGACCTTCTAAGGAATCAAATTGTCTGCCTGTATATCGTGACAAGCTTCATCATGCTGGTGGACAAGACTTGAACTGGAGAATGGAAGCTATTGAGGCAGTTATTTGTACTATTCTAAAGTTGTATCACCTGATAGTGCAAATCAAGCAAAGCTGGAGATGCCTGAGGAGTGGATGGGAGATTCATAGGTCTGCCCATGCTTTTCCATGTCAGCTCATCTTTGTCTTTTTGTTAGGAATGACTGTCGTCAAAAAGAGGTAAGGGTAGGGCCACATAAGTTTGTTTTTTCACTTATTGTAAATATTTTTTTTTTAACATCCCATTAAATCTTTCTACCTTCCCTAAGGACTCCGGGTGATAGGAACAGTAGAAATATTGGTGGGTCTTTATTTCTTTGGACAGTTCCTGGACTACTGCTGACATAAAATGAGTTCTATTGTCATGTCTTATCCTAAGTGGGATACCAAACCTGTGATCACTTCTTTGGTCATGGCGATAGCATCAGGCTGGACACTGGAATAGGCTTCCGCCCATCTACAGAACATGCAAACCAAAACTAAAACCAAAATCAATACATAGACATAAGAGCAACATTATGGCATTTAAATTAAATCTATCTGGGCATGCACAAAAGGACCTAATGGGGTAAGATGGGCATCTCGGATAGTCTTGATGCCTTTACCAAGTTTGCAAGTTGCACATTAATGACATTATTGCTCAGCAATGGAGGGAAAATGTGGTTCACAGTTGCTGCTGCATGTGACACGGATTATGCCATCCCAACTGATGTGCCACACCATGATACAAATCGGGTAACAACATCCTAGGAGCAACAATTTGACCATTTTCGTCTTGCCAATCCAGATGTCTAACACACCAATAACATAACATGACCAGATCATCTTTTTGTTCTCTGCTGCTTGTTTTTGTTTAGCAGCACGATTCTATAACGTTGACATTGGTTGTGTAGCTTGAGATGTTTACAGGGTTACATCAGAATTGAAAGGTAGAGCAGGATTATGATACAGAGCATTTTTCGTAGATATGTCATCTTGATAGAATTGATAGGAAGCACACTTAAAAGTCACTATTTCTTCAAAAGGAGGATAATCATTAGTCATTCAATAGAATTGATGCTCCCAATAAATGAGCTCAAAATCTTTTCATAATCTTGCTTTATTCATTCCATGTTTGAATTTAGACAAAACGATCTTCTAATAAAACACCTTCAACTTGTGTTTCGAGGTTACACCTCTTTTTCAAGGGAAGGTTTCTGTTCAAAATTACATTCTACCATGACTTGCAGTGTCTCAACTTTATGGGAATTTGGGGAAATTTTTCTTGAGAGCCCCTTGTTCAGGACAATCCTGATACCATAGTGAAATGGGGGAGTCATACGGTTGAGACAGTGGAATTAGAGGCAGATTACAATTTTAAAATGGAATCCTTTCCTTGAAAAAGCCCTTGGTTTCAACATCAAATAGGGATTATTCCCTTGCCACAGCCAGTCCACCTACTCCCCATAGGCACAATTTAGCAATGCAGATAGATGCTAATGATGGCAGAACAGGGATGAAGTCAAGGTTCCCCCCTTTGAACAATCTTAAGATACTATACTGGAATGTTGCAGGCCTAAAATCCAAAGTGAACGATCCAGAGTGGGGCAAATTCATAGATGAGCACAATATTTGTGTGCTTCAAGAAACCTGGGCCCTGAAGCCAGTACATGGATCAGGCTACAGAAACTAGAGCGTAGAAGCAACTCCATTGTTGGCTAGACGCCCATCTGGCGGACTTGCCATTTGAATGAATACATCATTAGCCACTAAGGTAAGACAGCTCATGCATAAGTCTATCGACCTGTTGGAGATTGATATTAATTTGGTGACTGGTGCCGTTGCAGTTAGATTAATAAATATATACAATTGTCTCACTAGCTCCAACAGTGAGTCACCGACACTAGTGGCCCTTGATGAGCTCTTAGAGGAATTTGATAGCAGCAATTACATAATCCTGGCTGGAGATTTTAATGTGACTTCAGAACCCATAGCAGTAGTTCAAAACCTCATAAAGGAAGAAGATGAGGAACGAGAGGCATTCCTTGCCTGATAACCCTGCCCCTAAAGAGAAGGTCAAAGGCAGCGATAGAAGCTCCATTTCTAATATTGTCACAGGGGCTACATGCTTATAATGGTCACGTGACATCTGATCTAGGGGCTAGCCATACATTTGATAGAGCACCTATTATGAGCAGGATTGATTATATCCTAACTTAATCTTGAGGTGTGACCCAACCTTCATAACATAAAGGCCATAGACAGACAGGTTAGAGATCACAATGCTCTATCATTAGAACTGAGAAACATTCCCTTACAGAATTCCAGCTACAAGTCCCAGACAATCAATGCTCCAATCTATTACTCTAATAACAAGAGATGGGTCAAATGTCTTGCTATTCATTCATACGAGACCACATTGGCTCACATTTATACCGCAGTTACCTGCACCTTAGACTCACTTCACAAAAGGACAAGTGAGGATCATCTTGTCGTGTCAACCTTTTAATGAACTTATAGAATCAATCAGGAATCATTTTTATAAAGAACTGAAGGTAAACTCGTTCAAAGCCAAATAGACCCTATGGTTTAACACAAATTGCAGAAAGGTTAGGCAGGAACTGATGTCCGCAGTCAAAAGTGGGAATAGAGCTGACCTTACGGTAGCGAGGAAATCATACAAAACTGCACAAGCTAGAGCAAGGAAAGAAAGGGAGAAGGAGCAGTGCCGTGATTTAGCCAAAGTGGCCTATCTTAAAGATATTGAGACTTTCTGGCACTTGTTGGCCAATAGTAGTAAAACTATGGAAAGAGACAAAGACTTCTATATCCATCTATATACCTGGGTTCAACTCTATTCAAATCATAACAATGAGGGGGGCTCTGCTGGTGTTAAGAATAATTCAGCTGCAATCCAGGAAAAGAACAAAACCACACTGATTATGTTTACTTTAGAAGAGACACTAATGGCTCTTGAAAACAAAAAAGGGAAAGCACCAGGTCAAGATAAGCTCCCCGGGGATCTTTAATGTTCCGAACCAATCGTGTGGGTCTACATATTAAACCTGATATCCAACTCTGTAGCTGGGGGGGTGAGATTCCGGAAACCTGGAGGGAAGCCGAAATTATCACAATCTACAAATAAGAGGAAAAGAAAAATCCAGCTAACTAAAGGTCCATTAGCTTAATCAATAATGCACAAAAAATATTTAGCAGGCAGATCCCGGATAGGACCCACATATGGATGGAAAAGAAGTAGATTTTGTCCCAGTTACAGGCTGGCTTTAGGTCAAATACAAGTACCATAGATCATGTTCTGCTTCATTCTATCCTTGTGGAAAACGGTTACACTGAACAAGGGACACTTGTTTGTGGCCTTCATAGACCTGTGAGCAGCATTTGACCTGATCTTTCAAGAAAAGATGTGGGCCACACTTAAAGACATGGGGATGCCAGCGAATGCATTACACATAATAACACACCTATACAGCAATAACTACGCCCAAGTAAGATGGGAAAGGAAGGGAGAGTTGACTGAACGCATGCACATAAACAGGGGCGCCCTTCAGGAATGCGTCCTAGTTCCCACTCTATTCACACTTTACATAAATGGGCTTATACATAAACTTCATGATTATAATGGCGACTCACCGAAACTGGCGAATCAAAGAATTCCTGCCCTACTCTTCGCCGACGACATGTTCTTAATATCTAAAACTCCAATGGGCCTGCAGAACCTTATGAACCAGTTTTCAAACTCGTGTGAAATGTATGGTTTAGAAATGAGTGCCTCTAGAATCAAGTTTATGACCTTTCGTCCACATAGGTCATTTTAGGGGGCAAATGAATCTAAACAGATCCCTCCTAGAGCAGGTTAAAGTAGTTTTGTTATTTGGGTGTTCGAATTGCTAGTTCACTGTCATGGGCTCCACAGATTGTGAAAAGCCAGTTGACACTGCAGTATGCTGGGTCCACTATTGTGAAGAAGCTTAATCAATCTAACTTCTGACCGATTAAACCTGTACTAGAAATCTATCGCGTTAGAGGGCATGGGCAGCCCTCTATGGAGAAGAATTATGGGGTGCGGAACAAACTGGAGGACTTGGGAAAACAGAAAATAGACTTATGCACGCTGCACTTAAATTACCAGATAGCACTCCACTAATCCTGCTACGTTTTGATTTGGGACAAGAAAAATGTTTTGTTTGTGGAGGCTCTTTGACCACTAATTTATTGGCTTAGGGTATGGATAAGTAAATCGACGATTTCCCTGCGTCAAGCGCTTGTAGAGGTGAGAGATATAAATAACTGGATTTTTACCCTGGTTTAGACAGAGTAATGGTTGTATAAGCTACTGCCACATCCAGCTTGGAACAATCGAGAGCAGATAAATTAAGGAATGATAGCTCAACTAAAATCAAGATACTAGAAGTACATTGAAGAGCACCTGTGGACTAAAATTGATAACTGTTCTCTAACTGACAGTTTATCTGAACTTCAAATGTGCCATGGTTTTTTAGCCTTTTCTAGATCAAACTGAACTTCCTCAAGCAAGGGCCAGTTTCTTGAAATCCAGATATGGTATCTTGCCCTTAAATAATTTAAGAAGTAGATGGTGAGAGTACTCTATTACTCCTATCTGGCCTGTTTGTAATGTAAACTCTGAAACGGATGAGCATTTTTTGTTCTTTTGTCCCGCTTACCTCAAATGGAGAAAGACTTGGATCATCCCAGTATGTCGTAACTTGTCTGTAGGCCATCTAAAGGGCGCAATTAGGATACTAAGATCAGAAAACACCGAAAGGGTTGTTTACTCAGTATCCAGATATTTATTGTTTGCCTGGTGCAGCAGAGGCAAAGCATTACAAATCTGATACCTGCAATGAACACCTTAGGGTGGTTTTACTTTATTTTACTGTAACATAAATCATGGAATAATTATGTGTTTTATCTTTTTATCTTTATTGTTTTTACTAATTATTTATGTGATTATGATACATGTATTTATGATTTTTAATGTGTGGATTATTCCCCGAAAAAAACTCAAATCTGGACTAAAGAAAGCAAGATTATGAAAAGATATTGAGTTCATGGTTTATTTGGATCATCAATTCTATTGAATAACTAATGAGTATCTCCTTTTGAAGAAATATTAAATTCATACCAGTGGAGTTTTGGTGCTGGGGTAGTAAGGTGCAGGGCACATTATCTCCTGACCCCTTTTCATTGGAACACTTAACAGTTGTTACTTCCTTTGGAAGTTGAAATGCATCACAAAACTGATTACATAAGATCCATTTTTCATGGGAGTAAATGCAGAAGTAAGAACACCCCTTTGTAATTATAAAATTCGGAAATCATCAGCAAACCCTGAACACATTTTTTATATCATTAAATATGGTGATACTTTACTGGGTCATTAAGCAACAAACACATATTTCTCCCTTGTTTTGTCTGCTGCAGTAGATTGGCAAGTCCTTGTCAGCTGATTGTATGTCTAGTGGAGATTGCAGCACTAGCTGGTTCAGCAGTTCTTCCCATCTTCACCCATCTTCATTGTTGGCATTCGTTACCCATGATTGTCTTCTCAGCTTTGTCTTTAACCGGTCTTTCCGGCTTGCTGTATCTGCCGTCAGTTTCCTCGTAATGCCTTAGAGTTCTTTCAAGTATCCATGATCATTGATGAATCTTTGCTTGTCTGTTCTTAAGCTTCCCTTTGCTTCATTGTTGATTTTTGTGTACTCGCCTCAAGCTTTTGATTGTTCTGCTCTTGTTCCGATGGTGTTGACTGCACCTTTCCTTTCTCTCTCGGGTTTTGGGGAGAGTCTCGGTGGAGAGCCATTATTTATGCCGGACCCAGTACCTTCTGGCAGCTTGATATCTTTCTATGATCTTCTCCCACTGACGTTCTACTGGGTCTCTGTTGTCCTCTAGTACTTGAAACTTGTAACTAATGGTAACTGAGTATATACTCTGTTTCCGTGCATCTTTGAGGAGGGTGGTGTTATATTGCTGGCGTCGGTTTGTCTGACCCATCCATGCTTTTGTCAGGATGACAATGCACTCTTACTTGTAGGGTGTTTGTTTGGAGTTTCGCAGAGACGCTATGAGCCAACTTCCCAGTACCCTACCTTATAACCAGTGTATGAGTATATCCACTAAGGCTACGCGATAAGGTTCAGGGAGGAGGGCCGGATACTGGACGCTGACGTGTTCTTGTTGTCGACCTGCGATGCAACAAGATGCGATTAACTATAGTGTCATGAATACAAAGGGTATTACAACAGCTCTACAGTTCTATCCCTAAGCGTGTGGATATATATATATATATATTACGTGAGTTCTCCTACCTGCGATCTAGAGAAATGAGGCGTAGCGTCCTAGTAGTCTTGTGATGGCTTCAAGTAGCTGTTTCAGGGGCGTGGTTGTTGGTAGGCGTGGTTGCTGTGAGGTGTCTTTAGCTAGGATATTCAGTAGTCCTCTCTGTGATTAAAGAATACAGAATAAGTTACTTATATTCCTGTAACCATCAATACATACATCGCATCACCTTATCACACTGTGTTTTCTAATACATTAACACTCACTTGCAGTTATCCCCATTAACTTGTTCCATCACGAACTGCTGTTGAAACAAAGAATAATATACACCAAACAACAATGCGACAAAACTCTAATGTCTTTAGAATATTGTGATTTTTGCAAAGTCTCAAAAGTCTTTCAATGCTTATTCTTTCAGCAGAAAAAAGTTCCAAAAATTGTCTTTAACCTTCTGAAATGAACGCAGCAATGTTCTTTGCTTTCTTGCGATGGGCACCTAAGTTAAAAGAAAATGTTCACTTAGCTTTCTCTGATGTTTTCTCTTTCCAGGAGCAGAAAGGCTTCCGAATATCCCACCGTGATGTCTGCCAGCGGAGCACCAGAGCCAAGAGGAAGCCAGATGGATGCAGCGTCGGAAAATCAGGTAAGCGTCTTCGGGACCTGTTGTCTCCTTGACAACAGACGGAAGGCTAAGCACCTTCCAGAACTTGGGTGCGGCAATATATAGTATTGCCACACCCAAGATGGCTGCTGCACGTAGCACGTGACGTGACATGCAGCGTCATTCGCCTCGGCAGCCCAACGGGGACACCCTGAACGCTGCATCTCCCTCACGAACGTGAGTCCGTGCATGATTGTTTCTTCCTCCCTGTACAAAGGACTAGCCGACTTAAGCGCACAACTAAGCACATCGCAATACAAGTGTTACAAAAGTGACCGCAATACAAGTGTTACAAAAGTGACAACACACAGTAAACAAGCATTGATACAACGAAATATACATGTGGCATGAATTACATACTTTACACTTATAATAAAGATTCTAAACACAGTTTCATGAAGTCTATGGCGTGCTGGTTGCACGGGATAGGGGCCGGTTTCAACAAGGGAATTATGGCTCAGCAATGAGCAAGGAAACGCTCACTGTTCCAGGCTGCATGTTTGCTGGGGTTGTCGGGGTTGACAGAGTAGCGATGTCATGACTGTACTCCCCTCGCAAAATCCCCCCTAAGACCAAAGGAATGGGTTTTGGTTTATCAGGATATCAGGAATGAAATGTCTTCACTACGCATGGTGCGTTCTGCAAGTTAGCAAGGGGTTCCCATGACCGTTCTTCAGGTCCGTAACCCTTCCAGTCCACTAAATAAAACAACTTGCCACGTATCCTTTTTGAGTCAAGGATAGATTTCACTTCAAATTCAGGTACACCATCGACTTCAATAGCAGGTGGAGATAGTGTGGTACGAGTCATAGGATTAAATGGTTTTAATAAAGAGACATGGAAGACAGGATGAAAACGGTATTTAGATGGGAGTGTTAACTTTATGCTTACTGGATTTATAATCTTTTCCACTGGGAATGGTCCAATAAACCGAGGACAGAATTTTTTATCACTCTTAATTTTTAGGTGCTTTGTGGATAACCATGCTTTATCTCCTATAGAATATCAGGGTTGCATGGTTCGATGCACATCTGTTACACGTTTCTGATTTTCTTTTGCTTTAGCCAAATGAAATCGAGCTTGGTGTTGGATGGAAACCAGGTTTTTTACATAATCACATACAGATGGTATTACTAAAGGAGAGACAATTTGACCGGGAATATTTTTTGGATGAAAGCCATGTGCACAAAAGAATGGAGACATACCTATAGAGGATGTAATAAACCACTAGGGGCATGATGCACTGGTTTATACTGTATACATATAGCACAGGTGTCTACATAGGTTTGTATATCATTAAACAAGAGAGTCCATCTGAGTTGGCGAGCAGAGAGAGCTTTTACAGAGCGTAATGTTTGCATATTACGATGGTCGGTATAAATTGTAACAGGGTGTCGAGCACCTAACAAGTAGTGTCGCCATTCTTCAAACACAGCTTTTATAGCCAATAGTTACCTGTCAGCTATGGCGTAATTTTGTTCTGTGGGTGATAGCTTTCTTGAATAATATGCTATGGGATGCATCTGACCAGTATCTTTGTGTCTCTGTGACAAGATGCCTCCTATGGCGAATTGTGAGGCATCTGCTTCTACTATAAATGGATGAGAAGGATCAGGGTGCATTAAGATAGGAACTGATGTAAATTGCTTTTTTAATTCTTGAAAAGCTTGTTCAGCTAAGTCGTTCCATTCAAATTTAGTGTTTTTGCGTAAGAGTTTTGTGATTGGGGTAATAATCTGAGAAAAGTTATGAATGAATCGCCTATAAAAATTGGCGAACCCTAAAAAGCTCTGAATTTGTTTCACTGAAGAGGGACTTGGCCAGGTAAGTACAGCTTGAATTTTCTTTGGATCCATCTCAATTCCTGATGGACTGATTACATAACCTAGAAACTCTACTTTGGTGGTATGAAACATACTTTTTTCCAATTTAACGTATAAGGAATTTTTCAAAAGCTGTTGAAGAATGACTCGTACTTGTTGTACATGATCAGTTGCAGTTTTAGAATATATGAGTATGTCATCGATGTACACTACACAGCATATATCCCCAAAAATCCCTTAATACCTCATTTATAAAAAAAACTGGAATGCCGCTGGAGCGTTGCAGAGTCCGAAGGGCATGACTTGGTATTCATAGAGGCCGAATTTGGTACGGATTGCCGTTTTCCATTCATCACCCTCACGAACTCTTACAAGATGGTATGCTCCACGCAAATCCAGCTTAGTATAAATGGTGCAAAACACACAAGATGATGGATGGAATGCTGCACATTGGCAAACATTCACCCCCAGTCACAGATCTGGGTTTAATCCATCATTATTTTGCTTCACCACGCCACCCCAGTTCAGACATAGCCATATGCAAATCAGTCTTGAACCTGTGCCTCATGGGAACAGTCCAGACCAAACTGCCAAGCCATGTCTTCCCTGGACCGGAATCAAGCATCCTAGGACCGGTTTCAGGCTATCAGCCTTCATCAGCCAGGATAGCTTGACTCCAGTGGTGTAGTGAGCACGGGACCCACGTCTGGGCATACCCTTCCCACTTAGGGCGAAATGCAAAACACACAAGATGGTGGATGGAATGCTGCACATTGGCAAACATTCACCCCCAGTCACAGATCTGGGTTTAATCCATCATTATTTTGCTTCACCATGCCACCCCAGTTCAGACATAGCCATATGCAAATCAGTCTTGACCCTGTGCCTCATGGGAACAGTCCAGACCAAACTGCCAAGCCATGTCTTCCCTGGACCGGAATCAAGCATCCTAGGACCGGTTTCAGGCTATCAGCCTTCATCAGCCAGGATAGCTTGACTCCAGTGGTGTAGTGAGCACAGGACCCACGTCTGGGCATACCCTTCCCACTTAGGGCGAAATGCAAAACACACAAGATGATGGATGGAATGCTGCACATTGGCAAACATTCACCCCCAGTCACAGATCTGGGTTTAATCCATCATTATTTTGCTTCACCACGCCACCCCAGTTCAGACATAGCCATATGCAAATCAGTCTTGACCCTGTGCCTCATGGGAACAGTCCAGACCAAACTGCCAAGCCATGTCTTCCCTGGACCGGAATCAAGCATCCTAGGACCGGTTTCAGGCTATCAGCCTTCATCAGCCAGGATAGCTTGACTCCAGTGGTGTAGTGAGCACGGGACCCACGTCTGGGCATACCCTTCCCACTTAGGGCAAAATGCAAAACACACAAGATGATGGATGGAATGCTGCACATTGGCAAACATTCACCCCCAGTCACAGATCTGGGTTTAATCCATCATTATTTTGCTTCACCACGCCACCCCAGTTCAGACATAGCCATATGCAAATCAGTCTTGAACCTGTGCCTCATGGGAACAGTCCAGACCAAACTGCCAAGCCATGTCTTCCCTGGACCGGAATCAAGCATCCTAGGACCGGTTTCAGGCTATCAGCCTTCATCAGCCAGGATAGCTTGACTCCAGTGGTGTAGTGAGCACGGGACCCACGTCTGGGCATACCCTTCCCACTTAGGGCGAAATGCAAAACACACAAGATGATGGATGGAATGCTGCACATTGGCAAACATTCACCCCCAGTCACAGATCTGGGTTTAATCCATCATTATTTTGCTTCACCACGCCACCCCAGTTCAGACATAGCCATATGCAAATCAGTCTTGACCCTGTGCCTCATGGGAACAGTCCAGACCAAACTGCCAAGCCATGTCTTCCCTGGACCGGAATCAAGCATCCTAGGACCGGTTTCAGGCTATCAGCCTTCATCAGCCAGGATAGCTTGACTCCAGTGGTGTAGTGAGCACAGGACCCACGTCTGGGCATACCCTTCCCACTTAGGGCGAAATGCAAAACACACAAGATGATGGATGGAATGCTGCACATTGGCAAACATTCACCCCCAGTCACAGATCTGGGTTTAATCCATCATTATTTTGCTTCACCACGCCACCCCAGTTCAGACATAGCCATATGCAAATCAGTCTTGACCCTGTGCCTCATGGGAACAGTCCAGACCAAACTGCCAAGCCATGTCTTCCCTGGACCGGAATCAAGCATCCTAGGACCGGTTTCAGGCTATCAGCCTTCATCAGCCAGGATAGCTTGACTCCAGTGGTGTAGTGAGCACGGGACCCACGTCTGGGCATACCCTTCCCACTTAGGGCAAAATGCAAAACACACAAGATGATGGATGGAATGCTGCACATTGGCAAACATTCACCCCCAGTCACAGATCTGGGTTTAATCCATCATTATTTTGCTTCACCACGCCACCCCAGTTCAGACATAGCCATATGCAAATCAGTCTTGACCCTGTGCCTCATGGGAACAGTCCAGTCCAGACCAAACTGCCAAGCCATGTCTTCCCTGGACCGGAATCAAGCATCCTAGGACCGGTTTCAGGCTATCAGCCTTCATCAGCCAGGATAGCTTGACTCCAGTGGTGTAGTGAGCACGGGACCCACGTCTGGGCATACCCTTCCCACTTAGGGCGAAATGTAAAACACACAAGATGATGGATGGAATGCTGCACATTGGCAAACATTCACCCCCAGTCACAGATCTGGGTTTAATCCATCATTATTTTGCTTCACCACGCCACCCCAGTTCAGACATAGCCATATGCAAATCAGTCTTGACCCTGTGCCTCATGGGAACAGTCCAGACCAAACTGCCAAGCCATGTCTTCCCTGGACTGGAATCAAGCATCCTAGGACCGGTTTCAGGCTATCAGCCTTCATCAGCCAGGATAGCTTGACTCCAGTGGTGTAGTGAGCACGGGACCCACGTCTGGGCATACCCTTCCCACTTAGGGCGAAATGCAAAACACACAAGATGATGGATGGAATGCTGCACATTGGCAAACATTCACCCCCAGTCACAGATCTGGGTTTAATCCATCATTATTTTGCTTCACCACGCCACCCCAGTTCAGACATAGCCATATGCAAATCAGTCTTGACCCTGTGCCTCATGGGAACAGTCCAGACCAAACTGCCAAGCCATGTCTTCCCTGGACCGGAATCAAGCATCCTAGGACCGGTTTCAGGCTATCAGCCTTCATCAGCCAGGATAGCTTGACTCCAGTGGTGTAGTGAGCACGGGACCCACGTCTGGGCATACCCTTCCCACTTAGGGCGAAATGCAAAACACACAAGATGATGGATGGAATGCTGCACATTGGCAAACATTCACCCCCAGTCACAGATCTGGGTTTAATCCATCATTATTTTGCTTCACCACGCCACCCCAGTTCAGACATAGCCATATGCAAATCAGTCTTGACCCTGTGCCTCATGGGAACAGTCCAGACCAAACTGCCAAGCCATGTCTTCCCTGGACCGGAATCAAGCTTCCTAGGACCGGTTTCAGGCTATCAGCCTTCATCAGCCAGGATAGCTTGACTCCAGTGGTGTAGTGAGCACGGGACCCACGTCTGGGCATACCCTTCCCACTTAGGGCGAAATGCAAAACACACAAGATGATGGATGGAATGCTGCACATTGGCAAACATTCACCCCCAGTCACAGCTAGCCTGGCTGAAGAAGGGTGATGCCCTGAAACCGGTCCCAGGATGCTTGTTTCCGGTCCAGGGAGGACCTGGCTTGGCAGTTCGGGCTGGACTGTTCCCACAAGGAACAGGGTCAAGACTGATTTGCATATGGCTGGGTCCAAACTGGGGTGGTGTGGTGAGCAAAAGAATGATGGATTTAACCCAGATCCTTGTGACTGGGGGTGAATGTTTGCATTGTCCAGCATTCCGTCCATCAATTGTTTCTTTTGCGTTTGTCGCCCTAAGTGGGAAGGGTATGCCCAGACGTGGGTCCCGTGCTCACTACACCACTGGATTCAAGCTAGCCTGGCTGAAGAAGGGTGATGCCCTGAAACCGGTCCCAGGATGCTTGTTTCCGGTCCAGGGAGGACCTGGCTTGGCAGTTCGGGCTGGACTGTTCCCACAAGGAACAGGGTCAAGACTGATTTGCATATGGCTGGGTCCAAACTGGGGTGGTGTGGTGAGCAAAAGAATGATGGATTTAACCCAGATCCTTGTGACTGGGGGTGAATGTTTGCATTGTCCAGCATTCCATCCATCAATTGTTTCTTTTGCGTTTGTCGCCCTAAGTGGGAAGGGTATGCCCAGACGTGGGTCCCATGCTCACTACACCACTGGATTCAAGCTAGCCTGGCTGAAGAAGGGTGATGCCCTGAAACCGGTCCCAGGATGCTTGTTTCCGGTCCAGGGAGGACCTGGCTTGGCAGTTCGGGCTGGACTGTTCCCACAAGGAACAGGGTCAAGACTGATTTGCATATGGCTGGGTCCAAACTGGGGTGGTGTGGTGAGCAAAAGAATGATGGATTTATCCCAGATCCTTGTGACTGGAGGTGAATGTTTGCATTGTCCAGCATTCCGTCCATCAATTGTTTCTTTTGCGTTTGTCGCCACTAAGTGGGAAGGGTATGCCCAGACGTGGGTCCCGTGCTCACTACACCACTGGATTCAAGCTAGCCTGGCTGAAGAAGGGTGATGCCCTGAAACCGGTCCCAGGATGCTTGTTTCCGGTCCAGGGAGGACCTGGCTTGGCAGTTCGGGCTGGACTGTTCCCACAAGGAACAGGGTCAAGACTGATTTGCATATGGCTGGGTCCAAACTGGGGTGGTGTGGTGAGCAAAAGAATGATGGATTTAACCCAGATCCTTGTGACTGGGGGTGAATGTTTGCATTGTCCAGCATTCCGTCCATCAATTGTTTCTTTTGCGTTTGTCGCCCTAAGTGGGAAGGGTATGCCCAGACGTGGGTCCCGTGCTCACTACACCACTGGATTCAAGCTAGCCTGGCTGAAGAAGGGTGATGCCCTGAAACCGGTCCCAGGATGCTTGTTTCCGGTCCAGGGAGGACCTGGCTTGGCAGTTCGGGCTGGACTGTTCCCACAAGGAACAGGGTCAAGACTGATTTGCATATGGCTGGGTCCAAACTGGGGTGGTGTGGTGAGCAAAAGAATGATGGATTTAACCCAGATCCTTGTGACTGGGGGTGAATGTTTGCATTGTCCAGCATTCCGTCCATCAAATGTTTCTTTGCGTTTGTCGCCCTAAGTGGGAAGGGTATGCCCAGACGTGGGTCCCGTGCTCACTACACCACTGGATTCAAGCTAGCCTGGATGAAGAAGGGTGATGCCCTGAAACCGGTCCCAGGATGCTTGTTTCCGGTCCAGGTAGGACCTGGCTTGGCAGTTCGGGCTGGACTGTTCCCACAAGGAACAGGGTCAAGACTGATTTGCATATGGCTGGGTCCAAACTGGGGTGGTGTGGTGAGCAAAAGAATGATGGATTTAACCCAGATCCTTGTGACTGGGGGTGAATGTTTGCATTGTCCAGCATTCCGTCCATCAATTGTTTCTTTTGCGTTTGTCGCCCTAAGTGGGAAGGGTATGCCCAGACGTGGGTCCCGTGCTCACTACACCACTGGATTCAAGCTAGCCTGGCTGAAGAAGGGTGATGCCCTGAAACCGGTCCCAGGATGCTTGTTTCCGGTCCAGGGAGGACCTGGCTTGGCAGTTCGGGCTGGACTGTTCTCACAAGGAACAGGGTCAAGACTGATTTGCATATGGCTGGGTCCAAACTGGGGTGGTGTGGTGAGCAAAAGAATGATGGATTTAACCCAGATCCTTGTGACTGGGGGTGAATGTTTGCATTGTCCAGCATTCCGTCCATCAATTGTTTCTTTTGCGTTTGTCGCCCTAAGTGGGAAGGGTATGCCCAGACGTGGGTCCCGTGCTCACTACACCACTGGATTCAAGCTAGCCTGGCTGAAGAAGGGTGATGCCCTGAAACCGGTCCCAGGATGCTTGTTTCCGGTCCAGGGAGGACCTGGCTTGGCAGTTCGGGCTGGACTGTTCCCACAAGGAACAGGGTCAAGACTGATTTGCATATGGCTGGGTCCAAACTGGTGTGGTGTGGTGAGCAAAAGAATGATGGATTTAACCCAGATCCTTGTGACTGGGGGTGAATGTTTGCATTGTCCAGCATTCCGTCCATCAATTGTTTCTTTTGCGTTTGTCGCCCTAAGTGGGAAGGGTATGCCCAGACGTGGGTCCCGTGCTCACTACACCACTGGATTCAAGCTAGCCTGGCTGAAGAAGGGTGATGCCCTGAAACCGGTCCCAGGATGCTTGTTTCCGGTCCAGGGAGGACCTGGCTTGGCAGTTCGGGCTGGACTGTTCCCACAAGGAACAGGGTCAAGACTGATTTGCATATGGCTGGGTCCAAACTGGGGTGGTGTGGTGAGCAAAAGAATGATGGATTTAACCCAGATCCTTGTGACTGGGGGTGAATGTTTGCATTGTCCAGCATTCCGTCCATCAATTGTTTCTTTGCGTTTGTCGCCCTAAGTGGGAAGGGTATGCCCAGACGTGGGTCCCGTGCTCACTACACCACTGGATTCAAGCTAGCCTGGCTGAAGAAGGGTGATGCCCTGAAACCGGTCCCAGGATGCTTGTTTCCGGTCCAGGGAGGACCTGGCTTGGCAGTTCGGGCTGGACTGTTCCCACAAGGAACAGGGTCAAGACTGATTTGCATATGGCTGGGTCCAAACTGGGGTGGTGTGGTGAGCAAAAGAATGATGGATTTAACCCAGATCCTTGTGACTGGGGGTGAATGTTTGCATTGTCCAGCATTCCGTCCATCAATTGTTTCTTTTGCGTTTGTCGCCCTAAGTGGGAAGGGTATGCCCAGACGTGGGTCCCGTGCTCACTACACCACTGGATTCAAGCTAGCCTGGCTGAAGAAGGGTGATGCCCTGAAACCGGTCGCAGGATGCTTGTTTCCGGTCCAGGGAGGACCTGGCATGGCAGTTCGGGCTGGACTGTTCCCACAAGGAACAGGGTCAAGACTGATTTGCATATGGCTGGGTCCAAACTGGGGTGGTGTGGTGAGCAAAAGAATGATGGATTTAACCCAGATCCTTGTGACTGGGGGTGAATGTTTGCATTGTCCAGCATTCCGTCCATCAATTGTTTCTTTTGCGTTTGTCGCCCTAAGTGGGAAGGGTATGCCCAGACGTGGGTCCCGTGCTCACTACACCACTGGATTCAAGCTAGCCTGGCTGAAGAAGGGTGATGCCCTGAAACCGGTCCCAGGATGCTTGTTTCCGGTCCAGGGAGGACCTGGCTTGGCAGTTCGGGCTGGACTGTTCCCACAAGGAACAGGGTCAAGACTGATTTGCATATGGCTGGGTCCAAACTGGGGTGGTGTGGTGAGCAAAAGAATGATGGATTTAACCCAGATCCTTGTGACTGGGGGTGAATGTTTGCATTGTCCAGCATTCCGTCCATCAATTGTTTCTTTTGCGTTTGTCGCCCTAAGTGGGAAGGGTATGCCCAGACGTGGGTCCCGTGCTCACTACACCACTGGATTCAAGCTAGCCTGGCTGAAGAAGGGTGATGCCCTGAAACCGTTCCCAGGATGCTTGTTTCCGGTCCAGGGAGGACCTGGCTTGGCAGTTCGGGCTGGACTGTTCCCACAAGGAACAGGGTCAAGACTGATTTGCATATGGCTGGGTCCAAACTGGGGTGGTGTGGTGAGCAAAAGAATGATGGATTTAACCCAGATCCTTGTGACTGGGGGTGAATGTTTGCATTGTCCAGCATTCCGTCCATCAATTGTTTCTTTTGCGTTTGTCGCCCTAAGTGGGAAGGGTATGCCCAGACGTGGGTCCCGTGCTCACTACACCACTGGATTCAAGCTAGCCTGGCTGAAGAAGGGTGATGCCCTGAAACCGGTCCCAGGATGCTTGTTTCCGGTCCAGGGAGGACCTGGCTTGGCAGTTCGGGCTGGACTGTTCCCACAAGGAACAGGGTCAAGACTGATTTGCATATGGCTGGGTCCAAACTGGGGTGGTGTGGTGAGCAAAAGAATGATGGATTTAACCCAGATCCTTGTGACTGGGGGTGAATGTTTGCATTGTCCAGCATTCCGTCCATCAATTGTTTCTTTTGCGTTAGTATAAATGGTAGCATCTTTGATTTGGTCCAATAGTGTTGGTATTAATGGAAGAGGGTATCTATTTTTTATAGTGACATTATTTAACGCACAATAGTCAATGCATACGCGTAATTCCCCCCCTTTCTTTGGTATAAAAAAAAGGGGCGATGAGACTGGGGATTTAGAATGTCGAATAAACCCGTTGGCAAGGTATTCATCTAAATAGTCTCTTAAATGTTCATTTTCTTTTTTAGTGAGGGCATAAATTCGACTGCACGGCAGGGTTGCCCCAGGTACTAAATCAATGCGGCAATCGAAATCCCTGTGTGGTGGTAGTGTATTTGCCTTTTTTTTAATCAAAAACATCCACTAAATCTGAGTATTCTGTGTGCACACCCTCCAAGAGTAATATGCTCTTGGATTCTTTAGGAAAATCATATCCTTGTATGAGATGTTCAGAAACCTGATGTTGAAGGCAGGTAGTATGGCAATACACAGAGTTAAACAATATCGTCTTTTGTATCCAATCAATTTTTGGGTTATGTTGCACTAACCAAGGAACCCCTAAAATAAGGCGAAATTGTGGTGCATCAATAACATCAAAGGTGATGTGTTCACTGTGTTTAGTAGAACATGTCATGTTAAGAGTCTCTGTATGATGTTGTATCAAACCTGATGTCAATTCTTTACCGTCTACTGCTCTTACTATTTCTGGTCTAGCTTTCAGTAACTTTTTTAATCCTAAATCCTGTAATAATTGGGTATCTTATGAAATTGCCTGTAGATCCAGAATCAATTAGAGCGTCCACAGACCATGACCGATCTTTGTCTTCCTGTGACTGTAATATTACCCTGATTTTAAGGTGATGATAAGAGGCTTCGGGAGCTGTGGAGGCCAAACTAGTATGTTCACTCGACATACTGACCTCGTCTTTCGTCAAGCTGTTTAGTTTTCCGAATGCTGGGTTACTGCTACCTCGGTAGTTTTGGATTTATTTTTATTGGGACGGGTGGGACATTCTTTTACAAAATGCCCGGTTTTTCCACAATAAAGACATTGATTTAACTTCCTGCGTTTGTCCTTTTCTTCTATGGTAAGGGGCCCTCTGATTGTTCTGATCTGCATGGGTTCCCCCATATCTATCTTGGTTACAGGTTCGCTTTTTAGGTTTGTCTTTTCTTTAAACATGAACACTTTATGATCTGTTCGTCCTTTTTCACCTTTACGCTCTGATAATCGATGATTTAATTTAACTACTAAATCGATGAATTCTCCACAGTCATCTGGAGGGTCTAAAATCTGAGTTACCATGTCCTTCAATTCATCCCTTAGGCCCCTATAGAAAAGAGAAACACGTTTCTCCTCAGGCCATTCAGCTTCAATCACTAATCTATTGAATAGTGAGATGTAATGTAATAAGTCTGAGGAGCCCTGTTTTAAGTTAAGCAATTCGTGGTCTGCAGATTGCACAAAAACGTGTTTGGCAAAAAGCTTTTTCTTGGTATTTTTAAATCGTCTAAAATCATATAAAATTGGGTCATCTCGTTCAACAAACGGTACTGACCATAAAGCTGCATCCCCTCCTAAATATGACAAAATGAAGGCAATTTTAGAGGAATCATCTGGGAAAGCGGTCGGTTTGGCAATAAAAATGCAAATGGCATTGATTCAAGAAAATAGTGAATTTACTACTATCTCCATAAAATCTTTCCAGGGGCACTAAAGGAATTGTGACTGGAGTTACCACTTGTATTTGCGTAGGTGGAGAGGGGGAACTACTATGCAGTGTTTACATAGTAGGTTGAAAAGTAGGTGGTTTAAGAAGTGGTTTCTGCGTGGAAGGAAAACTCCAGGTAGTAGGATTTGGAACATTAGAAGCTTGCATATTAGTCTGCAAAGCTGAGATATCTCTACAAAGTGCGGCATTTTCTGACTTGATGTCAGCTAAAATTGCAGCAATATCCTGCAATGAAACCTGTGAAGTTTGGTCCATAGCGCCTGGGCAAAACTGTGTACGTGGGCTTAGCCTTCTGTCAGGACGACAATGCACTCTTACCTGTAGGGTGCTTGTTTGGAGTTTCGCAGAGACGCTATGAGCCAACTTCCCAGTACCCTACCTTATAACCAGTGTATGAGTATATCCACTAAGGCTACGCGATAAGGTTCAGGGAGGAGGGCCGGATACTGGACGCTGACGTGTTCTTGTTGTCGACCTGCGATGCAACAAGATGCAATTAACTATAGTGTTGTGAATACAAATGGTATTACAACAGCTCTACAGTTCTATCCCTAAGCGTGTGGATATATATATATAATACGTGAGTTCTCCTACCTGTGATCTAGAGAAATGAGGCGTAGCATCCTAGTAGTCTTGTGATGGCTTCAAGTAGCTGTTTCAGGGGCGTGGTTGTTGGTAGGCGTGGTTGCTATGAGGTGTCTTTAGCTAGGATATTCAGTAGTCCTCTCTGTGATTAAAGAATACAGAATAAGTTACTTATATTCCTGTAACCATTAATACATACATCGCATCACCTTATCACACTGTGTTTTCTAATACATTAACACTCGCTTGCAGTTATCCCCATTAACTTGTTCTATCATGAACTGCTGTTGAAACAAAGAATAATATACACCAAACAACAATGCGACAAAACTCTAATGTCTTTAGAATATTGTCATTTTTGCAAAGTCTCAAAAGTCTTTCAATGCTTTTTCATTCAGCAGAAAAAACGTTCCAAAAATTGTCTTTAACCTTCTGAAATGAACGCAGCAATGTTCTTTGCTTTCTTGCGATGGGCGCCTAGGTTAAAAGAAAATGTTCACTTAGCTTTCCCTGATATTTTCTCTTTCCAGGAGCAGAAAGGCTTCCGAATATCCCACCGTGATGTCTGCCAGCGGTGCACCAGTGCCAAGAGAAAGCCAGATGGATGCTATGTCGGAAAATCAGGTAAGAGTCTTCGGGACCTGTAGTCTCCTTGACAACAGACGGAAGGCTAAGCTCCTTCCAGAACTTGGGTGTGGCAATATATAGTATAACCACACCCAACATGGCTGCTGCACGTAGCACGCGACGTGACGTGCAGCGTCACTCGACTCCTCGCCAGTCTCGGCAGCCCAACAGGGACACCCTGAACGCTGCATCTCCCTCACGAACGTGAGTCTGTGCATGATTGTTTCTTAATCCCTGTACAACGGACTAGCCGACTTAAGCGCACAACTAAGCACATCGCAATACAAGTGTTACAAAAGTGACCGCAATACAAGTGTTACAAAAGTGACAACACACAGTAAACAAGCATTGATACAACGAAATATACACGTGGCATGAATTACATACTTTACACTTATAATAAAGATTCTAAACACAGTTTCATGAAATCTATGGCGTGCTGGTTGCACGGGACAGGGGCGGGTTTCAACAAGGGAATTATGGCTCAGCAATGAGCAAGTAAACGCTCACTGTTCCAGGCTGCATGTTTGCTGGGGTTGTCGGGGTTGACAGGGTAGCGATGTCATGACAGCTTTCTTCAGGTTTCGTTTTAGCCTGGACATGGCAAGGTGAGGGTCTGATGCCACGTCCGCTCCTCTCATCACTCTCATATCTTGCAGGCACCTCTGGAACTTCTTGGCAATACAGACATGGTCGATCTGATTTTCTCTTGAATGGTCTGGTGACACTCACATTGCTTTGTGTATTCTTTTGTGAGGGAATACACTGCCGCCTATCACCAGACTGGTCAGGGCATAGAGATCTGCAAGCCTTTCACCTTTCCTGGTCATGTCACTTCCAATCTTGGCATTGAGGTCCCCCATCAGTAAGGTGATATCTCTCTCAAGGTAATTCTCCAGGATGGACTGGAATCTGGTGTAAAACTGCTCTTTTGCCTCTTCTTCACTGTCATTTATAAATGCCTAGCACTGGTTAACATTCATGTTGATCCTCTTTTTCTTTGTGCAGAAGGTTGCTGTGATGATTCTGGGACCGTGGGCTTCCCATTCAATCTGAGCTCCTTTGGCTACTGGCATTAGCATCAGTGGTACTCCCGGAGTGTGTGGGGCATTCTCTTCCTCTTGTCCAGAATACAATGCATTCCTCCTGCATCGCGACTTTTCATTCCAGACTGTTTCCATCTGGACTCGATGATGCCAAGTAGGGCCAGGCTGTATTTTTTCATCTTCACTGCCACTTTGGCTGTCTTGCCTGCCTTGTACATGGTCCTCACATTCCATGTCCCGATGGTGATGGTCTTGGTCAAAAACAGGTGCATCGGCTTTGTGGCTTCTAGGGATCTATGGCTTTCACCACAATGCGTCATAGCTCTGTGTGAAGTAGATTCCTCTCTCCCCAAGGCAGGGATGTCTTTTGGTTGACGTTTCTGTAGCTGGGATTTTTTTACATGGTGGGGTAGCTTGCCCCATGCATCCCTCCTCCTTTCGCAGCTGGGCTTAGTCCCGGCCACGGCTGAGTAACCTGAATATACACAGAATATCCTGTAACTACTCTTCCCTCATCATTTGTAAGGCAAGAACCCTCAACATGATATACATTACCATCATGCAGAGGTGCATGTCCAGATTCAGCTGGGGTTTTATGAAAAGGGCTATGGTGAGGAGACAGAAATGTGGTTCTCCCTCTAGTGAAAAATGGGGGTGGGTCCAGCATTGGGCATTTTGCCAAGATAATATGAGAAACATCAAGCAACTATATTTCATATCTTAACAACCTGAAGACGGAAAGATGCCTTGTTTAGTGGTCAGTAACAGTGCAACTACAGCATGAGGTAGGGTAACAATGAGAGATTATCCAGGAACAATATTTTCAGATATTTCAGCAAAATGGGCAGCCACTACCACAGTGCACAGGCATGGGGGCAGCCCTGCTGCAACAGCATCAAGTGCAGAAGAATGATAAGCAATTTGTTTCTTTTTGTCACCTTGATGTTAGGTCAACACTGCAAGGGTAAAGCCCTCCCTCTCGTGACATTACAGAGTGAAAGGATTTGCATAACCAAACAAGCCCAAAGCAGGGTTTGTGGATCAGTAAGTTTTTAGGGACACAAAGCCATTTTCTGTTTCTGTGGACTGGGGCAAAGATTCAGGGGTCTCCTTCCAACACAAGATCCTGTAAATGTTTTACAAAGTTCGCATAAACTAACATTCATTAACACTATCTTGACATTCCTAAAAGAGTGTGCATTTGAAATACAGTGAAGGGAGGGGACATCTTACAGATAGCTTGGTTGCAATCAACAGACATGTACCTCTCTTCTGTAGAGATGTCATGACTTAATATCAAGCACGGGGAAACCAGCCAGAGGCATTTTGCCTACATCTGGCTAGATCAGTGTGCAGATAGAGGGACAGGAGAAGTAGGTCCACAGAATCAGACACGACCAACATGTCATCAACATACTGAACTGGGTAGAACCACAAAAGAAGTAAAGGATCTAAATCTTTTGCGAGTGCTTTTGCAAATATAGAAGGTGATTCTCTATACCTCTGTGGACGTTCACATCATTTGAGAGACATTGAATGAGCAACCAAAAAGGAACTGGCTCTCGGGATGTATGGGAATACAGAAGAAAGTAGAACATAATTTAACAGTAAAACAGTAGGCTGTCGGTGAGATGCCTTAAAGAATAATGGCTGCACTCAGTACAACAGGAAGGCTGGGTATTACATTAGAATTATTAGCTTGCAAATTTTACAAGTCAATGTTAAAGTTTCTTCACCAAGCTTTTTGATAGCTGGAACTGGAGTATTTCAATTGCTATAAGTGGAGGACGAAACATTCTGCTTCAATAGGACAGCAATGACTGGACATATTCCTTCCTCTGCCTCAGGATGGAGATACTACTGCGATGGAGCTTTTTCATTGGTTTCAATCGAATCATAATAGGGTGAGTGGTCAAAATACAACTTATTTCACTTGCTTGCTGTGTCCACAAAGAAGGAGAGGCTAAAACATAAGACATTTCTAGACAGGAAATACAGGTAAAACAGTATTTTTAGTTTCAACTGAAACACCGAAAAAGTCACCATCAATAGTGAAATAACTAGTGCAGTTCAATTTAGACAAATGGTCCCTCCTCAGCTGGTTTTCAAAGCAAATCCACTCGAACCATTATCAATAAGACATGATGTGGGCTTTCTGTTGATAACACATTGTCGATACTGCCATTTCTGATGTACAGGAATTAAAACATCTATAGACCAGTCGGCTCCTCTGGGTCCCTCTAGGGTTGTCCTGAAATGCTACATACCTGTTTGTATGGGAAAAAGGGAGGTAATCCCCTACAATCATGCAGATCATGGATGACCTAAGATTGATTCAGGCATTCTTGTTTCCAGTGTCCCAACTAACTGCAATTGAAACAGGAAGGGTTAGCAAGTAGATAAAACTCTAAAACTCTCCCCTCCCAGCCCTTCTGCCTTCTTGCCTTCCTCTGCCCCTCACTCAGACAGTTTTCTAAAGGATTACATTTGTAACAATATCAAATTTGTCTATTCTTTCTTTCTTTATTTCTTGAACAGCCACAGTGATTGACCACAGGAACCAATTCAGACAAATTTGTATTTTGCCAACCTACACATATGGGGCCTGATTCACAAAGCTAGCTAACACTTTTCAGCTATTTAGACCTTTGAGTAAGTTTACTACGTTTGAGCCTTTTCACAAACTTAACACAGTCATTGAAAAGACACAATAACATATCGTCCAGCCTAGTGCCTATCTTTAAATAAAATAAAGTGCTTTAATTACACAGCATAACATGACACTACATAGCACTACTGTGGTAATGAAACACAAAGAAATCCTGGTGTCGATCTTGAGGTGCTTCTCTCTTCAATGCCTACCCCCCAGTTATGGAAGTTCCCAGGATCTGTAATCCCTGGCATCTAATCTGGGACGTGGCACTTATTAGGCACAAGTACAATTCATGCGTATTTGGTCCCAACAGTTCAATTTGCTTTTCACCTCTTGTGGTTACTTGTGAATAGTCTTAGTTCATTCTGTAGACCTTGGCCTTCTACTCAGTCACTCATTCTCCTACAGTTTTCAATCTCTGTGGCAATCTGCATCTTCAAGTTGCAGGTGGAACTGGGATGAATGTGTGCTTCAGTCCTGCTCCTACAGTTTTAGCTTCTGAACTGTTGGGACTGTGGAGGTGGCCTCACTCTGAACTTAACACACTATTCAGAAAAAATTTGAAAACCTGGGGCCCGATTCACAAAAGTAATCTGAGACAAAATCTTAACTTTATGACTTTCGGTATTCACAAAAGGCATTTAGGAGTAGTAAAGTTAGGATTTTGTCTTAAGTTTGTCTTAAGTTTTGGTCTTAAGACAAAATCCTAACTTAAGTTAAACTTAAGTTAAACTTAAGTTAGGATTTTAAGTTAGGATTTTGTCTTAAGACCAAAACTTAAGACAAACTTAAGACAAAATCCTATCTTTACTACTCCTAAATGCCTTTTGTGAATACCGAAAGTCGTAAAGTTAGGATTTTGTCTCAGATTACTTTTGTGAATCGGGCCCCTGGTTCTTTAGACAATCTTTAGGTCATTAGTCAGCATCTAGTTGGCTCTCTCACCAGGCTTTCAGTTGGAATCCAGCACGGGGACACTCCAAATTGGAGTAACTTGAGGCCAGGTGCAGGTGGGATGCTGGTACGGCAGGGGTGGCTTCCTCACAGATGACTTTGGCAGGTGCGGTCTCCAGACTGCTCATGGTGCCCACTTTCAGTGCAGATAGCGAGTTCAGATTTCAATGTCCGCAGTGGCAGTACCAGTCTTTCAGTCATGGCAGATTGCCGATCACACTTGCTACTTGATTCTTGCAGGAGTTCTGATGCATTTTTCACCAGGTCATTCATGAATTTATCCACTTGCATTCACTCTCTCATTATGCCCCAGAAAGTACAGGCTTCTATTGATGATCCCACACCTGAGGAACACGGGATGTCATGCTGACACCAGCCTTAGTCACACAGCAGCCCTAGTCACATAGCAGTCCTTTCATTGATCATGAAGCACTTTGAACTGGAACAAAGTTGGGTGGTCTGGGCCCATTTTTTAAAAACATTTTCCAGGCAGGGAATATAGATACACTGTCTAGGGTTTCAGAGCCAGTTTGGGTTGGTTCTCTCTCAATTATCCTATTCTGACTGCTCTTCAGACACAGCTTTTTGCACGGTGATGGCTCTCACAGCATGTAGTAATGATACAGGCCCCAAACAAGAGTATCCAAAACAATGGCACAATAACGTGTGAGATCCATGGACCTAGTTGTCATCAGCCTTTCTAAAGCAATAATCAAGGACAGACAAAAGGAAAGACACTGCCTTGAAATGTCCTTGCCTAAAAATAAAAGAAGTTGCAGTTCTGCCTTTCACCTCTACCGTGTACCAAATGCTAGTGATCAGGAACAGCTAATCAGCAGCCCTTTGCTATCAAGGTACTCACTGAATTTCTATGGTTAGTTATGTATCCATTCCCCCTCTCTTCAGTGTCTTGGGCTCCCCCTCCGGGTGCAGGAATGTAGCCAATACATTTCCACTGGCTTTGGAAGTCATAACTACTCACCATCTAGTGCCATGTTACACCAGGGATTATCCAAAATGGATCCCACTGGCATTAGTACTAGGACTGTCACCATACAGAGCCCTACTACCATAAAGTGCCAGACACCATCTGAACATGCATGCATTAGACAGACACGCAGACACACAAAACACACACAGAATGTCAACACAGGGATCTGGGATTCAAATAACAGCTGAACACTATATGAGAGGGGTCTGTAGACTTCCCTTTCCCTGGCACAGAGAAAAGGGTCTGGTCACACTGCTGATTTGCATAAACTTAGTACACTGCCACCACTGCTTTATATGACTTACCCAGAGCATAGACAGTAGTCCTCCTATGCTTGTGATGGGGTCACATTGTGTGCATTCCTCGAAGATGCAGAACATGGAACTCACTTTGCTGGAACAGGCCGGGACCTCTGCACATGATTAGAATGATTCCAGGGACACATAAAAAGTCAGGATACCAGTCCTTGAACAAAATCTCTTCCCACTGCCTCGTGAACAGTTTCAACAAGGTCCAATACCAGAATTACAGTCAATTATATCATTCAACCAGTCTAGGAAATCAGCAAGAGACTCTCTCTAATTTTGTTGACAGCTATTGATTTGCTTCAAGTCAGTTGTGGTAGCGTAGACCTCTGTATTTATATTCAATAAAGCTTCTCTAGCACTGACTAATGTATTATTGTTCCTAGGAGTCTGGGGTAGCCAGTTAGCCTTGATCACCAATTGGTCTCGAACTTGCCTAGCCATAATAACATGCAACAACTGGTTCACATCAACCCAATTTGGATATTAAAATTCAAAAAACATTTGTGGTTAATTTCTGTACTGCAGGGTATTATCCTGGATTTTGGGGAACTCTCTAGTGATATTAAGGTGACTGGACAGAGACCAAGTAATGTATATGGTTACTCTTTCTCCCTCTCCTGGGCTTGGATACTGTCTTAGTGGCAGAATGGGTCTATATGGATACTGAAAAGGACCCTAAAATCTGTCACTGTCAACATCACTTGGTATGCAGATCATTTACTAAGTTGGAGTACATGTTCTAAGTCTATAGCCCTTCATTTGGCATTTGGTCACAGACTGTCATGAGTAATAGCCAGGTGAATTACCTGAAGATTTAGAGCATGTGCAGCAGAGTATTGAGGTACTGACGCAACTGTGTTGGAGGAGGCAATTGGACTGTTGTTGTGTCGTTCTCCCTCCTGATTCTCATTTTACTAACATCCGTCACACTGCTTGTTGCCACTCACTGTCCTTGTTGCCCCCACTGCACCAGCTTACAATCCCACTTCTCGGTCTGCCCTTGCTTGGTCTCTATCAGCCAGTCCATTTACTGGTGCTGCACTGCTTCGAGGCTCCACCACCAGGACACCTAAAGAAAATTTTCCTCTCTATCTTTCTATCTTCCTCAACCTCATTAGTAATTAAGGTGAAGCAATGCAGGGGAGTTAGTGCAGTTGTGGGGGGCAAGCTTTAATCCTACTGCTCGTGTGACTAATTTGGTTTCTCAATTTCACTCGGGTGTCTTTAAGACTCCACGCAAGAGATTCTTGCCGGTGTTTCAAGCCTTCCACATTCCAATTCAGGAAAGCCCACCTTTATTCTGGTGGGGTTTACTTTTTGGATTTTTAAAACATTTTCTTTTAAGGTTATTCAAGTATTCACTATCAATGACGTCTTTTAGGAAACATTTGCCTTTGTCATCCTCAGTGCCCTTAACCCTATACACCATAAACCTGATCTTGCATTTACCATTCTGGCTGTAGATGATGTGGGTAGGAGTCCCTCTATTTGGAACCTTAGATTGTTTAGATTCTCCTGTTCCTGTTTTCAACCAGTGCATCCTCACTCTTTCCAAGGATAAGGTTTAGGTGGTCAGCTGCCTTTTGCCACAGCTCATCCCAGTGTGTTGGCTTGAGAGGTTCTAGGGTAAGAAGGAAGGAAAGGGTATTTTATCTTACCCCGCCAGCTCAAACTAGGAGTGAGGATGGAAAGTACACTCATGCTTATTTGTATGTATTTATGTGGTCTTTCTATAGTGCAATCCTAGCCAAAAGGCACAGGAGTGCTGTAATGGTCAAATGAGAAGTAATAGGAGACAAATCTGAATTGTGGATGGTTAATGCATTGTGATGTAGTGTTTTTAAAGTGGTGAATCTTCAACTCTTTCCTAAATTGGAGCAGCACTAGGGCAGTCCTGATGGATATGGAAATGTAGTTCTAGAACCTTGGTACATAGACGAAAAAGACTTGTCTTTTTTATTCTTTTTTACACTTCTTAGTTTGCAGTGTGATGGTGTCCTGGCTACAGGTGTGCCCGAGATCCAAAAGAGATAGTGAGCTTTCTGCAAGATAAGTGGGGGTACTGGTTGTAATGGCTTTGTAAATGATGCAGCTAGTTTTGAAGATGGTCTGGGCTGGCAAGGGGAGCCAATGGAGACTCATCAGGGTAGGAGCGATGTGATCATATTTCTTTAGGCCCTGGATGAGATATGCTGTGGCCTGTAGGATTCCTCTAAGAGGTGCCAGTGTGGAGTATAGAAGGCCATAGAGTAGAAAGGGCATTACCACCATCCAGATGCGAGTACCATGGTTTGAACAGCAATTCTGAAGTCGCTCTCTGGAAGAAACAGTTTGCTTTTCTTTAGACAAGAGATCGAGTACAAGGCAGTCTTTGATTTTTTGGGTAATGTGTTCCTTGAGAGAGAGGTTGCTGTCCATGGTGAATCCAAGTGATATAACGGTCAGCAAGAGCTGGGGTTCAAAACCATCAAGATTCATGTAATTGAGCCAGGCTTATTCTTTATCTTGTTTGTTGTTTTTGCCAACTAATGGAAATTGTGTTTTGGTTGGGTTGAGCTTCAGGTAGGCACTGGACATCCAGGTCTGGATGATGTGCAAGCAATATTTGAGTCCTTGGATGTCTTTGACAGAGGAGACTTTCAAGTAAGGTTGTGTATCATCAGCATATTGGTGAATTGTGATTTTGTTATCTGTCAGAAGAGCACCAAGCAGCTTCATATAAAGTTTGAAGATGACAGGAAACAGTATGGAATCCTGGGGGGACTCTACATGTGATAGGAACCTTTTGCGGTTTACAGAAGAGGAGGGGGGACCAGGAGCCTATTGTGGTCCAGTGTCCGTGCTCCACAAATGACCATTTAAATCAAAAGGGACACTGTTCCAAATAGAGGGTGCGAAATGTCACCCAGTCAGTGAGAGAGAGTAAAAAGAATAGAATCGAAGGTCAGAAGAGAGGGAGAAGAAAGAGAAAGAGGCAGAGGTTCATCCCCGGTATCAAGGATCCAATCCCGAAGGGGAGGGCCAAGTCTAGCCTCTTAGTAGCCCTCACACACCCCGAAGGATGTCATGCTTCATCATCGGGCTTTTGCTCCTCGTCGGGCCGGCGCTGCAATGCCCGACGGTCCCCCGAAGGGTCACTTTCACTGAGATCTTTTAAGAGAAAAGCCGTAAGGTAAATGCGGGTGTGTGGGGTGGATCCAGTGAAAAAAGTGTAAAGGTGCGTGCAGAGGTGGTGGCTAAAAATACCAAAAATACCTAGGGGTATCCACAAGGAAGTTCTTTAATAACGTGGTGCCCCTGGTAGATTAAAAAACCCGAAGGTTGGTGAGTTACTATAAGGCCTAATGTGCCCGTGTAGCTTGACAAAAGGTCGACATGTTTCACGCCTGGTAGTCTGAATGATCAATGGCGACCGCTAGGAGAGGGTAGGTGCTGAAGAGCCGGCACCCGACGTAACCCTAATAGGGTGCGGGCACCCGGCGGTCAATAGCCTAGGGAGACTGTTCCCGGTTGAAGCGAGGTTACTACCATTGCTTGGGTAAATCTACTGTCTGAGATTTCCATACCACTAATTAGGGAAACTCTCCCTGTGGTGAACCCCAAGCCACTTTGATTCACGTGGGTTACCATTCCTATTTCTGGAACCCTTCTTTTAGTGCACATCTTTCACACTAGTTAGGTCCTGAAGAAACGCCATTGATCATTCAGACTACCAGGCGTGAAACATGTCGACCTTTTGTCAAGTTACACGGTCACATTAGGCCTTATAGTAACTCACCAACCTTCGGGTTTTTTAATCTACCAGGGGCACCACGCTATTAAAGAACTTCCTTGTGGATACCCCTAGGTATTTTTAGCCACCACCTCTGCACGCACCTTTACACTTTTTCACTGGATCCACCCCACACACCCGCATTCACCTTACGGCTTTTCTCTTAAAAGATCTCCGTGAAAGTGACCCTTCGGGGGACCGTCGGGCATTGCAGTGCCGGCCCGACGAGGAGCAAAAAAGCCCGATGATGAAGCATGACATCCTTCGGGGTGTGTGAGGGCTACTAAGAGGCTAGACTTGGCCCTCCCCTTCGGGACTGGATCCTTAATACCGGGATGAACCTCTGCCTCTTTCTCTTTCTTCTCCCTCTCTCCTGACCTTCGATTCTATTCTTTTTACTCTCTCTCACTGACTGGGTGACATTTCGCACCCTCTATTTGGAACAGTGTCCCTTTTGATTTAAAAGGAAGCTTTTGCGACCTGGAAGTACCCATATGAGCAAACTGGTGTTGGTTGAAAGGTAAGAGGAAAACCAGTGAAGGACACTGCTGGTGAATCCCATTTGTGACTCAAGGGTGGGATAGTCGACTGTGTTGAGGCAGCTGAGAGAGCCAGCAATACCAAGAGGCAAGGATCATCTATGGTCAAGAGAGCATTGTTTACAATGTGTGAAATAGTGGGCTTCATGCCACAGCGTGATCTGAAGCTAGCCTGGTAGTCGTGCAGGAGATGGTTGGTATTAATGTGATCTTAGAGTTGAACATAGATTTATTTTTCAATGATCTTGGTGATGAATGGTAGGTGAGGGATGGGCCACTATTTGCAGAGGTCATCAGGGTATTGTGTTTGTTTCTTTGGGAGTGGGATGATCTGACCAATGTTGAGAACTTCTGGGAAGATGCCTTGAGTGAGGCAGGCAATGACAGTGGTAAATAGGGGTAAGAGAGCATCTCCAGAGAGATCTTTGATAAAAGATGATGATAAAACATCATCTTCGTAAGAAGTGCCATTTAGGGACTACAGTATCTCTCAGAGATAGGGCTTTGAAGCCTGACCATTGTGTGGCATTCTTTGGAAAGGAGTGGGTGTGGTAGATGAAGGAGTCTTGACATCATCAATGTGCTGTCAGATGTTCTGTATTTTGTATGTGAAGAAGAGGTTGATGGCATTGCCTTTTTCTGTGGAGTGAGGAATAGGTGGGTCTGGCAGGGGATTGATGCAGTGCTTGATTGTCTTGAACAGTGTTCTGCGTATTTTGGTAGCTTCATTGATGGTGATGGTGTATTTGTTTATTTTGACAGATGTGATGAGCTGTCTGCATGTTGCGCGGAGTGCCTTCAGTATTAAGAGGTTCTCATGAGTTCTGCTTTTCTTCCATTTTCCTTCCTGTCTACAAATCGATTGTATATTGTCAGCAAGATCTTTAGAATACCAGGGTGTGGAAGGTTTTAGCTTGCACTCGCATGTTGTAATTGTAATTGGACATGGGGCATGGATGTGCACATAGCTTTCCAAAACATTGTTGTAGTTGTTTAGAAAGATTTTAGCATTGGATGTGGAGTTGATGGGGTTAGATGAGTTCCAGCATTAGGTTGTCTACAGAAAACTGATACATGGTTCTTAGAGGTATCAATTATACTAGCAGATTTGACTGAGCTATCTCATTTGCAAAATTCACTCCTTGAGTTCTAAGGTGTATCACTTCTCAGCTCAAAGACGGGCACATTCGGTGAGCAGAGTTAGCATCAGTAGAAAACATGGGTAACAATAGTCAAGCACCAATCTTTTTAAATTCACACTCCTGATCCATGTGTGAATTGTTTGGTGTGCTGGATGTGGATTTTCTCTGCTGTGGTTGTATGAGTGGAGTTTTTGTGGTAATCCAATTAATGCAAACACAACTCTAGTAGTATGAGTTACCTGTCTTTGTGATTTTCTCATATTACTCTGCCCTACCTAAGCTGTGTGGCTTAGACTAAATGTCTTCTGTGGGCGGTGCTTGTGTCTCACTGATAGCTTGACTCACATACATCCTTTTTACCGCCCCTCATGACTACTTGACATGGTGTCTCTCCTATCTCATGTTTTCTATCTCATTGGCATCCTGTTCCTATATCTCCTTGTTTCTGAATGGCCTGCCCACATAACTTGCTGTGCCAAAAGAAAAAAAAGATCAACATGCAAAATAAATCCTTTATTGCATCTATCTGCTAGTGAGCAGGGTTATACTACAGTTTTAGTCATTTTAGTCATTGTTATGTCTGAAGTGTTGGTAGGTAAACACCTCATTCCAAGTTATTGTGGTGTCCCCAGTCCTGATTTTTCACCTACAAATTATTGTTTTCAGGTCTACTTGCCTAATTAGTTGAATGGCAGCAACGTAACACTACAACAGCCAGAATGCATTAGGCGATAACACGAAAGATTAGGACTGGTATCAGTGCCCACAATAACCTGAAAGGAGGTTATTACCGTAGGTTGTGGTCATGGCTTATGGGTGATTGTACATCCAATCGCATATTCACAAAACCACTGTCTGTTCCTAAAGACTCATGGATTCTCTCTATATTCTTTATTTCAATTACCCTTTTTGGTATATATAGAATAATACAACACAGAAATACAAAATAACAGCACAGAATGTTTCAGACGAAAACTGCCGGAAATCATACACCCTCAGCATATTTGTTCTACGTCTCCCACATGTTGTCACAACTGTTGCAGTGATCAGGGTCACACACGGTCCCTGCCTCCGGGCACCAAATCAGCATAATCTTGCAAACAGTCACTAGGGTGTGTCCCCTGAGTTCAAGCATTGTGTATGATGTCAGTTTCTTGGAGTAGAGGTTTCTGATGAGATATGGAGGGCGGAAGGACTACGGATGAGACAGAGAGCCCACCCAGATGGGCACACTCCACTAAGCCGTTTCTTGGCTGTAGTCACAGCACAGTCACCATAGAATTATTTAAAGGCCTATATGCACAAGCACTGTGCACAGCCATGTGATTTGCTAGGGTTCAGTATCACCTAGTAAAGGTGAGCAGAGAGTTCAGCTATTAGGACCAGTGTAGACATTTAGGGGCATATCATGAAGGCCATGCGATAATTATCGCTCAGCGCTCTTAGCGCGAGGATAATTATCGCCGGCCAACTCTGAATTTTATCGCGGAGATAGCGTGCTATCAGCAACGCTTATCTCCTAAGCGATAAGATTCAGAGCGCAAGCTGCCAATTGTGCGATTATCGCTGGAAATACAGCGATAATGGCACAAGGTTTGGCGATAGCTTGCTGATAGGGCAAGACATACTTAGCCATGATATCCACCTTACATAGGATATCATGGCTAAGTCAGTCTTGAAGCAGGCGTAAGGAAAGTAGCGATAACTGTGGTTATCGCTACTTTTCTTATCGCTCTGCTTGTTTGCGTGCAGCTTGATAATTGGAGAAATGTCGGTTAGCGACATTTCTCCAGTTATTTTAGCATGGAACGCCCACTTTGCATCTCATTAGAGATGCAAAGATGGGCGTTGGGGGAAAGGGCGATAATGCAAGGATACACGCGATAGCGTGACCTTGCTGATTAGGAGATAAAATTATCGCCGCTTTGCGTCAGAAAACGGACGCTAAAGCGGCGATAATTTTATCTCCGGGGCTTGATGATATGCCCCTTAGAGCTTCATTCACAAAACGTTGTCGTACTCACAGGAATTAAGGAGTAAGTCCGAAAAAATGCCTACAGCATGTCTCACCTAGTCACAGAAATATCTTTGTGAACTGAGTCATCAATCATGCGAAGAGGCAGCTATCCATGCCAAGAGAAATCGCACTGATGTGGACATAATCAATTAGAGCTGAGGTGCCCGGCATTGTTGTAGGAGGGCCAGATACACAACAGATTCCCAAATAGCAACATAAGATAAATTCACAAGCACCAAATCTAAATAGGTCTATGAGACATAGTATTTATACTGGAAATCTGGCATTGACTTGTCCTTCATGGAACTATTGTTGGCTGATCCTGCCAGGGTTAGAAATGGCAGTTAGAAACATCTAATCCAGTATATGGGGGGTGGATGTGGCCTTACGGCTAGAGCTGCTGACTTTGGAGCTGGGGAGCCAGGTTCGAGCCTCAGCCTTGGCTAAACATCCTGTGATTCTGGACAAATCACTTAGGGCCTTATTTATGGGCTTTTGCCGTAGGGCAGCGCCGCAGGCCTCCCTGCTACGCTGCCCTACGCAAAAGGAAAGAACAGGAATGCGCTGTATCTGTATGATACGGCGCATTCCTGCCCTTTTCCCCTGCACCGGCGCACAATGGGCTCCCATGCGCCAATGTAGGCACCTTTTGGGTGCCTGCATTGAGGGGCTGATTGATTTTGTATAGGAAGGGAGCCTTCCTGCACAAAATCAATCCATTCAGGCGCTTTCCTTTTTCTCTGTGTGCTGCAGAATGCAGCACACATAGAAAAATGAATGCACGAGGAGAAATGTTTTAATTTCTCTTCGTTGCGCCTCCCTAACGCCACCCCTGGGATGGCGTTAGGTTCTGATGCATTCCCAGGTTTACGATTGCTCGTAAATCTGGGAATGTGTCAGGTTCCATGGGCGTTGTGTGGGAACACCCACAGCAACACCCATGGAACGCCCCTTTCCCGCAATTTTCTGCATAAGAGGGGCACATATTTATAAGGCCATGAAAAGCCACGTAAAGTGGCTTTACGTGGCCTTATAAATATGCGGTGGCACATTGCACCACCAGAACGTCAAAAAAGTGATGTTCCGGCGGCGCAATAGTGCCGGTAGGGCCTTATAAATGAGGCCATAAATCTCCCCGTGCCTACCAAAAAATGAATGTGTCCTTGTGTAACGTAACTGGTGGTCATGTAAAGTGCTCCAATACCTTAGGGTCGAGTTTGCGCTATATAAAACTGCAACCCAAAAAAAAAGTATACCATATGCAACCCAATTTCACTTATTTTTAATAAGGGCTAACTTACCAAGTTAATGTCTTTATTGCTACTAAGGGCAGATTTACTACTTTTTCACGCAGCGCAGTGCAGCAGCTGCAAATGCTGCGCTGCATGAAAAGGAGAGAGGAGGAGAGCGCCAAATTTACTGAAATATGGCACTCTCCCCCCTTTCCCTAGCTCCGGCGCTTAAATCAGCTGCCGTGCGCCACGGAAACACCTTTGCGCCATGGTGCAAGGGTGTCTCCATGAGTCTAGTATAGGTTTTTTACTGGAAGGGTATCCTTCCAGTACAAAATACTATGCATAGACTGACTTTAACCCTTTTCCCCCTTTGTATATGTGCTGTTAAGTGCAGCACACGTACAAAGTCGGAAAAGGAAGGAGAAATGAAAGCATTTCTCCTTCCTTGCGCCTACTTAAAAAGGGCTCAGTTTTCTGACGCTAAACCCTGTATACTTTATTTAGTAAATATGATTTAGTGTCAGAAACCTTAGGTGGCTGCATGGGATCGCCCATGCTCCACCCATGGTATGCCCCCTTGGTGTTAATTAATGCAATAGCACTGCTTTGTATTACTTGAATGTTAAAGTAAATCGGGAAGAAAAGGTTTTGTGCCGATTTGCATCACTTTTGTGACACAAACGGCATAAAATCTTAGTAAATCTTCCCCCTAGAGTTCTTAGATCTCATACCACCTTCACTAAGGTCATGTGAAAATATGGAAGTTGTTTTGGGCGTCAACAGATGGGAATAAAAATGGCATAGGACATTTCCTGTTATAGTCATTTCAGTAGGTAACATTTTTAGTAATCCATTTTTAGGTCTCGCCTGGCGTTGCAGCGCGCATGCGCTGCTCGCTCTGCGAGGTCTTCTTGGAATCGATACAGTTTCAGAAGGGGACTTTAAGCCACGCCCTTGTTTTCAATTGGCTTGCGTCATCGTTTATGTTAAACGCTGATTGGAAATCGGGCTTTTTTGTTACCGCCCTGTCCAATTTTAGGACGGCCCATCTGGACAGGCCAACGCCATCTTTGTTTGGCGTGACGTAGGAGGGTGTGCTGCTAGCTCTGTTTACGGGAAACGCTGGCTCCTCATTGGAAATCCTACCAGCTCCTCCCTCCCCTTCCCCCATCCAAAAGCAAACTCCCCAGAGTTGCGCTGTTCATTGTTCATGGGCTTACATCGTGGAGTTGCTGGAAGCGCCCCTTGCTTTTCTCTTCCCCCGGTGCTCGCACACACAGAAGTGGAAAGATTACCATCACACCGGGTGAAGTCCGAGGCTCGGGGCACGTTCCTCGTTATGCTTTACCCGCCCTCTTCCTCCCATCACAATGCCCCTACATTTTTGCAAGATGCTGCTCATACTAAGGGATCCCGGGCTGTAAGCCAAGAGCCGTAGCACCGTCTACACAGGCACTCGGGGTGCTTTTTTTATTTTACTTCTATTCCTCCCTTGACAACAAAATGCCTCTATTGACTTTAATCAAATACCCCGCTTTTCAGAACTTTGTCTCTCCTCCCTCCCCGGCTCTGCCCGCCTTGGGTTTCCACTTCAGCCATCAAACGCTGCGAAGCCCAGGAGGCAGGAGCTGGTGAGCAGCGAGGCGCTGTAGATACCATGGAACAGGAGCTGGTGAGCAGCGAGGTGTGGTACATACTCCAGGGCAGGAGCTGGTAAGCAGTGAGGGGCTGTAGATACCCCGGGGCAGGAACGGGTGAGCAGTGAGGGGCTCTCTGCCCCAATTAATGTGCCCCCTACTGTTGTCACCTCTGCCCCCACTCGTCTCTGTCCATCCTGTGCTCTGATACTGCTTCCGCCCTGTCTACCCACAGTCTTCTGTCCTTTGTGCTCTCCCTCTCCACCCACGTTCACTTCTACCTCCACTTTTCTGTGCTCTCTGCCCTATCCTGACTTCTCACAGTACTCTCGTGCTCTCTGCCCTATCCTGACTTCTGACTGTACTCTCGTGCTCTCTGCCCTATCCTGACTTCTAACTGTACTCTCGTGCTCTCTGCCCTATCTTGACTTCTGACAGTACTCTCGTGCTCTCTGCCCTATCCAAACTTCGGACTGTACTCTCTTGCTCTCTGCCCTATACTGACTTCTTGCAGTACTCTCATGCTCTCTGCCCTATCCTCACTTCTTACAGTACTCTCGTGCTCACTGCCCTTGTGCTACCTGCCCTTTATTCTTTGTGCGCCCTCTGCTACTTGCCTACTGTCACATTCACCCTCCATCATCTGTCTCCTTCGATCTCTGCCCGCTCCTCCCTGTTCTCCTTGTTTATTCTGCCCTCTGACTCTCTCGCATCTTCTCTCTCTGCTCACTGTCCCTGTCCTGTCTGCCCTCCATGCCTGTTCTACCCTTGGGGTCTCTTCCACCTCTCCTCTCTGCCTCCACCCTTTATACCCTCAGGGTTCACTGTGCACTGTCCCTTCACGTGCTCTCTGCCTCTGATCACTGTCCCTGTCCTGTCTGCCCTCCCCCTGTCCTCCGTGCCTGTTCTACCCATGGGGTCTGTTCCACCTCTCCTCTCTGCCCCTTGGCTCTCAGCCTTCACCCTTTATACCCTCGGGGTTCACTGTACACTGTCCCATCAGGTGCTCTCTGCCTCTGCTCACTGTCCCTGTCCTGTCTGCCCTCCCCTTGTCCTCCGTGCCTGTTCTACCCTTGGGGTCTCTTCCACCTCTCCTCTCTGCCCCACAGCTCTCTGCCTCTACCCTTTATACCCTCAGGGTTCATTGTGCACTGTCCCTCACGTGCTCTCTGCCTCTGCTCACAGTCCCTGTCCTGTCTCCCCTCCCCCTGTACTCCGTGCCTGTTCTACCCTTGAGGTCTCTTCCACCCCTTCTCTCTGCCCTGTGGCACTCTGTCTCTACCCTTTATACCCTCGGGGGTTCACTGTGCACTGTCCCTTCACGTGCTCTCTGCCTCCTGCATCTCCTGTCACATTAACCTTCACGCTACCCTGGGTTTCTGCTTCCTTTCCTCCCTACTCTCTGCCCCGACCCCTCTCTGGCACCAGTGGCACTTTGGGGCCCCAGCGCATATTTTCCACATCCGCAGAGTTTGACCCTCAGCAAAAGAGAGAACAAGCATTTTCAATACCATAGGTCTCGCATTTATGCGAGTTTGAGCTATTCACATTGCAAATGACAATGCCTTTTATTCATGTTTTAAAAACAAAAACAAAAATAAAAGGCATTGTAATTTGCAATGCCAATAGCTCAAACTCATATAAATGCGAGACCTATTGCATTGCAAATGCTTGTTCTTGGTTGTGCTCTTCCTCGAGAGCTTTCTGTTTTGCTTCTTTACTGTTTTTGGAGCTGTCCCTTTTACAGTTAAGCACATCCCTTACCAAGCTCCAGTGGAACTCAAGCGGCTCTTAGGGCAGGGTCATGGATGGGTCATGGATGCCAGGATGTCATGTTTGGTGCAATTTTAGAGTGCTTGATTTAAAAAAAATGTGCAGGGGCCTAAATTTTTTCTTAGGATCCCTCCTCCCATGCTACTGAATTCTGGGTTGTCAAATACCAAGTCTGGCTTGTCTTAATTTCACCTCATGCCTCTTTCTTCTGCCACTCATCACTTCCTATCTGTTTATCTTTTTCATCCCTGCTTTCTCCTTTTATCACCCTTTTCCTATCTTTCCCTGCCACCTTAATTCTCTGTTTTTTCAGCCTTTCTCTCTCTTGCTCTGGATCCAAGTCTGATCATAAAAAATAAGTCTCGGCCCTCAAAAATGAATACCATGGCCCACCACCTGGAACCAACTGCACAAATGAATTGCTTTGCCCAACTAACCGGAGGTACATTGTACTCACTTGTTGCAAACCAAACACTTGCACAACTATGGGGTATATTCACAAGAACGTGTGATAACTACCGCAAGAGTAGCGTAACGCAACTTTCAATATCGCAGCCTATCGCGGGAAAATAACCCCGTGTCAACGTGGAATTCACAACAAGGCGGTAGCATGCGATAGTCACCAGATAACGCGTCAAATGTCAGCGTGAAAATCAACGCCACGCCGAAAAAATGCGAAACGCGAGAAATCATGCGATGAGGCCAATCGCGGTAAAAAAGCAGCGAAAAGCAGCCACAGGCCTGCAAATCCCACGCGTCTGCCGGGAAATTGCACCATAAAAACCACAGAAACAACACACCAGAAACAAGCCAAAGCACGTAGCAACATGGATGCACCCTGACCCAGCGCAGAGGTCAACGCGAACCCCACAACCCCCACAGACCACCAGCAAGGAACAACTGGGTCGTGGAAGGCCAAGGAGAAAAGGGAGAGGAAGACGGGGTGCAGACCGCAGGAAAACAAGACCAGCGTCACGGAGGTGACAGAACACTACCAGCAACTGACCCACAAGCAGACCACCTGGAATGCAGTCGGAGTGCCCAGGAGGCCAATCTAGGAGGCCAAGAGGCTCCGCTAGGACGTGACAACCTAAACCAGGCACAAACCCGCTGCCAACAGGAAGGCAGCAATGGCGACAGGAGGTGGCAGTCCAGCGCCACAGGAGGAGCTGGAGGAAACCCAGGCCACAGTCATCAGTGTGGAAACGGTGCAAGGAGTAGGGAGTATGGACACAGCTCGACAGGACCTGACACAACAACAACAGGGTGAGGATCCAACAGGGACTGGGGGGACGGGGGGTGATGGGCACAATGGCACACATGCACAATGAGGTGTAGCACACTGCACACCCACAATTACCCAGGGACATGTCCCCCATCCCCGTGGCACACTGCAGCACACACACATAGCAATCACAGCACAAACCATGACAATGTGGCACAAAGTGCAACACCCACACTGTAGAACAGGGGACACAATGGGGTCCGCCCAGGCGCAGAAACAGAACAATCACATTGGACAGAGCAGGGAACTGTGAGATGCATATCTACGGCTACAACCCCACATCAGCCATGTAGGCCAAATGTACACTGTCCCAACTCAAATAGCCACCACCGCCCAAACAGTCACAATGTACATTGTCACACAGTCTGCATATCGAGAAGAACAAGGCGCCAACACAATGCCAACATGCACCTCCCCTTCACAATGCAGAGGGACAAATAACACCTCCAGAAGGTCAGAACAGACAACCCATCAGTGATGCCGGAGACGAACACCACACCTTTGACACCGACGCCCTACAACAGCCCATGGACATCCCACACAACCCACCACCAGGACCAGGGCAGACAAGCTACTCAGAGGAGAAACCAGCCCCTGCAACAGACCACACAGCATGAAGCACCCGCAATCACGGCTGGCTCACAACACTTCACCCACCCACACATGGCACCCCAATGCCAGGTGTCAGAACGCCAAAAGGAGGTGGCCCAACAGGTGCGGGTGTTGCCCAACCCATGGAATGCGAACTAGAACACATACGTGGGTGTCCAATACCCTTCAGGGACCACCTACACCCCACAAAGGAGACCCACACTGCCATAGATACACATGCAGATGCACATACCCAGTACAGAACCACGCCCAGGGGCACGCACATATCAGTCACACACCCATGTTGGCTCAGCGTACGACGGCACAGTCCACTCCCCTTACGAATTGAGTGGGTGACGACAAAGCTACATGTCCAGGTCCTAGCCCGCTGCCTGCGGTGACATGTCTGCGTCCGCTGTACACAGCACAATGTAATGTCGTAGGGCCCAGGGCCCCCATGCATACAACAAGACCACAGGGACACATGCACATATCATGTTGAACTGGCTACGGGCACGTGCACCCGGCCCCTTTATTGGCAGGGCCACATGTACAGTGACGCCTGTGCTGGATGTGTGTGGGGTGAGTATAAGCCAGCCCGCACGGAGTGCTTGGTGCTGGCAACAACCTGAACAGTGGACACCAGTGTAATGGAAACAGAAAACACCAGCATAACAGAGTCAACTGCAGAGCAACATGGAGGGATCCGGAGTAAGGACAGAGGTCACCCAATATTCAGTCAGGAGGTTCCGTGAGTTGCAGTGCACTGAGGTAGGGGCACTAGAGAAGAGCGCGCTCATGTGAAGAAATTGCTAGGATTGTGTCCCTTCCGGTTAGTCCTGATGCACATTCAGTGGGGTGTGTTACACCTGCATCAACTTCCTCATCAACGTCCCAGGTCCCCCACACTGCCTGAGGTGACAGTTGCGTCCGCAGTCCACAGCGCAATACCCAGTAAGAGATCCGGGTGTGTAGCTTGACTACCACCACCAGTCTGCATTCCTGCCTAGGGGCTGTTGCCTCCTGCCCTCCCATTGTCTGTGCCTTCTCCCGTCCGCACACTTGACACATCTTCCTCATCATAGTCCCAGGTCTTCCCCACTGCATGGGGAGACATTGCTGCGCAACCTCACAACATCACAAAACTCAATCAGTAACGGACAATGGCTTGCGGTGCACTGAGTCACTGGCACCTGGAGTGCTGAGCGGGGTAGCAGGCCGATGATGGCATCCACGACAGGTCAGAGCAACTCCGTAGGTCTGTCAGGACCACCCTTTCGACTCTGGCAGATGGTGGTTGGAGGAGGTCCGTGCGGTGGTGGCGTGTGCCTCCTGCGGTGATGCGACGTCCGGGCCGGTCAAGACTCGATGCCATGTGTGGGCCCTGGTGGCCCGCAGTTGGGGCCGGAGGAGGCGGATAGCGCAGGGCCACAGACACATGGCGTTGATGACCCCAAGACCATCGCTACAGAGGCCATTCAATGTCTCTGAAGAAGGGGTCCCAGGCCTGAGCAGCACAGAGTTAGTGGCCACGGATGCACTGCGGCCGGCACAGGCACCCAGCCATGGGACGGTTACTTGCGGTGCAGTCAGATGGGCCATGCGACCTGAGCGGGTCCCCATCAATGTCCGAGGTGTATGTTGCGGAGGGTTGCGGAGGACAGTGGAAGATGCCCTCCAGGGCATGAGGCGGAAGGTCTGATGTTATCTGGAAGCAGCAAATGGAGGAGTGGAAAGCGCAACCCTCGTTTGCACCAACAATTCGGGATCAGCTACATGAGGATGAAAACTAGCCCCTAGTCCATAGACTCAAACGCCACCAATGTACGACCAGTGAGTGTCCATGAATGTCGGGGAACAAACTTAGTGGCACAGGTGCTGTGAGGGGATGCAGTCTGCGATGATGCCGGTACACATATGTGAACTCCAAGAATGCCAAATCAAGGCTCTGTGACCTACTGGACCACAGTGTAGGCCGGAGGCAGCGGTCAGCAGTGGCCCACAGCCACGGGTCGTTGGCTCGCGAGGCACAGAGTTAGTGACACAGTGGCAGTTGTCGGTAGTGTTCAATCACCTCTGTGATGCTGATCCTGTTCCCTCCGGACTGTAACGTGTCATCCTCTTACGCCCCTCCGTGCGTGCGAAGAAATGTATTCTGCCTTTTGAATTACCGATGTTCAGTTCCAAATCTGTGATCCCACTCGTGCGCAGCGTAGGGTGAGGGCAGTGGTCCGCGTAGGCCCACAGACATGTGTGGTTGTGATGCCATGCACAGACTTGTTACCACCACTTCGGAGGGTGTATAGTGAATTGTTCTCTGCCTTAAATAATGTTCACTGCCATGGTGTAATCAAGACTCAGTTCCAAATGTGTGACCTACCTGACTGTGTGTAGGCCTGAGGCAGCGGTCAGCACGGCCCATTCACCGAGTGTCGCCGGCATAGGTTGGATGGCCCCACCGGCCTGCGTAGTTCAGGTTCAGTGGCACCACGTGTTAAGATCACCTCCGTGTATGTGACCCGGCATTCGTCCGGACTGAGCTGCATCTTCCTCTTACACCTCTCCGTGCGACCACTGGTGTGGACTCCGCCATTCGTGCTTTGCGACTAGGTGCTGGATGTGTGACCTACTGGTCAGCAGGGTAGTCCTGGTCCCTCATCCACGTGTAGCCGGCTGGCGTTGAACAGGGTTAGTGGCACCACGTGTAGCCGGCTGGCATTGAACAGGGTTAGTGGCACCACGTGTAGCTGGCTGACGTTGAAAAGGGTTAGTGGCACCACGTGTAGCCGGCTGACGTTGAACAGGGTTAGTGGCACCACGTGTCGCAAGATGCCCATATGGAACTATGCCTCACTGATCGGGGGGGTCTGGTGCTGTGGCCGCTGGCCCGGATTTGGGGTCACTGCCATTCATGACTCAGGACACAGTTTCACATATGGGACCTACTGGTCCGAAGAGTAGGCCGGGGGCGACAGTAGAGTACGTCAACGAAAAAGGAATAAAGCAGGCCTGTGTTGTGGAGGCCGTGATGGTCTGAGGTGGCTGCCAAGGTCGCAGGCCTCGGGCTTGGGGCTTGCGCCGGCACGTGGTGGGCCCTCCTTGACACACGCCGGTGTCGGAAGGTGATCAGTGTGGCCTGGCTGCGCAGGGGCTGGCCTGACGGGTTCGTGGTCCAGCGTGCCGGGGTCCGGCAGGCGCACAGCATCGCAGGCAACTCGGCTCACGAGGATGGCGTCGGCCTCGTGGCGGGGTGGGAGGCACCGCCCTGGCAGAGACGTGGGTCTTTCCGGAAGAGGACCACGCCCAGGCCTACGTGCTTTTTATTCACACCCCTACACTGGCGTGGCATACGCCGGGCCATCCCACTCCGCTGACGCTTAGGGGGGGGGGGCGTAACAGGCAACATTTCCGCGAGGTCCCCCACTGGCTGGGGTGACATGGTGGCGTCCACTGTCCACTACACTCCATACACAAGCGGTGTATGTCGCCATGGATATTGGTGTGTTCTGCATACTGCGAGGTGTCCAGCACATCTCCGGCACTCTTGGCATTGTGTACTTTCCCAATCATGGTTCTACTGCATCCTTGACACATGCCTGGTGCCACCTCTCCCCACATTCGGCTATTATGTGGATGAGGTGCCATGCCGTTGCTGGCTCATGTTCAGGGCTTGTCCATGTGGACATTGTAAGTTGTTCTGTCGTGTCTGGTGGGTGGGCATGTTGTTGTGCCTGTTGTATGTGATTTTGTGACGTGTGCATTGCCAGAGTTGTGAGTTGCATGGTTGTGGAGTTGAGGTGTGTGGGGTGTTCATTTGGATATTGTCAAGAGGGTGTGCATTTGCCTTGCTGCCATCCTGGGAACGCTGGTTGATGATGGACTGTCGGAGGATGAAGGTATCATGCACACTGGCTGTGTATTTGAAGGCGACATTGTTGGGTGTTCCACGGTGTTCTGTTGTTGCCTGCACATTGATGTGAGAAGTGTGCTTCCTGTTGCGGTGATTGTGTGCTGTGTCACCAGGGGGCACAGGTAGTACATGTGTGCTGTGTATTGCCCCCAACACGTGCGTGCATCCTGCTTGGGTGTATGGTCCTTGCTTGGTCTCCAGCGGATCCTGCGCATTTTGTTGTACGTATGGGGACTGGGGTACCAGGGTGATGGCGATGTCCAGGACAGGTGTGGGGGACTTGGATGTGGCTGGCTGTGAGACTCCTCCGACTCTGGCGGGTGTTGGTTGGGGGGGTCCCAGGGGCCAACAGGTGCAGCCATCAACTTTGTGTGGGGTGGGATGTTGGTTGTCCGCTGTGTTGGTGCCATAGGCCTGTTAGGCGATGATGGTCAGGATGCGTAGGTTGGTTGTCCCTTTCAGCCTGTAGTGGACGGTGACATTGTCAGATGTTGGGTCTGTGCGGCTGGTACGTTTCCTGGGGTTCCGCTGTCTTTATCTGCGCTGCGTCTCTGGTGGTCCGGGGGGGTGTTCCGGGTGTGGGTTGGGGTCCTGGGGTGGTGGAGATGGGTGTTGTGGCCCTCTTGGGTGTCCGGGCCGCATGATGGGTGGCTCCATGGCATCTGTTGCCCTTCGGATGTGGCCCTGGGCTGTGCTCCCTTTTGTGGTGCTGGATGCCGTCCGACTTTACACCAGGTCAGAGCAGGTGTAAATTTCCTGGTGCTAACGTGCCTTATCGCCTGTTTTGTGTTTTTATCGCCGATGTGGCTGGTCGTTGTGAATGTTGAGGTGTGCTGTTGTCTCGGCTTTTGGCACGGGAACGCGTACTCTGCATCTCATTAGCAATATTTGCAGGGGTCCTCTGTGGCGATGTTTTTTGCGGCTGCTATCGCGGGTAAACTGGTGCTGTGGGCTGTTAACACCGGCTTGTGAATGAGGAGGTAAACTTATCACGACTTTGGCTGCGATAAAGTGCCGTTAATTCAGCGATAGCTCCTTGTGAATATGCCCCTATATCTCTAAAATGGCATTCTGCATTGATTGTCACCTCACCCATTGCCTCTCAGGACCGCGGTATCAAGTCTGAGGCTATTTCGGCACCAATGCTTAATTTGAGCCATGGTGGCCTGTGGGGGCCACTGGCACTCATTTTTAGGGACCTGCTCGTATTTTTCTGCATCTGATATATTGCCAAAGCAAGAGAGAGATAAATAAACAAAACAGGAAGACGGAGGAAGAGAAAGATAGAAAAACCATCACAAAGGGAGAAAGCAGGAACCTGCAAGAGTGAGATAAAGGGGCAGGGAGTGCCTAGTGGTGGATTGATGAGGCACGAGGTGGAAAAATTACTATGCAGCCTTGGTATTGTGAACGCCAACATTTAATTGCACCAGCCGCCGAATTCTGAGCAGAGCTTTGGACACCAGCACTTATTATTTTACAATTTATGCATTGTCCGGCTCATATTCAGTTCTAAAGCAGTGTTGCTGAATTCTGCTAGCAATGATACTTAGGGGCTTATTTACAAGCCCCTTGCGCTGCCGGTGTGTCCCTTTTTATCACAAATAAGCGCCCATATCTACGAGGCCACGCAAAGCCACTTTGCGTGGCTTTTCATGGCCTCGTGGATGTGGTGCAAGACAACGCTTGCGCTGCGTTGCCTTAAACTGCGTCAGGGAGGCATTCCATGGGCGTTGTGGTGAGTTTTGGGTTTTCCTATGCAAAACCCATGGGTTTTGACACATTCTCAGATTTGCAAGGATCTGTGAACCTGGAAATGTGTCAAAACTGTACGCCTCCCCAGGGGAAGCGTAACGCTTTCTCCTCGCATTTTCCTCTTTCTTGTGTGCTGCATTCTGCAGCACACATAGAAAGAGGAAAAAGCCTCCATGGATTGTTTTTGTGCAGGAAGTTGTTCCTTCCTGCAAAAAAATAATCCTGCCAACAACGCACACACCCTTGCACCATGGTGCAAGGGTGCCTGTGTTGGTGCTACGCACATAATTGTGCGCCGGCGCAGACAGATAGGACAGGAATGCACTGTATCTTGTAAATACTGTGCATTCCTGCCCTTTTGAATTGTCCTATGGAAGCGCAGTAAAAAGACTTGCAGAGCTGCCCTACCCTAATCCATTGTAAATGAGGCCTCTAATTTCTAAGTACTACTGTAGCACTTTTTTGATGAGTGCTTCATTATTAAGACAGGCTGCACATGGAAAGGAATCTGTAACAAATTTAAAAAACATGAAATTTAAGACAGATACACCCTTTTTCTTATTTGAAAAATGAGGGCGGTAACCCACTGTCATGGTTCAAGTTTTTGTATATTTTGGAAAAAACAATTGTTATACTTCGGTTTCCCTTTTTAAACAGAACAAGTTTGTACAAGGCATTTGCTAAACTAGAGCATTTCCCTTCGGGAAGAAAACTAATCCTTGTTTTTTTTCTCTTTTTTCAAATACTTCGCATTTTTTCGCCTTAATAAAAGAAGCCCTTAAGGATCGTCAAAGGTGGGGAAAGCATACATGTTTTGAGTTAGCGTGAGGGGAAGGACTGTATTTGGATTTCCCAGAATAGACCTGCGCCAGTGAATAGGCTGCAGCTGAGCGATCACAGGGCTGACAATGAGGATAATAGAAAGCATGCTGGTGTTTCTGAAAGAGGATCAGCATACGGGACTAATTACTGCAATCCTTTTTGGTGATTACTGTGGTACATTCTTCCATTGTGTGTCCCAAATAACCGCATGTAAACTTGTGACAAGCCCAAGCTTAAAACCAAGAATTGACAATACCGGTAGTTTTAGTTTTTGTATAGTGAGGTTGTTTTTCTGAAGATTCACTAAGGCACACAGATCAAGTAGAGCATGGCAGCAGCAGTGCAAGCTTCCTTCAGGCACAGAATATGTTCAAAAGTGTACGCATGCACTCGTGCGCACACACACACACACAGACATCACATCACACACACACACACTCCTGCCCTGCACCAGACATATATATTGAGGGCACAAGTCCTAAAAAAAGAAGTGGAAGAATTAACCTAGTTAGGCAGTATGAAAGTGACATCACGGCGATTGGCATTAGGCGCGTGACATCATGGCACATGACATCACGGCACATGACATCGCACGTGGCATCACAGGCACTGACCACACAGGAAGTGGCATCACAAGAAGTGACATCAGATCTTAAGCCCTCACATATATGTTTAACAGGTCTATCATGAGTACATTGGAGCGCATTTCGAGTATACATGCAAACCCTCCTGATTTAGGCAGAAGATTCACACTTTTGTAAATTACACATAAAACAATGTTGCCTTTTGTCAGCGTAAAGCTTCCTTTACCCAAGGACTGAACAAACTAACTCTACCGCCAGCCTACTCGATCAGGTATAATATTCCATATGCAGCACATTTCCATGTAGGTGTGATAGCTTTAGCTGCCTGCACTCTCCAGAGGTAAGACCACTCTCCTATGTGAAGTGTTCTTACACAGCCTTACCCACCTGCACTCATTTTCAGAAATTGGGGCTCATTTTCTGCCAACAGACCATGCCCCAAAGCAAGAGTGAGACAGAGAGGAAAGAAAGGAGAGAGACAAGAAAACAATGATGAAGGTGGGAAACAGAATGAAAAAACAACCTGCAAGATTAAGTATTTTAGGCTAGTGAAAGAAATAGGTAATGGCAACCTTGGCATTTACCAATAGGACCATAAGAAAAAGTTTGGGGCTCTGCATTTATGTTTTTACAAGTTACACACTACCCCCCAAAATGTCACCTCCACATTGAGCAGCAGACATCTTGCATGTTCTTATTGTTGGCATAACTATATCTAAACCACCCTCATATTTACCAGTGCAACCTGACAGCTCTCCCAGGAATCAGTACCACCAGAATGCCCACACAAAGAATGGGCCATACATTTCAAAGTAAGAGGTATTAGCTCCACATCAAAATAAGTGTAATCTGCATTGTATCCAAGGATAAATTGGAAATGGTGACAAAGGTAACTCACAAGAAAAAGGCACATGCAATTCCAGTCCCAGCTAGCACTTTCAAGAAAATATTGGCCTTCTGAAGGAAATATGACTAGTTTGCATAGAAACTACTAGATGTAGGAACAGCGAGAGACACCACAAACTATCACCAGTAATCTGTATCTATACCAGACTATGCTCGCTAATAAGACCTCTGCATGTTCTAGCTATGTTACACTGCCAACATGGTGCACCATAGATGGCCTACTTGACCTACTTGTTTAAAGTAACACTGGCCTGTGGGATCACCTATTCACTGTAACCTCATCCTGAAGGAGCCAACCCTAGGTAAGCATGCATGATCTTTCATTTCATAGATAGCCTAGCTCTGAATTACATCAGTCTCCCGGACCTAGGAGCATCATAAAATCAAAGCTATCCTGTGTTATTGTCCTTTAATACAGTACATTGCAAACTTTGCAACATAGCTGCAGTAGGTAGGTGTGAGAAAGGTGATCTTCAGAGGATACCCACCACGGTTGGTCTCCCGTGCCCGCAAAAGAGCATGGTATTGCCACCGCGACCAGCTCCTGACACCCCAAGCCAAAAGAGTTAATACCAGGATTCCTTTTGTCACCAAGTTCAGTCCCTGCAGCAACCAAGTCAGCAAAATTATCAAACGAAATTGGTCCATACTGAGAACACACGAAGCATTCCAAGAGCCTCCACTCTTCTCCTACCAACGAGGTAACAACCTGTCCAATCACCTTGTTCACGCCATCACTTGGCCCACGAAACCAGCACAACAGAGCTCCATCACTGCTACATGGGGCCTACCACCGGTTATCGGACATTACAGATGCCAGACCTCCGTTGTATGTGACCTTACATCCAACACCAAAGAATTCAAGGCCAACAACAAAACCTATAAACTAAGAACTTTCACCAATTGCCGGTCCCACAACGTCATCTACGCCATTCGTTGCCCCTGTGACCTTGTATACATCGGCCAAACCACCAAAATGATGAAACAAAGAATAGTACAACACAAGAGCAGGATTCACTGCAAAGTATTGACTGCCCCCCTGGTATCGCACTACATTGAAAAAAACCACAGCGAACTAGAAATCACTTGGCAAGTGATCGACCAGCCCTTACTGCCTACCAGAGGGGGTAACCTCCAAGCACTACTCAACAGGAGTGAGTGCAAATGGATTACCCGATGCAATTCAGTGGACCAGGGTCTGAATACCATTGATGAGTGGAACAGTACAGTACAACTGTAATTGCACCTCCTATACCTCATCCCCCGGCTCCTCATACCCATGCAGTGACCTGCGACCACACTGCTGATTTTCGTTTCCCTCTCCCGTTACTGAACCGCTCGAACCCACTTGAGTCCTGATTACTCATAATTTCCTCCTTGAATTGAGACACTCTTCATGCAGCCCCTTTATACACGGCACCATCAATTATGGTTAATTTAATTGGTCAATTTAATGGCATTAAATTGCATCACAATAATTGTTTATCTATGTCACAGTAATAACACTGCTATTATTGTACCAGTCTTTCTTTTTTGTCCTTGCCATTCATTGTACTCTGCCTGTACACAGAAGTCTCAACGGGGCTACAAGGACCAACACTGTGGTACACCATCACTTAATTAATTGCAGTGTTTTAGTCTTTCTTCCCTTTTCCCAACCCTCCCCCTCCACTCCCCTCCCCTCCCCGCGCGTCCACACTTTTCATTCACTGGGTTTGACCCCGCGGTTGCTGCGTTCCCTCGACCTTTCTGGCCACGCCCCCAGGCACCATGACACATGGTCACATAATGCTCTGACGCTCCGCACCCGGAAGCGCAGCGTCTATTACCTCGGCTGGCCATTTCCCTTCGATTAGACACCAGATTGGCCGCACACGATTGTGGCGGCTTGGCGCTGATCGGAGCGCCCTTCCTGTCCCCGGATCTATTCCGCCTGACTCCCTGAAGCACCTCACAGTAAGCCTCGTGCGAGTCCCTGTTCATGCTCCCGGTCAATGCGACCCCTTTTTGGCTTTACACTGACTGAACTTGTACCCACCGTGTTTCGCCCTCACTTAGGACTCTAATCACGGATCGTATTCTTCCCGCCAATTCCCATACAGTGGATCGGGGCTCCGACCCTGTTATTTGGCTCCTCATTTCCGATTTACTTCGCGGCTAGGTAAGTTGCCTGTACCACCACGCACCCTCTCACACGGTCTCCCGCCACGTCTTTGCCTAATATTCCCCTTTCACTTCTAGGAACCTCCAGTTACCACCAGTAACTTCCACCACGTTGACGCTCCTCCTCGCTGCGATCCGCTCGTGGTCCCCAGCTTCCTCACGCTGGATTAGTACCGACCTGGGACCCTTTCATTTCTATTGGGCAAGCCTCGCTGCCCCTTGACGGTCGCCTCCTGCTTCCTTCAGGTAGGCTACCCTTCGCCCTCCTCGCACATTCTCTACTTCACAATGCGCACCGCTTCCCTGGTTCCATCTCTCCCTGATCTCTCCCCTTTTCCTCCCTTGTACAGCACCCCTTACTTGGCAACCCGGTCCTGAAGATGATCCTGAATAAATAGGATCGAAACGCCGTCGACATTTCAGCGCAATATCCGGCGCAAATTCAACTATGGTTCACATAAAATGTCTAGCAAAATTATGACCAACTATTGTAAATAATCCTTGGTGAACCATATATTTCTGTACATATTTTTCACCTTGTCTCATTGCGCCTTCCGCTGTTCTCTCACTTGTCACTTGCACCGTCACCCTTGTGTGTCACGAGCACATTAGTGCACCAAGTTCATTTTGGGTTGCCTTTGCATTTTTTGCCCACAGTGCTGATATAACTGTTCTGTATAATTTGTTACTTCAATTACATGATGCCATGAGCACGTTTTAAAACATACCACGAGTCTCCCTTTCTCCTCTTTTGTAATGTCTTGTACATGCATATATACCTGCCTTTCTCAATGATACCGGTTGAGACATTGTTGTTAGTTTTTGCTTACTTACCCAGATCTCAACCTGGTCTATGGGTTATACTCCTGTTGTTTTCGACCTCACTCTAACCTCATGCATGAAAAATTAAAGACAAAACGTTGACCTTTAATGTGAAACAGGAAAAATAAAGAGATGTCGATTTAGTGACTGAATTGCACAAAGTAAATGCAGAAAACCTGTGTGCTGCCCATGACCTCCGTATGCCAGATGGTGCAGCGGTGATGATTGAGGGCTGCCGGAATGGTGCATCGCTCTATCGAGAAGAGGGCCATCGCACTGTGCAATGCTGTGACCCGAAGGGGACGTATTCCTGTCTGCGCTGTCACAAACCCGGTATGCCAGGAGGGGGACCATGGTGAAGTGAGAGGGCTGTTGCCCTGGAGCAGCATACAGCTTTGAAGAAAAGAAGTAAACCATTACTCGTGGAGCAAGAGCAATGATTCAACCACCCAACAATCTAGGAGGACCCAAGACCTGCCGCCAGATTCAGGGAGGCTTACCACATAGGCGGAGGAGCATGTAGCATGTGGACACCTGCAGCCTTTACCGTAGCATCCAGTATTCTGCTCACCATTGAGCCGCAGACATATGACAGGGCCCCCCGACCCTCCACTCCCGCGAAAGTGGGTAATACTGAATACAGGGCCACCAATACTGGGCTTGCTCTGACTGACACACTACAGCGCGGAGTCACTTTGACTTTCTCAAAGCCATCATGGAATTTCTAAGACTTAAACTCACTAGCGGGCCTAGCTGGAATGCCGCCTCACATAAATAGGGAATAACCTCAGTCCTTTTACAGGGAATTGGAACTCGACAGCTGGTTTAAGGAAAGCTAGTGTGCCTGCCTTTAGAAGCCTGCGTATATTATTTGTGCACAAAATACGTGGGTGGATGTACTGGAATGCCAATGCACCACCAATTTAAAACCTACCTGACGCACGGTAACGCAAGGCTGCGCAATGGGTTGCCTTGCGTATTTTTCCCCAAAGCCATAAAAAACTATCCTATGAGTCTATTTCCTCTTTGTATGTGTGCTGCAGAATGCAGCATACATGCAAAGAGGAAATAACAAGGAAAAATGGATATATTTCTCCTTGTTACTCCAGCCTCAGGTAGACTCACCAGTTTGGTGCAAACCTATGTTTACAAGTCTTAGTAAATATGGGTTTGCATCAAAATACATCGATGGATGCACAGGAATGCCCTAGCACCACCCATGTAATGCCTACCTGACATAAGGTAATGCAAGGCAGGGCAATGTGCTGCCTTGCATTAGGTTTTTGTTTTTTTAACAAACCCACACAAACAGGATTTGTGTGGTACTGTAAATCCCAAAATAGATTTTACGTCAGGGTTGTGCCAGAAAAGTGACTTATCCCTGATGTAGAATCTGGGCCTCAACTTATAATTTTTTTTTTAAAACTCTGCCACAATGAAAGTGGCAGCAAGGCGAAAACTGAGAGTACATTTGTTCTGTGTATTGGTTGCAAAGACTGTATTTAAAAATATCTTATGGGGTTAAGGCACCTACCTGCTACAGAGATCTGTGTGTTCCCAGTAAATCTGAGTGGATAATAATGGTAAGATAACTCTGGAGGTTAATGTACCTGCTGGAAAGATCTGTGTTTTGTCTAGCCTCAGTTTTGACTCAAAGGATTAATGTGTCTCCTGTAAAACACATCATGCAACAAGCAAATGACAGATTTTATTTTATGTTGATAGGTAAGTGGGTTACTGCTTTGAACACAGAGGGGCATATTAGCAAGGGCGTTATCGCCACTTTAGCGGCACTTTTTGCCGCTAAAGCGGCGATATTTCTATCGCCCTATTAGCAAGCTGTCGCTAACAGCTGTTAGCGACAGTTTTATGGCAAAAGCGACCGTTTTGGTGCCGCTTTGCATGTCAGCGATATATATCGCTAATGACATGCAAAGTAGGCGTTCCCAACTAAAAGCAACTGAAAACAGTAGCAAACACAACTTCCCCCTATTAGCAATGCCCGCAAAGTGATAAAAAAAGTTGCGCTAACCGCGATTATCGCTGGAATTTAACACCTGCTAAAAACTTGACTTAACCATCTTGTCAATGGGAGGTGGATTGTAAGGTTAAGTCCTCACCTGCCTATTAGCAAGCTTTTCATTAGCGCAGTAAATTTATCGCTGGATTTCTCGCGCTATTGCTGGGTTTCGCCGCTATCGCTGGATTTTTTATCGCCTTGGAGATAAGCCTTGATAATAACGCGTTATCTCCGCGATGAAATCCAGCGATAGCCGGCGATAAAAAAAATAGCACTATGCGCGCTTTGCGATAATTATCACAGATCCTTGGTAATATGCCCCTGAGATCCTTATTTTACTTGCTGTTGCATTGTAATCCTTCTAATATAGCACAGTGAGCTATGAAAGATATGTGACTTCTACACCTTGTAACCCCCCACTGTTTTATGTAACACACCCTGTACATTGATTTACAAACGTATGTGATTATTGTATATGTAATATGTATGTGTGATGTAGAGAGCTCTGACACCCTGCATTGGGATGAGTAGTGCTATACAAGAAAAAATATTGGTATTTAAACTATTTCAACGCCTCCTCATGGGTAGTAAGCGCTATGTAAATGCAATTTATTTTGTGTAAATACTGGAAAAGACCAACACATCTGACATTCTTACAGTGCAAGTTTATCTCCTAAATAGGGACTGAACAAAGGGAAAATCTGCCTCTCTTAATTATGTGTTAAGTGATAACAAGGTGTGAGCCTTTGTTTCCCCTCGCTGCATTTGCATCTAGGTGTGAGGCTTCTGACTACTCCCAGCCAAGAGACACAAACAAAAGGAGGCCTGATGACCCCTCAAAGTTGGCCTTTGTTATGGGCCCAGCTGGAGTCTCAAATAAGAGAGCCCCCTCCCACCTGCACGTTGCACCTGCGGATCAAAAGCAGACAACATGCAGGCGCTACAGAATGTGTCCTGGTGTTTGAAAATTACACTGGGAGGAGTTCAGCACATTTTTCAGTAGGGCCCAACTTCTTGGCAGGGTGGACAGCGTCCACCCTGTGAAAACAGTGGGTAGACGCTGTCCACCCGCGTTTATCCCCCAACTTTTGCCCTGTATATATTGATACAAAATGCATACATTGATACTGAGGTAGATTATAAAACAGACCAAAGCAAATATAACTGAGCTTTTAGGGTTTTTCTTGTACACTTGCTCGAAAGTACCTAAACAAACTATGGGGACTGGTTCCAATAGTGTGCCAATCCTCACAGAAATTTTATTTGTGTGGGTTTGTCAGGAGATACCAACACCGTGATGAAGGGTCCGGTCGTCTTATTGTGAGTTACTCAGGTCCACACACATTTTCTCCCAGTGCAGTCAGACGTTTAGCTATTTGAAGATTCTTCACTAACCAGACACTGCAAAGTTTTTGGGGGATTTCGACTGAGAAGTCATTCAGGAACAGAATAGATGGGGTTAACTGAAGTTCTGAAGCATCCACCACAGTGTACACCTTTGAACTATTGTTAAAGCGTATGGATGTAGGTGAAACATTGGTTGACTAGTGGTGTCTTCCCCTGTGCACCTTTCTAACCTTTTTTTCACACCTGCATGAACTCAGCGCTTTTGCTGTCTTACCAGGACTTCACCAGCAGTGCATGTCTCCATGTCATGCACAGGAAAGTCATAGCACCGACATCAGCAGTGCAAGCATCACTCACACATTGCATGTGTAGGACTCCGGACACTGAAAGGAGAGATTAGCACAGGAAACAGCAGTTGTAGCGGCAATGCACACTGCACTAAACAAACACACAGATACATGTAAAGTAGATGCTGCATTACAAGCCTCTCTCACCAAGAGAGAGGGTCCAGAGCAGGCAGCAGCAGTAAAACATCTTCAGAACAGGTTCAGCACTCGTAACAGCAATGCACGTTTCCTTAAATACACAGTACCTGTACAGCACACACAGTGGAAGCCACCCTCACAAACACGGAACAGGTACTAAGGTCCATATTAATTAAATAGTAATGCAGTGCTGCAAGTCACCTTGCTGCACCTCGTTACAGGGAAAGGGCAGCAATGCTCCGTATTTATCACAATACAGCGCTTTCCTGTCTTTTTACAGCACTGGCGCACCATGTGCTGCCTAGCACCAGCGCAGGCACCCCTGCATCATAGTGCAAGGGGGCCTGCGTTCCAAGCAGGGATATTTGTGTGCAGAAAGGGGCACCTTCCAGCACAAAAACAATCCCCTGGGGCATTTTCCTCTTTCTATGTGTTCTGCACACAGAATGCAGAATGCAGTACATAGAAAGAGAAAGTAACAAGGAGAAATAAAGATACTTCTCCTTGTTACGCCTCCCCTGGGAAGGCGTAGCATTTTGGTGCATTCCCAGGTCTATCAGTAATGGTAAATCTGGGAATGCATCAAAATCCATGGGTTTTGAGTGGGAGCACTCATGCAATGCCCATGGAATGACTCTCTGGGGCAGAGTAACACAACACAGAGATTTGTACTGAGTTGCGTTACTCCAGGTTTATCAAGCGACTCATGGTCACACAAGGTGGCCTTGCGTGGCTTGATAAATCGCATTTAGTAGTTGCATCACGCATGCATCCCGTTGCGTGGTGCAAGTGCAATGCAAACACTTGATAAATTGGGCCCTCAACAAGCAGTAGCAATGCATGCTTCCCTTCCACACGCAATAGTTTCAGTGACAGTAGGAATCCTGGACCTAGTGGAAGAAGCCTAGGGCGTCAAACCTCTGGTAGCTATTTGTTAGCAAGAGTTTTCTGTACATTAGTTGTAAGCACTTGTTATCAGCTGTTTGCTGGTACTTGTTCGTCATTCGGTTGCACAATCTAAGAACAAATCTGAACTTCATGAATTCTATGAAAATCCATGTGAATTATTGTGGCTGATTTTACTACTAAGAGTGGTGGTACCCTTCATTTATCTCATAGACCTTCATTTTTATTTTCCCTTTCTCCCAAGAGCATGTGGAGGTTTCATTGAACAAATCACACATTTTATTGTTGCGGAGAAGATGCAAACAAGGCATTGCTTCATGAGTGGAAGATGTGCAGTGGAGAAACTGTTATGTCCCGTATAGAGGCCCTAATGTAGACCCGTTCATACATGCCCTAAAATGGACGTATTCATATTTGCCCTAATACGGTCATATTCTTACTTGCCCTATTATGGTCAAAGCCGCATATGCCCTATTACGGTCATAACTGTACATGTCCTATTATAGTCATGATTCCTTATATAGGCATGATCTTTCACCTACATTGGTCCTCACTAGTACACAACGTGCTCTGAGGGCTGAACGTTATCTATTCTGTGGTTTTGAATACAGCAGGGTTTTCCCAAACACAGGCCCACACTGTACTCATCAATTATGCATGGCTCTCTAGGAATACACCACCTGCATAATATGTATGTACAAAGTTCACCCCTGACGTCTTCCTCAAGTCTAACATGGCCAATACAAACCATACTAAGCAACCAGAGTCTTCAGGGTATAAATATACCACATCTTACCCCAGTAAGACAGAGGGAACCGAGACTTCCATGCTGACACACTGACCAGAGACGCTGAGGCTCCTGCATGCAGTCGCTCCAGCTGAGAGCGGTCTGACACAGCCCTTGCGGGGTGTCCAACTCGAGACCAGGACGGGGTCCCACACTCTCTCTATTCAGGTATGGGGGTTCGACTAAATCCTAGAAGGATTCTTGGCTCTTAGGCTTTTAGACCTACATACATATGCTAGGTACACTCAGGTACATCTAGTTAGGCATCGTAGGAGTACGCACACTTTCATAATGCTTTTTATATTCATGTATGTATTCATGATTATTGCAATATGGTAGAACTGTTCTATCCCTTTGCTTTTATCGTACTGCTGATAATATATCTCTGCTATTGTCTGCTGGTTTCTGCAGCACATATATTTGACATGAGAATAACAACTGTTCAATAAATACTTATTGAAATGCCCAGACTGTTTATTCTGTGTAACTCTCTGAGACAAACCGAATAAGTAAGCACGAGTGACTGAGCGAAAAGTAGTATATTGTTTCCACGATTCTGAGGAATTAGGGTTGTCATGATCTAAGGTTGCCAGAAACTAATCTCTCCCCGATGAGAGTAGATTCTAGTGGCACTGTGAGCTAGCTAATGCAAATCAGGCTAACATATGCGGTGGGGGTGCATAGAGCCAGTCTATCACCAAGCCCACGGTTTATGTTATCCAAACGCGCAGGTCCTGCATGGGTACTCTAGGAACTACACGACATGATGCCACCAACGTTGGTTTGGTACTTATTTAACAGTAGAATCTGAGTAGTTCAGTCGTGCTATTCTCAGAGAACCTACTCACAAAACCCCAGAGACGTCTGGAGTGGGTGGGCACAAAATCCGCCGCAGCTGAGTAGTACGAAAATACTATTTATTGGCTGTTGGTTAATCAAGCTTGAAAGGACATTTAGTTCCTGAATTGTGCATAACACCTCATCTTAAGTTCCTGAGAACACCTCTTCCTCCAAACATGACTGGTTCAGGGGATGAGAGAGCTGACCTGAACGTTTTAGAGGGAGGAGAAGATCCTGAGGAGGCAATACAGATTGCACCAAAATTCAGACGGACTGTCACCCTAAGACTATTAGAAAATGGTGTACAAGCCAAGGGTGGCACTTGTTGTTTTCGTGATTGAGGCACACGAATCAAACAAAACAGATGTATTCTATTCATGGGTTATACTCCCAGCAGCAAATGCAACAACAAATACATTTCACTACTATATAGAAGGAGATGCACCACGGGAATATTGTCCGTTTCAGGACATAGAGATTCCACTCACTTACCAGGAACATCATTACTGGTTTAATGGCGCCCTACCCCACGTACGAGAAACAGTAAGATTAGGCCCGCTCGGAGGAGACGGGGCCACATGGCCAATACTAGCGGCTTACACACCGCATCCTGGCATTAACACAATGCCACAGCCAGACTTACTAGTACAACACAAAGATTTAATAAAAATCTACAGAAACCTGCACAATTTGTCATGAGGACTTTAACAATCCAACCTGCACCAGGTGCAGCAACTAGTACTCCAGCTCAGGGTACAGGAAATAAAATTACTCCTCAAACATTACACGCGGTAATCAGCAAAATGCCCGCAAAACGCGAACAAATACCATTCTGTATAGCTGAGAAAATAACTCAGCTTGAGGCGGTATTCCCGAATACTACCACCTGTGATAAACACAGAATTCTAACAATCTGCTTGCCCATGGGGATCACACCACAAGTAGAGGACTGCACCTCTTGGGGTTCAGTCTTTGCTGCCATATATACCAGAACACATGGTATCCCGTCCTTAGCAGTAATACCTGACGTATTGAGACAGATACAAAATGAGTACGGAGCAGAGCCTGCCCTTAACTTAGGGATGAAGTTACTAAATAACTTTGACCAAGTATCAGCCATAATACTAGCTAATATTAAAGGGGAGGCAGCTTCAGTGGCGATCCGCCAACGCCTAAGGGAGTTCGGTCAAATAGATCAACAACACGAACTACCCAAAATAATTGAAACTGCATATGCAGAACTAGGCAGAGACAGTTTAGGTGGGAAAGCATTAAAACCACAACTAGTGGGCAGTCCTGAAAAGGACACTACAAAGCAGATGCCTACTTCTTCTAAAAAGAAGTGGGAAAATAAAAAACAACAAAAGTCTAAAGACAACAGATCTCAATCCAGAGGTAGGTCTCCTCAACAGGAGCCCTCTGAAAGGAGGTACAACCTCAGGAATAGGGATAATATTAAAAAACCTGACACAGTATCAGGATACTGATACTCGTTCCTCTCGTTCCTTTCAAGGTTCATCAAAAAACTCAGAGAGGGAAGGACGGACAGAGGAGCGTACAAAGTCCAGAGACACGCAACGCGCTGTGGACTACGCACCTAAAAAAGAAGATAAACAAAAACAGAAACAGAAACATCAGTTTAAAAAGAAGAAGGTAGCAGGTCTCAAGATCAGACATGCCCAGAATTCTGAGGACACAGCCTCTGAACGGGGAATGGGCTCTGACGATGCTAGACAGCGCGGCAGAAGTAACAATAGCTCACCAGAACCTGAAGGAATTTCTGGTGACAGCGGAGTTAAGTGAGTATATCACGGTGGAAACACCTGATACTCGGGTAAGTGTCCCACATAAGTTACATGAGATAACACTCCGGCTGGAGGGGGACAAGCCCAGAAAAATTAAAGGTCTCTTTTGGAAAATGGATTTTTCTGCCAAAATATAGCGCCTGAAAGCAGGTATCTGACCACATTCAGTGCGTTAGGGTCCCAGCGACAATTTTGTCGACTAGCCCAAGGGTATAAAAATAGCCCCGGGGTATTTTCAGCAAGGGTAACGGAGTTACTCCAAAATTTGGATGAAGAAGCATTGTCCTATGTGGATGATATTTATCTGACGGACGATGACTTAAAGAGGCACTTGACCAGGGTGAGCACCATTATTATGGGATTCGCCTCTGAGGGCTATAAATTTAATTTCAAAATATCAAAAATTGCCAACCTCAGTGTTCTATTTTTAGGATATGAGCTGTCAAGTGAAGGAAAAAGCCTAGCAGCTAACTTTTAGAAAAGGTGTGCGCTGCTCCAACCTCCAAAATCATTGAAGAATTTACAATCAATTCTGGGATTCCTAAATTTTGGTCGAACATACATTTTGGATTACGCAGAAAGAGTAAAACCTTTCTACGACTTAATAAAACCTGATTTTTCAGTCAGATAATGGACACAGGAACATACAAATATCCTGCGTTCCCTACAGGAAGACATGATAGCTTCTAAACATTTACAGACACGCGTAAACGTATGCAACTTAGTGATCCGAGTAATAGCAGGTCAATGCGGGTACACTTATTTGACTTTCAATGAAGGCAAAACAGTACCAATCGCATACAAATCACACCTGTACACAAACGCAGAGATGCGTTTCACTTAAAAAGAAAAAATCCTGACAGCAGTGCAGACCGCTGTAGCAAGAGAAAGAGCTCTGGCTCAGGGTAAACGCATAATTGTCGTGACCCCAGTACCAGCTTTAGAAGCTGTTACAAAAGCTAGCATTCCAAATGCGAAAGCCTTACATCCCAGATGGATACAATGGGCTAATTCTCTTACTGGAACGGATGTTGAATACCGATTTGATCCAAGTTTAAAAACACAAGCATTTCTGCAATATGAACAAGAATATCCTCTACCAAATGAGATTTTGCCTCTAGATCAGTATGAATACATTATTTACACTGACGGATCTGCTCAACCAGCCATAGGGAGTAAGCAAGCTTACAGCGCAGCGTGTGCGATTGTTAAAGGTCGCATGCACGATGGAAAGTTCCATCCGAGTTGCACTAAAACGTAATGTCTAGGAGACTGCACGGCTCAGTTGGCAGGGTTAAAAGCACTGATACTGGCACTTGTAAACACGGAACATGAATTCCCCACACTAATTGTGTGTGATTCCTTTTACTGTGTACAGTTGTACAATGAATATTTACATCATTGGAAACAAAACGGATTCAAAGATGCAAAAGGTGGCACAATTAAGCATAAAATGCTATGGGTACAGGTAGTGGAGTTGAGAAACGAACTACCAAGGGCTCACGTGATACATACACTGAGTCATCAGCGTGATGGCGTTCACGTTGAAGGGAATTCATTGGCTGATGAAGCCGCAAAGGGGGCTGTACGCACAGCCGCCGTAGCTGCAGTTACTCGTTCAAAAACGAGAGTTGACGGCGAGATTATGGTAGCTGTCAATGCTTCACGCAAAGGCAGCACAGCAGTACCAAAGAAATTTCCACTCAAGTACTCCTAAAAGCTAGATGCACAAAACATTCGATATGCTCAGATTCCTGGAGTGGGGGATAGAGTAATACCAAATATGGATCGTAGGCAAGGTTTAATTGTGGCGGCACACGAAGGGAAAGGTTCTGTACATAAGGGACTTAGGGAGACTGTTTCTTTGTTGAAACAACGCTACTGGTGGCGCGTGATGAGAAGGCAGATTAGAGACTATGTCTGGAACTGCGACATCTGCAAGCAGATGGAAGGGTCTACCGCAACACGTCCAGTACAGATACCATTGTTAGACAGCATTAGGTTGTCCGTTCGTGTACGTCCAACTCAAGTTTCCTCAAGGTTTGGCCTCAGTGCTCGGCTGACGCTCGAACTGTTATAAAAGATTTGCGAGTCTTTATCGGCACATACGGAGTTGGCACGTTACATTCTGACCGTAGTCCGGCATTTAGCTCTCAGGCTTACAAAGAGGCCAAGGAAGGAATGGGCATAGCATTGCGGTACTCCTCTCCGTACCATCCTGAGGGAAATTCTGTTGTGGAGAGGAAAAACCAGGACTTAAAGCAATCTTTAACAGCAAGGGTATTAGGCAAGGGAGGTAGATGGGTCGATCACCTTTATGGGGTACAACGAGCGATAAACAATCAGCCAAGAAGCTCTCTAGGAGGTGTCACTCCTTACGAGGTCCTATTTGGGACAAGAATGTGGGTATCTGATCTTGATTGTGAAGGCACAGTGGCGGATGAAAAACCATTTGATATCCATGATCGTTTGGCTGTTTTAAAGGGTCTAAATGAATCCAGGACACAACAAAGTAACGTGCTCCAGAAACAGGCCGCCACTGAGGAAGTCAAGGCAGTAACGGCAAGACCTGTCTGGAACCCAAAAGTCGGGGATCTGGTCAGAGAGAAGATTGCTGACAAGAAAGAATTTGGGCCATCCTACAGAAAGCCTGTACCGGTCCTAGCAATCCAAGGCACAAGAACTGTACTTCTGCCGCCTCTTGCTGGGAAAAAGGAGAAAAGATTTGTCTCAATCGACTTAATCAAACCACACTATGTGGCCGATACTAAACAGTAGGCCTCGTGGACGCCACAGTAGCAGACGCCCTCCTCTCGCTACAATCCAAGAAGTCCAAACAGAAAGACTCATCACGTTCGAAGAGCCACCTGTACGGAATGAAGGACTAAGCAACAATGCTATGGAACTCGTTCCACTTCAACAAGAAGAAAATCAACTTAACAACCAAGTTGCAATCAGACCGACTACAGACATCTACGTCAACATGCCTCGTCAAGAGCAAAATCCGATTTCAACAAATCCCGATGCAATTCCAACAATTGATCGAACTGCTTCTGGCTATTTCATGAACTTTGATACGTTTTCACTGGACCCAAGTGAGCCGGGAACGACGCCAGCCAAAAAATCACACAAACAGAAACTCACTGACTTTTTGAACTTTTTTAGAAAGACTTACCTGGTGTCACCTTGGATAGAACTATGGTATATCACTGGGATTCTATTTTTTTCTTTTCTGGCTAGGTTTAATTATAACTTTTAGTATGCTTATTAATGGACGATACCTCCAACAGAGCTCTACAGCCCAAAGAGTCAATTTGATTTTAAAACCACATCAGTCTTCACATCGTGAACCAAGAGACTTGTCTTCAGTGAACATCACAGCAGTCCCTATACCGGACGGTATAGTATGGGACAAGATTGATTATGATATATTCGGTCCGACTGAACTTTTAAAGCTTAAACATGTATTTAAAATTTCTTTAAGTGATATCATTACCACCAGTACATTTTCTGATGATTGGGACACTGAAACTGTGCATCATTTAATGTCTGATTTAGAAAAAACTGCTGCATTTCCAAACAATGAAATGTTAGAAGGCACTTCAGACTATGATACATTGTACTGTTACCAACACTATGGTCATCATTTCTTGCACAAATCTATAACACCTAGAAATGTATTTGAATACCACCAGTGGGAACACTGCCCAACACCTCCAAAAGGTAGTTCGCAAACCTTTGCACAGAAATTCACATACTTTTCAGGGTTTAATACATCTGACCCGAAGTCATTTTTTTACAAAGTGGCAACAACATCAGCACAGAAAATTATGTTGACTAACACCAAACAGATTTACTCTGCTTCCTTTTTGGCCCAGTTGTATACATAGGGTTTCGACCTATGGAAGGACACTATAGATTTCAAATCAATCTGGGGTTCTAGGGACTGGCAGGTCCAGGGAACAGAAGCGCTTTTTAGAGCATGCCTCATTCCACAGCAGCTGATATTTCTAAATGACACTGTGCAACAGACATCCTGTCTTGGACTAGCCAAGAACAAGGAACTGAACTTCCTACACCATCACAGATGGGTGGGGGGCAGAATTCAACTACACAAGGGGTAGGATTAGATGACATTCTCCAGTACAACAGATCAGATCCTGATTGGACGAAATGGCTGATTTGGCCCATTGACACAAACACCTGTCAACAGAGATTTATGAATACAACTGAAGGGTTTAGTATCCATAGGCCAGATACACGCTATGTACAAAGACAACACCCAGGGGTAGTGACATCGTATAGTGTTGGGAAGTTGTGCCTTGATTGGCTAGAGACCTCAACACTCACAGAAGTAAAACATCACTTAACCTTACTCACACCTGATGTGGACCTTAGGGATTTTTTACTAGGCCCAAGGAAAACACGTCAGAAACGTTTCATATATGCTGGCATTTATGCCTATTATAATGAAAACTGGAAAATATCCCAACAAGAGGCCGCAGATAGAATACGGGAAATAGACCATATTAAGGCATTGGCTGTAGTGGATAATGGGTTAACAACTTTGACCTCCAGGATTTACTCCTTAGGCAACATTGTGTCTTCGGCAATCGACATATTAGAACAAGATCTGGCCATGTTACAACATGGGCAATCTCAGCTGCGTTCTATTATGATCCTAAGCTGGACGCTACAATCTTTGCGTGCAGGCTATGTGCCCTGGCGTTTTATAAACACCACGTCTCTGTTTTCAGAATACAATCTGACTGATAAACAGACAGAAATGGCACAAAGGGGAGCCAAATATACAATGCTGCGTATTGAGACACTGGAAAGGTTACCATTCACTGTAGCCGAATCACCATCAACTGAATGGCTAATTCATGGCCAAATCACTCTGCCGGTCACTACGTTTCAGTTTCAATATTGCCTTGTGCAAAGGCAGGCAGGCAAATATGAAAAGATGGGTAAGGGTTACATTAAGGAAACTTGGGAGTTACCATATAGATACCGATGCCAGAATGGGGATCGAGAAGTATTTCTGAGCGATGCAAACTGCAAGAACACTTTAAGCGGTTCTCTCATGTGTCAGGATATTTCACTACACGGAGCCTGTAGCGGTTCAGTAGCAAACCTATCGTGTCACATGACAGGGACCCCAGCGGCCCTGATCACACTGGTTTTCCAGCTGCTCTCGAATGGGAGTTACTTGATGCTAAATGATCAAGGTTGCTGTGGGATGCTTCCGGGCATTGCTTATCTGGTCACTGTTAACTCCAGGGTTGCTTGCTGTATGCAAGTATTGTTTCCGCCACTGAACATAGTCAGGGAGGCGCCGCTATGGCCTTCACTGAACGTTTCTTTCATACAATTTGATACTTTGAGCAGACTGCAAGCCATGCTTTTACAGCAACCCGTGCCCTTAACCTCTGCTCGAGAAACCTTTGAACTTCAAGTTGCAAGGACCTCGACTGAGATACAGGCGCTTATACGTACAAACTGCCCCTTTCATTTCGTAGAAATGGTGGGTGTTAGAAATGGGATCTCTGGTTGGCTAAGGCTTGCGCCAAAGCCAGGCAGAGACCACCACTCTAGTCAGGGCGAGGGAGTTACATGCCAAAGATAACCCCTGCTCACCCCCTTGGTAGCTTGGCACGAGCAGTCAGGCTTATCCCGGTGGCAATGTGTAAAGCATTTGCGCAACACACACACAGCAACAACATACTAGGCACACCACAAAGGAACTCCACACAAGGTTATATATAAAAATAGCCTTTGTATTATCATAAAAGACATTAGAATAGTAATCACACAATATACACTGTGCCAACTGGCACTGGGCAATATTTACAGGGGATTATGTACACCTGACAGGGCCACGGGGGCCACTGCCAGAACCATCACAAGTGAACATAGTAAATGTAGAACATATCATAAATGTAGGACAAATTGTAGATGTAGAATACAACCAGTACTTACTGGCAAAACCTCGTACTCAGCATCACCCTGCAATCATAAATCATATTATGCAGTCATCATCACATTAGGCGTGAAATCTATTCTGCGCCAACCTCCTGACCTAAACGCATGAGGTAATAACTTCCTAGCATAAACCACAGTATGCAATTAATCCTGAGGAACATAAACCACATTATGTCATAACCTCATCAGCATAAACACATTATATAATCATCTCACAAGTCTAAGCACATTAGACAATAACCTCCAAAGCATAACTCACATTAGGGGCACAAAACACAGTAGAGAATATCTCAAACCTAACCACAGTAGGCACAACCTCATAATCATGAATCACATTAGAGGTATAATACAGGGTGCGTAAATCATACTACATGAATTACATTTCCTAGCACCCAAAAATCACATCAGCACATAAATCACATTAGGGCCTGGCGCCCTATAAACCTAACTGTCCCCCTGGCCAACTGGCCATCTCAAAAGGGGCTCAAATGCCCTATGTCCAAGAGTCAGGGCGCGCTGCCAATGCAGCAGAAGTCAAGGGTGCGCAATTGCGCAAACCTAAACGTTGCAGCTGGCACTAAGTGCTGCGCAGCTGTGAAAGTATGGGGCAGAGGAGTGCATCTCACTCCTAACTTAAAAAGACATGTCCCCAAGAAAGAATAGCCTAAACGGTGCAGCTGCCCACTACTTGCTGGACAGCTGGGAAGGAAAATATAGGCCCTGACACGGACTGTGCCTGATGAGCCCCCCTGGGACTCCAACTAAACAACTATGCCCCAAGTCCCACTCCGGGACGTCTTAGAAGAAATAATGGCCCCCAAGTCCCACTCCGGGACTTTCTAAAAATAACATGGCCCCCTTGGTTCAGCTGCCGCTAACTGGCGGTGCAGCAGTGTCAAGAACTGCGGGCACGGGCATTCACTGGACCCGGTGGGCCCCACCGGGACCCTGAAAACAAATGTGGGCACACGTTGCAGCTGCCCCTGTCAAGCGGGGCAGCTGTATCACCTAGGCACCGACCAAGTGCCTCGACAGGAGCCCTCAATGGCCCACCTAGAGCCCTCACTCACCGGGACTTGGCATGGAGCCCGCGAGGCTCCGGTCGAACTTCCCTCATCAGTTCTCCTTTAATGCGGCGGGGGCAGGCACCGACAATGTGCCTCGGGCCCCCTCCACCGCTGTCACCATACTGCTGCTGTCTGTGGGGCTCTCCCTCTTCACCCGGGCCCCCCTCCTGGGACCCGGGACTCCTATCTTCCGGCGTGCGGGGCTCTCCCAGGCTCACGGGAGCCCCGCGCTGACTTCCGGACGCCAGGAGGAAGTCCCGCCCACAACCAGGCAACGGCGCCTGTCTTCCGGGTCGCGCTGGTAGCGTCCCGGCAAAAGTTTCAAAAGCGGCTCGGGCCGCGGCGGTGAAACGCGGGGTGGGCTCCCACTTCAATTCAGGCACAGAGCGGGGTGGGCACCCGCATACATAGATAAAAGCAAAATGCGGCCTTAAAGCGGGGTGGGCACCCGCCGAAAAAGGCATAATGGGGGAATCCCTACGCTGGGGATTCCCTCACCAAGGGCTGCAGCTCAGCGCTGCGCAGCCCCCAGGCTCCTTTTCTTTGGTAGGGAAAATTAAGATAAAGCGCTCCCAGGCGCTAGAGGTAAAACACAAAGTCCTTAGGGATAAAGAAAATAAAGCAAAGGTCCCAAAAGTCCTTTAGGCATCCAGGGGCAATGAAGGGCCCAGGGAGGCAAGCCCTCATGGCAGCCCCCCCTGGGCCCCAGCAGCAGCATGCCCCAGCAGGAACAGCACACCAAGACTGAACAATTTCATGGGGTCACAGCCCCTATATTTATATTACAAAATCCTTTTGTGTCACAGCACAGGGCTTGGGGATACCAGTCAGAACTGGTTTAGGGGAGCTTTGGAGCACTTTGTTTTGCTCAGCTCCTCTCTCCTTTTTCAGGTGGGGGCTCAGGGATTAGACGCACCACAGGGGGCGGAGCCAGCATTGTGGAGGGAAGGCACAGCCCTATTCATGTCCCAGGTGCAATTCCTCCCTCCCATCTGCATGCAGATCTCTCTATTCATCACTGGGCTGACTCACCCTGTCTCCTGGAGCTACACACACCTCCCAGCCCCTGTCACTCACAAAGCCAGACATGCAATTCACATCAGGCAGGCAGACACATAGCACACAGAAATGCCAACTTCTAAAAGTGGCATTTCTAAAATAACCACAATAAATCTGCGCACACCATTGCGCAGCATTTATTCACACAATTTCATACATACCAGACTTGACCACACTGCTCCTCTCATAACAGGAATTATCACTGACACACACTGATCAGGGAATCCCCCATGTATTCCTATGGGAGGGCAGGCCAAGCTCACCAATGTAACACAGAGAGCGCACGCACTTTCCACTGGACCACAGTGCGAAAGTGCCCAGAGGCCTAAAATCACCAATACCAGGTTCCAGACAAGGCAAAAAGTTTAGGGGTGAACCTGCCAAAAAGGGCCAAGTCCAACACCACCCCCTTCCAGCCAAAACGCAGGGCAGACCAATCACCACCTTGATGGGCTTCCCTGCTTTGGGTGATAGAACACGGACGCGGGCCCTCACTGCAGGGACACCCTCCGGTTCTACGCCACCCTGAACCCATGTGGTTCCCTCTGAAAAAGAACTCTCAGGCCCAACTAGGCTACCCCACTGGTACTTCCTAGTTGTCCACGGACAGGACCAGGCCCTAGGCCACCCAGACGTCACTGGTCCTTGCCAATCCACAGAGTGGGGGGCAGTAACCCCTGGCACACAATAGCCAATCTCCACTCTTCCTCTCAGTGTAGTTCCAAACTACCACTGATCCTCCAACCTAGGGTCCGCACCCTCAGGCTGACCAGAGGTCACGGGCAAAGCGTCTCCTCACCCTACCTCTACTTCTGGGGTTCCGCACCCTCCCAGGGGAAGCACCCACCAGAACACAACTCTCCCACCAGTTCAGGACCTCTCTCCATCAACTGGTCTACCACCTGGGATCCACATTCACCGGATGCACCGGGGTCAGAGGCGAGGACTCCCTCCCTCTGCACCCCCTTCCAGAGTTCTGCACCCTCCCACTGTAGAGCAGGGTCCCTTCACTTAAGATGGGCCCCACCTGCTCTCAGGGTAGTACTACCACATTCAGCCAGGGACCCTAAAGATCCCAGCTAGGCCTGCACCACCCCTTCTGGGAAACACAGGGTCTCTTCACTTAAGATGGGCCCCACCTGTGTTCACAGGGGTACCCCTAGAAGGCAAACCGGCCAGGACACTGATTACAGTCGCCCTGCCGTCCAGGTCAGGAAACACCTGAACCTGTTTCCCCGACCCAGGGACGCTACCCTTTAGTCAGACAATTGCCCGGCGAACCAGGACTTCCTGAGGGTGACACATACCTAATGTGTCATGTGACAGTCTGCCTGGCGCAGAGCTCACGACCTCCTGTCCCTCTGACAGTGCGTGAAGATGCCCCAGCAACCTGGCGCAGAGCTCACGACCGCCTGTCCCTCTGACAGTGCATGAAGATGCCCCAGTAACCTGGCGCAGAGCTCACGACCTCCTGTCCCTCTGACAGTGCGTGAAGATGCCCCAGGACAGAAGTGGCGTCACCATGGCCAATCAATGGGAACTCAGCCCTTCTGGCTGGTCCCTGACCCACTGGTTCTTCCACTGGGGACTCTTTCCCCCTCTCACCCCTCACTCTGGACTTCTGCACCCTGCCAACTGGAGCGGTACTGCCAGACACTAGAACTGATGGAGGCCTGATTACAGACACTCCCAGCTCACCTAACAAGGGAGATCCCCCTCGAAGAACGGTCCAACAGGACAGACAAGGCTCCCTACCTGGTGTTCCCTCTAAGAACCAACCAGTCCTGGAGACCGAGGTTGGGGTTCGGAATACGACCCAGTCTCACGCCCTCTTCAGCGAGTTTGGGTGTGAGGCCACACAAACTCCTCACAATAAGGTTACCTAGCTGGGCTACTCTGAACCACTTCCACCACTCTGGGTTGGAAGACACCTGCACCATTCCTCTATTCTCACTCCCCAATGCAAGCTCCCTAGAATCAAAGAACTCACACACTCCAACAGGTGTTGGCGCGACTCCGGAAAACAATTACGGGGCATGTTCTCTCTGACAACACAGATTGAAGAGCCCTTTAACACCATTTACCGTGCTAACCAATCACCCAAACGTCCAGTGCATCACAACATTCATCCACACTCCCCCCACAAGACTGGTGAGGCAGCATCTTACTGCCCCTGAAACACAACCTGTCCCCCTCTTAACCGGGAACCAGGTACCATACTCTGGGAACTGGGAATGGGACTTCCTGCACTGGACTACATATTGCTGCCACCACTGGATCCCATCCTTACTGGGAATTCCAGAAACTAACACTGCACTTAGGGGATAATCTACCCTCCCGAGCTAGTTACTCCATGCCAATTATGTTACCACTGTAGGCCAACCCTAGAAATAGCAGACAGCACAGGGGCAGTCAACTCCTTCAGCTTAAGGCCAACCCAAGAAATAGCACGATGGCACAAGGGCAGTCACACTCCTTCAGCTTCAGGCCAACCCAAGAAATAGCAGTCTGCACAAGGGCAGTCACACTCCTCCAGATTCTCTGGTTCTGTCCTTGGTAGGACACCCAACTCATAGTGCAACAATAAAACACATTTCAAAAAGAAATGAACAAGGCAAAAAGTTTAGGGGTGAACCTGCCAAAAAGGGCCAAGTCCAACAGTGGGACATATCTTTAATATGTCAGATACGAGCGGTATTGTACACCTATTTAAGACCATAGGGTCAGGACTGTTAAGCACCTTTCAGACAGTCCTCGGAGTAATCCCAAATTTTATACACTCCGTATTGGGAAGCGTATTTGGAGGACTCCCGCTTACCCTATTGCTGATTGCAGGGGTCCTATTCATAATACTACTGCTACGAAATGGACGGCCCAATTCCCGAGGGAATGGCGAACATGCTCCTGGAGCGGAAATACCGTGAACGCATGGTACAACTTCTGGGCATTTCTTGCCTGCGAGAACTCAATGCCTCCTGGTTTCTATCCTTTCGACCAGTCTGGGTATACTGCATCTTACCTGTTCTTCGATGCCTGTTTTGCGGAGAAGAATGCACGTTGGATCTTTGTCTAACATTTCCATCAGATGCTCCTCCGGACACGGATGCAATGCTGGACCCCATAAAGGCCCATGCACTGCGTTGTCCCCAGCGGCTTCCAATTCTGATGAATGCCCTCCTGGAGAATCCACAGGTGCCGTTTGCTCCTGCTGGGTTGGGTGACTCCTCCACAGGCACCCAGGTAACAACTGCCGCACAAGCTGCTGCAGCATTGACTGTTGACAGTGCTACATACCATCTATTGTTGTATTCCACTTTAGGTGTCCATATATAGGCTTTCCTGAAACATGTCCTTATATAGGCACAATGCGCATTGCCCTACTATAGGCATAAAATCCCAGTCCTTATTTAGGCATTAGCCATGCACTCCAAATACAGGCATGGTCACCGACATCTGTCCACCCCAACGTCACAACGAGTTCTTAGAAACCAGACCCTTAAGCTCTTGGGAGTTCCCCTAGCACAGGATTATTGATTTCTCCAAGAACTCATGTATTATGCATGAACCACTATACCTTAAGGGTTCATTCCTGACGTCTTCCTCTGTCCGACTTCACGTCAATGCTAACATTCCAAGGCACCTACAGGTATAAATATACCTTCCCTTGCCCAAGCAAGTTAGGAGGAGACCTCAACTTTAGAGGAGCCCGTGTCCCGGCCTGACGCACTGAGAAGAGACGCTGTCATCCCTGCTCGCAGAGAATCCAGCTCCCAGTGTTCTGACTCCCTTCGCAGGGTGTTAGAGTTCGAAGATCTGGAAAGAGATTCCCACCTCTCTCATTCTCAAGGTATGGAGCTGACTAGAACCTAGAGGGACTCTTGGCATATCAGACTTTTAGTATATCATACTATAGAATACTTCACCTACTTCTTACCTTGTCCTACACCTAGGTTAGGTTAGGTACACTGGGGTAAAAGTAGCTTAGAGACGCATCGTATGAGTACTTGCATTTTTAGCTTATGTTATTTATGTATATGAATATATGTGTGATAGCTATAAGATAATGCTAGCGTAGTATTATTTCTTTCAACTGCTTACGCTGTACATTATATATCTTGCATATTGTCTTGTGATCATAACAGCTCATATCTCTTACACGAGAAACAAGACTGTTCAATAAATCCTTTTATTGAAACGCCAGTCTATTCTTTCTGTGTAACTCTGAAGAAACTAAGCATGCACGATTAGCTGAGTGAAACTGTTATCTATTGTTTCCACGATTCTGAGAGTGTTCTAATTCTAAAGGGAAACAAAGTTGTCATGTTTATGCGGTTGCCAGAAACTACTCCCTTCTTGTTTACAAGGAGTTTCTAGTGGCCTCTGAGCTAGCTGGCACAAAGTAATTAAGTTTAATATACTCGATAGGGACATACTGACCTTAGTCTTATGTCAAACCTATAGGGTATACTATTCCAATGCGCAGAGCCTATTAGGGAAATAGGAACTACACTACATGGCACCCAACCGTTTGGTAAGGCAGTAATTTAACGCTAGATACTGAGTAACTTAGTCGTGCTTTTCTCTCAGAGACCCCTACTCACATACTCCATAAGACGTCTGGAGTGGGTAGGGTTAAATATCCGCCAAAGCTAAATAGGACAAAAACCCTATATATTAGCTGTTTGGTTTGTTCAACGTTGAAGGATACAGTGTTCCAAAATATTGTGCACCTTAGCTTTTGTTTCCTTGAAACTTGTTCTACATTTTTCAAAAAACAAATGTCCAAACACGGGGACAATGACACCGGGAACGGTGTAGCTGCGGCTCAACCAGTCGTAACAGCTTTTAACTTTACAGGTTTAAATGAAACCGAGGAGGGTGTTATAGACATCGCTCCAAACTTAAGAAGAGCCATCACTCTAAAACTTATAAAACACGGCCTACCACCAAGAGGAGGTAGAGCAGTTTTCGTGATAGAGGCACACGAATCCTTTCAGACAGAGGTATTCTATTCATGGATAGTATTCCCAGAATCAAATCCAGTAACAAGAGTGTTTCACTTCTACAAAGAAGATGAACCACCAGAGGAATATATTCCTTTCGAGGATATTGAAATTCCATTCACATACCAGGAGCATCATCTCTGGTTTAAAGGTGCCCTAAAACATCACAGAAACATTACCAGGCTCGGTCCATTAGGTAGACCAGGAGCAACATGGCCGATTCTAGCCGGCTACACTCCTCACCCTGACCTCGATATAATGTCAGACGAGGAATTACTTACTCAACTTACAGAGTTAATAAAAATTTACAGACAATTAGTCCAATATGTCATGCGGACTTTCACAGTCCAACCACCACTGACCATTCCAAATCAAACCCCTCAACAGGGGAATACACTAAAAATTACTCCACAGACTTTACACGCAGTCATGGGTAAAATGCCCACAAAACGTGAGCAAATTCCATTCTGGATAGCTCAAAAAATTACTCAAATCGAAGCAGTATTTCCGAATACTAGCCCTTATGAGAAACACAGGATCCTAACAATCTGTTTACCAATGGGGATCACACCACAACTGGAAGGTTGCACCACTTGGGGTGCAGTCTTTGCTGCCATCTATACTAAAACACATGGTGTTCCGTCAATTGCAGTAATACCAGATGTCCTGAAACAAATTCAAAACGAATACGGGGCAGAGCCTGCTCTGAATTTAGGTATGAAATTACTGAAAAACTTCGACCAGGTCTCAACAATAATATTATCTAATATTAAAGGGGAGGCAGCATCAGTGGCGATCCGCCAACACTTAAGGGAATTTGATGTAACAGAACATCAAACTGAACTACCCAGAATAATAGAACAATCTTATGCAGAATTAGGCAGAGATAGTTTGGGTGGAAAACCTTTGAAGCCAAAACTATCTGAAAGTCCTGAGAAGGACTCTATTAAACAAACTCCTACATCTTCTAAAAAGAAGTGGGAAACTAATAAACAAAATTCAAACGAGACACGTTCTCAATCCCGAGGTAGGTCTCCTCAAAAGGAGCCCTCTGAAAGGAGGTATAACCTCAGGAATAGGGATAATTTAAGAAAACCTGACAGGTATCAAGATACTGATACACATTCCTCTCGTACCTTTCAGATATCGTCACAGACATCGGAAAGAAGAGGACGGTCAGAACATAGAGAAGAACGCGTGACATCCAAAGACGACAAACACGTTCAGAAAAATAAATCAAAACCTCAATTCTCAAAAAAGAAGGTAGCAGGTCTGAAGATCAGACATGCCGAGAATACTGAGAGCACAGCTCAAGAACGGAGAATGGGCTCAGACAATGCTGGACAGTGCAGCAGAAGTCACAATAGCTCACCAGAACCCGAAGGAACTTCTGGAGATAGTGGACTTGAATGAGTACATCACAGTATAGACACCAGGGTTAGTACTCCACAAAAGTTATATGAAATAACACTCCGAATGGAGGGAGACATACCAAGACAAGTGAAAATTCTCTTTTGGGAGAAACTTTCAAGGGGTTATGATATACTTCTAGCAGAAAAAGACTGGCCACCACAATTTGTCAGGGAGTGCCCACATGGCGAGGACATCATTATGCCAGCCTTCTCCAACCATATTCCAATTCACCTAAAATATACTTATGCCAGGAAATGGGCAGTTGCCCAGGCCCCAGCATTATATAAAAATCATGTAGGATGGGATGAGGACTCACCTCACCATAAAATACAGTTAAAAAATGAACCTACTGCACAAAGGCAGTACCCAATAAAGCAAGAAGCTAAAAAACAGGTCAGGGAGATCTTAGATCAACTTGAATGCCAAGGGGTGATTGAAACATGCACCTCCTCAATGAACAATCCTTTGTTTCCTGTATCCAAACCAGACAATACATATCGTCTAGTTTTGGATTACAGACACTTGAACACTTGTTCTAAAACATTTGCAGTGCAAAATGCACATAGTACAGCATTAATGAATAACATTGTGCGCAAAAAATATAAAACCACATTGGACATTTCAAATGGTTTCTTTTGTCAAAACATAGCACCTGAAAGCAGGTACTTAACAGCTTTCTCAATAATGGGGACCCAGCGTCAATTTTGTAGACTCCCACAAGGGTTCAAGAACAGCCCAGGGTTATTCTCAGCGAGGGTAACAGAGTTACTACAAATTTATGATAATGAGGCATTGTCATATGTCGATGACATCTATCTTTCAGACGATGACCTAGATAGGCACTTGAACAGGGTGAGTACCATTATATTGGGCTTCGCCTCAGAGGGCTATAAATTCAACTTTAAAAAATCCAGTATTGCCCATCTCAATGTCCTTTTCCTAGGATATGAGCTTTCAAGTGAAGGCAAGAGCAGCTAACTTTTTAGAAAAGTGTGCGCTGCTCCAACCTCCAAAAACGCTGAAAAACTTACAATCCATCTTGAGTTTCCTAAATTTTGGAAGAACTTACATTCTAAATTACGCAGAAAGGGTTAAACCTCCCTACGAATTAATCAAACCTGATTTTTCAATCAAACATTGGACACAAGAACACACAGAAATCCTGCGTTCACTCCAAGCTAACATGTTAGCAACAAATCACTTACAAACACGCGTAAATACACGCAATTTAGTGATCCGAATAATTTCGGATTCACCTATTTAACATTTAATGAGGGTGAAAAAGTACCAATAGCATACAAATCACATTTGTATACACAAGCAGAAATGCGCTTCACTTCAACTGAAAAAATACTGACAGCAGTTTAAACCGCTGTAGCAAAAGAAAGAGCTCTAGCCCAAGGGAAACGCATTATGGTCGTAACCCCAGTACCGGCCTTAGAGGCGGTCACAAAAGCGAGCATTCCAAATGCAAAAGCTTTACATCCTAGATGGATACAATGGGTTAATTCTCTTGCTGCAACAGATGTTGAATATGTTTTTGATCCTGATTTAAAAACACAAGCGTTCCTGCAATATGAACATGAATGTCCTCTGCCCAGTGAAATTCTGCCTCTAGATCAGTACGAATTTATAATTTACACTGACGGATCAGCACAACCCGCTACAGGGAGTAAGCAAGCTTACAGTGCAGCATGCGCAATCGTTAAAGGTCGCATGCAAGATGGTAACTTCAGACCAATGGTCACAAAAACTCAATCTCTAGGAGATTGTACAGCTCAACGAGCTGAACTACAAGCATTCAAACTGGCACTTGAAAGTACAGATCGCGAATTCCCCACACTCATAGTGTGCGATTCTTTTTACTGTGTTCAGTCGTATAATGAATATATACAAAATTGGCTTGAAAATGGGTTCAAAGATGCAAAAGGTGGCACAATAAAGCATAAAACGCTTTGGGAACAAGTAGTTCAGTTGAAAAACGAACTACCAAAAGCTCACGTGATACACACGCTGAGTCATCAACGTGATGGCGTTCACGTTGCAGGGAATTCATTGGCTGACGAAGCCGCAAAGGGGGCTGCTCAAACGGCTTCCGTAGCTGCGATCACTCGTTCAAAAACGAGAATAGACAGTGAGATATTGTTGGCTGTCAATGCTACAAACAAAGGCAGTGGTGCAGCGTTACCAAAGAAATTTCCACTCAAGTACTCTTATGTAATTGATGCAAACAACGTTCCTTTTGCTCGAATCCCTGGAGTGGGGGATAGGGTAATTCCAAACATGGAACGTAAAGCAGCTTTGATTTATGAAGCATATCTGGGGGAGGGTCTGTCACATCAAGGGATCTCTAAAACAATATTAACATTAAAAGAGATGTACTGGTGGCCTGGAATGAATACACAGATTCACATCTTCATCGATGACTGCATAGACTGCAATAGACAGCGTGTTGCAGAACGCCATCAGACACCAGACTACGAAGTAGCCTGCCCAGTACAGACACCATTGTTAGACAGCATTAGACTATCTACGCGCAGGCGTCCCTATGGACAAATGCAATCCCACAAATACTAAGTCAAGGTTCCTATGGATATGGCCTCAGCGCTCGGCTGACGCTCGAACTGTTATAAAAGATTTGCGAGTCTTTATCAGCACATACGCAATTGGCACACTACATTCTGTCAAGTTAAAAGAAATGTTCCCTTTGGATGGGACCTAAATTCAACAATTTATACTCCAACCATACTAATACTCCACACATCTCATACTTCTCAACAATTAAGGCACTTATAAATTGAGTCCTCTTATTAGTCAAATAATTAATATATTTTATTTAGCAAAAAGGATTTTTTTGTACAAATTCATATGACACACAAAATTTAAAAAACACAAATATTCAAAAGCATTAAAAACACAATGATAAAAATATCGCTAAAAAGGAGAAAATATAAAGACACTACACTATGGGGTCGATTCCGATTCGGGCCGGAAATTTCTCCGACCGAGCCGGACCCGGAGAGATTTCCGACCGAATCGGACCCGTGCAGTCCGACCGAACGAGTACGATGCGTCCGTATGTTATCGGACACGAGTCGGTCGGACTCCCATTGAACTCAATGGGAGCCGGTCGTACAACGCGTACGCGGGCTCCCATTGCCTCAATGGGTGCGAGGCGGACAAGGGCGCCCCCTACAGCGAGTGCGCCGCGAGCGCTCGCGGCGTACACGCACAGGTAGGGGGACCCATGGGTCCCCCTGTGTGCGCCTCGCACGGGTGCGCGTACAGGGGGTCCGACACGGACCCCAAAGTACGGCTCCGACAGCGAGTTCGAGTCGGACGGCGCGAGTCGGTCGGAGCGGTCGAGGTGCACATCGTACTTACCCGGCCGGAAAACGTCTCCATTGCGCGGTGCGAATCGGGTCCGAGCGAGTCGGTCGGAGCGGTACGATCCGGGTACGAGTCGGTCGGAGCGGTCGGGTCGCCCGGACGAGTCGGTCGGCGAGTCGCATCGTACTCGCTCGGCCGGACCCGCGTACGGTTCGGTCGGGAAACAGGCTTTCGCATGGCTTTTTTCCCGACCGAATGGTATTGGGTGCGCCTCCGACCGAGATCGGAATCGGCCCCATTGTCTTCTACGTGTTAATTCGACCATACGTATAGACAGCATAGAGCATGGATCCAAATTCCCTGTCTGCAATGTAATGCTGACTCTTGCCAAATTTAACACAACTTCTATTGTGGGCGTCGACGCGTTTCAGTGGTACATTCGTAATAGGACCACCTTCTTCAGGACATTTATTTTTTTCCTCTCCTCTTATATTAAAAATAATCAACTTTATCACAAACCGGTGCAACTGCACTCAGTAAACAATTTTATCACGGGTCCCTTCCACAGATGGTTAAGGTTGTGTAACGTTTTTCACAACATCAGTGCAACCGCACTCAGTGTTAAAATTTTCAGATCCTTTCAACTAGTAGATGAAGTTGAATGACATTTTTCATAAAAATAAAATAAAATCTTAGGGAAGTTCACTCTGATTCTCAATCAGTCGCGTTTCTATTAACGGGTATCTGAGTTTTCCCGTAGGTCTTCACGAAAGGGTACCTCGTTCGTGGCTCTTAATTCCAACGAACCCGCGTTCCCTCGTGTAGCTCTCGGGCTTAGAAAGAAGCCATGGCCAGTTTGTGCGTTGCATTGCGGTACTCCTCTCCGTTTCATCCTGAGGGAAATTCTGTTGTGGAAAGGAAAAACCGGGACATAAAGCAGTCTATAACAGCTAGAGTATTAGGTTCGGGTGATGGGTGGGTCAAACATCTTTATGGGGTCCAACGCTCATTAAATAATTTGCCAAGAAGTTCTCTTGGGGGTCACTCCATATGAGGTCCTATTTGGGACAAGAATGTGGGTTCCTGATCTCGAATGTAAAGGCACAGTGGTGGAAAATAAACCCTTTGATATCAAAGATCGTTTGGCTGTTTTACAGGATCTAAATGAACTAAGATCGAAACAAAGCAACGTGTTCCTGAAGCCAACCACCACTGGGGAAAAACCGGCAGTCCCAGCAAGGCCTGTCTGGATCCCAAAAGTTGGGGATCTAGTCAGAGAGAAGATTACGGACAAGAAGGAATTTGGACCTTCTTACAGACAACCAGTACCTGTCCTAGCCGTTCATGGAACAAGAACAGTACTTCTGCCGCCCCTTGCTGGAAAAAAGGAGAAAAGATATGTGTCAATCGACCTCATCAAACCACAGTATGTGGCCAATACTAAATAGTAGGCCTCGTGGACTCCAACCTAGTAGCAGACACACTCCCCTCGCTACTATCCAAGAGGTTCAGACTGAAAGACTCATAATGATCGAGAATTCAGCAGTAACAGATGAAGGACTAAGCAACAATGCTATGGAACTCATCCCTTTTGAAACTCAAGTAACAGTTCGTCCAAATACACCTGTCTACACCAACGTAACAAGTGATCAACTGGTTCCAGCGATTTCAACAAATCCTGATGCAATTTCAACAATTGACCGAACTGCTTCTGGTTATTTCATTAACTTTGATACGTTTTCTGAGGATCCGAGTGAACCTGAAACGACGCCAGCATCAAAAACTTTCAAACAGCAAGTACAAGACCTTTTTCATTTCCTGAGAAAGACTTATCTGGTTTCACCATGGATTGAACTATGGATTATTTCTGGAATATTTTTCTTTCTGCTTTGGCTAGCTTTGGTTATGACTCTTAGCATGCTTGTAAATGGCAGATACATCCGTTTGGACACTGAAAGTAAAAATGTGAACTTACTTTTAAAACCACACAAATCTTCCCATCGTGAAACAAGAGACTTGTCAGCAGTGAACATCACAGCCGTTCCTATACAGGATGGTATAGTTTGGGACAAAACCGATTTCGATATATTCGGCCCGACGGAACTTTTGAACATTCCACATTTATTTAAAATTTCATTAAGTGATTTTATTACCTCCAGTACCTATTCTGATGATTGGGACTTTGAGACTGTGAATGATATGATGTCTGATCTAGAAAGGTCTGCTGCATTCTCTAACAATGAAAACTTAGAGGGTTCATCAGACTATGAACAGGTTTATTGTTACAACCACTATGGTCATCATTTCTTGCATAAATCTGCAACACCTAGAAATGTTTTTAAATTTAACCAATGGGAACATTGTCCTACACCACCAAGGGTAGATCAAAACGTTTGTGAATAAGTTTCCATATTTTTCAGGGTACAATACATCTGATCCAGAAACATTTTTTATAAGAATGTAAACAAAACAGGTCAGAAAATTATGTTAACTAATATAAAACAGATTTATTCTGCATCCTTTATTACCCAACTGTCTAGACAAGGATTTGACTTTTGGAAAGACACAATAGACACAAAATCTGTCTGGGGTTCTAAAGAAGTACAGGGGATAGAAGCTTTGTTTAGAGCATGTATCATCCCACATCAAATAATGTTTTTGAATGACACTGTGCAACAAACGTCTTTCCTTGGTTTAGCCAAGATCAAAGACATGAACACACCTTCTGTACCAACACCTGCAGGTAATAGTACTACACAGGGAGCGGTCACAGTAGTCACTATACTACAATCTAACGGATAAACAGATCGAACTGGCACAAAGGGGAGCAAAGTATACAGTGCTGAGCATTGAAAAACTGGAAAAATTACCATTTACGGTAGCAGAAAAACCAGCTACTGAATGGCTTATTCATGGCAAAATAACTCTGCCTGTCACTACTTTTCATTTTTAGTATTGCCTCAAACAAATGCAAGCAGGCAAATATGAAAGGTTGGGTAAGGAGTACATTAAGACATCCTGGGATTTACCTTACGATTACAGATGTTGGAGTGGGGATCGTGAAGTGTTTCTAAGCGGTACACACTGTGAAAATGCACTAAGCGGTTCACTCATATGTCAGGACATTTCTTTGCACGGGGGTTGTAATGGTTCTGTGGCAAATTTATCCTGTCACCTGCAAGGTACACCAGCTGCTGTGATTAATCCGACGTTTGGCCAACTTTCTAATGGGAGTTACCTCATGTTGAATGATTAGGGTTGCTGTGGCATGTTGCCAGGAATCCCATATCTGGTAACGGTCGACTCCAGGGTTACTTGCTGTATGCAAGTATTGTTCCCCCAACAGAGACAGTCAGGGAGTCGCCTCTATGGCCTTCATTGAATGTTTCTTTTATACGTTTTGATACTTTAAGCAGAATGAAAGCCATGCTTTTGCAACAGACCGTGCCTTTGACCTCGGCCAAAGAAACCTATGATCTACAAATTGCAAGGACTTCGGCTGAGATACAGGCTTTAATTCATACAAACTGCCCTATACATTTCGCAGAAATGATGGGACGCATCTTAAACATGTCTGATACGAGCGGGATTGTACATGTATTTAAGACCATCTGTTCAGGACTGTTAGCACCCTTCCAGGCAGTCCTCGGAATCATCCCGAACTTCGCACATTCGGTGTTTGGTGGTGTGCCATTAATTCTAGCACTTGTTGCAGGAATCCTGTTTCTATTCCTACTACTACGCTATGGCAAGCCTATTCACCGGCATCACTCCGAGCGATGTGGAGAAAGCTCTCCTAGAACGGAAGTGCCATGAGCGCATAGTGCAACTTTTGGGCATACCTCGTCTACGGGAACTTAATACAACATGGTTTCTGTCATTCAGACCAATCTGGCAAGATTGCATCTTACCTGTTCTACGCTGCCTGCTTTGCGGTAAAGAATGCGTGCTAGACTCCTGTCTAACACTTCCATCAGTCATGCCAACGGATATCGATACTCTGCTGGACCCGATAAAGGCCCATGCTCTGTGTTGTCCCCAGAGGCTACCAATCCTGATGACGGCATTCATTGAGATCTCACAGACGCTTCCTGCTGCTGCTGAGGTACGAGATGGATCAACAGGCACACAGGTAACAACGGACGCGAACATTGCTGCGGCATCCTATGCTGAAGGCGATGCTTCACATCTCTGTGCAGTTAACCTTCTAAACGAGGTGTTCCAAATGTCACCAACATCAGTAGACGATCTTTTGTCTACAGAAATAGATGATTTCATGTTTACACCAGACCCATACACTGACTTTGATTCGGCTCACAGTGTACCAGGGATGCAATGAAATTTGGCCTCCATATTTTCAAAACAGAACAAAACTTGGAACTCTTCCTAAAATTTAACTTTTTTCTTTTTCTCTATTTTTTGAAAATACATGGCAACTCAATCTGCTTACAGTAGAACTATTCTTATAAAACGGACTTCTTTGAATACTTCCAGGGACACATTGTCACCTTATTTTACTATAATTTCATTTAGGTACCATGTTATGAAATGGCTTTGATTTTTGAAAACTTGTCAACCATTTCGTCAAATGTATATATTTCTGTTTATTCATTCATGTTGCATTTTTATTTATGATATATGCTTAGAATGAAAAAAATGCTTTAAAATGTACAGTACCTATTGCATTACATGTTTTAGCCACAGTTTCTTTTAGAAGACTTCTTTTAATATGCTTTTAGAAATGTTTTTAGCAACATGTGGTACTCAATTTAATGTTTAGCATTTGGTATTATCGTTCATTCGAAAGTGGAGTCAATCAATCAATCAGGGGTTTGTTAAAGCGCGACTACTCACCCGTAAGGGTCTCAAGGCGCTAGGGGTGGGGGTGCAGGTTCCATCCATCAAGGAGGGGGTCTGTCGAAGAGCCAGGTTTTGAGGTTTCTTGCGAAGATGGGGAGCGATGTTGTCTGTCTGAGGTGGAGCGGAAGGGCGTTCCATGCTTTGGCCGCGAGGAAGGAGAAGGAGCGGCCTCCCGATCTGGTCTTTCTGGTGCGGGGGACCACGGCGTAGGAGAGCTGGGCTGATCGTAGGGTCCTTTGGGGTGCGTGGAATTTGAGTCGGCTGTTCAGGTATGCTGGTCCGGTGCCGTGGAGGGCCTTGTGTGCGTGGGTGAGCATCTTGAAGGTGATTCTCGTGGAGTGGGTGTTGTATTCCGCTTTAGGTGTCCGTATATAGGCTTTCCTGAAACATGTCCTTATATAGGCACAATTCACATTGCCCTTATATAGGCATAAAATCCCAGTCCTTATTTAGGCATTAGCCATGCACTCCAAATACAGGCATGGTCACCGACATCCGTCCACCCCAACGTCACAACAAGTTCTTAGAAACCAGACCCTTAAGCTCTTGGGAGTTCCCCTAGCACAGGATTATTGATTTCTCCAAGAACTCATCTATTATGCATGAACCACTATACCTTAAGGGTTCATTCCTGACGTCTTCCTCTGTCCGACTTCACGTCAATGCTAACATTCCAAGGCACCTACAAGTATAAATATACCTTCCCTTGCCCAAGCAAGTTAGGAGGAGACCTCGACTTTAGAGGAGCCCGTGTCCCGGCCTGACGCACTGAGAAGAGACGTTGTCATCCCTGCTCGCAGAGAATCCAGCTCCCAGTGTTCTGACTCCCTTCGCAGGGTGTTAGAGTTCGAAGAGCTGGAAAGAGATTCCCACCTCTCTCATTATCAAGGTATGGAGCTGACTAGAACCTAGAGCAGAGTTCTTCAAACTGTGGGGCGCGCCCCCCTGGGGGGGCGTGGAAGTGTTCCCAGGGGGGCGCAAATGGTTCTGCAATTACATGTAAATGAAGACAGCTTGGAAGCGCAAAAGGCGCTTTTCTAGGTTGTCTTCATTTACATGCAGCAGTTAAAGCCCATAAAAACGGGCCTGGACAGTAATTCTGAGTGACATGGAGCAGGGTCAGTGAGTGTGGATTCGGCGTCCAAGACAGGCGCGCACCGACCATTGTACTGAGAGGGCTTTAGTCCCCCCCCCGTCAAGTTCTGTGGCGTGGGCTGGCAGGGCTGAGGGCTTGACCTTCAGTTACATAAAGTGTTCCCTACAATGATGGTTGCCACTAGGTGTTTTTATTACTTTCCAAAACGCTGCTGCCTTCCTGTCTCATATTATATACATGATTGTTTCAATGCCATAACAAAACACAATGACCTACCATACTCGTCTGCCAGCGAGCTGCATCGGCCCCCGGCGACCTCCTTTTGTAAGTTAGCGGGGCACACATATATCGACTCGGCTGCTACAAAGAGCTGGACAGGAGCACCACACTTTCACCCCAGACTCTTACCCGGCCCCACAATCCCATTTTGTTGTGCTAATTTGGAAAAGTTTTGTTTGAACTTTAACATTTATGTATGCGTTTAAGTCACTTCGTGGTTCCAGCCCTCCTCAAATAAACAGAATGCTCTCCCAGTGCAGACAGGAGAGTGTTGTTTATTGATGGATCCAGTTACTGAGCCTAAGGCACGGAATTGTGTTAAAGCTCTCTCTGTGAGAGTGAACGTGGTGATGGGAATACAGAGGTGCGGCAGACTCGACCTTTTCAAATATTAATACGGGCCTTCGGACTTTAAAAGGCTGATCGAACTCAAACTTTCTGTTGAATTAAATGAGTAATTTGGAGACTCACATAGTAATTGTCATAATAGATTATTTTAGGTCGTTACCCTCCCTTTTCTGGGTGCTGCCTTTATCCTGTATTTTTCTTCTTCAAATATGATATTGTTATTATTGTAATGCATTCTGTAAATTTGTAAAGCGCTCTGATAACCGCAAGGGCCATGTTCGCGCTATAAAAAACTATCAAAATAAATAAATATTTAATGTGGATTGGTGGAAATCGGCAGGGGTCAAAAATGCCGTTATCACACCCCACCCCCATCAACAAGTAGATAGCAGGAGTATCCAGCAACACTTCCACTTCAACATGTAAGCCACAATAAATAAAATACCCATCACATGGCGGTTAAAAGGCTGTGCTATGCCAAAAGAAGTTTGCTTTCTACAGAAAAGTCCAAACATTTAGACCAGTGTATTGAATTATAACATACCCATTCCTTTTGTGCTTTCTTCAGCTCCACGCTGTAAGAGCCTAGACCTGGGTCCTGTGCTCACTCCATCATAGGACTCAATCACCCCACTGAACAGGGCAAATGGGCCAAAACAGATTTAGGGCTGCTTGTGCTCTTGTTCTGAGGGCTCTGGCTCTCAGTCTCAGCAAGACTATTCCTACTGAAGCAGGGACAAGGCTAATTTGCTCGTTTCTGTCTGGGGTGGTATGGTGGGCAAAACAATCATGCACTGGAATGGGGTCCTGAATAATTACCACTGGTTGAGATTAACTCAAACATTCCACACTGTACTTTTCTACTTTTTGCAAAATCTGCTGTAGCAATCACTACGTAGAACACAACATTATATATTTGTTACATGACAAAGAAGGGTTCCATGGATTTTGCTGAAGTTTGGACCCTGGCCTTCATGGTGCATGTGGGACTATCGTGACATCCTGGCCTTTTACATATTTTGGCCTCTGTTCCACTCCTAACACACAGTGAGAAATCTGTGCTGATTGTAGAGTATTTACCATCTGCTATGGGCTGGGTGTTTTAGCTCCTACCTTTTATTTATTTTTATTTTTTATTTGAAAAGTTTTATATAGCGCTGGCTAGACCCGGAGGTATCAGAGCACTTTACCTTATTGCTTTCTCTGGGCCTCGTAACCTTCACACCCTGAATGCCTTTACCAGCTTGACTATCTGCCATCTTACAGCCTACTTTGGAAAAGCGCGCACTATAGGGCAGCGCGCCATTAGGATACAGGCCCCCGGGATCCGGCCACGCCCTCGTGGCTCCTGGCGGAGTGATTGGTCGCCGCGATCGGCGAGAAGTACTTCCGGGTCAACACCAACGTCACTTCCTGCCGGGGCCGGTAATGGGGGGGAGGAGGGGGCAGCGGGCCTATTTAGGACGCATTGCTCTGACCCTCGCCCTCTCTTCCTTACTGCGCGGCCCCGTGTGCTATGGACTGCGTGAATCTCCCACCCACCCATCCCTAGAGGTAGAGCTTGGGAATGGGTTGGAAGTGGAATGAGGAGTGGCGGTAATGAGGCCACATAAATTGCCTTACATTGTTAAGGGAGTCCGCCTGCATACACCCTAGGCCAGCACTGAGGGGGAGATACGGTAAGCTCACCCCAGAGAGTATGGAGACACCGGCTGGGGGCAAGGGCGCCAGTTTACAATCTAGGGCATGGGGCATCCGCCCCTGGTTATTCCCTACGAGCCCCGATGGGCAGCCTGGTGGTGGAGGGGTGGGCCCTCAGGTGGCGGACAAGGACCAGAGGGCAGGGGCTCACCTCTCAAGGACGCAGGTGGGTTGCGCCTTGCGTGGCTCTCAGTTGGGGGGGTGTGAGCCAGAAGGCCCCTTAGTGCTGGAGCGATAGAGAACATTCTTTGTCGATAAAATTAAGTTCTGTCATTTCTATGGATAAATTATGAAGTTATGATCAACATAAATAAGAAATATCGTACAGTGATCAAAGATGATAAATCTATGTCGTATGAAATTTGAATCTTAATTGATGATATATATTGTCATGTTTATATGTGATGGTTTATAATAAACATGGCCTCTTTTACCCACAGCTCTGGTCGTCAAGTCTTGATTTGTGGGTCTGATGGGGGCGGGCCGTGAACAACCTCGGGGGTCCGGGTCCTATTGTTTTCCGCTGATGGGATTTACCACCACACCTCCCAGGTGGCTGATGGTCTCCTAGTGTCCCGAAAAAAATGTAATGGGCCGGGTGGTTTGCAGATCAGCACTGAGGGAAGACAGAGGAGTTCTGGGAGATGACAGAGGCATCAGCAGGAGACCACTGACCCAACACTCTGAGCTGGCATCCACCCATACTCTCCCCTTCGGCATATATTGCTGGGAACCTCGAAGCAGACTTCTGCACTAACCCTATCTTCAAACACAGACTTGTATGCAGGGATGATCCTCATGGCATAACCCTGTCCCTCTCACCAGCCTTCATACACTGTGCAGCGGGGGCACTAGGTTCCTCTTTCTGCCGCCCATGCTGTACCTGTGCTGTCTTTGAGGTAAGCGTCAATTGCTATTGACAATGATGTATATGTTTTGTGTGGGAGAAAAACATGCATAAATGGTATTTATACTCTGCCTGTTTAGTGTGTCTTTTGGAAGGTGCAATGCTGCGACTGCCTTTGAAGTAACATTTCATGTTTGGAAGGTGGAGTGAGGAAATGTACCACATAATATTGTGGCTGTACTACTACCTTTGATTTTAGACCCAACTGCTGGCAGGGTGCATGGTGACCATCTGGCAATATGCATCCACTTAAGTTGGGCTGTCCAAAATTCTACCTTTGTGAGGCGTCTGTTCCATGCAAATATCACTTGCAGCTCACCTGGGAGAAACCTTCTCCTAGGATTTTTGTCGAAGGCCCACTAGGCCAATGTGGTGGAGGTCTGATGGATAATTTGATGAAGAGAGCAAAATAATTTTGCAATGGGGAAGCAGGGTGGAGAAAAGTAAGAGGGACTGTGGTGGAGGAAGGAAAAGTGAAGAAGTTGCTAAGGATGTTGATAGTGATGGGATGAGAAGAGTTGGAGGAGGAAATACTCTTTGGTGGATCTAAAGAAATAAGGCAGAATAGGCCTATGGATAAGTGGGGATTGAAAAGGGAGAGGAAGTGATATGTGGTTGCAGGATGATGATCAGAGGAGGAACTCAGAAGGATGAGGGGGTGAAAGAGAACAAGAGAATGAGAAAGAGAGAGAGAGACTGAAAACGTTCCTAGAAAGAGCAATCCAGGAGAGCATAAAAAATCTAGAGGAAATGCAAGATCCCAAGAAAGTTACAGAGAGGGAAAGAGAGAGCGAGAGAGAACACATTGGGTTGAAATTCAACAGACTTCAGGCTGTAGAATTTCCTATTCTTGCACTGTTACTATTGTTAGAAATCACTACTATTTATTACTCCCCTTCTACGAATGTACATATATGCGATGCATGCTTGGGTGTTGGTCCTGTGCTGTCATGGACTTCAAACAATTAAAGTACCAAAATGGACCTGACATTTCATGCCCTTTAACCATGAACTGCAATACATGGTTGATCATTTGACACACCTTCGGCCTCTCAGACCTCCTTTTGACTGATCAGTGCAGGACTTTCAGAGCCATGTTTAGTTTCTGATCCAGCAACTGCCTTTTACCCCAAAAGCAGCAATGCCAAAGACACTACCCGGGATAACAAATGTCCAGACAGCTGTAGCAGCTGATACCGTTGGATAATTCTAATCTTTGTGCTGTAGATGCATCATGGATAATCATACTTTATGCCCAGTTTCTGTACTTTATTATGTGCTGTTAGCACCAACATCTTTCCAAATATTAGTTGTTTTCATGCAGCTGTGGTACTTGCCAAGCATATCAAAAGCATGAATACACATTGGAAGCTAGAATTCATGGTTACCATGTAGTAATACTAAATACAGCTTCAACAATCGGTGCGTTATAGTGCTGTCCAGATTATGTAGCATACCACTACAGTAAAGGGAGCCTCAACTGGTCATTGTAACCCAGGTTCTAATAATGTTTATGCCACCATTGATCAAAGTATTAGCCCCCCCAAACTCGGAGTCTAGTTGCGCCCCGGTCCAAGACATGGCTAAAACTTCTGCAAGTTAAACTAATCAAGGGGGAAAATGCTATTTTACCTTATGAAACCTCAGTTGGTTAATGTGATCACTGCAGATGGCTTCGTGTGTGACCAGACAGAGTCACAGAATTACATCCTGATTGGTGCAATGAGGAATAGTGCTTTGTTTATAGCGCTACGAGGTCCCAGTCTGTGACAGAAAGCACTAAGAATGCCATTATTTCAAAATTGTATTACACTGTATAAAACAGGCTGCTGCAAAATACTGTTTAAGGAAAAACAAGTGCTTTAAAAAAACACATTTCAGTGATAAGCATTCAAACTATATCTAATTTAAATATATTTATGTGTCCATTACAAAATATACACTCCTTTTAATGGACACATATATTACCTCTCAAAAAGAATAAATGTTTGTCACCATGTAGCTGATTGACTCCTTTAATAAAAAGCTACACTGACTCCAAAGCAGCCTTTATATTTGGTGATTAACCACTGCACACATTTCCATTTCTTTCAGGTAGCTGGCACCTCGGTGAGAAGGCCTGCTTCTTCTTTAGTTCTCTACCATCTGTTTCACATCACAGGAGCCCCCACACTCTGTGAGTGGGCACTGAACCCCAGTTATGGCAGTCTTCCTATGAAAAAGAACATGGGGTGTATTTTGCTTACTAGCATTAGGGCTCAAGTCACTATTGTTGCGCACGTAACCGGGCCCAAGCAACAGGGGAGGAGGGAGGGGTAAATGTGCTTTTTTGTTGCTGTTTTTTACACAAAGTGGCAGAAAGCCTATTTGGACATCTGGCCTAGAAGTAATGGCCCTGTTGAGTGGGCAGAGTGGACAGCCTGAAGCTGTAGGTATTATTGGTGCAGCAGTTGCATTAGAGAGCCAGGGCATACTTGCTGTGCCAGTACTTCTTTGAAACCTTGGCGCAATGACCTAAGGGAGAGGAAAAATTAGTGCAGAGGAGACGCCTTGATTTGGACATCAGAAAGATGCGAGGGATGCAGAGAGATGGGAGGGAGAGAGATGATGAGAGATGGATTGAGAGGGATGGTGTGAGATGAGAGCCTGTGTTGTTAACAAACGTCTGTACCTATCATTAGTGAAATAGGTGCAGTGACACGTTTGCCCAGGGGTCCACTGCATCACAAGTTTGAATGTTTTACAATAAAAAGGGTGCATGGGGGCTCATTTTCCTTGCTAGCATTAGGACAGATGGTGCCCTTGGCGCAAAAAAGGTGGGCAGCATGCAGTAGCTCATTTTCTTTCAGAAAGAGACCGCGGCTTGTTGCGAGATTGAAGTGATGGTCAGACATTGTGAGGAAGGAGTGAAAGAAGAGGAGATAGACTGCTTCTAAGGGCTACAGTCATCATTAATGCGGCAGATGGAGTGCATTGAGGCCCACAGCACCCCAATTATGGGCAGTAGTGTTTCTGGATCAATTCTATTCTTGTTTGATGCTGTTGCATTTTTATAAGTCCCACATTCAGTGTGGATTACGAGCTACAGAAAAGCAATCCTGAAATGATAACATGATCCACGCCCCCATTGATCATCCCTCCCCCTCCCCAAATCCTTGCCATATAGTTTTGGAGGGGGGCCCAACTTCAAAACATTGTGCTTAGGGGGGCTCAGAGCAAAAAAGTTTGAAGACCTCTGACCTAGAGGGACTCTTGGCATATCAGACTCTTAGTATATCATACTATAGAATACTTTACCTACTTCTTACCTTGTCCTACACCTAGGTTAGGTTAGGTACACTGGGGTAGAACTAGCTTAGAGACGCATCGTATGAGTACTCACATTTTTAGCTTATGTTATTTATGTATATGAATATATGTGTGATAGCTAAAAGATAATGCTAGTGCAGTATTATTTCTTTCTCTTGCTTACGCTGTACATTATATATCTTGCATATTGTCTGGTGATCATAACAGCTCATATCTCTTACACGAGAAACAAGACTGTTTAATAAATCCTTTTATTGAAAGGCCCGTCTATTCTTTCTGTGTAACTCTGAAGAAACTAAGCATGCACGATTAGCTGAGTGAAACTGTTATCTATTGTTTCCACGATTCTGAGAGTGTTCCAATTCTAAAGGGAAACAACGTTGTCATGTTTATGCGGTTGCCAGAAACTACTCCCTTCTTGTTTACAAGGAGTTTCTAGTGGCCTCTGAGCTAGCTGGAACAAAGTAATTAAGTTTAATATACTCGATAGGGACATACTGACCTTAGTCCTATGTCAAACCTATAGGGTATATTATTCCAATGCGCAGAGCCTATTAGGGAAATAGGAACTACACTACACTCAGGGCCGGACTGGCTACCGGGCGTTTTGGCATGCTGCCGAGCTGGGGGCTGATTTCGTTGATGGGGACCTGCGTGTGCTGAACGAAATTCGTTTTGCTTTGTTGATTTCGAAGCACACGCAGGTCTCCATCAACGAAATTAGCCCCCACCGCAGTGACATCAGCCCCCAGCTCGGCAGCATTCCAAAACGCCCGGTAGCCAGTCCGGCCCTGACTACACTATGTGGGATTGACGTTCTCTGTGAGGCGTTGGATTTGTCGTCTGCAGTAGCTCACACAGATAATGTTGTGCTTCCCAGCCAGGACACTTAATCTCGAATTGGCTCATCGCGTCCTGGGAAAGAATTCGGCTTCTCCATTCGTTTTCATAATAAACGAGCAAATTTGGAACATTTCCTAAATTGACACTTTTGCTTGAGAAAAGCATGGCCTTCTTCCGCTTTGAGTGAAGCAACTTATATAAAGAAACAAAATAGACATTTTTTTAGTGACAATTGGAAATAGCTGAATTATAACATTTTTAGAAAAAACATTTTTTAACAATTTTAAAACCATGTTTTACTTGCTTTTAAAATGTTTTTAAACTGTCCAGATTTTAAGTATGGTCATTATCATCCTATTTGGAAGAGGAGTGGGTGTTATGTCCCGTATAGAGGCCCTAATGTAGACCCGTTCATACATGCCCTAAAATGGACGTATTCATATCTGCCCTAATACGGTCATATTCGTACTTGCCCTATTATGGTCAAAGCCGCATATGCCCTATTACGGTCATAACTGTACATGTCCTATTATAGTCACGATTCCTTATATAGGCATGATCTTTCACCTACATTGGTCCTCAATAGTACACAACGTGCTCTGAGGGCTGAGCGTTATCTATTCTGTGGTTTTGAATACAGCAGGGTTTTTCCCAAACACAGGCCCACACTGTACTCATCAATTATGCATGGCTCTCTAGGAATACACCACCTGCATAATATGTATGTACAAAGTTCACCCCTGACGTCTTCCTCAAGTCTAACATGGCCAATACAAACCATACGAAGCAACCAGAGTCTTCAGGGTATAAATATACCACATCTTACCCCAGTAAGACAGAGGGAACCAAGACTTCCATGCTGACACATTGACCAGAGACGCTGAGGCTCCTGCATGCAGTCGCTCCAGCTGAAAGCGGTCTGACACAGCCCTTGCGGGGTGTCCAACTCGAGACCAGGACGGGGTCCCACACTCTCTCTATTCAGGTTGGGGGGTTCGACTAAATCCTAGAAGGATTCTTGGCTCTTAGGCTTTTAGGCCTATATACATATGCTAGGTACACTCAGGTACATCTAGTTAGGCATCGTAGGAGTACGCGCACTTTCATAATGCTTTTTATATTCATGTATGTATTCATGATTATTGCAATATGGTAGAACTGTTCTATCCCTTTGCTTTTATCATACTGCTGATAATATATCTCTGCTATTGTCTGCTGGTTTCTGCAGCACATATATTTTACACGAGAAATAAACTGTTCAATAAATACTTATTGAAACGCCCAAACTGTTTATTCTGTGTAACTCTCTGAGACAAACCGAATAAGTAAGCACGAGTGACTGAGCGAAAAGTAGTATATTGTTTCCACGATTCTGAGGAATTAGGGTTGTCATGATCTAAGGTTGCCAGAAACTAATCTCTCCCCGATGAGAGGAGATTCTAGTGGCACTGTGAGCTAGCTAATGCAAATCAGGCTAACATATGCGGTGGGGGTGCATAGAGCCAGTCTATCACCAAGCCCACGGTTTATGTTAACCAAACGTGCAGGTCCTGCATGGGTACTATAGGAATTACACGACAAAACTGTTCAACATATGACTTAAGAAAATGGAACATTGCAGTGATGGACATTTGTAATCTTAAGGCTAAATTCACTTAAATGCCTTTAAAAGGATTTCCTCATTTATGTGAAGGACTAGGGAATTACTGAATAAGGACATCAGATTTGTTCAAGCTTTATTTGTTATTACTGCAAATGTGTTTATAGAGCATGGAAGCTTGAATTTCTTTCTCTCTTCTTGACATTGTCCCATAAAATGTTTGTGATCTCTTAGACATTTTGTGTAAAGAAGCAGGTCACTCAGGTTTCACAAGCGTGCAGCGACCAAATTTGACATGGGCATGCTGTACCTTTACAAAATCAGTATGTGGAGGTACATGGTTTAGAGGTGGCAGGAGCGAAAGGCGGGCTCCTCTGTCGACATCTTTGCCCACGCTTGCAACATGGAGGAGATGAAGGACGAGCAGATTTGCTTCTCAGCTTCTTGTTATGGTTTTTACAGTTATACTAGCAAATTTAATGTGCTACTGCACTTTGTGTGCTTGAGAAAAATGGTCAGCCTTTGCAGTACGCCATTTCACTTATATGTTGCTTATGCTAAATTACTGCCAGAGCAAAGCTTTCAATTACTGTTAAGCGTTGATTTGCAAAAAACAAGACCAATGTGCCAGATGCAGAACAAAATAAACTATGACATGATGCACACCAGTGGGGGTACTTTCTCATAGAGTTATAAAATGTGAAGTGACCGTCTCCCTGCCTTTCCTGTGTAGTATTAATGCAATGATAGTAAAGCAATTGTGCACTAAAGCTAAAAATCCACATTTGTAGCCATTCTAACATGCTAGATTAGTAACAAAGCGTTGCATTAAAACATTATATATTGCTTTGTAGAGTACTTTCACCTATAGGTATATAAACATTCAACCAAAACCTTGAATAGAAATGCACTTAACAAAGTGACCAATTTAATTTGCTATGATTTGATTGTGAATCTTCCCACACCTACCTATATCAACATTTTTGATTGCCTAAGACAGATTACATAGTGTAAAACATGTTCTGCGCAATTTTTAACCAACATTTGAACCGATCAACCACTGCAAAAATAGCATTTGCACAGATGTATATACTTTCACTGCACAAAACCAAAGGTTACAGGGATGTTATAGTTAGGTTCACATTTTACGTACACAAAACCATACAAATTCAGCAGTTATAGTTATACTTATAGTTATGTTAAGAAATTATACCTCGTACTCTAAAGTTACTTCAGGGCACAAGTTATAGTTTCTTCAGATAAGTATAACTATAACTATAACTATAACTGCTGAATTTGTATAGTTTAAGGTACGTAAAACGAGAACCTAACTATAATGTCCCTGTAACATTTGTTTTTTTCATTGAATTTCTGTGGGTGTTTTTTAAAGTAAATTAATATGTAATTACCATACGCGAATCTAAGCACTTCCAACTGTGGGCGGCGGGGGTTAGCCGCAGGCCAAGGCCTGTGGTTAGCCCCCCACATGAAGTCAACCCAAGTGGCGCATGGCCTTTGGGCGTGTGCAGCGGGGGGTTGTTGGGCGAGTGAGTGTTTTTTTTTTTCATTGTGCTTCAGATCTGCGAATCCACCACAAAGTTATACTGTGTACTGCACTGAGCTCCTCGGTGGATCAACGAATCCTTGCGTAGGCCCCAAAAAATATTTTGGGCAATTTCTTGCCCAAAAGGGGTCCCTAACTTCCATCTATACTATGGGGTTAGGATACCTGTATCCTGACCCCTTCACTTATGTTTCACTTTTCCGACAGAGAAACAAAATGGCGGCCACAACTTTCCTGTTAAGTTGTGGCTAGCCAACCGTGGCCTTGCTTTTGACTCAGGATCCGCGGATCCCCCGCGAGTGGATACATGAAGGATTTGTGTCCCTAAATATACAAATGTCTTTTTCCTAAACTACTGAACAGATTTACACCAATTTACAATAAGCATTCTTCCTGGACCAAGATCTACCTTTCTGCCAAATGGGGTGTTAATCAGTTCAGCAGTTTGGACTGTAGTTGGGTTCAAAAACTGCAAAATCCCCATAGACATTCCATGGGGAAAAAGTGTTTTGGGACCTACCTTTGTCTTGGCCCCTGCTTCAAGAATCACCTTGATACTTTCCACAAAGCCTACAGTGAGTGGCAAACTAGTTTAGAAAATTTTGTGAAGATTCATCAAACAGCGCCAAAGTTAATAGCAAAACAAAAACGCTTTATCTGTGGGAAAAGTTGGTCCTAACTATAACTACCTACTGGCTATCACCACTAGGTAATGTATGTGTTTTTCTATAACTTCACCCTGGCTATAAAGCAATAGAGAGTTGTGCATTGCAAGGTGGGATTACAAAGTAACAAGTAAGAATTGCTTGTAAATGGGAGGATTCTATTTGTTGGAGTCAATGGTAGGGGCGGGAATGAAACAGCAAATAGTTCCAAGCGTCCATCATTCAAGTCTTCTATTATTGAAAACTTCACTGTTGTAAATAGTGCTACAGCCCATCCAACACATATTTTGTCATATGGGTGTAATTCAAAGACTTCATCAAGGCATGGAAATACATTCAAGTTGCAGAATATATATTGCCTACTGGCGGTCGCGGCCAAAGTTTCCATAGGAAAAGCAATTTTTGTTTTGTTAATAACTTTGGCGCCGCTTGACCAATTTTCATGATATTTTCAAAAAATGTCCCCTTTTTGGGTCAGCTGCTGTGGTGAGAGTTTCGGGGTGATCCATCAATCTGGGGCCGAGGAAAAAGGGGGTCCAAAATGTGTTTTTTCCCCATGTTATGTCTATGGGGATTTTTCATTTTTTGAACTCGACTACAGCTCAAACCGCTGAATGGCATTATACCAAATTTGGCAGAAAGCCCGATATTGGTCCAGAAAGCGTTCGTTTTGTGATCTGGTGTCAATCCATTCAGTAGTTTCAGAGATATTTAGGTTTAAAAAATATAGATATCTGGATCCTACTAAAATTTGATTGGCTGCTAACACTTCAGCCAGGAAGTGTTAGCAGCCATCTTGGGACTCGGCTTGAAGCCAAGTCACACAAAAAAAGTAAAAAATAAAGAAGAAGGGGCAGGGTAGGAATACCCTGGGCCCCCAGATATGGTGGCGGGTCCCACAGGGACCCTGCTGGGGATTAGAAGTATTTTTGTAATTTAATTTTGCGGCAAATTTGCGGGTGGACCCGCCGCAATTAAAAAAAAAAAAAACACGTGGGCTCCAGCACGTCTTTTTTATGAAGCCCTTTTGGTGGGCCAAATCCTGGGGCAGTGTTTATTAATTATGCGGGGTGCCCATGTGGCACCCCGCACCCCGGGGTCTGCCACCTCCCCGGGGCAAACAATAAAATGATGTGGGGGGCCCGCAGAGCCCCCCACAGCCCCGGGGACCGCCACCTCCCCGGGGCATTCTTTGCAATTTATGTGGGGGTTGCCCTGGTCAACCGCCATGCCCTGGGGACCGCCACCTCCCCAGGGCAAATGTTGTATTAATGCGGGGGCCACATGGCCCCCCGCAGCTCCAAGGACCGCCACCTCCCGGGGTGAAATATAACATAAATGCAGGGGGGCCACGCGGCCTCCCCACAGCCCTGTGGATCACCACCTCCCTGGGGCAAATGTAAACAATTAAAGTGGGGGGCTGCATGACCACTTGCAGCCCTGGGGACCACCACATCCCCAGAACTGTGTCCTGCAATGGAGGAGGGTTGCGCAGCCCCCCTCCTGGAGCTATAGATGGCCCTGGGGACCACCACCCCCAGGGCGTGCTCCTGCTTTGTCCAGGGTGCCCACCCACAGGGACATAGCTGTTTGTCATGGCTTGGTGGGAGTTTTACCGCTTCCGCCAAGCCATAGCAAACTGTGCTCCACTTTGAGCAAGCAAGAGCATTTTGCTTTCGTTTGCTCAAAGTGGAGCACAATTGCTTTGACAGAGAGGGAGCTGCATGTTAGCAGCTCCATCTGTGTCAAAGCAATGCCGGCTCCCTTGAAGCTCCTCCGTGGTCCACAACACTAGAAAGTGGTCACACCCAGGGCACCCACACTAGAGGCCGGGCCCAAGGGGATGGGGTCCCTGGGGCCAAAATGTGACTGGGAGGGGGGCCGTGAGGCCCCTCTCCCATTTCTTATTAAAAAACAATTTTAAAAAGAGGTCAGGCCCCTGGGGATGGGGTCTCCGGGCCGAAATTGGCCCAGGAAGGGGGGGGGGGGGCGCTCGCCCCTTCCCTTTCAGTTAAAAAAATAAAAAAGGCCAGACCCGGGGGATGGGGTCCCCAGGGACAAAATCAGCCCGGGGAGGGGGGCCATGTGGCTCCCCTTTCCTATTCAAAATAGTCCTGGGCCTGCGGGCTGGGGCCCCGGGGCAAAAATTGGCCCAGGGAAGGGGGGCCACATAGCCCCCCTCACGGAATGGAAAAAAAAAACAGCAGGTCACCAGAGGCCCGCCCCTTTCTTCACCACTCTGCAAACGTACCTCCTGGTGCACTGTTGGTTGGGGGATGCAGTCACCTTGGCTGCAGAGCGTCCTAAGGGGCCAACAAGACCTCCTGTTACCTCCAGTAATTTCCACACAATGGGATTGCTGAGAGGTCTTTGGAGGCCACACACCCCTTCTCCACCACTCTGCAAACGTGCCTCCTGGTGCACTACTTGTTAGAGGATGAAGTCCCCTTGCCTCCTGAGGGTTCTCGGGGGCCAGACACCCCTCCTGTTACCTCCAGTAAGTCCCAAACAGCGGGATTGCTGAGAGGACTTCTGAAGCCATGCCCCCTTTCTCCACCACTCTGCAAAGACATCTCCTGGCACACTGTTGGTTGGAGAGTGAAGTCCCCTTGGCTCCAGAATGGTCCTTGGGGGCCAACTAACTCTCCTGTTACCTCCAGTAAGTCCCATACTGCGGGACTGATTTGAGGTCTTTGGAGGCCACACACCCTTTATCTACCACTCTGCAAACGCACCTCATAGCTCCCTGCTGGTTAGGGGATGAATTCCCCATGGGTGCTGAGGGTCCTTGGGGGACAACTACCCCTCCTGTTACCTCCAGTATGTCCCACAGTGCGGGATTGCTGAGAGGTTGTCGGAGGTCACGCCCCCTTTCTCCACCACTCTGCAATCGCAACTACTAGATAAAATACCATCGAACTTAATAGAAAAAACCAAAGGTTACAGGAACGTTATAGTTAGAAAATGGAATTTAAAAAACCTTAGAAATTCACTGAAAAAAACAAAGGTTACAGGTACGTTATAATTAGGCTCAAGTTTCACTCGTACAAAACCAATGAAATTCAGCAGTTATAGTTAGCTAAGCTAACTATAACTCGTGCCCCTGCAATGCACTGCTTATGACCTCACGTATTACATCACTCATAACATGGTCAGTGACACCACTGATGACATCTCAAATCACATCACTGATGACATCATCCACAGAGTCACTGATGCACCCACTCACACCCCCATATAACCTTTCACACACCCACTCCCACACAACCATTCACAAACCCATTCACAGACCTATACCAGTACTTACAAACCCACTCACTGATTCATAGATCTACACACACATTCACTCTCTCCCATATAGCCACTCATACACCCACTCACTAATACAGCCATTGATATATCCACTCATACACCCATACAGCCACTCACACAGAGTCAGTCACCCATAGAGCTACTCACATACCTAGTCACTCACCCATACAATCACACAGCCACTTACTCACACATACAGCCACTCTCACATACACTCACTCACCCATACAGTCACTCATCTACCCCATCACTCACCCATACTGCCTTTCACATACCCAGTTACTCACCCATATACCACTTACACACCCACTCACTCAACCACACAGTCATGCACACACTCACTCACCCATACAGCCCCTCACACATGCACTCACTAACCCATACAGCCACTGACTCACCCACTCACTCATCCATACAGGCAGTCACACACCCCCTCACCCACCGACACAGACACTCATACAACCATACAGGTACTCATACAACCAATCACTCACCCATACAGCCAGTCACATACCCACTCACACACCCTTACAGCCACTTAGACACCAACTAACAGACTGATACAGATATTCACACAACCAGTCACTCACCCATACATTCATGTAGACACCTAATCACTCACTTATACAGTCAGTCATGCACCCACTGAATCATCCATACAGGCACTCATACACCCACTGATTTACAATACACCTTGGCATAATAATTCAACACTAATAAACTTTGTAAAAACACTCACCGCCACTGGATGATCTCATCAGTGATGCCATCAGTGATGTCATTTGAGATGTCATGAGTGATGTCATGAGTGATGTCATTGACCATGTCATGAGTGGTGTAATATGTGAGGTCATAAGCAGTGCATTGCGGGGACAAAAGTTATAGTTAGCTCAGGAAATATTTATATATAGATATATTACAGAGTGGTGGTAGCACTCTGTAGTTATAGATAGGGACTTTTTCGATTTTTGTCCGTCAATAACTTTCAACCCATTTGAGGAATGTTTGCAAAACTTTTCAGACCTGTTGCACCCATTTCATTGTCAGAGGACAGAAAGTTTTATGGCGTTTGGTCAAGGGGGTGCAAAGAAAAAGGGAGGTTCCAAAACGGGCTTCAAATCAAATGCATTTTACGTAGACTTTTGTATTTCTCATAGCGCAAAAACGGGCAGTCGGATTTTGCTGAAATTTGGCATCATTAGATATTAAGGTGTGCAGATGATTATTTTGGGTACTGTAGGTAAGTAGAGTAAGTATTTATTACGTTTTAAGCATATCTGCCAAGGTTTAGGATTGCTGTTGTGTGACATTTTCATAATTTCCGTGTAATTATGAGTGACATTCAATGACTATGAGTGACACTTTCTTACAAACAAAATGAAGCAATAAAGATGAGGGAAACATATAAATATTAGAAATTACACCCATTTGAGCAAAGAGAAACTCTAAAAAGTTCTTAAAATTGCTGCAAAGCACCATAAATGGAAGGGCACTAACGTAGTGCCCAGTTTATTTAGGCTCATGATGATGACATGCAAAAGTAAATTAAATAAGGATTGGAGAAGGTACTCGTGACGCTTACTAGACAGTGGTGAGCAGTGCCATGAGACGTATGGGCCAGCCCGGCTCAAGGACTCCCCCCTGCAGGGCTGCGGGCAGCTGCCGCAGTCCAGGACTCAAAGGCTTGTGTCGCGGCATTCTCATGGCTGCTGGACTGCAGCGCAGCTGCCTGCTGAGGAACGCACAACTCCGGTGAGGTCGGGTCATGGTGGGTCGTCACATTACAGCCACGCAGCACAACAGCGTGGGGTGCAAGCAGCGGCCGGCTGGATGCATGCTGGCAAACTTAAACTGTCACTCGCCTATGTGTGTCATGTGACAAAGAGTCAGTGTCTGGGTGTCTCATTGGGCAAATCATCACTGAATCAGGGACTCGAGTCGTGATGCCAGTGAATCTGATGCCGCGGGTGAATCAGAATGTTTTTGCATTGTTTGTGCCTAAGCCAGCCCAGAGCGAGCTGAGCCAGCCACCAAGCCTGCCGCAAGCAGCCAGCCAGCTTTCTGTCAGTGGTGCTAATAGTGCTCGGCTTGACAGCTGGGGAGGCGCTATTATGCGTGACTTTGCATTTCAGTGCGGTTATGCGGACCACCACACTGAAATGCGTTAGTCTAATGCGTGATGCGTGGTACTTTACAGGGCTCGATAAAGTTTTTCAACTTAGTGATATCTTGTAACACAATACTACTAAAAGTAGCAGGAAGACTAAAAAATAAACTAGACTGCATATGTAACATTTCATATTTGCTACATGAGCAACTAAAGACCCATTATATTTCAGAGAGTTAGCTAAGCCCTCAGTTCGCTCATATATCATTGTTACAACCTGTGGGCTTATTGAAGCTTATCTAACCTTTGTTATAAACTGACATCATCCATTCCTGCTGACTTGATTTAGGTTGAATTCACTGCACTGGTTGTTGGCAGACCCTATAGGTTGGAAAAACGTTGAGAATTTAGCTACATCTTGCTGCAACAACTTTTCTGACCAGGAAACAATGCACTTTGTCTTATTTACAGTAGTCTCCGTCATCAATTTATCTTGCCCCTTTTAAGAGAGAAACTATGTCCCCAGGCCAGACCCGCTTTAATTTTTTTACAAATCCTGCAGAATGAATATGTCTGTTTTAATGTTGCCAGGTTTTTAACATGTCCAATTAGGATCAGGGAAAGAAGGGGTTGATTGCTATATCATGCAGTTATTGCCCCGCTGTTATTTTAAGATGATATATATCTTAAATTGTAACACTGTATTATTGTAATTCTACCTGATTTGCAACAATGTTTAAACTTTATTTGTTTCGCTAGCTGTTGTCCTGGACTTTTAACTTTTTATACAAATATTACTCTAGATGTATTGTATGTATCTTTTATGGTTTTTATTAACCAATTAAAGATTATTCTGACTGACTGAATGAATCCTGGCCAGATTTCCTATCTGCAAAATACACAAAAGAGGGTCCCTGCGAAAAGAATGAATAAGGGGAGAACCAGGGAAAAGAACCACAATATACACAAAAATCTACCCCTTACTAAATAATTTTTACCGTTAAGAATCAACAATGAACAGTGTCCCACAGATGAATAGTTTACTTCATTTATCAGAAGATAAAATTATTTTCTTTTTTCAAATTTTTTTATCAATTAAATATACAATAAATATACAATAAAAATATTTTGTATATGCTGTGTCATTTGTAATTGTGTTCTTAGTTGGAGTTTATTGTAATATTGTTTGTTTTCACTATATGTCCTTATTTTTTGGTTTGCTTTTGTTCTTTGTGGAGACATGTACCGATAATGTATGGCTCTCTCCCCACTAGATTAGGGCTCTCCTGTACGATATGAACTCTATATCAAACTAATGAATGTTATGTTTTATTGTATATTTATGTGATAAAAAAATTTTTGAAAAAAGAAAATAATTTTATCTTCTGATAATAAATGAAGTAAACTATTCATCTGTGGGACACTGTTCATTGTTGATTCTTAATAGAATGGTGCTTTTATGGTTAACTTTTACAGTAACCGAATAAAGAGCTTTTGATTTGAATAATAGAACGGTAAAAATTATTTAGTAAGGGGTAGATTTTGGTGTATATTGCAGATTTCCTATCTGTCCTGTGTAGGACATCATGCCACCCTCTTTGTAATCCAGGACAGTATTCTTTGTTTGGGCAGTATTCTATTTTGTCCACTTGTGCCCCTAGATACTATGCAACACTTGATAATGGAAATGTTTTCCCCCTCATTGATCTCACTACACACATGCAAATGAAGTGTAATTATACCGTGGAGGAGCTTGCTGAGTTTCAAAGTTACCGGATCCGCCGAATTACGTGGAGTTCCACAGGTGGGCAGAGTATTGCTCGGCCACCCTAACAACAGTACAACACAACACCATTCATGCCTATGGCGGGGCCATCAGCCGGTGGAGCACACTAGGGTGAGCCGTACATGCTGGGCGATTGAGACCATGCACAAGGGCAGCCATTGTCAGGGAAGGTGCAAGGAATACCTGTCCTTGCGGCCTCCATGCCTGCGCAGTCGATGTGTCACTGTCAGCTTGTACTTTAAAAATATGTCCAGTGCGGCTACCAATTTGAAGCTCCTCCACTGCCTCTCACCTATAATTCAGCTGGTCCTCGGTCCCCTTAATGGGAGCACCATGAAATGAATGGATGTTACATCCCAGAGCACCACTGTCAGCGGTAGACCCCCTCCAGAGAACACGAAGGCCACGAGTCAAAGAGAGAGGAACTTCAGGAGCTTTAACAATGTGGGGACTGGTGCTCTCAAACCGAAGCCGCCACCTTCCCTCCTCGGTATCCGACCAGGATTGGCCAGCAAAAGCAGAACTTCATGATGCGGTATGTCCGTTGAGATATGCCCAGTGCTGCAGCATTGATTCAAAGAGCTGCTCTGCCTGCTCACATCACACTGTTGCAGGTAGTCTTGTAATTCTGCAGCTGAATTCCAGTAATCCCCTACCAGTGTCCGGGCAGGCTGTGGATGTTGCTCTAGATACACTCAACTCCTGCTCATGGCTTGTCTGCCCGCTCATGCATAGTGTGTCCTCGCATTGACGGACCCTGGAGAGTCATTAATATTCAGCCCTAATGAAAGCTCGGCAGAGCCGAGAGTCCCTGAGGGCCATACCTTGCGAACAGAGCGCCTATTTTCTGCCTGGGAACCCCCACAGGTCAGGGCTCGGCAAAAGTTTGGGCCTGAACACAGCACCTTTCATTTCGCCCTTCATAAGAGGTTGAGGGCATTGTTCCCTCAAGAAGCTGCACATTTAGCCTCTCTCCAGCTGCTGAAAGCAGAAGTAAAAGAACATTCCATCCTAGCTGATTGTTTGCGTATCATTCTGCAACCACCAAGCAGCAGAGAGCGTGCAGCAAGTGCACAATCATATCTTTTTTGGGTGTGCTTGCCAGTAAACGTCGCTCTGCCAGTGGTTTGCAGAGTTTTTTTACCATACTCTGCTCCAAGCGGATAGCGGAGTGGCAAAACTCCATGAACTCCGCCTGTGGATTGGAGTTTACTGTCCAGGCCTAGTTGTAACGTGCAAAACAATATATTTTTACACATAATACCTAATTATTTGACATAAGTGTTTCTAAAATTTACTAAAAATAAACCTACGCACATGTTGTAATGTGAGGATAGGACCTTCATGAGATTTGTAGGGTTGTACCCGAAAAGTCTACAAACATAATGTAACTATAACACCCAAAGTCACATTTTTTTGAAGCTGAAGAAGAGTGAGCTCAACTTGCACATACTGTCTTTGTTTATTCACCTACACCAATTACATCTATGGCAATGTTATGATGAGCAATGTGTACTTTTTCACTGTAATGTCAGAGTGTATCAACAAGATGCATTATCTTGAAAGACACACAGTGAGAAGGTTCTTGCAAAGTACATACAAACTTACCACCTATAAATGGGACATATGAGGCATCTGAGGACAAAACTAAGCCTGGGCGTAAAATTCCGCCTGGCTCGTGGAGTTTGTCTAATTCAGGAACTCCGCGCAAAACACAGAGTTCCCGATAAATTCCGCTTTCTGCCTCGTGATGGAATTTTTTTTCTGGTGAAGTGCCCAAGCCAGGTTTTTACATGTGCTGGGGAGCGTAATGAGTCTTGCCGGGAGACTTGCCAGCCTCCCGCGGGCTCTTGGGAGATTTGACGGCTGCTAGCATGGCTTTAGGCCATGCCAGCACCAACCGGCCCATGCTGAGACCTGCATCCACCACTAGCTCTGTAGAAGTACGCACTGCAGAGAGCCAATCATCGACACGCCCGCCTACCTCCAGTTGTTCGGGCATTGGCAGTGGCATCAGTGGCCCAATGAAAAGGTACACCTCCCCAGTTTGGGACTTCTTTACGGTTAACAAGCACAAGGACAACATTGCAATATGCTCCATTTCCAATGCTAGTGTTCATCGAGGTAAGCTCGGTGCACAACTATGGTACTCAAGTCCAAGTTGGGAGGCGCACCTTAATCAATTTTCTGCATGTGATGGTGGTCAAGGTGATGTTTGAGGGGTTTTGGCTCTATAGCCTCCGATCAGAGTGGTAGGTGTAGCTGGTATTGAGGAAGAACAGGGTATAATAATATAGTAGCTACAGTGGTTGAGGGAAAAATTTACATAAAAGATTATATTTGACCACATAAAAAAGTGCAAATAAAAGGTACCCACAGACAAATTTTCCTGGAAATAGCTTTGTGTTATTAGAATAACTTATTACAGAACATAAAAAGGATCAGGAATAATACAAACATATAACATGGTGCTCATGGGGTTACACATAATAAACATACAAAAGCACAAATTACAGTGTATACAAACAAACACAATGCAGAGGAATAATAAACAAAATGTCTAATATATCACAAGAGCAATAATGCAGTGACTGTATCCTCTTTAGTTGCCAAAGGGAATGTCGACGGCGTTTCAACCTTATCACTTAGAAGGTCATCATCAGGACACAAGATACATTTTTTGAAAGCAACCATCAGAAAAAATCTGTAATTCAAATAGTAACATATGGAAATGTTGCGGTACCAATAGTCATAATACAGAAGGAAAAGCCCGACCAAGGGCTAGAAAGAGAAAGAAATTAGAGCAAAATAAATCCATAGAAACCAATAAATGAATGTGCCAAAACAAAAAATCATGAGCGAAAAAAACTCCAGCATGAATGCCAACATGCTTGAGAAAAACAAGAAAAAACATCCACCTCATGTGTTTGCTGTTAAAAAAACAAATGTGCATATTATTAAAATACGGCATACTCTAAAGTTAAAACGAACAACCTACTGATGATGAATGAATTAATCACGCAAAAGTATCCAAGGATTCAAATGAAGCTAGAGCTTGCCAAAATTATAGGGCTCTGAAAAATAATAGAATCTGTCAGTGTCAGTGTATCTCTCAGAAGACTAGGAGATACGTATTGGTTCAAACGGTCACACATACTCACCAACAATTTCATAGATTAAGTCAGGAATTAAGGGGCATATGTACAAGGAGTTAACACCACCTTAGCTGCACTTTTCCGACGTTTTTGCGGAGAGATTTGTATCGCCTTATGCACAAGCTGCCGCTAACCTCTGTTAGCGGCAGTTTTCCGGCGAAAACGTCCATTCTAAAGATTGCCACTTCTGTTAGTGATAATGACATGCAAGGGAGGTGTTCCCGTGCAAAAACGCCCGCTAACCCCACTTTGCAATATTTACAAGGGATTCCTGAACTTTGGAGGACCAAAAAAAACTGCTGCTAACTGCAGTTAGAGGCAGTTTTTTAAGACCAGAAAATAGCTGGTCTTAAAAATGGAGATAACACTTGGGGCCTCTTTTCAGCAGGTTTTGGTGCTGGATAGCGCTGCAAGCAATGTTGCTGCGCTGCCCTGCAACAAAACTACAGGGCAAGAATGCGCACCATCAATAAGATAGTGCGCATTCCTGGGCCTCAGTCATGAAAAGTGTTGCAGCGCTGCGACAAGACAGCATTGCAACACTTTTCACTACCCCCTTCTTGCGACACCATGGATGCGCTCTATTCACTAGACAGCGCTCCATGACGCAAGTAATGAGAGATACATCTGGAATCCTGACGTATCTGTCTGCGCTAAAGTCACACATTGCTGCAGTCGTGTCACAACCATGACGCAACTCCAGCAATGCATGGGGCCAGCCTATCCCTGTGGCACTGCGTCACCCTTACGTCTGCCATCAGGCAGGCATAAAGTACTGACACAGTGCCGTTCTTGAGGGGTACCAGGGTGTCGGCGCAGTTGGAGATCCATCAGTGGTGGTTGCACGCTGCAGTGTCATCGTCTGTAAGCGTTGGCGGAGTGGTGGTGCTGAGGGAGTTGACGAGATGTTCTTTGGTGGCCTTGATCCAGCTGCGAGGGGGGGCGATGATGGCAGTGGTGTACAGTGGGCATGGTGAAGACGTGATGTATACAATGATGGTCGGTCCAGGAGAGTCCGGTGGTGTGGCTGGAGTTGAAGTTCATGCTGGCGGAGGAGACGTGCTCGACTGTGTGTCCTGCTATGTGGCTTGCTGCTGTGACTAGCTGCTTGAGTCTGATGTTGGGGAGCTTCCCCAGGAGGGGGTGGTGTTCTGGTCATTGGGGTTGTCCAGGTGGAACTTGAGTTCACCGAGTAGGATGTCGTCGGTGAATGAGAGAGCCTGGGGTGCAATGAGGTCTACAATGGTATCGGAGAATGGGGGTCCATGGCCCAGGGGACCTGCAGATGAGGGTGCCACAGAGGATGGGCTTGGGGTTGGTCCGGGTTTGGAAGTTGAGGTGTTCAATGGTCACCGTTGGGTCATTAGAGTGCGTGGTCAGTCGGAGTGTGCTTCTGTAGGTGATGGCAATGCCTCCTCCTGGACGGTCGGGGTGGTCCTTGCGGGTGATTTAGTAGCGGTCAGTGATGGCGATGGCGATGTCCGGTCCGGAACAGAGGTTGGTCCTAGCAGGCGATGTGGCGTCCAGGGGTGATGGCGAGGAGGGTGCTGGCGTCATAGCGGTGGAGTGTCCGAGAGGAAGGGTGCTTGGTGCTGAGCGAGTTCCAGGGGCAGACGGATGCAGACGGGCTTGCCTATGGCTTGCCTTTGGCACAGGAGATGTCCATTACAACACAGGCATTACATCGTAATGCCTTTACAATGCAACCCCAACAATGCAGGTGCCTTTATATCGCATTCCATTACAACGCATTGTGAGGTCAGTAATGGGATATTTTTACGTTTTAGGGTGGGTATGGGTTTCGGGTGTCGGAGATGAAATTTGGGGTGTATTATGGGGTAAAAATTAAATTTGGGGTGTGTTTTGGGGTCAATTATGAAAATTGGGGTGTGCATTTGGGTCAAATATGATTTTTACAGTGTGTTTTGTGGGCTCAAAGATGAATTTTAGGGTTCAGGGTTTGCTTTGGGGTGCAAGGGTTAGTTTTAGGGTTGCACTCACTGAAGTGGGAATAGTAATATTTACATCTCCGCTATCCAACACCTTCCCTACTGTTGCAATATGCCTAGTATTAGTATGCATTGTAATGGAATGCAATGTAATGGTATGCGTCGTAACTTCATATATACCTTTAGCACACCAGTGGTACGCCTGCTGCGCATGGCCACACAGCAGCCGCCATTGAGAAGTGCTGCGGGGGGGACTGGACAACATAGGAGGTAGGAAACACCGGAAAGGACACTGGATGGGGCATGGACGTGGGGGTGTGTGTGTGTGAGCGGGTGTTGTAAATATTTAAATGAGAGAAGTCTTACCTCGAGGCCGGGTTCCGTGTCTTCGTTGCTCCTGCTCTCCTGAGACTGCTTCCAGGAACAGGAAGTAGGCAGCCAGTCGCCCTCCCCTAAGCCAATCACAACGCTGCAATGCGGCATTGGGATTGGTCATTGGCGCCAGGGCAAGGCATTCAGCCAGGGGCTGGAGGGGTGGGCATGTTCTCCATGCAGGCTGTAATGCAGCCTGCATTGCGAACAGGACAGTGCGGATGACTGCTTTGGGCGGCCTGAGTGGGCCCACCACACAGTCATTGCGCACTTGAGTGGGCATGCCACTCCGCCCCTGCCCTGCTCCGTGAGTGGAGCAGCCCTACCCTCCCTCTCACCCGCAAAGGAAACATAGCACGATTACATCAGGAAGTTATCATCATGTGATATTTTTCCTCTTCTTGCACTGCTTGAAAGCAGTGGGGCGACGCTCTTCCGCTATAGCGGATGAGCCGCCACTGGGGGTGCATCATCTACAGGTGCTAGGCCTGGGCAACTCGACCCCCGGGCCTCCTCCGCTACGCGTCCCACCTTCTCCTTACCTGGACATTGACACCGTGGCGCAATCCGCTGCACTCTCTCCAAATCTGTGACTCAGCCAGCCGGAGCCTCAGCCAGGTGGGGTTTCACAAGCCTGGGTACAGCAATCGCCAACAAGTCCGCTGGTGAACCTCCCGATGCAGCAGGGCCCACTTAGGCGTGAAATTGCAGTGCTCCCGCCACACAAGTTCAGCACAGCTCAGGGGCCTCACCCTCCACAGCGTCCGGCCAGCGCAACATCATCCGGCCTGTGATGCAGAGAGGCGCCGCCCACCATTGGTAATCCCCTCCGTGCACCCCGGTGTAGTGGTGGGTCGTAGTATGCGATGCAGACCTCCCTACGTTGGTGCGCAGGAGTGCCTCTACTATTCACAGCTCCAAGTGGCTCAAGGCGGTCTTCTCACACAGGTCAGCAACGTGTCTTCATGCGACCTGCCAGACTTCACCACCAGTTACGGGCGATCGCCGCACCTCAATGTCTGCCACCGCGGCTCATCGACTCCACAGCTCCTCCGCATCCCACACCAGGCTCCAGATGCAGGTCCAGCGAGGTATCCAAGCTCCAGACGCAGGTCCAGCGAGGCATCCAGGCTCCAGGCGCAGGTCCAGCGAGGCATTCAGGCTCCAGGCGCAGGTCCTGCAAGGCATCCAGGCTCTCATCCTGGTCATCCTGGATGTTGGGTGGCTTGAGGGGGTTGTTGATGTGTGCTGCACTTGGCCCTGGCTGCTCCATTCTGCATTTCATTGTTTTTTTTGCCTATTTTCTATTGGAGGTCGACTGATAGGCTATTTTTTCCAATAGAGGCAAAAAAAACTCATGTTGGGCTGACTAACGTTTGTTTTTTTGCCACTAATGGGCCTTTTGTTGGTTTTCGCCCGCTAACGCCGGAATTCCTATCGCCATCACGCTAATATTAGTTGCAGTTTTCGCCGCCGATCCCTGAAGCTATCGCCATGTAGCTTGTAAATACGTCGCTAACATGGCGGTAGTTTTCAGCGGTACACGGCGGTAAGAAAACTGCCACTAACTAAAGTTAGCAATAGTTTTCGCCAGTCCTTGTACATATGGCCCTAGGTTTTTTGTTGTAAAACGATGATTTCTAAACGGGCTGCATCCAAAGGAACACTTCCGTGAGATCACAGTGATTCACAATGGAAATTCACTGAAAGGAAAACAAAAGGCAATTTTCAAATAAATTGGAATGTCCACCACTAGCAAAAACAACCTGTAGTTTAATTTTAAGAGAGCCAGAACAAGTTATTATGAAAACTGATCTTACCCGAAATTAGAAAAAGCTTCCGTAACAGTTTGCGGTGCTTTCCGACCACACAGAAATGTAGTGTGGGGAACCGCATTTTAAGAAGGACTAATTCCCATCGGCATAGACAAAAGACTAATGTGCCATGGGATCAGATATCTATCAGTTGAGTCACATATAATTAATAAACGGGGAGATAATGCCAAATTAAATTAAATTGGTCACACAAAGATTTTTGGGATACGGAAAAAAGAAAGAATAATTTTATTTTACAAGGGGATAGCATCGCTCAATATGGCATGAGTGAAGAAAGGTCACTGCATATCTGTATAAGACTATTTAGTCAATACAGGCTATGTCCCCAGAAAGATAATTGTATTTATGCCCGGCCAAAAAGTATTGGTTTATTTTGACATTTCTATAATTTAAAAAAGATAGAATAGTTATGATGCTGGTAACGCCGCGTAATACGCGTGCACCTGCGTAAAGCACTTCTTGTAAACGAGGACAATGTAGTCCAAACATAAATGTATTGTTGTATTCCGCTTTAGGTGTCCGTATATAGGTTTTCCTGATACATGTCCTTATATAGGCACAATTCGCATTGCCCTTATATAGGCATAAGATCCCAGTCCTTATTTAGGCATTAGCCATGCTATCCAAATACAGGCATGGTCACCTACATCCGTCCACCCCAACGTCACAACGAGTTCTTAGAAAACCAGACCCTTAAGCTCTTGGGAGCACAGGATTATTGATTTCTCCAAGAACTCATTTATTATGCATGAACCGCTATTCCTTAAGGGTTCATTCCTGACGTCTTCCTCTGCCCGACTTTACGTCAATGCTAACATTCCAAGGCACCCACCGGGTATAAATATACCTTCCCTTGCCCAAGCAAGTAGGAGGAGACCTCGACTTTAGAGGAGCCCGTATCCCTGCCTGACACCCTGACAATAGACGCTGTCATCCCTGCTCGCAGAGAATCCAGCTTCCAGTGTTCTGACTCCCTTCGCGGGGTGTTAGAGTTCGAGACCCGGAAAGAGATTCCCACCTCTCTCATTCTCAATGTATGGAGCTGACTAGAACCTAGAGGGACTCTTGGCATACCAGACTTGGCCTACCAGACTTGGCATACTATAGCATACCATACTATAGAATACATCACCTACTTCTTACCTTGCACTACACTTAGGTTAAGTACACTGGGGTAGAACTAGTTAGAGAAGCATCTTATGAGTACTCGCATTTTTAGCTTATGTTATTTATGTATATGAATATATGTGTCATAGCTAAAAGATCATGCTAGCGCAGTATTATTTCTTTCTACTGCTTACGCTGTACATAATATATCTCGCATACTGTCTTATGATTGTAACAGCTCATATCTCTTACACGAGAAACAAGACTGTTCAATAAATCCTTTTATTGAAACGCCCGTCTATTCTTTCTGTGTAAGTCTGAAGAAACTAAGCATGCACGATTAGCTGAGTGAAACTGTTATCTGTTGTTTCCACGATTCTGAGAGCGTTCCGATTCTAAAGGGAAACAAAGTTGTCATGTTTATGCGGTTGCCAGAAACTACTCCTTCTTATTTACAAGGAGTTTCTAGTGGCCTCTGAGTTAGCTGGTACAAAGTAATTAAGTTTAATATACTCGATAGGGGCATACTGACCTCAGTCCTATGCCAAACCTATAGGGTATATTATTCCAATGCGCAGAGCCTATTAGGGAAATAGGAACTACACTACAATATGATCCATCCGGGATCAGAAAAAATCCTTAGTTATGTAATAGATGCAAATATCACTATGCAAGGAACTACTAATTACACAAGATAGTGCCAATAAGTTACTGCAGCCACAGTGATTTTGGCATCATTTGGCAAAAAATAATATATAAGAAGAATCATCAAAAACCGGTTTCGTGAAATGCTAAGAGAATATATAAGGTCTTTGCAAAAGGCAATCAGCCAATAGAAAAAACTGGTACACATAGAATTATAAAGAAAACTTAATTAATTGTCTAAAGAAAGTTTCTTTAAAGGAAAATTATGAAATGAAAAATTATAATAACAGATTAGACAATGAATGGAAACAGAAATTGGAAGGGCAGCCCTTGGTTGGATTCAGTGGTCCATCCATATTTAAACAGTACAAAAACATAATTGGTACAATTTACATACAATATCTTTGCGCAAGTATGGATGATTACAGCAAATGAACATTATATGGATAGACATAATGCAAAGGCAGTACCATTTAACAGAACCCATTGTTTTTCCATGAAGTAACATAAACTTATTACAGTCTTGGAAAGATAAAAAACTTTTTAATGCAAGACTACAGAGATGCATTCCTCCACGGTGTTAAGACCTTTATTTATACTGTTACATTTCAGAATCCAACAACATTCAGCTCGATTTAACATCATCTGAATGCCCCCCCTGATTTTTTTTATCTGTTCAATGATTTGCCAGTGTATATCATTTGCTGTATGATTGTATTCCATAAAGTGTGATACTACGGGCACATTCAGGTTCTTACATAGACTCTTATGTTGCATAAGTTGTGATTTGGCTTTTTGAGTGGTCTGTCCTTTATATATGAAATTACAAGGACACCAAAGGGCATATAGCACATTTTGCGAGTTTCAATTTGTATTGTCCTTTAGATTGTGGATTATATTGGAGTGTGACAATTGTTTTGTGTTGGTGGTATAGTCACACATTATGCAATATCCACATTCATAGTGGCCCACAATTTTATTGAGCCCCCAAGAGGTGGCCAAATCAGATATAATAGGCTTCTGTAAAGGGGCTCGTACTAAATGGTCTTGGATAGTGCACCCTCTATTGAAAGAAAACAGGGGTAAATCATTTGCAATACCTGTAGACTGAATGAGAGGCCAATATAAATTGACAATCTTAGTTATGGTTCTACTTTGTGTATTAAAAGTGGCCACACATGGCACCCTCTCCATGGTCTTTTTAGGATATGGTGTCAGCAAAAATTCACTGTGGTTATACCACACTCTTTTCAGTGAGCGTTTGACCAATCAGGGTGGATAACCACGTGTTTCCAGTTTTTCTGTAAGAATATTTGCCCATGAAAGTAGTCACTCTTGAATTTACAATTCCTTCATAATCGAAGGAATTGCCCAATGTGGAGTCCATCCTTCAGACCCCTTGGATGATGACTCTTGTAGTGAAGTAGTGTGTTGCGAGCTGTAGGTTTTGTATATAATTTAGCAACCAAATTCCCATCGTGAGGTATGATGGTCAAGTCTAAAACGTCAATCGATTCTTTACTGGAGTGTGATGTAAAATTCAAATCGGATGAACATGTGTTCAACCACTCAAGAAATCTGTCTAACGCAAAACTGTCCCCTTGCCAAATAAAAAAGACATCGCCAATATAGCGTCTCCAATGACGCACATTCTGAAAAAAGGGGTTAGTCATCTGATCATATATGTACTTTTCCTCAAAATTATCCACAAACAATATGGCGAAATTAGGGGCATAAGAAGCCCCTATAGATGTTCCTTTAATTTGTAGGTAGTACTGGCCATAGAATTTAAAGTATTTTCGAGTTTATGAAATTGTAAGCAAGTCAGTAATCAATTCAGTTGGGACTATGACTGGGATAGGTCTTGTGTTCAAAGCCTAGCGAATCAATTCAATGCTCTCAAGCTGGGGGAAGTTGGTGTACAAGGACTTAATGTCCAAGCACACCAACATCTCCCCCGCTGGGTCAAAGTCAATGTCTTCAATTTGTCTGATCATGTCACTGATTTCACAGACATAACTGTGAGTATGCATTGCCAGATCCTTTATGAAGGCATCAATATATTTACATAAAGGTTCAAGGACCGAGCCACGCCCAGACACAATAGGTCTTCCAGGAACAGGGTGACATCTTTATGCAAAGCAGCCCTACCCCCAGCAGTGCGCCTGTATCACCCACCTCAGCAACCTCACAATGGCACAAGAATCAGATTGAGACAACACAGCAACACCATACAGTGTGCCCCAAGACGCGCATTGAGTCTACCACCTCCTGCTCTCCTACAGAAGTCGACTGCATCAGTGGCACCACCAACAAAAATAATCCAGGCTACTATTACGAGCATGTTTAGGCAGGACAGGTCCTACAAACGCAACCACCCAATGGCATGTTTGTACAATGGAAGCTGTGAGTTTTTTTAGAGTTTGTGGTGGCCATCCACCCGAAATGGAAGGTTCCCAGCCGGACCTACTTTGCCACAGTGGCTGTTCCAGCGTTCCATCATGATGTGCTGGAATTGTTTGGAAAAACTTTGCAGCAGGGTGCTTCTTTGACTATCCACCTGACGACAGACATGTGGGCCAGTTGTCAAGACACTGATTGCATGTGTATACCTGCACACTGGATTTCTTTTGTGGGGGTTAGGCAACAGCTATCTACAGATCTTAGAACTGAAGAAACTTTTAAGGGCGTTCAGTGGTATGCAAGAGTAGCCATGTTCACCATGGAGAAATCCCATACAGCTGCAAACATCTTGAATGACTTTAACAGCAAGGTCTTTCAATGGCTGTGGCCCAGAGGTCTCAGAACTTGGTTTGCTGCCACGGACAATGGCAGTAATATAGTTAAGGCCATGGCAGATGGCAGCTATTTCAGGGTCCTGTGTTTGGCACATTGCATCAACATCATTGTGCAGGACTTTCTCAAAAAAGAAGACCTAGTCAGCAACTTACTGACCATCTGCAGAAGAATCTGCACTAATTTAAGCAATTCTTTTAAAGCCCGGAAGCAGTTGAGGATCACTCAGCATGCTAATAGAGTGCGAATTAAAGCTCTAATACAGGAGATGCCAACACGTTGAAGCTCAACCTATTACATGTTATAACATCTGTTTGAGCAGTACAAACCAATCAATGTGTATGTCATGCAAAGAGGAAGGGATGTAACTGAAAGCATGACCATTGGGATGGACAAATGGAAATTAGTCAAATACCTAACAGAGATGCTACTTCCTTTTGAGGTTTTCACACGGAAAGTCAGCAAGGTTGATAGTACTATGGGCCAAGCTATCCCATTGTTGCATCTGCTAAAGGAGCAATTAAAAAATGTGTCTGACAGGTTCACAGCTGTGGGTAATGAATATGAAGATGTGTATACCTTGGTTCAGGGCTTAATCCTTAGCTTGACAGAGAATACAAGGCTGCAAAGAGACATCATGTCATCCAAAGAGTACATCTGTGCCATAATACTGGTTCCACATTACAAAAAATTACAGCTCACTTTCATTCATTTTTCAGAAGGGGATGTATCAGAATACAAGAAATGGGTTTTTGAGCAAGCCAGAGTACTGGAAGAAGAACGGCTGTAACATAGAGTCCCACTCACGGAAAGAAGTACTGGGGTGCCGCCTTCAATCCCAGACAGGGCAGTCCTGTTGTCTCACAACAGCCAACACCAGCAACAAGTACACCGACCGCAACAACAACAGGAACACAAAAATCATCCACAACCTCTGCATTGACTTCATATCAAATGTCAGAGCTTAAGTCCAGTGCAGAGGTTAATGCAAAACAGGCTGAGCAAGTGGCAGCACCAGTGACCATTGAGAGGATGTTCAATGAGTGGCTGGATGACCCAAGAGATGTTTATGTGGATCAAAACCCATTGGTATATTGGTAGGCGAAGATGAACCAATAGCCACAGCTCAGCAGGCTGGCAATAAAGTATATGGCCTGTCCGATGGACAGTATGTCTGCTGAGCATGTGTTTAGTGCAGCTGGCACAGTCGTCACAGTGAGAAGGACCAGTCTCTTGCCTCAAAACGTGGAAAGATTGACCATACCAAAATTAACCAACATTTTATACTACCGAATTACACCATTCCTAAAACACCACAGAAGGAGAATGAGGTTGATTGGTCAGACTTAGATCACAGTGTGTTAGCTGACCACCTTCTGGGTGAACCACGTTAGTTTGAGGATGAACTCTACTTCCCTGACTGAGTAATCCACCATAGAACTTTTATCACTGAATTGCTTTGCCAAAAGAAAATGGATCTAGCTAGGTGTACATTATATTATTTTGCTTTTTTTGTGTCTGACTGACTTATGCAGCCCCACCATTTTAGGCACATGTATGGCCAGATTGGAGTTGAACCAGTGTGCAGTGAAGAAGCATCCCTCTATTCCCTTGAAGGATATTGGAGAGACAATGACTGCCTCTCTCCCAAGCCTATCCTTTTTTTCATCCCCTAACAGGACTGCCCCAGAACATTTAATTCACAAAGACTACCCCAATGTGTGCTGCGTGCATCAAAGAGGACCGACAATTGTGTACCACCGTGCTGTGCTTGGATTGGAACATGTAAATATATTGCACCAATGAGTGATTGTGAGTGATGATTCATGTGGTGGCACACAGTGAGGGAGGGTGTTCAACTATAATGTGTAAGCTTGATTGTGATGATTTGCAATGTTTGTGGCCTGATGGGTGAACATTACTCCTGAAGGTGATTGGCCCTTTCACACTTAGCGAGATTTGCTTGCCGGGTCCACTCCATTTGTTTTCTGGTTTACAAATTAATCTTCAAAGACCAGACCAGTCCGTTTAGTTAACAAGTACAAATCTACACAAACATTTACCCAATGTTTCTCTTCTTGTTCATCAACAACAGTGCGCTACAGGTCGATCTCTCTCATTTGGGTTGGGAGTCGGAATGGAGTTGGATAGATTTGACACTCTGAGTCAGGAGTATGATGGAAGGGCTCAATGCGGGACTACCTCAACAAAAGCCAGAAGAAGGAAGTTATCAATTGCAGGGAAACTAACATGATGATGACTCTAAGAGGCCTTCTAAAGCTCTGTGGTATGGTGAGAGATGAGTTAATTTGGGAAATGCAATGCTGCTGAGTGTGTGTGCTGGCTCAAATTTGAAACTCCTCCATTATGAGGTTGGGTCGGGTGGGGGGGCCTGTTGTTATAAGTAACTGGAGACAGACATGTGATGTCACATCATCACATTATGCACATGCTTGATGACAGTTGTGAGGTTGATCAGCCAGTACAGGCAGCCGCTTGTTTGTGATTGGTTGTAATTTGCTCTCACTTCTCAGTTAATCGATCACACATGAGTCATAAAATGAATGATTGCAGCAGACTATGCTCTTGCTCTGCTTCTCTGAGTCTTCTAGGTACACTCCTCATGAAGCTTACCTTCTGTTCTGTTCTTCTCGTGGAATCTACAATATTGTTTCTGTTTTACAATCCGCAAGCCTTCTCTTCTCCTGCACAAAAGGTGAAAGCTACAAAACACTCCTGCTTACCTTACCACTTGAGCCAGCCACCCAAGATTGACAGATAATCTGAGAAGAATGCGGATGCACAGCCCAATTTGGCAACACAGTATAATTTTTCTTTAAAGAATCATTTTTTACATTGTGTGGGTTCGCTTCACTTCTCCATAATTTGTATACTGTTTTTCAAACCTATATGGCAGAACATTTAGATATATAATTATAACTTGGGTCTCAGGGGCTTTAGGACTGTTTCTGTTTGCAACGCATTTAACTGAACTTTGTCATACTAATTCCTTCATTACCTTCCACAACAGATTGATGATGATGTGCTGCTCATCCCCCGATGAATATTGTGTCGTTGAATATTGTGTCATTGTGTTAATGTTTGTCTTTATCACACCTTTCCACAGATCCCCTTTCCCACCCGTTCATCAAACCCCTAACCCTCTTACCCCGGGCTGTGTGATTTATTGAGGCGTGTCTTAATTTACACCATAAATAGATCACACACTAGGTGGGGTGGATGTGGTGAAAGCGACACCAACTCACTGTGGGATCTTTCATTTCCTGAGCAATAATCCACGCTAGCCCCATTTTACCCACACACGCATAAAAGTGATCCATATTTTAGATATAGAAGAACACCATGCGCCAACATCATCATTCAGGCCTTGTGTTGCTTAACCTTATCCACGCCTGACTCTTACTCAACTCCTCCTGATTCGAAGATTTCGTAAGTTTAGGTTTAAATACTAGCTCCCCACTGCTCAGAAGAAGTTACTATTGCTAGTTTTTGTTATCATATCAGGTCTTCTTTGTTGTGTCATGGGTCTAAGTCTTTCTAAAGTTATGATATAATAATATACCACTAACTCTGTGTTTTCTTTCAATCTAGTTGCCTGAGATGGATAATACAATGATTAATCCTACAGTTGGTGTTCACCTAGGTGGGAGTGGGACCTCGCTTGTGATTCCTTCCCTGTTAGCGCGCTAGCCTGCTACTACTACCACCACCATGGCACCTTGGGAAACCCTGCTTCATCTATTCAGGTAAGAAAACTATGGAGCATTGTTGAAGGCAATATAGGCAATGGCAGTCCCCCCCTTGTTGTCAATATAGTTACAGAGGGTAGGAGCACATGGGTACCGTAAAACTAACTGGTATACACTTTTTTAAACAGATTTATAAAACAGGCTGCGCTAAAAGGCAGCGGTGCAAAGTAAAACACCCAAAAAATGATTTGAGGCCTAACTAAAGTAAAATAATCATGTATCACCCTTTTTAAACAATAAAATCCACCCCTTCCACCCACAACAGGCCTACCCCTCTCCCTAAACATATCTCCCCATCCCCAACCAACGTCCAAAATGTCCAACGAGAAAAGACCAAGAAACAGTCCCGGTCGCAACTCCCATTATTCTCACTCCCTCCACCCACAACAAGTCCCTCCCACCAAAACAAATATTTAAAAAGGGGCTAACGATGAGGGCACTACATGTGAGTCAGAAGCTCTTTGAGGTGCCCCTCAATGCACAAATAGAGAGTAAGGTATTATCTACTTTTACCTCTGTAAGCCTTTGGGAATCCACTGGACTCTGTACACACTATACCTTACTTTGGTATAGTATATACAGAGCCAGCTTCCTACAAGACCCCCTTGCACAATGGTGCAGGAGAGTGTGTATTAGTGCTATGTAGCACTTTAGGTCACAACCCAGGCAGGGAGCAGCATTCTATAATAAAAGGTCAAATTAAACATTTCCCTACCCACTTCCTTTCACACAGGGTGCTACAGTAAGGAGACTACCTGTGTTGTGCTGTATGTAAAATAAATCAAATACTAAGCCCAACTTACAGTGTCTAAAGTATGGAGTTAGTTCCATACATAACCCAAATGTGAGGAAGACTTAGAGTTGTCCAGAGGACTCTGACAATGCAACGTATACGTACAATGTACTCAGGACAAATTGTACATCATGTACTCCCCTAACACAATAATACCAACTCATAACAAATAAATAGTATCCAACTGGAAAACAATTCTAAATGTATTAAGTAGGAAAAAGTATCATCTAAAACCACTAACAAACCCTAACTATACTACACTAACTATCCTTAACACTAGCCCATACTACCTTATCTAAAATGTAACCTATCTTAACTACTATTGACACATGACAAATTAAACATCAACTCGCCACCCCCTCAATACACATAGCTCAGTACAATACAAACATCAACTACATCCTAAACATATACTAACTACACATAGAAGCCTAAACAAATATATATGTTTTTGCTTTTCCTATATATATATTTTCCCCTAAACACAACACATTAACCCCCACCCACTTACACGCCTACCATATTAAGAACTCACTAAAAAACAGCTACCTGAAACCTACTTAATTATCTAAAACTTACCTACACTATTCCTACACCTGCATTAAACCCTACCTATAGCTATGCCTACTAAAAACAACATTGTCAACTATTAAAAACAGGGAAGGGAAAGTTCCAAGGAGGAGTTAGATTTGGGCTGAAATCCCCTCCAGTGCCCTGGCATGTAAGTAGAATTTCACTGATCCTGGCCTGCTCTTTCTCTATTCTGGCCAACCTCCTGTTCATTTTCCGCATCTGTCGGACCACTAACAAGTTGAAAGTGGAGGGGCAGCACATCCGGTCCCCTGTTGCCCTATGCCTGAAAACTGCTATCTACTTGAGGGCCCAGGAGTGGACTGTGTGCTGGCCTGCTGCTATGTGTCACCCGGAGATCCTCTTGCTGCAGGGCACTTCTGTGACCTGGACCTGGCATCTGACCCTCAATTGCCAGCAGCCTTTGCCTTTTCATAGATGCGGCCCATTTTTCTGAAACCATGGGCAATCCTACGAATGTGCCCATAGCGTGCCTGTCGTAGGTCAAAGGACTTGGTTATGTCTGCTGTCATGTTAGCTTGGGAGTAAATGAAAAATCATGTTAGGTCAAGTTGCATATGTAACACACGTTTTCCAAAATTTGTCTGACATTGTTATGCAATCTTAAGTGCCAGTGCACACCTACACCAAATCTTGGGATAGATATATGTACAATATACCTTCAGTACATTGACTTCCTCTAATGCAATATGTCAAACTGACCCAAGTAAGGTCAGTGTAGGTGTACAATGTATCTATTTAGTCACAATATAAAAACATGCATTTCACTCATACCAGTGATCCGCACTCATTCAGATGTTTTCAATGGCAAATTCTAGACATATCCCAGATATGTTCATTTTTGGTGTTGGACATGCATCATGCAAGGAGGGGCAAGGTCTTTGCAAAACCTACGTGAGATGTGTTAAGGTAAGCTAGTCTAGCTTGTTTGGCTCTGCATTTCATAAGTAATCTGGAGTTAGGCAAGTTAGCACACATTGCTGACAAATGGAGGGTGGGTGTATCACTGCCTCAACACTTTAGTTTTGGGGACTTCACAGATTTTTCATCATTGATAAACCTGTAAACATGACATAATGCATCATGTACACCTGTGTACCAAAACCAGTAGAAAGTTCTGATTTTGAAATTTCTGTATGCTCATTCTCCCTGCGCTGCATTCAGCAGCACACAAAGAAAATGCTAAAGGCCTCTCAGGAATGTGTGTATGCAGGCGGGAGTACTCAGCTGGACAAGAACTATGTTGCCTTCAATACAGAGCCCCTTGCACCATGATGCACGGGTGCCTTCATTGGTGTTAGGCAGGCAAAAAAAAACACCAGTAGGAAAGCACAGTAATGCGCTGTGTCATGGGATCACTGTGCATTCCTGCATTTTCAATTTTACACAGTGCAGCAGGTTGTCTTGCCACCTTGCACTGTATGGACATTTCACAGAAATGCTACATAGGGGATTGACTGTCCATGATGCTGGAATTGATATGCCAATACATGGGAATTCTAGTGTGTTTGCCCTGCTGGCCACACTCATGCCGATGACAATGAATCCATGCAGTGAGGCCTACTGGCACTGCATAGGTTTTAATACAATGAGATTGGCACACTGTGCTCTACAGATACACATATGACTGAGATATGCAATCTGAAATCCACTTTACAGCTACAAAGTCACAGAACAATAACCCTGCCATCTGGACATCTACCCTCACAATGTGCATCAGACAGGTTGAGAGCTTATGATCTAAACAACATCTTGGATTGATAGAGTAGCTGCACTACACTGCTGCAGCTTCCAGGGCATCAGTATATTTGGCTTCTGTCACTCCATTTTACATAGGTATGACATAGGCACCTCTGAGGGAGACTCAGTCACCCCCGAGGCAGGATTACAACAGCCATACCTCAGGTAAGTGTTCATACTGATGAAATGTCCAGACATCATACAAATTACTCACACCCCTGCAGAAAAACATGTTGAGATATAAATTGTATGTTTTCATGGTTTGATTTCACAATCCTGAAAAACTTTGGGATGTACCTGCCACATTCCCAGCATCTATCAGTTGTGCAATGATTGCAATGTGATGTCTACCCTGGTGACACTGATCAATGTCTATTCAAACTGGGTTTAGGTCTGACACACACATACAGGAACAGGTATGAGTTCCCCATATTTCAAGTGTGGATCTGCAGGAATATTTACTCACACCTATATTGACACTACATTCACATTGACATGCCTCCTCTCCAATTCAAAATTAATCTGTGGACATGTGCTGTTGTATTGGCACACTGAATGACATTTCTTGCAAGGTGATGAATACCTTCCCATCCACATCATTCTGTTACAACTATCATGGATCACACACAGATGTCACAGAGTTACAACCATGCACTCATTACACTTACTTGCCGCATCAGGATCCCGGAAGCTTTCAACTTCTCCCCCGGTGAAAGGCACATGTCCACCTGCAAGACATTAATTTTAAATGTGCATTTTAAATAGTGGAACTACACACAGTTCCATTTAAAAACTAAGCACAATGACATTCCAGTGTAATGGCACATTTCAACACCCTGACACACATATGTATGCATACATTGTCAGAACATGGAAGGCAGGTAGTCACCTTGCAGGACTGACCTGGTTGGAAGTGAAAGGTCAGAAATATCTCACATCACATGCCAGAATCACGCTCCAGGCATATGATGCTGTAGGAACTGCTGCTCAGCATCTTCACAGGCCCGCTTGCACCATGACACAAGGGTGCAACCATTGGCACTAGGCAGACAAAAGTGTTCCTGTGCTAGGAAAGGACAGGAATGCATCATAAAGGTTCAAAACAATGCATTCCTGCCCTTTCACTTTGGCACAGCACAGCAAGGTGAATAGCTGTGCTGTGTGTAATAATTATAAACGTGACACTTGGTACATACATACTAGCCTTGCCACACAGACATACCTTATACGGTGTGATGTATGGATGGTGATATGTAATGTGAATCTAGCCTTAGGGGCAATTTGTCTAACAGTGTGCATTGTTAGCTTAAAATGAGTGAGCAGAGGTGATGCACCAGATCTACAGAAGATGAGTGGCTTCTGCTGGAGGAAACACCTTAGGCCCACTTCCATGAGTTCAGGACTGGGTTGACACAACTTGGCAGGGTAGACTGACAGATGGCAGAGTCCAGGTGCTGAAGCAGGGTGGTTGAAAGTATTCTATGTCCCTGAGACCTCGTAACCGGAGGCCAGCCAGATTGCCTTTGAAGTCACTTTGGGTTCAAGGGATGCATATACAGTCCTTATCACTCAGCCAGGAGAACAGCGCACAGCAGGGCAGCACAGCAAGACAGGACTCCAAAGCTGATTGCTCCCACATCAAGATTCATATGAGTTATCAAGGTACACACCTGGATGTCAGCCACACACATAAGTGCATTATTAAAAGGTTGATCCTGGGCCCTCTGCCACACTCTTTTAGGTACCTTATTCAGCCCAGTCTCTCTCTTCTTGAGATGCATCCAGGCCCCTTCCTTGTGATGTATCACTAATTCAACACACACTTAGGAAAGCACAGAGAAAGGGCTGGCTCTTCCATACTCCAGTGTATGTCCCACCCAGCTAGCAGCTTTGCTAGACTATCAAACTCAGTCTGGGGGATTCCTCTACTCCTCATGTTTTCCCCAGGCAGCCATGACCTTACCCACAAAGGAACCCAAAGTCCTCCATGTAATGTAGCAGTACAGGCTTTTCTGCACTTAGTGTACAGTCACAGCACGTTCAGTGACCAGTCCAGTAATCCACAAGTATTATGCTACCACCAGCATACTGACTTGCAGCACAAACACTCAGTCTGCACATACTTTTCAGTACTACAGTCCCTTTGTACTGTACTTGAGTGTGTCACTTTAAACACACACTACCAGCACACACATTAACCACGTGCACACTGTTCCACATTTCAACCTATGTGTAGTGTATGTCTTGCACAGGCACATGCATTCTGGACATGATTTGTTTCATGCACGCACTTCTAGATCAACCTGATGTTGGGCAGGGGTGAGTGAAACACACAGCAGCAGAACTTTAGAAGAGGTGAGTGAGCCAGTAGGCCCCAATCCAGTGACCTAGGTTTGAACTGTCATGTTCACTACTACTGATCACTACACAATATGCTGCCACCCCCCCGCTTGCTCTGTTTCACTCCTGACGAAGGCAGTAGCATACCACAACTATGAGGGTAGGTCTTTGGGTGGCCCTCCTGGTCCAACAAGACCGCAATTCATGACAAAGGACTATTCATGGCATACACGCATATTCCATGCTCCCCTACGGGAATATACCACATTAGTGATCCAGACAACAATACAGTTGGGCACTCATGGCAGGGTACACCCCTCCTACCATGCAGGGGAAATGTCCTGCCCAACACCACCATGGCATCATATTTCAAATATATTTGTATGTCCACAAACATTTGTGCTTGCATTATGACATGCATGCTTCACACAATACACATCTCTGTGTTCCTGACTTGGTGGGATGATTGGGAAACATCCCTTGTCTTACTTTTCAAATAAATGGCACACATTGCTGCTTCTGCAGTTTAGTATGTTTTGGCCTTTGAGCCTCCTTGCATTGCTCCGCAGAGCATGGTAATTGTGTATTGTATGAGGGTGTTGGAAATGGCCCCTTCTGCAGGGTCACTCTCAAATGTTCTGCCTTTCTCCTCCTGTTGGCTTTAGGGCTCTGGACACTTTACCACTGCTACCAGTGCTAAAGTGCATGTGCTCTCTGCTTGAAACATGGTGACATTGGCTTATCCCCAATTGACATATTTAATTTACTGATAAGTCCCTAGTAAAGTGCACTACATGTGCCCAGAGCCTGTTAATTAAATGCCACTAGTGGGCCTGAAGCACTGATTGTGCCACCCGCTTAAGTAGCCCTTTAACCATGTCTCAGGCCTGCCATTGCAGAGCCTGTGTATGCAGTTTTAAACTGCCATGTCGACCTGGCAAATGAACTCTCTTGCCATGCCCAAACCTTCCTTTTCAATACATATAAGTCACCATTAAGGTTGTCCCTCGACAGCCCGAGTGCTGTGCATTTAAAAAGTAGGACATGTACTTTTAAGTTTTAAGGCCTATCTCTCCCATAGCATAACACTGGGATTACCTTATTACATTTTATAAATGTAATATGGAAGAGATTGGACACCCAAGTTTGGTGTCTCTGAAATCACAATTTAAAATCACAAAATGTGGTCAAGTTAGATTTTAAATTGTAATTCTGAAAATGCCACTTTTAGAAAGTCGGCATTTTCTTACTTTAGCCATTTGGCGCCTGCTGCTTGTCACTGAATGCACGTCTGCGGTGGGTGACAGCTAGGCTTTGTGCATTCCCTCTAGACAGCCACACACAATGGGTGCTTAGGTGTGACTTGACGGGCCTTAAAGGGCCTTTCACTGGCTTGATGGGGGGCGGAGTTGAGCTCTGCCTCACTTATACCTGAATAGGCTGTGTCCTGTCCACACACAAACAGCAGTATACCCCCTGCAGTGAGTCTGGAGCTAGGGCAGGAAGTGCAGGCACTCTGTGCACTTCAAAGGTATCTCTGTGAAGACTCCCCCACTTCAAAGGCATAACGGTGTATAAGTACTGGACCCCTGGCACCACCAACTCAGTACACTTCTGGACCTGTGGATTCTCTGCCAGGAAGAAAAACTGCTGTGCTGCTGAAAGGACTGTCACTCTGCTGGTCTCTGCTGGCCTCCTGCTCTGCTGTTCTGACCTGCTGCCCGCCTTGCCTGGAAGTCAGAAGGACTAGACCCGCACCTCTATACCCTGGAACCAAAGTGACTACAAGGGCTTGCTAGCTTGCCTCCTGTTAGAAAATTTCAGAGACATCAAAGACTTCAATCCATTTATCTACAGCACCTGGACTCTGCCGTCTGAGAGTCTTGCCCTACCAACTAGTGTCAATCCAGTCCTGGGCCCTTGGAAGAGGGTATAGATTGCTGCTCTAGTAAAATCCCATGCATCGCTGTCATTGCGCTGCTTGGAACTAATGCATCTCCCTCAAAACCAACACATCGCCGAAAGGACCATAGTCATTGTATTGCCATTGTTGCTGCACATTGCCTCCACTCCTGATGCATCTCCGACTTTGCGCGACTCGGAGCCAAAACATCACCTGCATCCTAAGGATCGAGGCATCGCCTCCTTTCTTCCTTGCATCTCATCCTCATCATCGACACAACTGCAAACCAAGTTACTGTTTCAGTGGCCCAAGGCTGGTCCCTGTATCTAACCCGCGCTCTATTATGGTCTGCCTGAATTTTTGGATTTGACCCGGTCTAGTGCGGCCAGATAGCCCCGGTTGGCGCTTTATGCTTTTAAGCACACCATTTCAATTTATTCTTTAAAAGTTTATAACTCCAGTTATACTTATTGGATGTTTATCATTTTGATCTTGTTCTGTTCATTAAATTAAGCTCCCTTTTTCTAACCAGGTGTGGTATCTTTTTGTGTGGTGTTTTCACTGTTTTACTATTTGAACAGTTGCACAAATACTTTACACATTGCCTCTTAAGTTAAGCCTGACTGCTCTGTGCCAAGCTACCAGAGGGTGAGCACAGGTTAATTTAGGGTATGTATCTGACTTACCCTGATTAGGATTGTGGTTCCTGCATGGACAGTGTGCATACCTCTGCCAAACAGAAACCCAATCTCTAATAGTGGACAATGTAGACCTCACATCAAGCAGCCCTCATAAGGTGTTACATGTGTGTTGTTTTGTGGATCCCCCCACATGCATGAATGCAATCTTTACAAATGACATTTTGACATATACACCGGAGGATATGCCTTTGGCCATGACAGATGTCTCCTATGATCTGTGATGGTATCTGCTGCAACATTTGTTCCAGCAAATTGCTGGCAATCAACATGCTAGTCCATATATGAATATGAGTATGTGAAACTCACATCAATTTGATGATTGCATCAGAGATGGACTTATTGGGAGAATTGTGATCCATCTTACACTGAGTGCCACATTTAACACACTTTGATGCAGCAAAACACACCAAAACATCTTGCTGTGCTGCACTGCGCTGCTCAACTCCTTCCCCACCTAAACGTGCTTTCTGTCGACTCAGCCTGCCCAATTTCCCCTGAATACCTGCTTTCCCTCCAGTTTGCTCGTTCTCCCCCGAGGCTACATTTTTCCCCTCAGTTTCATTCAAATTTTTCCCACTTTCCCTTCAAACTGTCTGCTTTCCTCCACTATTCCCGATTGCTCCCGGTTTGCATGTTATCCTCTGAGTTTCCCCAGTTCCCCTTAGCTTTAATGCTTTCCCCCAGTCTACTCATTCTCTCTTTGGGTCCGTCTTGTCTCACCTCTGTTTACCTGTTCTCCCATCAGAATTTCATTCTTGATCCTCAGGTTTGCCTGCTTTCCCCCAGTCTGCCACAGTCCCTACAGTTCGTTCTTTTTCCTCCAACGTTGTCTGTCTTCCCTGCTTGTCCATTTTCCCCCAATTCTGTTCACGCTCCTCTCAGTCTCCCCTTTTCCCCCCAATTTGCCCAATTTCCCCAGTGTGCCATTATCCCCTCTGAATCTGGTCACTTGCTCATGAAGCTCCGCCCCCGTTTGCCCTATTTAATATCAAGTCTGCCTTCTTTCCTCTCAGCCTGCCTGCTTTCCCCCACTCTGCCTGTTCTCCCCTTGAGTCTTCTAGTTTTTGCTTAGGCTCCCCATTCTCCATCCAATTCTGCCCTCTTTTGACCCACTATGGCTGCTTTTCTATCAGTTTGCTTGCTCTCCCCAAAGTCTGTCTTCCTTCCCCTCACCATACCTATTTCCCCCGTCTGTCCACTCTCCACTCCGAATCTACCCTCTTCCCCTTCAGCCTGCCCACTTTCCTTCAGTCTGCTTGCTCTCTACAATCCTATGTTCCCTCCAGCCAGTGTGTGCCACCGTAGTCTTCATGCTTTATTCCAGTTTGCCCTTTGTTCTCCTGTGTCATCCCTTTTTTCCCAAATCCTGCTTGTTTTTCACCCGAGTCTCCCTGCTGTACCCAGAGTCTGCCTGTATTCCTCAGTCTACCCTCTTCACACTGAGCCTACCCGATGTCCCCTAGCTGAAGCTTAGCCCCTCAGTCTGCCCAGTATCCCCTTGCTATCCATTTTCTCCCAATTTGCATGCTTAACCCAACGCCTTCTTGTTTTCCCACCCCATGTCTGCCTGCAGTCCCCAGAGTCTGCCCATTTTACCCCAGAGTGTATTCACTGCCCCCATCTACCCAATCTGTTCATTCTCTCCCCAGAAATGGCAGCTTTCTCCTCAGCCTGTCCACTTAAGTAACGTCTGCCCATTCTCACCGAAGTGTGCCCACTTTTCCCCATTTTTCCCCTTGCCCTTAATCTCTCTTAGATTGCCCCCTTTACCCTACTCTGATCCTTCTCCCTGAGCCAGACTCTTGTCTCTTAACCTGCCCACCTTCCCCTCAACAGGTCTACTTTAACTCCAGTTTGCCCATTCTCCCCATTCTCCCCTGTGTCTGCCCATTTTCCTATCAGCCTAGCTGCCCTCTTTCCCTCAATTTTCCCGTTTCCCTCTCCGAATCCTGCCCACTTTCCCCTCGGCCTGAATGGTTTAACCCAAGTGTGCCAGTTCTCCTCGTCTGTCCCTTCTCCCCTTAAATCTCCCGCACTCCCCTGCTCTCCACTCAGCTTGCCAGTGTTTAGTGAGGAAGTAAGGAGAAGAGATACACCCAGGCTGTTGCTTAGCGCGTTACATGTTCACGTGATGTGTTGACAGCTGTGTAAATAACGTGAACGTGTGTTATTCAGCCAGCAGGCTTGTACTTCTTGTACTAATTGGCAGGTGGCCATATAAATAGTACAGATTAGGTACTATTTGACCGGCGGCAGGATAAGTAGTACAGATTATATATTAATTAATTGTCTGGCAACCAGATAAATAGCCACTTCATTAACGAATGAGATTACTGTTTGTCCCACCTGCAATGCTGTATTTTAGGTGTAAGATGTGGATCCTAAAATTCAAGTCCTGATTATCGCAGGACACTAATATCATCAACAAAATATCGAGGGACAAACTATCAGAAGGTTATTATGTATAGGTTTTCTATACTGAACTCCTCATCTATGTAGCTTGAGGCTATATATATCTTCAAAGTACATATATGTGAAGTTAAAAATAACAAGCATTTGCAATGCAATAGGTCTCGCATTTATTCGAGTTTAAGCTATTGGCATTGTAAATGACAATGCCTTTTATTTATGCTTTAAAAACCAAAACATATATAAAAGGCAAACTCGCGTAAATGCGAGACCTATTGCATTGCAAAGGCTTCTTTTCACTTGCTTAGATTGCCCCTAAGCTCTGCCCCCTCATGCGAGGGAGGGTGCCAAAAGCGGAGGCAAGCGCCTACTGGCTGAGGGGAGGAAGTGGGCAGCAAAGAAGTCCACTTTAGGGACACCGCGCTCAGTATTAAAGTTAAAAAAAAATGCATCCGAGCACTGTGACCCTTAAGCGGGTGCCGTGCTCCGTATTAAAGTGAAAAAAAAAAATGCACCATGCGCGGTGTCCCTGAAGCGGGTGCCGCACTCAGATTTAAAGTTAGCAAAACAAAAAAAAACTGAGCGCGGTGTGCCTAAAGCGGGCGCCGTGCTCAGCATGCAGATACAAAAAAGGCAGCTGCCATTGTCCCCAGTGTCAATAAATAAAATAGTGCTCACCCACTTATAAGGCAGACCGTGTAACAAGCCAAGTAAAAGGTCCAGTCGTTATGGGCGGAAACAAATGCAGACAAGGCAGTACCAAGGAGGGACTAACCAGCCTTTTTACAAATCAGAAGCCAGCATTTAAGAAGTACAATGACACAAGCCAATGACAAATATATGCGGAGAGTGGGCGGGGCTTCCACTGCATACTCTATTACAGCATGCCTCGCAAAGCAAGCAGTGCATACGTGCTGCCACCAGGCTCGACCTAACAAACCTAAACGTTTTTCTGTGCGCTTGCCTTTAGAGGTTTGTCCCTCGATATTTTGTCTATGATATTAGTGTTCCTGTACTCGATATTAATGTTCTTTTACTCGCTCGATATTCAAGAGCACAATCTAAGTGTACATATTTGTTCTTCTTCAACAATTATCAGAACTTCTTTTATTCACTTTTTGAGTCTAATAAAATTATCAAAACATATTTTTCACTTCTTTGGAGAAATATTATTACTAATATTATTGCTAGTAGGAGTAGTAGTAGCAGTGTTACTATGAGTAGTAAAAGTAGAGGTGGAGGAGAAGTGGTAGTATTAGTAGAAATATTGTAATGGGAGCAGGAGAAGTGGTTGTAGCACTAATGTTGTGTTGGGATAATGTGGAGAAGCGGTAGAAGTTGTAATAACATTATTACTACATCAATATTATTAATACTATCACGCTTTCAGGCCAAACATCAGTCAATAGACACAATCAATCACGAAGTGTAAGTTTCGTTGTCCCACAGTTTGTTTATTCTTCTGTATTTTTGAGTTGCAAAATGAGCACAATTCTTCAACAAGGAAGTAAATTCAGCAGAGTACTATAAATTGTTGTCATGGTGTTCCAGGCGAGCTTTCTGTTTTGCCTCTCAGTGCTTCTTTTCTACAATCTCCTGGCTTCAGAACCTGATTGACACAAGTATTTTACATTTACAAAGCAAAGCCACCACAGCCAACATGATGACTGTGAAGTACTGATTCAAAATTCTCAGATGTGCCTTTCAGAATTGTTATCTGGAGGTGCAATGTACACTCTGTGGGTGACGTTGCAAGTGACAAGGGCTCAGGCAGCAACAGGGAGTCCTATTCTCTGAGTGTCTTGCAAAAAGTTGCACGAGAAAATGTAGTTCTGGACCTGCTGTTACAAAGAATGGAATGTATACTGACTGCCCAGGGCAGGTGTAAGCAAGCCATAATGCAAAATGTGCAATTGTGAGGGAGCATGCTGGGCTTGTATACCGTTCTGGCATTGTGGGGGACAGACAATGGTCCTCTGGGCTACTACATACTTCTCTGATGTCCCTTTTCCTAAAGTGCTCATGTTATGGCACTGTGATCTCTGTCCCTTTAATTGAGCTAGTCAATGGTGAGACAGGCCTGCAGTCCACTGGAGGCCCCCGTCCTTGCTTTCACTACAGTAAAGCAAACACCTGATATCCTCTTCAGTAATGTTAATGAGGTAGGTGGCGTGTGCTGCTCTACATGCAGACCCGATGCGCAGTAAGAGGTTTGTGACTCCTCTTCCAAGGAGAGTGTCAGTCTGCTAGCAGAGCAACACAAAGCATTGCAATGTCAGCAGCCTCTATGTTCAGCAGTCCCATAACGTCCTAATATGGATTCTGCACCGTAGGTGACTTTAGCTTAACAGACACATAAAACAAGATATTGGGGTAATTTAAAGATGGGGTGGTCCATCAGGTCAGTGAAGACTTCCCTGGAGGAGGACACCCTGACCAATTTAAAAATCCTCGCCTAGCTGGTGGGAACCTCGAAGCCTACATTGAAGATACCATACCATACAGAAACACTACACAAACTACACTGGCCACCAGTAAAGGAAAGGTGCATGTTTAAGGCACTATGCATCACCTATGGGGCAGTAAATGGCACAGGACTTATAGCCCTTCTGCAAATGACTAAACTATATAAACCCTCTAGAACGTTAAGATCCTCCCAGGCTGCCCTCCTGTCTACCCCCTCCTTTAAGAAAACAAAAGTAGGAGGCAGAACCTTCCAGGTACAATGTGCACGTCTCTGGAATAAACTTCCTCTCTCCCTTAGAACCAACACAAACCTACTGAGCTTCAGGAAGGACCTGTAAACTTGGCTCTAGCCCTGGAAATAGATAAATGCATGAAAAGATAACTCATTCCCAATAAACGCTTGGCCCCTCTTCTCTTCGATGACTTACCAGCGCCAAGATGCCCGTTGGGTGATAGCCGCGCTTTACGAATTAAAAAATAATAATAATAATAACTGTTGGCTCATTAATATCACCACCCTGCTCTTTTGGCCCCACTAGGCATTTCTATCTCCCAAAGTGGGAGTCTGTAAAACAAACAATCAAAGACCCTGATTCGCAGGTAGATTTCTGCCTGTGTGGGGAGCAATTGATGGATTTCTTTGCCTGGGACTGCCATGTCACTCATGGTGATTCCAAGCATGGAAATCTGTTGATTGTCCCCAAACCTGGAAAAAAAAATAGGACAGGGCAACATTCACTGTGGCCTGATGGGCCATTGGAGGACAGATCATCAGGTCAAGGATTTCCACTAGGTGATCCAGCTGAGCCTCCCACAGCAGAAATCTAGTGGTTCCCCCTTTAATGGAGGTGGGTGGACTGCAAATTTGGCATGAATGTGCATCTGCAATTTCTTGGCAAATTCACTGTTCTGTCAAACTCTAAAAGGTGTCTATTGTTTTGGGGTAGGATTATATTTTCTCTAAGTCACAGAGTCACTGCAGTGGCAGCTCTGTCATTGCATAGTTCAAAAACAAAATTGATCCTATCATCTTCTATTCAAGGTTACTTCAGTAAAGTTTCTGATGAGCAGATCTGTACTGAAAGCTACAAGACGTCCAGGAAAATATAACTTCATTTTCCATTGAGGGAGCGTACCCCCTCAGCAGAATGGTTTTGAGGCAGTAACAGCTCTGTTAGTGCATAGTTCAAAAATAAAATTGTTCCTATCTTCTTCTTTTTTAAGATTTCTTCAATAAAGGTTCTAATGAGCAGCTTTGCACTGAAAGCTACAAGTCGTCTAGGAAAAAACAACTTCATCTTGCAATGAACGTTCACCCTCACCAGAATGGTTTCGGGGCAAAATATTTTTTTTAATGGGAATTGAATCGTTATTGAGAACAGTTTTCAAAATATATAGGCTAAAAAGCTACAAAACAGCTTTCAAGAGAAACATAAGATATTTCCATACCTTTAGGGCCTCATTTATGGCATTTTGGCATAGGGCAGTGCAGCAAGGCACCTTGCTGCGATGCCCTACGCCAAAGGGAAAGGGAAGGAATGCACTGTATTTAAGCAATATGGTGCATTCCTGTCCTTTCTACCTGCACTGGCTCACTTTTCGCAGCCTAGCACCAACGTAGGCACCCTTGCACCATGGTGCAAGGGTGCCTTCATTCCAGGCATGATTGTTTTTTTGCAGGAAGGGACACCTTCCTGCTCAAAAACAATCCTAAGAGGAGTTTTCCTCTTTCTATGTGTGCTACAGAATGCAGCACACATGGAAAGAGAAAAAAACAAGGAGAAATTAACATATTTCTCCTCGTGACGCCTCACCTTGGGAGGTGTATAGATTTGACGGTTCCCCAGGTTTACATCACTTTGTAAATCTGGGGCAGCGTCAAATTCCATGGGTGTTGCTTGGGAAAACCCACCACAGCGCCCATGGAATGCCTCCCGGGTGCAGAGAAAGGCGACGCAGCGATTCGCACTGCGTCGCCTTACTCATGATTTCTGAGGCCACTCAAAGCCACACAGTGCGGCTTTGCATGGCTTCATAAATCTTTATGAGAGCCCTGCGTCACATGTGTACCACTTTACATGGTGCCAAAGTGACTCAGGGGTCTCATAAATAAGACCGTTAGGGCCTCATTTACAAGTTTTTGATGCAGGACAGTGATTCAAGTCACTTTGCTGCACTGCCCTGCATCAGAAGAAAAGGGCAGGAATGTGTTGTATTTATTAAATACAGCACATTCCTGTCCTCTTTAAGTGTGCTGGCGCATAAATGGCTGCCTTATGCCAAAGCAGGCACCCTTGTACCATGGTGCAAGGGTGTCCGAATTGTAGGAATGATTCTTTTTGTGCAGGAAGGGACACCTTCGAAGGGACACCTTCCTGCACAAAAACAATCAATGGAGGCGCTTTCCTCTTTCCATGCATGCTACAGAATGCAGCACACATGAAAAGAGGGAAAAATGAGGGGAAATAAAGTTGTTTCTTCTCATTGCTCCACCCCTGGGGAGGCGCAAGGTTTTGACGCATTCCCAGTTTTACGCTATGTTGTAAATCTGGAATGTTGTCAAAACCCATGGGTTCTGCGTGGGAACACCCACCGCAATGCCCATGGCACGCCTCCCTGGCGCAGTGTGAGGCAACGCAGCTACTTGGGCTGCGTTGCCTTACACCATATCTACGAGGCCATAAAAAGCCACGCAGGATGGCTTTGCATGGCCTCGTAGATTTGGGTCTGCACTCTGTAAAAAAAAAAAATGACGCTCTGGCGGCACACAGGGCACAGGCTGCTGAGTGTCTGCCACAGCACCAACAACCATCTTCTCTCTGCAACGAGTGTTGAAAATTCTATTCCTCATTCTCAGGTCCACTTTCTGGGCTAGTTGGTCTGTGGACCCCTCAGACCACCCAGCCCCTAAATCACTTCCTTTCCCAACAGCCTCTATGGGCATCCAAACCTTCCTAAGATGGACTCGTTTTTCAACATAGTATCCCATAATAACATCAGCAAGACAAATTATTTAGATTTACTTTTGGACACCTTACAAGTACTGCATATAGAGAATACCTAATGCGTATGTGTATATGTATAACACTGCTGTTTTACTTACTTTACAGGGACACAATTCATTCCTTTCACGTGTTCTGATTTTAGGCAAACCATTGAGCAGCTGTAAGTAGACTCAGGTAAGCACACGGAGCTCAGAGGGCTGCTAAAAAGATTTTAAAAAGATGCAGGGTAAAATGAAAAAGATAGATGGGTTTTACTTCCCCATGAGCTAATAAATCCATATGGAGAATTCTGCCAAAATATCTAAACAGGAAACCTGTTCCCTTAAGAAAGAAAGACATTGCAGTATATTCATGAGGTGAAGACAATCGAGACATGTATACTGTACGTCTTGCACACAAGGGTGTGTGAGTAATACACAAGACATGAGGCCTTTAGGACTAAATCCAACATATGATATATGTAGCGCAAATCAAACACCTCATTTTTCAATTACCTAAAAAAAAGAACAAAAATTATGTTGAAATGTATTTAACTGAATAGCCTATGTATCCACCTTTGAAACGCAGTTTGAAAAAACAAAGCTGTACATTAATTTTGTGGTCCAAAATGGAGTAAACAACCAAACAACTTTTAGGGTAAAGGAGTGAGAAGTGAGAAATTGTTATCAGAGAAGACATTCACATTATTAGTATCAACAATAAACATAAAACGATGGAGTTTTGTTTAATTTGTAGCCTAATACCCGGGTTAATGATTTGCTTCTCAATAGCATTTAAAATGTATAGAGCAGCGGTTCTTAACCTTTTTACTTCTGTGTGCCCCAACTGAATCATTACTGGAACATAGGTACCCCCACGAGTTTTTACTGGAAGCCAGGAGACCCAGCGTAAGCAATTTTTGTATTTTGAACATCAAAACAATACATAGACATATAGAAAAACGTCTACAACAAACAATTAAACAAATGGTGAAATATTTTATTTAATTCAGAAATAAAGGGGCATATTAGCAAGACCGGCGATAATGGGCTTGCTAATATGCGCTATGGAATTCCAATAGAAGCCCAGGTTAGATGTCCTGCACATCTAACCTGGGCTTCTATTGAATTCTATAACGCATATTAGCAAGCCCATTATCGCCGTTTTAGCGGCAGTTTCCTGTCGCTAAAACGGCGATAATTTTATCGCCGGTCTTGCTAATATGCCCCAAAATTGTATAATACTTTATTATTCAGGTAATAATATTTAATTTTCTAAGCAGTCGTGGACCCCCAGGGGTCCAGGACTACAGGTAAAGTATCACTGTGAAAGTTCCATATCTGAAGGGCAGTGTAGATTTGTTGGCAAGATAATGGATATATGTTTGAGTAACTTTCTACATTTTTCTCGTATTTTTAAAGTGCCAATGCAGCTTCAAGGAATGCATTTATTGGTTGTCTGCTCAGCAAAAATAACATTTAAAGCACTTTGTGTTGCCCTCCAAGTCTTAAATAAAGCAAAATATTAATCCACTAATTTTAAGACACTAACACTGTAATTCTTTGAATCATCAGCTTCTCAGTAGAAGAAGGGATAGCCACCTCATTAAAATTCATCAAGCTAGATTCCAGAAAATTCCAGAATCTTAGACCAGTCATCAAATTTCTCTTCCTAGTGGAAATTATAAGGGGGGTGACTCTACTTAACTTCTTAACCGCAGCTCCAACAACAACTTTTTCAATGCCTTTCAGTCTAATTTCCAAACCAAAGAAAGAACAGAAACAGCAACATTTTAAGTACTTAATTATATCTTTATAACTGTGAATGAAGGAGATGCCTGCCTTGTTGTATTACTTAACCTGTCTGCTGTGTTTGACACAATTGATCAAAACACTCTATCCATATCCTCAAAACAAGAATTGGCAGAGAAAGAAGGCAATACTTTAAACTGTGTCTTTTACTTTCAGACGACAAGATCCTAATTTGGAAAAATGGGCTCATTAATCAAAAACAATATCTCATAACTTTGGTGTGCCACAGGGTCATTAGAATTACTGCACCTGTTTATTCTCTAGATGGAGCGACTAGACACTATGCTATGATATAATGACATTAGAATTCATCAATACAGTGATGGTCCACAATTATAACTTAAAGCGTCAACACCATCTACCATCTCAACTCTACTAAACTCCTCAATAATGTAATTATTTGGATGAATTGCTTCTTCCAGAAACGGCAGCAGAATAAGACAGAATTCCTTCTCTACCCCAACTAGAGCTATCTCCCTCTCTAGTTGCCTAAGCAAATCCTTAGGTTTCATCATAGATCACAACCTAACTATGATGCACCATATTTCAAAGTTTTCAAAAAACTGCATCCTATCAACTACATTTACTGAAGAAACTAAAACAGCCCAACCCTTCTTTAAACTTTAGGACAGCAGGTCAAGCATTAGTGCTGTCATGCCAAGGCAACAGCATTGGCAGGACTTACTGGCCTCTTCCAATCTGTGCTTGCTCTCCTCAAAGCCATCCTTCATTCAGCAACTAAACTCATTACAAGAGCAAAACATTCAGGCCATGTCTACACCATTGACTTCCACTTTAAGGGTAGAATTACCTTTAAAATGGCATTTTAAAGCACTGAACATTGGCTCATCTTCCTATCTGAAACATAAACTTGGAGCTACTAGAGGTGAAATAATTATGAGAGGCATAATTGACTTCTCCTCTAAATCACAAAACTAGGAAAATCTAAAACTCTTAGTCAAGCATTCTCTTGTCTAGTGCCAAGACTTTAGAATCCTACCAGAATGAATGCTAAATCCTAAACTACTCCCCTTCTGGGAAGATCCTGCTGGAGTAGGAATCAGTTTCAATTAAAATCTCAATTTACCGTCATCCGGGCTAACTCCCGCTGTCACTGAGGCAATGTATCTTTGCCGGTGTTTGAGAGAAGATCAGGCACTGTACATAACATAAATTATAATCACAATTTCTAATCTATTTTCAGTCAATAATGAGAGTTAGGTATGAGTTAAAGGGTTTTATTTTAAATCTTTAGTAAATCATCTTTATTAAGGCCACAAGGTAAATTCATCAATTTTAGTCATTAGGATCTTGTTAGAAGTCAATAATCAATCAATTAGCAATCAATAAATAACAATAAAATGCATTCAGCATGTTCCAAAAAGGAAATAATCCCTGTTCTAGAAATGGGGAGAGAAAAAGATATCAATCAGAACCCATAAAGAGTTCCAGTTCAAGAGAGAGTGAGAGTTCAAGCATAAATCTTTGGCAAATAAAATTAGTTCAATAAATCAAAAATCAATCAAAGCAGAACTTCCCATAAAGAGATGTTCAAAAAACTCAGTAGAGACTCAGAGCAGCGTGGAATATGGGCAAAAGGAATATTGCAAGTGGAAGTAAATCTGGGTAAGTGGTAACCTACTCTAAGAACACGCACTATTATAAATAAACACATTTTATCAATGTTGCAGTTTGTGGTTTCTTCTTTCTTCAGCCAGTCAATCCTCTTTTGATGCTCTTTTGGGAACACGTTCACTCCCTGCATTCTCACAGGAATACAATTGTCCACAAACAGCAGTGTCTAAGTTTGCAACGAAGTTGTATCATTTCTAAGTTTCATACAGATCATTCTCCCATTCAAGTCTACTTTCCATGTATAAACTACATTTCTAACCTTCTTATATATCAGGGTTATTCATTTGCTAACAATGGTTTATGTAGAAGTTGAAACATCGGTATAATGAAAAGAAAACATTCTGCACAGCAACCATTCATTCTCTTTAGAAATGCTACAACTTCATATGTGAATTTCTTCATTACCTCACTAAGGGCCAGATGTACGAAATCGCGTGTTTGCCATTTCCTAATAGCGAATTTTTGCAATTCGCTATTAGGGAATCGCAAACTGCGATGTACAACAGTGTGTTTGACACTGTTAGTGAATCGCAGTGCCTCACAAATGGACCTGCCTCATAAATATTCATAAAGCAGGTTGCAATTTGCGACCCATTGTGAATGGCTACAATCACAGTGATGGTGCCCTGCTGGGGTCAGCAGACCACCATGTCTGTGATTGCTTTTTTGACAAAGTCTTTTTTTTTTGTAATGCAGTCCGTTTTCCTTAAAAGAAAACAGGATGCATTTCAAAAATAAAAATGAAAACCTACTTTTTTATTTTATAAGAGTAGACAGTGGTCCATGGGACCACTACCTGTTCTTAAAAAATGTTGGCGCACACATTCACAAAGGGGAAAGGGTCCCTTGGGGACCCCTTTCTGTTTGCGAATGGGTTACCACCAACTTAAAGTAGGTGGTAACTGTGAATGTTTTACGACCACGCTCCCGGTCGCAATACATTCATAAATACCAGTGTTATTCGATATTAGAAAGGGATGCCATTAAAGACTCCCCTTCCTAATACCGAATTGCAAAAGCTAAATGCGATTTGGTAACAAGATATCAAGTCACATTTTGCCTTCTGTACATGGCAAAATGCATTTTACCAGTCGCCAATGGCCCGATGGGCCGTTTGCGACCGGTAAAATGCTTCTTACATCTGGCCCTTTATAACAAATCTCTAATCATAAGTTAACAGTGATCTTTGTGTAAATAGAAACATTTTGCAGAGTTAAATGAAAACATTTATGCAACTATTATTTATTATGAAAAGCATATCTATGAAAAGGTCAAGAAATAAACATTTTATGCTCATTAAGCATTTCTAGTCATGTCAGCTTGTCAGGCACTGTTGTTTCAGCCATTTGAGGCCTAGTACGAGTAAATATGGTTGCCAGCCGCGGTCCATGCAGGTAACAGCAGTGGGGCGGTGGGGCTGGGTAGGGGGGTATTTCGAGGGAAGATGCTGAGGGAAAATGAAATAAATAATTAATTTTCCCTCAGCATCGTACCTCGAAACCCCCACCCCCTCGCGGCCCCACCGCCCCACCACTGTTACCTGCACGGACCGCGGCTGATGGTTGCCTACTACAATTTTTGCATTTAAATGTACTTCACTTTTCATTAAAACCTATATGTAAATTCTGCACATTTATTATAAACTGTATTATTTTCTCAATATCAACAAACGCTAACTCAATTCTAAAACTCATCTATTTGAAGTTCACCGTAAAGACTGTGTCACTTTTTTTTAAAGGTTTTAATATCAGTGAGTAGTTACAAATGATGATGTGATGACACAAATGATTAGTATTACTGATGTGCAGACAGCACATTAATTGGTGCCAAGGTGATATATGCCAGATAAATGTATCCAGAAAGTGATAGAGCAACAATTTAATAAAAATAATAAGAACATAGCACCTATTATATGTAGATACAATCTCGACAAACTCGCTGGCATGGTGTGTTGACATTTTGTCCAGATGGTCTATATTTAGGCTGTCCGGTTTTAGGTTTAAACCTATAATAACTGATAAAACCCCACTGAAAGAGAAAACATATAAACACTGAAAAAACACCTGCACAACCACAAACTAAATGCCATTCAAAGAAATAAAAAAGAGAGTGGAAGAGTCATTTTTTCTTCCTGAAAGGGCCAATACAATGTAACTTTGTTATACAAGCTAGCAGCAAGAAAGACTGGGCTAACATTATTCTGCTTGAGTTTTGTTGTTTAGGGATGCCACTAAAATATTGTTTCTTCTTCCTTTTGGTTTTTTCAGTTTTGTGGTCTTTGGTCTAAAGATGCAGGGTTTAGAAGCATGTTTTAAGTCTTGTTTAATTATTTTATAAACTGTAGAGAATCAGGAAATATCAAAATCATATTTGATATTTTGGCTGCGTTTGATTCTTTCACTGATAGGCAAAAAGGCTGGGAATCATTCCCAATATGTGTCATCACATTTACCCACCCACAGAGAATGCGTACAAATCCTTGATACATCAGCCCCCAGTTTCTAGTGAGTCAGTATTGATAGTAGGTGAATTGCCAACACCTCAGGCTTTAAACATTAAATGCAAGGTATAGTGACAAGTGTATGTGAAAAGAGTGCTATCACCAAGCCTCTGGGATAGTAGTGAAAACATGGCACCAGACTTTGGGAAAACATGGAACGCAGTGTCAGTTGGAATGCTCTGCAAAAAGGTTCTTTCCAAGTTCAACAAAGATTGGAGTGATATTGTTTGTATTTGCAGTGATTCAGCTACGTATATGAAAAAGTTGCGTGATGACCTGTCAAAATCGATACCTGAGCTGAAGTTATTGCCTGTAAGAGATCCTTGCCACTTGTTAGATGGTATGCTGAAAGCATCTTTACAATCTTCAGAGTTAATGAAGAATGCTATTGACTTTTTAGTCCATTCTGGTGCACTGTTTTGTTATGCACAGGAACGAAAACTCTAATATTTCTCATTTTGTGCTTTGTTTGGCATCAAAGAAAGAGTCATTCCAACTGTGTCACTTAGATGATGGTTCTCAGTCCAAGGGGCTATGAATGCTATATTATCCATGTGGCAACCGTTTGCAGAATTTTTGCTGAGTGATGATGCCAAAGGCAAGAAACGTGAGGATCTTTGGTGACATAGTGATAGTGATGTGAAAAAAAGTACACTCTACTGCATTCTTAGATTTTTACACGAAAACATAACTGCTGTAGCGGACATAATAAAAAAAAATAGAGTCTGAAAACACCCTTGTCTGCCAAGTGTTCAGCATAATTGGGACCTACCAACAGTAAAAGGACATTACCCATGCGGCACGTGCAGCATCTGCCCCTTGACAAAACATACAAAAACTTTACAAATGAACAATCAGGAGTGGACGCAAAAAAAGCACACTAATTGCAATACTAAGAACTGTGTCTACATGGTAAAATGTCCATGCGATCTTATATACATAGGAATGACAACCAGAGCCATAAGAACACGCATAAACGAACACAGAAGTAATATACGATGTAAAAAGAATACCACCAAAATGAGCAGACACTATATCGAGACTGGGCACACACCAGATCAAGTAAACTGGACTATCATAGAATCAAATCCTGCATGGTCAACCAGAACACTCTTCCAAAAAGAACAAAGATGGGTCCACCGCTTACGGACTAACACCAAGGGCCTAAATGATGAAATACCCTGGATTGAATTAGTACGATAAACATACCGATGGTAAAACTACCATAATCACAAGACAACTCTATGCCCAACTATGAACAAATATAGTAACCAGAAACACCACTTCAAAATGGCCCCCAAAAAAACGACCAATTTTGGATTGGCGTAGTAGAAAAACAATTATGTCAATAACAACCAAAATCTAGATCAATCTCCTAGAAACCACTCCGGTGGTATTTAAATGTCATAAATTATGAGTCACGTGACATACAAGGCCAACGATGATCACAATATACCAGGACTTAAGACGATTTTACAATAAAACCATCCGCTACAAGATGGCGCCCAAACACAACACTATACACTCTCCTATTAACTCCTTAATTAGTAGCATACTCCCACTATAAAAAGGGCGGCAAAAACTGCTTGAATACCGGCGGAGACAGAGAGAGGCATGCAGGTGGAGCAGCACAGCTGAATGGGAGAACCGTGAGTACTACAAGGATAACGCTTGCGCTTTGTCACTTCCTAGTCTTTAAATCTTTTCCTTTGAGAAAAGAAACACTGGGCCTGAACTAAACTCTCAACCACTCCCAGGATAAATGTGAGAGAAGTAAGATAAATATAACGCTAGTAATATGCCGGTATGTTCTTCCTTTTCCTTCCTTTCCCTTGCAGTGCCCGAGTGTGACATGCACAATTTGTGAATCTCTCGATCTATGACATCAATACAATATGAGAACCCAAAGAATTTTCCTATTTTTTTCTTAGTTTGCAGGATAAAAATTACAAATGAGGACCACTGTGTGATTTTCCTTTTCTGTTTGTGAACATTGATAACGTGATTTTTACACTGAATGGAATTTGTAAACAATGCTTCCTTCCCTGTTCTTTTACAGTTCCCATCGGCCCTCACTGATCTCATGAGGCCATAATTATAGAAACAAGGGGTGAGGATTATGTTTTTCATTTATTATGAACAGGAACAGTGTCCTTAGGTTTGCCATCAATGGTGGGGCCCCTCTAGTGATATTCATAGTTTCTACTTTTAACCTTTAACTAGATTTTTTCAAACTCCTCACCAAGACAACTTTTCACCGATTATCCACTCGGTATAAGTCGTGTATAGACCAATTACTACTGGATACAACACTGCATGATACTTGTGACCAAAGAGCGACAAACTCATCCTCGATGTTCTACATGTTGATTATGTTCTTTCTTTCTTTGTATTCATTGACTTATTATCTTTTCTATTTTTTTTTACATCATTGTAAATAATAATACAATATAGATATTCATACACCCATGCTGACCTATAGCGATAAGTCTCACGCTAATGGTAATATGCACCAGGCCCCCCCAATGGCAGACCTGGACTATACACTTTTTGACATTAGAGCTATACCCATATTCTGTCCTACCCCTTTCTCTTTTCAGAGACGCTACTCCTTTCCATCAACCTGGCGGCACTGAAAAATTTAGGCCGCTAGTGATACTTTATTTAAACTCACCTTGGTCCTGAAGAAGCGCTTTGGATCTCCTCCAGAGGCCACAGATAGCGCGAAACATGTCGACCACTAGAGACACCCACTAAGGACTCATATCTAGCTACTGAGGGACATAATATCCCACTAGCAGCACCACACACCTTTTACTAATGACAGAGGGACCACTTTAATAAATAATAGCCACTCTCCCTCCAGTCATTTTTTAACACACTAGTTGAGACCTCACTTCGACTCACACGCACGCACCTAACGGCTTGTTTCATCAAAAGATCTCCGAAAAAGAGACCCTTCGGGGGACCCGTAGGGCTTTGCAGTGCCGGCCCGACGAGGAGCAAAAAGCCCAATGATGAAGCATGACATCCTTCGGGGTGTGTGAGGGCATCATGATGAGGACACACTGTCCACACACATAGAGTAGCACAGGACACCTTTTCCTTTATCTTTCTCCATTTTGAACTCTCCTCTTAAGGAACAGTGACCCCCCTTTATATACCAGGACCTATATAGGCCAATAGAGTAGGGCAAAAACATGTTGGCACTTTTATTTTAGGGTCATAGAACCACAATATCCTGCCTGCCCCTTCCCATAGCTTTTAATCATCCAAGGTCATCCCATTAATAAAAGGATACCTTTGGGTGAGTTAGGAATTTTTATTAAATGTAAAACCCCCATATAAAAATATCAAGACTTCTCCAAAGAGCTCCCTGGAACATGGTTGATTCCACCCTGACCTTTAGGAGTCAGGGTGAACCCGATGATGAAGCATGCCACTACTAGAGTGGGTGAGGGTTATATATAAAAAGAGGTTTTCTCCTCTTCCCACCTCTAAGTGCGGTGGAGTATAGATGTTCTTTGTCTCTATCCTTAATCATTGCTACTTGGAAGGGAGGATACTTTTTGAGTTAAGATTGTTCCAGTGGGAGTATGTATCCCCTTTCCTTTCAGTTTTAAAATGATCTCTCCACCCTTTTGGGTCTCTGGAGTATCCCTTCGGACCCCATTTGTTACAAGGGGTGGCAGTATCACGTGTAAAAGCATAGCACTGTTTTCTCAGTGAAGGATCATTGTAGATGTTTATGCCTAAAGACAGCACTTTGGTTAATTTATCACTGCCAAATTATTACAGTATGTGCTTTTTTTAACAAGTGCTCAGGCTCTCAGCAGCAAGGTGCCTCTTGTCCAAATATATTTGTAACAAAGTTGCATCTAGCAATTGAAATAGTGGCATTGCTTTACAAAAGACGGGTGTCTGCATGTTGCAGTGTGGTGCATGTTTCTGGATTATACCCAAGTCAGGAAGGTCAGCTCAGAGTTCAACTTTTGACTTTGAAGAAACTCTTCACACCTTTGCAAAATAGCCCAGGACGAGATGCAGGATACCTTGGCAGTCTCCCCTGAAGTAGAAATTAGTGTACTCCAGGAATGCTGCTGTTGCAGTCTGAAATGAGAAGGTGATGCACTATTGGTTGGTGAACATACCTTAATCCCACCCAGAGCCCCATGTTCCAGCTGTTCCATGTGCTCTGTGAGGAAGCTTTGTAAAACAATGCTGCTAAAATCAGAGGCTGTTGTCAAGGCAAAACTCCAAAACCCAGTTGAATAACAAAGTGTGAGATGAAGAAAGTCAATAAGCCATTGGGCAGAATGATAATTGAGTACAGCTTCCAGAGGCCTTTCTCCCCTCCTGATACAAATCCAGAAATTTGTACAATAGCCACAGTATGCAGTCTACTGATTGTTCAGAGGCCCATGTCGACCTCTATGACTGGCAACACACTGGCTCCCGGAGACCATAACCATTCAATTTGTGTGCTGTCAACCCTGTGAGTTCTGTGAGACTCCACGTGGTACACGAGTTCCCATCCAAGATCTCAGTATTCTGCTCACCCACTCTACTAACGTCATTGTTAGCACCTTCCTTGACTAAGAAGTTGAAGCTGAAAAGGAGATTGGCTCTCGGTGACCCCCACCTCAGCTATGGCCCCTGCTGACTACAGATGCAATGACCAAGGACCCATACAGGTTGGTGAAAACAGCCCAAATGTTGATATAAGACATCCGTAGGTACTTACTTAAGACCTGATAATATTGTGGGATATGTAACTATATTACTAAGCAGCCCAGCCAAGGACCACACATCACATGTTAGACTAATGCATTTAGAAAATGTAACTGCATCCCTATATGCCTTGAAGATTCTAACATATGCGTGGATCTTGACAGTGCTAAAATTAGGTGAGCAAATAAAGCTGAATCTACCCGACCAACTCTTCTACTTGTAGGTGAGGTGACAGGAGAGAGTTACACTGACCCTGCTGCCTTGGAGACTCTGCTAGTAGCCCCCTCCTTACCAGTACATTAATGGTTTGTTTTCTTAATAGTACTATCATCCTACCTCCTCACCGTACCTCACAGTGCATCACCTAATACAGAGGAAACAAAGTGCCAAGGAAAGTTGAGTGGTACCGCCTTATCCCTCTACCACAAGGGACACCTGCCTGCACAAAAGCAATCCTTAGAGGCATTTTCTTCTTTCCATGTATAGAAAGAGGAAGTAATTATGAGAAATAAATACATTAATCCTTGCTACACTTCATTGGGGAAGGTATAGCATTTTGACATTCCCAGGTTTACTAGTTTTAGTAAATCTGAAAATGTGCCAAAATCCTTGCGTGGAAAACGTCTGTGATCCACCCATGGAACGCCTCCCAGCTTGAAATGTAATGTAATTCAGCGCAAGCAGCTGTGTTACATTACATTTCCTTACAAGACCACGCAAGGTGACATAAATCACCCTATGCATGGCTTTGTAAATATTACTGAAGCCTTTGCATTGTCCTTGTGTCGAATGAAAGGGTTGATAAATGTAGGCCTGAGTGACAGTCACGGGGTGAGAGGACCTGCTTTGTTGCACATGAAGAAAGGCAGATAGCATCCTAACTTGAAACAGATACACTGCTATCTCCCAGGAAGTATCAGTCCAGAAAGCAAGCTGTTGCTGAATTTAAACATCATCCCGAATGTGTGCAAGCATCAACATCCTGTAGTTTTAAGCATTCTAGGTTCAATCTGTATTCCAATCAAAGTGTGTTCAGCTAAGCAACTGAAAGTTTCTGGTCCAGAATAGAAGACTATGGGCCAGATGTACAAAATAGTGGTTGCAAAAAGTGGTCACAAATGGCGACTTTATATTTTACAGCCAGTATCCTATGTACTAAGGGGTCGGTTTCCAAAATGCAGAATCAAAGGAGGTTGCAGAATGACATGCCTAATGAATATTAATTAGGAAAGTTGCCAACTGTGACTGGCTCCAATCACAAGGCTCAGCAGACTCTCATCCCTGTGATGGCATTTCAAAGATAAAAATATTGGGGCCGATTCACAAAGGTAATTTGAGACAAAGGTCTAACTTTACGACTTTTGGTATTCACAGAGATCATTTACGAGTCGTATCTTTATGTCCGCAGTCGGGCCGGAATCTCTGCACCCGGGCCGTATTCTCCGCACCCGAGCCGTACTCTCTGGCTCGGGGCGTACTCTCCAGCTTGGGCCGTATTCTCCGGCTCGGGCCGGATGAAGTGTAATCAATGGGCCAGAATGCATTTTTTTACAAAAGGGAACATTAGGAACATGTGATAAATGGTAGAGGAGGTCATGAAAATCAGTTTGGGCAGGGAATTGGGTGTGGTCAGACACTGCATTATATCCCAGAAAAGTTTGCTCCTTTGCATAATGGTACACCCAGTGCACAGTTAGCGTTCTCCTCAGTGTTGACTGTAGTGTCAACACTACAGTCAACACTAAGGGGAGCGCCCTTAGTGTCGACTGTAGTGTTAACAGTACAGTCAACACTGAGGGGAGCGCACATTGTACCATGATGCAAAGGAGCAAACTTTTCTGGGATATGATGTAGTGTCTGGCCACACCCTTTTCTCTGCCCAATCTGATTTTCATGACCTCCTCTACCATTTATCACACGTTCCTAATGTTCCCATTTGAAAAAATTGAATTCTGTGAATCAGCCCCATCTTCTTTTCTAAGCAGCCTAATTTCCTTAAAGGAAAAGTGGCTCCTTTAAAAAAAAAAAAAAGCTTTGAATTTTGAAAATCTCAGTGAGGGTTGGCAATTGTCTCCTTTGGCACCTGCCTATTCCCCCTGAAGCTGCCACCCCAAAGCCCAAATGGCAAGGCTTCCAATGAGATCCCTACCCCTTTGCAAATCAGTTACCACTTCGATTACGGAATCTGTAAATTGTTTATAACTAGTTTGTGACCAGTTTACGGCCTATTGATACATTTGGTATGAAAACGCAATTTGGAAGGGACGCCCAAAACACACCTCTTCCAAATTGCGATTCAGAAACCATTTCTAAACACATTTTAAGAGTGGGTAAAATTTTACAGACTAATAAAATGGATTTAGTGCACAAGAAATAACTTTTTAGGAGCTACGCCCTCTGAATTCACGAATCTGACGGTTTGCGACTGCTAAAATGTTTAGAACAGCTGGCTCTATGTTCTTAGTAAAAAGTTAAAATATAAATAGATTCTCTCCGTGTTTTGCGAGGTTTAAAAAGACTTTCTGTAGTTCATTTAGGTGGAGCTTTTGCTAGTGGAACATGATGCAAAGCCTGAAAAAATACAATAACATTAGAACACACATCGGGCATATTTACAAGGGGATTATGCCCTCGGAATGTCACTTTTTTGATGTTCTGGTGGGGAAACGCCCTGCACCAAATTTACAAAGCTGCATTAGGTCACTTTGAATGGCTTAACGCCGCTTTGTAAATATAGTACCCATTCACGTTGGCATTTGCGTATAAGGGGCGTGCAATGGGTGTTGCTTTTGGCATTCCACCTCAACATCCATTGCTTTTTGACACTGCCCCAGATTTATCCGTAAATCTGAGGCAGTGCCAGAAAATAACGCCACGCAAAAGCATGCGTTAGATTGGCGCAATGAGGAGAAATTATTTTATTTCTCCTTCTTTTTGCTCTTCCTATATGTGCTGCATCACACATTGAAAGAGCAAATCGCCTTTAAAGATTGTTTATGTGCAGGAAGATGTCTCTTCCTGCACATAAACAAATCATTCACTGCAACTCAGACACCCTTACCCCATCGTGCAAGGGTGCCTACGTTGCAGGGATGATTTCCTGCAAAGCAGGCACCCTTGCACTATGGCGCAAGGGTGTCTGTGTTGGCACTAGGCAGCTATTTTTAGCTGCAGTGCAAGGGAAAACTCAGGGGTGGGTCGTATTCTTGCGAATACGCCGCATCCCTGCATTTTTTTAATGACGCATTGCGGCGCTGTAAATTTGCAGCAGCGCGCTGCGCAATTTCCTTGTGAAGGTACCCCATCATATTTTGGCTATGACAATGCTAAAAATTTACATTTTTTATAAAAAGTATAGCTTGCCCTGCATAAGGTGTTTTCTTGGGGAGCAGGATTGGCCTACAAAAGGTTTGGTGGACGGCTGTCATTGGTTATGACAACCTTTCACCAAAATATTAACCTTTTTTTTCAGAAACAAACTCCCAAAGCAAGATAGTGCTTCTGAAAAACAAAGAGCTAGTGGTCCCCACCCACTGTGAGATTTGTCTCAGTGTGTAGGAGCCATTATTTGTTTGTTTCTGTCCCTCACCCTCAGGTTTTACCTGGCGGGGAGGGACAGGCAAAAAGGACATTACATAGTTGTAGGAAGCTGGGTTTCTGTTGCAGTAAACCCCCCCCCCACTTTTTGCCAGACTACTGATCCACTTTGACTTGATGTGCCCTGGTTCCCTGCCAATCAGGTTCCCAGGGCCTGTGTTCTTTCCCAAAACTGTACCTTGTACCCCCAATTGGCCACTCTCTGGCCACATGTCAGTCCCTTGTAAAAGGTACCATGAGTACCAAGGGCACTGTGGCCAGTGAAGGGCTCTAAGGGCTGCAGCACTTATTGTTCCACCCTTAGAGGCCCTGTACCCATACACTCACACTGCCATTGCAGGCTGCCTGTTTTGGTGCAGAACAAAGTGAAGAGTCAACATGGCACACATCCCTGTGTGCCATGCCTACAACCCACTGCCCTGGCATAGGTCAGCCACCCCTCTAGCTGGGTGCACTATACCTGTGGTGAGGGTACAGGTGCATGAGCCCTGTACCCCTACAGTGTCTAGACCAATTCTTAGACATTGTAAGTGCAGTAATGCCATTAAGAGTATATGGTGCTGGGAGTTTGTCATTACGAACTCCACAGCACCATAATGGCTTTACTGAAAACTGGGAAGTTTGGTATCAAACTTCTCAGCACATTAAACACACACTGACTGATGCCAGTGTCGGATTTAATGAAAAATGCACTCAGAGGGAATCTTAGAGATGCCCCCTGAAAAACGACCAGCCTCTGGTGGGTTCTCTGACTGGTACATACCAGCCTGCCACCACGAGACATGTTTCTGGACCCCTGGGGTGGGAGTCTTCGCTCCCTGAGCCCAGAAACAAAGCCTTTCCAAGGGCAGAGGTGGTCACACCTCCCCCAGGCCAGGAAGAGCCATCTGTGGCAGGGGAGCTTCAAAGGCCTTGCCACCTTTGTAATGCGACCACCAGCCTCTACTGCTATCAGGAGCAGGCCCACTTCCTGTCTCCCCTCCTTTTCGGCGAGAAGACAAGCAGGAAAAATTAGCACAGCCCAGAAGGTGTGCCCACCTCTGCCAACCCCACCCCTCAGGTGGGGGAAGCGAGGTGAAGCCCACTCTTCAGTGCCCGCCATCTTGCAGATGGCAGGCACTCTCCAATCAGGATTAGGGATTGTGCCCACTCCCCCACGTGGGGTGAGCACACCAAGGGTGTAGTCACCCTAAGGTCAGTAGGCCATTGGTATTGAGGGGCAGCCCTGAACCAAGAAGACAGAATCCCGCAACATAAGACGAAGAAGGGAGAGGATGTTGCCTTACAGCTAGAGCAGTCGACCTCGAAGCTGGGGAATCGGGTTCAAGTCTCGGCAACGACGCTCAACATCCTGTGATTCTGGGCAAATCACTTAATCTCCCCGTGCCCAGCAAAAAAATAAAAATGAATGTGTCCATCTATAACGAAACTGGTGCTCATGTAAAGCGCTCTGATACCTGATGTCTCGGGTCTAGTTCGAGCTATATAAAACTCTAAAATATATATTTTTTTTAAAAGGACGAAAGAAGACGCCCAGCAGAGAAGACTGCAGAGAAAAACTGACTTAGCCCCAGCCCTACCGGCCCGTCTGCAGTTTCCAGAGATCCTGCACCAAAAGTCGCCTTGTCCTGCAGTCAGTGACTTCCAGAACCCCTGGGTGGGCTGGCTGCCTTCAACAAAGACCGGATCTCCTGTGAACAGCAGCTCTGCTCAAAAGAAACAGCCAAGAAAGACTCCAAGCCTGCTGCGGACAAATAAACCTGACGCCTGGAACCACCACTACACCTGATGCCTACGGCCCGCATCCGGGTGGTCCACTGGTCCTGCCGAGGTCCCCCAGCGCTCCAGAGTCCAAGTTCACCGTGGGTTGACCCCTCCAGGACTCCCCGACGTCGCCTGCAGCATCTGCACGGAGACCCCCCCCAACCGCGAGTGGCCCGTTAAGGTGAAATCCGACCTCAAAAGACACCCCTGCAACCAGCCGCCCTGCGCCCTGGAGAAAAGAACCCGGGAGGTGCACATACGTCCCGAGCCCTCCAACTTACCTGCCCAGCTGTTGGTTCCTCCCGGAAGTCTTCCTTGACCGAGCCTGCAGCTAAAAACCAAAACCGGCAATCCCCATTTAAAACAACAGGGCACCCGACGCCAAAACAGCACCCTGCACCTGGCCGCCCCTGTGCCGCTGTGGGTGCACTTTGTGTGCTAAACCGGATCCCCCTTTGCCCTCAGCCTAGCACCAGGAGCTTGCTCCCACAACCTTGTGGCCTGCTCGTGAGCAGCCACCATCTAGAGGCCCCCTATCCCCCTTTGGATAACATTGGGCCTCAGCACTCTGCACCCGGCCAACCTAGTGCCGCTGAGGGTGTTCTCAGAGTGCATCCTCGACCCTGGGGGAACCCTGGTTCTAACCCCAGAATACCAACTCAAAGAAATAAGTACTTACCTGCAAACCGTTAACTTAATTTGCTTCCATAGGATTGTATTGACTGTTTTTCCTTCAAAATTCTTCTAAGTGTGGAGTTGGTTTGTATGAAACATTGAAAAACTGCAAATGTACAAAAAGTGAATTACTTACCTTTTGTCTAAGAAATGTCTCAGTGTGATATCTAGGCATATCACACTGATTAGAAAAAGTAACTTAAAAAGTACTCTAAAAAGTAACGTGCACAGTAATCTGTATAGTAACTAAACACTAATTTTGAACTGTTGACTTACCCGTAATTCAACCAACTGCATTTGAACCTGCATTCAACTGTAAATCACTGCATAAGATTTTGCAAAGTATTATTTCACTTACCTACACCAGGCTTGGCTTGTTTCTAGAAATAAAATAACTAAATAATATTTTTGATACAAACAAATTGATCTGGGTTCAGTATTTGAGTGAGTGACATCGTTTCTTGCCTGAATGTGTACAACAAATGCTTAACACTACCCTCTGATAAAGCCTTACTGCTCGCCCACACTTCCACAAATAGAGAGTAAGGTGCTATCTACTTTTACCTCTGCCTACCTTTGGGGTTCCACTGGACTCTGTGCACACTATACCTCCTTTTGGTATAGTATATACAGAGCCAGCTTCCTACAACAGTCCACCCTAAATATGGTGGTAGTGTAAAGCCCTTCCTCTGACTGCCCCAATTCCATCAGTCCGTCAGAGGAAGTTTTCTGTTGATGGAGCCAGCTGGGGCTTTGGTAACAGATGCTAAGGATCTACCCGGTTTGAAATGAGGCGGCGGACTGAGAGTTTGGCAAACAGGGTACTCAGTCACATTTACGACAGAATTCCCTTTCCCCAAAACTCTAAAGCAAGCCCTAAGTGTTTAATATTAATAGAAATAAAATCTTCATTTTTTCATAAAATATGTGACTGTCTCTGCATTGAGATTTAATGTGTGAAATAGTTTTGCTATCTCATTCTAACACTATCTGCCACAATCAACCATCAAATGTAAGCCTTGACCATTAAAACTTGCTATTCTAGAAAGTCCAATGCCTAAAAATGATGCATTTGGCAAATCAGTGAGATTGCAGAGGCAGTGACAGTGACAGTGACAGTGACTGACTTTCATTTCAAGCACCATTCTGATTTACTGGGAATATAGTTACTTCCACCTCTGTATGAATGAAGGCTGTATTATCAAATTCGGCCATTTCGGGATGGCCACTCCTCCGTGACTCAACACTGGGGGGCATATTCTCAAGGAGCTATCGCCGAGTTATCGGCACTTTATCGCAGCCAAATCCTCGATAAATTTATCTCCCCATTCCCAAGCTGGTGCTAACAGCCCATAACACCAGTTTACCTGCGATAGCAGTCGCAAAAAACATCGCCACAGATGACCCCGGCAACTAACGCTAATGATATGCAGAGTAGGCGTTCCCGTGCAAAAAGCCGCGACAACACCACTCCACAACATTCTCAACGACCAGCCAGATCGACGATAAGATCACAAAACATGCGCTAAGGCGCGTTAGCAGCAGGAAACTAACACCTGCTCCTACCTGGTGTAAAGTCGGACGACAACCGGCACCAGACAAGGGAGCACAGCCCATAGCCACACATGAAGAACAACAGATGCCCTGGAGCTACCGATCATGCAGCCCGGAACCCCAATAGGTCAACAACACCCACCACCACTACCCCCAGGACCCCACTACCCCCCCCCTGGGGCCCTACCCCGGGCACCCCCCACACACACCCCCCTTCGGACAAAGATATTGCACCTCAACTCCACGAGATCATGAACCAAACAAATCGCCTGAAGTCGCACAATCACAACACCCAACATACATGTGTGGTCAGAAAAAGGGAAATCATACATCCATATCATAATATCCAAACAATACGTTTATTACAGAAGAAACCAAAAAAAGAAAAATCTGAAGAGGCATGGCGGGTCGTCTCAGGACATTCTGTAAGTCACAGCCTGCAAAACAGAAATCTGGATCAGAAGGTGTGCCATGCGCCCATCAAAGTACAGAGAGAGAGAGTGAAAGAGAGAAAGAGAGAGGGAGAGAGGGAAAGAGAGGGAGAGAAAGAGAGGGAGAGAGAAAGAGAGAGGGAGAGAGGGAGAGAGAGGGAGAGAGAAAGAGAGGGAGAGAGAAAGAAAGAGGGATAGAGAAAGAGAGAGGGAGAGAGAAAGAGAGGGTGAGAGAGCGAGAGAGAGAAAGAGAGGGAGAGAGAAAGAGAGAGAGAGGGAGAGAGAAAGAGAGAGGGAGAGAGGGAAAGAGAAAGAGAGGGTGAGAGAGTGCCGACACTGCGGACCTAGGCCTCACTGCTCACCTGCTGCCACCGGTGTGTCTCCAACCACGTGCCGGTATTCACAGCAGTCCCCCAGGTCCCTCACCTGAAACAGTTTCCAGAGACATGAATGGCAGAGTCCATACAGTTGCACACGCCATCATCGCTTGCCCGCCCCTGCGCACACAGGCTGCTGCACCCCAGCCCCTCCCGCCGCCCAGCGGTTATTGCCCGCCCCTGCGCAACCAGGCCTCGCTGATCACCTTCCGCCACCGGCGTGTCTCCAAGAGGGCCCACCACGTTCCGGAGAGATCTCCAAGCCCAGTGCCCGCGACCATGGCACCCTCCACATCATGCAGCCCCGCACCGCGGGCCACCAGGTCACACACATGATTCTGGGTCTTGATTTCGCAATGGCTGAGACCACATCAGTGCACACAGCATCATCGCAGGCTGCACACCCGCACAGCGCTTGAGGTGCCACTAACTCTGTGAACCGCGAGGCAACGCCATGTGGCGGGAGGCCCGCCCTGCCCGCTGGCTCAGGCCTACACTGCGGTCCAGCAGGGCTCACACTAATCCTTGCCAGACCGGACCGCCAGGACGGCACATCATCGCAGGCTGCACACCCGCTCAGCACTTTAGGTGACCCTATCTCACTGCACCGCAAGACACCGTCCCGTGGCGGTGTGCCTGTGCCTGCCGCAGTGTATTCGGTGCCACCAAGTCTGTGCACCGCTAGCCATGGACCCTTAATGATTGAGTCCCGTGGTGCGGACGCCATCATGTCACCCCCGGCACTGGTCAATGTTAGGTGGCAGGGCTCTAGGCCCCCATACATACATGAGAACTACACGGAGACACCCAGTCAGAGAGAGTGGAAATGGCGTCCAGCACGTGCGCCAGGCCCTTTTCATTGGCAGGGTCACATGTCCTGTGACGCCTGTGCTGGATGGGTGTGGTGTGGGTGTACACCAGCCATGAGGGAGTGGCTGTGGCATGCTGACAACTAGACCTGTGAGCTGCAGATCCCTACAGTGAAGACCTGGGACATGTAGCGTTTTCGTCCCCCCCTGTGTGCGTAATTGGAGTGGGTTGTCCTGGCATATGCCAGTCCAGCGTAAGGGTGTGAACAATGACCCGGGGGCTCTGGGCGTGGTTCCGTCCTGGGCTGGACAAGGAAGTGACTACTGGATGTGTCTCTGTTGTAGTGTCGGCGCCACCCGGACCGCAATCGGCAATTTGTCACCCTGTGACAAAAGTCCCACAACATGGGCAACATGGACATAAGGGGGAATCACTGACCCTACATTCATCCATACTTCCACACTTGAAAGATCATAGACATGACACATCTGAGTGAATAAGAATGTTTATTGCACATTCAAGGGAGTGTTGCAGCTGGAGCAGTACAGGGCCATGCCAACCCCACTTCACATTGTCGGCCCATGGAGGGCCAGCCAGAGACCTTCATGGAATGACAGGTACATCAGGAGAGGAGGACTTCAGTCCGCAGTCTGATAGCTGTGTCATTGGTGACCAAACAGAATATGGCAGTCCATGTCGAGGTCCAAGATGAGTGTCGCAGAGTGCATCGGGGGACAGTGGAAGGTGATGATGCAGAGGGCAGAACCAAGCAGAAACAGGCCACATGGCGGAGATGAATGCTACTGCGTCCTCCTGACCACGATGGCAGAATCATCCGCATCTCTGTCCTCTGCTGTTGCATGTGCCTCACATGTGGCTGGTGGTGTTCTGTCTCCAGCACTGTGTGGCACTGACACATCAGGGACCGGAGATGTTGATGGGGTGGTAGCAGCAGCATGCATCAGCGCCAGGCCTTGTGGCAGCAATGCCATGAGGAGGGTCTTCAGGGCATTGAGGGACCCAGCTACCTCTCGCTGGTGTGCAGCCGTGGCAGCCGCTCTTTCCGCCTGCGTCCGCTCCATGTTCTCCATGATCCTCCACATGTGTCCCAACTCCCTGGCGAGATCGCTGGAGGCACTCGGACTAGACAGTCGTTCTTGTTGCAGAGTCAGGACTCTAGAGATGTCAGCCATGGTCCGTTGGAGAGCATGGAGCGGACTGTGGGTGTCCGTTAGGGACTGTGAGTGGTCCCTGATGGGACTTAGACACCCACGTATGGCGTCTAGTTTGGCTGCCATGCGGTCAAACCCCACCTGCACCTGTTCAGCCAGCTCATCCTGGCACCCCAACACACGGCGTTAGAAGGCCATGTGTTCGTCATGGGGGTCCTGGGAGGCAGCCGTGGTGGTGGGTGCTGCCTGCTGTGTGTGCTGTGCAGGGGGTGGGTTCTCCTCGTGGCAGCTGGGCTGCCCTGATCCTGGAAGTGGGCTGCGGAGGCTCTCCAAGAGCTGTTGGAGGGCGTCGGAGTCAAAGGTGTGGTGGTCCTCTTCGTCATCAGAGAAGAGAGGTTCGGACTGCTCTGCAGGAGGTGTTGGATTTCCCCCTGCAATGTCAAGGGGAGATGCAGTTTAACATCGTGTTCACATGTATGTTGACGCATTGTACATGTTTACATTCAGACTGCATGACAGTGTACATTGTGACTGTTTGGGGGGAGCTGCCTATTGGATGCGGGACAGTGGACATTCCGACTACATCACAGATTTGTACTTGTACATTGTCAACTCACGTTTCCCTGCAGTGCCAAATGTGATTGGCCAGTTTCTACGCACACGCGGCACCAGTTGTGTCCTCTGTTCTGTTGTGGATGTGTTGCGGTTTGTACCACATCGTTATCAATTTTGATGTGCTCTGCATGTAATGTGTGTGTGCCGCATTTTGGGGGAGTCGCCCCTGCAGCTCTGATTTAGCTGCCCTTATCCCTTTCATGTGGTGTGCCTCTGGGTTCTGTGCTTATGCAGTGCTGAGATGTTGCATACCTGTGTGCATTGGTCTCTTGGTGGGAGTTGTGGGTCTGGGACATGGTTTGTCCGCAGATGTGCTATGCTTAATTGTGCATGTGTGCCATTGTGCCTATCTCCCCCCGTCCCCCAGTCCCTGGTGGTTACTCACCCTGTTGCTGTTGTGTCCGGTCATGTTGAGCAGTGTCCGGTCCCCCAACTCCTGCCACCGTCTCCCCACTGATGACTGTGGACACCATTTCCTCCATCTCGTCCAGCTTCTCCTGTGGCGCTGGACTTCCACCTCCAGTCTGCATTGCTGCCTTCCGGTTGTTTGCGAGTTTCAGCTTGGTTTTGCGCTTCACATCATTCCAGCGCCTCTTGACCTCGTCCATTGTCCTCTTCAGCAGTCCGACTGCATTCACCTTGTCCACGATGGTCTGCCATATTCCATTTTTAGTTGCCAGTGACACAGTGGAGGTGACGAACAGTGTTTGATGGTGTTCTATCACCTCCGTTATCAGGATCCTGTTTTCCTGCGGACTGAACCACTTCTTCCTACTCTTCTTGTCCTTGCCCTTCCCTGACCCCGAGGTCCCTGGCTGTTCCTCCGGGGGGCTTTTTGGGGTTCTGGTTGTCCTCTGTACTTTCTCCGGATGCCTCCATTGTTCTTCGCTGTTGTTTGGCTTTTGTTGGTATGTTTTTTTTCTACTTTTATTTGTGCATTTTCCCCGCATGACGCGTGGGAATTGCAGGCCTGTGGCTGGTTTTCGTAGATTTTTGTATCCCAATTGGCGTCATTGCTACTATTTTCGCGTTGGGGTTTCACGTTTTTGCGCCGTTGCGTTGTTTTTAACGCGTTCATTTGACGCGTTGTCGTGTGACTATCGCATGGTACCGCCGTGTTGTGAATACCACGTTGACACGGAGTTGTTTTCCCGTGATAAACTGCGATGTGAAGGGTTGCGTTAAGCTACACTTGCGGTGGTTATCACACGTTCTTGAGAATATGCCCCTGGGTCTGTTATCAGTGTTTGCTCCCTGACTTTGGGTTTTCCTTCGGCTTATCCTGATCACATGTGAATGCATCAGCCTTAAGTCATGCGTTACTGATCTCTGGAAAGCAACCTTTAATACCTGCTCATTTACTACACAGCTCAGCAATTACTGATGCACCACTGCCTCAAACACCGTACACCCAATCATTACGCTTACACTTAGATCACGGCCGTGCACCCTGAAAATTACAGTGATACATCCACGTGTTCCAAAACACATCATTGTGTTCATGTTCCTGATCATTACCCCCAACCTATTATGGAAAATGCACAACAGCCCTTAGACATACTTGTTCAAACGTTGAAAACAGTTGGATAAATGACCACAGAGTGGTCAGCTGACATGTAGGGGAGGTTATCATTAAGTACGTTTACAAGAGCAACAAAGTGACTAACAACAAACGTATTTACTTGCAAATACTATCATTATCATCAATCTTGTGGGATCCTTTCGATAGACCTCATAGCCATCCAGCTCTTCAGATTTCTTTCAGCTTCTTTCAATTTCTGTGCAATTCATTCTTACTTCTGTAAGAGGTCATGCAGAAACAGCGAGAGAGAGAGAGAGAGGGGAGGGGGAAGAGAGAGGAAAAAAGAAAGAAAGAGGCATAGAGGGGGTATGAAAGAGAGTAGGGAAGGAGGAGAGAGAGAAAGAGAGAAGGGATATGAGTGAGAGAGTGGGGAAGATAGAGCAAGAGAGAGAAAGGGAGATGCAGGAGACTTCATATTCTGTTTTAGGTCAAACGTGAAGATGGTTATAAAGTTCAAATAGCTTGTGTGTGTGTGTGTGCATGTGTGCGTGAGCGTGTGTGTGTGTGTTGAAACAAAGGCCCAGATTTTCAAAAATTTGCATCAGGTTGGCATCACTATTTTGATGCAGAGCCGAGGCAAAATCCATTTTGGTATTTACAAGGCAACGCAATTGCTGATTTGTGTTGTTTTGTAAAAAAATAAAAAAATAAAGCAACAAAGTACATCACATTGCTTTGCATTACTGTGCATCAGGGAGGCATTCTTGTGCATCCACCCATGGATTTTGCCACAGACCCATATTTATAAATAGTTGTAGACATGAGTTTGTGACAAAATGGTGCACCTGTCTGAGGCTGGTGTAACAAGGACAAATATCTTTATTTTCCCTTGTTATTTCATCTTTGAACACATACAAAAAGGAAAAAGCCTTCAAGGATAATTTTTGTGCAGGAAGGTACCCCTTCCTGCAAAAAAGTATTGTGACCAAAATGCAGGCACTCTTGCACTGTAGCGCAAGGGTGCTTGCATTGGCGCCGGGCAGCCTACAGTGCACCAGGGCAGGGAGAGAGAAGAACTGTGCCATTTGTTTGAAAATATGGGGCAGTTATGCTCTCTCCCTTTCACACAATGCAGCGCAGCAACTTCACTTGCTGCGCTGTGTTGCATGAAGTGTTTGTAAATCCAGGCCTAATTCTCTTGAAGACATAGGTAGTCAAATTTCTTCTCCCACATAAAGTCTCCCAATTGTTAAATCGTAGATTATTAACTAATTATTCTTCATTCAACAATAGTATTCTTTGTAGATATCGACCAGACAGACCACAAAAAATGTATCCTTTTGTAAGGTTTTTTTAAATTAGGTTTGTCACCATAAACATCAACGGGGCAACAAAGGGTCTGATGCAGGTGATGACTCAACCTGAACTAGAGACCAAGGGCCAAATTTATTAATGTTTTGCATCAACCTTGTGCCATGCATGGTGGCGCACGGTGATGCAAAACCTAGATTCAGATTTACCAAGCCACTCAAGGCCATCCTGCGCGGCCTTGCTTGGCAGCGTTACATTGCGTAGTAAGGGCATTACATGGGTGGAGTGTGGGTGTTTCCACACATCAATCGGTGTATTCTGACACATTTGCAGATTTCCCAACATTGGTTGATCTGGGAATGCATCAGAATTTTATGACTTCCCACCAGAGGCACAACAAGGAGAAATCTGCAGCACGCATAGAAAGAGGAAAATGCCTCCTCTGAGAATTGTTTTTGTGCAGGAAGATGCCCCTTCCTACACCAAAACATTCCTGCCTACAATGCAGACTCCCTTGCAGCATGGCGCAAGGGGGCCTGTGTTGGATCAAGGCAGCACATTTTGTGCCAGCTCAAGGAGAGGACAAGAATGCGCCATATAATGTTAAATATGATGCATTCCTGCCCTCACCTGTCACACAGTGCAGAGCAGCAAGGTTACATGAAACTTTGAGACATCGGCCTCCAACAATCTACAGGTTTTGTAAACTGAGGCCCGATATACCAAAGTTGATCCTCTGCCTTGCGTCAAAGGGAGAGAGAAAATGTTTGCCATATCTACTAAAATATGGTGCTTTCTTTCTCTACCCCAGCGCTGGTGCACTTTTGGCTGCCATGCACCATTGCACACACCCTTGCGTCACAGTGCAAGGGTGTGTGTGTTCTCCAAAGCATGTTTTTTAAGGGGACCCTTCCAGTATAAAAACTATCCCTTAAGACTTTTTCCACTTTGTTTGTGTGCTGTACAATGCAGCACACTTACAAAGTTGGAAAAATAAGGAGAAATGAAAACAAGGCCATGCACAGTGGGGGTTGGCCATAGAGTCTAGCCTGTGGTTACTGCCCTGCACAACCCATCGCTGAGTGACCAACCCCTTCTGCGCATGGCAATTAGTGGCAGTTGACCAATGAGTCTGGCCTTTGGTTAGGCCCTGCTCTCAACTGCCTGGGAGCAGCCAACCCCTTCTGCACATGGCCTTCAGCAAAAATGACTGAATGGATCACACGAAATCACAAAAAGTTCTAACTTTTTTGCCAAATATGCTGTAATTCAGTTTTTCCTGTATCAAAGAGCAAAATTTCCAATGAGAATTAACATGGGAAATCGCAATTTTGGGACCCCCCTTTGTCTTGGCCCCTGCTTTACAGATCAGCATGAAGCTTTCCATGAAGTAGCCAAAGTGGATGAACATTTTTTTAAAGATTTGTGCAGAATCATCATCCAGTGCCAAAGTTATTAATAAAAGAAAAAATGCCTTTCCTATGGAAACTCTGACCTAACTTTACTACACAATGCATTAATATATCTTCGGTCCCACTTTTTTCAGTTTTAACCCCTACCCGGGTGGACCAGACCAAGGAAGAGTTGTTTTATTAATATTTAAAAGGGGAGAGGGGTGTGCAACCATGCTCACTGTGCCTTTTTTAAGCCCTGGGGACCCCATTCTCCTGGGCCCATTAACTTATATTGGGGAGAGGGTGTGTGCGGCCTCATTCCCTGATCCTTTTTCCAGGCCTCGGGACCCCATCCCCTGGAGCTCATTAACTTACCTCTATAAAGCCCCAGGGACCCCCCATCCCACAGAGCTGAATGAATGTTTTGGGGAGGGGGTGTGCAGCTTTCCTCCCTGACCCTAATGGACTCCCCAGTGACCCCAATCCCGGTGCCAAAGTTTTTATGCACATTGGTGGGGTTGGTTGTGGGCCATGCACGGCAGAGGTTGGGCACCCGGAGGGCCTGGTGCAGGGCCTAGCCTCAGGGTTGGGTGCAGGGCCTGGCCGCAGGCCAGGCCCAATGCCTGACCACATGCTGCACACAGCAATGGACATCTTACTTTACATTAAAAAAATATACAAATTCACTGAAAAAAAACAAAGGTTAAAGTGATGTTATAGTTAGGAATTGTAAACATTTCTTTAGATTTAAAAAAAACTTAGAAATTCACTGAAAAAAACAAAGATTAAAGGGGCTTATAGTTAGGTAAAAATGTCAGATAAAATATACTGTTTTAAACTAACAAAACCACTGAAATTCACCAGTTATATTTAAGGGAGGAGCTTCCCCATGAAGATGGCTGCTCGGAGCTGAAGCTCCGTGGTAGCCCCATGCACGGCAGCCAAGTGATGTGCCCTAATCACACCAAAACCGGCTGGAAAAGCTCATACCGGACATCGGAGCCTTGGGAGCTTCTGCCGCTGTAGTCTCCGTTCTCCCAAACCGCTTCGTTGCCGTGAAATCGGCTGAAATCCCATCAGGCGATCGAGCCTCAAAATGGCGCAGGAAGCGGAGCGGTCTCGCCTTTTTGCATAATCAGAACGGCCAGGGACTGCGAAATCAGGAGCGGGCTCCCTGGGAGACCACATCGAGGGAGCGGCGAGAGGTCCGGAGGCGTAGCCGGCGTGCTCAGGTCCCTGCTGTCGCCCGTGAGTCCAGCTGTGAGGGTTCACCATGTCTGGGCCCTAGCAGTTGTTGGCCCGATCGGGGCTCGACATCGGGGGCATCCTGAGAGGCCACGAGGATTTCAGGAGCACTAGAGGTGGGTGCGCGTTCCCGAGACACCGTGATCCCGCAATCGGATGCATCAGAGCTCCCGGCTCCCTGGGTCACATGCTGACTTTGCAGATTCTGAAGCTGCTGCTTGGGGAGGCGAGCGGTCTGCTTTGAGACCCTGCAATAAGTGCACTCATCGCCCACTCCCAGCCACCGTGAGCGGCCCCCTTTCAACGATGAGGTCAGCCTGGGGGGAAATAAAGCCCATAAAGGGTGCTCAGGTGCCTGGGGGGCTGAGATGTGCAGCAGGGGCGCCCAGATTAAACTGCCTGATCTTAACATGGCGCCTAGACAGGACTTGCCTGACCTCAGTATGGCGCCTGCCGTTTATCAGTCGAGGGATTCTGCAAGCAGTTTTTTAGTTAAATGCTGGTTTCTTATGCCTCCCTGTAACCATCCTCCAGCCCCGTTGTCCCTACCTACCTCCGCCTCTGTACTCACAGCAAAGCCCTCGGTGAGAAAACAACCTGAAGTTTGCCTACAGCGGCCCCTAATGTGAGAAATGGTGGCCCACGAAGGAGCGGGAGAGGTCCCCTGAGTTCTACCCCCTCCTTGTACCTTTGGACTCTCCTGAGGCGATATGTGGTGGTGGCCTTTCAACTCTCCTATTCCCGCGATTTTGGTTTGTGATCTTCTTATGGACTGTGTACTTTGCTGACCTTCGGAGCCCGAATCAATCATGGCCGCTGCCCGGTGGAGCTGTTTTATCAGCTATAGAGGAGATTAGGCTCTGGTTCACCCCCTCAGCCATCACCTACCCAGCCGGACATTGGACATGGTTTCCCTCGTATCTCCGCTGTGTCTCCTTTCCTCCCCTGCCCTCCGACGAATTCCATCCCCTGAAGTACTTTCTCCTTGCTGGTTTACCTGACCGGATTTGCATTCCCTACCCCTTTTTACCCCCCCCTTCCTTCTTTGCCCCTTAGGACCCGTGTCTTAGTTATTCTATGCGCTAGTAACTCACGTTATTGTGTAACGCTGTCTGTTTTCCCTATGTCATACTTAGCTCCCGTAATTGTTGATATCTTTGTAACCTGTAACCTGAGACCTGAGCAACATGGCTGATGCCCGGTGGAGCTGCTAGACAGCTATAGAGGAGATCGGCCCTGGTTCACCCCCTCGGCAGTCACCTACCCAGCCGGACATTGGGCATAGTTCTCCTTGTCTCCCCGCTATGCTTTCTTCCTCCCTCAGACGAATTATCGTAACTTTGTTTTCTTTCCTGTGTATTATTATGCTTTTGTAATGGATGTAATTTGTAACTTGTAACTCAATTGATCCTCATGTAAAGCGCTCTGATACCTCCGGGTCTAGCCAGCGCTATATAAAACTCTTAAAAAAAAAAAGTAACTATAACTCGGGCCCTAAAGTAACTAGAACTCACGCCCTCACCATGCACTGCTAATTACCTCCCATATTACATCACTCGTGACATGTTCTTTGACATCATTGATAACATCACTGCAACATCAGAAATGGCATCATTGATAAAAACACTGTGCATGATATGTACCCCGTCTGCCAAACTAGATCAGGCTCATAGAAGAGTAACAAGGCAGCTGCATGTGTTTGCTACAACAAAGGATGCTCATGATGGATGAGGATCAAGTGTGTGCGTCATTCATATCATAAAAGTAAATGCTGGTATTTCAGTATTCAATATATAAGGCACACCTGAGGCCATATTACGTACAGTGCCCTGAGGGCCACAGATGCTTTTAAACCCATTTTGTAATGCAGATAGATAGTGCCGGTGCTATCTTAAGACAGCGTTCCCTCATTTGAATGGGGGCGTCGACACATGCAAATGAGGGAAGCATTTTGCCTCTGTGCCCATGCCGTATTATAGGCACAGTTAAAGAGTTAAAGAGGCCGTCTGCAGGTTCAATGACTGTGCACCATGCAAAGCTGGTGCCCAGTCAGAGCACCAGCTGAAGGCAGTCCTCTGAAGGGGTAAAAGAGGGTTCCATTCACCCACTGCGCCTGCCTGCAGGGGGATTTCTGTTCCCCCTTTGAAGTGCAGGCAGGTGTAGTCTGCACAAAGAAAGGCGGAGCATTTGCATATGGCAGCCGCTCTACTTTTCCCTAATATGCTTTCCCCAGTATGCGCAAGTTTGTCCCTGTTATTGCCATGACGAACCTGTTTAAAGATGCACCATGGCAGAAACAGGGACAGTGCACCTGCTACATAATACCAGCCCTGGGGTTTAATATAGTTTGTCACGGAGATTTCTTATAGGAGCAGGGAGTGCGTCCCAATATTTCCTGGTTTAGACTGAGAAGATTGATCCACAATTTGAGGTGTGATGTAGATTGGGATATTAATTCTACTTTGCATCTTAGAATGAGTACTTTGTCTATGGCAGATTTTCCTCCAGAGGGGGGGGGGGAGTTCTATTCCATATAATGCATTGTGGGCAATATAAATGGAGACTTTTCTTGTAACAGAAAACTAGTAAAGGCTGCCAAAGCTGAACTGAGGTGATCCCAAGGTTGTTGGTTCAGGAGGGGTCTTAATGTGGTCTTTTGAATCTATGGTAGTCTGGGATGTAAATAATCCTTCTCACCGAGGTAGAGGGAATTGATGCCTTCCAGAAGCAATATCTCAGTGGTGATGGTTGCCAGTTAGTGATGTTGAGGAGTAACAAACTCTGCAGAGCATTGAAAGTCAATGGAAGAAGCTTGATGACTAATTTGAACTGTGGTATGAGGCACAGATCAAATACAAAGTTACTCAAGGCTTTTTACTGAAAGAGCTGGTTAGGGTGAGGTGCAAATTTCAGTGTGCCACCAGTCAGCAAGCATTATGGGAGTCATTGATTTACAAGTGAGGATTTCAGTTTGTTCCAGAATTCCATTTAAAGGTGGCTGAGAGGCAGGGATTCAGAGAAGAGCAACCATTGTCTTAATGGGGTTCCTTTATCAACAATATGGAAAACATAAGCATCAGATACAACAAATGAAGTTATACTTGAGAAATAAGTGGCCCCAAAATGGAAAACTAAAGAGAAGGACATGTTTATAACAAAAATAAGAGGATTTTGTATCGAATAAAGGAGCAGATAAGTACAACTTTAATGATATTTTTGTACGAAATTTGTAAAATACACCAGTTTGAGGATGTTGAAATACTGTTTTCTCCAAAAATTAGTTGTTTATAATATTTTGACTGCACCGTGAATAGTATTTCAAGTGATCAGCCCACTTTCGCTGGCTGAGAACGCTGGCTGGATGTTTGGAGATGGTGTGCATTCTGCATGGCCCACTAGGAACAGATGTACTGACTCGGTGCCAGCACAGCTGACACTTTTGGTGTCTCTGGCCTCATGTGTAGTGCACAGATGCACATTTTGGCCAAGGATGTGGGGCAGCATGCACAGGAGAGATGGAGAACGTGCTCAGCCAGTGCTTCTAGGGAGCAGCTAGGTCCTCCCTGCTTGTTTTTCATTAGGCCCAAACAAAAACCGACCACAGAAAGAAAGTGAAGAGCCCACCTTGGGTTGCAGTAGTGATCCAATAGAGGTCGGAGGAAAGCGCTGATTGTGGTATGTGATTTTGTCATAGAGCTAAACCTGTCTAAGTGCTTTGGTTCTGTTGATGTAACTGACAAAGGGCAATCTCAGTTCTTCAGGGGACATGCAGTTCCAAGCTCCTTCCCATTGTGACAAGACCTCGCGAATCAGTTGCGATCTCCAGTCGCTCTAAGTCATCCCAGGAGCTTTATCTTCTGAGCATGTGCAAGAGGCCACAGGGTCTCACCACACAGCCTGGCAAAGCAACTCCTTTCCTAGGATGCATCAAGCAAACCTCCTCAGTAATCAGTCACCCTCGCCCCCAAGGCAAGCACAAGCCAGGTCCTGCTGGCAGGTTGCAGAATGTCCAGATTCCTGTTCCTGAACTTGGCAAAGGGGAGCTGGCAGCCATCGACCCCAAGCCTTAAGCACAAAATAGTTTATCATTTGAAACTGGTGTAGGACCGCAGATTCTGGTAGAGAAATCTTGGCACACTGGCTGGTACTTACTACCCCATATCCTCAGTGCCATGTGTGATAAGGTGAATATCAAACCTCAACAGAAACTTGCCAAGAAGAATATGAAGTCCTCTATAGGAGGGTCTGCTCACCAGTGCCATGCAGGGGACTTTTTCCAACCCAACAAGTGCACACAAAACAATCAGAGCAGGATCCCAGAATGCGACGTAGAAAACATGCCACCCACTACACTTTGAGGTCCTGTGGCTGCAATAAAAAAAATAACAAAAAAAAGGCAGCCATTGCATGTCATTTTAATTGAATAGTATGGGTGCTTCCTAGAAGGCATGAGTTTTACTGGTGCAAAGAAGTTATGATTGGCCTTGAATTGCTGTAACCTGAAGTTATAGTTTAAACGTACTAGGACTTCAAAAAAAGAAAACAAGCAGAAAGAATGGAAAGAAATAAGCATGGGCAAAGTTTTGGCCACGCAGCCATGGTACTGAACTGCACCACTTTTAAGGTGGATATGCATGCATCAGGCTAAATGCCATCCCTCGCAGAGAGCCATTGGCTGAACTGGGCTGACCTATTGCCTCATGTGGTATGCTGTGGTGGACAGAAGCAAAATGTCAATGACAGGTAAAAAGACCAATGGATAAAGAGGGCTGATCCAAACCCCTTCTGTATGAAGATAAGTATATTTTTATTTATGGATTATTTTTATTGCATGAAGTGGGCGAACCAGCTAAAGTTGTTTCTAGGCTAGAGCTAAAAAGACATAATTCTGGTAACAATAGCTTACAACCAGATAGGGGACTTAGTTCAGCCCAGCATAGCCTTAGATTTTCTTTTTATGTTCCTACACACGCAATAGAGAAGCGTGAAAATGTTATCAAGACACATTTTCAGATTATTGAAATCATGCGCAGTTATGCCCTTTTTAGGTCTCGCGCCTAGCGTTGCAGTGCGCAGCACTGGCCGCACAGCGCGAGACCTCTTGAATGGGCTTCAGAAAGCTAACCACACGCTTGTGCGTGTGGTTTTGCTTTCGCATGCTGGCATTGGCTGTAGCGTGCTTTTTTTTTTTTTAAACGGCACACAATTGGGCAAAGGCGGGCGCATGTCCCGCCTTTGCTCCGCCCATTCCTGTCCGTGTCTAAGACGCGCATCAGCACGCGGCACAGACGACAGGCTCCCTCACCCCCCCGCTCCTCTGTGGTGCGCGCGCACCACTGGTTTCGATTCCCGCGTTCGGCTCCTCTTTTTGCATGTTAATTTGCCATGACGCGGGTTGTGCTGTTTCCTTTCCTTCCTGCCCTCGCAGGCCTGCGCTAGAGATAAGGACACACATTCACAGTGCGGCCAAAGGCTGACAAGAACTCTTTATGTCAGACTGCCGACGGACTGCTGAATTGGAACAGAATCTGAAAAGTACGTGTGTTTTCTTTCTCACCCCTTGTTTCAGCCGGCCGGTTAGCTGAGTAACATAAACCTCTTTTTAATTGGCCCTGGAAATAAGAACGGTGTATTTATTGTCTGTGCTATTGATAACATGTAATCATTTTAGGTAAAGCCCGGTTGCTTCTGTCGTTCGAATTGTTTATCCACTGTGCTCGTTTTACAATATGAGGGTAAAGTCGTTTAAAGCGTCTAAATGCTGTCAGATGTGGGATTTGAAGTGACCCTGGAAAGTTTAAGAGGAACCGAGTGGGAGCGGCTGACTTTACTTCTGTGCTTGGGCTTCTCATGCGCCGCTGAGACCCGGGGGATGCGGCACCATGACTTCTGTCGTACAGCAGAATGAGCTGGTTTTCGAGTTCGCCAGTAACGTGATGGAAGATGAACACCAGGTACTGTGTGAAAAAGGCCTTCCTGATGAGCACATTTTCATCTGTCTGTGTTTTTTTGTGGTAATTGTACACCGTCGTTAAAATGGAATCACAAAATGTAGGTACTCGCTGTCCCCGAGTACATGTGTGCTATTGAGAAGTGCAGGTTTCCTCCAATTAAAAGTATTGAACGCCCGCTGATAAGTGCAGGTGCTCAACCTTTCAAATTAAAGAAGTGCGCACACCTGCCCATTGAAAGCACTGGTTATGCAAGATGTCTGAGACCAATATTTACACCTAATGATTGGTGCAGAGCTGTTTAAGAAGTGATGGGCTGACCCGGTGCATGCGTTCATCAGAGCACAAATTTGATGAGGCTGGTTAATCATGAGCAGGCCCACTGGAATTATACGGCAGGGGATGACAAAACTATACGACAGGGTTGACTAAATTATGCAACAAGAAAAGGAAAATTAAGCTGTAAAATGTGGCACATAGTATTACCTCATTATTTTGTTATCTTTACACTATCTGGGCAAAAGTTTCACCTCATTAGTACTAGTTTGACACCCGAATACAACATTAAGCAGCAAAAAAGGTGACCAATCAACCTTTGCAAGTGACTGCCACTGTGCAGCATCAGATGCTGCTGCGTTTTTAGTAACTTTTGATCCTCATGTTCTTGCCTCGCCGTGCCTGTCCCTCTGCCCCGCACTCTGTCCTGCCACCTATCCTCATGTTCTTGCCTTGCTGTGCCTTTCCCTCTGCCCCGCACTCTGTTCTGCCACCTTTCCTCATGTTCTTGCCTCGCCGTGCCTGTCCCTCTGCCCCACACTCTGTCCTGCTACCTATCCTCATGTTCTTGCTTCGCCGTGCCTGTCCCTCTGCCCCGCAATCTATTCTGCCACCTATCCTCATGGTCTTGCCTCGCCGTGCCTGTCCCTCTGCCCCGCACTCTGTCCTGCCACCTATCTTCATGTTCTTGCCTCGCCGTGCCTGTCCCTCTGCCCCTCACTCTGTTCTGCCACCTATCCTCATGTTCTTGCTTCACCGTGCCTTTCCCTTTCCCTCTGCCCCGCACTCTGTCCTGCCACCTATCCTCATGTTCTTGCCTCGCCGTGCCTTTCCCTCTGCCCCGCACTCTGTCCTGCCACCTATCCTAATGTTCTTGCATTGCCGTGCCTTTCCCTCTGCCCCGCACTCTGTCCTGCCACCTATCCTCATGTTCTTGCCTCGCCGTGCCTTTCCCTCTGCCCCACACTCTGTCCTGCCACCTATCCTCATGTTCTTACCTCACCGTGCCTTTCCCTCTGCCCCACACTCTGCCCCATACTCTGTTCTGCCACCTATCCTCATGTTCTTGCCTCGCCGTGCGTGTCCCTCTGCCCCACACTCTGTCCTGCCACCTATCCTCATGTTCTTGCCTCGCCGTGCCTTTCCCTCTGGCCCGCACTCTGTCCTGCCACCTATCCTCATGTTCACACTGATCTCTCTCCTTCCGTGTCTGCACGCACGCAGGACAATCATATGCATGTGCTCTGCCTCTGCTTGTGTTGTTAAACTCCTGGTCGTTCGCTCCCTTTCTGTCTTTATTAAGTCCCTCGTGTTCTAATCTATGCCGCATGGTATTTACTTTCGCTTTTCTTCACTTTTGCCGCCTCAACACACAATAGTGCTGTACTCTGTTCTGCCACCTTTCCTCATGTTCTTGCCTCGCCGTGCCTGTCCCTCTGCCCCGCTCTCTGTCCTGCCACCTATCCTCATGTTCTTGCCTCGCCGTGCCTGTCCCTCTGCCCCGCACTCTGTCCTGCCACCTATCCTCATGTTCATGCCTCGCCGTGCCTGTCCCTCTGCCCCGCACTCTGTCCTGCCACCTATCCTCATGTTCTTGCCTCGCCGTGCCTGTCCCTCTGCCCCGTACTCTTTCCTGCCACTTATCCTCATGTTCTTGCCTCGCCATGCCTGTCCCTCTGCCCCGCACTCTGTCCTGCCACCTATCCTCCAGTGCTTAATTTGTAAACAAATAAGTGCCGGGGCCTTGTTTAAAGATGCGCCATGGCAGAAACAGGGACAGTGCACCTGTTACATAATACCAGCCCTGGGGTTTAATATAGTTTGTCACAGAGATTTCTTATAGGAGCAGGGAGTGCGTCCCAATATTTCCTGGTTTAGACTGAGAAGATTGATCCACAATTTGAGGTGTGATGTAGATTGGGATATTAATTCTACTTTGCATCTTAGAATGAGTACTTTGTCTATGGCAGATTTTCCTCCAGGGGGGGAGTTCTATTCCATATAATGCATGGTGGGCAATGTAAATGGAGACTTTTCTTGTAACAGAAAACTAGTAAAGGCTGCCAAAGCTGAACTGAGGTGATCCCAAGGTTGTTGGTTCAGGAGGGGTCTTAATGTGGTCTTTTGAATCTATGGTAGTCTGGGATGTAAATAATCTGTCTCACCGAGGTAGAGGGAATTGATGCCTTCCAGAAGCAATATCTCAGTGGTGATGGTTGCCAGTTAGTGATGTTGAGGAGTAACAAACTCTGCAGAGCATTGAAAGTCAATGGAAGAAGCTTGATGACTAATTTGAACTGTGGTATGAGGCACAGATCAAATACAAAGTTACTCAAGGCTTTTTACTGAAAGAGCTGGTTAGGGTGAGGTGCAAATTTCAGTGTGCCAGCAGTCAGCAAGCATTGTGGGAGTCATTGATTTACAAGTGAGGATTTCAGTTTGTTCCAGAATTCCATTTAAAGGTGGCTGAGAGGCAGGGATTCAGAGAAGAGCAACCATTGTCTTAATGGGGTTCCTTTATCAACAATATGGAAAACATAAGCATCAGATACAACAAATGAAGTTATACTTGAGAAATAAGTGGCCCCAAAATGGAAAACTAAAGAGAAGGACATGTTTATAACAAAAATAAGAGGATTTTGAATCGAATAAAGGAGCAGATAAGTACAACTTTAATGATATTTTTGTACGAAATTTGTAAAATACACCAGTGAGGATGTTGAAATACTGTTTTCTCCTAAAATTAGTTGTTTATAATATTTTGACTGCACTGTGAATAGTATTTCAAGTGATCAGCCCACTTTCGCTGGCTGAGAACGCTGGCTGGATGTTTGGAGATGCTGTGCATTCTGCATGGCCCACTAGGAACAGATGTACTGACTCGGTGCCAGCACAGCTGACACTTTTGGTGTCTCTGGCCTCATGTGTAGTGCACAGATGCACATTTTGGCCAAGGATGTGGGGCAGCGCGCACAGGAGAGATGGAGAACGTGCTCAGCCAGTGCTTCTAGGGAGCAGCTAGGTCCTCCCTGCTTGTTTTTCATTAGGCCCAAACAAAAACCGACCACAGAAAGAAAGTGAAGAGCCCACCTTGGGTTGCAGTAGTGATCCAATGGAGGTCGGAGGAAAGTGCTGATTGTGGTATGTGATTTTGTCATAGAGCTAAACCTGTCTAAGTGCTTTGGTTCTGTTGATGTAACTGACAAAGGGCAATCTCAGTTCTTCAGGGGACATGCAGTTCCAAGCTCCTTCCCATTGTGACAAGACCTCGCGAATCAGTTGCGATCTCCAGTCGCTCTAAGTCATCCCAGGAGCTTTATCTTCTGAGCATGTGCAAGAGGCCACAGGGTCTCACCACACAGCCTGGCAAAGCAACTCCTTTCCTAGGATGCATCAAGCAAACCTCCTCAGTAATCAGTCACCCTCGCCCCCAAGGCAAGCACAAGCCAGGTCCTGCTGGCAGGTTGCAGAATGTCCAGATTCCTGTTCCTGAACTTGGCAAAGGGGAGTTGGCAGCCATCGAACCCAAGCCGTAAGCACAAAATAGTTTATCATTTGCAAATGGTGTAGGACCGCAGATTCTGGTAGAGAAATCTTGGCACACTGGCTGGTACTTACTACCCCATATCCTCAGTGCCATGTGTGATAAGGTGAATATCAAAACTCAACAGAAACTTGCCATGGAGAATGTGAAGTTCTTCATCATAGGAGGGTCTGCTCACCAGTGCCATGCAGGGGACTTTGTTCCAACCCAACAAGTGCACACAAAACGATCAGAGCAGGATCACAGAATGCGACGTAGAAAACTTGCCACCCACTGCACTTTGAGGTCCTGTGGCTGCAATAAAAAAAATAACTAAAAAAAGGCAGCCATTGCATGTCATTTTAGTTGAATAGTATAGGTACTTCCTAGAAGGCATGAGTCTTACTGGTGCAAAGAAAAGTTATGATTGGCCTTGAATTGCTGTAACCTGAAGTTATAGTTTAAACATACTAGGACTTCAAAAACAGAAAACAAGCAGAAAGAATGGAAAGAAATAAGCATGGGCAAAGTTTTGGCCACACAGCCATGGTACTGAACTGCACCACTTTTAAGGTGGATATGCATGCATCAGGCTAAATGCCATCCCTCGCAGAGAGCCATTGGCTGAACTGGGCTGACCTATTGCCCCATGTGGTATGCTGTGATGGACAGAAGCAAAATGTCAATGACAGATAAAAAGGCCAATGGATAAAGAGGGCTGATCTAAACCCCTTCTGTATGTAGATAAGTATATTTTTATTTATGGATTCTTTTTATTGGATGAAGTGGGCGAACCAGCTAAAGTTGTTTCTAGGCCAGAGCTAAAAAGACATAGGGGCATATTAGCAAGGGCGGTATCGCCGCTTTGGCGGCACTTTTTGCCGCTAAAACGGCGATATTTCTATCGCCCTATTAGCAAGCTGTCGCTAACAGCTGTTAGCGACAGCTTTATGGCGAAAGCGACCGTTTTGGTGCTGCTTTGCATGTCAGCGATAATTATCGCTAATGACATGCAAAGTAGGCGTTCCCAACTAAAAGCGACTGGAAACAGTCGCAAACACAACTTCCCCCTATTAGTAATGCCTGCGAAGCGATAAAAAAAGTCACGCTAACCGCGATTATCGCTGGAATTTAACACCTGCTAAAAACTTGACTTAACCATTCTTGTCAATGGGAGGTGGATTGTAAGGTTAAGTCCTCACCTGCCTATTAGCGAGCTTTTCATTAGCGCAGTGATTTTATCGCTGGATTTCTCGCGCTATTGCTGGGTTTCGCCGCTATCGCTGGATTTTTTATCGCCTTGGAGATAAGCGTTGATAATAACGCGTTATCTCCGCGATGAAATCCAGCGATAGCCGGCGATAAAAAAAACAGCGCTAAGCGCGCTTTGCGATAATTATCGCAAATCCTAGGTAATATGCCCCATAATTCTGGTAACAATAGCTTACAACCAGATAGGGGATTAGTTCAGCCCAGCATAGCCTTAGATTTTCTTTTTATGTTCCTACACACGCAATAGAGAAGAGTGAAAATGTTATCAAGACACATTTTCAGATTATTGAAATCATGAGCAGTTATGCCCTTTTTAGGTCTCGCCTACGCAGCGCGCATGCGCTGCGTAGGAGGGGACCTTTTGGAATCGATCAGCTTTTTGGGCAAAAACGTGCACGTTTTGCATTGCTTTGTATTGCAACGCGTGCACGTTTGGCGTTTCCCTTGCTGGAGCGAGCTTTGGCGACATCTGTTTGTAATTATCTTGCAAACAGATGGTGTCCCTGCTCACTCCCGCAAGGGAAATGCTGTGTGTGTCTGGGATGCAGGCCGTGTCAGATGCCTTTGAATTGGATGCCACGCCGCACGCTCCCTGGAACCCAGCAACCCAGCCTCATTGACTCCTGACTCACTGACACCGACCTGAGTATTTCCAAGTACTACACCTTCATGGGCCCGCTACTCACTGACACAAAGCGCGTCTCTCTACAGTATTAAGCTATCATGAGTCCCAGAGTTTTTGAACCGAAGCTCAGCTTTAAGTGCTACAACCTCATTGGGCCCGTGCTCACTAATGTCAAACTGATATTCTCACAGTATCACAACCTCAATGTCCCCACACTGACATCCTGCGGAACTCGCCTGACGCTCACTTCCATCCACTCCCTACAACCGCGTTGTGGGCTCTGTACTCAATGACAACAGGTTGGACTCCTCCCCCTGTATGAAAGTGTGAGTCCTCTCTACTCACTGGCACCAAGCTGAGCTCACCCCAGTACCACTGACTCAAGGCCCCAATACTCATTGGCACCGCATACAATCCTGCCCGATACTCCAGCCTTGTGTGCCCAGCGTACCACCTCCACGGGAAGCCCTGAAATGCCGCTCCTCTTGGGGGGCCGCCCATTGCTTACCTTCAGCTCCGGCTGCTCCCTCACCTCACCAGCATGCTGACGTGCATGGCGTTGTTGGCTTTCTTCGGGATGCTCAGCATGACTTCCAGCCCATCTTTGATTTCACCGTTGCCTTCTTCGCAGCAGGTTAGGAGCTCCACGGTCACACGGCGAGCTCTTAATGCGCCCGGGCGCGTGACAGGCGGTAAGCCCTGGGAAATCCGAGGTGCTGCTCCGCGTTTCTCATTGGTAACGACGCCCTCACTTCAGTAAATGTGTGTTTTTCAAAGCGAGGGACGCGGAACAGCAGACACGCAGCATTTAGTAATCTGGATTTAACTGGGGTTTTGGTAATTACCTCCACTACCCTGTCGACTCTTTTAGGTGGGGCAACTACCGCCTCACTCCATTTCACCCCCGACACTTTTCTGTTCCTGAGCTTTCATGAGAAATGCATTCTGGGTCTTGTAGTCTTGGTTTGCTTCCATCGAAACAATTAGACGAATACAGACTAAAAGCATAACATTGAGAACATTGACCATGGACTGGAGTGAACCCACCACCCCAGACTGTTGCATGAAGCAAAAAGACTTCAAGCACCGGCAGAATTGCAGAAAACAAATGGCAAAATGCCGTGGGCGTGGCTTACAGCCAATGGTGGCATTAAGAATGTCTCGACTTGGGATTTCACTCGTATGATTAGAAGTAAGGGGCAACAAAACCCAGAATGCACACTCTTGATGGGTGAAAGGTCATAACAACGAAAAAATTGCATTATTTACGTGTGGCCGGCTGAAAACGTGGTTAGGGTCCCCGAGTCTACCGACACCAGTCCTGTCAAGTTTTCAAGGTCCATGCATGATGCGCGGATCCAGTACAGATTTTTTCTTTCACTTGTAGTCTTGTTTATCCCATAATACACAGGACATAAAAACGTTGTACCTAAAGATATAATATTTCACTTTAAAATTGCAAGTAAATTCAAAAGAATTATACATTTTAAATAAATTGTGATCATTTTTATGTCTAGGGTAAGGATTGGGGGTGGAGTTAAAGTTGTGCTTGAAGTCTAGGTCTGAGTTAATTATTAGGATAAATGACGGGGTCAGAGTAATGGTAGAGGTTAAAGGTAAGTGTTAGGGTACAGATAAGCAGTGGTGTAGCGTGGGTTGACAGCACCCAGGGCAAGGCAAGTATTGCGACCCCTGACCCGTGCACCGTTAGCACTTCGTGGTGCAAAATGTTAAAAGAAACAAGCACTGGCATAGCCAATAGGTCTCGCCTTTGGGACCTTATAAGTATTTAGTTATGCAGTACAATATCCTTGGTGCAACAACATCAACTGTTGCATGGCTAAACACTTATAAGGTCCCAAAGGCGAGACCTATTGGCTATGCCAATGCTTGTTATACTTAGTATCAGCAGAAACGCATTAATTTTCTGACTGCCTATTTTACTTTCTGTTCACGATTTCAAAGAACGCACGCTTTCTAACACACAAATTCACGAGGTTGATTGCACATTCTATCTATCCCGTGTGTTAGGAGAAATGCGCTGTCTGTATCCACCCCATGCCTTTAAACCAATCAGTGTGAAATATTTGCACTGCTTAAATCATGGGCATGATTCGAAGTGTTTATAGAAGCCTGTTTTCTGGAAAATATCCACATGTTTGCCTGGCATTAACTCCTGCAGTCATGGATGGGAACGGTTGAAGGAACTATTACAACAAATATTTCAAATTAAAGTAGCCAGTAAGTGCCGCAGGCATGCCTGTACCATTCACTGAGACATTCCTTCCTTGGGATCCCTGTAACCCTCGCACTGCTTGCATTCCTGTCGAGGAAGGAATACTTGTTCCTTTGACATCAGTGGATTAACCAGACTGGTCAATGGCATATTTATCTTAATTTATGTCTAGAATGAATCGCTGCTGTTTCCGGATTTCTCATTCCCTCCCAATCGCTTCACACACTATGACTGGAGCACAAGGTGATGAGTGCCGCATGGCTCCAAGGAGCTAGGAAGCACTGTGTAAATGATTCATACTGAACTTAACAATCGAAAAGCGCTATAGGTCTTGCAAAGAGTATGGAAAGGCTTCTATATCTGGGTCTGGTGGCTCAGTGGACTAATGCTAACGTGTGTTTGACCTCATGGTCACAGGTTCAAATCCTGGTGGGTCCACTCAGTCTTTCATCCATCTGAGGTCGAGAAAATGAGTACCTTTGGGTAACAATTAACATCTGTTATTCAGTGCCAAGATGCCTATGGATGAACGTACACTTTACAAATACATATTATGATATCTATACATACCAGTATCAATACCAACTAGTGCCTTATTTTCTAGAAGCATCAGTAGTTAATAACTACTTCACTTACAAAGCACTCTATACCGTTTGTGGGTTCTCCAGGTGCTGTTAATAGATATTAATTTATCCCACTTAATTGTGCACATTTTCATGACCTCGGAAGGATGAAAGGCTGAATGAACCCACCAGGATCCCTATCTGTGACTTCAAGGTTACACACAGATATCTGTCTTTGGGCTCACTGTGGACTAATTATTGGAAAAGATGCTGTTGCAGCCATAAGTTCACATGATTGTGACTACTTCTTAATCTTAACAATTCGCTGTTTAGGAAAATGCAAAATTAATTCATTTTCCTGATACTACATCTGCAATTTTTTTTCTTGCCATTCAAATTTTGACTCCTTACATCTTTGTGCAACCTGCCATCTTCAAATTTTACGTAAAATGACAGATTGTGTTAAAATAAACGAAGACACTTTTAAAACCCTAGTGAATTTGCTAAACAATGATGAAGTAGAGAAAATGTTCAAAGAACAGAATAAAGAGCAGGTAAAATTAAGTAATGGCACCTGTATGTGGTGTGTCTGACAATTGTGCTTTCCATGTGGAAGAAGAGTATAGAAGTAATGACATTCAAAAACGGAGACATCCAAAACAACCACCAGAATTAAGAAATAATAAAGAAGTGGTGGAAGAAACACCAGATTCAGCACTCAAGTCGCTTGTCTACTATGTCGCCAGTATACGTTAATTGCACTACTGTTTATGAAACTTGAACAAGAATACCAAAGGAAAAATAACATAAAATATTGTTTATTTTTCACCACGATGGAAAATTTACTCTGCTAGACAAACTGCTAGATTGATTGTTGGTTGTTAAAATATAGTAAACAAAATAGGAAAAAACTGTTTTGAATAAGCAAATGTTCAGTGGAAGATTTACAATTTGGATTTATTTTAAAAATTCTACTTTTAGAAAAGATAAAAAGCACATATCCAACATGGTGATTGAAAGTCAATGTTTTATTTTGTTTTCCATTTGTCCATGACGAATGTCATTCAACTTTAATGTATATTCTATTAAACAGTTTTCAATAAGTGAAGTGGGTGCCCCATGTCCTTCATTTATCCGTTGTGGATAGTTTTCTTCATAATTCTGACCTTCATCAGTGTCCACACCTATCACGGTGAGGGATGAAATTGCAGCTTTGCTTGCAGTTGGCAAGTTTTTAGATCCCTGTCCAAGGGAATACCACTCTCTGTCTCCTTTTTAGGTCTCGCTGAGCCAGCGCATGCGCTGCACTGCGAGACATTTAGTGTGTGGGCTTTTAAAAGTCCTATCACACGCTTTTGGCTGGGATAGAGCATGCGGTTACGCGCACAATGACGAGCAGAGGCGTCATATGGCTTTCCTCTCTCGTCATGGTGCGCGCACACCACTCGCCAGCCTGCGTGTTTTTTTTTATGTCCTTTTTGCACACGCGCGCACACAACTCCCGGTCGCGGCCGCACGTCTTGCTCACGATCACTTTCGCGCGCACCATTTGCTTGTTTGTTTGTGCTATACTTCCTACTGACTGTGTTAAAAAAAAATCATACTTCGAAACATTTTCAGATGATTCTGGATTAAATTAAGTTGTAACAAAAAATTTACATTTTAATTGTTTTTATACAATCAATTTACTGTGCATTCGAGGAACTGCAGTCATCTACGCATAAAACAGCCCTGAAAGGTTATCACGAGAGCCGCCACTGCTTATTACATCATTTCTCTTTTTCAAAATCTCCATTGGCTGCCGGACACTGCCATCTAGTGGCCAAGCAATGAATGTTGAAACACTGCAAAAGTTGAAACAAGCACTAGCAAAGCCAATAGGCATCGGGCTCTCAATACTGAGTTATTGGCTTTGCTAGTGCTTTTCGCTGTTGTCTAACTGCGCAGGCATAAAGACGTGCGCTCGCAGGTCAGCCAATCTTAGCAAGGGTTATCTTTAATAGAACGATTGCCGCCGATGCTGATTAATGTGTTGTGACACTTGCAGGCGCCCTGCTACGTGCATGATTTGAGACGCTGTAGATACTAAAAATCAAACTACACTGTTCGTAGGTTCACGGGGCGCGTCTACGGGCAACAAAAAATAATCTAAAGCAGCTTCACCCACCCCGTGTAGCTGACAGCTCGTTTACGCTCCGCCAATAACTGGAGCTGCTTTGCGAGAAAATTGTTTTTAAACTAACACTGATTTGCCAGAGTCCTACCACTCCAAACTCTTATGCATTCATTGCTCTTTCTACAAAATGTTACTAGCACGGACTAATCTAGTCCTACTACTTGGCCGTCCCGGTGTAGACTCGTCCTCTTTCAATGTCCATACCTCTCCCACAGAGCCTGGGTTTCACGCCGCAGCTCCTCTTCCTCGTCCACAGGACCTGGTTGCTGTTCCACCTGCAGGGATGGCTCATTCCCCTTCCCCCGAACCTCTGGCCCCTCCTCCTCGAGGGTCCTCAGCTTCGCTTCGTCAGAGGATTCCTCTACACCTGCACTTTCCATGCCTGTTCTAAACATGACGGAACATTTACTTTTCAGTGTTCCACGTACGTCACTTCCTGTACACTACATACCCTAATTACGCATAAGTGATGGGCTCCTATTGCCCTTAAATCTCTACCCGTGTCCATAACCTGTCCGGAAGTGTCAGTGTCGCACAGCTCTCTTTTGTGACTGGACTCGTACATAGTGCGACCGCTAAGGGTTGCGCAAAGAAACTCGAGAAGAGTTCACATGAATTATATGATTTTGAGACCAGGGATGCTGCTGAAAGTAATTAGTGTGCATCTGACTCATAGATAATACTCAGGGGTTTAAGTGGGATGAAAAAACAGGGAGGGGCGGTCTGTCAAAGACAAAGGGGCGTGGTCGATGTACTTAAGGGCATTGCTCAAAAACATGTAAGCTAAAAACCTGCGCTTAGCATATATGGTTTGCCGCCCGACTAGTATATTGCTGCTTCTGTCATTGCATTCAGATATATAAAACAACGCATAAAATTACAGCTACACTCAGGGCCACCACAGCATCACTCAGCACCGCCACAGCATTACTCAGGGCCAGCACAGCATCACTCAGGGCCAGCACAGCATCACTCAGCGTCTCCACAGCATCACTCAGCTCCACCACAGCATCACTCAACGCCACCACAGCATCACTCAGCGCCACCACAGCATCACTCAGCGCCACCACAGCATCACTCAGGGCCACCACAACATCACTCAGGGCCACCACAGCATCACTCAGCGTCTCCACAGCATCACTCAGCGACACCACAGCATCACTCAGCGCCACCACAGCATCACTCAGCACCACCACAGCATCACTGAGCGTCACCACAGCATCACTCAGCGTCTCCACAGCATCACTCAGCGCCACCACAGCATCACTCAGCGCCACCACAGCATCACTCAGCGCCACCACAGCATCACTCAGCACCGCCACAGCATCACTCAGCACCACCACAACATCACTCAGGGGCACCACAGCATCACTCAGCACCACCACAGCATCACTCAGCACCACCACAGAATCACTCAGCGCCACCACAGCATCACTCAGCGTCTCCACAGCATCACTCAGCGCCACCACAGCATCACTCAGCGCCACCACAGCATCACTCAAGGCCACCACAGCATCACTCAGGGCCACCACAGCATCACTCAGCGTCTCCACAGCATCACTCAGCGCCACCACAGCATCACTCAGCGTCACCACAGCATCACTCAGGGCCACCACAGCATTACTCAGGGCCACCACAGCATCACTCAAGGCCACCACAGCATCACTCAGCACCACCACAGCATCGCTCAGGGCCACCACAGCATCACTTAGGTCCACCACAGCATCACTCAGCGCCACCACAGCATCACTCAGCGCCACCACAGCATCACTCAGCGGCTCCACAGCATCACTCAGCGCCACCACAGCATCACTCAGCGCCACCACAGCATCACTCAGGGCCACCACAGCATCACTCAGGGCCACCACAGCATCACTTAGCGTCTCCACAGCATCACTCAGCGCCACCACAGCATCACTCAGCGCCACCACAGCATCACTCAGGGCTACCACATCATCACTCAGGGCCACCACAGCATCACTCAGCACCACCACAGCATCACTCAGCACCACATCAGTATCACTCAGCATCGCCTTTGCACTAGTACACCACCACATCATCATCACTCAGCAAGACCTGAGTATCATTCAGCATCACCTCAGCATCGTCTCCGCACCAGTCACCACCACCACCACCACTACCACCTCAGCATCATTCAGCACCACCTCAGCCTGCTCTCAGAATCTGGCATCTGTTGATTCTCCCCTAGCGTCTGGCCGCTGCTAGTATTATAATACAGGTACTAGTTCCCAACCTTCACCCTCCGATTGTTTATGCCCCCTCAAAAAAAAGCTTTCACAAACAACCATTGGAATAGGCAGAAACAAGTTGCCAGCATTGCAAGAACAAAAGAAAACTGAGGACATTTTTTATTGTAAATACTTTTTTAATATGGTCGTTCAGTTGTACATAATGCCTTCTTGGTCATATATAAGGTAACTAAAATGATTCTGACACTTTTTTATTAAAACTTTTCAGCATGCTGCACAGCAGACACACTTCTCTACAGCACAGCTTAAAGACATTGGCAAAGTCAATAGCTCTGGCTAAAAACTTATAAGGCCCCAAAGGCGAGACCTATTGGCTATGCCAATGCTTGTTTACTGTGAGGGTTAGCAACTCATTGGATCAGTCTGTACATCAATGTTTTCGCATGTGTCACAGTGAATGTCATTTCAGTTCTTCCGTCTTTCTCTCCACAATGGCATCTGAAAACTTACCAGCTCCCCTATCAACAGGGTTTTCATTGTTTAGTCCTAAGCAGGAGAGCCTCCCTCACATTGCAGGGATGGATATCTCAGAAATACTTTGATACTTGGAGAGTTGATTCTTCTCTAGACAAAGATGTAGCATCAGTATTTGTGTTGCTTGGACTTCTATGGATCTGTTGTATATGCGAGTGGTGAGGATCAGCTGATTCAAAGGCTCTTTTACTGAGTTCTGATTTCATCAATGGTTAAGTTTGCTACTCCAAGTTAGAAAGTCTTTCAGTTCATTCCAATGTATCCTCTTATTGTGGGAAGCCCAGAGTAATCCCCATTATCTCCCCATTCCCAGCATTACTGTTACTGGGAATTTATAAATCTGAGGTTGGGCAATTAACAGGGATTACACATTTTTTGGAAAACAGACTGTAGGAATTGGAGTTTCCACACTGATTTCTGCATGTTTTTTCCCGGTGTCTCACAGAGATTTTGACTACTTGATGTGTGTTTGAAAAGCTAGTATTTATGTAGGTAAAATCCTACCAATTTCGAAGACTCTATGATTGAGGGGTTACAGTTAAGCATTGTGAATTACTTGAGTTATGTCTGAATCAGGATAGTAAAATTAGGTGGGGATATTAGGAGAAACTCAGTTTCAGTGAGTCCAATTTTATGGTGATGCAGCATCCAAGTTTGGTTATCTGCAAATACATTCACCATGTGATTCTTATGTGTCTCACATCTTCTGGGAATGTGGTTCTCAAATATAGCGGTGTGTCTTCGCCATAGAAGTGATGTGCAATACTGGATCTGTTAGAAAGGAGGCTAGAGTTTACACATATATAGTAAAAAGTAAAAGGGTGAAGGAGCACACTGTCATCACGTCTCAGCGTCATTACCTCTGGGCATCTTGGATGATGTAGTGCATCATTTTTGTCAGGATACGCTCCACAGGATCCAGTAGCCGTAAGACAGGGTCCACCTCCTGATATCACCAACACCCTGAATATAAACAGGGTGCTCGAGCGATCAGGCGAGGGAAAAGGAATGGAAAGGGACAGCGGTGGAAAAAGGACCTAAAAAGAGAAAAGACACAGTTGTAAATAAAGCAGGCAACAGTCTACTCTCATATAGTCTCACTAAGCCCTTTTCATACCTGGGATATGTAAAATCATACAACTGAAAAGGTGCAAGCCTAGGACTTCCGGCAGGCTGGACAACGTGCCCGCAATAAGGCGAGCCCAGACGGGAGTCACAGAGAACGAGACCACACAGCTGGTAGCGCGGAAGCACCCCCTTAGCTTTTCAGTAGTAGGTTGCAGGAAAACCCAATGTACTGTTCCACGATACTCCAAATAAACAAATGAAAAGCAATGGTCTAACCGGAATCACAGACACGGTAAGGGGTGGTGGAATACCACTACAGTCCGCTCTGTGGGAAAAAACCCATGAGGCAAAATCCTTCCCCTTCTCGTCTGGACATATACGGGAAAGCGTGGTTAATTCACCACTGCGATCCGCTATGGAAAACTATAAAATCTGTCCACAAATCCCTTTTAGGCTGATGACGTCTCAGCTACTAATCTACAGACTCGGTAATGTGTGGTTATCCACACCACCACATTCCGCTCTGAGAAATATTGCCTCACAACAGAAATCGCATACATCTGTTACCATACACGGTAGCGCGTGGTGACTCACCACTGCGGCCCGCTATGGTACCACTTATTCTCCTGTAGATGCTGCTTTCAACAATATCGCCAGAACACGGTAAAGAGTGGCCACAATACCACCTCCTTCCGCTTCCAAAATAAGGTACAGAGTGTTTCCACGCTCCCAGCCGGGCAGCGAGAAAGAATCTACTAAATTCGAAGTGGTAGCTACCACTTCCCTGGAAATCCTACCGGATAACTATTGGAGACCCCAGCGTACTCCGGAGTCCTAGTGCAGTGACCTTTCTCCCCTCACTGGCTCCTGCTCGCAGAACGGCTCCCTCGTAATCAGCCGACTATGGAGGAAACAAAAACAAACCAGTATTACGCACGACGGCCAGTGCGTGGTGACGCCTTATATACCGTCCCGCCGAATGCCTCATGGGAGGTGTAGTCCCGGGACGGATGAGGTAGGCGCCGCTACGGCCGATCCTGACAGTAGGCCCCCCCTCCTAGCGCCTCCTAGGCCCAGGCTTAGACGGGAACCGGCGATGAAAGGAACGAATCGCAACAGGGGCATGTATGTTCTGCCAAGGTTCCCAGGAATCGTCCTCCGCCGAATACCCCTTCCAGGAGACCAGATACCACAGAACGCCCCGTCTCCACCTGGAATCCCGAATACTCTTCACCACGTACTCAAGCCCACCATCACACATCACTGGAGGGGGAGCACATCTGCGCGCCAACATGGCAGGCTTCAGGAGATTGCAGTGAAATACTGGGTGGATCCTGAGCGTACCCGGCAGTTTCAATTTGTAGGCGACAGGATTGATCCGTTTCACAATCGTGTAAGGGCCAATGAACCGAGGGTGAAACACGCTGCGCAACTTGAAGCGAATGTTCTTGGTGGACAACCATACTCGGTCACCCACTTGGTATTGAGGCCCCTCCTGCCGGTGTTTATCCTCCCACTTCTTGTACTCCTGCTTAGCTCTTATCAACTGCTCACGGACTTTCCTCTGCAGTATGTGGAGCTTCTTCACCCGCTCCAGGACAGTGGGCTGGTTGGCAACCTCCTCAGGGATGCTAATAGGGAGTATTCTAGCATCGTACCCATAGTTGGCACGAAAAGGGAGATTCCCACAGAACTGTGCCATGAATTATTGTAGGCTAATTCAGCCATCCACAGCAACGACACCCAGGACTCATGGGCTTCCTTGGCATAACACCGAAGATATTTCTTCAAGGTTTGATTTAATCGTTCCGTCTGTCCATCCGTCTGTGGATGGAAACTTGTGGAAAGAGTAGACTCGATCTGTAGAGCTCGGCACCACAGCTTCCAGAAACTGGCGATAAACTGGGGACCTCTGTCCGATACAATCACCTCGGGCACCCCATGGAGACGGATGATACTGTTTAGCAACAACTGAGCAGTTTGACCTGCTGTAGGAAGGTTCGTGCAAGGAATAAAATGTCCCATCTTGGTAAGGCTATCTATGACCACCAAGATGGCCGAGCTTCCCTGTTCTTGAGGCAGCCCTGTGACGAAATCCAGACTGATGTTCTGCCAGGGTCTCTGCGGGGTGGGCAACGGTATCAGCTTCCCCTTTTTTTTTTTTTTTCATTTTTGGCTCTAGCGCAGTCCTCACAGCGCGCTACCCAGGCCGACACGTCGGCCCGTACCGTACTCCACCAGAAGTGTCGTTGAAGTAACTGAAGGGTTTTACGTACTCCAGGATGTCCTGCCAAAAGAGAAGCATGACACCAAAGAAAAGCTTTCTTCTGTAGGTCTTTAGTGGGTAGATAAAGATTCGATTTATAGAAGGGCAGCCCCTGTTTCACTGTACGCTCTGTGTCTTGAGTTGCCCAGGTTTCCCACTCCGTTTTCGTTTTTTGAAGTCTTATTTCCTCCAGAAACTGATCTGCTCGGACAGCACAGACCACCTTCGAGGGGTCTATAATGGCACCTAAAGCTCGGGCATCATTTGAATTCTCCCTCACGTCTTGCCTGGACAGCGAGTCGGCTTTACGATTCTCAACCCCCGGTCTGAAGGTGATGAGGAAATCATATTCAGCAAAAAACAGCATCCATCTCATTTGACGCTGTGACAGATGCCGAGCAGACTTCATATATTGAAGATTCCGGTGGTCTGAGTATACCGTAACTGGACTACTAGCCCCCCACAGATGGTGTCTCCATTCCTGGAACGCTCTCTTTATTGCCAGTAGCTCTTTCTCAGCGATGGTGTAGTTCTTTTCCGCTGAGCTCAACTTTTTTGAGAGGTAGGCTATTGGATGGAGTTGTCCTGTTGTTTGATCTCTCTGTGATAATATGGCTCCTATAGCCTCATCCGAGGCATCTGCTTCTACCACGAATGGGTTCTCAGGTTTGGGATGGGCCAGTACAGGAGCTGTGGTGAAGGCCTCTTTTAGATACAAAAAGGCATTCTCGGCCTCCGGAGACCACTGGAAAGGCACTCCTTTCCTGAGTAATCGTGACAGAGGAACAGCCACCTGGGAAAAACGAAGGATGAACCTTCGATAATAATTAGCAAACCCCAAGAAACATTGTACGTCCTTCATATTCTTTGGGGTTGGCCAGTCCTGAACTGCTTGCACCTTTCGCTCTGACATATGTAATCCTTCTGGGCAAAGCATCACACCAAGAAATTCCACCTCTCTCACCCCAAACTCGCACTTACTCAGTTTGCAATACAATTTATGATCCCTCAATTTCTGCAACACCCGGATAACTTGTCCCGCGTGCACCTCTGCATCCCCAGAGTAAATAAGGATGTCATCAATATAAACCACTACAAAAAGGTCCACGAACTCCTTCAAGACATCGTTAAGGAAATACTGAAAAGCTGCCGGGGCATTGCAGAGACCGAAAGGCATAACTGTGTACTCATATAACCCATAACGAGTCTTGAAGGCAGTTTTCCATTCATCCCCATCACGAACCCGCACTAAATGGTACGCCCCCTTAAATCCAGTCTGGTGTAGATTTGGGCATCCCTCACCTGGTCTAGTAACACAGATATGAGCGGTAAGGGGTACCGATTCCTTACCGTGTTCTTATTTAGTAGACGATAGTCCACACAAGCCCTCAAGTCTCCGTTGGCTTTAGCTATGAAAAACAGGGGTGAAGCCGCCGGTGAGCGAGATGGACGGATAAACCCTATTCCCAGATAGTGATCCAAGTATTCCTTCAGGTGTCGCGTCTCGGGTACCGACAACGCATACACTCGACAAGCAGGGATGGTAGCCCCTTCTACCAGGTCTATGCGGCAATCATATTCTCTGTGAGGTGGTAACTGTTCTGCCTTAGTTTCACTGAAAACGTCCCTGTACTGTTGATATTCCACCGGTAATACAACCTCCTTTTCAGCTGCAGTAGCTACCAGAAAAGGATTCGTCAAAGCAGTTGCCTGCGTGGGTAGTTTCTGCACTAAGTGACCCTGACATTCCTCAGAAAGGAACTGTAGTGTCTTGGTCTTCCAATCTATGGTTGGGTTGTGGTGACACAGCCAAGGCATACCCAAAATCACTTCATACTGGGGCGCTTCAATGATGTTTAAGGATAACTCATCCCTATGCTTACAGTTCCCCACAGAAACAGTCAACCCTACAACTTCTGTTTGTTCCGTGATGAGCCCGGACTTTAATGGTTGGCCATCCACAGCCAGCACCTCTTCGGGAAACCCCCTAGGCACCCGGTTTAAAGCTAGACTCGTAACCAACCCACTATCGATGAAATTACCTGTTGCCCCCGAGTCTATCATAACCTGCACCTGATGGAACTGCAGATTGCTCTCAAGACTCATAGGGAGCACTATGTGTGACTCAGTGTCTTGCAATGCCACAACTGACAAGGAGGGGAGTTTCAACCCTATGTCTTCCTCTCCTTCACTTCTATCTTCTCCGGTAGCATGGTCTGCCGGCCTAGAGGTAGATACCGCCACTCTTTTATTCCGAGACCACGTCCCTGCATTCTTGGGTTTTACTGGACACTCCCTGACGTAGTGCCCTTTTTTGCCGCAATACATGCATAAACCCTGTACTCTTCTACTCTCCCTTTCTTCTCTAGTTAACGGGGCTCTGACAGCACCGATTTCCATGGGTTCGTGTCCCACATCGGACTGTACTATGGGTTTACGGGGCATCCTATCAGTTCTGACATATCCCCCCTCCCATTTCTTTCTCTCACTCCCTCTTTCCGACATCCTACCATCTAGTCGTAGTGTCAGGTTAATCATTTCTGCACAGGTAGAGGGTTGTGGATCAATCTGGGCTATGACGTCTTTCATTCCTTCCCTTAATCCCTGGTAGAACAATGACATTCTCTTCTCCTCGGGCCAAGATGTTTCGGCCACCAGCCGATTAAAAGTAGTTAGGTATGTGACCAAGTCATTTCTGCCTTGTTTTAATTCCAGTAGTTCTCTGTCTGCACTAAAGGTAGTGGCTCTCCGATCGAACACTCTCTCGAATTCCGCTCTAAATGCCGACCAGTCAGACAACACAGCATCATTGTTCCTTACTAAAGGAACAGCCCAATTAGCAGCGTCACCAACCAAATAGGAGATAGCAAACGCCACCCGAGAATGGTTGTTGGGGAAGGAGGCGGGTTTGCATGAAAAATGCAACATGATTTGTGTTAAAAACACTTGCACTTTCAATGGGTCCCCTGCATACCTCTCAGGATTGGCCAAGGGTATTGGTGGTGGTACAGTCACCTGTATCTGAGCGGGGGAAGAGGATACATCAAAGGGATTTCTGGCCAATTTATCCACTTTCTCCCTTAACGCGGCTGTCTCTGCCCTAGAGGCTGCCAATTCTTGTTGGACTAATACTAATGCCTGGAGAACCTCTTCCATGGACGCCATGACTCAAGACACCTGGACCGGGTGGAGCAATATACGTGGGTGCGTAATTCTGTCAGGATACGCTCCACAGGATCCAGTAGCCGTAAGACAGGGTCCACCTCCTGATATCACCAACACCCTGAATATAAACAGGGTGCTCGAGCGATCAGGCGAGGGAAAAGGAATGGAAAGGGACAGCGGTGGAAAAAGGACCTAAAAAGAGAAAAGACACAGTTGTAAATAAAGCAGGCAACAGTCTACTCTCATATAGTCTCACTAAGCCCTTTTCATACCTGGGATATGTAAAATCATACAACTGAAAAGGTGCAAGCCTAGGACTTCCGGCAGGCTGGACAACGTGCCCGCAATAAGGCGAGCCCAGACGGGAGTCACAGAGAACGAGACCACACAGCTGGTAGCGCGGAAGCACCCCCTTAGCTTTTCAGTAGTAGGTTGCAGGAAAACCCAATGTACTGTTCCACGATACTTCAAATAAACAAATGAAAAGCAATGGTCTAACCGGAATCACAGACACGGTAAGGGGTGGTGGAATACCACTACAGTCCGCTCTGTGGGAAAAAACCCATGAGGCAAAATCTTTCCCCTTCTCGTCTGGACATATACGGGAAAGCGTGGTTAATTCACCACTGCGATCCGCTATGGAAAACTATAAAATCTGTCCACAAATCCCTTTTAGGCTGATGACGTCTCAGCTACTAATCTACAGACTCGGTAATGTGTGGTTATCCACACCACCACATTCCGCTCTGAGAAATATTGCCTCACAACAGAAATCGCATACATCTGTTACCATACACGGTAGCGCGTGGTGACTCACCACTGCGGCCCGCTATGGTACCACTTATTCTCCTGTAGATGCTGCTTTCAACAATATCGCCAGAACACGGTAAAGAGTGGCCACAATACCACCTCCTTCCGCTTCCAAAATAAGGTACAGAGTGTTTCCACGCTCCCAGCCGGGCAGCGAGAAAGAATCTACTAAATTCGAAGTGGTATCTACCACTTCCCTGGAAATCCTACCGGATAACTATTGGAGACCCCAGCGTACTCCGGAGTCCTAGTGCAGTGACCTTTCTCCCCTCACTGGCTCCTGCTCGCAGAACGGCTCCCTCGTAATCAGCCGACTATGGAGGGAACGAAAACAAACCAGTATTACGCACGACGGCCAGTGCGTGGTGACGCCTTATATACCGTCCCGCCGAATGCCTCATGGGAGGTGTAGTCCCGGGACGGATGAGGTAGGCGCCGCTACGGCCGATCCTGACAATTTTCAGTTCAGTACAAAGTTCGTAGTAATAATAGGCTAATGCCTTAATTTGTTATCGTGTATCCCTAGACAAGTGTTTCTGGATTCCTCCTTCATCAGTAGGGAAAAGGTCGTAGGTTGCTGGACATGCTGCCGCTTAATTTTCACAGGCATAATTCCACTCAGGGCATGCAGGTGCTCCCAAGCTCGTCAGCTCAGGCGGCTCGAGGGAGCCTTTTAAACAGTAAAAGGGGGTAGGAGCACACTGTCATCACGTCTCAGCGTCATTACCTCTGGGCATCTTGGTCGATGTAGTGCATCATTTTCAGTTCAGTACAAAGTTCGTAGTAATAATAGGCTAATGCCTTAATTTGTTATCGCGTATCCCTAGACACGTGTTTCTGGATTCCTCCGTCATCAGTAGGGAAAAGGTCGTAGGTTGCTGGACATACTGCCGCTTAATTTTCACAGGCATAATTCCACTCAGGGCATGCAGGCGCTCCCAAGCTCGTCAGCCCAGGTGGCTCGAGGGAGCCTTTTAAACAGTAAAAGGGGGTAGGAGCACACTGTCATCACGTCTCAGCGTCATTATCTCTGGGCATCTTGGTCGATGTAGTGCATCATTTTCAGTTCAGTACAAAGTTCGTAGTAATAATAGGCTAATGCCTTAATTTGTTATCGCGTATCCCTAGACACGTGTTTCTGGATTCCTCCGTCATCAGTAGGGAAAAGGTCGTAGGTTGCTGGACATGCTGCCGCTTAATTTTCACAGGCATAATTCCACTCAGGGCATGCAGGCGCTCCCAAGCTCGTCACCTCAGGCGGCTCGAGGGAGCCTTTTAAACAGTAAAAGGGGGTAGGAGCACACTGTCATCACGTCTCAGCATCATTACCTCTGGGCATCTTGGTCGATGTAGTGCATCATTTTCAGTTCAGTACTAAGTTCGTAGTAATAATAGGCTAATGCCTTAATTTTGTTATCGCGTATCCCTAGACACGTGTTTCTGGATTCCTCCGTCATCAGTAGGGAAAAGGTCGTAGGTTGCTGGACATGCTGCCGCTTAATTTTCACAGGCATAATTCCACTCAGGGAATGCAGGCGCTCCCAAGCTCGTCAGCTCAGGCGACTCGAGGGAGCCTTTTAAACAGTAAAAGGGGGTAGGAGCACACTGTCATCACGTCTCAGCGTCATTACCTCTGGGCATCTTGGTCGATGTAGTGCATCATTTTCAGTTCAGTACAAAGTTCGTAGTAATAATAGGCTAATGCCTTAATTTGTTATCGCGTATCCCTAGACACGTGTTTCTGGATTCCTCCGTCATCAGTAGGGTATAGGTCGTAGGTTGCTGGACATGCTGCCTATTATTACTACGAACTTTGCTCTGAACTGAAAATGATGCACTACATCGACCAAGATGCCCAGAGGTAATGACGCTGAGACGTGATGACAGTGTGCTCCTACCCCCTTTCACTGTTTAAAAGGCTCCCTCGAGCCGCCTGAGCTGACGAGCTTGGGAGCGCCTGCATGCCCTGAGTGGAACTATGCCTGTGAAAATTAAGTGGCAGCATGTCCAGCAACCTACGATCTTTTCCCTACTGATGACGGAGGACTCCAGAAACACGTGTCTAGGGATACGCAATAACAAATTAAGGAATTAGCCTATTATTACTACGAACTTTGCTCTGAACTGAAAATGATGCACTACATCGACCAAGATGCCCAGAGGTAATGACGCTGAGACGTGATGACAGTGTGCTCCTACCCCCTTTCACTGTTTAAAAGGCTCCCTCGAGCCGCCTGAGCTGACAAGCTTGGGAGCGCCTGCATGCCCTGAGTGGAATTATGCCTGTGAAAATTAAGCGGCAGCATGTCCAGCAACCTACGATCTTTTCCCTACTGATGACGGAGGAATCCAGAAACACGTGTCTAGGGATACACAATAACAAATTAAGGAATTAGCCAATTATTACTACGAACTTTGCTCTGAACTGAAAATGATGCACTACATCGACCAAGATGCCCAGAGGTAATGACGCTGAGACGTGATGACAGTGTGCTCCTACCCCCTTTCACTGTTTAAAAGGCTCCCCCGAGCCGCCTGAGCTGACGAGCTTGGGAGCGCCTGCATGCCCTGAGAGGAATTATGCCTGTGAAAATTAAGCGGCAGCATGTCCAGCAACCTGCGATCTTTTCCCTACTGATGACGGAGGAATCCAGAAACACGTGTCTAGGGATACGCGATAACAAATTAAGGAATTGCCCTATTATTACTACGAACTTTGCTCTGAACTGAAAATGATGCACTACATCGACCAAGATGCCCAGAGGTAATGACGATGAGACGTGATGACAGTGTGCTCCTACCCCCTTTCACTGTTTAAAATGACGATGAGACGTGATGACAGTGTGCTCCTACCCCCTTTCACTGTTTAAAAGGCTCCCTCGAGCCGCCTGAGGTGACGAGCTTGGGAGCGCCTGCATGCCCTGAGTGGAATTATGCCTGTGAAAATTAAGCGGCAGCATGACCAGCAACCTACGATCTTTTCCCTACTGATGACGGAGGAATCCAGAAATACGTGTCTAGGGATACGCAATAACAAATTAAGGAATTAGCCTATTATTACTACGAACTTTGCTCTGAACTGAAAATGATGCACTACATCGACCAAGATGCCCAGAGGTAATGACGCTGAGACGTGATGACAGTGTCCTCCTACCCCCTTTCACTGTTTAAAAGGCTCCCTCGAGCCGCCTCAGCTGACGAGCTTGGGAGCGCCTGCATGCCCTGAGTGGAATTATGCCTGTGAAAATTAAGCGGCAGCATGTCCAGCAACCTATGATCTTTTCCCTACTGATGACAGAGGAATCCAGAAACACGTGTCTAGGGATATGCGATAACAAATTAAGGAATTAGCCTATTATTACTACGAACTTTGCTCTGAACTGAAAATGATGCACTACATCGACCAAGATGCCCTGAGGTAATGACGCTGAAACGTGATGACAGTGTGCTCCTACCCCCTTTCACTGTTTAAAAGGCTCCCTCGAGCCGCCTGAGCTGACGAGCTTGGGAGCGCCTGCATGCCCTGAGTGGAATTATGCCTGTAAAAATGAAGCGGCAGCATGTCCAGCAACCTACGATCTTTTCCCTACTGATGAGGGAGGAATCCAGAAACACGTGTCTAGGGATACGCGATAACAAATTAAGGAATTAGCCTATTATTACTACGAACTTTGCTCTGACCTGAAAATGATGCACTACATCGACCAAGATGCCCAGAGGTAATGACGCTGAGACGTGATGACAGTGTGCTCCTACCCCCTTTCACTGTTTAAAAGGCTCCCTCGAGCCGCCTGAGCTGACGAGCTTGGGAGCACCTGCATGCCCTGAGTGGAATTATGCCTGTGAAAATTAAGCAGCAGCATGTCCAGCAACCTACGATCTTTTCCCTACTGATGACGGAGGAATGCAGAAACACGTGTCTAGGGATACGAGATAACAAATTAAGGAATTAGCCTATTATTACTACGAACTTTGCTCTGAACTGAAAATGATGCACTACATCGACCAAGATGCCCTGAGGTAATGACGCTGAGACGTGATGACAGTGTTCTCCTACCCCCTTTCACTGTTTAAAAGGCTCCCTCGAGCCGCCTGAGCTGACGAGCTTGGGAGCGCCTGCATGCCCTGAGTGGAATTATGCCTGTGAAAATTAAGCGGCAGCATGTCCAGCAACCTACGATCTTTTCCCTACTGATGACGGAGGAATCCAGAAACACGTGTCTAGGGATACGCGATAACAAATTAAGGAATTAACCTATTATTACTACGAACTTTGCTCTGAACTGAAAATGATGCACTACATCGACCAAGATGCCCAGAGGTAATGACGCTGAGACATGATGACAGTGTGCTCCTACCCCCTTTCACTGTTTAAAAGTCTCCCTCGAGCCGCCTGAGCTGACGAGCTTGGGAGCGCCTGCATGCCCTGAGTGGAATTATGCCTGTGAAAATTAAGCGGCAGCATGTCCAGCAACCTACGATCTTTTCCCTACTGATGACGGAGGAATCCAGAAACACATGTCTAGGGATACGCGATAACAAATTAAGGAATTAGCCTATTATTACTACGAACTTTGCTCTGAACTGAAAATGATGCACTACATCGACCAAGATGCCCAGAGGTAATGACGCTGGGACGTGATGACAGTGTGCTCCTACCCCCTTTCACTGATTAAAAGGCTCCCTCGAGCCGCCTGAGCTGACGAGCTTGGGAGCGCTTGCATGCCCTGAGTGGAATTATGCCTGTGAAAATTAAGCGGCAGCATGTCCAGCAACCTACGATCTTTTTCCTACTGATGACGGAGGAATCCAGAAACACGTGTCTAGGGATACGCGATAACAAATTAAGGAATTAGCCTATTATTACTACGAACTTTGCTCTGAACTGAAAATGATGCACTACATCGACCAAGATGCCCAGAGGTAATGACGCTGAGACGTGATGACAGTGTGCTCCTACCCCCTTTCACTGTTTAAAAAGCTCCCTCGAGCCGCCTGAGCTGACGAGCTTGGGAGCGCCTGCATGCCCTGAGTGGAATTATGCCTGTGAAAATTAAGCAGCAGCATGTCCAGCAACCTACGATCTTTTCCCTACTGATGACAGAGGAATCCAGAAACACGTGTCTAGGGATACGCGATAACAAATTGAGGAATTAGCCTATTATTACTACGAATTTTGCTCTGAACTGAAAATGATGCACTACATCGACCAAGATGCCCAGAGGTAATGACGCTGAGACGTGATGACAGTGTGCTCCTACCCCCTTTCACTGTTTAAAAGGCTCCCTCGAGCCGCCTGAGCTGACGAGCTTGGGAGCGCCTGCATGCCCTGAGTGGAATTATGCCTGTGAAAATTAAGTGGCAGCATGTCCAGCAACCTACGATCTTTTCCCTACTGATGACGGAGGACTCCAGAAACACGTGTCTAGGGATACGCAATAACAAATTAAGGAATTAGCCTATTATTACTACGAACTTTGCTCTGAACTGAAAATGATGCACTACATCGACCAAGATGCCCAGAGGTAATGACGCTGAGACGTGATGACAGTGTGCTCCTACCCCCTTTCACTGTTTAAAAGGCTCCCTTGAGCCGCCTGAGCTGACAAGCTTGGGAGCGCCTGCATGCCCTGAGTGGAATTATGCCTGTGAAAATTAAGCGGCAGCATGTCCAGCAACCTACGATCTTTTCCCTACTGTTGACGGAGGAATCCAGAAACACGTGTCTAGGGATACGCGATAACAAATTAAGGAATTAGCCTATTAATGCTACGAACTTTGCTCTGAACTGAAAATGATGCACTACATCGACCAAGATGCCCAGAGGTAATGGCGCTGAGACGTGGTGACAGTGTGCTCCTACACCCTTTCACTGTTTAAAAGGCTCCCTCGAGCCGTCTGAGCTGACGAGCTTGGGAGCGCCTGCATGCCCTGAGTGGATTATGCCTGTGAAAATTAAGCGGCAGCATGTCCAGCAACCTACGATCTTTTCCCTACTGATGACGGAGGAATCCAGAAACACATGTCTAGGGATACGCGATAACAAATTAAGGAATTAGCCTATTATTACTACGAACTTTGCTCTGAACTGAAAATGATGCACTACATCGACCAAGATGCCCAGAGGTAATGGCGCTGAGACGTGGTGACAGTGTGCTCCTACACCCTTTCACTGTTTAAAAGGCTCCCTCGAGCCGTCTGAGCTGACGAGCTTGGGAGCGCCTGCATGCCCTGAGTGGATTATGCCTGTGAAAATTAAGCGGCAGCATGTCCAGCAACCTACGATCTTTTCCCTACTGGTGACGGAGGAATCCAGAAACACGTGTCTAGGGATACGCGATAACAAATTAAGGAATTAGCCTATTATTACTACGAACTTTGCTCTGAACTGAAAGTGATGCACTACATCGACCAAGATGCCCAGAGGTAATGACGATGAGTCGTGATGACAGTGTGCTCCTACCCCCTTTCACTGTTTAAAAGGCTACCTCGAGCCGCCTGAGCTGACGAGCTTGGGAGTGCCTGCATGCCCTGAGTGGAATTATGCCTGTGAAAATTAAGCGGCAGCATGTCCAGCAACCTACGATCTTTTCCCTACTGATGACGGTGGAATCCAGAAACATGTGTCTAGGGATACGCGATAACAAATTAAGGAATTAGCCTATTATTACTACGAACTTTGCTCTGAACTGAAAGTGATGCACTACATCGACCAAGATGCCCAGAGGTAATGACGCTGAGACGTGATGACAGTGTGCTCCTACCCCCTTTCACTGTTTAAAAGGCTACCTCGAGCCGCCTGAGCTGACGAGCTTGGGAGTGCCTGCATGCCCTGAGTGGAATTATGCCTGTGAAAATTAAGCGGCAGCATGTCCAGCAACCTACCATCTTTTCCCTACTGATGACGGTGGAATCCAGAAACATGTGTCTAGGGATACGCGATAACAAATTAAGGAATTAGCCTATTATTACTACGAACTTTGCTCTGAACTGAAAATGATGCACTACATCGACCAAGATGCCCAGAGGTAATGACGCTGAGAGTTGATGACAGTGTGCTCCTACCCCCTTTCACTGTTTAAAAGGCTCCCTCGTGCCGCCTGAGCTGACGAGCTTGGGAGCGCCTGCATGCCCTGAGTGGAATTATGCCTGTGAAAATTAAGCGGCAGCATGTCCAGCAACCTACGATCTTTTCCCTACTGATGACGGAGGAATCCAGAAACACGTGTCTAGGGATACGCGATAACAAATTAAGGAATTAGCCTATTATTACTACGAACTTTGCTCTGAACTGAAAATGTTGCACTACATCGACCAAGATGCCCAGAGGTAATGACGCTGAGACGTGATGACAGTGTGCTCCTACCCCCTTTCACTGTTTAAAAGGCTCCCTCGTGCCACCTGAGCTGACGAGCTTGGGAGCGCCTGCATGCCCTGAGTGGAATTATGCCTGTGAAAATTAAGTGGCAGCATGTCCAGCAACCTACGATCTTTTCCCTACTGATGACGGAGGAATCCAGAAACACGTGTCTAGGGTACGCGATAACAAATTAAGGAATTAGCCTATTATTACTACGAACTTTGCTCTGAACTGAAAATGATGCACTACATCGACCAAGATGCCTAGAGGTAATGACGCTGAGACGTGATGACAGTGCGCTCCTACCCCCTTTCACCATATATAGTAAAAAGGGTCAGAGGAAGAATACATCTCTGAGAAACACCTTAATTAATCTCTTTCATTAAGATACTCACTGATTTGGACCGCCATTATGTGGAACTATTGGGTGATTGTTGAGTTCTGGGTGTAGGCCCCTCCCCACACTACCTCCATTATCCTGAGAGTCAAATGCTGAAAGGGTGTACCTGGTGCTCAGTTTTCTGTGCCAGAGTAGTCCAGTTATGGGATAGCAGTTGTAAAAGGCCCCAACCACAGTTGTGGCTCAGAAACTCCTGCTTGCCCTGTGACCCCTTGCAGGTTCTGACAATGACCATGTTCTTTTAGGCGAAAAACAGTAAGGATTCACACTGTGCCTTAGTACTGAGATCACCTTTTTGCAAGTTTTTGAACTATCTTTTCTACACTTCAAAGATAGCGTGCTTGTTGTATCTACAATCAATGCACCGTCATCTTGAAACTATGGAAAATAATGTTCCAAGGTGACTTAACTTTATTTTCTATATTGTAAAATGACATTCACAATTCCCTTTCCTGCAATATGGCAGCCACCCTGAAAGCATACAAATTCAATTTCAAGAAGACCAACCTTCACTATTGGTTTTACCAATGCTGCTGCAATGTTACAATCATTGGCACGCCAGTCGGACAAAGAGAGACCAGTTGCCTTTTCCAGTGCTTGTTTGCACATATGCTTGATGCCGTTTGCAAATGTACAGCTAATTGTGCATGAGCTATTTGCCATACCTAATTTGTTTAGGTAGTTGCATGTGGTGGGCATCAGGACATTGTGCTGGGGACCAGGGCTTATTTTTTTCATCATCAGATATTGAACCACATCAAGAAGAAACAAGCATTTGTAATGCAATAGGTCTTGCATTTGCGAGAGTTTGAGCTATTGGCATTGTAAATGACAATGCCTTTTAATTTTCTGCTTTGATAATTAACACATAAATAAAAGGCACTGTCAATTACAATGCCAATTGCTCAAACTCTTGTAAATGTGAGACCAATTTAATTTCAAAGAAGCGGCCGCCATTGTCTCGGGCTGCTCGGAAAGTGAAAGCATGCATGGTGCGCTGAATGTTGCAGGAAAGCATGTGCCTGCAGTAAAAAAAACTCATTACAGAAAATAGTGCTTACAGACTAAATAAGACATACCGTGTAACAACAGAAGTAAAAGGGCCAGTCCTCATGGGAGGTTACAAATGAAGACAAGGCGGTACTAAGGAGGGACTAACAAGCCCATTAACGAATCAGAAGCCAGCATTTACGAAGGACAATGACACAAGCCAATGATAAATATGGGCGGAGAGTGGGCGGGCCTTCAAGTCCGTACTCGAATATAGCATGCCTCGCAGAGCAGCGCATGCGCTGCCGAGGCTCGGCCTAAAAAATGACAACAGAGACAGCTAGATCCCCCAAAAAGACAGCCTTTATACATCTAGGCACTCGTAGGTGCGAATAAAAAAACAAGAGCCTAGGATGGTGTAAGAAAGAGGCACGAGATGGAATTAATATTAATCAGCTTTGGTATTTGGTTAACCTGACATTCAGCAGAACAGGCAGGCTGTGACTACTATAAAAACGCCCTACACACTTTTTTTTCAAAATGAGCTCTCACAGAGTGAATACTTTTCTCGACACATTCCCGAACATATAAATGCATTTTTAACACACATCAGAAGAACACAAATGACTTGATAAAATTGGTGTGCCCCACTGAGCATGTTTTTTCTTTGGCAATTTTTGTGAGTGAAAATTGGGCATATGTTGGGTGGGTATTTACACAAGCACAATTTGGATTGCTCTTTATGAATTGTTCCTCTTATCTCTGACTTGCCTGGGGTCCCCCCCGCTACCTTTCCTCCTTCTGCACTCCTTAATTTGTCTCTCTCTTTTTTCCCCTTAATACTTTTCCCTGCTTTACACCTTTGCCCTCTCCTGCGCGCGCTTTCTCTGTAATAAAGTGCCGTACACATACTCCACGCTGTAGGTCATATGGATTAGGCTGTACGTGATTCTGTTGTAAAAACGTTATCCTTATCTCGCAGTCTCTCTTGTTCCTGTTCCAAATGACTGGAAAGCACCGGAAATTGCAGAGATTGTTTTGCACTAAATCAAGCTTGGTTATCAGGCCTCGCAGAAAGAATGTTCTCCTCCCGCTTGATGAATGAGACGATGGAAAAGAAGCAACAGCGGGGTAATTAATCCCAGACAGCCCTGGCGTAGGATGCTAAAAAGAGGCCGATGAGCTAAATGGGTTGTCAATAGGTGGAGCGAGCGAACGTCGGCTATTGAGAGACCAATTAACCTTCCTCTGGGGATTCATTTGTATCCCCCCTCCTACCCCACCCCCCCGTTCCTGTCACGGCAAACATGTGTTCGAAATTAACAAATGTCCAGGAGATTGTATGCAAAGCCCCCAATTGAGGATTCGTTTCACTTTTGACCTTTTTTTGGAAAACCTGAAAACTTTTGTGATGGCCGCTGCAGGTACTCTTCAGTATCACAGCTATTTAGTTGTGCATCTGCTGTGTGCTGTTACCAGCTCTGGACATTACTACAGCAAATAGACCAGCTCGGTTTATGGCTTACTTAAATCTGATTTTTTCTTCTTGTATTGTTGTCTCACCGAGAACGTACATGGACTAACAGCCTGTCTATTGCTTAACTTTGTTTGGCTTTATTGTCACTCAAATTTGTTTGCTTCTTATTGGATGATTTTCTTTGTCCCACCTTGTGCATCTTATTCATCTTGTATTTGATCCTCCCTTGGACTATCGCTATTTTACTATCAATTTGAATAGCTGATTTGTATACTTCCGCTGTTCACTTTTTGATTTTTTTTTCTTTTTGATAAAGCATCTATGAGCATGCATGTGTTTCAAAGCCTCTCTCTTATGTGCTCCCCCCAAATGCCCACCCCTCCGATGCTCCGTGGTGCTCTCTGACACGTGTGCTGCAGCTGCACACTTTCTGTGTGCTTTTCCCCCTGCAGCAGTCGTGGCCTGCATGGCTCGCGGGTGGGAAGGTGGGGGGTCGCGCGGGGTGGGGGAGGGTCGCGCGGGGAGGTAGGAGTTTTAATTTAATAATAAATCATTTTAAAAAACGTACCTTTCTGCTGGCCGGGTCCCGCGTTTTCTCAGCTCCTGCTTCTGCTCTCCTGTCTTCGGCAGGAACAGGAAGCAGGCAGCCTCCCTCCCCTCCCCTAAGCCAATCATAACGCTGCAATGGCAGCGTTGTGATTGCTGGGGACGCCCCCCAGCCAGGGGCTTACGGGGAGGCTGCATGGAGAAAGGGCAGAGTGCGCATGACTAGTTTGGGCCGCCCCAGAGGGCTGACCAAACAGTCATTGTGCCCTCAGGAGTGGGCCCACCACTCCTCCCGCCCACCTGCCTGCCCGCAACTAAACATAAAACGGTAATAACAGGAAGTTATTACCATTTTATGTTTCTGCATCTCGCACTGCGAGAAAACAGTGGGTCGACGCTCCTCCGCCCTAGTGCAGTCTGGATTGCTCCCTCCCTTTTATGCTTCTCCTTTTACCACCATGTTTTTTTATGCAGTTTTATATAGCTCGGACTTAACCCATAGGTATTGGAGTGCTTTACATGAGCACCAGTTACATTACACAAGGACACATTCATTTTTTTAAGCACAGGAGTTTAAGTGATTTGCCCAGACTCACACAGTGTGTTGAGTTGACGCTGAGACTCAAACGTGGTTTCCCAGTTCCAAAGTCGGCAGCTCTGGCTGTAGCGCCACATCCTCCTCCAAGTTGCTTTCACCATAGTTTTTTTCTACCCCTCCCACTGTGCTGCTCTCACCCTCAATTGCTGACCTCTTTCGCTCTCTTGTGTGTTTCTGACCCACACTCCTGCGCTCTGTATTTTTCTTTTCGTCTGCTTGTGCACTGCTCTCGTGTTGCTCTCTCTTTCATGCACTGCTTTTTCCCTCCACCCACTTCTCCTCACCCACACATCTGTTGCCCCACCACCCGGCTTCCCATTTGTTTTTCAATTTTGCACTTTTGTACAAATTGTTATAACATTTCTTTATTTAGTTCAACATATTGTATCTGTAAATTAAAAAAGCAAAGTGAATGATGCCCATGTCTTTCCACTGGCTCATGCATGGGTTGTGATGCATGTGCGCATACATCATTGCAGCCGCGGCCACTGCAGGTAAGAGCGGTGAGGCGGTGGGGCTCGGTGGGGGGGGGGATTTCGACGAACGATGACGAGGGAAAATTAATTATTTATTTAATTTTCCCTCACCATTGTCCATCGAAATCCCCCCCGCCGGGCCCAACCGCCCCACTGCTCTTACCTGCAGCGGCCGCGGCTGCATCATTGTACATGAGAAGTCATGTCCTCGTGCTTTTTTTATTTTTATTATTTTTTGCTGATGCTCCACAGCATTGAGAAAAATCCTTTTGCTTTTTCCCCTATGCTGTACAGCATCGTCAAATGGTATTGACAAAGCCAATAGGTCCCAAAAACAAGACATATTGGCTTTGGAAAGGCTTATGTTTTTGTTATAAGAAATAGGTGTTTTTTTCCATTTGTGTAAAACAAAATTATATATATTTGCTGTCATTATTAGCCGTGTCACATACAAAGTTTTTTGTTGGCAGTATTTGCAATTGTAGCAAACACAAGGAGATGATGGACGGAGCGCTGAAACTTTTCAGACACTCACCCCCAGTCACAGATCTGTGTTGACTCCATCATCATTCTTTAGCTCACTTCGCCACCTCAGTTCAGACCCAGCTATATGCAAATCAGTCTTGACCCTGTGCCTCATGGGAACAGTCCAGCCCGAACTGCCAAGCCAGGTCTTCCCTGAACCGGAAACAAGCATCCTGGGACCGGTTTCTGGGTAACACCCTTCATCAGCCAGGCTAGCTTGAATCCAGTGGCAAAGTGAGAAAGGGACCCACGTCTGGGCATACCCTGCCAACTTAGGGCGAACAAAGCAAACACAAGGAAATGATGGACGGAGCGCTGAAACTTTTCAGACACTCACCTCCAATCACAGATCTAGGTTGACTCCATCATCATTCTTTAGCTCACTTCGCCACCTCAGTTCAGACCCAGCTATATGCAAATCAGTCTTGACCCTGTGCCTCATGACAACAGTCCAGCCCGAACTGCCAAGCCAGGTCTTCCCTGAACCCGAAACAAGCATCCTGCGACCGGTTTCGTGCCAACAGCCCTCATCAGCGAGGCTAGCTTGAATCCAGTGGCAAAGTGAGCAAGGGACCCACGTCTGGGCATACCCTGCCAACTTAGGGTGAACATAGCAAACACAAGGAGATGATGGACGGAGCGCTGAAACTTTTCAGACACTCACCCCCAGTCATCTGGGTTGAGTGTCTGAAAAGTTTCAGCGCTCCGTCCATCATCTCCTTGTGTTTGCTTTGTTCGCCCTAAGTTGGCAGGGATGCCCAGACGTGGGTCCCTTGCTCACTTTGCCACTGGATTCAAGCTAGCCTGGCTGATGAAGGGTGTTACCCAGAAACCGGTCCCAGGATGCTTGTTTCGGGTTCAGGGAAGACCTGGCTTGGCAGTTCGGGCTGGACTGTTGTCATGAGGCACAGGGTCAAGACTGATTTGCATATAGCTGGGTCTGAACTGAGGTGGCGAAGTGAGCTAAAGAATGATGATGGAGTCAACCTAGATCTGTGATTGGAGGTGAGTGTCTGAAAAGTTTCAGCGCTCCGTCCATCATTTCCTTGTGTTTGCTTTGTTCGCCCTAAGTTGGCAGGGTATGCCCAGACGTGGGTCCCTTCTCACTTTGCCACTGGATTCAAGCTAGCCTGGCTGATGAAGGGTGTTACCCAGAAACCGGTCCCAGGATGCTTGTTTCCGGTTCAGGAAGACCTGGCTTGGCAGTTCGGGCTGGACTGTTCCCATGAGGCACAGGGTCAAGACTGATTTGCATATAGCTGGGTCTGAACTGAGGTGGCGAAGTGAGCTAAAGAATGATGATGGAGTCAACACAGATCTGTGACTGGGGGTGAGTGTCTGAAAAGTTTCAGCGCTCCGTCCATCATCTCCTTGTGTTTGCCGTATTTGCAATTGTGCCTGTAGTTGTAATTTATTGATCAAATTTATATTTATTAAAATACCTGCTGGCAACTTTACAAGATATATTAGCCAGTGAACCATGATGTTAAAACCTTTTATTGCTGACAAATTAAAATGCCGCCAACATACAGCTTTGAACGCTCGCAAGTTCAAATCCCACTGCACAAATCTTGGTAATTTCAATTGACAAATTCAAATGCCGTAAACAAAAAACTGTTTTTGAGAACCAAACCAAAGAGTTTTTGCAAAGTTTATTTTGGCCATGGGTTATGAGTATCACATTGCAAAAGGTTTGCAAAAGTCTAGATCATTGTCTGTCTTCAACATGGAATATGATTGAGAATAAAAGAGTTGATCCTATTGGAAGGAGGAGTAAGGCCATTTTTTTAATATAGTTTTCTTTTTTTTTTTTTTTATTATATAAAATTTTATTGAAACAACAACGATCTGCGTACACAGTTTTGATAATGCTGTCGATCACTTACAGTCAATCAGTATACAGTCCCCACATGAGCCACAACATATATATGACTTTGGTAGTATCACATGTCCACGTCCAAGTCACGACCCAGCTCTGGAGGTGTACAGATGTTCCCTCTATATACATTCCATTTACCCCAAACCTTCCCCCATTTCTTTGGGCATTTCTTGTTGACAAATGTGGCCTTCTCCGCCACCATGACAATATCCATATCTCTACACCAGTTCAATACAGTCGGTACACTTCCTACTCCCCATTTTTGCGCTATGTTTCGTTTGGCTATCATCATGCCTGTTGTTGCCCAGTGACGTTCAGCGTGGTTAAGGTCTGTTGGGCCCCAGACATTGAGGAGGCAGCATTTGGGCTCTGTCGGGACATGTTTCTCGGTAACCTCCGTGATAGTTTCTATCACTGCCTCCCAGTATGGTGTAAGCTTTGTCCATTCCCACAGGGTGTGATAAAAGGTACCTACGGCGCCACAGAGGCGCAGGCAGCGTGGGTCAGGAGTTCTTCCCATCTTGTGCAATATTGCCCGTGTGTAGTAGGTCCTGTGTAATATTTTAAACTGTACCAATCGCAGTTTAGAGGAGATTGCCACCTCCTTAGGCGATGCTATCGCCTCTCGCCAGTCGGGGTCATCCATGTCTCCAACCGCTGACTGCCAGAGCTCCCTAAGTCGGTTAAGTGGGTCTGTCTGGTTATTAATGATTTTTTTATAGGTTAGGGAGGTCGCTTTTTTGTGTAGATAGTCGGTAAGCAATCGGTCCTCTAAAGGGGACGATTCAGGGAGTGTTTCTGCTGTTGGGAGGGCTGCAACTATCGCATGCTTTATTTGCATATATCGGAATTGTTCGCCCGGCGCCATCGTGAATTGTTCTTGTAGATATGCAAAGCTGACGACCTCTCCATTGCGCCACAGGTCCCCCAACCGGGAGATGCCTATCAGATCCCATTTTTGAAAACCTTTACTCTTTCCCAATGTCCCTAATTTGCCTGTGTCCCACAGTGGAGTGTGCTGTGTCAGTCTGTCTGACCAGCCCAGGTGCTTATTTACCGTGTGCCATATACGGACTGTGTGTGCCGTTGGGCCCATGAGGTCACGGGCTTTCCGTTTGTTGTAGAGCGCCCTACTGACACCCCCCGTCCCCAGGGCCATTTTGTCCAGGCGATAGGCAGGGTCCGTGTCGGGTGTATAAAGCCATTGATTGATAACTGTGAGTTGTGAATTCCAATAGTACGCCTTGATATCCGGTAGGGCTATCCCGCCATCATACCAGCTTTGCACTAGTTTATTCGCTGCCACTCTTGCCGGTTTTCCGTCCCATAGGAGAGCAGTGACCTCCGAATTTACTGCTTTAAAGTATGAGTCGGGAACTGGATAGGGCGTGTTGTGTAGGGCATATTGAAATCTGGGCAGGGCCATCATTTTTAAAAGAGCCGCTCTACCCAGTAGGGTGAGTGGTAGTGCTCTCCAATGCTTGATGTCGCGTTTCAGTCTTTGCAGAGGGGGTTGCAAGTTAAGTGTTATAAACGTGTCTGGATCTGATGTGACATGTGTGCCAAGATATTTGAAACTATCCGTGACTATCCGAACCCTGCAGCCCTGTGGGAGACGCGGGGGCTGACCATGGAGTATGTATAGTACTGACTTATCCCAATGAATGGCATACCCGGATACCGAACCAAACACTGCGCAGATATTGAGTAATGCGTGGAGGGATCGCGTGGGTGAGGCGATATATAATAGAACATCGTCCGCGTAGAGGGAGATACGATCTTCCCACCCCTCTCTCCATTTCAGACATCGGACCATGGGCGCCCACCTTATCCAGGCCGCCAGTGGTTCCAGGACCAGGGCGAACAATAAGGGTGACAATGGGCAGCCCTGTCGCGTCCCCCTACCCAGGGTGATCTCCCGTGAAATGTGTCCATTGGCGACTACATGCGCCACCGAGTCGGTGTAGAGTAGATGTATCCAGGAACAGAACTTCGGCCCGAACCCTAAGTGTTGAAGGACCGCAAGTAGGAAGGCCCATTCCACCGAGTCAAAGGCCATTTTTGCGTCTAGTGAGAGGACCGCGGCGTCTTCCTGTATTGTATGTTTCCGACCCAGTACGCCATGCAGGCGCCTGAGGTTAAGAGCTGTGTTCCTGCCAGGCATAAAGCCCGATTGGCTCGGGTGGACCAGTTTGACGAGATGGGGTGTTAGCCAAAGCGCCAATGTTTTTGCTAAGATTTTCCCTTCCGCATTGATTAATGAGATCGGTCGATATGACGTGCATTCCTCCACCGGCTTACCCGGCTTGTGAATGGCCACAATCGTTGCCAGACGTTGATCTCTAGGAAGTGTTCCTATGTCACGACTCGCTTCAAACATTTTTAGCATATATGGGGCTATCTTGTCCGCCGTATGTTTGTATAGTTCTATTGGGATGCCATTAGGACCTGTGGCCTTACCCGATTGTATCTTTGAGATGGCAGTTTTGAGTTCGTCTATCGTGATGTCTGCCTCTAGACTCTCAGTCTCTTGAGGCGTGAGTCTCGGCATGCGGATATCATGAAGGAAGGCGAGTGCTTCCTGAACAGTGATAGTACTCGTGGATGTGTAGACTCGATCGTAGTGCTGTGCTAATGCAGTCACTATTTGTTGTGGGTCAGATGTGACATCTCCATCTTCCTTTCTTTTTTTTTGTTTAATAATTTTATTGAATTTTCAGAAAAAGTGGAACAACAAATGAACACGTTATGAATAAAATATAACAATTAATATATTGGGAAAGAAAAAAAAGATATGAAAGAGAAGAAAAGAAGAGAGAAATAAAGAAAAGAAGAATAAGGAAGAATGAAAAACAAAGAAAAATTAAGAAATTAAGGTGCAGGTGCAATAGTAGAAAGATAAGATGTAAAAGGTAACCAAAGGAGGTCAGATTTAATTTTCTGAGAGAGATTAAGAGAAGAAACAGTAGAAATTCTGTGTTCGTCACAAATATAGTTCCACCAAGTTAATACAGAAAGTTTCGAGTTATCTTTCCAACAGGACAAAATCACTTTAAATGCCAGAGCAATAAACAGATCAAACAGCAAAGTAATATGATTAGGGGCATCAAAATCAGATGAGGAGGACCCTAGAAAAACATTTTGTATAGTTAAAGGAATATTACATTGAAATATTATCATACATTTAGACCAAATAGATTGCCAGAACTTCAATACATTAAAACAGTCATAAAGTTGATGAATTAAAGTCCCTATGGAATCAGAACAGGACCAACATAGGGAGGAGGAATTAGGGGAAAACTTGGATATATTGACAGGGGTAAAAACAGCTCTACTGTAGATAAAATACAGAGATTGAGTGATACGTGTGGCATTAGAAGTTTTAAACAACTTGAGCCATAATTTATCCCAACAAGAGATAGAGAGTGACAGGGATAAATCTGTTTCCCAGAGTAGTTCAACATTAGATTTAGGTCGTTCAGTAACTGGTGATAACAATAACTTATAAATAAAAGCAGCTTTAGGCCTATGATCCTGGGAAATGTTATATAATGGTGAAGATGGAGTGAGTAAGGGGAAGCTAAAGGGAAATTTTTAGAAGATAAGTATGATTGCAAAGCTGTTGATAATAAGAGATACTCATTAAGAAATGATTCAGGTAGATCATATTGTAGTTGTAAATCATGGAAGGGAATAACAGAACTATGTTGAATTAGTTGATAAATAAAGATAATTCCCTTCTCCTTCCAGTGTTTGTAATAAAATGATTTACGTTTATATTTGATAAATTTATTGTACCAAATAGTGGAGGACAAAAACATTGATATGGGTTTAGACCATCGGAAAAAATGTCATATAATAAGTGACGGGAGTATTTTAAAATAGGATTATCAGATAAAAAAGTGCAATTAGACATATATATTATACTTTGAAAAGAAAATTCTTTCAACAGGGAGCGCTCAAAGACAATCCAACGAGGGATAGAGATATCTGAAAAATCATGAATTAAGGCAAAGTATTGACGAATTAAAAATGCAAAATGATACGATTTAAAATCAGGAAAGCGTACACCGCCTTCTGTTTTGGGACGTTTGAGTTTCATAAGAGCAATGCGGGGGTGTTTGTTATTCCATAAAAACTTTGTACAGATAGAATTAATTTGAGAAAAATATGAAACAGGAATCCGGAAGGGTAACATGGATAGTGTATAAAGGATATGTGGCACAATCATCATTTTTATGGTATCTAATCTACCCCACCATGACAAGTGAAGAGGGGACCAGGAGAGGAGGAGCGATTGTATTTTGGACGTTAGAGCATTAAACGTGTAACTAATGGTAGTAGATAGGGTAGAGGAAAACCAAATACCAAGATATTTAATTTTTATGGGACACCAAGTAAAATTGGTATTGTTAAACATATATTGATAACAAAAAGAGTTTAAGGGGAGAACTTCTGTCTTAGAGAAGTTCAACTTATATCCAGAGATACTGGAATATAACCGAACCTCATCCAAAAAGGGAGGGAGAGAGGTATTAGGATCAGCCATATATACCAGAATATCATCAGCATATGCTGATAGTTTTGTTTCTATAGAATTATGTGAAAAACCGGAGATACATGGGTTAATTCGAATACGTTCAAGGAAAGGTTCAAGACACAAAACAAATAACAAGGGTGAGAGGGGGCAACCTTGGCGTGTGCCTCTATATAACGGAAAAGATTTAGAAAAATGATTATTAACAAAGATATTAGCACGAGGAAAAGAATATAACAATTTAACATAAGAAATAAAATTTGGACCAAAACCAAACCATTGAAGTGTATTGAACATGAATTGCCAGTTTATACGGTCAAAAGCCTTTTCGGCATCTAAGGACAATGCTGCAAGTGGTGATTTGTACTTCCTCCCGAAAGAGATGACATTAGCAAACATGCGAGCATTGTCCGAAGCCAATCTGCCCTTAATAAAACCAGTTTGATCCGTCTTAACTAATAGTGGGATAATACTCTCAAGACGGGAGGCGAGGATTTTAGCAAATATCTTACAATCATAATTAATTAAGGATATGGGGCGATAATTTTTACAGAGGGAATGATCCTTATCAGGTTTGGGAATAAGGACTATCAAAGCATCCATAAAGGAGCCAGAAGCCTTGGAGTCTGCAATGAATGAATTAAAAGGGCCAGTAATTTGGGAGCAAAAATAGAGGAAAAAGTGGAAAAAAATTCAACCGAGAGACCATCAGGACCTGGTGCTTTCGATTTTTTCAAGGATTTAATAGCTGCTATAATCTCTTGAAGAGTTACTTCTTCCTCTAGTAATTGAAATGTATCAGGAATCAAGGGGGGGCTGGGTAGGCCAGAAAAAAAAGTATGGAAATTTTGACTAGAGGGATTCGTATCATCAGAATATAATGTTTGGTAATAATTATGGAAAACAGAAGCAATATCTTCATCAGAGGTCGCTAAATTATTGGTAAATTCATTTAAGATAGGACCAATGTTTTTTCGTTCAGATTTAATTTTGAGATAATTGGCTAACATCTTACCAGCTTTATTTTGACCCCCATGATATTTGGATTTAATTTTGAGAAGAACATTACACGCATCAATTGTGGCAAACTTGTTAAGAGCAGATTTGGCCTTAATTAAATCATGGAGAGCCGATGAAGATCTAGACGTAAAGTAATTATGTTCTAGTAATTTAAGTTGCATTAATAAAGTTGTATACTTGGCTTTAGCAGCTTTCTTCTTTTTTGCGGAGTATGAAATAGCAAAAGCACGGAAAGAAGCTTTAAAGGCATCCCAGTTATTAGTGATAGATGTATCCAAAGGATTGTTAATGGCAAAAAATTCATTAATAAAAGTAATAGCTTCAGCTACAAAAGCATTATCTGTCAACAAAAAATTGTTAGGTTTCCAACGACGAAATTTTGGAAAACTCATGGAAAGGTCAAGAGCAGCAAAAACTGGGGCATGGTCAGAAATAAAGATAGATCCAATTTCAGAGGATTGAATAGATGGGAGCAGGGGTTTACTAACCAAAATGTAATCAATTCTGGATCGATTATGATGTACATTAGAAAAAAAAGTGAACTCAAGATTGTCAGGGTTACAGGTCTTCCAAACATCGTATAATGAACGCGAGGCAATGGCAGATTGAAATGATTTATGGGTTTTATCAGGGTTAAATTTACATTTGGATTGTCTATCTGAAAATGGGTCTAACCATTGGTTAAAGTCCCCAGCAACAATAATATTCGGACCATCAATAGATGAGAGCAAGATCTTAATATTATTCCAAAAGGCTGGGTCTGGTTTAACAGGGCCATAAATATTCAATAAAACAAGTTCTTTATTCTGTATAACAACCTTAGCCATTACCCAGCGTCCATCACTATCACATTGTGTAGACAGAATTTGAGCATGAATCGACTTATGAAAAAGTATAGCAACCCCACCTTTCCGGTTAGGAGCAGAAGAATAAACAATTTGACCCACCCATTGTCTTTTCAATTTAAGTGACTCTATATCATTACAATGCGTTTCTTGAATAAATGAGACATGAGAGTTCAATTTAGACAAATGAGAGAGTACCTTTTGACGTTTGACGGGGTTTCCAAGACCACGGACATTCCACGTGACAACATTACACATAATGGCGGGAAGGTAGGATAATACACGAATGGAGAAGACACACTTCAGGAGGGCAACTGGAAACAGAGAGACACCATATGTTATAGGAATACACCAAACAAACTGTATTGTAGGAAATAACAATAAAAGGTATAAACATCAAACAGCATAATAAAGAAAAACGAGCACTTAAAGAAATATAATGGAAGACAGACAAATATACCAAAAATCTATAATGGAAATGCACCATTGAAGAAAATAGGAGAAAAATAGAGTAATAGGAAACGAGTAGGAGAGAGTGAAGATAGAGTGATAGAGAGATTAGAAAAGTACATCGAACAAGGAAAAGAATCCAGATCTGAAGGAGAACAGGTAACAAGAGCAAAAAAGAAAACAATAGAGAAAATAGAAGATAGATCAAGGAAAGGAATCCAGATCTAAGAGGGAAAGGTATCGAATGAGGCATGGGGCGCAACGGCACCGTAAGCAGACGGAACGACAGAGAGAAGGAAAAGAAGAAAATAGTAATATAAGCAGCCAAAGAGAATTAGAAAAGGAGAAGAGGCAGGACAATTAGGAATGATGAGAAGAACCATCAACAGAATTCATTAGGAGACTTTGGAGAAAGGACTTCAATTTGGAAGGATCATCAAAAGAACGTGTCGAGCCCTCATGGGTAATTTTACACAAGCAGGGATGGAGAATGCCATATCGAATGTTCAGTTGTCTCATCTGAGGACGGAGAGCCAAAAATTATTTTCTTCTTGCATTGGTGGCATTAGAAAGATCTTGTGATAGGTAGACTGTATGACCAGACCATATGAGGCGGCGCTTCACTTTAGCTGCTGAAAGAACACGAATGAGATCAGTAAATTCAAGAAACAACATTATAATTCCTCTGGGTCTTGAAGCATTTGATTGAAAACGGCCAAGGCGATGAGCACGTTGGATATTAAGTGGAGGATCCAGAGGAAGGTTTAAAAGTTCTGTCAAAAAACGTTTCAGGAAAAGAAGAATATCTGGACCCTCAAGATTTTCCGGCAGACCATAAAGGCGCAGGTTGTTACGCCTATTACGATTTTCAAGATCTTCAGTATGAAGCTTGAGACGATGGATTTCCTGTTACAAAACAGGGATCTTGGTTGATACATCATGTAAGTCACTGATGCGTTGCTCCATGTCAAGCACCTTAGCCTCCATACTAATCCACCGATCTTCAATTTGTTGAAGCTTCTCATTTGTTGTGGAAATAAAAGATTTCAACCCCCTCACTTCATCCAAAATAGTATCCAAAACAGGATTTTGAGATGATAGAATGGGGGAGGGGGGGTCATTTTTAGATCTCTTGGGCTTAGCACCCGAAGACATAGCTCTGACAGAGAGTGGAGCCTCACTGGTCATTTTAAAACAACGTGAAGGGCGATGAGTAACTTTTAGAAGAGGTCCCAGTCTACCCATAAGCTTAGTAGTCACAAATAGAAATAAATGCCAGTTAATCAGAGAAAGAAAACTTGTGGCACTCTCCCCAGAAGGCAAAACGCCAGCTTGTCACAAAGGAGGAGAGATGCAGCGAAGATATTCATGCAGCACTACACCAAGATATAGGGAAAATGCAAGGTGCTCAAAAATAGAATGAAAAATAAACACACATTCTAATCCATGTAGACCACATGCACAAAAGCATTAATTGGCATTATTGCATGAGAAGTCTAAAATTAGGCACACGTAATGAAAAGGAGAGTCATTTCCAAAAGTATTGCATAGAGGATCCCTCATGGAATGAAAAAACGCTGCATACAATGAATAGAACCCAACAAAGCCACTTTCTCTTTAGTATTTAATGAAGTGGGCATTGATCCAGAGGTAGGCGGCAGTTGCAGGAAGAAACACGCTGCTGCGCATCCACTAAAGAAAACGCCGGATTTACCTCAGAGGAGAGCAGGCGAGCGGCATGCACAAAATGGCGGCAGCTCGCATTTACGTGAGGCAAATCATCACCGCTGCCGCAGAATCGCTATTGGAAGCCCAAGGAAGTCGGAAACGGCTCCGTTTGCCGCTCCGAGTGTTTAGGCGCTGAATTCCGTCTCCAAAACCTGCCGGAATCTAGGCAGGACGGCTATATATTGTAGGAGAGCTCCGCGTCCGAGCGGAGCTCACGTAGAAGCCGCCATCTTGCTTCGGCACGAGACCACGCCCCCTCCATCTTCCTTTCTAATCTGCGCTATCCATCTATTCGCCCGTTCCCTCTTGTCTAACCAGGCAAGACGTTTGCCTGCTTTGTCTCCAGATTCATAGACCCGGTGTTGGACTGCTTGTACACGGGACTTGGCGTCAGTCCAAAGGTATTCTTTGTATTCTTGTCGTTTCATGCGTAATGTATGCGCCGTAATGTCAGTGGGTCCAGCGGCGTGTTGGGATTCTAATTGCTGCACCTCCTGCTCCAGGGTCTCTATTTCAGACTTCTTTTCTTTTTTATGTCCCTCTATGAGGGAGATAGCCTGTCCGCGTATCACTGGTTTGTATGCCTCCCATAGCGTTAGTGGGGAGGAAACGGACGCCTCATTGTCTTGAAAATATTGCGTGGTCGCAGTGACTAAATTTTTCTTTATTTTTGAGTTGAGGAGGTATCCAGGGTATATGGGATACATACGACGTTGAATAGTGTAGTGCGCTCGAATCTCTGCCATTACCGGGGAGTGATCAGAGATCCCTCTGGGTAAGTGTGCGGTCGTCCCCATCCTCGGTTTGAGAAAGAATGGGGACCCCTACATGCAATGATAAACACTTGCTAGCTGTAGGGAAAACAGTATAAAGGGAAAAAGAACAAGCTAGTGGCAAGCATCAATATGAAAAAGAACAAATGTAGCAGGACATAGTGTATTTAATCAAGAGACATAGTGCTTAAATATTATCAAAAAATATTTTTTATTTTTAGTATTTTACTGATATTTTTGTCATCTTGTCACAAGTATCAAGAATATATATTTCTAAATGGTTAAAATTCACAATGCATCAAAACATATTATGACATATGAGACATAATCAAGTGGATAAACAAATTATACATAACTATACAGTTTACATATAATGCAGCATTTTCTCTTGTGTTCGAAACTGGGTCCAAATCATATATGGACAGAAAGGAGGGTTGGCGGTAGATGGAACTATGCGCGTTTCGGCAGGTTGCCTTCGTCAGGACACCGTCTCAACTTTCACTGCATTGGACATATAATCAAATAATCTCAGTAAATACATGCACTTATGTCAATTTTATAATTTTTCTGTCCTGCAAAAAAAGATCATTCGATTGAATCGTTTCCAAAGAAATCGATATAGATGCAAAAGGTTCAGTAGTATTTAGGGGATCTATTCAGATTAAAAACCATGCAAATTTGGTGAGTTTAAAAACATATTCGAAAGATAGAATATGTGAACAGTAAGAAGAATATACCAAGAGAACACCTCCCAGTGCCATATCTCTATGTCTAAAGATATTAGTACGAATAGAGATATAGTTCTGTTAAAACTATTTATAGAAAAGTGCATGCTTAAAAAGGTGATATTATAAGGCGGAGCATGTATCAACTAAGTATACCAAGAAGGTGACATAAGGGACAAAGTTTAGGAATATTATATAGTCACCTATTTCTGTATGTGGTTACTCGAATTTATTTTCAGGTTTTTCCACTTTTGAGCTTTCTCGGTAGTACAATGAAATGTCCCTGGATCTATAATGTAATAATACAAATATCTTAATAGGGAATAATAAGTTGATTGCCTGATTTTAATTTAGTGTTAGGACATGCTTCTATACCTGATGAAGAGGACGTTTAATGGGTAAATCGGATTAGCAAGTTTCCAGACGGTTTTATCAGTTTCCAAGGTTTTGAGTTCCGGGACTAGGAAATTTAATCTGGAGGCCGTGGTATTCTCTAGTTGCACGGAAGACAATAGGTAGAAGGATTTAATAAATCAATCTAATTTTAATAGGTGAGAAGAACACATATTCGGTCCAAAAGCATAAGAGGAGCTTTGTCAGTGTATTAAGAAATACTTGTAAGGAGTCCCTATATCGTAACGGGACTCTGTTGGCTGCTAAATTGTAGTTCTGTATGCACAGACCTTAGATTGATGTTTGTGCTATGTATTGACTGATGCTATAATGCAACATCTAACACAAGTATACATTTAAAAAAATCAATATAAGAAGCAAAGATTATGAACAATATAGAATGCTATATGTTACTTTTCTGGGCATATATTTATTTGATCAGTAAATAACCTATTAGGATAATATACTTACTGATGATGAAGATATAATGGCCCACCTAACTTGCACCATAAAGTAATGTGCTTTTGTGAGTCCGATTATCTGTAAAAAGACATAAAGTCTCATAAATGATAAGGGATTACATAGTTTAATTAATTATTTTTGCTACAGGTATACAGGGCGAAGATTATATCTATGTGGATATTAAAGCAGTATCTAAGCTAGCTAATATATCCCATACTGTATATGAACAGTGTTTAAAGGTAAACTCTATTCTTTGTAATTATAGACCCGGAGTGTGTGACTTTCTAGAATGTCATAAAAAAGCCACAATGCTCTATAGGTAAAAATGCCAATTATATAGATGTTACTTGGAAATTTTAAAAAGTGCGCTATGTATTTAGCTATAGACGATATAAAGTGTTTATGCGAACCACTTAATGGTTACTAAACTATCATCCAATTGATTATAATATAGGGACATAAGGTGTACTTTTAGAAAGAGGAGCAATATGTTATTAGTGACGTTCTCTGCAGTCTAGTACTGTGTAACAACTAAGAGGTTCACTCTGTTCTTTATGAGATTGGAACCACAGTGTCTAGCTATCTAAGATGTCACAGAGGAACAATGTCACTTTATCTAATAAAACGGTAGCTATATAAAGGTAGCTCAAGAATTTTAAAGAACGTACTATCTTGATAGTTAAAATCAGTTTAACAAAATTGGACGAATCGCTCAATATATCCTGAGCCATCTCGCCATACGTCACATTGCAGGTCGGTAAAAAGACCACGTAGTAAGGTCACGTATGCCCCTGATAAAAAAGCCAATACAGAGAAGTATTGTGGGGTTACAACCAGTGGAAGGCAATTTTAAATGCGGCACATGAAAAATCTGCACACAAGCCATTGAATCTAGTTCTATTCAATTTAATGGACACATTATCATCACAAAAGGTATGACAAATTGTAAGACCAAAGACCTTGTATACCTTTTAATCTGTCCTTGCAATAAAGGCTATGTGGGCGAAACGGCGTGCACTATGAATGTTCGCCTTACGGAACATAAATCAGCAATTCGTAATCGTAGAATAACAGCACCCATTGTGCAACACTACATTGAAATGAACCACCAAGTGGATGAGATTAAGTGGTTCATTTTAGAAAAAATACAATTCAAAGAAGGTCAGGTAGCAGAAAATATACGGAAACAACGAGAAGTGTTTTGGATTTTTACACTTGACACTTTTAAAAATGGCCTCAACCAAGATATACTGTGGGAACAGGCAATCAAATATAACTGTTAACCAAGATCTATTTAATTCTAATAGATACAATGCAGTGTAACCACCTTTTATTTATTTTTTAGGTGCACACATCATATACATCATCTTTGCAGTATTTGAAGCCACTATATGTCTTTTTTCCCTTTTAACAGTTGTTATAAATCTTAATGATTAAAATATTGATTAGTAATAGGAGCCCCATGTAATATAGAACCCAATTATTGAGATTTAGCTGTTTTACATTTTGACATCTAAAATCTCGACTCATCATGAATTACCATTACTCATTATCCTCACATATAGATTTCTTTATCTAGTTCATTTATATATGTATATCGTATACTAAAATGACATACAAGTACCACAAAATAAAACAATTTAGATGCAGCTAACATGGCGCTCAACGTTTTAATATCCTTTCACTTTAAGTCTTGGTCGAGTGGTCACATACGATATATAATAGACATTGCACCTTTGGGAGTCCTCTTTCTATGACTCCGATTTAGGCGTCTGTGCGTGCACGTCCCAGTACGTTCTAGCACGTATTAACACGTGACCAATTTACCTCAACCAGAAACCGCGGGTAAAAACGATTTAAAAGGTCGCGATTACCAGCTTCAGTATCCCCCGGGAAGAGGCACTTTTTCGGACGTTGGCTACGTAGGCTGTTTAATGGTAAGAGATTGTTTTATTGCAATCGGTTTGCACGTTTTTCTTAAATAAATGTGAAGGTAGCTTAATATATCTCTAGGGATGTTCATTCAATGTTGCAATTTCGGTCTTTAGCATCCTGATTAACCCCATTGCAAAAGTAAGTTTTACCGACCTGCAATGTGACGTATGGCGAGATGGCTCAGGATATATTGAGCGATTCGTCCAATTTTGTTAAACTGATTTTAACTATCAAGATAGTACGTTCTTTAAAATTCTTGAGCTACCTTTATATAGCTACCGTTTTATTAGATAGAGTGACATTGTTCCTCTGTGACATCTTAGATAGCTAGACACTGTGGTTCCAATCTCATAAAGAACAGAGTGAACCTCTTAGTTGTTACACAGTACTAGACTGCAGAGAACATCACTAATAACATATTGCTCCTCTTTCTAAAAGTACACCTTATGTCCCTATATTATAATCAATTGGATGATAGTTTAGTAACCATTAAGTGGTTCGCATAAACACTTTATATCGTCTATAGCTATCTACATAGCGCACTTTTTAAAATTTCCAAGTAACATCTATATAATTGGCATTTTTACCTATAGAGCATTGTGGCTTTTTTATGACATTCTAGAAAGTCACACACTCCGGGTCTATAATTACAAAGCATAGAGTTTACCTTTAAACACTGTTCATATACAGTATGGGATATATTAGCTAGCTTAGATACTGCTTTAATATCCACATAGATATAATCTTCGCCCTGTATACCTGTAGCAAAAATAATTAATTAAACTATGTAATCCCTTATCATTTATGAGACTTTATGTCTTTTTACAGATAATCGGACTCACAAAAGCACATTACTTTATGGTGCAAGTTAGGTGGGCCATTATATCTTCATCATCAGTAAGTATATTATCCTAATAGGTTATTTACTGATCAAATAAATATATGCCCAGAAAAGTAACATATAGCATTCTATATTGTTCATAATCTTTGCTTCTTATATTGATTTTTTTAAATGTATACTTGTGTTAGATGTTGCATTATAGCATCGGTCAATACATAGCACAAACATCAATCTAAGGTCTGTGCATACAGAACTACAATATAGCAGCCAACAGAGTCCCGTTACGATATAGGGACTCCTTACAAGTATTTCTTAATACACTGACAAAGCTCCTCTTATGCTTTTGGACCGAATATGTGTTCTTCTCACCTATTAAAATTAGATTGATTTATTAAATCCTTCTACCTATTGTCTTCCGTGCAACTAGAGAATACCACGGCCTCCAGATTAAATTTCCTAGTCCCGGAACTCAAAACCTTGGAAACTGATAAAACCGTCTGGAAACTTGCTAATCCGATTTACCCATTAAACGTCCTCTTCATCAGGTATAGAAGCATGTCCTAACACTAAATTAAAATCAGGCAATCAACTTATTATTCCCTATTAAGATATTTGTATTATTACATTATAGATCCAGGGACATTTCATTGTACTACTGAGAAAGCTCAAAAGTGGAAAAACCTGAAAATAAATTCGAGTAACCACATACAGAAATAGGTGACTATATAATATTCCTAAACTTTGTCCCTTATGTCACCTTCTTGGTATACTTAGTTGATACATGCTCCGCCTTATAATATCACCTTTTTAAGCATGCACTTTTCTATAAATAGTTTTAACAGAACTATATCTCTATTCGTACTAATAACTTTAGACATAGAGATATGGCACTGGGAGGTGTTCTCTTGGTATATTCTTCTTACTGTTCACATATTCTATCTTTCGAATATGTTTTTAAACTCACCAAATTTGCATGGTTTTTAATCTGAATAGATCCCCTAAATACTACTGAACCTTTTGCATCTATATCAATTTCTTTGGAAACGATTCAATCGAATGATCTTTTTTTGCAGGACAGAAAAATTATAAAATTGACATAAGTGCATGTATTTACTGAGATTATTTGATTATATGTCCAATGCAGTGAAAGTTGAGATGGTGTCCTGACGAAGGCAACCTGCCGAAACGCGCGTAGTTCCATCTACCGCCAACCCTCCTTTCTGTCCATATATGATTTGGACCCAGTTTCGAACACAAGAGAAAATGCTGCATTATATGTAAACTGTATAGTTATGTATAATTTGTTTATCCACTTGATTATGTCTCATATGTCATAATATGTTTTGATGCATTGTGAATTTTAACCATTTAGAAATATATATTCTTGATACTTGTGACAAGATGACAAAAATATCAGTAAAATACTAAAAATAAAAATATATTTTTTGATAATATTTAAGCACTATGTCTCCTGATTAAATACACTATGTCCTGCTACATTTGTTCTTTTTCATATTGATGCTTGCCACTAGCTTGTTCTTTTTCCCTTTATGTCGACCCCATCCTCCCCATGTTATCTATTGCGGTAAATATGTAGTCTATGCGGGAGAGGCTGTTGTGAGCGCCCGAGTGAAAGGTGTATTGTCTCTCAAGTGGGTGTTGGAACCTCCATATGTCCAGTAGGCCGTGCACTTCTAAAAACCCGGCCAGGGGTGAGCTTAAACGATGTTGTGGGCGGGCAGGCGTACGGTCCAGTGCGTCATTTATGGTCATGTTGAAGTCTCCCCCAAGTATTAAGTCCCCTTCCGGTAACGTTAGGAGGAATTCACCTAGATCCCGGAAGGCGGGAGAATGCAGAGCAGGCGGGATATAGACAGTCATTAAGTTGAACATACGACCCTCCCATTGAATCGAAAGGGCAGCAAAGCGGCCCTGGTCATCTTTAAAAGTGCGGTGGACAATGAGGGGGAAACGTTTTCGCACTAAAATCCCCACCCCCCGGGACCCTGTGGCGAACTCTGAATGTACTGCCAATTGAAACCCCCACCGGTCAAGGGCTCTACAGATGGAACCCGTCAGGTGTGTCTCTTGTATAACTGCCGGGGTCATGCGCTTCAGATATTGTAGCACCAGACCACGTTTGATCTTGTCCCTCAGCCCATTAACATTCCAGGAGAGGAACGACAGTGTTGGCGTTGTGGCACGTTGTGCCATTGGGTCAGACGAGGCCATAGAAGGTGTGAGTGATAGTGACATGTCGGATAGCGAAGATCATTGTGAATCTATTACCATACGGACTGTGACAATATGTGCAGATCAATAACTATGAAAATGTTAACATTCAAAACATTCCCGTATTGCAGACTTATATTACTTACATCTGAGTTCGACACTTCTCTGCCCCTACCAAGCTGGAGTAATGACATATCCATAATATCACATTTCCCAATTCTACGGGGGCTAAGTGAGATTTCCATCATCATGACAATACTAAAAATTAACCATACCCTCCCTACCCCACCTTTGAAGAGCAAATCCCCCCTCCCTGCATCCCTGCCTAGTAGGTTTAGAACTACCCACCACCCCAATAGCAGAGTGCCTACGATCCCAAAAATAAAACACATTAAACGTAGGGTCGTGCGGTGTTAGCGCCCAATAGTCTCTCCCTCCCGGGCCCGCAACTATGCCCAAACAACATCGAGGGTCAATAGCACTCCCCAGAGTTCCATTGTTCATTCAGCATTATGCCAGTCCAGCCCTGAGTTGGCAGAGAGGAACATATCGTGTCCAGAGAATGGGGCACTCCCCACCCCCACCACATAAAGAAGCAATATGAGAAACATGTACAGACCAGTGAGGTTCATGCAGTCCTTCATTTCCCAGCGCGTGCTGTGTCACTGCCAGGGCTGCCAGAGCGGGAACTTCTGGATCTTGATGGCGAGCGCCGTCCGTCTCCATGCCAGTGTTGCGAGTCTTTAGGATGTTAGCCAGTGTTCTCACGGTTTGTCTCTTCTCTATGGTGATGCACCTGGGATGGGCCGTCGTAGAGCCAGCGTTGCGCCTCCTCTGGTGTCAGGAAGAACCAGGATTTGTCGCCGTCAATAACTTTCAACTTAGCTGGAAAAAACATCATATACTTGAGTCCTTTGTCCCTAAGAGCCCGTTTGATCCCTTCAAAGGAGCGTCTTTCTCGCTGTACTTTCAGAGTGAAGTCCGGAAAAAAACGGATTGTCGCGTTATCGTAGGGGAGATCGCCTTTGACTCTAGCTGCTTGGAGGATTGCATCCCGGTCACGAAAATTTAGAATGCGTGCTATGATAGTGCACGGTGGTGCACCAGGCCTTGGCTTCGGGATCGGGGCTCTATGTGCCCTTTCGATAGAGAACAGTGGGGACAGTCTTTTGGGCTTGAGGTGATGCAGGATGAGGTCTTCGAGGAAGAGGTCCACGCTGGGCCTCTCCGTCCCCTCAGGCATTCCCACCACCCGTATGTTGTTACGACGGGCCCGCCCTTCCTGATCATCCAGGTGCAGCGCCATTTCTTTATGTTGATGGATTCATTTTTTAACCTTTTCCTCCAGTTTGCGTGTCGCAGTCTGGAGCTCCCCTATATTTCCTTCCGTGGCAGTGACCCTTTCAGACGTTTTCCGCATATCAGCCCGCATAAGGTTCATTTCGATCGTGACCTTATCAATTTTCGTTTCTAGGTTAGTTCCAACTGTTTGTATTGCTGCCATTAGGGAACTGAGGGACGGTTCTTCCGTGGTTATGGCTTCATCACGCTCTCCATCTTCCGTCACAAGCTGCCGTGGTACCGCATATTTGTCCATCTTGTTGGCCTGGACGGAGGCCGTACTCCCCTTTGGCTTCGTCATAGTGGTGCGCAATTCCTAGGCCAGGCGTCCCTCAATGGACAAGGATTGTCACATCACCCCAAGCCAATAGTTATTGTCGTCCAGGGATTCCGCCTTCAAGGAGGGTTCCGTCCTACCTTAGGGCAGGAGTATCACGGCTGGGAAGGAACGTTGGGCTGTCAGTGTGATTGACCACTCGCTTGTAAGCACGGGGGCCCACACTCTCAGCCGCACACTCTCTTCGTTTGGTCCAACTGGGCTCCACGAGTGTCACTCCTACCCCTTCTGCCCTGGCTCATGTAAATATAATGTATTTTAACTGCGTTTTCTGATTACTTTTCCGGGTGTCTTGATCTGAGGCTGCCGTTCATGTGCAGTGATGTCTGGCTGCAGTCCATGTTCCCTTCGACGTTCCTTCGTCTGTAGCACCCCCTCATTCACGCTCCCACGTTCTCACACTTTTGGCTTTAGTGCGCCACGCAGTTGCAGGCTTGTACAATTTCAGGGGGTGGAGGGGGAGGGAGAAAAGCTGAAGATCTCACTGGGTTTGATCTCCCCCGGCGCAATGGCTGAGTCCAAAACTTGGCACACCGTCACTTGTACTAGCAGGTGGTTTAAATCTGCTGCTCGCCTGTCTGGTTGTCCGTCTGTATACCTCCGCTCCCGCCGACCCTGCGCACACGTTGCGACGGCTCCAAGGGTGCCCTCCTGTGGTCAGATTCTATTGTCCCTACGGCCGAGCGTTGCTGCGCGAAGCGGGATTCAGCGTTTACCATGCGGGGGAGGGGGCCCCCGAGAGTTCCACCGGCTCTTACCTCGCGAGGCCCTGTGGTCAGATAACGCCCCCGGAAGGCCACCACTCACCGCAAGGGATGCTCAGGTAATGTAGTTTTCTTGATTAGCGATTGGCAGATTGGTAGGTACATGTTGCTGGATGTGGAATTTGTGCACTAAATTGTCCCTATTAAATTTGCTGTTGTGGAGTGAGTGGCTTAAGTGGCTAAGGTAAAGACCGCCATTTTGCATGCTTTCAAGGATGAGTTTTAAATGGCTACATCACACATACAAGAAATGGGTTGCAACATTTAAAGGAGGTGGCTGACACTAGCTGGATCAGCTGATGTTAACAGTAGCTCTCCTTTGATATCTTTTCTGGTGGTGACAGCCTTAGGTTGAGCAGGGACTACAGGAATTCATTGCAAACGTGCCTCCATGGCATTTCATACAGGGTTCTCCATCCTGATGTTTGTGTGCCTACGTGTGCATAGATGTGGGTGAGAGTGCTTCAGCAGTAGTCCGTGGCTAGAGGGGGCTGAAGCCATGGAGGGCCTGTGCAGGTGTGGAAAACAATACCAAGCTCTCACAAGTACTCCATTAGCATAACCAGTGTTCCAAATAATAAATCCAGCACAAGAAATACTAACCAACATGCTTATTCCCTGAACCAGGAAGACCAAAGATTAAGCAACCAGGGAAACAGTAAACAGCACCACGTTTACTCGAAGCAAATAGAAATCCCTTGATCACTACTTGCTAGGAGATTGCTCCTTTGACATGAAACTGGGCTTGTAGGCTTGCATACATGTTGACAGATGGGTGACAGATGTTTCTCTGATATACTACTTCTCAGTCACAGGAGGAGGTGTTGTCCAGGTTTGAGAGTCGTGGGTCTCTAAAGAATAGCAAATAGGAATCCCTTGATCACTACTTGCCAGGAGATCGCTCCTTCAACCTGGAACTGGGCTTGTAGGCTTGCACACGTGTTGACAGATGGGCAACAGATGTTTCTCCTATATACATCTTCTCAGTCACAGGAGGAGGTGTTGTCCAAGTTTGAGAGTGTTTTCCTAAAAGCAGGGTGCCAGCAGTGCAGTGCCATAATGACCCCTGTGCAGTCACTCTCCCACCACAAACCAGAAAGTGTGCCCCCACATAGTGTTCTACCAGTCCTTATGCCACAGACTCATCTAATTGCTAGAATGTTGTAAGGTTCAACAGGGTCTGTGCACAAAGTCTCCATTTTTGAACTACACCTTTGGCTTGACATATTTTTAGATGGTGACTATTTACATGCCTTGCACTTACACAATAACATACTTAGAAAGTATTCTGCTTGTAGCACATTTCTTATTAAGCATTTTATCATGACATTTGTACACTCTGGCCAAGGTTTAGGAACACTGAGCATGTAGCCCTTGCTTTTGGTTGTCTGGATGGAGACAGCTCTGAATGGAAAGACAAACAATCACATCAGCTTTGCACCTCTTTCACAGTGTGATCGGAACAGTGCTTTGATTATATAACCCACCTCAAAGCCACATTCAGCAGAGGAGCACTTCTAAGGATTATCCTTGTATGCCTGCAGTGACTGAGGACCAGCCCTGCAGACAATAATCTCTATCCCGCAAATGATGTCGGCCTTTTCTACCCCAGATCGACCCTCTGATACATCACACACAGGTATGGGGAGTTGGTTGTCCCAATGGATCTGGCAGAGGGTACTCCAAATATGCTCTCGATAGTGTAGGTAGTATTAGGTAGGAGTATAAATATAATATATCATCATATATAATCACACTGTAACATTATAATAGTTGAACTGTTTATCTTTTTCACCATTCTTGTAATGCTGGTTACACTGCTTTGTTTCCTCCTGCTAATAATTGCAGCTCATGTTTTTTACACAAGAATACAATTGCTTCAATAAATGTTTGAAAAACCAATATGTATATTTCTGGTGTCTCCATTTGGGCATGCTGAGTGACAATGAAAGGGTCTCACAGGAGACTAGAGCTGGTGCAGGTAAAAGAAGGATGTGGTGACATCCAACCATAGGGCATTGTATTTGTTAACAAGCATTGACAAAGCTAATGTGCCTTTGTTTGTTTTGTTCCATAATTGCTTTCGTAAGAAAAATTTGCTAGGGGAGCTGCTCAGTCCTCGCCAAAATATACAAAAAATTGCCTCAAAGCAATGTATTTTGTCTCAAACAGCACACACTGCCACTGTAGTTTCTAGCATAAATGGGACTACTTTATTTGTGGATGTTCTCCTTGTGAAAAAGCATTGGCAAAGCCAATATGTCTCACCTATGCAAGAGCTATTAGCTTTGCCAAAGTTTTTTGCCATGTTGTACACCAGCGTGGCTGCTGTTTAGCATGGCTAAAAGTTAGTGGCATAGAGGAGAGTGGCGTGGAGTGGAGTGGCATAGAATGGAGTGGCATAGAGTGGACTAGAGTGGTGAAGAGTGGAGGGTTGTGGTGCCATGATGTAGAGTGTTGTGGAGTAAAGTGGAGGGCCAAAGAGTGGTAGGGATGAGAGTGGAGGGGCATAGGGTTGAAAAAAGTGTTATAAAGTAGAGTGCCAGAGAGTGGAGTGTTGTAGAGTGGCGTAGAGTAGAGTGTCGTGGAGTGGCATAGAGTGGAGTAGAGTCATAGAGTGGAGTGGTGTAGAGTGGAGTAGAGTCATATAGTGGAGTGGGATAGAGTGGAGTGGTGTAGATTAGAGTGGTGTTTAGTGGCATAGAGGGAGTAGAGTCTCATAAAGTGGAGTGGAGTAGAGTGTCATACAGTGGAGTGGTATAGAGTGTTGTAGAGTGGAGTGGCATAGGGTGGAGTAGACTGGAGTAGAGTGGAGTAAAGCTGAGTGTCATAGAGTGGGGGGGCTTAAGTGGAGTAAAGTCTTGTAGACTGGAGTAGTGTAGAGCGGAGTAAAGTGGAGTAGAGTGCCTTAGAGTGGAATAAAGTGACATGTAGTGTCATAGAGTGGAGTTTCGCACAGTGGATTGGCGGAGAGTGAAGTGTCATACAGTGGAGTGGCGTAGAGTGTAGTGGCGTAGAGTGGAGTGTCGTAGAGTGTCGTAGAGTGGCCTAGTGTGAAGTTGCATAGACTGACGTAGAGTGGAGTGGGGTGGAGTCGAGTGTCGTGTTGTGGAGTAGAGTGTTGTAGAGTGTCGTAGAGTGGAGTTGCTTAGAGTGGACCGCATAGAGTGGCGTGGGATGCTGTACAGTGGAGTGGTGTAGGATGGAATGGCGTAGTGTGGAGTAGGCATGGTGTGGTAGCGCACTGCTATCACAGACAACACATGTTCAATTGAAATGACAAGTACACTAGCACATACAGTTTTACTGATAAAATGATACAGCGCACAAACGATAATGTGTGGAAATGGCATCACCCAGTGTACTGATTTGTTTTGATGGTATTAAAATATTTGTTTCCACCACTCTTCCAAATTATAAAAAAGTGCTTCATTTGTGCTTTTGTAATTTTTATATATTCTGAAATATTTACAAACATTTACATTTTGTTGTGTGCTAGCAAAAAAAACTTTTCTTTCCCAGTACCCAACAAGATTGTCACGTAAATCCTCTCACTTTGAAGTTAGAGATAGAAAAGTAAACACTAAGCTCCATCGTAAGTCAGAGCCTGACATTTGAAACAGCAAATGTGTGAAGATAAGAACAAAATTTAAAGGTCTGTTTAGAGATATGAGGACTCATGGAAGAATACAAGGAGCGATGGTGAACAAGGTTTACTTTACAGGAGCGATGAAGACATGCTGGACAACTTAAACCAAATAAATTCAGCAAATCAAAAGCCAGAAAATGTGAATTAAACCGCAAAGCCAATGGTAAGCAATGCACCGAATGCATTTCCAGCGAATCTTTCAGAATGCCCCCAAGAAGTCTTTTTACAACCTGACAGCTGCGCTGTCTGGTAGGCTTCGACCTAAGACCAGAATCACTCATCGTGAAGTTAGCCAATGGCTGAAGTGTGCTGACTAAGGAGCCCATGCTGCATGCTGTAGTGGGTGAAAGAAAGATAAGAATGCCACAACAACAGACCAAAGGTAGAAGAATGCCTGTGACAGCAACTATAAATAAGTATATTATATACATAATTTTAGTAAAACCTAAACCTCTTGGCTAACACCAGAACTAAACAGTGATAGAATTGAGGCTGACCACAAAAATAACCCTGCCTTTGGCAACCGATGCGCATAAAATATATCAACCCTTATGCAAACGTGCATTTCTCTATGTCTATTCACAGAGGAAAGAGTAACAGAGATAACAGTTGAGACCGGTCTTCTTCCCTCCCAACCTGTATATATTATGAACAACAAGGTGCAATGGTTCAGCAAGGGTGCAGATGAAGAAGTACAGTGCTGCTTTTGACTAACTGTGAGGCTTTGCTGGATGCTTGGGTAAAAAGGACGTAAACCCTTCACCCACTATTGCGGCATTCTTCATCATCGGGTTTTCGCTCCTCACCCTAGCATGAGTTGAGTCTGGGGTAGACTTCCTCCAATAGGGAGTTCTTTTTTAGGTCTTGGCCTGCACCAGCGCTTGTGCTGGTCTGGCCGAGAGTTTTAGTAAGTGGGTTTTGGAAGTGCAAACCCACTGGCTTTCGGCTGGCGACCAGCTTGCGTTCACAATAGCGTGCACGCGCGCAGCTGCCATCTGGGTTTCCTATCTCTTCCTCATTTCCTCGTCATGGCTCATTAACTCCCTGGACTCTGATGTTTCAATCGCAGCAGCAGCTCACATTACCAACTGACGGCCCTGGACTACAGTCACATGAAAAACAACAGCGATTAGCATTGAAATGCAAGCTTTTTTTTGTCTAGTTAGAAATATTGCTTCGGTGGGTTGATTTCACCTTATATCGCTATTTGTTTTATATTGGGAGTCACAGCCTAATTACCAGTATTTTTGTCTCACTCTGTTTTTTTTTTAATATTTATTCGCGCAAAGCACAAAGCTATATTTAAGGTTACTTTTTCCACCTTCACTCTATTTAAACTCCACACCCCCCACTCTTATTGTCTCTCTCCTTCTCTCTCCCCTCTCTAATTCTCTCTCTACTTAATTAACTCTCCCCTCTCTATCTTTTTTAGCCTTTCATTCTCTCTCACCCCTTTATCTGTTTCTCTTTCAAACTCCTTCATTCACTCTCTTCCCCCTTCTGTCTCTCTCTCTATCCCGCTCCACTCTTTATTCTATGTACACCCTTTCTCTTTCACCACCCTCTCTAATTGGGCATTATATCTTTTCTCTATCTCTCACTCGGCAACACCACAGCATCACTCAGCATCACCACAGCATCACTCAGCGCAACCACAGCATCAATCAGAGCCAGCACAGCATCAATCAGAGCCAGCACAGCATCACTCAGCACCAACACAACATCTCTGAACGCCATCACAGCATCACTCAATGCCATCACAGCATCACTCAGTGCAACCACAGCATCACTCCGTGCAACCACAGCATTACTCAGCACAACCACAGCATCACTTAGCGCCACAACAGCATCACTCAGCGCCACCACAGCATTACTCAGCAGCACCACAACATCACTCCGCACCACAACATCACTCCGCACCACAACATCACTCCGCGCCACCACAGCATCACTCAGCACCACCATAGCTTCACTCAGCGACACCACATCATCACTCAGGGCCAACACTGCACCACTCAGCACCACCACAGGATGACTCAGCACCACCACAGGATGACTCAGCACCACCACAGCATCGCTCAGCACCACCACAGCATCGCTCAGCACCACCACAGCATCGCTCAGCACCACCACAGCATTGCTCAGCGCCACCACAGCATCGCTCAGCGCCACCACAGCATCCCTCAGCGCCACCACAGCATCACTCAGGGCCACCACAGCATCACTCAGCACCACCACAGCATCACTCAGCGCCAAGACAATATCACTCAGCACCACCACAGCATCACTCAGCGCCAAGACAATATCACTCAGCACAACCACAGCATCACTCAGCACCACAGCAGTATCACTCAGCAAGACCTGAGTATCATTCAGTATCACCTCAGCATCGTCTCCGCAACAGTCACCACCACCACCACTACCACCTCAGCATCACTCAGCACCACCTCAGCCTGCTCTCGGAATCTAGCATCTGTTGATTCTCCCCTAGCGTCTGGCCGCTGCTAGTGTTATAATACAGGTACTAGTTCCCAACCTTCACCCTCCGATTGTTTATGCCCCCTCAAAAAAAAAGCTTTAACAAACAACCATTGCAATAGGCAGAAACAAGTTGCCAGCATTGCAAGAACAAAAGAAAACTGAGGAAATTTTTTATTGTAAATACTTTTTTAATATGGTCGTTCAGTTTTACATAATGCCTTCTTGGTCATATATAAAGTAACAAAAATACTTCTGACACTTTTTTATTATAACTTTTCAGCATGCTGCACAGCAGACACACTTCTCTACAGCACAGCTTGAAGACATTGGCAAAGTCAATAGCTCTGGCTAAACACTTATAAGGCCCCAAAGGCGAGACCTATTGGCTATGCCAATGCTTGTTTTGTTGTTGAGCTTTATCCTCACAAAGCTGTCCATATGTCCCCACCACTGAGATTTGCGAATACCTGCTAAACTCTGTGGCCAATTCCAGATCTGCGCTAGACAGAACAATTTGTATTTGGAAGTTCAGTTCATGTTGAATCGTAATTAAAATGCAATCATGTTCTGAAATATCATTGTAAAGGACAACAAGAATAATACTTTGAAGAAAACAATTACTCCGGAAGCTGCACATTCATTAAAAAAGTACTAGTGACAAAAAACAACTCTCTCGGGTGTGGTGGCAAAATTGGAGAGCAAATATAATGTCCACACAATATCTTTTTTTTAGTCTGTCGCATGTAGAACTCAGGAACCAGGAAGAGACTCTTTATGTGAGGTGGTGGGTGGGCATGTTTGCTCTTCCTTAGCGCCATTACATCGTATCTGAACTGGCTTGGGAGGGACGCCCTCTGGTGATTGAAAAAACATACTGAAATGAACTAATGAGACAGTAAATTAATTTATAATGGTGTTCTGTGTGATAAGAAGTGACAAAGAGCAGAGTAGACGTATAAATTGGAGAGTGAATGCAAGTTCCACAGAGCACATTTTCTTCAAAACGTTTCTAGAAAAGATTAACCCTCTAGGGTCTCCAGTGAAGACGGATAGGCGGGTGGGTGGGCATGTGCACTCTCCTGTGGCGCCATGACACCGTCACTGAACAGTGATGGCTGCCTGGAGCCAGCAGCTCATTCCTTGTTTGATGGAGCAGTGGGGGAAGCTCAGGGGAGCATGACGAGCTGCTCTGGCCTTCATCTTGGTGAAGACACCGGTTTTCTGTGGCCACGGAATAAACATTGATAGGTCAGATTACTAAATAGGAGAATGGGGTAAAGCGATGAGTCCACGTGGTCCCACCGGTCAAGGCTTGTGTGCTGCGATAAAGGTCCAATGTGAGCTGCGCACATATAAAGTTAGAACATTCTTGGAAATTCCACATTCAGGAAAAGGACATGCCCTGGATGGGTAACTGCTGCGGGAGGGAAGAAAATAGTCTCCCATATCACATTACTGTGACAGTCAACACATCATGTTCGGCACATTGAGCTTGCAACAGACACATATGCGGGGGCTATTAAAATAGTGATTGCTAAATATAATGAGGGCGTATATATGTGCAGATTTAAATTGTAGTCCCGTGATGCAACACAGGATCAAAACAAAGACAACACCCTTGCACCACACTCCCCTGTAGCTTGCTACCCATGAAGGCAGGCGCTTCAACACCCCCGCAGGAACAGTAAGCACTATATGAATACGATACATGTCTTTACTGCCCCTTTAAAATAAACAGCATGTTTTTCAGGTATATGGAAAGTGTCATTGGGGGACTACGCTTTGTAATTAAGACCCACACTATCCCTTATGACTGGGTCAACCTATCATGTACAGGACAGTCGCATAGAATACCCGAAATGAATAAGTAAAGTACATGCAGTTAAAGGTTTTCTGATGTAACGAAATATGTCGTGTATTTTTCCAGATTTAAAGCATTGCTGCTTTTAAAGATTTAAAACTGTGACGCTTTGGGGGAATATTATTTTTTAAATTGTGTTTTCTACAATTTAATTTTTAATTTTACACAGTTTTATATAGCGCGAACTTGACCCGAATCGGGTATCAGAGCGCTTTACATAGCACCAGTTGCATTACATGAGTACACGTTCATTTTTGTTAGGCACGGGGAGATTAAGTGATTTGCCCTGAATCACAGGATGTTCAGCGTCATTGCCGAGACTCGAACCCAGTTCCCCAGATTGGAGGTCGACTGCCCTAGCCGTTAGGCCAACTCCTCTCCCCACAATTTTTTAACATACCTCCATTTTAATGAGGAAATATAGAACAGTTTGTATGGTAAAGGTGTTTAGATTGCCCTAATTCACTCAAAGGTTCCTTGGCCCCAACCGACAGAATTGAGTCAACGTGTAAGGAAGGCTCCGAGAACAACCTCGTTGATCTTCATAATAGAATAAATGACTGAAAATAATTCGGAGGTTCTCCGGGCGGAAGTTTCTGGGTTAGGGGCCTGAACTAAGGAAGCCCCGCCTCCCATAGTGGATTTTAATTATCTTCAAGTCGTCATTAACATCTTATTCGTGGAGCACGACCACCAGTCTGAAAATTCCTTTAAAAACAGGGGCCCGTGTTATAAGTGTCAAAGAGATGATCAGGAATCATTTGCGCATCAGCAGTCTAGGCCGGACCTGCCATTTTATCCCACAGAGTATTGCCTAGGTATGGGGTCGTAAGTTGCACCACTTTTTAGGTCGAGCCTGGGTAGAGCATGCGCTGCTCTGTGAGGCATGCTGTATTCCGTTATGGACTTGAAGCTCCACCCACTCTCCACCCATATTTTTAATTGGCTTGTGTCATTGTCCACTGTAAACTGTGGCTTTTCATTGGTCAATAGACTTAGTAGTCCCTCCTTAGTACCGCCTTGTCTCATTTTGTAGCCTCCCATGATGACACTCCCTGTTATGTGTGTTGTTACTAGGTAGGCTTTAATTACAGCCCCCTCCAAGCACTATTTTCTCAAATAGCTTTGTCCTGCCAGCTGTTGCAGGCAGGCCACACTCTCTCCAAACTTTTTATTTTGTATTTTTATAGCACTGGCAACAAACGCATTTGCAATGCAATAGGTCTCGCATTTGCGAGAGTTTAAGCTATTGGCATTGTAAATGACAATGCCTTTTATTTATCTGTTTTAAAAACAACACATAAATAAAGACATTTTCATTTACAATGCCAATAGCTCAAACTCTCGTAAATGCGAGACCTGCTGCATTGCAAATGCTTGTTTAAGCTCTCCAAAGGTTAGTTACAGCAGAGAAGGGTGACAGCAACGAGGACTCATAGTAAGAGCGGCGGGGAGAGATTGGATGGATAGAGAGAGGCAAGGTAGGGAGCGTGAACCTTTTTGCTAGGAGCCATGCCTTTTGATCAGAGCTGCTGAGATTAGTAACCTTCTAAGTTTGTCTCTTGCTAACTGAGCCACCACATTCTTCAGTAGATATAGTTATCCAAGGGCGTAATTGGTAGGACCCAGAAACGACTGCCTCAATAGTCAAGGCAGGAGGATGTTTCAGCCACAACAACAGAGGATCAAAAAGTGTCTGGTAGTAAAGCAAGCATAAACAACAGAAATTTAGCAGAAAAAAGCAAGACTTTGAGGCATGTCCAACGTCCTTAGCTTTCATAGAGGCACAATTGAGGGCTCATGAGCAACAAGCCAGAACTTTTACCAGAGTTGATTGCTATACCCATCAATATTTCCTTTTTAATTCTGAGAGGGCCAGTAATGCGAGTTACTGACACCAATTAAATTACAATGTCCGCAGTAAAACCACAAATTCAGTAAGTTTCACTTGGAGACTCCAGTTGCTGAAAGCAGCTGAATGTTTTGGTGAAATTCAGGAGAAGAATGAGGAATTACTGGGGGATACAGACAAGGAATTATAGATTCCCTGATAATACCTTATTTTTTGGGGAGAATCTCAGGGTTCACCTTGTGAAAGGCAGCGAGTCTTCTAAGACCCTCAATGCTGCCCGGTGCAGGGTTCCACCTCTAATTCACTTTGGGTTCGCTATCAAAATAATGAGGCAAGCGCTGGAAACTGGAAGAGAAGAAAATGGTTTATTTCTCATGAGGAGATCACGTCAACTGAGACACCGGGATGTCTGAGGGAAGTGTTCTGCTGACAACTCCCTTGGCTCTTCCTTTTATACAGGTTTGACACAATGCATTTGTTTGATCAACATGGTTACAAAAGCTTGGGGTCCCCGCCCCGGGCAGGTTGTCAAACAAGCCCAACAGTAATTCTCTTCCCACCCAGGTCAAACAGACAATCTTATCTTGCAGCTGGACCTTGCTTCAGGGTCTAAAACATGTGAGACCGGTTAGATCTAAGAGTCCGTTCTGTTGATAAAAACAGGTCCCATTGTTGGTAACAACAAGTCTTGCTGTTTGCAGTGCAATAAATCATTTTGCAAGAGTCTTTTTGGTGTTTGGAACCTGTTTGTGTAACTAGGTGTAGTGAAGGGTAGAGCGTCCAAAGGCTTGTCTGAAAACAGGGATGAGAGGAAAAACGAGTTTGTGGCAGCAAGTGGCGCTGAGGTTTGTTGTGGCAATAGAGTTTATAGCCCCCAGCACACATACCAGGTCGGTCAGAGGGTCAGAGGGATGCTAGTAAGGGCAGGGCGAAACAAAGGTGACCAACAGAGTACAAAATGGCTGTGATAGATCAAAATGACTGCAACTTATGTGCACATAGAATTCCACCAGACAAGATGGCGCAGGTAATGTTCATAATTGTCATTTTGCTTTTAACAGTGGCCCCTTTGAACATAACTAGCCAGCTTGTCAGTCTATTTCGATCTCCATAATGTCCTGTATCTCTTGATCATACATCACTCTCATTTTTGTTAGCTGAGTGTCCATAGTCTTAGGGTGTAAGGTAGTTATGCAAAGAGAACACAAAGGTGGTATACAGTGTATACCCAAACAACAACCACATATTGTCAATACTGGGACCAAGAGAATCATTGATATTTTCCAACCCCACTCCTTCAAGATGCCCCAAAGCCAACTTCCAACTAGCCAACTTCCAACTGTCCAAGTCTCTGATCCTTGATGAATTTCTGAAGATAGTCTATGGAGATGTTCGATTGCTTCATAGACAGAAGGTGAATTATCAGGAATGTATACACAGCAGCTGGCACCGATGATGCGGCATGCTCCTCCACGGTCCGCTAGTACCACGTCCAGGACCATGCGATTTTGCAGGGTAACCAGACGGACCGCTTGGAGCTCAGCAGTGTTGTTGGTGAGGATGCCAGCAGTGACATTCAGGGCGGTCTCTACCGCTTGTGACAGATGTCTGATGGCTCGGCTGTTTGCCATCGGACCCCATAGCGGGACGAGCCCTTTTGCTGCGTCGAGGAACTGTGATGAGGCAGAGTCTGCTTGATCAATGTCTTTAGAACGCTTTTCTCGATGATGCTCTGCAGGGGCTGTGTAGGTTGGTGGCAAAACAAAGGCGATGTAGCATGTGCCCCCCAGTTTCTTGGGAGCCAGGTGTAGGCTTTGGTTCCACAAACAAAGTACATATTGGGTGATGCAACAAGCGCTGGGGGGTTGGCAGTGTTCAAAGTCCTTACAATGCTACAGGTGCTGTGACCCACATTCTTAGTCCCACGGCTTTCAATGCATACAAGGCCAGAGACGTTCACCACAGATAGGGCCACAGTCAGTGTTGCAGCAGTTCTTTTCTTCAGGTAGGAAAAGGTGGCTCTGTTAGGATTATTGAACACTTGCATTTCCACTCGTTCTTTGGCGGGGACATCAATCTGGAATGTCGCATTGAAGGTGTGAGGGCAGAAGGGGGCGGCTGTTATTCCTGTTTTGTTTCGCCAGACCTCGTTGTAGAACTGGGCGATTGTTCCGTCGGAAGTGGCATTGTCTTTGTAACTTTCTTGTAGGAGCATCATCCAGGCAAGGCAAGATCCGTGAATAGAAAAGGGCGAAGGGATGAAAGGGATGGAATGTTCAGTGGCATGTGGTAACAGCCCACAGACCCAACAGTTGGTAGCATTGGTGGCAAGATTGTGTTGGTGCAACATCTGCACGAAAGAATTATTCCAGAATTCTTTGCGTCGTTCTCGGAGATGTGGCGGTAGTGATACCAGGTAGTGTTCTTTCTTGGTGGTTGGTTGCATGGTGGGTGACAATGTTCTGTATGCAGGTGCATTCTCTTCAATGATCCAGAGTGCGACCATTAGCAGGAGACAGGTGAGAAATGCGGCTACAAGTGCAATTGTCTTTGTGCTGTGCAGGTTAGCAGTCTTGGTGTCTTTGCGGTGGTTTTGCAGGTGTTCAGTTTCTTCCATCATCTTCGAGGAGCTCAACAACTGTTAGGACCACAGACTTTTGTCTGGCGCTTTCCTGGTAGCGTTGTTTGACTGTGCTACCGATCTGAGACCTTGACTCAGTTAGTGGCCTGGTCGTTGGAGCTCCCTCCTTTCGTCGATCTTAGGTTGTACCCTTTCCTGGATGGCACCGTGGGGTCGGGAAATTCTGATAGTTCGAGGGTGTCTTCTTGTGGGTAGCAACTCAGAGCTGGTCGGTCTCTCACGAGTACTTCCTCTTGCACCTCCACCCCTTCACAGGTTGCCAGGGTTGGAGGGACTCGTTTGCAGTGATGGGCATGCAGCCAGTTTCGTTTTCCTTGCACTCGGAGGGCAGTTCGGGTGGTGATCAGGACTTGCCAGGGGCCCGTCCAACTAGGCTCCAGATTCTTCGTTCTTTGGAAGTTGCGAATTAATATATGGTCGCCTGGCTTTATTTCATGTCCCGGGCCCCTGGATACGTCGGGCAAGGCTTGCTGCACCTGTTGGTGGATAATTGTTAGCTCGTTTGTCAATTTATGCAAGTAATCCGACATTAATATGTTCGGGACATCGTTAATGGAGGTGGGTCTTGGTGCCGCCCAAATGCTCATAGGCCTGCCGAAGACCACCTCATACGGGGTCAGTCGGTGTTTGGTTGGGGTGGAGCGCATCGATAACAATGCCAATGGGAGGGCGTCGGGCCATTTCAACCCGGTCGTGGCAACTATTTTGGCTAGTTTTAGTTTCAACGTTGCATTGTGTCTCTCTACCAGGCCCGCTGATTGGGGGTGGAAGACGGCATGGAAGTTTTGTTTTACCCCCAACCCTCTCAGTATGTTCTGTATCACCTCGGCTACGAAGAGGGGCCGTTGTCGCTCCATAAAATTCTGCAAAGGCCGTATCGGGGGAAGAATTCTTTCAGCAATACTTTTGCAGTGGCTAAGGCGGTATTGTCGCGGGTGGGATAGGCCTCCACCCATTTGCTAAAAGCGCACACAACCACCAGGACATATTTTAGACCAAGGCATCTCTCTAGTTGAATGTAATCCATTTGAAGGATTTCAAAGGGGTGGTCAGGGACTCCAAACCCTCCCCGTGGTACTACTGTCCCCTTCCCTGGGTTGTGTTGTAGGCAGACTATACATTGTTGTACTAGGCGTTTTGCAGATTCTGCTATCTTGACGTTATGCCATACTCTGGTGATTAGTTCAATCATGGGGGTGGAGCCTATGTGTGCTGGTAAATGTGCCATGGTCAATATGGGGATGAGGTAGGCATTGGGTAACAGCCATTTATTTCCGTCTTTAGTTCTCCAGCAATCTTCCTCGTCTTTTAGTCCCACCTTTTCCCACTCGGTCAATTCGTCTTGTGTGCCTGTAGTCTGTATGTCCCTTACAGTGGTCCTAGCGTCAGTCCATCGTTCAGCTTGTGACCTGGTCACATACATTCGTGTCGTAGTTCTGTCTCCTGCCGTGGCTCGGGCAGTAACGTCTGCTAGTGCATTTCCCTGTCCAATGAGATCAGTCACTTTCCTATGTGCTTGGCATTTTATCACTGCTAACTTCTTGGGGAGGAGGACTGCTTGCATCAAGGCGGAGACTAAATCTCCATGCAGGATGGGTGTACCGTGTGAAGTCAGGAACCCTCTTTCTTTCCATAAGATCCCAAAATGGTGAACCACCCCGAAGGCATATTGGCTGTCGGTGTATATGTTAACTGTCGTGTCAGTCGCTAAGATACATGCTCGTGTGAGGGCAATGAGTTCTGCAGCCTGGGCTGAACGTTGAGGAATACGGGCTGTTTCCAGAACGGTTCGGGCTGTGGTGACAGCGTATGCAGCTGAGGTGGTGCCGTCGGGGAGTTTGATGCACGAACCATCCACCCATAGTTCTCCATCTGGTTCTAGAAAGGCGGTGTCTCTGAGATCTATTCTACTCTTTGTTTGTTCATTGGTTAGTGTCACACAGTCGTGTAGTGGAGTCACGCTAGGATAATTTTCGGGTAGGGGTAACAGTGTGGCTGGATTGAGGGTGGTGCATCGCTTTAGGGTAATGTGCGGTGCTAGCAGGGTCAACTCATATCCTGTCAGTCGGGCGCTAGTCAAGTGTTGGGTTTTGGTCTGGTTTAGTAGTGTGTCGACTGCATGGGGTACTAAAACAGTGACTGGATTGGAGTGTACTATTCCTTCGCTCTGGCGTATCGATACTGCTGCAGCTGCCACAGCGCGCAGGCACGCTGGCAGTGCTCTGGCTACTGGATCGAGGGTGGCAGAGAAATATGCACAAGGGCGTTGTTTTTGACCAATTGATTGTGTTAGGACAGACAATGCACATCCTTCCCTCTCGTGCGTGTAGAGGAAGAATGGTTTGGAGTAATCCGGGGTTCCTAGGACAGGTGCTGAACAAAGGGCATTGCGTAGTTCTTTAAAGGCTGACTGGCATTCGGGGGTCCAGGGGAGAGGTGAGGGGATGTCTTTAGCTAGGAGGGAGAGAAGGGGTTTGACAATGAGGCTAAAGTTCGGTAACCACTGTCGGCAAAATGAGGTGAGACCTATCAAAGAGCGGACTTGTTTCTGATCTTTGGGGACAGGGGTGTCTAGAATTGTCTGGATCCTGTCAGGCGTGAGTTTCCTCCCTTCTTTGGATAAAAGGTGACCCAAATAGGTCACTTGTGATTTACAGAACTGCAATTTCTTTCGGGAGACCTTGTGACCATTCTCAGCAAGAAAATGGAGTAGTTTGATGGTGGCTGTGACGGCTATTGGTATGGTGTCCGCTGCTAGAAGGATGTCGTCTACATATTGTATTAGTGCCACTCCATCTGGCAATTGTATGGCGTCCAACTGTCTTTTAAGCGCCTGGCTATAGATGCTTGGGCTCTCAGTGTACCCCTGAGGTGCTCTGCAAAATCTGTACGAACAGGAGTTTAGGGTGAATCCAAATAGATAGCGGCTGTCCTTGTGTATAGGTATGGAAAAGAATGCGTTTTTGAGGTCAATTACAGTGAAGGTGGTGGCAGTGGAGGGGATTAAGGTCAAAATTGTCGTGATGTCGGAAACTACTGGGTATTGTGGCACTACGATTTTGTTTATCTCCACGCAGGTCAATGATGAAGCGGTAGGCTTTTCCGTCTCCCTCTCCCTGTCTCTTTACAATCGGTAGTATGGGACTATTGCAAACGTTGCTCACTACTTCCTCTACCACCCCTGCCTCTACCAAAGAGTGTATGATCTCTGTCAGTGCCTTCTCACCCTCTGGCGATATTTTGTACTGCGGTACTTTCGGTAGGGTTGCGTCCTGTCGTATTGTTACGTGTACTGGGTCAATCATCATTCGTCCTACGTCTGAATCAGCCCTAGCCCATAAGTGTGATGGCAAAGTGTCCAGTAGGGATGCGTCAGCCTCGGAGATGGGAAACATGTGCTGATTAGGGTTCTCTCTATGGCGCTGGGGGTTGTCATACAGGACGACACGCACTCCGTCTGGTGAGCATCTGATAGTCGCATGGAAGTGTTTCAAAAGGTCGAGACCCATAATGGCGTCTGGGGTGTTGGAAGAGAGGAGGAATGTCGTTTCGACGCTATTGTTGTCAAGGTTAAAAGGGATCGGTCGGGACAAAGGGTTGGTGGAGGGCGTACCGTCAAATCCTATTGAGGTCACATGTGAGCCTGACAAGGGTGCCCTTGGAATCAGTCGTTTGGATAGTGCACTACGTGTTGCTCCCGTGTCTACCAGAAATGGCGACTTTGTGCCCAGGACCTCAGCGGTAACATAAGGGCCTTGCTGATCAACATAGAGCTCGACTGGATCCCTCCCTTGCCCCTGGCTGTCCTATGCAAAGTCGTACGTATTGTCATAATCTGTCTGTTGGTACTGATTCTGTTTGGGATGGTCAAATGTGTTCACTCTTCCTGGCCTTTCCTCGCTTGCTTCACTCGCGTACCCTCTCCCACGTCCTCTTCCTCTCTGTCCACTTGCTATTTCCCTCGCCCCTCTGCCCCTACCAGCTCCTAACAAAGCCGGGCATTGGGTTTTTCAGTGTCCATATTCTTTGCAAAATGCACATTGATCCTGTCCTAGGTCTTGGCGTCCTACATATGATGTCTATGAATTGTTTCTAGGTGGCTGTACTCTAGGGGTATTCTGCTGGTATCCTCCCCTATATTGCTCCCTTCCTGTATTCGCCCCTGGAGTTGTGCTACCATTACCCTCTCCTTCAAGTCCTTCTTTTTCCTTTCTGTAGCCCTGTCATTTTCGTTTTTCTGATGCTCATAGTACTGGGCCATTTGGAGAATGGCCGCCGGTTTAGATGCTGCCCAACTACTTTCGCTGGCTTGTAATTTCTGGGATACATCTGGTAGTAGTCCTTTGACATAGTTCTGCACAAATAAGTGGTGTCCGGTTGCGGTGGACATGTCTTGTCCACTGTAATCGGAGAACACCGTTTCAAATCTGGAGAAATACTCTGAGACATCCTCTTGTGGTTTCTGGCGGCACGCGGTTACTATGGACCAGTCTATCTTTTTCTCTGGGATCAGCGTTTTCACTTTCTGCACTATTTTGTCAGGGAGGTCCAATATTGCTTTAACGGGTTTTTGACCAGGGTTCCGCTGTTTATCTAGTGTGTTAAGTTGTTCCCAGGTATGACCAAGCAGTTCGGTATGGTCTATTTTCCTAATCTGTTTCCACACATCTGCTGGCAAACATAACCCGAAGAACAAGTCTATGTCGGCAAGTGTCATTATTGTTGATCCCAGAGCGGTACCTAGCTCGGTGTAAAAGGCGGTGGGGTTCTTTCGCAAATCCGGTAAAGATTTACGGAACGTCAAAAGTCCTGTCTGTCCCATGGTTGATACACCCAATTGTAGACCACCCTTCCTCTAGCGTCTTGATGGTTCATATCGTCATGAGTCCCTTGTCCTCTAGGAGGTACCCAATAAGGAACAAAAAGGGGAGTAAAGAGGTATTGCTTGTCAAAAGCAGTGGAGGTGGATACGTCCTCCTTAAGTCAATAGTTATTAAACCACAAAGATCCACCCTCAGATGAGTTTCAAATGCCATGTCCTCCCAGATTGAGTATGTTTCCTACAATGGTGGGAAAAACACACAGTGTTGTTAAATACCCCTCACTCACCAAAGGGCCCTTGGTGTCATGCTTCATCATGGGGTCTTCCCGCCCCTCTACGGGACGGGCGTGCTACTGACCTACGGTTACGCGGGAGCACTGTTGTCGTAATAAGACTGTGTCGTGTAGGAATGTGAGTGGAAGGGTCAGGGTGAATGGAAGAGTGAGGTTAAAAATACCTGGCTCGGCGGTTTAGAAAATAAGTTTTTAATATACCTTTGAGCTGGTATAGTTAAAGAGTGGGGACGGAGGTGTATTTGCCTCAATGAGCTATGCCTCCAAAGTCAACATGTTTGAAGCCCCCTGGCTTCTTCTTCAGGACTTAACGGATCCCTTCTACACTCACTTAATATGTGGTGTGTTTTTAATCTAATCCTCTCTAAAGAAGTGTGGGTGAAAGTGAATGAACAGTGCATGCAAATATTTAATGCACATATACGATACCTAAATAGGTATCTGTCAACGTTATTTGATTTCAAGGTAAACGCGACCCATGAGCCTGTAACGGGTGGGAGGGGTGCCTATAGTAGCAACTGCTCCTGGGACACTGCCCCGCCGTGTCTGGCCTCCCCGCGGAGCCGCGGGAGGCCAGACATGGCGGGGCAGTGTCCCAGGAGCAGTTGCTACTATAGGCACCCCTCCCACCCGTTACAGGCTCATGGGTCGCGTTTACCTTTGAAATCAAATAACGTTGACAGATACCTATTTAGGTATCGTATATGTGCATTAAATATTTGCATGCACTGTTCATTCACTCTCACCCACACTTCTTTTAGAGAGGATTAGATTAAAAACACACCACATATTAAGTGAGTGTAGAAGGGATCCGTTAAGTCCTGAAGAAGAAGCCAGGGGGCTTCAAACATGTTGACTTTGGAGGCATAGCTCATTGAGGCAAATACACCTCCGTCCCTACTCTTTAACTATACCAGCTCAAAGGTATATTAAAACTTATTTTCTAAACCGCTGAGCCAGGTATTTTTAACCTCACTCTTCCATTCACCCCTGACCCTTCCACTCACATTCCTACACGACACAGTCTTATTACGACAACAGTGCTCCCGCGTAACCGTAGGTCGAGCACGCCCGTCCCGTAGAGGGGCGGGAAGACCCCATGATGAAGCATGACACCAAGGGCCCTTTTGGTGTGTGAGGGGTATTTAACAACACTGTGTGTTTTTCCCACCATTGTAGGAAACATACTCAATCTGGGAGGACATGGCATTTGAAACCATCTGAGGGTGGATCTTTGTGGTTTAATAACTGGTACCCAATAAGGGGCAGCTTCTTTTATCGGCATCATGCTATCTGGTTTTTCCACCGGGGTCCTGCTATCTTAGATGTCCTGTCCTTATCTATCCGTCCTTGTTCCACGAGGTGACGGAATACCTCCAGTGTGGATGAAAAGAGTTCTGTAACATCGTTGTCGCCTTCATCTCCGGTGTCTACCTTCCTATAGAGAGCCACTAGTCGCTCGGGCCCTACATCTTGGTACTTCTCTTCATATGCAGTAAGAGTGTGGTAACAGAGACGTACAATAAAGTATCGTTTGCGGTTTTCAACATAGGAGTTGCATATGTCAGTTACATGCTCTTCTGTCTCCTTCCTATCTATGAGGGATTTAACTACTTTATCAATGCCTGCTCGCTCATTTTTACTTAATCGCGGGACCCTGGGCGCTCCTGTTTCTTTTGATCCTACCTCTACTACTGTATCCTTTGATGAGGCATTTGGTGTGGGTGACTCGGTGGAAGCAGAGGCGGTGGAGACTGAGGCAATCGTGCCATCTCCGGCTATACTTTGGTGGTCCTGTCGTTGTACTACGGGATGAGTAGGGGTGTAAGGGGGTGGCATGTATATGATTGGGGGACCTAACAATAAATCATCATCTACCCTTTGTTTTGCTGGTAACTTGGGGTAAAGAGTCGAGGGCGTTCTAACAGGGCATTGATCTGATATTTTTGATTCCTGTTCCTTTTTATCGATTTCCTTTTCTTTTAGTTTTTCTTCTAATCTTTTACAGGCTTGGTAAGCTGATTTTCGCGTTTCTTTATCTTGTCTAGCTTCGTCCCTTTTCTTTCTTTGAGCTGCCTCTTTTCACCATAAGCCAAAACTGTCAAACATGGCTGGTCTAGTTTTCTTTTGTGGAGAGCTAATTCTAACGTTTCTATTTTAGCGGGATCGAAAGATCCCGTCAGTGGCCACTGATTTACCCGGTCCTTCCTAGTGTATTTATGCCATAGTTTGCTATAAGCTACGCTGGCTAATCCATACTTTACGTACATGTCCTTGTTAGGGGTGCCTTCCGGCGGTGCCGGCTGACTGACCTCTAACGAACGGTCTGGTCCAAAACAATTACAATCAAACAATCTAGAGAAAACAGGCATGACGTATTTATCGGTCAAAATGAATATCTCAATCAATCAATTTAGACAAAAAGTCTGCACTACCTGTCCTTCGCTGCCTGCAAAGAGAGAGAGTATTCCTATTCTTTGTTGTTTGCAAGCAGGGAAATGTCGCAAATAACTCAATATCAAAAAAGGAATACTAGTATTTCAATCAAACTATTCAATCAATCAATCAATTTAAGTCGGTTTTTTTTCACGACCTTACCCAGACCGTATGGACAGTTCTTCGTCTTCCCCTTCCAGCGCCTGGTTGTCCTCTCACTCCAACAATCAATGCGGCGTTCCTCTAAGGTCCCAGTCAGGACCGCAGGTCACGAGAGAGAGGTCCGTTCAGAACCGGTGAAGTTCAGTCGATCGGCAGCCAGACAAGGGTCTTCTCAGGCAGGTATACCCCAATCGTTTAGTTGTTCACTCCGTCGTTAGGACCTCTCTACCGGACCCACGCGTCGCTGATGGGCCCCTACGCTTGGGCGCCAATTTGTGAAAGGCAGCGAGTCTTCTAAGACCCTCAATGCTGCCCGGTGCAGGGTTCCACCTCTAATTCACTTTGGGTTCGCTATCAAAATAATGAGGCAAGCGCTGGAAACTGGAAGAGAAGAAAATGGTTTATTTCTCATGAGGAGATCACGTCAACTGAGACACCGGGATGTCTGAGGGAAGTGTTCTGCTGACAACTCCCTTTGCTCTTCCTTTTATACAGGTTTGACACAATGCATTTGTTTGATCAACATGGTTACAAAAGCTTGGGGTCCCCGCCCCGGGCAGGTTGTCACACAAGCCCAACAGTAATTCTCTTCCCACCCAGGTCAAACAGACAATCTTATCTTGCAGCTGGACCTTGCTTCAGGGTCTAAAACATGTGAGACCGGTCAGATCTAAGAGTCCGTTCTGTTGATAAAAACAGGTCCCATTGTTGGTAACAACAAGTCTTGCTGTTTGCAGTTCAATAAATCATTTTGCAAGAGTCTTTTTGGTGTTTGGAACCTGTTTGTGTAACTAGGTGTAGTGAAGGGTAGAGCGTCCAAAGGCTTGTCTGAAAACAGGGATGAGAGGAAAAGCGAGTTTGTGGCAGCAAGTGGCGCTGAGGTTTGTTGTGGCAATAGAGTTTATAGCCCCCAGCACACATACCAGGTCGGTCAGAGGGTCAGAGGGATGCTAGTAAGGGCAGGGTGAAACAAAGGTGACCAACAGAGTACAAAATGGCTGTGATAGATCAAAATGACTGCAACTTATGTGCACATAGAATTCCACCAGACAAGATGGCGCAGGTAATGTTCATAATTGTCATTTTGCTTTTAACAACCTTGTAATCCCACCACCCCAGTTATCAGTACTTCTTGTATCAGTAACCCTGATGGAGCAGAACTCACATGGCCAGGACCGGGCAGTTGCAACAATAATCTCTGTGATCATCCAATTCAACCCTTGTTGGCTACTTCACAAAGGCGTGCACAAGGTTCACCCCTCAGTAGAGAAATCCAGCCGCATTGCAGATCCCTGAAGAACCTGCATGACACATCCTCAGCACTTCACAGGAACTGAAAATGCCTGCATTTACTCCTTTGCCCTGATTACTCCACTCAACAGGTGAAAAACCTTTCCTGTCATGAATGTTTTCCTCTTTTCAAATCATGGTTTGAATTTATGTAATTCCAATTGATTCCGTTCAATTGAGCAAATACTAATAAAGCCCACAGAAATAACTAATTTGTTAAACAGAATCATATTGGGCGGTAAAGCGGTGTTCTGGGGACATGGAGTCATCTGGCAAACCTACCTTAGAGTGAAGTCACAAGAAATAGTGTTGCAGAGCAAAATATCACACAGGAGGCAGTGCTGTCCTCTGATTGTAGCTTGCTTTGGCCTGCAGCATACTGGAGTTGGTTCAAGTAATGGGGACCAGTGGAATTTACAATAGTGGGGTATTACTTTTCAGTTGTGGATGAAAAATGACAGGGTTTAGCTGCAAAATGTAGCAAGTGAACTAAATGCAGAGTGGGATTGAGAGGCCTGTGATGGACGCCATCATTCGTCACTTGGGCTGCAGGGATCTATGCTATGTCCTAAAACCTTGCAAAAGTGAATATGAGACAGACTCTGCCCACAACCCCTTTTCAGTGATGTTCAAGTCAGCTATTAATATAATTGTGGTGATGTTCCTCATCATGGGCACTCACAAATGTGGGTAATGTCACAGTTGGGTTAGTCAAAACAATTCTTTGTAAAATGGTTTCCATTATTTGTGCAATGTTGTTGATGTTTAATGGCGAATTACATCAAATATATACAGAAGTATTACAATAATGGGCAATGAAGAAAAACTGAATCAGTGAAGCACCGCATTAATGTAAAATTGTCTTCCGTTTTAAAGTAAGTAGAAACAAAGAAGAGAAGATTGTAAACATGGTGCTATAAGCCTTGAGTATAAATGCTGTTTCAGCATACAGTAGTTTCCTCAAAACATCTCATTTGAAAGTAGATAAACAGAAAGGGACTCCTCTGAAGAAGAATTTGTGAGAAGGGTGGACCTGTGCTATGACCCTATTACATTCTAACTAAACAAGTTTGTGGTAGACTCCTGGAACCAGGGACACATTCTGTATTTGATGGAGTAGAGGGAGCGGGAAGTATGATGATCCCTTCTGGCCTCAACTTCTTAGGGCCGCATTAAAAGGTCTCAGGTAATGGGACTGGTAATTTCAGCCCCGTACTTACCATTACTGTGGTACCGTATCTCCAATGGCTGTAAAAACCACACCATGTATAAGTTGGACCTTGAGAGCCCACTAAGAAATGGGGATTAGCCAGGGCAACTGAATTTACTGCATCTGACTCTTCTCCTTATTCATCATTCAAGGCTGCATTTTCAACAACAGATTATAGCTGATGGGCGGTTTTTTCATGTGACTCATAATCCTAATGTCCCCAATAAATCTAATTAACGGGCCCATCAGCCATTATGTTTAACTCCTAATGAGGGCCTTGGTGCAGAATTGAAGAAACCAGTTTTTTTGGTGATGCAGAAGAAGCTTGCATAGGCAATTTTGCAATGTAAGGGATTAGGATGAAGTAAAATATCACTGTGGATGCAGTTGCCAAAAGTCAGCCGACTACCATGGGAATTGTACGCCAATGACGCTAGGGAATGGCGGGAGATTCTGGTTGCAGATCACAGACCAGTCTTGGACGAGAACTGAAATGAAGAGGAAGAGCATAACTCTTGATTGCACTTAGTCTGTGACCCTTAATGCATCCAGGTGCACTAATGGGCCACTAAAGGACCACCAAGCGCAACTGCCACCAACTAGAGAAGCAATGGCGCATCACGAAGAACCCCGCCAACATAGCCGCTCACAAAACAGCCCTCAGCAAAGATCACAGCACATAAAGGAAGCTAAGAAAGCAGCCATCACCGCCAGCATCGGCACTGTGGCCAACCACACTAAGAAACTCTTTAAAATAGTCAAGGAATTCTCCAACCCGACAGCCACAGAGAAGTCTATCCACCCCTCCCAACAGCTCTGCAATGCCCTATCAGACTACTTCCACAGCAAGATTGCCACCGTCTACAACAACTTCGACCTTCAACCCATCACCCTCAACCTCAACAGCCTCATCCAACCAGCGAACACCAGTCAAACGATCACCATCTGGTCTCCACTTACCGCCCGGACCACCACAGCCATCACGTCTACCATCCACTCCGGGGCACTCACCAGCTCTTCAGCCTCGGAATGAACCCCATCACCACGGAAGTCACCAGCATCCTCAACACCTCCATCTCCAAGGCAACCTTCTTGGACTGATGGAAACACGTAGATGTCAGACCCCTCCTAAAGAAACCCTCCACAGACCCCAGCAATCTAAAAAATTATCGACTGATTTCCCTGCTCCCCTACCCGACCAAGGTACTTGAGAAATCCATCAACTAACAGCTAACCGAATTCCTAGAACAAAGCCATCTACTGGACGCCTCACAGTCAGGATTCCAGGCCAACCACACCACTGAGACTGCGTTGATTGCTGCCACAGTCAACATCAGAAATCTCCTTGACCACGGAGAAACTGTGGCCCTGATCCTCCTCGACCTCTCAGCAGTGTTTGACACCGTCTCCCACAACACCCTCATCAACAGACTCTACAGCATCAGCATACAGCAGGACGCCCTCAAGGGGATCGCCTCCTTCCTTACAGGATGAACACAGGGCATCTGCCTGCCACCGTTAACCTCTACACCAAAGGACATCACATGGGCGTACCCCATAGATCATCCCTCAGCCCCAACCTGTTCAACACCTACATGACCCCCCATGCAGACCTCTTCAGATCCCACAGCATCAAAATAATCTCCTACACAGATGTCACTCTAATCCTCTTGCTCACCGAGGACCCCACCAACACCAAAACCAAGTTCTCCAATGCCATGACCAACGTAGACAACTGGATGAAAGACAACTGCCTCAGACTGAACTCTGACAAGACAGAAGTACTGATCTTCGGGAACAACACCTCTGCCTGGGACCACAGCTGGTGGCCAGACCATCTTAGATCTACTCCCACACCAACAGACTAAGCGCGCAACCTAGTGATTCTCTACAGCCAACTGACCATGAAACGACAAGTCAACGCAGTCGCCTCTTCCTGCTTTCACATACTTTGCATGCCCCGCAGAATCTTCAGATGGATCTCAATCAACACCAGAAAGACCGTCATTCAGGCCCTCGTCACCAGCTGCCTCGATTACGGCAATGCTCTCTACGCCGGCCTCTCCACCCAGCTCCTCAGAAGACTGCAGACCATACAGGACGCTGCAGCCAGACTCATTCTGGACCTCCCCAAATGGTCCCATATCACCCCCCACCTCAGAAACCTCCAATGGCTCCCCATCCAGAAGAGATGCCAGTGTAAGATCCTCACGCACATGTACAAAGCTCTCCACGATCAAGGACCATCCTACATCAACCACGGACTGAACTTCCATCAACCCACCAGACACCTGTGCTCCTCCTCACTCACCCGCGCATGCACACACCCGCATCTGTCGCAGGGGTGGCCACTCCTTCTCCTACCTCGCCACCATGACCTGGAACGATCTGCTCCTCCACCTCTGAACAGCACCCTCCCTGGCAGACTTCAGAAAGAGACTCAAGACCTACCTTTTCGACAGTGACACAGCATCCTCAGTGCCCAGATACCCCTAGGAGTAACAGTGTTGTGCTTTATAAATGCTAGTTTAACTGAAGTGAATCGAATTGTATTGAATTGAATGGAACTATGCCTTTGGAATTGCTGGCCAGTGTAGAGGCCTCAATGTAGACTAAACGCACAGGAATCAGAAGTCATGAGGAGGTCCCTTAGGCCCATCCACAGGATTTCTAAGAAAGTGAAAATATTTTTTTACTCCTTTAAAAGAGGTCAGTACTTATGGTAGATCAGAGCAATGCTTGGCAGTGGAGCAAAATATTACAGTGGGGTCAGTAGTGTCCACTTAGATGTACGTTTTGTCTTGCTGCACTCTAGGGATGGCACAAGCGATAGAGGTCTATCATACTGTGCGCTGATGGCGCACTTGGCATTGTGTATACCAGCTGCACAACAGGCATACTCTGCCCACAACCTGTGTATTTTTGCGCTGATGTGGAATTTAGGAGCTAGATTTACAAAGACCTCAGGCAGCGCAGCAAGTAAAGTTGTTGTGCTGATGCACTTCGTGAATGAGAGCGTAGAACTGTGCCATATTTACTGAGAAGTGACACAGTTCTGCTCTCTCCCTGAGCTTGGGCACTTTTGCTGCCATGTGCCGACACAGACACCCTTGCTCTATAGTGCAAGTAGTGCAAGGGTGTCTGCATTATGGTTTGCATGGTTTTTGTGCAGGAAGGGATCCCTTCCTGCACAAAGAATATATAAAATAACCAGAAAAGGACTCTTCGGATGGTGTATAGGTGGGTGGGCCTGTGCGCTCTGCTGTAGCGTCATTACCTCCTAACTGAACAGGTGTGTGATGGATGCCGGAGCCAGTGACACATTCCGTGTTTGACCTACCAGAAGGACATGCTCGGGGAAGCACGGCGAGCCCCTCCGGCCTCCATATATTGGTACAAAATTGAAGGCACCCGTTTGTGTTTATATAGAACAATGACGAAAAAGGTGCAATATCACTGATAAAGCGCCGATCACTAGCCTGCTCGTGTGCTTGGATAAAATATAACATATGAGGTGAATTACAACACTTCTGTGTTGGAATTCACCTCATATGTTATATTTTATATATGTTGTATTTTATATAGCCTTGAATTCAGCTCGCAGTTAGAAGACATTCTGTGGATGGAAATTAGAATGGGAGGGATGAACACAAACATTGGTTTTGCATTCGTGTGGAACTTAAAGCCAACATGTTCCCAAATAAAATGTGCCGGACAATTGAGTGATAGGTTTCAAAAGAAATATCAATTATTGGCTATCACAGTTGTTACTACACAGCAAGAGTGCATGTACATTTGATGCCTGTTGACTGAATTTTAAAATTGCGTTATAATGAACATTAATGTGGCATGTGCTATTTTCATTGGAAAAAATGGGGACATTTATGAGCAGGAGTGTGCGTGGGGAGGTCGAATCACAATTGGATCACCTTGCAGACGATCTTTAAACAAAAGGTGCTTCATTGCGGGAAAGAGAATCCAATCCGGTGCCATTTTCTTTCTATTCCGTTCGTCACAAAACAGAGCTGCTCTCATTGTAGAAATGACAAAATGTGCAAAGGGCATGGCCAATGCAGTTCGTTATGCCGTTTATGACATCATATGTGATGGCATGTGGGGAGTCGCACACATAGGTGCTCTGAATAAGTAGCTAATCATGCCTTATGAACTTCAGGCACAATTCTGTCCAATTGGTGTCCTACATAGAATTTGTAAAGTTTTTTCATAATGTAGGTTAGTATGTGATCTTAGAAGAGAACAAACCCATCACACGGCAGTTCTTTTTTGGGAGAATCTCTTGACTTTTGTACTGATATACTTTGCCACTGCCCACAGTATCTACTATCTGTCTAGTTGAGCGCTTAGGAGGCCCTCGGGAGGCGGGGCTTAGGACAATTTCAGGATATTTGTAGGCCAGTGGTGCGGACGCGACTGCTGAACACCGCACTTTAACTCTGCTTGTTGCACACACGCTTCGGACTCCGCACTTTACTCGTTGCTTGACATTTTAAATCTGCCCAAAGAACTTTTAATTTCAAATTGTGCTGCTGAAAAGTTTTAAAATAACTGAAACCGACGTCTTTTTTTTTTTTTAAAGTGAAAGTTGAATCTGAAATGATTAAATTTGCTTGGGGCTTAACTTGAATGCTATTGTGGGCTTGAATTCTCATCAGTGATTTTACTGTTGCCAAACACTCGGACTCTACTCACCTCCCCGTAACCTCGCGCAACTGCCATCTTCGTCGAGGTTACCTGTCTAGTTGAGCACTCGGGAGGCGCTCAGGAGGTAGGGCTTAGGTAAATTTCAGGATATGCGCAGGCCAACTGCGTGGATACGTAGTTGGCGTGTGGAGCGGGCATGCTGCTGTCGCACCAAAGGCAAGCCAGTCTGCATCCGTCCACGCCCATTCCGCGGCCAGCACCAGCCCCCCCATGTCATTTTTTGCTAGATTTTCCATTATCCGCCAACTTGTGAAAAAGCTTTATCAATAAAGTACCCCACTGTGGTCACACGCTCGACCCCACCCACTTATAAGGCATAGGGCCTCATTTAGATCTTGGCGGGGCTCCCTTCGTCCTTCTGCAGGGGAGTATCCAAGTATTTCACCAAGCTGATGGTATCCCATCCGCTGAATTTAGATGTGTGCTTGCTGAATCGCTGTCTGCATCAACAGACTGTTTCCCGTCATGTAAGCGGCACACTGTCGCCGAGGCAGTGTACTCCTCTGCCGGCTAACAGTACTCCAACACCGTCAGATCGGCCGGTTTGCACCAAGCCTATTTAGATGTCCCCATTGTGCTGGCATCGTCCTAGTGGCGGTTTAAATCTAAATCCAAAATCCGGTATTTGTCAAGTGCAAGCTACTCACCCCTAAGGGTCCCAAGGCACTGGGGGCCGTCGGGGAGATTAAGTGAGCTATTGCCCAGAGTCACATGGTGCTTGCTGAGCTGCTGCCGGGGATCGAACCATGAGCCCTGCGCTCCGGAGACAGCTGCCCTGGCCGCTTCGCCACACCTCTCCTCTTGCTGACGGAGTGAGTCCCTGGTGGAGCAGAGACTGGTAAGTACTACTGATTTATGTGTCAATACATATATATGTTGTGTTTGCTTCTAAAATATAGGTAGGTAATGTGGTATGCCCCTTTTCTTACATATTGCATAGAACACAAACAACACACACACAGTATTGATGTATACCCACAGGCACCACAAGCACAACACCCACAACCACCACAACAAAATATTTTAAGTGTCAATACAGGTGTGTTCATTTTACCTTGATAAGTTGTAAAATGTACACTAGTGCATTACACATTAAAAAAACGCATTTAAGAGCAATGTAAAAATACACGAGTCTAAAGCAATTGTCAAAAAACTATTCATAGTAAGACAAGTGTAAAAGTAGCTTACCTTAGATCCCAGCAACAATGGAGTTGATTAGCATCGTGGTCATGTAGTAGCAGCAAAGGGAGGGCCTGGACAATGGGGTTCAAGACGTAAACGGAAGTGGGAAACAGGAAAAAAAGGTAGGCTTCTACCTCATTTCCTTCAATTCCACCAACTCAAAGTAGCTGGTATCACTGCCACAGTTCCCTCGACGAAAAGGCACATCGTGATTGACCCGGTGGTAATCCTGGCTGGACTCCCGCCGACAGCTGCTTTTGCCTATGATGCCTATGATGCAGGTGAAAATTCCTGGCAGAGTCAGCGGCACTCGGTGGTCTTTCGTCCATGGACCCGCTAACATCAAAATAGAGTGGGCGGACCACCAAGTAGGCAGGTGGTGAAACTGTTGAAAAAGTGATGGCGGCTGGGCGGAGCAACTAACCCCAGTCAATGAGTGGATACACGCACCAGGCGATCATCCCACCTACAGACTAGAGAGGGAAACCATGAGCGGATGTACATTTCTGCACTATCTATATGGAGGCAGAGGCAAGGGGAAGCTCCTGCCGACTACTCAAGTCACAATAGAGGCATGGGGAATAGCAAAGAAGGCCATGAGGTGGGACCGGAAACTCACTAAACAGACGCCCCTATGGCACTGCGCCTGGCTAAAAGAATTACAGAAGCTAAGAGGATTTGGAGGCTGGGACGACATAGGTATCTCCACTATAGGTGATATCCTGGATAAGGGTAAACTTAAAAGCTTTAACACCCTTAAGACTGACTTTGCACTACAGACTTCCCAGTTCCTCAAATACGCTCAGATTAGACACGCATGGCATGCAGAAAATGTAGACAACTCCCCACTGCCGGACTATGCACCATTGGAAGGGAGATTGCTCCAAGCACATATTATGGTCAAGGCCATATCACTCACCTATAAGTCCCTGAATAATAATGCGTTAATCAAAGAAAGTCCACTAGGGTTAAGAGGTAGAAGTTATTCCAGATATTTTCCTTAAGGGAAAAGACTTACTTTTCTTAAAATAACCCTCACCCACCAAAAGGCCCCTTGGTGGCATGCTTCATCATCGGGTTCTTCCAACCCCGCTGCGGGACGGGGCGTGCTTCAACCGATGGAGACGTGGGAGCACTTTTGAGAGGTGGGGACTATATTATAAAACTAAGGTAGGAGTGGAGAGGGTCAGTGAATAGCGAAGAGAAAGTTAAAAATACCTGACCACCAGGACAAATACACTTTATTAAGTCTAGTGGCTGATATAGTTAAAAAGGGTTATAGGGAGGTGCACAAAATGATGTGTGTAGACTCCCGGACTACATGTTTCAAAGCCTGCCCCTACGGCTTTTTCATCAGGACCGAATATAGTTGATCCCTTCTAATCACTCCTAAGAACAGGTAGTATGTTTACTCAATACCTATATAATGATTAGTTCATTTAATACAGTACCCAATAGGTATGTTGCTTTCAGGAACCACCTAGTATGATGGTCTTGTTTGTTTCATATTTTTGTATGTGATATTTGATGCCTCATGAGCTCTAAACGGGAGGGGAGGGGCGCCTTTAGTCACACTTACATCAAGGCTACTCCCTCTCGCAGCAATCTCTGCCTGCCCACGTGGATCCACGGAGGCAGGTTGTACATGGTTATGTCTTCAATGGGCCCGCAACGGCTATAATGATGTACTGTCTGATATATTGCTTATTAATGTACGATACTGTGTGACTGTAACTGAATTTTGTTATGGTTTATTCTTTTTTGTTTTTGTAATTATAAAAATACTTTAAAAAAAAAAAGAAAAAGTGATGGCGGGACCAGATCCACCAGGATATAAATCAGGCCCATAGTGTCCTGTATATGTTGCACAGGGGAGTTTGGTCTCCGTTCTTTACATGAGCTGTCTTCTGCTAACAGATCTCTTGCGGGGGCTGATTAACGCATGTTCCCTCTCCAATCACTCTCAAGAAATACACAACCTGATTATTGACCTTCAATTTGATTTCCTGTTTATTACCGAGTCCTGGATTTAACCCTGGGTCCAACCCCGACATCGCTATAGCTCTCCCCAGTCTATGCGATCCTCAGATCTGACAGGACCGAGGACAGTGGAGGAGGCCTAGCCATTATTTTTCATGACTCTTTTCAATTCAGCTCCTTTGAGATGGGCACCATGAAGGGGTCAGAAAGTTTAGGTTTTTGCTTTAAAATTAGCCTCTCAGTCCCTTGCTGGATGTTTAATCTATCACCTGCCAGTCACTGGTCCTGACTGTTTGGCCTGTCTTGAAGAGGCCTTATCACCATTACTGCTCCAACATGCAAATTTCGCCCTACTTGGAGATTTTAACTATCACTTTAATGATACTGGTAATCCTAATGCTGTTAGCCTCAGAAAAATCCTAGGCGTCCCCCAACTAGTGGTAGGACCCACTCATTCAGCAGGCCAGACCCTGCATGGGATCTGCACCAACCATCCTCTATTGGTTTTTGAGGAGCCGGTAATTCAACCATGGTCAAACCATCGTTTAGTTCCTTAACGACTGATGACTGATGCTATTAGCCTACCCAACCCCCAGGCTGACCACAGCTTCCCTTACCTTCGTAGATGGGGAAAAATGTCGAAACCCATTCTCACTACTTAGCTGCCTAAAGACCTCCCCTCCCCTCTCAGGCGGGCTTTCAGAGGATCTCAATTTGTTCAACCAATGGATAACTAATACTGCCAACAAACTAGCGTAATTAGTCTTCCCTGGCAAACGTCACCCAAATCCACCTGCACCCTGGTACTCCCCTACCCTAGCCAAAGGTAAGCTCCATTGTAAAAGGCTGGAGCGCAAATGGGAGCAATGATGCCAGGCCTACAATCCTGAGGATTAGACCAGTTTTAGATGGGCCCAGATATCATATCACAACCTGATTAGGGAGGCCAAGAAAGCCTACTTAACCAGCCAAACCGAGCAGGCTAACTTTGACCCCAAAAAGGTCTACCAAATATCAAAATTCTTCCTACAGACTAAAGCCATATCAAGAGAGATCTGCCCCTCACAGACCCTATGTATACAGATCTCCGCCTTCTTCGAAGATACGATTTTAACCCTACAATGTGGTCTTTTAACCCCCTGTACTGAACCAAGCCAACCACGAGGCAAGCCGGCCAGTGCCACTCTATTCTCCTTCCAGGAGATCTTGTTATCTCAATTGCGCAAAGCCATTCTTTCCTGCAAGTCAGTTTCTCCCTGAGACCCCTTCCAGCTGTCCATCCTTCATAAGACCATTGATACAGTAAATCAGGTAATTAATAAGATATTAAATACTTCCTTCTCCACGGCCAAAGTCCCAGAAACCTGGAAATTGGCAGTGGTCAAACATCTACGAAAAAAGCCCCTAGCAGACCCTTCAATTCTGGTCAACTTCAGGCCCAACTCGTTGCTTCCTGTGATGGCCAAAATGCTCAAAATAATTGTCAATGGCCAACTCACCTCCTTTTTAGAGAGTTCTAATTCACTACATGTCCGTCGATCAGGCTTCAGACCTAGACACTCCACGGAATCCTCCCTATTAGAAGTCTCCGAAACCATATAGATGATTCTGGACACTGGTAACAATGCTGTGTGGATCTTATTAGACCTCTCTGCAGCATTCAATCCCATAACCCACACTATCTTGCTTTGGCACCTTCTCCAGATCGGTATTTCCCATAAGGCTCTAGCCTGGCTCATAAGGCTCTAGCCTGGCTCAGATCTTTCCTGACAGATAGGAAACAGCTGGTAGCCATGGGTCAATTTTCTTCAGCCGAAAGATTAGTGACTTCTGGCATTCTGCAGGGCTCATCGTTTAACCCTGCATTGTTTAATGTCTATATGGCCCCTCTGATATCCCTGATGGCCTCCTTTGGAATTGTTACTACATCATATGCGGACGACACACAATTGATCCTATCCCTTGATAAGAACTCTCTTGGGTCTGAGCAAAACTTCAAGAACTGCTTTGCCAACATCATCCATTGGATGTAAAATAACCATTTAAAATGTAATATGGATAAGATCGAAATTCTATTGTTTGTAAAGACCAACCTGTTTTCCCCTTTGCAGTGGTGACCTAACTCCTTCTCATCCTGCAACAGTCAAAGTGGCAAAAAATCTGGGAGTCAAATTCAATACCGCTCTCTCTTTCTGCCCGCAAGCTATTGCAGTGGCTGGAACATGCTTGTCCCTGTTTGAATCTTTAAAAAATATCCACTTCCTTCCGCTAGCTGTAAGAAAAACAGTTGCCTTTGCCCTAAATACTTCCAGACTTGACTATTGTAATAGTCTTTATGCAGGAAGCTCCAATCAGCTGATTCACAAACTTCAGATGGTACAGCATGAGGCAGCCAGACTGGTTCTCAAACTCCTCAAACAGAGTTCGGAATCTGAAGCGCTTAGAAGACTGCACTGGCTACCAATCCACAAGAGGGTCTGATTTAAGATCCTCATCCTGGTGTTCAGAGCTTTTAATTCCACTGTCCCTAAATATCTCACTGCCCAATTCTGCTGCCACAGGATTTTGAGGATGCTGAGATCCTCTAATGCCAACCTTCTAAAGTTCTCAAATTTCAGACTTAAATCCCAGGGTGGGAAGTCCTTCATGGTATTAGGCGCCAAACGCTGCAACAAACTTCCAGGTCAGCTTCGATTTATAGACAATGAAGCCAACTTTATAAAGAGTCAGATGACCTGGCTCTTTCTTGCACCTGACACTCTTTGCTACTCTTTAATCTAGTTGGGGCCCCTGGCCCTACCCTTTTTGTATCAAGTACAATTTCCAAGTCAGCATCCACAGCAATGCCAGGATGCTTTTTTATGAGTGATAGTGCCCTCTACAGATGCTGTATTCATTCATGAACACAAGGTGAATACTGCACAGAGGGCCTAGCTTTATCCATTTCTTTGTGGCAGGATCCATGCTCACTCATATTCATGGCATGACTTTCAGCCATGCCCAGTGAACATTGCAACTCCTCTTCATTACTTTATGGCCAGTGGTACGGCACACATGGAATGGACTTACCCATGGCCTCTGTGTAGCCCCACTACCTGCCCTTCCCTCAGGTCATAACCTGTTGCCATACCCTGTATGCATTGAGGTTAGTACATGTGTTCGGCTGTGCCCACGTACCAAATAAGACTCTCCATAATATCCACACTGACTGTCACAAGGCTTGGCTGCATTCAAGGCCCTTTGACTGTGCTCTGTAGGTACAGGATACAGAGAAACTAAGTCACAAAGATTTTTCTGTGAGTAGGAGTGACCTACCTTTGGTGTTCTTCTGAATTTCCAGGACTAAATCACACCTGCTCAGTTGTCATAGATGCCTAGTTTGTGGAATTCTTAGACTATTTTTGGTCACATTTAGTATGAATGGGTTACCACAGACTGAGCCTTCAAGTTCCATACCACCTCTTGATCATGCCCAGTCCTCCATGGGCGAGGGGTAAGCTCTCCCTGCCACTCTATTATCTTAGAAATATAATTTTCGTAACCAAATGAGAAAACATCTTGGCAATAGGGGAACCTTAAGTAAGTAGTAGGAGCTGAAAGGTACGTACTGCTCCTAGCAGCCAATCGGCAAACCCCTTTGCAAACCCAACTACCAAAATGGATCATGGCAGATTTTTACCAAACTGTATATTTCCTCGACCTAAGGGGCCTATTAGGAAATCGGGCGGATCGCCACCGCCGGGCCGGCGGTGGCGATCCGCCCGCCAAATGTTCTGTTTCACCCCCGGCCATATTAGTATGGCGAAGGGTACCGCGGTGGATGGAAACTCTGTCCGCCGCTTTTCCGCCAGTCGGATTGCCGGCTGGGCGGAAAAGGCAGACAATATGGTGGCGGTGCCTTGCAGGCACCGCCATCCATATTAGCATGCCTGTGGTGTGTATGCCTTTCCATGGCGGAGACTCCGCCATGGAAAGGCATACGGTAAATGGCTTTGGGGGCCCGTTGCGGGCCCCCGGGGGTGTGGGGGGTGGATGGCTGCACTTGGGGGGTACCCATGGTACCCCCCTTCATTGGCATGCACAAGGTGGCAGGCACCATGCGGTGCCTGTCACGTTGTGCATGCCAATGCACAACATGCATATTCTACATTGCGGCGGGTGCTGCTCCCAGCACGGCCTGCCGCAATGTAAAAGGTGCGGGATGCGACCGCCAGGGTGGCGGTCGCATCCTAATTGCCATAGCGGGACCGCCGCACCTCTGGCGGTCGGTCCCGTTTACCGTTACGGTGGCGGGCGGACAAAGTCCGCCCGCCATCGTAATGGGGCCCTAAGTTCTGTCTTGATGTGGGCCTAGAGTCAAAACATCCAGGATTTTTCCTATCCTCTTCCATATCATCTCCGTAAAATATTAATTGGAACTGCAGCTTTTCATATCCTCTAAACATTTTTCCATCTATCACCAATGTGTCCAAAGCTTTTCAAAATCAAATTTACAGATATGTTTACTTTTGGTGGTACATCCCGTGGAGATCTGTCAAAAAAGACTGCCCAAAACTGCTTTTTCTACAGCTTGTGGTTTGAACTATCATGTCAGAGTCGCTGAGGAGTTGCTATTGCTGACTCTGCAATAGGAAACTCATGTTTAACTATCTTTGTGCCATGCACCATTCAGTTCATCCACAGTAATTAAAGAATGTAAATATGGGTACTACCTAGTGTGAGGAGTGCTTGTCCAATCTCTCCATTATGTTAATCCATGGAAACAACAGTGTGAAGATCGACTGTGTAAACTGGCATGTATGGTCGCAATCTAGATCAATGATAGCCAACAGCACTGAAGGGCACCGTGGTATACTGTGCTGTATCAGAGTTTGTGATCTTTCAATCTGCAATACAGCACTATGGCTCCATTCATCCATCCATACGTTCCCTGCCAGGATGGGCCCCTATATTCCTTGGCACTGTATTAGTCACAATGTCATATGCTATCATGGTATCATTTGTTCATTGGTTGCATACATGTTTATTATACATGTTTCTTATGAACTATTTCTGTTACACAGAGTCTGAAGCAATACAATACACTGCATAAAGGTTTGTATGTTTCATTGGTAAGATAGGTCTAGATGTCGCTTGATTCTGAGGCAACTAGCAATTCCTTCTCTAATATGCATGATGGTCAGTTGCTAGAAAATGGAAGGGTTTGACTCAGAGATGTGATTAGTATAACCTACTGCACAACCACGCTCCGGATCTACTCCATCTCACGTATACATGGCTAGACCCAATCTCGGCACTGGATATATCTGCAGCCAACCCCGCCAGCTACAAGATCCTTAGGCAAGACCATCAACACTCCTATACCAACAAAGAGACATACTTTGAGGCCCAATGGAAGATGCATGTGATGTGTTTGTACAGTGACAGCTCAGAGCTGTAATAGTATTAACTTTGGAGTGCAGGAGCAGGAGGCATTACCACTGAACCGTTCAGAAAGATTTTGCACACTTATTTGAGTTAATTATGTTTGTCTAACCCTTTGGTACACAGAGACTGGCAGCTGCTTGCACATCAAATTAAATGCTTTGGGATTTTCTCTCGACAACTCCTCTGAAGACAGCAAAAATCCTCTTAACTATCACTGCCTCTCTACAGAACTTTGACCCTGACAACATGTGCAGCAGCAGCATGTCAGGTGAACACATAGGAGCTGCCTTTACCAGGGGCATGGCTGGCGGGTGGGGGGGGCGGGTGTGGGGGCCACGGGGGTTGCGAGGGGGTGTTGCAGGGGTGTCGCATGGGAGGGGGAGTGGGGTTTAGAAATAAAAAATGAAAAAAAACTTACCTCGAGGCCGGTTCCCACGTCTTCTGTGTTCCTGCTCTCCTGAGTCCGCTTCCAGGAACAGGAAGCAGGCAGCCAGACTCCCTTCCCTAAGCCAATCACAACGCTGCAATGCAGCATTGTGATTGGTCTGAGCGCCGTTAGCCCAGGGCTGCAGGGGTGGGCATGTTCTCCATGCAGGTTTTAATGCAGCCTGCATGGAGAACAGGGAAGTGAGCATGACTGCTTTGGACTGCCCGAGGGGGGCGATCAAACAGTCATCGCGCACTTGAGTGGGCAAACCACTCCGCCCCTGCCCTGTTCCATGGGCAGAGCAGCCCCGCCCTCCCTCCCGCTCACAAAGGAAACATAACATGATAATAACTGAAAGTTATTTTCATGTTATGTTTCCTCTTCTCGCACTGCTTCAAAGCAGTGGGGCGATGCTCCTCCGTCATAGCGGAGGAGCCACCACTGGTCTTTACTGATGCAGAGATGTATGTGGCATTTTTCACTCTGAGGTCTCCTATTTACTATCTCTTCTGCTACCACTGTGCAATTACTCACCATGAAATCAAAGCTAGCCTCTTGGAATATTCTGGAAGGTTCTTTCCAACACTGAGTACCTCAAAGAATCAAACGTGCCAGATGTCATATCCTGCCCAGATCCACAATCCTGTCAATGTGGACACTGGCATCTATCTTTAGATTCTTTCTTGCAGCCAATTATTATTAATGTTAATATTTATTTTAAATGTATTAATTTGTGATATATGGAAATTGCATTAATGTTATCAGAACACTTTGCGTATGAAATCAGCTGCTGGAAAGCACTTTCTAGAATTTCACTTGGTATAAGGCATATAACATTTCGAATTCTGGAGTACTGCACAGATTTCTGAATGACAGGGTTGCATGTGTTTTCTTTCATTTGACTTTGATAATTGAAAAGCATGACATAAGTAGAGCCATAACACAGGTCCCTGCAGCTCCTACATCCTAGGGGAACCCCTAATCCTTCAGGGGACTCAAACCAGTCAAGAGGCCCCCATTCAGTCCAATGCCAATGAATATCTGTGAGATATGGGAGACTCTGGGACCCCTCTTCACAATCTCCAGGGAGCCCCATCATTTTGTGTTTCGCCACTGGTGAACAGTCTAAATATCGAGTTTTAAATATCGACTAGCACAAATATCGAGTTTAGAATATCGCCTGTCAAAAATATCGACAGTCAGAATATTGTGGACAAGAATATTGAGTCAAAGGTAAGTAATATCGTTTTTAAAAATATCGAAGTTGTTAATATCGTTTAAAAAAATATCAAAGTTATTAATATCGTTTGCAAAAATATAGTTGTTAAAAATATCGTTGTTTTAGTTAGTGTTATGTATTTTAATGTGTATTTTAAATGTATGTGCTATATTTTTTTAAGTATTGCATTTATTTTTTATGTATGTGTTACATTTTTAGAAGTTACTAATTTTTTTTATTTACATTTTGCGTTTTAGTTCCGTAGCGGGTTGTGGGTTTATAGGGGAATAGGGTGGGAAGTAATTTAAATATAATTAATTGATTTTTAATTTTATTTGAATTATATTTTGCGTTTTAGTTCCATTTCCATAGTGGGTTGTGGGTTTATAGGGGAATAGGGTGGGAAGTAATTTAAAAATAATTAATTGAATAATAATTTTTATTTATTATTTATTTACATTTTATTTTATAGTGTTAATTATGGTAATTAATTAATTATTAATTAATTATTAATTGGCTGTTAATTTTTATTGATTAATTAATTGGTAAATATGTTAATTGTGTAATTTTTTTAGGAGCGGGTTGTGGGTTTATAGGGGAATAGGGTGGAAAGTAATTTAAATATAATTAATTGAATATTAATTGTATTTGAATTACATTTTGCGTTTTAGTTCCGTAGCGGGTTGTGGGTTTATAGGGGAATAGGGTGGGAAGTAATTTAAAAATAATTAATTGAATAATAATTTTTATTTATTAGTATTTATTTTCATTTGATTTTATAGTGTTAATTATGGTAATTAATTATTAATTAATTAATACTTGGTTGTTAATTTTTATTGATTAATTCATTAGTAAATATGTTAATTGCGTCATTGTTTTATTAGCGGTTTGTGAGTTTAAAGGGGAATAGGGTGGGAAGTAATTTAATTATAATTAAATTATTAATATTTTTCATAATTCATATTTAATTAATTAATATCTAATAGTGTTAATTGTGGGAAATAACTTATAATTAAATATTTAGGGGCCCATTACGATACCCGGCGTAAAAAAATCCGCCAGGCATGGAAGCGGCAAAAATCCGCCCGCACACACCGTCTGAACACCGACCACGCCATTACGATTACACAAACCGAAAACCGCCATCGGCAGAAAAATCACACAAGATACCGCCCGCCATCGTCCGAGTCGGAGTCAAACCGCCCGCCACGGACGGAAACACGCACGACAACACAAAACCGCCCGCCCTCACGGCCGACACACCGCACGTGAGATTACGATCGCACCGCCATGAGCGCGGGAAAACTACAAATATACCGCCCGCCAGCGCAAACAACGCCGATGAGAATCGACACGGCAGAAGCCATGGCGCCCACGTCCCTGCACAGAAACCATCCGCTGACAAAAACAATCGCACACAACATGGCCAACAAGTCCACACAGCAAGGCACGCACAAATACACAAGCACAGTACACATCCCGAAAACACCCCCCTGGACAAACAAAAACTACAAAGGCCAGAACCCCAGACACAACACACCTGAAAACAACAGACCATGAGGACACACCCACATAGGTAAGTACAAAAGCAGCACTCCCACAGACCACAACCCCTTGCAACATTGCAAACTAGAGAGGAGAGGAGAGGACACAGTGACACAGCAAGGACAGCAGCACACCACAGAAACGCACACATCACAACCACCACCACCACCACCACCAAACACCGGCACCACAAACCCCCTGCACATTACACAACACACACCGCACCAGCACCACAAACACCATGGCACCACAAAGAATGCCCAAGTTCACGCCCATGGAGCTGACGGTCATGGTCGACGAGATCATCAAGGTGCACCCACAAATCTATGGGAACCTGGTCCAGCACACACCACTAGCCACCAGAAAGAGAATGTGGAACCGGATCGTAGACCAGGTCAATGCAGTCGGGACCTTGCCCAGGAACAGAGTCGAAATAAACAAACGGTGGAATGACGTCAAGAGCCTGGTCAAGAAGAAGGAGAGCAAGAACAGAGAGCTGGCTGCCGTCACTGGCGGAGGGAATCCCGCGCTCTTCAAGACCTTCAAAGCGTGGGAGGAGAAGGTGCGAGTCATCATACATCCCGAGATCCTCGCCGGATTAGCAGGGGGAGTAGAGGCTGGTAAGTACAAACTAATGTATACCAGCACACCGCTATGTACTCACATGCACTACCACCATGCCACAGCTCCCAGGGACAAACACCCCCATGTCCAGCACACAATACACAACACATCACACACACATGCAACAGACACCACCACACACAGCCCAAACCGAACAACTGTAAGATGCGTGGGGACATGTGTACACTCAGCCAGCCACGTAACCACCAACAGGTCCCCAAATATGCCAGAAGCGCCACAACGAGCACCCACCACACCCATGTGTCCGCCATAGCTGCACTAACCGACAAGTAACAGGTAAGTGGCAGGAACACAAAGTGCAGTGGGTGGGAGGGTGGACAGCCCAAGTACAAAACACACCAGGCCCCTAGTCCCACAGCACAGCAAGGAGGAGCATCCCCCACACCCCACAGCCACGTGTCAGCCACCGCAGTGCACAACGACAGCCGAAAGGTAGACATCACGGTCCACAGCAATCGGTGTCAGTGGGTGTCCAGCCACCACCACGACCCACAACACCCCCCACCCCCACAGACCTGCAACATGGAGCACCCCCGCTTAGAACCATGTGGCATCCAGTACAGTGCACGCACGAACAACCTGCAGGTGGGAAACTGGACAGGGCTGGATTACTGGAGGCATGAGGACCGTAACACGACCAACACATGGGACATGTCACGTAGCAGACGAACACGCAGCACCGCCCACCGTCACGAACAAGTGAACAATGTGCACACGGACATGAACCACAGACTCACACCCCACATGACCCATCACAAACACAGCAACACCCAAGGAGCCACGTCTGCATGCACAAGCCACACTGAATATAGTACCACACGGCAGCCACTGTGCAACCCATCACACACAACCGAAACACCATTGAAGTCCTGTCCATGTAGCCCCTACTGCCTGTCAACCACACACCCCACAACTACGCCTATGTAAGACAAACAACACAAGACGCAACAGAGCGGAACAACATAAATGCACACGAACACCACTGAACCCATCAAACACACAGACACACCATGCACATACAACATACCATCCATCCCATCCGTCAGCCCCAGTCTCATGAAAGGCATGTCATCCGCACAGCTGCCACACATACAGCAGTCACGCTAAGATACATGCCCATGACCAACCATGTGCCAGAAGTCAATGAAGCGCACGACACACTGTGAGCAACAACACACAACATGGGCCACACCCCCCCGAGCACTGCAGTGATGCACATGGCACAGGGCAGCACGCACACCAAGGAGATGGGACAACTGCAATACGTTGGCTGGCACACAACCATCACTCACTCATAACGATGCGTCCAATGCCATGTCCAGTAATCACAACAGACAGCAAATATGCAGGCCATGTCAAGCATGCACACACCTCAAACCATGCACTGTCATGCTGCCACAACACATGTCACGTTCGGCACCCATGGCTCACAGCATGTACCCCAAAAGCATATTCCATCCCAAATGCGAATCTGGGGCATGGCCCCCATGTTGCCATATGCGTTCCTAAGCGTCCCATCTGAACACCAAAAGCAAAGTACAAACCAGACCCAGGATGGGCCAGGAGCCCGCATACACCAGAGTCACAATAAGTAGGGGCACAGCAACACACCCATCGGCATGGCCAATCCGTCCCATGCCACATGTGCACAGCACACAGTCCCATTGTCAAGCACACACAACTACAAATGCTACAGCCACACACACGCCTCCGGGAAACCCATGTACGAGATTGCACGAACTGTTAATGTCAGACGACAAATACATACTTCGCCAGGTGCAACACAATAACAAATCTCATTCTCTCCACAGGTGACGAACTGCTGGATGCTGGGGATGGAGACGGCAGCCAGCACAGCCAGCCTACAAGCCCCCAACGAGGACACACGGATGTGGAGGATCTGTCCTCCTCTTCGGACACGGACCACCAAGCAGGCCCATCTGGTGTGGCAGGGCCCAGCCGCTCCCCAGGACCCCTCCTACCCACCAACCCATCATCCAGGGCTGCTGAACATTCCCAGCCCCCTGCTGCCACTGTCGTTGCGGCCACACCCACGGTCATTGCGGCCACACCCACGGTCATTGCGGCCACACCCACGGTCATTGCGGCCACTACCATTGCCGCAACCGCCACCATCGCCGCACCGACCACCACCGCCGCCACCACCACCACGTCTTCGCTGGCACCAGCCCCAGCGCAGGTGGTGGCCCGGCCGACTGGATCCACCCTGGGAGCCACAGCGAGGACCGTGGTGAGCAATGTGGCTAGTGGGCAGGCCGGTGGCAGCAGTACTGGTAGGAGGAGCAGGGTCAGGGAAACGCAAGTCTCCCCTGGGAGCCATGCCCTGCCTCAAATGGCCAGAGTCCTTGGGGCCTATGAAGAGGCCCAAGAACAATGGGTCAGGTCTGCTTCAGACACGCGGGAGGTGCTGGGGGTGCTGAGGTCCATGGACGCCCGTATGGGCCAACTCGTGGACCTCATGGGCCAGCTGGTGGTGGCGGTGAGGTCACAGCCAGGGACAGCAGCTCCCCCTCCGCCACCACCTGCCGGGGCGCAGGGTCGAGCAGCAGTGTCCAGTTCCCCTGCGTCCACAGCCAGTGAGCACACCTCACCCCCCACCAGCAGGTCGCCACCACACACCCCCTCCCAAACGTGGAAGGGGCCGTCCGAAGTACAAACAGATCTCCCGGGAGGACTACGCACGCTCCAGACGCAAGTGAGGCAGCCAGCCAGCCTTCCTTGACCACCCACTGCATTGACTTGGACTACGATCCCACTCCACACAGCCATCTGGATGGCATGTGTCTGTTGGACCATGGACATGGAACAAGTGGGTACACCCTGAGCATCACGCAGCCGTGACCGACAGCTCATTGTCACTGCACGCACCACTTTTGTCATCACCTCGCACACAATCACATGTCACAGTTTGAAATAAATGCACCTCTTACACAAACTGCTGTTTGTGCCCTGTGTTTTATTTGTACGGAATACAACGGCCACCTTGGGCGGAAAGGCACCTGATGCGTGGCATGGCAATGGAACCGGAGGGCCTGTAGGGACCTAGGGGTGGGAGACAGAACAGGAGCACATTCAATGAGTGTGTCACACACCCATCACACAGTACATGTCAACAACTACAAGCAATGTACACACATCGCACAGAGCAATAGGGCACAATGCCACAGCCACCAACAGTGGCATACTACCCTGGCCATGGAGCGTTGACACACAGCACGCAGTGAACAAACGGCCACCCTGACACAGCACACACACACCTGCACATATACAGCCACATCAGCCGTCGTACATGGACACTCACCGTCAAGTGAAGTAGTGGGCGATGAGCTGCTGCCGCACATTACCAGCTTCCTCCTCTCCGCTGTCCTCCTCACTCGAGCTGTCCTGGTCTGCGGGCTGGGGCCCTGGTTGATCTCCGTCATCCACGATGAGGGGGATCTGCTTCCGAATGGCCAGATTGTGCAGCATGCAGCACGCCACCACTATCTGGCACACCTTCTGTGGGGAGTACGCCAGCGCACCCCCGGTGCGGTCCAGGCACCTGAACCTGGACTTGAGGAGGCCAAAGGTACGCTCGACCACACGTCTGGTCCTCCCATGTGCCTCATTGTAGCGATCGTCTGCTGGGGTGCGAGGATTCCTCAATGGACTGAGCAGCCATGCCCCATTCGGGTACGCAGAGTCACCTGGGTGTGAGGGACACAGAGAACCGTTGCTATTCCAACTGGACAGGGGACAGCATCGCACAACCAGCACGCTACACCACTCCACATACTCACCGACAATACAGCCACGATCCTGTTGCAGATTGGACATCAGTCGTGGCAAGATGCTGTTGCGCATTATGTGTGCGTCATGGGCCGAGCCTGGGAACTTTGCACACACGTGGGTGATCACCATGTCCGCAAGGCACACCACTTGCACATTCAGGGAGTGCGTGTGCTTCCTGTTGCGGTACAGGTGCTCAGTGGCCTGTGGTGGAACAAGGCCAACATGTGTGCAGTCAATGGCTCCAACGACGTGTGGGATTCTGCCAAGGGCATAGAATGCACCCTTCACTGCCGCCAATTCACGAGCCCTGGGGAAGCGGATGTACCTGTTTCGGTACAGCATCATGGCTGCCAGTACATCCCTCAGCACCTTGCTGAACATGGGCTGGGACATCCCTCCTCCACTGCCCACTGTGTGCTGGAATGACCCAGTGGCGAAGAAATGCATGGCGGCCATCACCTTAGCCGTGGGGGTGACAGCTGTCGGATACACCCTGCGGGGACGGAGATGGGGTTCCAACATGGCACACAGTCGATGCAGGGTTGGCCTGTCCAGCCGAAACTTCCTAATGACCTCTGTATCGTCCATGTCCGCCAGCAATTGGTATGGGCGGTCAATGTTCGGTCTCCGCCTAGGGAAAATGGCAGTGGACACATGTCAAAGCAACACAACACATAGCAATTTCGCATACACATCACTGACATGACTGAGCAAGCACATGAGCCACAGCCCAGCTGTCAAGCTGGGACGGCACGGCCACAATACACTTACACAGGTCTCCCAACAATGGCAATGGCTAGTGATACAAACCACTGCCATGTGCATGCACATGGGGATCTAGGCCCCAATGACTTGCGGGGCGTGCTGATGGGGACTGACTGCATATTCGTCAAGCGGCAACGCCACGGCAACATGAATGTCTGCTGAGCATGGAACTGCTTCCGAGGCTGGATGAGTATGGCACACGACGACGACGATGTGGGCACAGGCTGAGCGGCCAAAACAAGTGGGACCTGTGGCACGAGGGGATATGAGACAGTAGTAGGTGTCAGCACTGCACCCTATGTACAGCACTGTACGGATCACACCTCCCAAAACATTGACAGGTGTCCACATTGACAGCCCCATGCCAAGACGGCTGTGTGCTTGCAGTCACACGTCACAGGTGAGAGGTTACATTGCACGTGCCAGGTGGCCGACGTACATAGTGGGAGCTGGCATGTGTGTGCATGTGTCTCCTGTTCAGGATCCACCAGATGGGCGCTGACTCTGTACTGAGCATTGGACACAGCATGTTCCGTGGAAGGCTTGTGTGTGTGGGATGGTGGCACTGGATGTGCCTCCGTTGGGTGGGGGGCCATGCACAGGGCGGGTACGTCGATGATTGCGCATTGTTGGTCACGGTGGGTGCACCCACTCAGATGTGTTGCCCTGTGTTCAATTCCTATGTCCGCATGATGATGGACTGTAGATGTGGGCAGACTACACATTGGTCGATGTGCTGTCTATATGCATGTGCCTTCACACCAGGCACAGCTGCCCCTGCACATGTGACCCCTGCTGGACTCGCTGCTGGGTCTGTGGAGCTGATGCACCTTCTGTGCGTGGGGCGGACAGCTCTCCTCACTTCCCTCATTGCGCATGTCATGACTTTGCCGCAGGTGACATGGATCATGGAGGGCCCACATGTACGCGTGGGTAGGCTACACATGATTGTTCACTGGTCGCCACCCCCAGTCAGTGTTTCGAATGGGAAGGTTGTCGTGCTGGTGGTATATTCGATGTGGCGGATGGGCGGGCCTAGGTGCGGGCTTACATTCCGGACATGGGGGGTAGTTGGATTGGCGACTAGTTGCAGTACACACGGGACACGTCTCATCCTTTCCACATCTGGGTCATACCTTGTACTCACTGACAGTGATACAGTCATCTTCTCCCCAGCCCTCATGTCCTCCCCTCGCTCCCCCAATATGCATGTGCACCTGCGAGGCTAGCGCTTGCACAGGCAGCCCCAAGCTCGCACCAGAGAGGGCAAGGAGTGTATGTGTGGGTCCAGTTGCACGAGTGGGCTGTCTCAGGGTATGATGTGTTGCGGGACGCCGTCCACCTGCGTGGTGCCCCAAATGGAGACCCGGCCTGCATGGACTATGCATCACAGTCTTCGCCTTCCGGATCCGCCACCTGCGACACCCAGTGGCTGTGGCTGCCCTTGCGGCCAGGCCGCGTCCGTCTGTGGCTGATGGCCCACACATTCACTCTTTGGCCTCTCTGGGGAGGGCTCGGGGGTGGTGGCGCACGCGCTTGCACTTAGTCGCAATGGCATGTGGCGTGGTTGGTATAATGGGCAATGGATGGGATGGTGCGAGCCACCTCCCGTGACGTCAGTGCTGCTCGTGCTGTGGTGCGTCCCCCTACACTTCCATTTGACTTGTGCCATGCTAGACGTTGAGGTTCTATTGCCTGCGTGATATGACCAGGAGGAGCGCGAGGAGACCTCTCACACACCATGCTCCACTGCCATCCCGTGCCCTGTATCGCCTGTGCGGATTGACTATGTTGGGGTTACACCTGGTCGACTGGGGCTGTGTGTGCCTTGTCAAGGGGCATGGCGGGCGCACAACAGGATCCAGCTTGTCCACAGAGGGTGGGCTGAGGTGCGCCTGGTACCGCTTTGTACGTGTGCCCGGCTGCTGTGCACACACGTGTTCACTCCCCCCGACAGGTGTCCTCTCACAATGCCCAGGGAAGCGGTGGTGTACTGTTCATGACCCCTCCCGACACGGCGTGCTCCAACTTGGCATGTGCGCATCTACCCGTCACACCCACCCACCTGAGCACTGCGTCCATACGACTTCACACGACACATGTGTGTCTTCCACAGTTGTGCTACTCATTTGCGTTGACATCCAATACCAGTGGACTACATGGTCATGTCACGACTGCCGTGTACTTCACATACTCTCATCCTCTCTCATTCGTACTTGTGAAATGAGTCAGCGGAGACAGTTTTGGTTTCAAACATTATATTGAGTCTTCTGTCCTCTGTGATGCAGTATAGTGGACACTACTGGCAGCGGAATACATGTTGAGGATATACTGAGCATGATTGCAAATGGGATAGGGTGTGGGGTTACATGTGATTGGCTGTTGCATGTGGGATGTGGGCTTCAGAGTTACATCTGCTTGGCCAAGGCTGTGCTAATGTACATTTACGTATAGCTGCGGAGCTGCGGACTTTGACACAGACGGTATACATGTAGCCTACCAGACCGCTTGGCATCATGGGCACAGTCCATCTCAGTTCCATGTGACAGGTTTGCTGCGGTTGTTCCTCATGCACGCGTGCATGTGAGATGACATCAGGGCATGTGCTTGCGTGCATGCAGCGGCGTGCCACTTGTTGTTGCAATGTGGTGGTTACTGGACATGTCACAGTCACTGGGGTCGTGTTGTTGTTGTATGCACTTGTCGTCCATGCAAAGGTCCTGGTATGGGATTCCTGGGGCGGGGGTGGGAGGGGTGCAGCACCCACAGACTCCAGGCGACCTATTCATGTCCACTGAGCGGTGTGTGTGTCCATGGGCGCTGGATCCATGTCGTGTCCTGGTTGTTCGTGCAGTGCCGTCCATGTGGGTGCGATACACAGACCCCATGCCACTGCCTCCCACGATGCATGCGGTGTTCCTGGATGTGATGGGGAACAGTGTGCATGTCCCGGTCATATCCGATGTCATGGCGATGTCGTTGATGGTGTGGTAACAGTTGCCGGTCGTTTGGTATGGCTGTTGTGGTGGTGACTGGCCAGTCCGTGCGGAAGCTAAGCATGGGTGCGGGGTTGGACATCATAGGTCAATCGGGGAACCTGCGTTGTGGTCCGACGAATTTACAGGTTGTCAGGTATGCGATGCCGTCCAGCAGGGCTTCCATGTCATTGGTGGTGTACATGTTTGCCAGCCAATGTAGCGGATGGTGGCTGTCAAGGTGTTGTTCGTAAGTTGTCCCTTGGAGGACCATGATGGGGCATGCTGGGTGACATTCGATGTAGCTGTTCTCGATGATCCGTCGTGTGGAGGCACAGTGGTCCCATTTCAGTGCGGGTGCGATGTTGGCCACATACGCCATGCCCCCATAGGCAGAGCAGGCCCTGTCGTGTGCGTCCAGAGGGAGGAGTAGTGGTAGCAGGTCCGCCTTTAGACATGCCGGGTTGGAGAGGCATATCTCCACGGGATGCTGGTAGGGACACCTCCGACAGTAGAAGACGGGCATGACGCAGCTGAACAATGTGATGCGGTAAGTCAGTCGGTAACTTACGTTCAGCAGGGACAGGAGATCGCATCCCAATATATGTATCAGGTTGGTTTTGTACAGCTTGAGCTGTCCGGCGTAGTTGGGTAGGTGTGTTGCGGTTGCCATTTCGCAGCGGTGCGTTGTGGTGGCGTGCTCCGGCTGTGTGTGCAGTCTGCAATGTGCACGCTCCGAGGTTGCTGTGAGCTCTGTGTAGTCGTAGGGAGACAGGACTTGTGTTCTGTTGGCTTGTTTGGAGGACACGGGCCCTCATCCCACATGCTTCTCAGACAGTTCAAGGTCAGTGATGTGTGACTCCTTCCAATTAACTTGCATGTGGCCGACATGGGGGAGTGTTTTCTTCTTTCTTCCCCGTCCGTTGTGTGCTTCTGTGATATGCGCTATCTGCCCTGTGGTCGGTCTCCTCGGCATGCCTGTGTTGGTCTTTTCTTGGACAATGGCTGTATTCACCGGCTTCTTTCGTAGGGCTGTGGTTTCGGAGTTGGAATGGAAGGTCATTCAGTGCTGTCTGCTCTCCCTTGTGTGGGCGGCAGGCTGCCTTTCCGCTCTGCGTTGGGCCTTGTGTGTGAATGTTATTCTTGGGCCACCTGTTGTCGGTCCCCGGGCTCTTTGGTGTTCCGTTTTATATGTCTTGTTCATATGTGCAGGGTGGTATGGGTGTTTCAGTGTGGTACTGGCGTTCCTCTTCCCGAAGGGGCCCTGCTTCTCCTAGTTGGTGTTGCCGCCGCTGTGTGCTTCGCCATGTTTGTTACACTGGGGTGTGTCCTGCTGTTGCGTGACTTCACTGACATGTGTGCGTCGGTTGTGTGGCGTTGGGTGTTGTCCGTGAATTGGGCGTTGGGGACATGTCTGTGGCAGGCCTGTCACGTGTCATGTGCGTTCGGGGTGGGGCTGATGTGTGTGCTGCTTGGTTGTGTCCCTGTGTCTGTGTGCGACGCATGCATGGCGCTGCGGTTGGCCTCTGCGTTGTGCGCATGTGTGGCGGCGTCATCGCCGCTTTGGGGCCGTGACGGGGTCGTTGGTTCCTAGTCCCAGGTGGTGTGTACACATGTGTTACGCGATGTTACGATTTGGCCTGTGTGTCATATGTGGATGCAATGGTGGATGTGTAGTGTACACGCGCTGGGGGGGGTTGTCCGCTTTTTCCGCCCTTGCACTGTGTGCGCTGTTTGCGTGCACTTGTTGTGTGTGTGCCTACCTGCGTCTCCGCGGTACGTTGCGTCCTTGGTGGTGCATCAGCAAGAGCATGGGGAGGGCCTGCAGTGCTGGATTCATGCTCGGGGGAGCCGCTTCTTCGTTGTCCGTGCTCGGCGTCCGTGTTACCGCTTCGGTTTGTCGTACGGTATCTCTTGGCCGTGGGAGCCGTTTGTTTGCGGCATCGTAATTTATACGCCGGGCGGGACGTGTTTTCGTCGGACGGTGTGTGTCAGTTGGGCTGCGCCGCTACGTGTACGGGCGCACTTTGATGGCGGACGGTGTTGCTGGCTTGCCGGCGGTGTTTGGCCTACTTTTCGCATCGTAATTGGGCGGGCGTGTGGACTGCTGCGTGCCGGCGGTAACTGGTGGTTTTTGCATCCGCCAGCACGGCGGTTGTGCTTCCGCCCGCCATCGTAATGACCCCCTTAGTAATTTGTTAATAATTATTATTAATTGATTGGTAAATATGTTAATTGTGTAATTTTTTAGGATTGGGTTGTGGGTTGATAGGGGAATAGGGTGGGAAGTAATTTAATTTCCATATATTTATTAATATTTAATATGTAATATTTTTTATTTCTGATTTTATAGTGTTAATTGTTTGAATTAATGTATTAATACATAATTATATTTTCATTGTTAATTGTTATTAATTAATTAATTGATTGGTAATTAATTATGTTAATTGTATAATTTTTTACCCCTCCGCTATCTAACACTTTCTCTACTGTTGCACTCACTGGAGTGGGAATAGTAATTTTTACCCCTATGCTATCCAACACTTTCTCTACTGTTGCACTCGCTGGAGTGGGAATAGTAAATTATTTCCCACCGCTATCCAACAGTTTCCCTACTGTTGCACTCCCTGGAGTGTGAAGACTAATTTTTAACCCCTACGCTACCCAACACTTTCCCTACTGTTGCACTCCCTGCAGTAGGAATAGTAATTTTTACCCCTTCGCTATCCAACACTTTCTCTACTGTTGCACTCCCTGGAGTGGGAATAGTAATTTTTACCCCGGCGCTATTCAACACTTTCCCTACTGTTGCACTTGCTGGAGTGGGAATAGTAAATTATTCCCCTACGCTATCCAACACTTTCCCCTATTGTTGCACACCCTGGAGTGGGAATAGTAATTTTTACCCCTGCGCTATCCAACACTTTCCCTACTGTTGCACTTGCTGGTGTGGGAATAGTAAATTATTCCCCTCCGCTATCCAACACTTTCCCTACTGTTTCACTCTCTGGAGCGGGAATAGTAATTTTTACCCCTGCGCTATCCAACACTTTCCCTACTGTTGCACTTGCTGGAGTGGCAATAATAAATTATTCACCTCCGCTATCCAACACTTTCTCTACTGTTGCACTCCCTGGAGTGGGAATAGTAATTTTTACTCCTGCGCTATCCAACACTTCCCCTACTGTTGCACTTGCTGAAGTGGGAATAGTAAATTATTCCCCTACGCTATCCAACACTTTCCCTACTGTTGCACTCCCTGGACTGGGAATAGTAATTTTTACCCCTGCGCTATCTAACACTTTCCCTACTGTTGCACTTGCTGGAGTGGGAATAGTAAATTATTCCCCTCTGCTATCCAACACTTTCCCTACTGTTGCACTCTCTGGAGTGGGAATAGTAATTTTTACCCCTGCGCTATCCAACATTTTACCTACTGTTGAAGTCGCTGGAGTGGGAATAGTAATTTTTTCCTATTCACTATCCAACACTTTCCCGACTGTTGCAGTCATTGGAGTGGGAATAGCAAATTATTCCTCTCCGCTATCCAGCACTTTCCCTACTGTTGCACTCATTGGAGTGGGAATAGTAATTTATTCCCCTCTGCTATGCAACACTTTCCCTACTGTTGTACTCTCTGGAGTGGGAATAGTAATTTTTAACCCTGCGCTATCCAACACTTTCCCTACTGTTGCACTTGCTGGAGTGGGAATATTAATTTTATCCCCTCCGCTATCCAACACTTTCCCTACTGTTGCATTAATTGGAGTGGGAATAGCAAATTATTACCCTCCGCTATCCAACACTTTCCCTACTGTTGCATTCGTTGTAGTGGGAACAGTAAATTAATTCCCTCCACTATCCAACACTTTCCCTACTGCTGCACTCGCTGGAGTGGGAATAGTAAATTATTCCCCTCCGCTATCCAACATTTTCACTACTGTTGCATTTGCTGGAGTGGGAATAGTAATGTATTCACCTCCGCTATCTAAAACTATCCTTACTGTTGTAATTAATGTTGTGTAAAATGTAGTTTTAAAAATTAATAAATATTTTAATTTATAATATATATATTTTTTTATTTTTATGTTACAGGTGTATGTATTTATATATATATATATGTATATATATATATGTATTTATAATTTTTAATACATTTCTAACATTTTATAATTTATTAAATTAATTATTTATTAATAATTAAATATATATATATATATTATATTATATTTTATATATGTATGTTTAATTTGTTTTTACATTATATTTATTACTTATAATTTTTAACATTTTCTAATAATTATAAATATTTATTTTTAAGTTATATGCTTTATTTAATTTATTTTACTTACTTTTTATACATAAAAAACCCGATATTTTTAACATCGATATTTTTAACAACTATATTTTTGTTTAGATATTTTTGTACTTACCATGATGTAGATAGGATGTCGATATTCTTGACATCGATATTTAGGTCCCGATATTTTGGGACCTCGATATTGTGGTCGTCGATATTCTGTCAGTGATCCTCGCCACTGGATATAGGGTGCTGAAGGCACCTTCTTTTTCTTTTATTACAGAGAACTAGAGTTTAGGTTTGCATTTGGAAACACATATGGAAAGTGTTGATCTTGCAATGACGTAGATTCACTGTTAGGATTTTGAAATCTTTTGGCAGAAACATAAGTTTAAGAGGAATTATGAGCCTGACATAGAGTTTGGCAGAGAAGGTTACTCAATCACGAATGTGAAGGATATTCCGTCTGCCGTATTACAATTCCATTAAATCCTATAGAACTTGTAATACAGCAGACAAGATATTAGTCACTGAAGAAAGCGCCAGAGCAAGTAAATATATTTATAATCTTTTTGATCCTTTTTATTCAATCCAGTGTACTTCATAAAAAGCTTTTTTCTCTTCAGAGTTATTCAAAGATGTAATGCCATATAGAGATACAGCCGCCAACATGTGTTTCGCCCCCCAAAGATGGCTTTTTAGCCCGGGGCTTCCTCAGGGCTGTTACGTCAATTGTAATTTACAGGGTTCACATGCATGTGAAGTGTACATGTTTACCACAAAATCAAGAAGTATGTTAACATAAATCAAGGAAATAAACAAACATCATGCATGATTTGCAGGGTTAACATGCATGTAAGAGATACATGTTTGCAACACCGACAAGTGACATTAATACACAATTCATCAAAGATTCAAAGAGAAAAGGAAAAAGAAAGAGAAGAAAAGAAAAGAGAAAAAAGAGAGAGAAGAAGAAAGAAAGAAAGAAAGAGGAAAGAGAAGAAAGAAAAAGAAAAGGAAAAGAGAAGAAAAAGAAAAAGATGTAGAGGGAAAAAGTGCACGAGTTATAATGAAATATTCCATCCAAGAAGAAGCGAAGGAAGGAAACATATAACAATAGTGCAATATGGGCATATCAATTTGGTTTGGTCATCAGAATCAGGTCAGGCACAAAATCACAGAGAACATAGATCATAACTTGAATGTATACATACGGTTGTGTTGTTGCAAAATAGAGAACCATAGATACGAGTCCATATATAAATACAAAACATTATAGAAATGCCAAAACATTAGCACACAGCATATTTCATAAATTCCATGTGTTTAAGTGATAGTGTAGGTACACTATGGGGCCGATTCCGATCTCGCTCGGACAGCCCTCCAAGAGCTGTTCGTAGCGTTACCTGCCGACCGACACGTTCCGGGAGCCGGTCCGTCCGAATGATGAAGTACGATGCGCAAATGTGTCCAAATCCCGAACGACACGTACGCTCCGATTCCAGCCACATTTCCCGTACGAGCCGGCTCCGTAAACGCTGAATGGAGTCGTCCGGAAGCATCTTCACAGCACTCTCCGGCCGGCCAAGTACGATGCGTTCTTCCTACGCGCCGACCACGTCGCCACCTCCAGCACGTCTCAGCATCCGGAAGAGCAGTATTTCAGGTCCGATTCGCGCCACAACACGGTCTATGCCTACGAGACGAACCAACAATCTACGCCTACGAGACGAACCAACGATCTACACCTACGAGACGAACCAACGAACAACGCCTACGAGACGACCCACCGATCAACGCCTACGAGACGACCCACCGATCAACGCCTACGAGACGAACCAACCATGGATCCGTTCGCACATGTCATCCCTGTACTGTACATCTATGACCGGATCAACAACCGAAACTGACGCGTACGTTGCAGACGGTAAGTCAGACACCCACCACACACAAAAACGTCACGATCCCGTGAAATGTAACACACACATAGGGGGTGGATATCTATCTCTACTAGCACTGCCCACCCCATAGGGGGTGGATGGCTATCACTAACAGCAGTCACTACCCATAGGGGGATGGATGGCTATCACTGCCAGCAGTCTCTACCCATAGGGGGATGGATGGCTATCACAACCAGCATTGTCCAGCCCATAGGGGGGTGGATGGTTATCACTACCAGCAGTCTCTACCCATAGGGGGATGGATGGCTATCACTACCAGCAGTCCCTACCCATAGGGGGATGGATGGCTATGACTACCAGCAGTCTCTTCCCATAGGGGGATGGATGGCTATCACTACCAGCAGTCCCTACCCATAGGGGGATGGATGGCTATGACTACCAGCAGTCTCTTCCCATAGGGGGATGGATGGTTATCACTACCAGCAGTCTCTACCCATAGAGGTTGTAGGCCGAACACTCCCCCACTGCTATCATGCCAAGACTCTGTTTGTGTGTAAACTGTTTGCAACAGTGACACTGAAAGGGAAAACTTACTGAAACTCCCATCACAGGTGTGACCAAAAGGTGAGTGTGGGGTACAAACCCTCATGTAATGTCAGGGACATCTGTGAAATGGCGTCTAACACCACCCCTCACTGCAGTGACCAAAAGGTGAGTGTGGGGTTCAAACCCTCATGTAATTTCAGGGACATCTGTGAAATGGGGTTTAACCCCTCCCCCCTCACTGCAGTGACCAAAAGATGAGTGTGGGGTTCAAACCCCCATGTAATGTCAGGGACACTGTGAAATGGAGTTTAACCCCCCCCCCCTCACTGCAGTGACCAAAAGGTGAGTGTGGGGTTCAAACCCTCATGTAATGACAGGGACATCTGTGAAATGGGTTCTAACACCCCCCCCGCTCACTGCAGTGACCAAAAGGTGAGTGTGGGGTTCAAACCCTCATGTAATGTCAGGGACATCTGTGAAATGGGGTTTAACCCCCACCTCACTGCAGTGAACAAAATGTGAGTGAGGGGTACAAAATACCAGCAGGTGAAAACTATCATGTAGGATTTCTGGTCCTAAAACCACAAGCCATGTAGTGACAAAGTAGTGGTTGTGTGCCAAACAAACATAGATCTGTTGAGGGAAACATTGTTGTGGCTTCAAAAATACCCTCAGACATGTGCAGACAATCATCGCCCATGGGGGCCTCCAATGCCTCCAATGTTCAAGTGGACAATGTAAGAAGTGACCATCATAATGCCTAGACACACTCGTTCACAAACAGACACACATACAAAGGAATCCTTCGGAGACCACAGCATTTAGGAGATCACATTCCATACTGTGGCAGCAATGGGAAGTAGTGAACATGATGAATGTGCAGACTGACGATGTAGGAGTCCCAGGGCCAGTAGATAAAAAACCTCCAACCAACATCCACTCAATGCCCCACAAAACCAATATAAATACATGGGTGCAAATGCACTAACACAACCAGCCAGCCACACACTGCAGAACAAACACAGCGTGTGTGTGTGTGTGTAAGTGTCTCCAGGCTACAAAAACACACATGATGGGGGGCTGAACTCCACTGAGACATATGCGTTTTCAGAACAATCCAGAAGTATCTCCTGAACTGGGTTCCTGTTTGTGGGCAATCGGGCATTGTTAGATGAGCGGGTTCACAACAGACACATGTGAAACAAGCTGGGCGGGACAACAACCAACACATCAAGAGACAGACCCACTCCAGCAGTACCCTCAAGGACCCTACACTGTGGTGACAGTATCCTGTCTGATGACCCTCTGTGAAGACAAATCTGGATGTTGCCCATACTGTGGAGCACACTCAACTGTGCGCACTGTGTCATGTGTCTTGACAGATCAACTTCCATCACACATACCCAAACACAACTCACTGGGCATGGCCTGTAATGTAAGGCCACAATGTAGGTAGGTGCCTAGCCATGAGACAAATCACATTTGGACATTCTAAATACAACACACCTTGATCTGCACCAATGTGCCTCAGCTAAGCCCACATTGACTGGTGACATTGCACATGCACCCATTACAATCCCAGGGGTGGTGGTGGGATCTAAGGTGTACAAACAGATTACACATGGCCAGTCATCAAACCTCGTGAATGTCTTTCACACTGCATAGTATGAGGTACATGTGCATGACGTGAAATGTATCAGACACATTGGGATCTTTATCACAGTCCCAGACCTAAAAAAAACCCAAGGAAACCAACAAAGAACACATGTTGCCATCATACAACATTGAAGGGTAGGATCTGATGAGTGTGAGCAGTCACACACACATACAAGTTACAAACTCACAGAAAGAGATCACATAGTGAAAACAAGCTGATGCCGGAAACACAAATGTGACTCGGGTAATCCTGAATATGTCAAATGTGCGTTTGCCCACAGTGCAGGCCCTTTAATCAACCACACCCAGGGATGACACCCTAATGACTAGAAGTTTTCCATGCACCCACATCTCAGAAACCCAAAGTCAAAGATGTTGACAAAGCACAGGACAACACAGCAAGCATCACAAACAGGAACATCTGCAGGGACTACAGGCTGTGTAGAAAAAGGGATGGGAACACACAGAGCCATGCTCACAGAACCCACACCATGGGCTCAGGCAATGTCACTGAATAACACACTGCCATGAGGTGACTTCACTCTTGTGGGAGGTCAGCTGTGTCAAACTTTGTCTTTGCAGGGCTCTGTCATGTCAGTATAAAACTCGGACATTGAGCCAACAATTACAACACACAGAAACCTCTGGTCACAGCCTGTGTACAGGAGTGTCTCTTAAGTCATCTGCACATACTCAAAACAGATGTCTAGCAAGTTGCACTGATGACACAGATGACTTGTTCATCATCAATGCGCTAATCTGCATGTCCAGTGGAGACGGGCCTACAGTCAGAAAAGTTTACAATGTCCACAAATGTCAGCCCAACATAAGTGCAACAGTGTATGCCAAAGATGTGAAGTGGTGAAAAGAATGTTACACTCCCTGTGCCAAAGGATTGGGAATGACAACCTGAAATTACAGCCAATGATGACATGGATACATACTGTAATAGGACACATATAGCATGGACCACATGCAATCCATCACATCACCATATCACTAATAGTCAACAAACACTATTACAACAGCAACTTCAGTACACTCATCAGCAACATCATGTACATTAAATGCAAATCAACGAAATAACAAAAATAAGCTTTATTCAGCATGTCATAAAATTATTGTTAATTCCTGATTACCAAAAGGCCAATGGCCAGTCCATGTCAATAGTCCTTCATGGGTGATACATGACAAGTTCTCACACATTTCTTGCCTGCACTGACATGACTAGGGGACATCTCCCCTTGGAGGGGCATCCATAGGGGCAGGCCAGGCACCGCAGGGACCGGATTAGGGGATACCAGTATGGGGCAGGGGAGGGGTGGTGGGCAGGAGCGGTCGGTGGTGGGAGTGCCGCCGGGCGCTGACGTGGGGCGGGGGAGGGGCAGGTTGTGGGGTAGTAAACTACGGATTACAGCCGATTACAGGTAAGTACACATATAAATAAAACGAATTTCGTTGCACGCGCTGCATCGCATTTGGAGAGGCAGCGCGAGAAACGAAATTTGTTTTATTTATTTATATGTGTACTTACCTGTAATCGTCCGTAATCCGTAGTTTACTACCCCCAGCCCCACGTCAGCGCCCGGCGGCACTCCCACCACCGACCGCTACTGGTGGTGGGTACAGGAGTCTCTGTAGCAACTGCAGTAGACCTGTCGGATTGAGTGGGCGGGGTCTCCACTGCAGTGCCCATGTCCGACGGAGTGTGCGGGTCTCCACTGCAGTGCCAATGTCCAAAGAAGTGGGCGGGGGCTCAAATGCAGTGGTCAGGACAGATTGGGGGGACACGGTCTCCACTGCAGTTGCAGGAACTGACTGAGGGTGTGATGTGGTGGGAGTGGAAGTGCTTGTGGTAGGGGGGAGGGCCTAATCATCTTGGGGATGGTATAACGGTGTGTTGGGGAACCTGGGACAGGTTGTGGTGTGGGAACTTTTGAAGTAGTGGCCTGGGGTCTGGAGGACGGAGACTGTGTGATGGAAGTGTAGGATTGTGGTGGGGTCTTGCATTTTTTGTTCCTGGGGGATTTTCGGGTGGGGGCCTCAGTGTTCCTGCTCTTGGGGGAGGGTGTGCGTGTGGTGGGGGATCTCCTCTCTATGCGTGGTGACTTCCTCTTCCCCATGTGAGTTTGTTCGGATGGATCTGTGGGGAAGAGGCCAAGGTCACAGAGGAAGACCTTCTGGGAAGTGGGGGTTGCAGGTGAGTCAAGGGAAGGGGTTATGGAGGGAGAGGTATCTGACGAATGCGGAGTGGTTGAGGATGGCTGTGTGTGCTTCTGTACCCTATCCCCTTTGTGTGGGCTGTCAGTCCCCTGAGTGTGCGTGTGTGTTCGTTTTGGCTTTGACTGACATTGCTGTGTGCTGCTTGTGTCTGTTTTGGTGTGTGCATGTGCCTGTGTGAGTGTGCTTTGGGCAGGTAGGGTAGTGGGGATTGTGGATGGGGCAGAGGTAGGAGGGGTGAGGGACTGTTGGAGGAGGGACACTGCTGCCATCAGTGAGGAGGCCATGGACTGATTGGTCCGCTTTAGGGCAGACATGTGTGATGACATGCCCTCCATGTATGACACCAATTGCGTCAAAAGACTGGCGTGAGCATGGAGGAAACTCAGCATTGATGTCTGCCCCACATGGATCTGCTTTAGAAAGTCCACAGACTCCACACTCAGGGCAGCAGGGGAGACAGAGGCAGGGGGTGCGGTGCCTGGACCAAAGGAGACATGCTCCCTAACACGGGAGCCTCCACGAACATCTGGGATGGGAGCAGCTGGGAGGGTGGAGATGGTGGTGGTGGCGGGGACAGACTCGCTAGTTGTGGTCTGTGGTCTAGTAACACCCGCCTCCACAAGGGAGTCGTCACTGGAGCTGGAGTGTTCCTCAGCTGACGTTGATGTTGCTGAGCATCCCTCAGTGTGGCTCCTCTCACCCTCCGTGCCACTGGGTCCCTCCACCTCCTCCACAGTGGACCCAGTCTGGCTCTCCGCCTCCTCTCTGTCCGTGGAGCTGTCTCATCCAGTAGCCGTACATGATGCTGTGAACAAGGAGGAGAAACAGAATCACATCAGTTACCTGTATTGACTTGACACATGAGTTTAATTGCAACACATCACAGAGCAAGCCCTTGCATAATTCAAAAGTCACTGCTAACTTGACTGACACATATGTGAACCAGGCACTTGTCAGTCTGCCAGTGAACCATGCTTCTCGTACACATGCTGGCAATGGACCCATCTGTCAGATGTATGTATGATTTCACTTAATACATGGGCAAGCATGCACTACTTTGCCTCTTGTCTGGTCTGCAATGATTGTGAGTGTCATGTGTCCTTACACACATGTCTCATCTCATGCAAGTGACTCTGTAATTGGCACAGCAAATTGTATGGCCAAAGTCATTGTTGACATGATGAACATACTTCCTTCCCAGACACCATGATGGGCTCATGTCTTGGAAGTCAATGCGAGAATGGTGTGCATGCAGGACAACAGACAAGTGACAATACTGCATCCTCCAGAGTTTCATGTGGCACACCATGCCACAGGCCTGTCTGGCCAATCAGTCAGTACTGACTCCTGTCACAGGGGCATTGCATCCCGACTTAACAGTCGGCACCGTGTCACACTCATGTATCCACTGTTGAAGCAACCTCTGTAGTGGTCAAGTGTACATGTCCATCACATGCTACACACACTTGAAAACATCTGATAATCCTACGTTGACCTCATGAGACATTTGAGTTTGTGGTCCAACAAATCTGTATACATGAACATATTGCATGCTCCCAAGAACAAAGTAAAGCTGCATACACATATATGTAGAATCTACCATTAGGCACAGTCAAGGGATTACACACACATGTTTAGTCCTGTGTGCAGAGACAATTACCACATATTAGATGTCAGTCCATAACAAACATATTTGTCACATTTGTAATCCAAAAAGCTATGCCAGTCCGCACTGACACAGAGTCAGACACATGATTACTAATTTCACAATAGGCAAACTGTTGGCTGACACCCAAGATTAGGAGGCCACAGTGTCTCAGATGGCTGGAGTTGGCATACCTGTCCACGGTCCATGTGAAACATGGGTTCAACAGGTGCACTAGGCAGGTGGCTATGCATTTGTTACTCAGACATTTCATTTGTCTGAGGCCTCAACATTGGTCTTACCTGCTGCATGGGTGTGTAGTAAATACCTCAGACACCTATGCTGACCCAGATCAGCAATTTGCACATTTATGTATGGCTCACACAGAGTACAGTTCATATTTCTGTCAATGTGCTGACACATGTCAGACAATTGCCTCACTCATGATACTCAACTCAATGCACCTGTTGCAGATGTTGTTCCCTACATTAACCTTGGCCAACAGCAAGAACACACAACCCAATGTGACACAAGTCACAGACGGAAAGGGACACACCTGGTTATCAAATGAGTATGGGGCATCAGCAAATTTAGCCACATGAGTCTTGTCTCAGCAGACAGACGAACTGTGGTAGTGTTACCAGGCTGAAGGAGTGCAAATTGCATGTTAGACATAGTGCACCATAAAGGCATGGACTTACCCCCTCCTTGCTGCTGTCTGTCCTTCAACTGCCCATCCAGGTCAGGGAAGACCACCGTCAGTATCCGGAGCATGTGGGGGTCAGTGTCCGTCGTCCGCCCCTTCTGCGAGGAGGCAACAGCTTGAGCTGGACTCTGGCAATCCTCCGGGTCCAGCCACGAAGGTCCTGCCACCTCTTCTGGCAGTGGCAGATGCGGCGTTTGAAGACCCCCACAGATCTTACTGCCCGGACAATGGTCAGCCAAATCTCCTGCTTCTGATGGGCATCAACCTGTATGGATGACAAAGTAAGACACCATTGATACACATGCAACATGTTTGTTCATCACACAGTTGGACATACATGTCATTGTCAGAAGGGCATGTGATGTATACAGGTAGTGCAACTATGGTCATGGGCAGTTGTCCTGTGTGCAAGCCTGCATTAACAACATGAAAACAGTGCCTGGAAATTCCAAGCAGGAAAAACTACACTTTTTCATCACTGTACCGGTACAGTACATGTATCTACACACTTTGAGACTCACAATTACACGGTGTGCATGCTTGCCCTTTGTGATCACAATGCTAGTGGTGCCAGTCAGACAACATTTGAAACAATTGAAAAGGCAGTTGACTGAACACTCACCTGCTCCCCTGGTTTCCCATACAGCTTGCTGTACTGTGGAAGGAGGCTGTCCAGCAGGGCCTGGTTCTCCTCCTCGGTGAATGCTGGGGCCCTCTCCACAGTACGTGCCATTGCAGAACACAGAGGATGCAGAGACAGCAGCAGTGGTAGTGAGATATGTAATCCTGTAGCATGTAGTGCAGGCAAGTGAAGTCTCTGGGGAACAGACAGCCTTATATCTGTGCTGCAGAGGCAGATTCTGTTCCATGCGTACAAAGAGATAGGTCCGAGACGTTCGCATTATCCGAAATTGGCCAATCCATAACATTGCACTCATTGTACACGCCTTCCGCGTCGTTCAAACATTCCGTATCATGACACCATTGACTTTGATACATTGTTTTTGGGAGCCAATGGAATTTGTTTGCACGCAATTCGTACACGTAGCAAAACCGCGTCCATCTCCATGACAGTCAATAGCCAATGCTTGCGTCCGGATCGGTACATAAGTGTACGACGCATCGTTTGAATACTCACTGCGTCCGTCTCCATGACAGTCAATAGCCAATGCGTGCGCCGGATCGGTACATAAGTGTACGACACGTTGTTTGAATACTCACCCGCATCCGTCTCCATGACAGTCAATAGCCAATGCGTGCGACCGGATCGGTACATAAGTGTACGACGCGTCGTTTGAATACTCACCCGCGTCCGTCTCCATGACAGTCAATAGCCAATGCGTGCGTCCGGATCGATACCTAAGTGTACGACGCGTCGTTTGAATACTCACCCGCGTCCGTCTCCATGACAGTCAATAGCCAATGCGTGCGTCTGGATCAGTACATAAGTGTACGACGCGTCGTTTGAATACTCACCCACGTCCGTCTCCATGACAGTCAATAGCCAATGCTTGCGTCCGAATCGGTCCACAGGTGTACGACGCATCTTTTGAATACTCACCCAAGTCTGTCACCATTACAGATAACAGCCAAAGGATGCTACCCACAATATTCTGGCTGAGACTCAGGTGCTTTACAACAGACAAACAGCCTGTCATATAGTATATAACATCACATTTCATGCCTCATGACATGTGTGTACATGGCATCACATGTCATATTGTAGGAAGCACATTGTAGCACACACTCCCAGGATATGCCATGTATCATGGGGACAAAAACCATTGTGTGTGATGCACATCACTACTGTGAGTGACAAGTTTTCAGATCACCACCCGAGGCCTGTACACAGTTCCAGGTGCCCATTGTGTGATGACATGATTACATACACCATGAATTATGGCTGAAATTGACTGTGTGTAACAAAGTGTTCCTGAGCTACCAATGTGAGGTTAATCCAGAGTATTTGCGTATTGTGCTACGCACATGTGTCTTTTTGTAGGTGGCAGATGTAAGTTGTTTCCAACATCCTTCTGATTTTGGCATGTGAGTTGCTGTTGTGTCTGTGTGTCACAGGCAACCATGTTTGCCATGCAAACAAATCTGGGAGCGCATCATGTGTGTTTCATGGGTGTGATGGTACATGTACATCCGACGTTACATGATGACAGTGGCCATGTGGCATTACAAGATCCCTGTGTGTGGAACTTACAAACACCTGTCATTTGGACAACACATCTATCCTCACTAGTCACTGAGGTGTGTGTTTGGTATGTGACATATGTTCAGATGTACTGTGGCAGACCCCATAGATTGTTCACAGCACAGCATTGCACTTGTTGTGTAACCATCTGGAGCTGAAATGTTAGATGAGGGGCACATGGCTGGCATATGTGTCCATGCTCAACAGCACACACCTGACTTAATTGTGTCTTGCTATGATGTAGGATGTGATATTTAGCATGGTCATTGCCACATATGTAGGGGAACTGACAATCTTTCTTTGATCACCTATGTACTGCAGGGCACCAGCTGTCCACAGACCCTTCCCAGACCTTGCAACCATGGCTGAACGTGTCTGCATCCGACGGTACCGCTTCACCAGACCACTAATTGAGGATTTGGCGGAGCAGTTGGCCCCACATTTACAACCTGGACGGCCATATCCATCAGCGCTGACCCCCAAGGTGAAGGTGATGGCAGCCCTACACTACTTTGCCACCGGAATCTTCCAGTACACTGTGGCTACTGCTGGTGGGATGTCACAGACCATGTTCAGCCGTGTGCTTCGCGATGTATTGGAGGCGATGTTGTATTTCCTGAACCGGTACATCCAATTCCCAACCCCACGATAATTTACTGACATAAAGAGTGACTTTTATGCACTGGGAAGGATGCCACATGTCATAGGCTCCATAGATGGGACACATGTGGCTTTGGTACCACCACAAGCACATGAGCAGACATACCGGAACAGAAAACATTTTCACTCCATAAATGCCCTGGTGGTATGTCTGCCGGACATGACGATATCACATGTCTGTGCACGTTTCCCTGGTTTGGCACACAACGCTTACATCATGAGGAATAGTCGGGTCCCACAGATGATGTCACAGCTGCAGAACCAGCGTGCCTGGCTTGTCGGTGTGTAATATCTGTCTACCTTGTGTGCTTTTTGTATCTTGGAATTTAACCCTCTTTTCAGACCCATGATACGTTTGTTTGTTCGTATGTAGGTGACTCCGGATACCCCAACATGCCGTGGTTGCTGACACCACTTCAGGAACCCTGTGACACCTGCGGAGATACGTTACAATGAGGCACATGGGCGGACCAGGAGAGTGATAGAGCGGACATTTGGTCTACTTAAAAGCAGATTCCGCTGCCTGGACCGGACAGGAGGGGCCCTCCAATATGCACCAGAAAAGGTGTGCAAGATCATAATTGTGTGCTGCCTGCTACACAACCTGGCAGTGAGGGAGGAGTTGCCTCTCATCCAGGATGATGACGACCAGCAGCCGCCAGCCGTGGAGGATCCTGCCCTGGGTCATGTTGCAAGTGATGATGAGGGTGAGGGGGATGTTCGCACACAGCTCATCAACAACTTTTTCGCGTGATTGTGAGTATACAGTGATGAGTTGTCTACGTTTTTTCATTGCCTGATATGTGTATGTAGTGCAATGTCACTGCATACGTGTGGCTGACTGCTTCTTGACAGGATCCTTGCAGTTATGTGTCCGTTGAGTTAGTATGTTCTCCCAAACAGTGTTGACATGATTACTAGGTTGTTTTCACGTATCTTAAGAATTGTGTATGGAATGTATATAGGAGATGTATGCAGTTATTTTGTGATTTAAATACTGTTGTATGACTGTCCTTCACAGGGTCCTTTGGCTGTTGTCTGGTGACATGTGACCTCCAAAACACGCAATCCTGTTACAGAGTGCAAGTTTTCGTGGAGAACTGATGCAGTGCCACACACCCACGTACCGGCATTTCTTGCCCACTTTGTTACTTTGTGCTCACTGTCACGTGAGGTTACCTTGCATCTGTTGTGGAGTTCACATGTTGTGATTGTGTAATAAACCTGTGCTTCACTTTGGGATGTGCTTCGTCTGTATCCACACATCCGACATTCATTTGCATACTGTACCTGTGGGCTGATTGCCACTGCCTCAGGATGAGTGTTGTGTATGTGCATTCCACTGTATTTTCAGTTCACAATAGTGGAGGCAATGAGTATGATGCCCATGGAAAATTTGTGTTGTGTTGACCTAGTAGTGTGTATCTCTCATATGTGTCACATCACCATGACTCACAAAACAGTATTTACATTGCTGTAGTAGTTTTCCTGCACAGTCTTTGTTTAGCAGGTCATCATCTCTATGTCACAAACCAAGTATAATTCACAACAGAGACAAGTATTGTGTGATTATGAATTTATTTACATGCATGTGTGAGAATAGTAAACGTAATTGAAAGTGCTGGACAGTGTGATAGAAATCCAAAGTTCACAGAGGAGTTGGTAGTGTTGATAGATGAAATTTCCTGAGTAAAGTCCACAGTCATTTAGTTCATTGTCGTGACTTAGACCCTCCATCACATGTGGGAGAGTTCAGTGACAGTCAACAAGGTGAACGCTTTGCACACAATGGAGGATGTCATGAGCAGGTGTTCACTTCCTGGGGGGTATGCATGGCCATCTGCCTCTCACTTGTCCTTCTTTGGACGACCCCTCTTCTTATTTTTAGGGGGACCCTCAGGTGCAGGCAGCTGTGGTGCCGAGGACTCTCCGCCAGAGTCCTCATCCCTCCCTGTGGCAGTTGCAGATGGTGTGGCAACAGATGTAGTGGGCACACAGGGAGGTGTGATCATGTTGCCAGCAATCTGGCGGAGGCATGTGAGTATGTCCCTATGCACCGCCGTGAGTTCATCAATTTTGTCCATTTTGGACTCCATTCGGGACATGTGGGAGTCCAATCTGGCATGATGGGCAGCCAGCTGTTGCTGGATATCCCTGAGGATCCCCACTACCTGGCCAAAGCCTCCCCTGCTTTCCTGGTACGCATCTATGATGCGTACCAACTGTGGATCATCTTGCAGTGCAGACCCATCTTCAGGCCATGGCCTCACCCTGCCCAACCTCCCACCACCCCTACCCACACGAGCAGGACCTGCCGTTGCAGGCACAGACGACACTGGGCCTCCTTCTGTGTTGGCACTGGTGGTGTTGTCCGCCACTTCCAAGTGCCCTGTGTAGCTCTGCCGTCGGTGTTATGTTGACTTCGTCTGTCCTTGTTGGTAGAGGTCATCTGGGTGTTTGCAGATGTAGCAGGAGTGGTGGCAGGGGGTACTGATGTTACAGCTGCTGGGGCGGCACGCTGACCCACACCGGAGGGGCCAGGTCGTTCGTCGTCATCTGAAGAGGACTGTGAGACATCCACACCGGAGAGCTCTGGGTCAACCAGAGTCTGGTTCTGGGATTCCTCTTCTGTTCCTGCAGTGTCCCCAGCATCCCCTGTGGGTGGAAGAGACACACAATGTATGTTGTGGTTCAGCACACATCAACGGATCACACACATTACAGTTGCCGCTGTACTTCATAATGAGTGTATGTACCTTGCATTGTCCTCAATTGTCACAGACAGAAGTCTATATTGGTTAAGCACATTGTCATGACGACCTGAAGGGTTTTGATGGGCACATGGAGCTGTGTGCATGAACAGCTCATGTATTGATTCATTGACTGTACATGGCCATTGATACTCAAGTGCAATCCCGTGCCTGACACAGGTGTGTTGTCCTTGTCAACATTAGTGCTTTAACAATGACATACGTGCACTTCCTCTTACGATGTGTTGCAAGATTGGGGCATGTGTGCTGGCATTTGTGCATGTATTTTTGAGTCACATTGGTGTGTCTATGCGACAGAGTGTGTCTATTTCTTGAGAGATACGTGTCTATTTCTTGAGAGATACTATTTTGTTGTATGTGTTCCTAGTTTACATCTCATTGCACACATGTGATGGTGTTACCGTAGCAAATGATGTAGCTGCTGAGCTTTGTACGTGATAACGTCATTTATCTTGTCAATGTCCTCCATGGAAAGAGGAGTTAACCAAGGCAGCTCTCTTGATTCTCCATGCTCATGACAGTGAGGGCCAGAGGTTTGTGTGTTTGAGTTATGCTGCTGTAAGTTGTATGCCTCCTCCAACCCAGTCCAGGTTACTCCTTGTGTTGCAAGTGTCAATGACAGTGAGGGGAGTGTTGTGTCAAGGATGCTGACAACGCTGCATAATGTAGGAGTAGGATGCAGCTCACAACAGCGCCTTGTGTAAATTACACCATGCAACAGTGTCAGCTATCTTGCTGTGGCCATTCCATTCACTGTCAGGTGTCCCCTGACAATGATGTATATGTAGCTTTGTGTGTGTGTTTTGATATGTGCTATGTCTGCATCTCCCAAATTGTCATAGAACCTACACACCTTCACAGCCAGGCCAGGGGGCACCCCTGGGATACTGCATCGCCAGACAGTGAGTGGAAACATACAGTTGTGATGGCTGTGAGTGTGAACGTGTGTGAGGGGGCCAGTGCCTAGTTGTGACTTGCAGCCAATTCATTCATCAGGCCCATGTGTCAGCCATCTTGCCAGGGCATTTACTTTCACTGTCATGGAGTGACTGGTCCCAAGAGTGCTATTTGTTCTGGCTGAGAAGGTGTGTGTAGAGCCGGCCTTGATAGCATTTGGAGGCATTGCAGGACCTCCTTCTCCCCCAGAGGCCAGGTAATAACCCATGACGCATGCTTCCATTGCAGGGAGTCACAGTACACTTTCAGGATGTCAGGCAGTGGTGTCCTGTTGTTTGTTGGAACACAAGTCCCACCAGGGCCTTGTGCTCCCCACAGCAGTGCCAAGTGTCAGCCATCTTGGCAGTACTTTTCCACTCCCTGTGAGGTGAGCATGGTTCAGGGTGGGCTTGATGGGCCATGTGGGATGGGGACTATTGGCTGTGACTATGACTCCCATCATGCTTTTGCATACACCCACCTTCCCATCATACCCAACCTTCCTTCCTGTGAATCAGCTTCCCTATGAGGTGGTGTAACGGTGCTGGCAAGATGGCTGACAGTGGTGTCCTGGTGTTTGTTTGAACACAAGTCCCAACAGGGCCTTGTGCTTCACACAGCAGAGCCCAGTGTGAGGCATCTTTGTAGGAGATTTAACTTGGCTCTGGGGGAGTGCATTCTCCCAGGTGAGTTGTGTGGAGTTTGTGAGAGGGTGTGTGTGTGTGACAGGGCCTGCTGGTAGATGTAGTCAGAGCTGGCAGTCCTCCTCCCCCCCAGACCAGATGGCCCACCATGGAGCATGCTTCCATTGCAGGGAGTCAAAGTACACTTTCAGGATGTCAGGCAGTGGTGTCCTGTTGTTTCTTGGAGCACAAGTCCCACCAGGGCATTGTGCTCCCCACAGCAAAGCCCAGTGTCAGCCATCTTGGCAGTACTTTTCCACTCCCTGTGAGGTGAGCATGGTTCAGGGTGGGCTTGATGGGCCATGTGGGATGGGGACTATTGGCTGTGACTACGACTCCCATCATGCTTTTGCATACACCCACCTTCCCAGCATACCCAACCTTCCTTCCTGTGAATCAGCTTCCCTGTGAGGTAGTGTAACGGTGCTGGCAAGATGGCTGACAGTGGTGTCCTGGTGTTTGTTTGAACACAAGTCCCAACAGGGCCTTGTGCTTCACACAGCAGAGCCCAGTGTGAGACATCTTTGTAGGAGATTTAACTTGGCTCTGAGGGAGTGCATTCTCCCAGGTGAGTTGTGTGGAGTTTGTGGGAGGGTCTATGTGTGTGACAGGGACTACTGGTAGATGTAGTCAGAGCTGGCAGTCCTCCTCCCCCCCAGACCAGATGGCCCACCATGGAGCATGCTTCCATTGCAGGGAGTCACAGTACACTTTCAGGATGTCAGGCAGTGGTGTCCTGTTGTTTGTTGGAGCACAAGTCCCACCAGGGCCTTGTGCTCCCCACAGCCGAGCCCAGTGTCAGCCATCTTGGCAGTACTTTTCCACTCCCTGTGAGGTGAGCATGGTTCAGGGTGGGCTTGATGGGCCATGTGGGATGGGGACTATTGACTGTGACTATGACTCCCATCATGCTTTTGCCTACACCCACCTTCCCAGCATACCCAACCTTCCTTCCTGTGAATCAGCTTCCCTGTGAGGTAGTGTGACAGTGCTTGCAAAATGACTGGCAGTGTTTGTTGGTGTTCTGGGCCAATGCCTTGCTGTATTTGTTAGTAAGTTTGTACATGTTAGGACATAGTTCCATATTACTCTGAGATTGCAGGTATTGTGTTTGTCTAACTGGCATACACATCACAGGATTATTGGCTTTCGGTTGATGTGGCTTTGCTAACAGTGATTGGTTTCACTGTCCCCTTGACAGTGATGTGTGTGTATTGGCTCACAATATTGGCTAGTTGGTTATGTACTCACCAGGCTCTGGTATTCCTGTTAATCCATGGATGCCCTCCGGTGGAAGGATGGCTCGCACCTTCTCCTCCCAGGATGTGAAGTGCGTAGGTTTTGCAGGAGGGCCACCGCCGGTCCGCTGGCTCAGGGCATAGTCTCTGCCAATCAGCTTCTTGACCCTCCTTCGCACATCATAGTACCTGTTCCTGATATCGTCCATTGTGTGCAGGCAAGGTGCTTGTGCGTTCACCTTGTTGACAATCCTCTCCCACATCTTTGTTTTCTGGGACATGGGGGTCTGTTGGACCAATGTGCCAAATAACTGTGGCTCTACTCTGAGGATTTCATCTACCATGACTTCCAACTCACTATCTGTGAACTTTGGATTCTTCTTTGGGGGCATGGTGATGGGTGGTGGTGGAGAATGATGTGTGTGTGAGGGTGCAAGTGAGGGTGAGTGGGTGTCAGTTTAGCTGGGTGTTTGTGAGTGTGCTTTTGAGAGGTGCTAATGGTGTAAAGGTTGTGTGGTGGGTGAGTTATGAGTGTGTCTCTGAGTGCAGTGTGGTAGTGTTCTCTGCTGGCAGTTCTGTAGAATTTGCAAAGGATCATGGTAGGGATTTTGGCCCTTTATGTAGGTAGATTTGTGGGTGTGTCTTTGTAATTTTTTTATTTTTTTATTGACTTTGACAATGATTGTATGGTCTTTTTCAGTCTGTTTCTGTTTTATTTTGTTGAGCATGACGGAGACGTTCAGTTGTCCGGGACGGACGCTTACAGCGGCAATTGCGGGCTAATCCGAGTCTGTCACACTCACATTATGCTATGTTGCAGCGTTCGCGTACGCGTTGGTCGCGACGGGCTCTTTAACGTGGTAGTCACTGTGTTCCGTACGTTATGGTCTTACGGATTGTGCTCCGTGCGAGTCAGTTTAGTTTCACACACATTGCATCGTACTACGCCGGTCGTACAGCGCGTTTTTTATGGCGGTCGGAACCATTCCCGGTCCGTGTCGTTCGGAACGGTTCCCGGTCCGTTTACGGGCGAATCACTGTTTTCCGTACGTTTCGGTCTTGCAGATTGTGCTCAGTGTGAGTCGTTTGTATTTCATGCGCATTGCATCGTACTACGCCAGTCGTACGGCGCGTGTACGTGTCGGTCGGAATCCAGTCCCGGTCCGTGTCGGTCGGAACGGTTTACAAGCAAGATCGGAATCGGGCCCCAAGTGTGAAAAAATATAAGAAAGATGTAACAGAGTGATAAAAAGTGAAAAAAGTCAAAGAAATCAAAAAAAACAAAAGGAAGTGAGAAAAGGTGAAAGGGGAGGTGTCTCCTTTTTATTTTGAAGAAAAACGATATTATTTCCTGTCCAGTAACTGGATAGTATTCTATTTAATTTAAGGTTGGTTGGTGCGGGGGAAGGGGCAATTCGTAGAAGTGAGACCTAAGGCACGGTCCTTTATGCAGTGACTTTCCCGTTATCATGAACTACAAAACGGCAAACATGGTAAGTAAGTGGACGCCAAAAATGAGATTAGTTTGAGTCAGGCCACACATGCTGAGAGAGATAGTTGGGCCATATAGGTGCAGTGAGCAATCTCATGCCTCTGGCGTGGTTCGCTTACCGTAAGGAGATCATACATAAGTTTAGTCAATAAGGAGGAAGATAGAAACTCTGGAGTTAGACGGGTACTCGTTAAGTTATACTAACATATAATGTCATTGATACAGTACATATAATTCATACCTTTCAAGGTTCAGTACGGTCCTAGGTAGGGACGTTCTTTACAGGGTCACAAAGTAACAATAATCTAGAGGAAAACAATAGAACTGATCAGCGAATCTCGGAAAGTGAAAAAGTTAGGTTTTCTAATGCAGTCGGACCCCGTGTGCACAACGGCACCACGGGTGCTGTAAACTTCCACAGGAGATCTTACCTATCAGTTCATTCTGAGTGATGGTATCAGTCGGCGTGAGCAGTCGAGAGAAGGGAAAAGACCTCCTATGTAGATTATGGGGGCAGAGGCTCTTCCCCTACGTAAAAGTGCTCACTTCCGGATAATCCCGCGTCGAGTGTGATAAAGGCGCGCCATATTGGAATGTGTCAACTTCACAAATAAGAGGCAAAGGATAGGATAGGAGAGAGTTCCTGTACGTAGGGAGATGGTGTGGCCCTAGTCACACAAAAAAAAAGTAAACACTTAACATAAATCCTCATTTATATGCAGGAGTGCACATAAAATCTGGGCTCATCAACCCCTTCGTGCTTTACCAAGATATTAGTCACGTATGTCGTAACAAATCGCCAAACTCTAAATCAGGCCCAATGTTTTTAAGGGAAAAGAGGCACTACGTGCCCCAAGTAGTGCTCAAATGATCTTATTTGTAAAATTACCATTTTATAATTTGAAATACTGTGTGTGTCTTGATGCTGTCTATTCTGTGCCCATTTTCTGCATTGTTACTACCACCACTGAACAAATGGATTAAAATGAAAATCTATGTGAAGTAATAGAGTGAAATATTGAGTAAGTATTTTGTAGTCTAGTACATCAAATACTCAAAAACTAATTTGAATTTAACTGTCTTTTCCAGCTTTGTAAGACTTTTTATCAAGTTACTGTTTATAACCACATTTTTAGTCTGCACAACACCTTTCAGTCTGCACAACATCTTGTCTCCTTTTTCAAGATTGAAATAGCACTGACATAATTACTACAAGGTACACTTTTTTGTTCTATAATGTTTATATTTGTTCATACTTATTTTGCCTATATTTCACAATGGTCCGAAAAGTAGTTGCATTTATTTGCTAAAGCAATAAAATGATGCACAAGTTATGAAATGAAATGAAATTTGTAAAGCGCACCCATACCCCCAAAGGGGTGTCCAGGCGCTGTACGCATACCGCTGTGGAACCCTTCCTGGCTTTTCCCTGTGAAATGTCCACTCCTGGGCACCCCCAGGGTGAAGCAAGGCATCCCAGCGCTGTTGGGGCCGTTGTGGAGATTAAGCAAGCTATTGCCCAGAGTTGGACCCATGATTAGAATAGGCACTGAGGCGAGAATTATCAGGTCCGAGGAAATTGAGCCCAAGACCCGCCGAGGCGGGAATTGAACCCTGGTCCCGGGCCAGATCTCTGCATCAGGGTCTGCCGCTCTAACCATTGAGCCACACTTCTCCAAGTTATCATGGTGACAGTTACAAGGAGGTAAGAGTTGAGGGTGAAACAGACAGTACATAGTTACAGACTTCTGTGCCAAATTGAACAGTTCAGGCTGCAATTGTTAACATAGTTGAGGAGACACGATTACATACAGTGCATAGGGGTACGTGAAATGCAGCTTGTGGTGCTATGGCTTTGTTGTCCAGATTACAGTGACAATAGTGGAAAGTTTGGTGGGGGATCAGAATGATGAGGTTGAAATACTGACCTACAAATATATCACATCCACTATATTGACTACCATTATAGCTTCATGGTAAGTAGTAGCAGAGTGGAATTGCGAAACGTAAGCCTATACTTACCTATGTATACTTATCTGGAGTTGAAACTGTGGATGCAATATATTTGTAAGTTTATATTTTGACCCAATACAGTGACAAGCAGTGACAAAGGGTTATGGCGTTCATTCAGCACTATAAAATATTCATGCATTTCAAAATATGAAGTCTATTTGTTTTCTATTCTTCCTGAAGAACAGCACTTATACTTGAAATACGTCGATGATATACAGCTTTCTACATGTATTAAACTTTTGGTAGTATTTGTAGGTTATGCATTTATTTTAAATCTGTTTTGGAAGTTCTTACTTAAAGATGTTCACATGTACAAACATTGATTATCATGGAATTTTAAAATACATATTTTAATGTAAAACTTTTTTTGTTAATTTTGGATTAGTCATAATTAATGAAAACTTAGGGGCATATTAACAAGGGCTTTATCTCCGCTTTTTTTGGCTTAAAAAGCCAAAAAAGCGGAGATAAAACTATCGCCCTATTAACAAGAGGGTGCTAACATGCATAATCGCATGTTAGCACCCTTTTTCCCAACGCCTCCCTTTGCATCTCTAATGAGATGCAAAGTGGGCATCAGTGGGCGTACCCCGGATGGACTACCTTGTAAAATATCGCTGATGTTCACATCGCAATATTTACAAGGCAGCCCACAGGATTTTAGCAGACGTTAGTTTTTGGCGAAAACCGCCGTTTTCGCCAAAAACTAACATAGGGGGTGGATTATGCTGATACAACCACAGGGTCGTATCAGCAAGGTTATCGCCGTTTTGGAGGGAACATCGCTGGAAATCCAGCGATGTTCCCTGCAAAACGGCGATTTCCCCGCTATCGCTGGTATTTTTATCGCTTTTGAGAAAAGCGTCGCTGATAGCGCGCTATCTCAGCGATAACATCCAGCGATAGCCGGCGATAATTATCCTAGCGCTAAGTGCGCTTAGCGATAATTATCGCCGGTTGTTGCTGATATGCCCCTTCGAACTTTTAATAAACTGTAATTTTTAGGTCTCACCTACCGGACAGTGCACACTGTTGGCAAAAATGCCTATTGTCAGCTTCCAGTAGACTTATATCCCACACATTACTTACCATTGGTTGGCTTTATTGTCACTCTCATTTGCTTGCTTTTTATTTGTCAGATAGTGTGTGCTTTAATTCCTTTAATTGTGTTTGTCCCTCCCCTAGCGCATGAAAGTTGACTAATTGTCTTTCTGAAATTTAGTGTTGAAGGGCAACCAGCTTCCTTAAATGATATGCCAACAAATTGTTTTATCTTAGGCAACAAGAGAGGCAATTTGATTCAAACTTCTTGGCCAATTTTAACGGGTGTGGCAACTTCTCTTGCTAAGACAACTAAATCCTTGGGAGTTATTTTACACTCTGGTCTCACTTTTCTTACACAAATTAATAATGGTGTTTCCAATTGCTTCTATTATTTGAAGCTATTAAAAAAGGTTTTTCCCTTTTTACCACAGGAACATCATACTTAGGTGGCCGTGCTTGTACTATGTCAAGTATTCACTACTGTAACATTTTTTATTTAGGGTTGCTGGACTACCTGATTAACAAGCTACAGAGCAATCAAAACTTTTCCACATGATTAGTTTGTAAGATAGGAACATTTGACTCAGCGAGAAAAGCAAGAAAGACTTTACACTGGCTTCCAGTGAAACAGAATATTCAATTAAAGACACTCTGCCTTATGCATAAGGTCTATTACAAACTTTCCGATCTCATTTACTCTTCCTATGTTACTGGAAGACACCTTTGCTCAAACACCCATATGTTGTTTACCCTCCAATTTAAAATGCTCAGGAATTGGAGGTCAGGCCTTATCTCACTTTTGGTCCATGACTTTGGAACAATCTTCCCCTTCAAATCAAATGTATCTCTTCCCATTTGAAGTTTAGGGAAGCCTTAAAAACTCACCTTTTCTACTAGAATTATTGACTCAACTTGATCTCATACCTAATGCTATGATGCCTTTCTTGGTGATCATGTGCTTAATAAACAAATAAATGGGCATTTTACGTGTCCTTCCACTGCTTTCTTTTTAAGCACTATTTCTTTTTGTGTTAAGTACTCCACAAGAGTGCATGTGTTTTCCAGCTGTTTCCCCTCTGTACTGCTCTTCTCCCCTCCACTGCACTCCCTGTTGTCCTGCTTTGCCCAAATGCTTCGCCCCTTCCCATCTCCATGTTGTACTTGCCTCGTGCTTTTTTCTCCTGTTGCTTTCTCACCCAGTGCTTACCCCCTCAATCAGTTCCTCTCTCTAGCCCATGTGTTTGTCTTTCTCCTGTGCTCCACCTTCCTCTCTCACACCGGTGTTTCTTTCCCACTTTCCATGTTGCTTCCCTCAACCATGCCCTCCATGCAGTTTTTCACCGTAGCCCTCTGTTTTGATTTTGTCCCTGTATTGCTTTGCTCCTCCGTATTACTTCCTTTCCCACCCATGCCCTCCATGTTGCTTACCCACAACTGCACCCTATGTGTTGCTTTCCCTGACCCCTGCCATAAAAAAAAGAAAAAAATGCTCTTGTTCTACTTTTTTTAATTTACCAATCCAACTTGGATTCATATATAAAAAGTTTAGAAAAGCACCAAAAAAGCACCTGTGTCCTTTTATAGGTGCACACATGCATGTTGTGTGTTCCTACAAAATGAGGCAAGTGGATGCTTTGTACTGCATTTTTTGCTTACTCTTCAGCCTTGCTGCCCAGCATCAGAAATGCTGTACAGCAGTGGTTCTCAAATTTTTTAGAACTACGCCCCACTTTTCAGAACAACAAACGGTCGCGATCCACTTAGCTTTAATGGACATGAGGTGCATGATTTTTTAATGTAACTAAAGCATAATTTGGTAGCGCAATGTCTTTTATAGGCAGCACATTTTCCATCGAAATGGCACTAAGTTTGCACAGATAGACAGTTTTACTGATAAAACTATATTGCACACATATGATAATGTGTGGAAATCGGGTTTTGTGAATATTTAACATTTGCGCATCATCAAGTAAAGTGTCTTGATTTGTTTTAATCCTATTAAAATCTTTGTTTCCATCACAATTCAGAATTACAAATAAAATAGGCTTCATTTTTGCTTTCCTAACTGCTGCTTGTTTACAGTTCATTTGTAGGTATTTCAATTTTTTGTGTATTGCAAAAATTATATCCTGCAGCCTTTCCTTTGAAACACCTGTACCCCAGCAGGATTGTCATATAATTCACTTTTACTTTTCTTTCTCTGACTGCAAAGTGAGAGGACTTTGTAAACACCAATCCCTGGGTTAAATAAAGCAGCATTTTGTCAGAAGACATTTGACTTCTGTTTTTGAAGTGCAACAAGCGTGCCAAGAGAAATACAGAATTTAAAGGCATCTTTATTTATTGCTTGAACTTTCATGAGCCACCAAAAATCAGCTCAGAACCCACCAGTGGGACGTATCCCACAGTTTGGGAAACACTGCTTTACAACGTCACTAAAAACCATTGGTAAAGTCAACAGGTCTCAAAAGTAAGATCTATTGGCTTTGCAATTCTTGTTGCTCATGGCATTGTATGTTGCTGGTGCTACATTTCCACAGATTTTGTTTACTAAATTGTATCATCTCATCCTGATTCCAACAAAAGAAAGTCCTTAATGCACTGTCCCATGCTACCGTACACTTTTGCCTGTTTGGATTCTGCCATCGCTGGTGGAAAACTGCACTGCACCAAAGGGACTCGGTGTCCCAGAACCGCCGTGTAAGGAGGAGGAGGAGGAGCTAGGCAGCACGTCCGTGCCGCACGCGCTGAAAAGCGCTGGTTGCCTCCCGCAGCGCAGGTCGCACGCAGGCACAGCATGGGCCAAGGGTGGGCCCGTCCGCGCCCCTTAGAGCCTGGAGGAGGCTGGGCTGGGCCACCTCTCATGGTCCTTGGATTTGGTGGTCGGAGCTTGGCGTAGCAGCGTGGACTCCCTGGGACAAGGTCATAGGGAAGCTACTGGTAAAGGAGCCTTGTGGATGATTATCACCTCTTCAAGCACAGGAAGGTAGGAGGAAGTTTCCCTGTCCTCTTGATTTCTGGGCTAGAGGGGCCAGGGTTGACAGTGGTTATATTCCAGTCCTCTAACTTTTTCCTGCCCGCCTCTTTAGCCAGTATCTGCTGCAAAACCCCTAATTGGGAATCATGGGGAAACGCAAAGGCCCGACAGCAGTACCCCCAGGGCCTGCAGCTTCTACGATGGACTATTTTCTATTGAGAGCAGCAGGGATCATAGATAAGGAAATTGAGTTGGTGGCCCGCCGGCTCTCCCATTCCCCTGCACTTCCCCCTGTCTCTAGCCCACCATGTATTTCCAGGGGTAGCTTATCCCAGTCTGTCCAACCTGCCCAGCTGGACCAATGACCCTCAACCACCCCAGTAAGATCCTCGAGTTCGGGGGTGGAGGGGACACTTGGCCCAGACGAAGGGTCAGCCATCAACACCAGGCCTGAGTTTACTTACCCGACTGTTCGAAGTAAGGGCTCAGTGTGTTATGTCCAGTCAGGGGGAACCAGAGAAGGGACAGGACTGAGGGTCAAAAGGAAAGGCTCGTTGACTGGGACCAAAGCGAAACGTCCAAGGGCAGAGGGGTCAGGGCAATGTGCTAGCAACTATTGACCAAGGATGACATGGCGGCCATGATGGAAGGCTAGATGGGTTCCCTGCTGACGAATATGAACCTTAAACTAGACCCTACCAGGCAACGATTATCCACAATGGAGCTGGAGCTTCTGAGGATACGCCAGCTTAGCCCTACAGGGGTCAACGTCTCTCAAAGTAGCTCTGGGGGGGCTTTAGCTGGTCTCCGGCCAGCGAGTGACAGAATTGGTGAGCAAGGATCAAGTGGGCAGACGCCATCACTATCGTCATCATCGACGCAAGGTAGTGACAATCTTCCTCCCCGGTCCCTGGTGGATCCAAACTCCCGGGTTGTAGATTCATTGGGCGGAGTGGTGGCTTCGAAACTCCAGTGCCCCATAGCCCGCCCTGGGCTAGCCAAATCCACATTGAGAGAGACCTCAAGAGGAGGGGGGGAAGACATAGATCCACGAGCAGCAGACCCCATGGGGCAGAGACAGAGGCAGAGGTTACCAACCTTACATCTTCCACCTGAATCATCACCGTACATAGTGGTATGTCCCCGTGCTTGATTTTGATTTTGATCAACTTAAGAATAAAGTTCTGCACTGGCTGAATCGCAATACTGCCCTTGGTTTAAGAATGGAGAGATTCATAAATATGGTGCGCAGAGTTTCCTGGGTTGGAAGGTCTACAAAAAAAATGGTAGGAGACTGTGTAATTGTCAACTTTAACAGACCCCACCTGGCAGAGAGAATCTTGAATGCTGTTACACAGAGTAAATCATGTGGCATTGTTTCGTCCATTGTGGCCCTTCACCTGGGGTATTTTTACAGTTCTTTTAGTAGTGTGATGACACCCAATGGGGGGTACTCATGGAGGTTCCCGGATCACCAGTTCATCCCCACTTGGACCGGCAGATGGTGACATATGATACACCCCTTCACAACAGTTTTGCACTTTTGGAAATGCTGGACTCCTGCTATTGACTCACTGGTACGGAAATAGCAGAGACATCATCCTTTTACCTAAAGAAAACAGTGGCCATCCATACAGGTCCAGGGGATGGTAAGGCCTGCAAATTTGTCTCATGGAATATAGCCGGATTAGCGAGCAAGTTTACTTATCCCGGCTGGATCACTTTTATAAAAGGATTTAATGTGATATGTCTTCAGGAGACATGGTCCAACACAAATAGCTTTTTCCTAGTGGGATATAAGACCTTTTTTGTACCAGCCATCCCTTCCAGGGTGGAAAGATAGAAGGGTGGGTTGGTAATTTATGTCTCCTTGTATGTACATTGCCACTTGAAGGTGCTACCAACTGATAAACCTTGCTTGCAGGCGCTATCTATTTCCCAGGGGTCTGTTAACTTGTTGCTGTTGAATTTCTATAATGCCACTCCTGCTTCTTTAGATGCTTGCAACATCTCTAGGATGGGCTCTTTTTTAAGGAATTCGACCATCAAGGCCCCTTATAACGGTTACCTCATGATTGCAGGAGACTTTAACCTTCACTTATGTGGCGATCCGACAGCCAGTATTTTAACTGACATGGTATGCCCGAGTATGTTGGGCACGCATGTAGAACATACCAAGCAGGGAGACATCCTCAATTCAGTTGATGAGTTCGATTTAACTCTGGCCATGAGCCGTTTGGACCAAGGTAGGAAACCGATCAACTCTACTTCCACAGGGAGGGGTAGTGCAACATTTATAGATTTTAATTTTGTTTCTAGCCCCTTCTACCCACTCCTTTTGGACTTCTTCATTGAAGATAGTATCTTTAGTGATCACAACCCACTGTGCACCTCAACCAGATGGCCCTGATTTGGGAAATCCCGAACGTCAGTAGCCAGGGGGACATTAAAGGCGACAGATCAGGGTAGAAGGCTAAGGTGGGCACCGATAACCCCGGAATCTTTCCATGAGTCCCTTCTAGCCAAGTGCAAGAGGGAAATTGTATTTGCAGGAAGAGCCGGGGGTTATCGTAGAGGCATTCTCGACCATCTCGCATACTATCGGACATCTACTCAAGGCGTCGCCTACGTACCTGATGGACCGAGTCACAAGATGGTTTGACCATGATTGCTCCCATGTGGCTTCGGAATTTGAGGGGAGCGTTAGGTACAAAACCAAGGGACCCTGCTTTGGTAAAAGAGTGTAGAGGGATATACAAAGTGGAACTAGCAAAGTGTAAGGCCGAACTAAGGGATAAGGCATGGAATAAGCTCATTGAGGCCTGCACTTTGAAAAACAGTGATATGTTTTGGAGCACTGTCAACAGTCCCTTTATGTCAGGAGAAAATGTACAGGTTTTTGACGCACATATTACAGAAGAGAAATGGGTTGGTCACTTTGAGGAAATGTTCAGAAGCCCACCAGATGCCAGTTTAGCCATCGGCTGTGGTGAAGGGAATTCGGCCCTTGTTATCACAGCCGATGAAGTCAGCAAGGGTATTGAAGGGTTAACTAGAAATAAGGCCCCAGGACCCGATGGCATCCCCCCGGACATTTATATATCCAACCCACAGTTGTGGGTGCCAGTCCTCACTACCATCATTAACACAGCAATAAGAGAGTACCCGCCTAGCACCTGGGCCACATCCACCATTGTCCCAGTCTTTAAAAAAGGAAATAGGGACAGTACCCTTTGTTACAGGCCAATATCCCTACTGGACTCATCTGTTAAAGTGGTGGGACACATCCTGTTGGATAGGCTGTCCACATGGGCAGACAATAACAACATCTTATCAGATATTCAATACCGTTTCCACCTGGGAAGGTCGACAGTTGATCAATGTTTGAATTTGGATATGATTGTCAACAAATATACCATTGCCCGACCCGGCAGCATATATCTGGCCTTTGTGGACCTGTCCTCCACCTTTGATCGTGTGAACAGAAACAAGCTATGGGAGACCCTATTGTGTATGGGAGTGGATAAAGACATTGTCCTTTTTTTCCGCGAGCTCCATAGGGATACCAAAGAGGAGGTGCGATACACAAATGATTGTAAGGTTATCCGACAGTTCCCAATCCAGAGAGGGGTCTGACAGGGTTGTATATTGGTCCCATTTTTATTTAACTTATCTATTAATAACTTGGAGAAGGTATTAGTTGACACACAGGTAGATTTTTCCCAGGTGGGACGGCATGGCCTGCCGGTACTACTGTACGCGGACGATGCTGTCCTCATGGCCCGGACCACGGAGGGTTTGCAAATTTTACTTAATTCCTTTGTGAAGTTTATGGAAGACCGGGACCTGTTGGTCAACAACTCCAAGTCATACTTGCTGCAGGTGGGACAGAGTTCAAAGTAGTCTTTTATTTTTAAGGTTGGGTCCACCCTAGTCCCAAAGACTAGGGGGTATATTCACAAGAACGTGCGATAAACATCGCCAAAATAGCTTACCGCAACTTCTCACATTGCAGTCCATCGCGGGAAAATAACGCCGTGTCAACGTGGCATTCACAACACGGCAATACCGTGCGATATCCGCACGCGAACGCGGCAAATGTCCGCAAAACAACTAGCGCGACGGCGATAAAAATCCAAACCCTAACGCGAAAAAAGTTGCGATGGGCCCAATCGCGAAGAGGCAATCCGTGATAAGGCGCGCAAGGCCTGCAAAACACACGTCATGCGTGAAAAATCACTACAAACACAGAAAAAAAAACACCAAACAAAAAACACCAACAGCGAAGCATGATGGAGTCAGGCGGAACAGGCACAGGGGACGATCGGAACCCCACAAGCCCCCCGGAGCCCCAGCCAGGGCCCTCGGGGACAGGGAAGGACAAGAAGAAGAGGAAGCCGCGGTTCAGTCCGCAGGAGAATCAGATCCTGGTCACGGAGGTGATAGGACACCATCAACAACTGTTCATCACCTCCACCGTGTCATTGGGCACAAGAAATGGAATATGGCAGTCCATCTTGGACAAGGTGAATGCTGTCAGAGTGCAGAGGAGGTCAATGGACGAGGTCAAGAGGCGATGGACTGATATCAAGCGCAAAACCAAGAGCAAACTCGCCAACAACCTCAAAGCAGCAATGCAGACTGGAGGTGGTCTTCCTGCTTAGCACCAGCAAAAGGCAGGTGTTAAATACCTGCTGCTACCGCGGCTTATCGCCGGTTTTTGACTCGCATCGCAGATCTGGCTGTCCGTTGAGAATTGCGCGGTGTTGTCTTTTTGTGTGTTTTTGCACGGACACGCCTATTCTGCATCTCATTAGCGTTAGTTGGCGGTGTCAACCGTGGCGATGTTTTTTGCGGCAGCTATCGCAGGTTATGTGGCGATGTAGGCAGTTAGCACCAGCTTGCGAATGGGGCGGTAATTCTATCGCCACTTTTGCTGCGCTAAAGTGGCGATAACTTTTAGCAACCTGGATTCAATCAAAAGGAAGGAACTACTTTGGGCCAAGGAGTCTTTTTTTAAACAGCGGGTGGTGAACAGGGGAGAGCGTGAGCTAATGAAGCTGAGTGTACGTAAATTTATTATCTTGAAAACCACAAAATCTACGGAAGCGTATCTTCTAGGGTTCCCCAGTTCGTATGACCGTTTTTTTATTGACAAGGCTTTGCGTTGACTTATTCCATTTCCTCCTCGCTCACCCACGAGGGAGTAGTAAGGCTAAACCCTGCTGCCATGTGGTTGTGACGGCAAGTCTCCCCAGGACATGCTTCATTTTTTAATGTTCTGTAGTAATTATGAGATGCCAAGAAAGACTTATCTTATTCCAATTTTTAAAAAAAGCAAATTTTAAACAAGTGTGTCCTGCTTTTATCTTTTTAGCTATGCTTTCAGGGTCTACGGTATGGCATGTTCTTAGCTTCTTAAAGGCCGCAGTTAGGCTTAGATCTAGGTGTGACTAAGTTCCATTAGTGGAGTAGGCTCGAACGTAAGATCACTCTGCTTCCTTTTAACCTGTCTAATTTGTATTTTATACTGTATTTTAGCATGTGTTTTAATATTATGAACTGAAATTGATGGTTGTTGATTTATAGGATGGCTGAACCTTGTATTGTTGTAACCCTGACTTTTATGGGGTTTTTTCTACAAAAGCCGAATAAAGTACTATTGATTGATTGATTGATATTTAATTGTAGTGTTGAATTCAGTGATCAGACCACCAATAAGCTGTACCAGACCACTAGCAGCGAATGGTAAGACTAAACAGAGGAGAGAATGGGGAAGTCCTTGTCTGTGGTTCAATTTCTGAAGAGTGATTACATGGACAGAGAAACTGGAAACAGATGTAGAACTGATTGGTAGTTCAGAGGTGCCAGGACCACATGAGGAGCTAAACAGCGGGGGGATTTAAGAACCCTTGTGAACTTGAGGAGTTCGGGGTCCATGTGAAAGTGCATGGAATCGGTGTACTAGAGTGTGAATCCTGTACATTCAAGGGACCCTCTCTCAAAATAATTACAGCTCATATGAGTTCCGTTTGTGGCAACTTAACAAAAACTGTCTTCAATCCAGTTTGGGTTGATCCAATTTTGATGCAATATTATGTTATTTCAGTTCCGTGTTATGTATGTCCTATAAACATCATCGTCTTTGGGCGGTGCCTTCAAGAGTTAAACAGATCAGGGCACAAGGTTGAACGAGGAATCCGCTAATGAAAGGGAGAAGATTAGGGGGCATATTATCAAGGCCAACAACGCCGCTTTAACGGCCGTTTTTGGCCGAAAAGCGGCGATTGATTTACCTCACTATTAGCAAGGACACGCTAATAGGCATCAGCGCGTGTTTCCTTGTGTCAGCCGCCGTTCCACTAACGCCTTGCATCGCATCTCTAATGAGATGCAAAGAAGGCGTTTCCTCTCTAAACAACATGGGAAATATCGCTAACTGCACTACTCTGTATCAGCAAGCTGACCCAGAACACCCATAGCGATATAAAAAGCTGCGCTAACCGCGGTTATCGCCATCAGCTAACGTCTGCAAAATTTCAGACTTAGCTATATTTATAAAGGGAGGTGGATTCTAAGCCTAAGTCCACATCTCCCTATCACCAAGGGTTCCCTTAGCGCTGTAGTTGTATCGCTGGATTTCCAGCGATGTTCCCTCATTTTGCCGCTATCGCCGGATTTTCCATCGCCGTGGAGATAAGCGTTGATGATAATGCGTTATCTCGGCTATCAAATCCGGCGATAGCCGGCGTTAAACAAATTTGCGCTAAGTGCGCTCTGCGATGTTTATCGCAGTTTGTTGGTGATATGCCCCTAGGTGCCTGACAGCTGAAAAAATTAGGCGCAATGACAGATGTACCAAACTGGGAAAAGAGAAGGAGAAATGTTTGGGGGGGAATAAATATGGAGAAAATGGTGCACTGCACAGTGCCACTATGTTGTCTTTTAGAGAATTCAGAAGTTTCCATAGATGCTGGACAATAGCAATCCAGGAATCTTAAAAGAAGTTTCTGGTATTGAAGACAGGCCAGGGCTGCCCGTTTTTTCCACCAGACATGGCTGCCGCTTTTGGAGGCTGGTTTTTAGTGCAGAGAGCAGCTGCTGGTGCCTCTGTCCCGTTCTCCAACTTCCCTAGGTAAATACCGCAAGTGGAGGGGGGCCTTCAGGAGAGAGCGAGAAGAAAGAGAGCAAGGAGAGAGAAGGATAGAGAGGTGGAGAGCGAGGAGGAAGGGAGCAGGGCTGGTTTGAACATTTTTGCCATAGCTGCTTTGGGTTCCAAGTCCGGTCCTGATTAAAGGAAAGCTATTATACAGTGACCCGACTTTAAAAGGACAGGTCTTGAAAATCTTATTTATGTAACTAATTGAACTGAAAAGTGCATTTTCATGTTTGCTCAGAAAAATGCCTAGTAAGCACCCAAGACAGTCTGCTTCTTAACAAATATGCTTTGCATAAAATTACGGTATATTACACAACAGTACAAGACGATGCAATGGATTAACATACACCTGCTATGAAGAATTGTCTGCCTCTTGGACTGTAGTGTATTCTATTGCTGAATATATATAAATAGTGATTCATACCCCTGACCAGGCCACAAACCACTAAGATACACATCAGGTTCCAGCTTCTCTTTTGGAATCTAAAGTTTCAAGGGTATGATTTCTATGTGACGTGTTGGGTGAGTTGTGTGAAGTTCAGAGATGTGCTTCAAACATGCTGTGGCAAAACAGTAGCTTCACATAGCAACAAATATTGCGTAGAAGTGTGAGAATAGGTGCAGTAATGCATGCAGTTAACACCTTTTTAAATGGTCGATATCTTGCAGGTACGTGGATAGCAAACGCATGGTTTTTAGTGCTCTAATCTCAAGGTGACTGTCGATTAGTCCTTTTCCAGCCAACGTTGCGTTACTGTGTTTCAGGTGTATGAAGAGAAAAAGAGTTCAAACTAGCTAATGACGTTCTGAAGGAAGGGATCATTAATTATTTGGCCAGCCAAAAGAGTGTAGTAATCTTGGTTGGCAATAGGTGTAGAGCTTTTGTCGAATGGAGAGAGTTCTTGCACCTTGGATAGTTCAATGTGAGATGCAACTTGCTTGGAAAGTGATGCGTTGAGCCACTGAAAATCTGCGTAAGGATTTCAGGAATCATGAGGGATGGTGAGCTATCTGCAGCATAATTCTGGTTTCTTTGCTTTTTGCAATGTAGGAAGTGAACTGATAGGTAACAGAATTATTGATGCAAGCATTACGTGGTATTGAAACTTAATTTACTTGTGATACGAGAGAGAGATTGTAGACCATGATCACCTTTAGATTTCTTGCCTGATTGGTGGTGGATCTTCATCTTGTAGCCAGATGGTCAAAGAGTGGTAGTTGGTCCACTTCCCGCAAATGAGTATCTCAATTTTGGACATGGTTAGCTTTAGGCGATTAGATAGCATTCAGTAGTCAACTGCTAGAAGGGTGGCGGATGACAGCATCCTGGGCATTGCTGTCTACCAACATACTTGTAACCACAACAATGAGATCAGCCCCAGCTGTTGTTGTTGAAAAGTATTATTACTGTTTGGCCCAAAAGGAATAATATACACGTTAGTCTGGAGGTATAAAATATGTTTGTACCCACTTTGTTCCAGAAACAGAGTCAGATACCAAGGAACATCACTACCCCGATACAGAAACAAATCTCGAAAGAGATTCGACAGTCTCTCACAAGAAATGAGAACTTGGGAGCTTTAACCCAGTCATGCAGGAAGATGAGTAGTGCTGTAATTGTGGGCAATCTCACAGTGGTTACCAGAGTTTCTATGGAGAGTCGCCTGGCGTATTCAGATTTCAATAAGTTTGCCTAAGAATGGGCAATTGGATATTGGCTAATACGTCAGCAGTGGTAGAAATTGGGCCTTGTTTTTAGAAAGGTTGGCTGTTGAACGTTTTTAGCTCACTTGGAAAAATTCCAAAAAGTGTTTTAAGATGGCACTGACAAGGTTGAATGCTGAGCTCTGTAGGAGAATGTTCTTGAATGTACTTACTAGATGTGAATCTGATGGTTCACCTATTCACCCATAAGCCTTTATGGCGTTTTTGTATGTTAAGACTATGGGGCAGATTTACAATAAACAAACGCAGCGCGGTGCATCAAGTCATTTTGCTGCGCCGTGCTGCGTTAGTTTGGAAAGCACAGTGATGCGACATATTTACAACAATATGTTGCATCTCTGTGCTTCCCCCTGCGCTGGCGCACAAACTGCTGCCATGCGCCGACGCAGGCACCCTTGCACCATGGTGCAAGGATGCCTGCGTCGTGGGGAGATTGTTTTTGTTCAGGAAGGGTTCCCTTCCTGCACAAAAACAATCTGAAATGCCGTTTTTCAACTTCTATGTGTGCTGCATTAGCACACATAGAAGTTGAAAAACAGCATTCTTTCAATGATTGTTTATGTGCAGGAAGGGAACTCTTCCTGAACAAAAACAATCATTAGAGAGTGATTTCCTCTTTCAATGTGTGCTGCAGAATGCAGCACGCATAGAAACAGGAAACAACAAGCATTTGCAATGCAATAGGTCTCGCATTATTAAAGTTTGAGCTATTGGTGTTGCATTATTTAGCAATGCCAATAGCTCAAACTTTAATAATGCCTCAGACATTGGATTTCTTACCCAGAATCATGTGAGCATAACTACCTTCCTTGATCTTCAGGAAAGTCCTGAAAATCTTTTTTTCAGAGTCCCCAAGGGATGAATGTATTTATCACAACTCTTGTGTAGCCGCGCCCCGCCCATCAGTGACTGTGCTCCCCGAGATGTGTTCGCAGTTACATGTGGCTGGAGTGCGTCATTGCCGTAAGGGCAGGCCGCACTTTCCACAGTGACCTGTCTGAGTGACAATGGGGCATGGTTGCAGCTGGTACTGGTTGGCAGCTGCCGGTAAGGGTGGGATTGGGGTGTGTGAAGGTGAGAAGGCTGCGTGGGGGAATGCGAGGTGGTGTCAACGCTGGCGCGCACGACGGCGACCCTGGAGGCCATGCTAGTGAGAATGCGGGCGCGGGTGGAAGTGAAACTGGAGGGAAAGATGGCGGTTAGAATTGGGGTCTACGGAGGGCAGAACGGTGGGTGCGTAGAGCAGCAACAGAGTTGGAACGTTGTAATGCCCTTTCGCGGGTGTCTTGTTGATGAGTAACCATTTGAACCTTTTTGTCTTTTCTACTTGTAATCATCAAGACCTTGTATTACTCGGGTCCCCTTTCCTTAAGTTCTCTGTGGTATGTAAATGTATTTGCTGTTGTGGCGACAGCATTGAGTGTCTCTCCTTGCTAGGACATCCCATTTGTAATATTGACAGGCATTCGACTCAGTTTGTTGGTCAGTGCCAAAGGAAGTGAGATGCCCACGTGTCTGTGTGTTCCTTTTGCAGTGACCTCCAAGTCTCGGGTTCAGACACTGACGGGGCTGACTTGGCTCTCATCCTTCTGAAGTGACCAAAACTGATCCTGGTTTAAATGCGGGAGGGCTGGCAGGATGGCCGAGTAGGGTGAATGTTCGCCTCAAAACAAGGGGTGATCTACAGGTTGGAAGCTCGAATCTTTGCCACGCCTACTTAGTCTTCCAGCCTTCCCAGGTTGGTAAATTCAGACCCATTACATTGGGTAACAATAAAAAAAGTTACTTAGAGCGCTTACAAATTCAATAAGAGCAGTTCGAAAAGCCACATAAAACAAGTTATGAAGCAATAGTCATGCCTATTAAATGCTATACTGCAGCGTGTTCTGCAAAGGGTGCATCTGCAGATATTGATAAAAAAAATACGCCTGCAGATTTAGCAAAAAAAACTTTTTGATTCAAAATGCATGAGTCATGGAACATGGGTGCAGTGCCGGGCATGACGGTGCAAAAGTAAACCCGTCAACTCTCGGCTACTGTTTACTGTACACTGGCGGTCAAAGAGGTGGCCGGTTCATGATATTGTAAGCATCACCTTTGATGGACTGGTGGGTGCGGGGAAGGGGCGGCGGCTAGACCAGCAAATTAAAGCCGAAATATTTCGCTTCAATGTTAAAGAGGAGGAAAAGTATTACTTCTTTGTCATGAAAATATATTTCGCCAGTCACAACAATTACTATTGGACACTTCTCCAAGTAGCCGGTATCTCAAAAGTGCACCCGAACAGAACCCCAAATGTGTCCGACCTCCTTTTGAAAGGTCGAAGGGCTCAAATCCTAAAAGTGTGTCTGAGTGAAACACAAGTTATACAGATAAATGCACTGAGCTTGGCTGGGAGGGTTATTACCTAATGAGCCGGCGATAGAAAGCAACTTTATTTGTGCATGGCCCCTTGTTTCTGGTTGTAAATACATCTTAAACGAGGCTGTTTAACTAGTTGCCTCTTTCATCTCCTGCGTGTCAGAGCGCCGAGATGTCCCTTCAGGGTCGAGTCGTTGCGCTATATCAAGATCAAATTAGCCTAACATAACATAACCCTTACCCCATAACTGGGACTCGATGAGCAAATTAAACCGTTTTATTACAAGGGCTATTTCTTAAGGAGCGCTCCAGGGTGAAGGCGAGGGGTACTTCGGGGGGCTTTAAAGCGGGAGGTTGGTCGGGGTTCGTGAAGGGCCGAGGCGCACACCTCTGCTCCGAACTGGCATCTCCTTGGCGAGGGGCAGTAACTGAAGCCGACATAAAACGGTGCCAATGCCCTGCCAGTAATAACGGAATTATTTCAATTATCTTTCTCCTCTTTTGTTGTAAACCCACGTGAAGGATTCAATGCACAGAAAAATGTGCATCGCCTAAAACTGTGGCCGTGTTTTCGTTATTTCCGCGTTAGTTTTGTTTAGAAGAAAAAAAACATTTCATTTTTCCTCTGACCTGAAAAGCGCATTTAATGTCACTGGTGTCAGGACCTAAACAATTAATTCTTCCTTCAGCGGCACGCATATTAAATCTACACAAACACACACCAGGGTGCAGTTGTAACATACACGCCTTGTAAATGTAAATGCACTTTATAGGAAATGGGCTTTAGAGGCTGAGAGTTGAAAGGAGGATCAGGAAAAGGGGTGGAAAGTGGAAAACCGCGGACTCCTAAAATAAAATGTACCCCGACGACAGTAAACCCCCTGCAGTGAACAATAAACGTGTTATTTGCGTGTGCCCGAGTCGTAATTTACAATCCACCTTTTCAGGGCCGTGTTACGCAATGGGTTAATGCGAGCGCCTGAGCCGACCTAGCATCTGGGGCTTATTTTAAATACGGAGCTACATGTTTCAAAAATGCCTGAAGTGTTTTTGTGTAAGAACGGATGTATATACTATATATTCCATGTGTAAAATGGATGGGGATTTGAAGTTTGCTAACTCGTAAATTATCAGACATTATACGTTATCACATCAGCCATGTAATGTGTACATTATTTTCTTTATATGACCAACACATGATGAACATACAAAGTCTTTTCCATGGTTTGGATACAAATGAATGTGTGGATTTGCTGTATTGCACACAGTAACGTGCTTTATTTAGCGCCTTAAATTGTACTTTCGAGGTTCCTGAGAGGTGTAAATAACAAGCGTACCTAATACAAAGGGACTATATTTACTGTCGCCAAGACAGAGAGATGAGTGGGTCTTTCGAGGCTTCAAAATAACAGATGTTATGGGTCAGCGGTTAACTCGCTGAGCTTTCGTGCAAGCTTAACTGGCTATGAAGAGAAAATAAAATACAACAGGTCTCCATATTCACGTCTGAATCACCGACAAACACCAACACACACTTTTAATAGGATTCCAAGACGTTCCAGTGTTTGATGGCATCTGGGTGCTGCTGAGACGCATTGTGGCACAAATCACTGGATTACCCTTTCAAATTAGGGCTGTTTCCCAGCCGTCTTCACTTTCTTTCTTCCCACACACCTCCCACTCCTGTTTGCGTCTTCATCCTTCTGTATTCCTGCAGAGTCCCAGGTCTCCTGAGTGTTTGAAGCCAATCGATGTGTACGTCAGCCTGTCATCCCTCTTACCCCATTCTCCCTAGTCGATGGACTGTGAAAGCCCCCCTCCCATTTATTCTTTCAGACTACGGCTGACCTTGTTCACTTTATGACCAGGAGATCCGACTTGTACTCCCGGCTTCTCCACCTGTTCATGTGTGTGAACTTGAGCAAGCCTTGACTGGGTTCCGCTATTTGCTAACGCAGCCTGAGTCATAAACAGCGCGAGGCCTCTTCCACAACAGTGTGTGCATTCATATTGCACACATTTAAACCCAGCTGGTTTACAAACACGTCAGCGTTAAATCCGGTTCAACAACTAAGTATTAAAAACCAGTGGTGCGCGCGCACCACAGAGGAGCGAGGAGCTAGGGAGCGCGGCAGCAAAGCGACGCGCGCTGCTGCGCGTGCTGGCCACCGACGAGGAATGGGCGGAGCAAAGGCGGGACATGCGCCCGCCTTTGCCCAATTGCGTGCTGGCTTTTTTTAAAAAAAGCACGCGAAAGCCAATGGCAGCCACGGAAAGCAAAACCACACGCACGATCGTGTGAGCAGCTTTCAGAACCCCATACAAAAGGGCTCTCGCTGAGCGAGCAGTGCTGCGCACTGCAACGCAGGCGCGAGCCCTAAAAACGAGGAGAAATTAATACATTTCTCCTCGTTGCGCCTCCCTACGCATTCACACGCATTTCCAGATTTACGATTCCTCGTAAATCTGGAAATGTGTCTCATTCCATGGGTGTTGCGTGGGAACACCCACAGCAACACCCATGGAACTCCCCTTTCACGCAAAGTGCTGCGTGTTAAGGGGCCATAATTCCAAGGACAGGAAAAGCCACGATATGGGGCAGTGTATTGCACTTGCAGTGCGTCACAAAAAGTGACGTACTGGCAGCGCAAGGGGCTTGTAAATCTGCCCCAAAGTTTGGGCAACTTTGTTTATCCTATTTTGTTGCAAAATCAAGATATATTTCCAAGTCTTGATTTTGTTTTAGATGAAATGGTCTGAAAGAGACTCACATAATATTTCAGAGGGAGTTTATTTTGCATCTGTGTATTCTGGGTTCTGTAATTAATAAATATGTTAGTGAATTCCCTTGATGGGTTAGTTGCTTCTGAGATGTGCTGAGAGTAATGGAACCATTTCAGCTTTCTGGGTAGCACTCTTATTGCACCGAGGTTGGTGATAGGTTGCCCAGCAACCCCCAACCAGATTAGAGGTACTCCCTAAAAAGGAAAGGCATCTTAAAGGTAAGATAAGACATCATATCCAAGTAGGTTGCAGAACTCAGTACCTCCTGCTCCAAACACAGAGGGGATTGAGCATCATCAGGTAGACCACACCTTGAAGTATGCATCCTTTCTGGAGCTACAAGTGTTGTTAGTAGCTTTAGCAGCTTTGACGGAAGAGTTTTGTTGCGCCTAGACAAAGTTTCCCCCCTCTGGTTTCCCTAAGGAAACAGACTGAGGTCTAGGCCACTGGAGAAGTAACTGGTAAGTTCATAGTGGCATGGAGACTGTGACAGCTTTATAGTATGGCCTCTGGCCATGAGTCAGGAGCTGACAAAAACAAAGAGGTTCCCGAAGTGCACATGAATTTCCTGATGCAGTATGCCCAAAAGATACCCTTAGCTGGGCACCCAGACATACAAAAGATCAAAGAGAGAAACTGACCCCTCTCATCTGATATCTTGGAGAGACATAGCGAGGGACACAGAGAAAGGGATAAAGAGGAAGAAAGACAAAAAGAGAAAGTGAGAGGGAAGCATAGAGGAGAGAGAGAAAACTATAGCCTCTGTTGCTTCAAAAGTAATCAAATGTAATATTTAAGATAAATCAACTTTAGCTGTCTGAAGGTGAATTTATGAAACATTCGGGATATTTATGTTCATTTTATCCGATGAACTGGTGTGATTTATAACCCCTAATTGTTTAATGCCACTGTCCTTTCAAGCATGGACTTATTCTACACAGCACTACTACATGAGTGGGCGCTATAATGAACGGGAGCTCGTGTTCCACAAAGAGCCCATGTCTAAAACTGTCTGTTAAAAGTAAATTGCGCGGTAGAATGTACGTGTATATGGTTGTTGAAATATTGTGAAACAAACTTCGGAGGCAAATTGTCATTTCATCACATTTATGTGCGACAAAAGTGTTGGCTCGCGTGCTACGCAATGAGCTATTAATTGACAGTGTGGCTCCTAACGTGACCGCTGAGGCCTATGAAAATGCACACTCCGAACACAAGCTCAACGACTTCCTGAAATGCGTGAAAAGAATGTGTTGTACAATTGCAAACTATTTCCAAGTGATACATCCATCTAAAACGTCTGCGGGGCGTTTTCAACAGCGCATCTATCCATCCGCCAGCAGCTGCGTTGGTTCGCTTGCTCTCGTTGAAGGTCAAGGAGAGGCCAGTCTCCTAGATGTTGTGTTCTCAAACATACTTGTATTTCTAACTCATTTCCTGTTTCCTGCTGATAATACCAATCACTGCCAAAAGCACTCTCAGGCAGATAATAAAAACTGAAATAATTAACATCCGATCCAACATTTTTGTGGATAATTAAAGGATTGAATATCTGCAAGGATAAGTATGTTTCCATACTACTCTTTAATTTCTTTGCTGTGTGGATGTTTTATTGCCACAAGTCTCTAATCGATGTTCTTCTAACTGCTAAAGGGAGACGAGCGTTGGCAAAGCCAATGCGTCTCGCTTTTTTGAGCTCTTGGCGTTGCCAATGATTTTTGGTGATGCTGTGCAGCATCGGTGAAAAGGAAAATGCTTTATGGGTAAGCTGTGAAGCATCAACAAAAGAAAGAAAAAAAGAAGGAAAAAAAAGATGATGAAACACACATGAGCTCATATCTCTCATGACGTCGTTGGTGGTCGTGTCATTTGGTAGGTGTGCTAAAGCATCCAATAAGAAGCAAGCAAATGAGAGTGTTAAGAAAGACAGCCAATAGCAAGCAGTGAGCTGCCTTAAGCCCTCTGTAAGGTTTTGGTATGGCCTACAAGAGATCTTTCACAAGCAGACAGCTGAAATATGTCTTTAGGTGAGATAAAAAAACTAAACATCTTGAAGATGGAACATTTACAGCAGATTGCCAAATTAAGCAGTTTTTTCCAAAAGGTTCAATTAATATCTATTTTCTCGAAATTGTATCTCTATTTTATTTATTTGTATTTATCCTTGACTTCTCAGTTCTGCGATGCTGGTAACATATGTGGATTTTGATGCAGACCAGTACAGGAATTGTCAGGCACCCATGATTCAGTGTGAGAAGTCAAAAGAAAATGCCCCGTGGTGCGCAGGGAGCTAAAACCAAACATGGACTATGTGTCAAAGAGCCGGCATAGTGTTGCGAGTGATTATTACAAGTGAGTCCAGCCATCTGTAGAAGGATTTGGGGGTAAATTATATGCATGTCTACAAGACAATGGTGTGCATTCCTTCAGGGCTCTTTGCCAGCCGGATAGCTGATGATCTCTCCGTCCATCCACCCTTAATAGCATCCCCCTACCCTCAGCCTACCAGGGTTTCACTGTGCCCCTTGTGGCACAACAACTCTCGGGAATATAGAATCCTCAATCATGAAATATACTTTGTTCTACTACTGGATTAGAGGGGTCATAAAACAATTTTTTACAACCCTCACTTTCAGATCCAAGAATGACTTACACTCAGCAGGCTGTTTGCCATTCTCTGAAGGTTATTTACAGTGGCGGCTCGCCGAGGTAGTGCTGCGGGGTGGTGGGGCGGGGCGGGGGAGGGGCAGGGTGGGGGGGTAGTAAACTCCGGCATACGGCGGTAGGGAGTTATGTAAATAAATAAATAAAACAATTTACATTGCGCGCGCTGGAACGCCAACTCGGCGTTCCAGCGCGCGCAATGTAAATTGTTTTATTTATTTATTTATGTACTTAACTCCGTACCGCCATATGCCAGAGTTTACTACCCCCGCCCTGCCCCTCCCCGCCCCACCACCCGCAGCACTCCTCGGCGAGCCGCCACTGGTTATTTAACTATCCAAACATGTCACAGCAAGGCAAATTCAGGACTATACGCAAGGTCACAGAAGTCCAGAAGAGCCTTTCCAGTATCTAATCCCACCCACTTTGGGAACATATAGATCATTAGAACCTCTTATACTGTCCCCTGTGTTTGTGAAATAGCATTACAAGCTTTTATCTTTCACCTTGATCAGGAGTAACTTCTCCCTTCCTAGCAACATAGCCACAGGAGTGGTCTACATATAATCTGGAGAGCTAGAGAGTTACCAAAGAGAAAGCATACAAATGTATGAGCTTGGGTGGGATTCATCCCACCTAAGAACATAAGGATTACACAGAAAGGTATCTAAATATCTTAGCTGGGAAACATATAACATAAGGCACGGCTCACCATTGTATAGAGGGGTGGAAGCACAACCTGGTGCCCTATCTCACCCAATGAGGTTAGTAGCCCTATCAGGGGAGACCTGCTGTGCGTCACTCATTCGCTGCCTGACCAGAGATCCTCTGGCCCAGGTACCTCTGACTGGTCCTCATTTTCTGATCTTGTGCCTAGTGAAGGTGCGCCTCTGGGATTCAGTCAGCTCAGAACTGGCCTAGCGCATGTCAATCAAGCCCTTGGATCCCTTCGTTTCGGGTCCATCCTCCAGGGTAATCTTGTCGCTATCAGGGTGCCTCCTAAATGGAGATATTCTCTGTCTCCTGCTCCCAGTCATGAAACATCAAGAACAAGAAAAGCAGCACTTCTAGCTCACTTGGGAACTCCTTGCTTGATCTTCAACTGATACCGAACAGACTCATCCCTGAAAATTTAGATATCAACCAATAGAAGACCAATCACCTCACTACAGGCACAACCACTAACTGCAGACTTGGCCCAGGCATCTTCGCACTTCATGTCTACTGGGAGACATCACTGTTGGTTGCTAAATGCTTAGATGTTGGCTCATGGCCCTGCATGGGTTTAAGGCCTTTGAGTGGCAAGGGAGGACCAAATTATGCAGCAGGTTTACTAAATTATGCAGAGATAAAATGCAAATTATATGACATAATGCAAAACAGTTTGTGAAAGTATCAGTTCATTATTTTGGCATTTTTACACGTTAGCACGGTCTGGACAAATGTTTCACCTTATTAGCAATAGTTTAACACCCAAATACAGTAATATGCAACTTAAACCTTTGCAAAGTGCCTTCCGCTGCACAGCAACAAGCCTTGCTGTATTTTTAGTAACTTTTTTGACTGTTTGAGCTAAAAACTATTTATTTGTTGTTAATCTCTGCAAATTATGCATCAGGTGATGGATTATCTGGCAAATGTGGCAAATCCAGGTTATGCGAAAAATGCCACTGTGCAGAATTTTTTAATTCTAGTGGCCCTGCATTTAACACTTCCCAGTCATTGTGCTTGTATGTTACTAAGGAATTCGTATATGTCCCTTAATCATTATCTCCTTACTTAATCAGGTTTTTTTGAAAGTCAGAAACTTGCACCTGGGCACCTTTATCAGAAATGTGAACAGCCTCCTGTGCTGTTTATAAAAGTGACAGTTTATATGATTTACAAATAGTGCTCAGCAGTCAGTGGCTATGGATTGGTTGACCCATCAGCTGCTCTGTGGCTGTGTGTAAGTGGCGTCCACATCTCTTGAGAAAGGCCCTTCAATATTCCACAAGAGTGGGTGCAATCCAATACAGCACCAATCCATGTGGAAGGCCTCATGTTCCCCTCTTGGGCTGAATACAGTGTGCACATGATGAATGGCTATTGTTTATGTAATTAATAGCACAATCTTTATTTGATTGTGAGTTTTCAACACACAAATAATTCTTGCAGTAACACATGCCGTACAACATATTGGCCATTAGCAAGTGAAACAGTTAAAAAATAGATTTGAGATTATTTCAGAGACTTCTCATACAAAAAAAATGGTTTGGCGGAATTTTCATGGCGCGTCCTCGCTCTCATAAAAATACCTGAAACAAATATTAAATTTTTTGATATTGTTGACATGTTTGCTCATCACAGGACACCTAGACCAGACCCCTTTTATATTTTTAATTGACCAATTCCACAGTTTATTATTTAGGGGGACGTAATGTCCCATGCATTGAGAATAGGTGTTTACCCCTGCCCCGAGTGCCCGTCTGCAAGTGATACTGGTATCCTAACTTTTATTTTGGCCCTGGCGTAATGCACAAAAAGCTCAAAAGCAGAGGTCTTGACAATGTGAGTCCCAGGACCTGTCATGTGATCTGGAGGGCCACCACAAGTGTGCCCTCGTGGAAGGCATTAATTAGTCTACTACCCATGCCCTGGGTGTACTACATTAAGTGATGTGGCAGTATACCTTGTTTTGTGAATTCATAATGTGACAAGACTCTTCTCTGTCATTGCAGTCTACAGACTCTTCTCTTGTAAAGTTACACTTTTATTTGAAACCAAAAACCTTGCACTGACATCCTGTATAAGTGTTGACAGCATTGGATTGGCCTCTCAGGCAGTCTGATAGTGCCAAATGGGCCAGCTTGAAAGGGCCAGTGTGAGGGCCATGTTTTTTAGTCCCGCGAGCCTTGTAGAGGACATTTATGAGGGCAGTCCCATCAAAACCAGACCCACACTGGCTCTTTCAAATGGTACACCAATCAGTGACAGATGGCCTAATTTTCTGAAAAGCCGGTTCAGCACTGAATGTCAAGCATGAGTGTATGCATGCGTGAATGTGTGTGTGTGTGTGTGTGTGTGCAGCGCCTGTGTAGCCACTTGTAAGATAGTAGGTGTCTGTGTGTTTTTTTAATCAGTGTACTGGGGCCAGTGAGATCCATTTTTGATGACCCTGGTTGTGCATGATACAAGATGGAGGATGAGGACAGCTTCCCCCTGACAGCAGAATTGCATTGCCTGCATTCCTGTGGGTTGTATGACAGAGGCACGCATGACTGAACCACGCGTGCCTCTACCACGCAGCCGCAACAACGAATGCATCTGAACAGTGCACTCCTTTACCACGCATCCCTTTAATGCACAACTTTGTGGTAAAGGCATGTTTGATAAAGGGATGTGTGGTAAAGTTCACACACCAGCCCCTCTGCCCTGAGTCCTAAAATCCTGGCCCCTGCCCTATAACCTGACCCTCCGAGCCCTATAAATGACCCCACCCCTAAAACCTTAAACTATCCCGGCTCCCCCTTCTCTGAGCCCTCAACACTCCCCCTGCCCTGAAAACTGCCCCTTCCTCCCTGCCCTAAGCCCTAAAACACTGCCCCCTACCTTAAAACCTACTCCGACCCCCCTGCCCTGAGCCCTAAAAACTGCCCCACCCTCAAAACAGCTCCTTCCCCCCTGCCCTGAGCCCTAAAACTCTGCTGCCTAAATTAAAACCTACCCCACCCCCCGCCATGACACTGTATCAGAGTGTGAAATCTTGTGCCGTTCCGCTGCCTGCCATTGGGCTGCAGAGACTGGTGCTATCACTGCCAAAGAGGAGAAGAAGGTGAGTCATTGCTGAAGCAGAAAGCCCTTATTAGCCCAGAGAGCACAACTTCCCTGAAGACACCACTATGAAAGACTCCACATGGAGGCCTCAACTGCCACAGCTGAGTGCCAGTCTGCAGCTGACCCAGAGTGATGCAGCTGTCGAAGACTGGTGCTGCCATGCAGGACCACTTTTCAGATCCAGCCCACAACAACCGTCCCCAGAAAAACAGCCTATTCAGTATCCTACAAAAGAAGAGTCAACACTGTGAGGGAGGGAAAGCAAACCATGACAATTGCAGAGACAGGACTGCCACAGACAACCAGCAGGTAAACTGCAGGGCTTAGTCTCCCCTATGGACGAGAGACTGCGGTGCATGTGTGAGCCTGACGCGTACCCTTGAGAACTTGTTTTGCAAAAAAAACACAGAAGCCATTGAACTGAGATGCTCCTTTACCTTGATAGAACCTTTTGAGTTATCTGCACCTGAGGCTAACCATTGTTCAGGGCCACACGGTGAGAATGGTAATGGGATATCAACCATAGCAAGAGGGAGTTTGATTACCGGGAAGAGAGGAGATCTGTAGTGCTTCACTGGTAAAGCACAACTTATGTCAACCCTGTATGATATATTTATCGGATTGTGTAGTATTTATTTCAGCTGTGAGATTAAAGTACTTTCTTTTTCCATAAAAGATAAGCACTGGGCTGGGCATTACATTGTTATGTCTGTTGTTTGTCTGCTGAGTTCTGCACTCTTGCCCCCACACTACCTCCCTGAGAAGCCTGTGACTGCTTGCCCTCGCTACACCGAGGGTGTACTTGGCCTATTTTGCAGAGCCATCATAGGATGGACCCCAGGACACTGGTGGCAAACAACCTCAAGCAAATGGTTGGGGCACAGTAGCCCCATCTGCTCCCTGGCCACCAAAGTGGCATCTGATATTATTCTTGTGAACAACCTTTTTCCCTTCAAGATTAGCGTCAATATATAATTTTTCTGGGCACTAACCTTTGCGACAACCCTTTTCAAATGTTTATTTGACATTTAACATTTGGAGTCTTTCTCAAGGATTTTAATCTTAGCATGGTACTGTATGATTTTTGTAAACTCACCCCTTGATGAAAATATGTTTAATACATCAAATTGGTGGTCCAGCAATGTCCTGGAACACGAGGCTCCTCAGCATCAATGCTTTTAATTGCACATGTATTTAGCTGTGTTTACCATTGTTGGCAGCACGTTCTAAGTATGCGAGTAGTCACAACTATGCCCCCGCCATTAAAAGATTTCAGAAGAATGGCAGCAAGCATCATAGTACAGCTGTGACAACAGTGGAGGGGTTGTTTGGGCCAAATACTTTTGACCCCACCACATGGAGATTGGTGAAGGTAGAGGATGAGGTTTAAACCAATGGACTATTTCAGAAGGGTATGAAATATGAGACCCACATATTGATCGTGAAGAGCAGTTGGAGGGATACGAGTGCAATGTAGTAGTGAACTCTGAAGTGGCCCCAGTATGTATGGAGTTGGGATGGTGGCAAATATTTCACTTTTCAGAGCATTCCCTCCTGAGAACAAGCTGATTGATGGTGGATGGAGAGGAGTAAGGAAGGTTGCCATTTCTGATGCAAGTACTTTATTTTACAAAAAAGGTAAGCAGAGAAAATGCATTTGTCCAATGGAAAGTGGAAAGGTACACCTACCCCAGGCCATAAAAAGGAAGTCAAGCAAAGGCACCCAAAGCAGCCTTTACCAGGTATCCCACACATGGTGAGTTGCGCACACAGGGCAGAGAGGGGTGCATAAATCCTACAACTATAGCACTGTTGTGGGCTTCTGCAAGGGGCGTGGTGTGGGCCTCCGGTACCTGCAAAGTCAGATAAAGCATCGGTAGAGACACTATAAATATCTGTCAGACTCACAGGATGTGGAATTCAGAGTTTGTCCAGAGCATGTTTGCAGGTGCACCTGAGATTAAGATGGTGGAGTATCAAGAAGGAAGCCAACTGGGACTCTTTACCTTCAATCGATTATGAGACTGAAATCGATCTATGGGGTGCTAGGTCACATAACCGTTTACAGGCTAAAGAAAGCACTCTGCTATCTAACACATGGGAGCTGCTAGTGGATAGGAGGCAAGGATGAGCAATCACAGGGCCCATTTTGGGTGCATTATGGGGGAAGAGAACACATAATTCCCTGTTTGCCATGCAAATAATCCAGTCAAGTAATTTTCATAAGGTGGGATGAAGCAAAACAAAAATGGTTACCTTTAGGGAGAGAACCATGAATATCCCAATGCAGAAGAGTTGCCCCATGGATCAGATTACAGGTCATCAGAGGAATATTGGAAGCAGTGTGAAGCATCACTGGCAGATGATCCAAGGAATGATGATCTGGGCTAACAGGGTGAACAAAGTAGCGACGCACGTAGTTGTAAGACGCCTGAATCCTGCTAAGATTGCTTTTACTTGCTGCCAGACTTTTTAATTGCGCCTCTGTATTCCTATTTTAAACTTGCTGCACTTTGCACACTGCTTTTATTTGTATTTCTAATACAGTACTCCTGCACCTCTAATTTTTAAACTCGCTTCATTTTTGCACTTTGCTCCTACCTGCACTCCGGAAATCCCGCACTTTGCACTTCGCTCCTACTCGCCACTCCCAGCAGACAGGCACCTTCCGCCCCCCTCCCTGGTCCACCACGGGTTTGCTCGATTGCGTGGAGGGAGCATGTGGCACTCAAGGTTCCTAGCTTCCGGTTCAAGGGCGGGGGGGGCGGAGCTTTTAGGTCAACAGTCTAGCTGCTGTACCTATTTAATCTCAATGCCATTCCGACGCGCAGCGGATGCGCGCAGCGGGCGCGCCACCGGCGCGCCAAAGGCAAGCCCACCTGCGCCCGTCCGCGCCTGGACCGCGCCTAGAGCCAGAACCCCTGTTCGTTTTCCCCATGGAACAAAATCTATTTCTTACACAAGGGATGAAATACTTGGGCTGAACACAAACTGTAGTGACACTAGTTGCCCACAAATAGACTTTCAAAAGGAGCCTAAGCAGTGGCCACACTGTAAATTACAGCTGAGTTTCTGCAAAGTTAAGGCTCTTGCACTTCTACAAAATCCATCACACAAAAAAATATCCAAAACCTTTCGGGCTATGTTGATTAATAAACGGTCTTTGCTGAAACATAACACAGATGTTGCGGAATTGATTAGTGTACATAACCTAGACCTAGCTTTCATTACAGAAACTTGGGCGGATGAGTCGTCAGACCCTGATCTGGCATTAGCACTACCAGCAGGATATACTATCATCAGAGCAGATAGAGTTAAGAAATGGGGGGGTTGGATTAGCTATCATCCTTAGAGAAGACATACCGGCGACGGGATCCCCAGCCGGAACTTCACAGGACTGTGAAACATTAACATTTCAGATCTCTTTGAGTAACAATTACACATTAAAAGGCCTACTTCTATATAGGCCACCAGGAGCACGGACCTCCTTCTTGAATACTATCAGCCCCTTCCTCGAATCCAGTCTAGAGGTATCTGATTTCACGATACTAGGAGACTAATTATCACCTAGAAAAGTTGGCTGAGCGTGACACAGCTTTATTAGTCGACTCAATGGCTAATTTTTCATTAACGCAAATCGTCAAACACGACACCCACGCCGCTGGACATACCCTAGATGGGATTTTCACTTCAAATTCATCATTTAAAATATTAGAAGTGGTTCCGGTTCCCTGGTCTGACCATAAAGCGATATTGTTTACTTTAAATGCAGACCAGAATTCACCAACATTCTCAAACACACCGGTCTCGGTCACCCGTCGACACTGGGCCAATATTGATCTTCCAATCCTACAATCGCTACTGTCAAGTACTACCCCAGACCTTTCAGCAGATATTAACACCTCTGTCCTTAGGTTATCCTCTTGGATTAAATCAGCAGTGGACACCTTAGCACCCACAAAGAGTTGCCGCTCTCTGCGTAAAAGTGTGGTTCACAGATATTCTCAGAGTACAAAAACAAGTATGTAGGAGGCTAGAAAGAAAATGGAGAGTAGACTACAGTCTGGAGGAGAAAGCCAAGTATTCTCAAGCTTTGGCAGCCTACAAGAAAATGATTGTAGAGGAAAAATGTAAATACTTTACAGCAAAGATGCAGAATAAAAATAGTATGAGTCATTGCTTAGTTTGAGCCGATGGTTTCCAGTGCTCTGCACTTGCACTTACTTGCCAGCACCAGCACTTATGACAGCTGCCAAATGGTGGCGCTGTTTGTGAAATATAGAGATGAGCAGAACAACAGTTGTTTATTAATTCAATATAAAATAAAAACAACTAATACCTGCCACCCAAGCCATTCTTATAGCTTTGGGGGCCTCGAACAGTCTGAACTGTCACACTTGTAGCAGTGTGATGGTTAGTAGTTGTTTAAGTACTGTCTTTGGCAGTGCTGACAGTGGCAATGTGTGGTGCAAGCTGCAGAGGTCTCCTGGCGAGGGCCCTGGCACTTATTGTTTTACAAATTAAGCACTGGTATGAGTGCTTGGTATCAAAGAGAAAAGAGGGCACAGCTGCTCAGAGCTTTTTAGTGAGACTCTCTGATGAAGGGTTTCTGGAAATATCAGACTGGGAATGATTTAACAAGACTATTGCTTCCCGTTTCCTGTTTCGTTTCTGCATAAAACGCCCTTATTATGGAATTTTCCCAGTTAATTTGAGGAACGTTTTGCTGAATGAAACAAGTGTTTTAGCTAGCTACCACCTATATCCCAGGGAACCTTATGGAACTCAAGCCTTTCTGCCACAGCAATATTTGCAAACAGGGCTGCCAGCTCCAGAAGTGCATTCACTAGTTCAAGGCTGTGGAGCGACATTATTTTTAAACAAGTCAGCAAAGCAGTTATTAAGGGAGGGTTTAGCAAGCATATGTCATTCTGTGATGATGGTGAGATACTTCTTGCTTGGCTGAGGACAAGGGATGAAGCATTATTCTGGGTTAGGTGTCACTGAGGACTGTGTGGATATTTTAAGGGGTTTATAATTCCTGATGTTGGGCAGTCTCACAACTTGTGTGGCTTGCACAGTATCTTGTGATGGTTGCACAGGAGTAGGGAGGGCAGCCTAGTATTATGTGGTGGGATTGGAAAATAATTAAAGAATATGAGTGTCATGCGGCGGTTCCTCCATGGGAGCGGAGGAACACCACCCCACCCCCACACTGCTGCGCAGAAAGATGGAAAAATAAAAGGGTAATAAAAGGAGTTTATTGCCATTTTATTTTTCTGCTTTCTGCCAAACCGAGAGGGCAGGGTGGGGCCAGTGAATCATTTATGCTAATTGGCAGCATAACAAATGGCCCCATCAGTATGAATTGCGCATGTCGGTTTGGCCGGCTACATTATCACGGCCAAACAGACATGCACAATTCAACCTCTCCAACCCAGCTGTCATAGACAGCCAGGTTGGAGAACAGGCACAGGCCTTCAGTGCTCTTCGGAGCGCTGAGTCAGCCTCCTCCAGCCAATCCAGACACTTCTCTCTGCAGCATGAGAGCAGTGTCTGGATTGGATAAGGAGCTGTGGAACCTAGTACTCGAGGAGTCTTGAGCCGGGGCCAAATAACACCGAGGACGTGGCGCAGGCTAAGGTTAGTGAAAGTTTTTTTTTCATTTTAAATGTTTATTTGCATGTTTTTTTTATTGTATTTATGTCATCGTTTAAATTGTATTGATGTCGACCGACCATTTTAGTGGGTCACCAACCACCGCTGAGCGTAGGTCTAGCATGGCAACTTATCTAAATTCCACACAGGACCAAAGACCCACCTCTGTCTCTTCCTAGATCGCAACTCAGTACCCCAACTTGCTTTCCTATTGTAGTCCTGCTCGTCTTGTCCTTTCGTCACTAATCCCATTCACATGATTAAGAGTCGTCTCTGCCCCATTTTGACCTGGTACAGGATCTTCAATGTGTTCCTACCCATGCTGCAGCTTAACCACCATCTCTGCATATCACAAGAGCGCATTTTTAGCTTGTGTATGAACACCTTATTTTGCATATGAAACACCCTGGTTCCTTCACACTCATTATTCCAGATCCCTAATACTCAAAGTGCAATTAGGAAGCTTCACTGCAGCATGGAGCTCTTTACAAACATCACAATTATAGAGTAGAGTGCACTCCTTTTTATCCATGTATTCAATGTCATCATTATTAACAATAGAATGCGTGCATTCCGGGAACGCGGTCCGCCCTCCAACTGCGTAGGAAAATATAGAACAATGGGTTAGGGAACGATTTGTCGCTCCCTTACCGGAAGCACTGCTGAAAGGCTTTGTTGCACCAAAAACTTCAAAAAATCATCCAGTTTTGTAATTTTAATCCATTTATTTCAATTCTCAATTTTTGTTCCTTTTCGTCCGTCACATGAAAAACCATTATGTATTCAATTCTGATGCGGTAAATATGCCCATCCGAGCCTTATTTTTACGGCAGGAAACATACATAGTTCATCCTCAGTAGTATCACATTCCCAATGCATTTCGGTTGCTTTAATCAACCTTCGTCAGGGGTTCACTACAAAGTCAAACAACAACATTTTAGACTTCATATTTTAAAACGCTTGTCATATCAATACGCTAACATTATTCATTATGTACTTTTTTTTAAAAAAGCTCAACTGGTGCTTTCCCTCTAGTACCTCCCAGCGCAAAAATGCTCCTGATCAACTCCCCTTCATCTGTATATACAATACAGTCCCACGTTAAAGAACATCTACGAGAATGTCTCCCCACTGTCTTAGATAACAAAACCTGCCTATTGCCTCTCGTTCCACACTGCATAAAAATCCCTCTCGTACCTGTGAAACTTTTCATCAACCTAGTTCTCACTCCTCGAGCCGACTAACGGCTTTCTCACATTTACCGCCATTTTAAACTCATCACATTTTAAGACCGCCCCTTATCATTATCTAAGCTCTTACCACTTTTACTACGGGACCCATAATCCACTGGTACGGCTCCTACTTGTTGAAATCACCTATATGTGAAACCTTACTCTATCCCCTCATTCGGTTCAACAAACCCCCAGCATTCGCCAGATTACTCCGCCCACCCTTACAATGTATAAATCAGCACCTATTAAAAAGATTACATTTCTGAGCTTTAATTAATTGTATCTGTACACATGTTAAAAGGAATTTCAAGATTTGAATACATCCACTGAATAATCTTATGTAATAATGTTTCCTTTGGTGTTGTAACATTAAATCGTCATTCACGTTCGTTGCTGTTTTGGAGCAGTTTAAGCTTGCTCCCCTTAGTGAGGAGTGTAGGTTTAACATGTGACCTTGATTTCATCCATCTTAACTGTTTAAATCCGTGGGTGCTACTCCAGGTTGGGCTGTCAAAGTACATCACAATTATAGAGTAGAGTGCACTCCTTTTTATCCATGTATTCAATGTCATCATTATTAACAATAGAATGCGTGCATTCCGGGAACGCGGTCCGCCCTCCAACTGCGTAGGAAAATATAGAACAATGGGTTAGGGAACGATTTGTCGCTCCCATACCGGAAGCACTGCTGAAAGGCTTTGTTGCACCAAAAACTTCAAAAAAATCATCCAATTTTGTAATTTTAATCCATTTATTTCAATTCTCAATTTTTTGTTCCTTTTCGTCCGTCACATCAAAAACCATTATGTATTCAATTCTGATGCGGTAAATATGCCCATCCGAGCATTATTTTTACGGCAGGAAACATACATAGTTCATCCTCAGTAGTATCACATTCCCAATGCATTTCGGTTGCTTTAATCAACCTTCGTCAGGGGTTCACTACAAAGTCAAACAACAACATTTTAGACTTCATATTTTAAAACGCTTGTCATATCAATACGCTAACATTATTCATTATGTACTTTTAAAAAAAAAAAAGCTCAACTGGTGCTTTCCCTCTAGTACCTCCCAGCGCAAAAATGCTCCTGATCAACTCCCCTTCATCTGTATATACAATACAGTCCCACGTTAAAGAACATCTACGAGAATGTCTCCCCACTGTCTTAGATAACAAAACCTGCCTATTGCCTCTCGTTCCACACTGCATAAAAATCCCTCTCAGAAATGTAATCTTTTTAATAGGTGCAGATTTATACATTGTAAGGGTGGGCGGAGTAATCTGGCGAATGCTGGGGGTTTGTTGAACCGAATGAGGGGATAGAGTAAGGTTTCACATATAGGTGATTTCAACAAGTAGGAGCCGTACCAGTGGATTATGGGTCCCGTAGTAAAAGTGGTAAGAGCTTAGATAATGATAAGGGGCGGGTCTTAAAATGTGATGAGTTTAAAATGGCGGTAAATGTGAGAAAGCCGTTAGTCGGCTCGAGGAGTGAGAACTAGGTTGATGAAAAGTTTCACAGGTACGAGAGGGATTTTTATGCAGTGTGGAACGAGAGGCAATAGGCACGGTTTGTTATCTAAGACAGTGGGGAGACATTCTCGTAGATATTCTTTAACGTGGGACTGTATTGTATATACAGATGAAGGGGAGTTGATCAGGAGCATTTTTGCGCTGGGAGGTACTAGAGGGAAAGCACCAGTTGAGCTTTTTAAAAAAAAAAAAGTACATAATGAATAATGTTAGCGTATTGATATGACAAGCGTTTTAAAATATGAAGTCTAAAATGTTGTTGTTTGACTTTGTAGTGAACCCCTGACGAAGGTTGATTAAAGCAACCGAAATGCATTGGGAATGTGATACTACTGAGGATGAACTATGTATGTTTCCTGCCGTAAAAATAAGGCTCGGATGGGCATATTTACAGCATCAGAATTGAATACATAATGGTTTTTCATGTGACGGACGAAAAGGAACAAAAATTGAGAATTGAAATAAATGGATTAAAATTACAAAACTGGATGATTTTTTGAAGTTTTTGGTGCAACAAAGCCTTTCAGCAGTGCTTCCGGTATGGGAGCGACAAATCGTTCCCTAACCCATTGTTCTATATTTTCCTACGCAGTTGGAGGGCAGACCGCGTTCCCGGAATGCACGCATTCTATTGTTAATAATGATGACATTGAATACATGGATAAAAAGGAGTGCACTCTACTCTATAATTGTGATGTACTTTGACAGCCCAACCTGGAGTAGCACCTACGGATTTAAACAGTTAAGATGGATGAAATCAAGGTCACATGTTAAACCTACACTCCTCACTAAGGGGAGCAAGCTTAAACTGCTCCAAAACAGCAACGAACGTGAATGACGATTTAATGTTACAACACCAAAGGACACGTTATTTCATATGATTATTCAGTGGATGTATTCAAATCTTGAAATTCCTTTTAACATGTGTACAGATACAATTAATTAAAGCTCAGAAATGTAATCTTTTTAATAGGTGCAGATTTATACATTGTAAGGGTGGGCGGAGTAATCTGGCGAATGCTGGGGGTTTGTTGAACCGAATGAGGGGATAGAGTAAGGTTTCACATATAGGTGATTTCAACAAGTAGGAGCCGTACCAGTGGATTATGGGTCCCGTAGTAAAAGTGGTAAGAGCTTAGATAATGATAAGGGGCGGGTCTTAAAATGTGATGAGTTTAAAATGGCGGTAAATGTGAGAAAGCCGTTAGTCGGCTCGAGGAGTGAGAACTAGGTTGATGAAAAGTTTCACAGGTACGAGAGGGATTTTTATGCAGTGTGGAACGAGAGGCAATAGGCAGGTTTTGTTATCTAAGACAGTGGGGAGACATTCTCGTAGATGTTCTTTAACGTGGGACTGTATTGTATATACAGATGAAGGGGAGTTGATCAGGAGCATTTTTGCGCTGGGAGGTACTAGAGGGAAAGCACCAGTTGAGCTTTTTAAAAAAAAAAAAAGTACATAATGAATAATGTTAGCGTATTGATATGACAAGCGTTTTAAAATATGAAGTCTAAAATGTTGTTGTTTGACTTTGTAGTGAACCCCTGACGAAGGTTGATTAAAGCAACCGAAATGCATTGGGAATGTGATACTACTGAGGATGAACTATGTATGTTTCCTGCCGTAAAAATAAGGCTCGGATGGGCATATTTACCGCATCAGAATTGAATACATAATGGTTTTACATGTGACGGACGAAAAGGAACAAAAATTGAGAATTGAAATAAATGGATTAAAATTACAAAATTGGATGATTTTTTGAAGTTTTTGGTGCAACAAAGCCTTTCAGCAGTGCTTCCGGTATGGGAGCGACAAATCGTTCCCTAACCCATTGTTCTATATTTTCCTACGCAGTTGGAGGGCGGACCGCGTTCCCGGAATGCACGCATTCTATTGTTAATAATGATGACATTGAATACATGGATAAAAAGGAGTGCACTCTACTCTATAATTGTGATGTACTTTGACAGCCCAACCTGGAGTAGCACCCACGGATTTAAACAGTTAAGATGGATGAAATCAAGGTCACATGTTAAACCTACACTCCTCACTAAGGGGAGCAAGCTTAAACTGCTCCAAAACAGCAACGAACGTGAATGACGATTTAATGTTACAACACCAAAGGAAACGTTATTTCATATGATTATTCAGTGGATGTATTCAAATCTTGAAATTCCTTTTAACATGTGTACAGATACAATTAATTAAAGCTCAGAAATGTAATCTTTTTAATAGGTGCAGATTTATACATTGTAAGGGTGGGCGGAGTAATCTGGCGAATGCTGGGGGTTTGTTGAACCGAATGAGGGGATAGAGTAAGGTTTCACATATAGGTGATTTCAACAAGTAGGAGCCGTACTAGTGGATTATGGGTCCCGTAGTAAAAGTGGTAAGAGCTTAGATAATGATAAGGGGCGGGTCTTAAAATGTGATGAGTTTAAAATGGCGGTAAATGTGAGAAAGCCGTTAGTCGGCTCGAGGGGTGAGAACTAGGTTGATGAAAAGTTTCACAGGTACGAGAGGGATTTTTATGCAGTGTGGAACGAGAGGCAATAGGCAGGTTTTGTTATCTAAGACAGTGGGGAGACATTCTTGTAGATGTTCTTTAACGTGGGACTGTATTGTATATACAGATGAAGGGGAGTTGATCAGGAGCATTTTTGCGCTGGGAGGTACTAGAGGGAAAGCACCAGTTGAGCTTTTTAAAAAAAAAAAGTACATAATGAATAATGTTAGCGTATTGATATGACAAGCGTTTTAAAATATGAAGTCTAAAATGTTGTTGTTTGACTTTGTAGTGAACCCCTGACGAAGGTTGATTAAAGCAACCGAAATGCATTGGGAATGTGATACTACTGAGGATGAACTATGTATGTTTGCTGCCGTAAAAATAAGGCTCGGATGGGCATATTTACCGCATCAGAATTGAATACATAATGGTTTTTCATGTGACGGACGAAAAGGAACAAAAATTGAGAATTGAAATAAATGGATTAAAATTACAAAACTGGATGATTTTTTGAAGTTTTTGGTGCAACAAAGCCTTTCAGCAGTGCTTCCGGTATGGGAGCGACAAATCGTTCCCTAACCCATTGTTCTATATTTTCCTACGCAGTTGGAGGGCGGACCGCGTTCCCGGAATGCACGCATTCTATTGTTAATAATGATGACATTGAATACATGGATAAAAAGGAGTGCACTCTACTCTATAATTGTGATGTACTTTGACAGCCCAACCTGGAGTAGCACCCACAGATTTAAACAGTTAAGATGGATGAAATCAAGGTCACATGTTAAACCTACACTCCTCACTAAGGGGAGCAAGCTTAAACTGCTCCAAAACAGCAACGAACGTGAATGACGATTTAATGTTACAACACCAAAGGAAACGTTATTTCATATGATTATTCAGTGGATGTATACAAATCTTGAAATTCCCTTTAACATGTGTACAGATACAATTAATTAAAGCTCAGAAATGTAGGGGCATATTATCAAGGGCCGGCGATAAATATCGCAAAGCGCGCTTAGCGCTTGCATATTTATCGCCGGCTATCTCTGTAATTTATCGCCCGGTTAGCGCGTAATTAACAACGCGCATCGCCGAGGCGATAAAAATTTCAGAGATAGCGTGGATATCGCCGTTTTCCATGTGGAAAACGGCGATATCCTAGATGATAGGGCCTGTGGTCTTAGCCACAGAATCCACCCCCATGTTAAGTATGCCTTAGTCAGGAATTTAACAGACGTTAAATTCCTGCGTTAAGACATACTTAACGCGATTAAAATAATCGCTTCCCCGCATTGTAAATATCGCGAAGCTGCCTTCGCGATATTTACCCATGTTGTTTCCACAGACACGCCTACTTTGCATCTCATTATCGATGCGAAGTCAGGCGTGCTGGAACGGGAGCAAAATCAGCAAAACACGCGATAGCGTGTCTTTGCTGATAAGGCGATATAATTATCGCCGCTTTTCGGCCGAAAACGGCCGCATAAGCGGCGATAATTGTTTATCGCCGCCTTGTTAATATGCCCCGTAATCTTTTTAATAGGTGCAGATTTATACATTGTAAGGGTGGGCGGAGTAATCTGGCGAATGCTGGGGGTTTGTTGAACCGAATGAGGGGATAGAGTAAGGTTTCACATATAGGTGATTTCAACAAGTAGGAGCCGTACCAGTGGATTATGGGTCCCGTAGTAAAAGTGGTAAGAGCTTAGATAATGATAAGGGGCGGGTCTTAAAATGTGATGAGTTTAAAATGGCGGTAAATGTGAGAAAGCCGTTAGTCGGCTCGAGGAGTGAGAACTAGGTTGATGAAAAGTTTCACAGGTACGAGAGGGATTTTTATGCAGTGTGGAACGAGAGGCAATAGGCAGGTTTTGTTATCTAAGACAGTGGGGAGACATTCTCGTAGATGTTCTTTAACTTGGGACTGTATTGTATATACAGATGAAGGGGAGTTGATCAGCAGCATTTTTGCGCTGGGAAGTACTAGAGGGAAAGCACCAGTTGAGCTTTTTGTAAAAAAAAGTACATAATGAATAATGTTAGCGTATTGATATGACAAGCGTTTTAAAATATGAAGTCTAAAATGTTGTTGTTTGACTTTGTAGTGAACCCCTGACGAAGGTTGATTAAAGCAACCGAAATGCATTGGGAATGTGATACTACTGAGGATGAACTATGTATGTTTCCTGCCGTAAAAATAAGGCTCGGATGGGCATATTTACCGCATCAGAATTGAATACATAATGGTTTTTCATGTGACGGACGAAAAGGAACAAAAAATTGAGAATTGAAATAAATGGATTAAAATTACAAAACTGGATGATTTTTTGAAGTTTTGGTGCAACAAAGCCTTTCAGCAGTGCTTCCGGTAAGGGAGCGACAAATCGTTCCCTAACCCATTGCTCTTTACAAACACCCACAATGCATTTAACAATGCAATAACTAAATCATGAATGAGACAGCGTCATTTCCAGATATGTGTCTCCATGATTTCACTGCTTGCCTTACATTACAACACTTAGGGGCCGATTCCGATTCGGGCCGGAAAACATACCGACCGACTCGGTACGGGAATGTAGTCCGACCGACACGTACCGGCGCTGCCCGATCCGCGTAGTACGATGCAATGCATGTGAATTACGACCGACTCGTACGGAACACAAGCCGAACGACCGAACCGCACAGAAACCAGCTACCCGGCCGGAAAAATACGCGAATCGAACCGACCGACACGCACCAGGAATGAACCCGACAGAAACGTACCCGCGAACTCCGACCCGCACAGTACGATGCAATGCGTGTAAAACCAGACCGAGTCGCACGGAGCTCAAGCCGTACGACCGACACGCATACAAAACCGAGCCGAAGCAACCCAATACTCCGCGACCGATGCGTACGCCGCACATGAAACCCAGCAGAAACACAGCTTGAAAGACTCGGAGAAGCCCGCACGAGCCAACTGCAGCGTCCTACTTGGTCAGAAGAACGTCTCCTACATGCCTAAAAACTACAAAGGGAAAAATACAAAAAAAGGGCCAAACAAGCAATGACAAAGTCAATAAATACAGGGGGAAAAAACATGAAACAAAGACACACCCACAACTCCACCCATATAAAGGCCACAAATCCCTACCATGATCCTTTGCAAATTCAACTGACCTGCCAGCACAGAACACCATCAGACAGCAACCACAGACACACTCACAACTCATCCATCACACAAGCCACACACCATTAGCACCTCCCAAATAGCACCCTCACCATACACCCAGCAAAACCTACACTCACCCACCCTCACTTGCACACTCACAAACACATCAATCCCCACCACCACCCATCACCATGCCCCCAAAGAAGAATCCAAAGTTCCTAGACAGTGAATTGGAAGTCCTGTTAGATGAAATCCTCAGGGTAGAGCCACAGTTGTTTGGTACATTGGTCCAACAGACCCCCATGTCGCAGAAAACCAAGATGTGGGAGAGGATCGTCGACAGGGTGAACGCACAATCACCAAGTTTGCGCACAAAGGAAGACATCCAGAACAGGTGGTATGATGTACGCAGGAGGGTCAAGGACCTACTCAAGAAGGATTACGCCTTGTGTCATCGCACCGGCAGTGGCCCTCCTGCCAAACCTGTATACCTCAGGCCCTGGGAGGAGAAGGTGCGGGCCATCCTACCACCAGAGAGCGTACATGGACTATCAAACATCCCAGAGCCTGGTGAGTACACAACCAATATACCCAATATTGTGTGACAATACACACACATCACTGTCAAGGGGATAGTGAAACCATGCACCCTTAGCAAAGCCACAGTAACCAAAAGATAATCATCCCAAGATGTGTATGTTAGTTAGACAAACACAATACCTGCCATCTCATAGTGATATCTAACTGTGTCATGACATGTACAAACCTAACAACAAATAGAGCAAGGCAGTGGCACAAATATAACCAACAAACACTGTCAGACATTTTGCCACCACTAGAACACCACCTCACAGGGAAGCTCACTGAAAGGAAGGAATTGTGTGTATGCTGGTGAAGTGAGTGTGGCCAATAGCATGATGGGAGTTGTAGTCACAGATATTGGTCACCCTCACAATTGGCCCATCAACACCACTCTGAACCATGCTCACATCACAGGGAGTGGAAAAGAACTGACAAGATGGCTGACACTGGGTACTGCTGTGGGGAGCACAAGGCCCTGCTAGGAACTGTGCACCAACCAACAGCAGGACACCACTGACTGACATCCTGAAAGCCAACTTGCACTCCCTGCAATGGAAGCACGTTCCATGGTGGGACATCTGGCTGGGTGGGAAGGAGGACTGACAGCTCTGACCATAGTTACAAGCAGCTTTTCTCACACACCCCCTTAACACAAACTCCACACAACTCACCTGGGAGAATACAATGCCTCACACTCTAATTAAATATCCCACAAAGAACCACCACACTGGGTTATGCTGTATGAAGCACAGGGACACTTTTGTGACTTGTAGCCAAACAAACGCCAGGACAACACTGTCAGCCATCCTGTCAGCACAGGCACACTACCCCACAGGGAAGCAGAGTCAAAAGGAAGGAAGTATGGGCATGCTGGGAAGGGGGGTGTAGGCAATAGCATGATGGGAGTGGTAGTCACAGCTCAACATCCCCCACCCACATGGCCCAGCAAGCTCACACTGAAGCATGCACACCTCACAGGGAGTGAAAAGCCACTTCTAAGATGTCTGACAATGGTGCTCTGTTGTGGGGATTACCAGGCCCTGCTGGGAACTGGGCACCAACCAACAGCAGGACACCACTGACTGACATCCTGAGAGTTAACCTGCACCCACTGCAAGGGTGGCATGCTTCATGGTGGGATAACTGGGCTGGGGGGAGAAGGAGGTCCGGATGTCAACCAAATACCACCAATGCTGGTCATGCACACACCTCAACATTCACATTGAAATGCTTCAGGTTGGCAGGACAATGAGCCACACCAATATCAACCTCTGACTGTCACAACTTAGGACAATGCAATGTACACGCCCGCATCCAGATGTACAGTCACAACTGTCATGTGTTTGAACCATTGATGCCTGTAGAAACATAACATACATTGTGTGTCTCTTCCAAAAACAGGTGATGATGGGGACACAGAAGCAGATGATGAGGAGTCCCTGTCCCAGGCTCCGGTGGCCCCTGAGCTCTCTGGTGTGGAACAGCCTCTGCCCTCCTTGGATGGCGAAGACCTACCTGGCACCTCCGGTGTGAGTCATCATGCAGCACCAGCAGGACCACCATCTGCACCCCCTGCACCCATTCCTCCAACATCTGCCAACACACAGACTACCCCCGCCGACACGGACAGACCAAGGACACTGAATGACAACAGCACAGGGACCCCAGCCCACCGTGAAGCAATGGACAACAACCCCAGTACCAACCCCCAAGGGGGCCTAGGGTCACCTGTGCGTGCCACCGCAGGTCCCGCACGTGTCGCCAGGGGTGGTGGGAGGGGTGGTAGGCAGAGGTCGCTGTTTGCAGAGGGGTCTGGACTGCATGATGACCCACAACTGGTACGCATTGCTGATGCGTACCAGAATAGCACCGGAGAGGTCAGCCAGGTAGTGGGGATCCTCAAGGACATTCAACAGCAGCAGGCTGCCCATCTTGCCCGCTTGGACTCCCACATGTCCCGTTTGGAGACACACATGTCTGGCATGGAGTCCAAGTGGGACACACTGGAAGAACTGACAGCGGTGCAGAGGGACATATTGACATGCCTCCGCCAGATTAGCACCAACATGTCCACACCTCCCTGTGTGCCCACAACATCTGGTGCCGCAACAATTGCAACTGCCACAGGGAGGGAGGATGACTCTGGTGGAGAGTCCTCTGCACCGCAGCGGCCTGCATGTGAGGGTCCCCCCAGAAAGAAGAGGGGTCGTCCGAGGAAGGGCAACTGAGAGGCCGATGGCCATGTACATCCCCCAGGAACCCAACACCTGTTCTGGAAATTCTCCTTTGTGTGCAAACTGTTCACCCTGTCGAATGCAACCCAACTCTCCCACATGACATGGGGAGTTTAAGTTGGACTAATGTATCAGATGACTGTGGACTTTACTCAGGACATTTCTGCTACCAACACTTCCAAATCATCTGGGAACTTTGGATTCCAATCCCAATGTACAGCACCCACCATCCTGTGCACTATCCGCACACATGTATGTAAATAAACTCACTAATACACCATACTTGCCTCTGTTGTGATTCCAACGTTGTTTTTGTCATGGAGATGATGATCTGCTAAATGACACTGTGCATGCTAACTGCTACAGCAAGTTCAACACCGTCATGTGAGTCATGGCGACGTGACACATATGAGGGAGACACACCACTAGGGCTACACAACACATACACACCAGGGCCATCTGACTCATCGCCTACACTGATGTTGCCAGGAAATACAGTGGAATGCACAGACACCACACCTATTCAGAGTCTGTGTTAACTAGCCCACAGGTGCAGTAAGCAAATGTCAGTCAGATGTGTGACCACAGACAACGCACATCCCAAAGTGAAGCACAAGTTTATTACACATTTGCAACATGTTGTTTCCACTACAGATGCAAGGTAATACCACGTGGCAGTGGCCACACAGTCACCAAGTGTAGAAGAAATAAAGTCCAGGGGTGTGTGGCACATCACCTGTAGGGAAACGACTGCTTCCAGCCTGGAAGTTGAATCATGGTGTCGGGGGATCACAGTTGACCAAACAACTTGGAAAGTACCCTGTGAAGGACAGACATGACACACAGTCAAAAGCACTGAAGAACAGGACAGAACTGCAATACTCATGCCCAATACATGTCACAAGATACCTACACAAAACCAAGTTAGCATGTCAACACTGTTGGGGAGTACAGACTACCTGTAAGGACACATCGCTGCACGCATCCAGTCAAGTAGCACATGGCCACACTCAAACAGCAACAGAGCACCACCAACACATATCATGCAAACTCAAATCATTGACATAACATCTCTGTATACTCACAGTCAGCTTAAGAAGTTGGTGATGAGCTGTGTGCGGACATCACCCTCATCATCATCATCATCACTGGCATCGTGGCCCAGGCCAGGATCCTCCACAGGTGGCGGATGTTGGTCATCGTCATCCAGGATGAGAGGCAACTCCTTCCGCACTGCCAGGTTGTGTAGCATGCAGCAGACGATGACAATCTTGCACACCTTTGCAGGGGCATATGGGAGGGCCTCTATTAACTTGTCCAGGCAGCGAAAGCGGCTCTTCAGGAGACCAAATGTCCGCTGGATCACTCTCCTGGTCCGACCATGTGCCTCATTGTAGCGCATCTGGGCTGGTGTCACAGTGTTCCTGAGGGGTGTCAGCAACCACGGCATGTTGGGGTATCCGGAGTCACCTACATACAGACAATTGCACATTAGCTGAGTTGGAAAAGAGGGTGGAATACAACATTGCAGAACACACACAATGGTACAAAGTCAGTACACACCGACAAGCCAGGCACGCTGGTTCTGCATCTGTGACATCATCCTCGGGATGCGACTATTCCTCATTACGTAGGCATCGTGTGCAGAACCGGGGAAACGTGCACACACATGTGAGATGCTCATATCTGCAAGACATACCACCAGAGCATTGATAGAATGGTAATGTTTCCTGTTCTTGTATGCCTGCTCATGTGCCTGTGGTGGTACCAAAGCCACATGTGTCCCATCAATGGAGCCGATGACATGTGGCATCCTCCACAGGGCATAGAAGTCACTCTTGACGTCAGTGAGTTGTTGACGTTTAGGGAAATAGATGTACTGGTTCAGGTATCTCAACATCGCCTCCAAAACTTTGCGTAGCACACGGCTGAACATGGTCTGTGACATCCCACCAGCAGACGCCACAGTGTGTTGAAAGGTACCGGTGGCAAAGAAGTGTAGGGCTGCCATCACCTTCACCTTGGGGGTCAGCGCTGTAGGGTATGTCCGGCCAGGTTGCAAATGTGGGGCCAACCGCACCGCCAATTCCTCAATCAGCGGCCTGTTGAAGCGGTACCATCGGATGCAGTCACGTTCAACCATGGTTGCAAGGTCAGGGAATGGTCTATGGACAGCTGGTGCCCTGCAGTGCATAGGTGAACAAAGAAAGATTGTCAGTGACCCCACATATGTGGCATTGACCATACTCAATATCACATGATACATCATTACGAGACACAAGTACTTGATGTGTGTGCCGTTCTGTATGGACATATATGGCACCTACATGGCCAACATCTAACATCTCAGTTCAACATGTGTTGACAACAAGTTCCAGGTTGTGCTATGTGAAATCATTAGGCTGTGTCACAGTACCCATGTACTGCTGTCACGTTCCAAACACACACCACAGTGACAAGTGAGGACAGATGTGCCCCAGGCATCACAGCTCTTTGACAGGTAGATTCCCAGGGACCCTGTATTGCCCCATGGACACTGGCATGACATGGCGTATCATGTACACGTCAGCAAAACAACCATGACTCCCACAGGTAGTGGCCCCTGTTGCCTCTGCAGGACAGACATGGACGTCTGTGACCCACACATGCACAACATCAAAGTCGATGCACAAACAACGTGGATGTGGAGACTGTCTCCCATTGTGCACATGGAATCAGAGACATCTGAAACACAACATGCACACAGATTGTGGAGGGCCATCACAATTGTGGCAATGGGTCACCCTGTGACGTACATACCATCCCACATGGGACTCAGGGTGTATGTGACATAACATACACATACACAACCTGGAAATGTGACCATGCCACATGCTCTGAACTGAACAGTTGCACATCACAGTGGTCATGTGCACAACACACAAAGGATTCTGTCCCCATGAACATGTGCACAGCCTGGGAGTGGCTGCCCCCAAGTGCCACCCAAAAAACCACATGTTGACCCCCATACACACACAGGTAATGCAGCCTTACATGCCTTAGGATACAGTGTGGACAGGCTGTGGTGTTGTAGGTGTGCCCCTGAGTCCCTGGCAAGTAATTGTGGCTGGCATACGTTCACCAGTGACAACCATGGTGACATATGCGAGTGACTTGTACAGGGACGCGTCGTACAGCAATGGACCGATCCGTGTGCACGCATTGGCCATTGCATATGATGTGGACGGATGCCTGTTGTGCTCCGAAATACGCGTCGTACAGCAATGGACCGATCGGTGCGCACGCATTGGCCATTGAATATGATGTGGACGGATGCGTGTTGTGTTTCGAAATACGCGTCGTACAGCAATGGACCGATCGGTGCGCACGCATTGGCCATTGCATATGATGTGGACGGATGCGTGTTGTGTTTCGAAATACGCGTTGTACAGCAATGGACCGATCGGTGCGCATGCATTGGCCATTGCATATGATGTGGACGGATGCGTGTTGTGTTTCGAAATACGCGTTGTACAGCAATGGTCCGATCGGTGCGCACACATTGGCTATGGCCTGACATGGTAACGGACGCGTTTTCGAAGCTTTTAAGAGTCGGATGCAGTGAATTCAGTTGGCCACCCACAACAATGTTGCAAATTCATGGGTGTCATGAAGTTGAACTTTTGAAGGATGCTGTGGGCGTGTATAAGTGGTGCAATTCCATGGATTGGCCAGATTCAGAAGATGCAAACGACTTGGACCTATCACTTTGGACAAATGGGACAGTATCTGCCTCTGCAGCACACATATAATGCTGGCTGTTCCCCTGAGAGCTCACTTGCCTGCACTACATGCTCCAGGACGACATCTGCCACCACCACTGCTGCTGTCTCTGCATCCTCTGGCTACTGCAATGGCACGTACTGTGGATAGAGCCCCAGCCTTCAGCACTGAGGAGAACCAGGCCCTGCTGGACAGCCTCCTTCCACAGTACAGAAAGCTGTATGGGAAACCAGGGGAGCAGGTGAGTGTGCTGTCCACTGCCTTACTAATTGTGCATGTTGTCTGACTAGCAAGACTTACAGTGTGTACACCAGTGGCTAGCATGCTCACTGAGTAGTTGTCACCCCCCAAAGTGTGTAGTTACATGCACTGAACAGGTATAGTGCAGTAACAGTGCATTCCAACAAGGTTTGACTTCCCAGGCAATGATACCATTTAGTAACTGCTGGACAACTGTTCATAGCCATAGTTGCACTACCTGTGTATATCATATGCCTCTGTGATTGAGACATGTATATCCAACTGTGTGATGCACGGATATGTTGCATGTGTAGTAATGGCCTTTTCACTTTGTCATCCTCACAGGTTGATGCCCACCAGAAGCAGGAGATCTGGCTGACCATCGTCCGGGCAGTACGATCTGTGGGGGTCTACAGGTGCAGGATCCGCAAATGCCAGAAGAGGTGGCAGGACCTTCGTGGCTGGACCCGGAGGATCGCAAGGGTCCAGCTGAAACTGTCGCCTCCTCGCAGGAGGGGCGGACACCGGACCCTGACCCCCCACATGCTCCGGATTCTGGCGGTGGTCTTCCCTGACCTGGATGGGCAGCTGAAGGCCAGACAGCAGCAAAATAGGGGGTAAGTGCTAGCCTTTACTGTGTACTATGACTAACATGCTCTATGCACTCCTTTAGCCTGGTTCCACTTCCACATAACAACTGTCTTGTCGTCCTGGACTCATGTCCCTCACTTGTGTCATGCCCCCTCCCCATCTGATACACAGGTGTGGCCCTTACAGTCTGTGACTTAGGTCACTTAGGTACTGTGTACTTGCAGTTACCTGTGGTTCAAGTTGGGGACAGCATCAGTTACAGGAACTTTGTTGTGGGCTGCATGGGTGGTACAATTGCTCACACAATGCCTGTGATCTGACATGTACTCTGGGTATGGCTTTAATATGTGTTCCAATTGCTGCTCTGACTCACCACATGTCTGGGGTATGTGCCACACACCCATGCTGCAGCAGAGACCAAGGTAGGAGCCTCAGAAGTATGTACATCATGTGTGTGACACATGCATAGCCACCTGCCTAGTGTTCAGGGTAATACCATGTTGCACATGGACCAGGACTGTAATGCCTACTCCGTACATCGAAGGCACTCTGTTCTCCCACTCCCGTGTGTCAGCATACATATTGGGCATTGTGAAGAGTGCACTCAGGTGTATGCCTCTGTGTCACCGTGGTGTGGCCTTGCTTTTTGGACTCCTGGAGTGTTTAACAATTTGGGGTGGCCAGCCATCTGAGTTGTGACTATGGGATCTGCACATTGGTTAATGCATAGGTCTCTGATCCCTTGACTGTGCACAATGTTGTATGAAACATTGAGGTGCAGGCAGCTTTGGTTCGATTCTCATCAGACGGTGAAGTGCTCATGTGTATGGATTTGTGTTTGCAGTCACTCAAATGTCTCATTTGATTGACGTGGGATCATCTTAGTTCTCATGATGTGGGTGGCCAGGGGTGCACATGTGCACCTGTCAGCTACAGGGCTTGCATTCCCAAAACTGCCATTATTGTGACACAGTGTAGACTGGTGTTGTGTGTATGCACTGCCCCTATGACAGGAGACAGTTATGACTGACTTGCCAGACAGGCCTGTGCCATGACATTCAACTCGCAAAGGGTGATCCAGCAGTAGTGTGATATGTCCTGCATGCACACCATTGTCGCATTGTCTATCAGGACATGAGGACATCATTGTGTCTGGTGATGGAAGTAAAACCCACATATCAACAGAGACTCTGCCCATCACTTTTCCTGACACATGTACTGAGTCAGTGGCAGGAGATGGCATGTGTTTGGAGTGACACATTTCCATATGTTCTCTTGGATGTCCAACAACTGTGTATGTGGTGCATGTGTGCACATATGATTAGTCGCATACAACAGGCAGCAGACAGATGGGTTCATGGACAGGTAGGATATGTGTGGCATGAATGACTGTCAGGCAGACAATGGGCTTCTTCAAATCAGTGTCAGCACTTATTGCAATGTGTAGAAAATGATGTCAGGGCTTGCTCTGTGATGTGCTGTACTTACTGTGGTGTGTGTGGTCAGTACAGGTGACTAATGTTGCTCTGTTTATCCTGATTGTTTGCAGATACATCCACGGCCACAGGAGGAGACAGCTCCACGGACCAAGAGGAGCGGCAGAGCCAGACTGGGTCCACTGCAGGGGAGACCGAGGGACCCAGTGGCACGGAGGGTGAGGGGAGCCACACTGAGGAGACCTCAGCTACGACCACGTCGGCTGGGGAAAACAGCACTTCCAGTGAGGACTCCCTTGTGGAGGCGGGTGTCAGCAGACCAGAGGCAAAATGAAGCAAGTCTGTCCCCGCCACCACCACCATCTCCACCCTCCCATCTGCTCCCATCCCACATGTCTGTGGAGGCTCCCATGTAGGGGAGCGTGTCTCCTTCATGCCAGGCACCGCACCCCCTGCCTCTGTCCCCCCTGCTGCCCTGAGTGTGGAGTCTGTGGACTTGCTGAAACAGATCCATGTAGGGCAGACATCAGTGCTGAGTGTCCTTCATGCACACACGGGTCTGTTGATACAACTGGTGTCATTCATGGAGGGCATGTCATCTGGCATGTCTGCCCTACATCGGACCAATCAGTCCATGGCCTCCTCACTGACGGCAGCAGTGTCCCTCCTGCAACAGTCCCTCACCCCTCCTACCTCTGCCCCATCCTCAATCCCCAGCACCCTACCTGTCCCAAGCACACACACACCGGCACCGGCACGCACCAGCACAGACACAAGCAGCACACAGACACACAAGCCAAAATCCAGACGCACACGCATGCACAGTCAGGGGACTGTTACCTCACTCACAGGGGATGGGGCCCAGACACACACACACATGCATCCACGAGCACTCCGCAGTCCTCAGATACCTCTCCCTCCAAAACCCCTTCCCTTGCCTCACCTGCAACCCCCCCCTCCCAGAAGCTCTTCCTCTGTGAGCTTGGCCTCTTCCCCACAGATCCATCTGACACAACGTCCAGGTGGAAGAGGCGACCACCACACACAGAGGGGAGTGCCCCTCACACCCAGACACCCTCCCCCAGGCACAGGCAGAATGAGGACCCCATTAGAAAGTCCCCCCGGACCAGGAAGGGTAAGACCCCACCACCACCACCACGCAGCTCCACCACACAGTCTCTCTCCTCCATCCCCCAGGCCACCACTCCACAGGTTCCCCTGCCACACCCTGCCCCAGGTTCCCCCACACACCGATACCGCATCCCCAAACTGCTTAGGCCCTCCCCCCCTACCACTTGCTCTTCCACCCCCAAACCAGACGCTCTGCCTGTTTGTGCCACTGGTGTGGAGACCGGGTCCCCCCCCTGTCCTGCCCACCTCATCTGCCCCCCTTCCACTCCCTTGGAGTTATGCACTGCAGTGGAGTCCAAATCCACCCCGTCTGTCTTGGGCACTGCAGTGGGGACCCAGTCCACTCCATCTGACTGGCCCACTGCAGTGGTTGCAGCACCCACACCATCTGACCTGTGCCCTACAGTGGTGCCGGCCCCCACTGAGTCAGACACCTCCACTGCAGTTGCCGGTGACACTCCTGCACCCACCACCCCTTCACTGCCTCCTTCTGGCATCCCCTGATCCTGTCCCTGCGGTGCCTGGCCTGCCCCTTGTATGCCCCTCCGAGGGGGAAGTCCCCTGTCCGTACCAGTGCAGGCAAGCAATGGGTGACAAGTTGTCACATATCACCCTGTTCGGACTGTGTATGTGGACTGGCCATTGGCCTTAGTTTCTTTTGGACTTCAAATTTTAGTTTCACATTTGCTGAATAAAGCCTCTTTTTGTTTACTTGTGGTTTTTCTTTTGATGTACATGATGTAGATGAGTATCATCATGCATTTGCAGTTGTAATAGTGTTCAGATCAGGAAAATGAAGTGTTGCTGAGATGGACTCTATGTGGTCCATGGGATATGTGTCCTAATCTAGTCTGGATCTATAGCATCCTTTGCTGCAGTCTGAGGGTGCAATGTTCAGCATTTGACACAGGGATGTACGTTTTGCATTTGTAAATTAACATCTGTGGCTTACACTGATGCACATCTGGTGGGCTTACCACTGTTCAATGTTTCTATTTCCCTGACTGTGTGCCCATCTCCACTGGACATGCAGTTTAGCACATCAATGTTGAAGGACTCATCTGTGTATACAGTGCAACTTGCTTGACATGTGTTTTGGGTATATGCAGATGACTGAAGTGACACACCCGTACCCAGGCTGATGTGAGCAGAGCCTTCAGTGTGTTGTAATTGTTGACTCACTGACCGAGTGTTCTGCTGACATGTTTGAGTCGTGCACAGACAAGGTTTGGCACAGCGGACCTTCCACAGGAGTGGAGTGCCCTCATGGCAGTGTGTAATCCCGTGACATTGCCTGGGCCCGTGTTGCATGTCTGTGTGTGTTCCCTTCCCTTTTCCTACACAGGCTGTGTCCCTACGGATGTTCCTGTTTGTGATGCTTGCTGAGTTGTCCTGTGTTCACCCAGCATCTTGGACCTTGTTTCTCCGGGATGTGGGTGCATGGCAAACAAATGTTCATCAGGTTGTCATCCCTAGTTGTCTTTGTTGTCAGGGCTGGGGATGTGGGCAAACGCAGATGGGACACAGTCAGGATTCCCCTTGTCACTTGTTGGTTACACAAGTCATGTAATTTACAGTTTGTGGTAGCTTTCAGTGATTGTGACACGTTGTGTGTGTGACTGCTGCCACTCCTCAGGGTCAGAGCTGCAATGTTGGAAGTTGTCTACGTGTGTGCTTTGTGTGTCACCTTGGCTTCTTCATTGGTGTGTGACTGTGACCGGGATCCCATTGATTGGGGTGGATTTCACGTCATGCCCATGAACCCCGTACTGTGCAGTATGTCAGACATTCACGAGTCTTGTTGACAGGCCATGTGTGATGGGTTTCTGCACCTTAGTTCCCACCACCACCCCTGGGATTGTCATGGGTGCATGTGCAATGTCACCAGTCCATGTGAGCTTCACTGCTGCACATTGGTGGAGATCAAGGTGTGTGGTGTTGAGTGTGTGCAAATGTGAGTTGTTGCACGGCTAGACCCCTACCTCCATATTGGCCTTGGCTGACAGGCCGTGCTGATTGATTTGTGCTTGTGTAGGTGTGATGGTAGTTTGTTGCTCAGGACACATGGCTGTGGTTCACAGTGTGAACGACATCTACCTTTGTCATCACAGTGGGATTATCATGCAGGCTAGTGTCACCACAATGTGGGGTCCCTGGGGGTAGTGCTGTGGTGGGTCTGTCTCTTGCTGTGTTAGTTGCTGTTCCTACAAGCTTGTGTGACATGTGTAATTTGGGCTCCCTCTCATCTGACAATGCCTGATTGCCCACATAGGGGAATCCGATCCATAAGTTACTTTTGTAATGCACTGTATACATATCTGTGTAATTGTAATTCAGGCCTCCTCATGTGTTGTGTGGTTGCCTGGGGACACTGGCACACCCCCAATCACCTGTTGTGTTTGATATGCAGAGTGAGGCTGCCTCTTTGTGTTTGTGCATCTGCACCACTGCATTGGCATATCTTTAGTGTGCCATTGGCTGTATGTTGTTTGGAGGATTTCCCCTGCTGTCCCTGGGACTCCTAGGTCATCAGTCAGCACAATAATCATGGTTTGTATGTCCCATTGCTGCCATGGTATGGTATTTGTTCACCTCACATCTACAGTCTCCACAGGATATCTACATTTGTGTGTCCATTAGTGCAGATATGTGGGTCTGCATTATGATGGTCACTTCTGGCATTGTGTAATTGATAAATGGAGACAATGTCAGCCCCCATGGGTGATGTTTGTCTGCACATGGCCAAAGGTATGTTTTATTTGCCCTGCACTGTTTGCCTCACCCAATCTATGTTGCTATGGGACACAACCACTACTTTGCCACTGATGTGTTTGTTGTTGTGTGACCAGGAATCATCCATGCTGTTTGGCAGTTGCAGCTTTTTCCATTACAACACTTACCTTTTGGTCACTGTGATGATGGGGGTTTAGACCCCATTGCCACAATGTTCAAAATGTGCTTCAGCTATGGACCCCACACTTACATTTTGGTCACTGTGATGATGGGGGTTTAGATCCCATTGCCACAATGTTCAAAACTGTGCTTCAGCTATGGACCACACTTACCTTTTGGTCACTGTGATGATGGGGGTTTAGACCCCATTGCCACAATGTTCAAAACTGTGCTTCAGCTATGGACCTCACACTTACCTTTTGGTCACTGTGATGATGGGGGTTTAGACCCCATTGCCAAAATGTTCAAAATGTGCTTCAGCTATGGACCCCACACTTACCTTTTGGTCACTGTGATGATGGGGGTTTAGACCCCATTGCCACAATGTCCAAATGTGCTTCAGCTATGGACCCCACACTTAAATTTTGGTCACTGTGATGATGGGGGTTTAGACCCCATTCCCACAGTGGTCATGGTCTGCTTGCATTGTGGAGGCCACACACATTTATGTGTGACACATGTGATGGGGGTCACATTGTATGTTCAATGTCATGTTCAGTGTTGTAGGCATTTGACACAGACTATACACTCTTGTCATGAAGTTGGGGGGATGTCTTTTGCTGACATTCCTTATGTTGGAGTATGCTGGTTGTGTCATGCATTACCCGTCCTATGAGTGGGGATGGCAGTAGTGGTAGGCATCCAGGCCCACATGAGTACGGGTGGTGGTAGTGGTAGGCATCCAGGCCCCCATGAGTAGGGGTGGTGTTAGTGGTAGGCATCCAGCCCCCCATGAGTAGGGGTGGTGTTAGTGGTAGGCATCCAGCCACCCATGAGTAGGGGTGGTGGTAGTGGTAGGCATCCAGGCCCCCATGAGTAGGGGTGGTGTTAGTGGTAGGCATCCAGCCCCCCATGAGTAGGGGTGGTGGTAGTGGTAGGCATCCATCCCCCTATGAGTGGGGATGGTAGTAGTGACAGGCATCCAAGCCCACATGAGTAGGGGTGGTGGTAGTGGTAGGCATCCAGGCCCACATGAGTAGGGGTGGTGGTAGTGGTAGGCATCCATCCCCCTATGAGTGGGGATGGTAGTAGTGACAGGCATCCAGGCCCCCATGAGTAGGGGTGGTGGTAGTGGTAGGCATCCAGGCCCCCATGAGTAGGGGTGGTGGTAGTGGTAGGCATCCATCCCCCTATGAGTGGGGATGGTAGTAGTGACAGGCATCCAGGCCCACATGAGTAGGGGTGGTGGTAGTGGTAGGCATCCAGGCCCCCATGAGTAGGGGTGGTGTTAGTGGTAGGCATCCAGCCCCCCATGAGTAGGGGTGGTGGTAGTGGTAGGCATCCATCCCCCTATGAGTGGGGATGGTAGTAGTGACAGGCATCCAGGCCCCCATGAGTAGGGGTGGTGGTAGTGGTAGGCATCCATCCCCCTATGAGTGGGGATGGTAGTAGTGACAGGCATCCAGGCCCACATGAGATGGGGTGGTGGTAGTGGTAGGCATCCAGGCCCACATGAGTAGGGGTGGTGGTAGTGGTAGGCATCCATCCCCCTATGAGTGGGGATGGTAGTATTGACAGGCATCCAGGCCCACATGAGTAGGGGTGGTGGTAGTGGTAGGCATCGAGGCCCACATGAGTAGGGGTGGTGGTAGTGGTAGGCATCCAGGCCCCCATGTGTAGGGGTGGTGGTAGTGGTAGGCATCCATCCCCCTATGAGTGGGGTTGGTAGTAGTGACAGGCATCCAGGCCCCCATGAGTAGGGGTGGTGGTAGTGGTAGGCATCCAGGCCCCCATGAGTAGGGGGGTGGTAGTGGTAGGCATCCATCCCCCTATGAGTGGGGATGGTAGTAGTGACAGGCATCCAGGCCCACATGAGTAGGGGTGGTGGTAGTGGTAGGCATCCAGGCCCCCATGAGTAGGGGTGGTGTTAGTGGTAGGCATCCAGCCCCCCATGAGTAGGGGTGGTGTTAGTGGTAGGCATCCAGCCCCCCATGAGTAGGGGTGGTGGTAGTGGTAGGCATCCAGCCCCCCATGAGAAGGGGTAGTGGTAGTGGTAGGCATCCATCCCCCTATGAGTGGGGATGGTAGTAGTGACAGGCATCCAGGCCCACATGAGTAGGGGTGGTGGTAGTGGTAGGCATCCAGGCCCCATGAGTGGGGATGGTAGTAGTGGTAGGTATCCAGGCCCACATGAGTAGGGGTGGTGGTAGTGGTAGGCATCGAGGCCCACATGAGTAGGGGTGGTGGTAGTGGTAGGCATCCAGGCCCCCATGAGTAGGGGTGGTGGTAGTGGTAGGCATCCATCCCCCTATGAGTGGGGATGGTAGTAGTGACAGGCATCCAGGCCCCCATGAGTAGGGGTGGTGGTAGTGGTAGGCATCCAGGCCCCCATGAGTAGGGGTAGTGGTAGTGGTAGGCATCCATCCCCCTATGAGTGGGGATGGTAGTAGTGACAGGCATCCAGGCCCACATGAGTAGGGGTGGTGGTAGTGGTAGGCATCCAGGCCCCCATGAGTAGGGGTGGTGTTAGTGGTAGGCATCCAGCCCCCCATGAGTAGGGGTGGTGTTAGTGGTAGGCATCCAGCCCCCCATGAGTAGGGGTGGTGGTAGTGGTAGGAATCCAGCCCCCCTTGAGAAGGGGTAGTGGTAGTGGTAGGCATCCATCCCCCTATGAGTGGGGATGGTAGTAGTGACAGGCATCCAGTCCCACATGAGTATGGGTGGTGGTAGTGGTAGGCATCCAGGCCCCCATGAGTGGGGATGGTAGTAGTGGTAGGTATCCAGGCCCACATGAGTAGGGGTGGTGGTAGTGGTAGGCATCCAGGCCCGCATGAGTAGGGGTGGTGTTAGTGGTAGGCATCCAGCCCCCCATGAGTAGGGGTGGTGTTAGTGGTAGGCATCCAGCCCCCCATGAGTAGGGGTGGTGGTAGTGGTAGGCATCCAGGCCCCATGAGTAGGGGTGGTGGTAGTGGTAGGCATCCATCCCCCTATGAGTGGGGATGGTAGTAGTGACAGGCATCCAGGCCCCCATGAGTAGGGGTGGTGGTAGTGGTAGGCATCCATCCCCCTATGAGTGGGGATGGTAGTAGTGACAGGCATCCAGGCCCACATGAGTAGGGGTGGTGGTAGTGGTAGGCATCCATCCCCCTATGAGTGGGGATGGTAGTAGTGACAGGCATCCAGGCCCACATGAGTAGGGGTGGTGTTAGTGGTAGGCATCCAGGCCCACATGAGATGGGGTGGTGGTAGTGGTAGGCATCCAGGCCCCCATGAGTATGGGTGGTGGTAGTGGTAGGCATCCATCCCCCTATGAGTGGGGATGGTAGTAGTGACAGGCATCCAGGCCCACATGAGTAGGGGTAGTGTTAGTGGTAGGCATCCAGGCCCACATGAGTAGGGGTGGTGGTAGTGGTAGCCATCAGGCCCCTATGGGTGTGTATGGCATTGGTGATAGCCATCCCGCCCCTATGGTTCGGCTGTTGCTAGTGTACGTCATTTCTGCATCCCTATGTGTGTGTGACATATGTCGGGTACGCGTCGTTTGTTTGTGTAGTGGGTGTCTGACTTACCGTCTGCGCCGTACGCGTCCGTACCGGTTCCGGTAATAGATGTAGAGTATTGGTAGGACCTGCGCGATGGGATTCATGTTTGGGTCGTCTCGTTCGGGTTTCTCGTGGCTTCGACTCGTACTCGTCGCTGGCTTGTTCGTCTCGTAGCCATGGATCGTCTTGTGGCACGAATCGGAGCTTATGTGCAGCTCTCCCGGATGCTCTGACGTGCCGGACGTAGCGACGGGTTCGGCGCGTACGGAATGCGCATCGTACTAGTCCGGCCGGAAGGTGCTGTATATTTACTTCCGTGCGACTCGAATCGGCATTTACGGATCCGGCTCGGGCGGGGAACAGGAGCTGGAATGGGTACGTACGGCTCGCTCGGAATCTGAGCAGTTATGCGCATCGTACTTGCTCGTTCGGATGACTGTTCGAATCGGTCGGGAAACACGCGTTCGGCTTGTTTTTTTTCCGAACGAATGGTGTTAGGTGCGCTTCCGGCCGAGATCGGAACCGCCCCTTTAGGGTCTGTCATAGTCTCCTTCTAACCGTCTTGTAACCAGTGGCATTGTGGTTGCAGGAGTTGACCTTTCCTTGTGCTTTTTGAGTTTTTAGCTATTTTTGGGCAGGTGTAATATCTCAAATTACGACTTTAGCTCAGTCTGAAAAACATGCTCTGTGTATGGATCATTTGTGCCTATTTGTGGCTGCAGTGCTGCACTAATAAACAGCCGCGGTCCATGCAGGTAACAGCGGTGGGCGGTGGGGCCATGTAAGGGGGGATTTCGAGGGACGAAGCAGAGGGGAAAATTTATTATTTGTTACCTGGACGGACCGCGGCTGCTAATAAACAGTATTTAATGTTTGTTATTCTTTATGTAAGTGAGGCTGTTTTTGCCTGGTCCAATTCCCTTTTACAGTTTGACCTATTCGCTCAACCCTAGCACAGCTGCACCTCAAACTTTTCAACCTTTATTGCTTACTTAAATAAACATTTTTGCTTGATATTATAACAACCTATCACAAAAAATACTTCTTCCAGTGATATTATTTGGAGGGACGTTCTTCAAAGGTATTAAAGATTCTCTATGTTCCAGGTATCTGTAACCTACTAAAAAGCATAACACTCATTTTTTATATATATATTTTAATTTGGTGTGATCATATTAGGAAATCGGTAGCTTGCTTTGTAAAGCAAGGAAGAGTATTGTAGCTCCCATCTTGTTTATTTCAGAGGATAACCGGATCATGCAAATGGGACCTGGAACTGTAACAAGATATATCAGAGTAGGCATGGAACATAACAAATTGGAAAGACGGCACACCGTTCAAGCTCAACTACTGCAAAGTGCGGTGGTTTGAACCACTGTATTAAGTTCTGTCCAAGAAAACCTCCAAAAAAGGAAAAAACGAAATCCAACTGATTATGTTGAGAAAGGGAAATGTCTTCGCAATTTCTGGAATATGTCATTAAAAGTAAATTGACTAACTGAACTCCTTTTGAACCATTTTTCCTTTCTGTCTATTTGAAAGGCTTTACACAAGCTTAAGGAATAGTCAAAACTTCCTTGTCACTGAATAATGAATTTTGATTGCTTTTCGCTTCGGTAAACATGGCTTTTTGTGGAGAGAAAAAGCAGCTGCTTCTGAATGAGGGACTTTGCATACTCCAAGAAAATGTCTTCAGAGAAATATCGCTCGGCAAACTCCAGTCCACGCTTTTCCTTGAGAGGAAGGATGTGCAGAACAGAGTGGAGCAGGACTTAAGGGGTATTTGTATGTGCTCACGTTAGAGATGGGTTAGGCCTAGCAGAATTAAGCGCCTAACTCTTGCTGTAAAATACCATCCGCGGGGCTTCGAGGCCATTCTGTGGCCCAGGGAATGAAACAATTACCATTAATCTTCATTACCTGAAATGAAGATTACCGCTAGGTAATTTTTTCATTACCGCTAAACCCTACCCACGTCCGATGCATACCGCATGAAGTAATTACACAAGCATAGTCCCAACTCCTCAATGGTACAAAAAGGAGAACAGACAAGTAATGTTATATCTTTCAATTTCATTGGAGGGTTTAACACCGAGGACCTCATTTATGAGGTTTTGACGTAGGGCAACGCCGCAAGGAATCTTGCTGCGCTGCCCTACGTCCAAACAAAAGGGAAGGAATGCCCCGTATCCATATGATACGGCGCATTCCTGTCCTTTTCACCAGCGCCGGTGCACAATGGGCTGCCATGCGCCAACGTAGGTACCCTTGCACCATGGTGCAAGGGTGCCTGCGATGCCAGGCTGATTGATTTTGTGCAGGAAGGGACATCTTCCTGCACAAAAACAATCACAAGAGGCGATTTCCTCTTCCACACATAGAAAAAGAAAAGCACTAGGAGAAATAAAAACATTTTTCCTCGCTGCGCCTCACTAACGTTACACCTGGGGACTTGAGAGTGATCTATTTGAACCCCTCAGTACGATAAGAAAGGTCCGTCGGAGGACCAAGCGCAATTGATAGAACACTGAGATAAGAGATAGTAAAAGGCTCTTAAGTGTGGGCCCAGAAAACGCTAGATCAGAGTACTAACGACTGCTGTGAAGTAATTGCAATTTGGGACCTCATTTATGAGGATCTACCGGCACTTTTGCGCCGCTGGAATGTCACATTTTTGACATTCCGGTGGCGCAATGTGCCACCTCATATTTATAAGGGGAAACAGCGTTTACAACGCTGGTAATACCACGCGGGTAGGTTACAACACGGACGTTACATCGTCCGCGTTGTTACCATGCATGGCATTACATCGCAAGTCATTTCTACGACTTGCGCTAGATGGCGCGCAACACCAGGGAATGTGTTGGATTTTAAATCCAACACATTCCCTGCTGTTGCGCTAACTGGAGTAGGAATAGTAATTTATACTATTCCTAAGTCCAGCGCGCCATCTAGTGCAAGTCGTAGAAACGACTTGCGATGTAAAGCCATGCGTGGTAACAGCACGGACGATGTAACGTCCGCGTTGTAACCTACTGCGGGGTAATGGATGGCGTAACGTCATACATTCATTTATAAGGCCACGTAAATCCACTTTACATGGCTTTTCATGGCCTTATAAATATGTGTCCCTTTCATGTAGAAAACTGTGTGAAAGGGGCGTTCCATGGGTGTTGCTGTGGGTGTTCCCACGCAACATCCATGGAATCTGAAGCATTCCCAGATCTGGCGTTTTCTGGGCCCACACTTAAGATCCTTTTACTATCTTTTATCTCAGTGTTCTATCAATTACGCTTGGTCCTACGACGGACCTTTCTTATCGTACTGAGGGGTTGGGGATCTTGGAGCATCACTCTTCATTCATGCAATTAACAGTGCAACCAATTTGGCTACACAATGGGGACCAGGAATCGGTAGCCAAGTTCATGGATGTTTATTCCAAATTAGTAGTCAGATCACTCTCAAGATCATGCTATAAGGGTACAACATTACCACAGGTAGCCCAAGCCTCCTTGAGAAATTCAGGCGAACCAATATAAAGCAAACAAGTAGTTCTGTTAGAGCGATACGAGCTAGCAACATCAGCATTTGATGTTCAGAAATCAATCTCAGGTTATCCTCTCTATACATTAGAAAGCTAAATATCCAAAGCACAGTCCAAGGGGAAAGAATGGCTCAATTAGTTCAGAAAGTCTCAGAAATCAAAGAGTTCCATTTCAGAACCAGGGGCAAGGCAAATGTACTGCGTACAGCAGGTATTAGCATCTCAGAAGCTCGGTCAAGAGTCTTCAATAGGTCAGGAATAAGTGTTAGCCTGAGCCATACTTAAGGCAAAGTCCCAAGGATCATTGAGGGGTAGCCTCATAAAATCCGTTCAAATGGGTAGGAGGGATTCATGAAAGGGTTTGGGTAGGAGTCCAAGGGGAATTTTGCATCTGGTCTGCAGAAGGGGTTCAGCATAGGAAATCCACAAAGAGTAGCCAAAGGAAGGTTCAGCAGAGTTTGGGGAAAGCATCTGGCAAGGTTTGAAGAGTTCTCCAGGGATCCGGGGCAGTTTTGAAGTCCAAACTGGCTGTCCATAGGTTATAGTCCACAAGTCCGTAGGTGACACTCACTCTGTCACCTCATCATCAGAATGTCCGTTGTTCCTGCTACATTTCCATGTTGCCAACTGCAACAGTAGAGAAAAATCCCACACTGGATGTTGGAACGAGGTCTCTTTCACACAATCAGATAAGAGATGAATAGTCTTTTTCATTACAGCTTCAGTTCTCGTGTGCTTGTCGTCAAGGTCTCTCTCCCAGGCTATGTATCTATTGCTGTTACAAGAAATGTATCTATTCTAAACTATCAATGCACGAGACTACCTGCAAGAAAGTCAATTAAGCACAATACGGGAACACAGTAAATTCTGAAATACGGTATGGTGAAGTCACAGGCCTAGCCTATAATGTCAATTTATCTATTATGTCAATGGCGCACATTTAATATGCGTGTGCACATTTAAACATATGCAAATATAATATTTCTTTAGTACTTTCAGTTCGTGTTGTATCAAACGGCAGTGAATCATCAAATTGCACAGCAATAAAGAATGACAGAAATACGTTTGAAAGTACAAACATGTAACATTAACACATACATTATATTTTTTATTTTAGTTATTATAGAAATAGTGTTCTATACGTGTGAGGATGGTTGTTAACAACGTTTTTAATGATTACATGTTATGCAGGCGATATAGCACACGTTTAGGATTCATGAATAAAGTTTCAGCAGTGAAGCACGTTAACATGGGAAAGGATAGTTCAAAGTAAATTATGCATTACTAACTTTCAACCCTGCAATGTAGCACACATTATAAATCATAACTCTTTTAGTTTCAGTGAAGCTTATACATTTTATTACATGTCAGTCACTTTATTAATCAACATCAAATGATTATTTCTAGATCATTTCTATTAAACGCATCTCAATTTAGTGTAGACGGTTCCGAGGTTAAACATCAGAAGTATTTATTTTGACATTAGTAAACATTCTATGTGAGAACTGTACATTCTACAGTAAAGACACTCTGCAAATATCATTGTCAGATGCAATGTGTGCACAATTGTTTTGTCACATAAGAATCATGTGCAAGGTGCATATTTATTGTGTGTGTCAGATATCATTCTTGTAAGACTTTTGTGACGTGTAAAGAGTGAGCAGTTTTGCGCTGCACCAACTCAAAAAACAAAATGAAGCAAATCACCCAATTCTAACCTTTAGTGTTTCACAAAGGTCTCGTCAGAGAATGAAGTTCCAGACCTACAAATCTCCATCAGAGAAACTCTATTCACTTCCATCCATGAGGCGACCACACCCCTCGTAGACCTTCCTTGAACAGTGCCAGGTACTTGAAGTCTCATACTAGAATATGCTTAAGTGGTAGCTTGAAACACTAATCGACGAATAGTTTAAGAAGATTTTGTTTTCCTCTAGTCACTAGACCAAAAGTGACAAAGAGAGAGTTAGATTTTCATATCTCTTTCTCAAGTCAACCAGTAATGCCCTTTTAGCAACCAACCCCCAGGAAAATTTCACCTCAACTTGAACTTGAAAAACCAGAAGTATTACTTGCTGGTTTGTGTGAAATTGGGGCTAGTAGTGCTCCCAACTCCTGTAGGTATTCTTGTGAACGTGATTGCTACCAAAACAAATCGCCCTAATCATAAACAATTGAAGAGTAGCTGATTCTAATGGTTTAAAAGGTTTTCTTTAAGGCTACATAACACCGTTGGTAAATCCCAAGGAGGGACTATTGAGGATACAACAGGTTTATAATTCTAAATCCCTTATGCAATCCAGTGGCATAATGCAAAATGACAGGCCCCTGTGCAGAATGTGATGAGGGACCCTGGCATTTCCCAGATTGCACAGATATTCATTGGTTTTGGGCTCAATGGGGGCCTCTGAATGGTTAGGATCCCCCTATGCTGCAGGGGCCAGACTGGGAAAGCAGAGTGGCTTTCCAGAGAGTTTAACAGTTTCTTTTTCCATGCCATTGCACACATTCTGAAAGGCATGCAATGACATGGATTAGAGGGTGAGGGGGCCCCTCCAAAACAAGAAACCCTGGAGGCTGCAGGGGCCTCTGTTACACCCCTGAAGCAATCTTTTAATCAGAGGAGTTATTTTTGAGAAATCTAGGAATGACCCACCTAGCCACTTCATAACCGCCCATTGGGAAGGCAACGTTGAGGAGCCAACCCCTTTTGAAAACTCCCTTGGAGATACTACAATATTTTGAACAGGTCACAGCTTGTTGACATGTAACCCTTGTCTGCGTACCACTTGTCAAAACGACCCCCATGTTCTGCACACTCCTATAGAGTAGATGGTTTCCTGGACTGCTGTAAAGATACCCCACCTCTCTAGGGCAGCCTAATGCCTGCCATCCCTTCCTCTCATTTTCAAAGCTTACAATCTGAGAACCCAGAGGGTCTTCAGTGGTAACTGAAGGTAAAGGATTAGTGGGGTGTACAATGGAAAAGGGTATTCCCATTGTACTGACAGCTGCAACAGAAACAGAAACATGCCCTCCTTGGCCGAAATGGTGCCACCAAAACTACTGTTACACTCCCCTCTTGAATCTTCCTCAGTACCCTGTGCAACTGGGTAATGGGAGGGAAAAGCATTAGGTAGTCCCTCTGGCCAGCTGAAGGATTGGGGGTGCACTTGCCAGTCCGGGGGATCCCTGTTGTCCATGCAATAAGTATGAAATAGTACATTGCTTGGAGAGGCAAAAAGGTCTAACCAAGGTTGGCCAAACATTTTCACAATCTGACTGAATGTTATCTGACTTAGGGCTAGATGTATGAAAGTCAGAAATAGCGATTTCCTAATTTCGATTTTTTGCGAATCACAATTAGGAAATCGCTTTTCCTAATGTATGAAACTGTTTTGAGTTTCATTAGCAATCGTAGTGGGTCACAAATAGACCTACGTCATGAATATTGATGAGGTAGGTCTCAATTTGTGACCCACGATTGACTGCTATCACAGGGATGGTGGCCTGCTGGAGTCAGCAGACCACCATCCATGCATGTGATTGCTTTTGAACACAGCAATCAATTTTTTTTAAACACAGCCCGTTTTTCTTAAAGGAAAACGGGGTGCGTGTACAAAAAACAGATGAAACTTTGAGGTTTCATTTTTAAGAGTAGGCAGTGGTCCCTTGGACCACGACCTGCTCTTGAAAAATATTTTTTCAACCATTCTCAAAGGAGACCCCTTCCCATTTGCGGCTGGGTTACCACCAACTTTCAATTGGCGGTAAATTGCGAATGTTTTGCGACCGCATTTCAGAAAACATTCATACATAACATTGCAATTCGGTATTAGGAAGGGACACCCTCAACACACCCTTTCCTAATACCGAATCGCAAAACCCAAATTGTGATTCGGTAGCAAGTTACCAAATCGCAAATTCAGCTTTGTACATCACAAAAGGCGTTTTTCAGTCACAAACGTCCCGATTTGCAGAATCAGTTGGCTTTGAATGGAAAAATGCTTCGTTCAAGCAGCCCTTAGTCTATAATTTACCAACAAGGGCAGGTTTCTGGTTAAAGAATCTATCTGATTGTCTGTTTTCACTAACACTGCCTTCTGATGAATCTTAAAGGTAAAGAATAGAAGGGCTTTCTCTATGGCCACCAATTCTCTGAAATTGGAGGATTGGAGTGAGCATTCCACTTTTACATCGTCCTCCCCCAAGGTTGCTCCCCAATCCCACCTCTAGGCATCAGTGGCGAACACCAGTGGGAACTTAGGGTAGAAGGACACTTCTCTTTGTAAATTCTCTGCATTTAACCAACAGGCTAGATCCTGGGTTGGAGATTGAGAAACTGGGATCACCGCCTCATACAGCTGAGTTACTGAGACCAGTGAGCTTGTAAGTGATTGATTAAAGACTTCAGATGGAGGCATGCAGATGGAACTACTTCTGTTGGCTAACATAAATCCTTGGACTTTCGGAAACATTCTAGCAGACACTTTCTGACAGGAAAAGAGATGTCTCATTCTATTTTCCAACACCTGGATCCTTGTCTCTGGTAGGAAAAGGTGCACTCCACTGTGTTCAACAGTGCCCCTATAAGCAATCTCTGTTGAAGTGGTATTTACTGAGGTTTGAGAAGAAAACCCATGTCATGGAGACAACTGAAAAACGTCTCTGTATCGATCTCCGCCTTAAAATAAGAAGAGAAGACAATTAGCCAATTGTCTTGCGAGATCTGGTCTCTGTAAGAAACTCCGCCTGGTGCAACTGCTTGGTATTAGTTACTGGTGCTCGTTCTGGGGCCAGACCACAACCCTCATTACCCTCATTCGAAAGGGAAAAGAATGCACATCATTAAAGTAGTCGTTCGGCATGAAATCCTGGCATCCCAGTCAAGCACATGGATGTGGCGACCGGTAAAACTTGTTGCACCTCCTGGCTCCCAGGCATGGCTCTGCGCTCAGTGTGCAACTAGTAAGAAATATATATTTAAAATATAATAAATAAAGAATGCCACTTACCGCCATGGCATTGGTCGATGAGATACAAGAGCAAGTATATAAATCTATTTCTCCTCGTTTCACCTCACCTGGGAAGGCGAAGCATTTTGGCACATTCCCAGATCTACCACATTTGGTAAATCTGGGAATGTGTCCAAATCAATGGATGTTGCATGGGAACACCCGCACAACACCTCCCTGGTGCAGAGCAATGCATGGCAGCGATGTGTGCTGCGTTGCAATACTCTGGATTTATGAAGCCACTCATGGCCAAGCAAGGTGGCCTTGTGTGACTTCATAAATCGCATTTTGAGCTTGTGTCACGCGTGCACCATGTTGCATGGTGCAAGTGCGATGCAACCCCACTAATTATTATGCCCCTTAGGGTGTGACCAGAAATATGGCCCTTAGCTTCTTTGGGAAAACCTTGAGGCATCTACACTTATGAACTCTTGCTGAATTCAGAATGTTGTCTACTTTTCAGAAATCTATAGATTTCCTGGATCACCTATGGGTTTCACACTAGTTTCCACCACAAACTGGTAGTAGGTTGAGAGCACAAAACGTAGGAAAAATTGGCTACCTCTTTGAAAAATGTCAGAACTGTGGCAAAAAAATAGCTTTTTTTATTCAGCTCTGCATGATCCTGAAAGTAGGGAAGATGGTGACTTTAGCACAGCAAACCATCATTGATGCAATTTTTAGGAAAAAAACTGAAACTTTTATACGGAGAACCTTTTTCCTATTTTTCCCCAAAAACCAAAAGTTAGCTATATTTTGTCTTTTTTTCTTGGTCCCCTCCAAGGAAATCCACAAACCCTAAGCACCTTTAGAATCCCCTGGATGTTGGGAAAAAAGGGCGTACATTTGGTGTGGATACCTTACGTGGAAAAAAAAAATGGAGTCCCAAGCACAAACTACCCCAAAATAGCCAAAATAAGGCTCAGCACTGGGGGTGGATGGGTTTGGGAGGGGAAGGCCCAGCAGTTGAAGGGTTAAATTTGCAGGAATTGCTATGTACCTTATTTTGCATGTTGCATTTTATGTGTACTATTTAGCTATAAACCATGATAGAAGTACTTTTTCTTCTTAAGTAAAGACACTAGGTGGACAATGATTTATTATTATATGTTTCGCTGACTTCTGAGATTCTACCCCAAACACTTCCTTGAGTAATTGTTGGTGTGCTCTAATTTACTACCCTAATAGCCAGATGCTAAAGGGGTGTACTTGGTTCTCCTCTTTTTTTCAATAGTAAGGGTGAGCTCCAGGACACCAGTGGTAAAAGCCTCCCACTGTTACAACTGGTCCGCAATAACTCCTGATTGCCCTGGCACTCCCAGAAAAACTGTATGTGAAGGCATAGAGTGAGGTGGTCACCCTACAGCACTTGACGATGCTTTTGAGAATGAGATCTACTGTATTTTTCCCAGTTAGCACATGGGTATTGGCCTGAAGCCCGCATCAAACATCAAGAAAGCTGTCATGACCGCCGTCATGGGCTCCTTCAGAGGTGCCGATAGTTTCATCCTTGGCCTTCTTGGCAAACATCTGAAAAAACAAACTATGTACCTTGATAACAGTCACATGGAAGCAGTGACTAAAAGTTAGTAAAGACTAAAGGCAATCTTACTTTAAAAAGGAAAGTAGTCAGTTTGTTAAGTCCCAGGGCTCTATTACATATAGGACGCACTGGCCTACTCTGTTCTGCATTGCAGACTGGGACAGTGTTGCCTACTGAAGTAAATGCGCTGTTCACAGTGCAGGCGCGAACATGCACCTGCGCTGTGAATAGTGCATTAGTGAAAGCGGACTGGCTCCTTGAGGGCATTAGTTTGCCTTTCACTTTGGTCAGAAACCCGGCCTCATGATTAAAGGGTGGCAGGGGTTGCCCCTAAGTCGGGAACAGTGAGTGACTGCATCCACCTGCAAGGAGATATCTAGTGGGGACCTGTGGCCCCCTCTGTCTCATTCCAAGGGGCATCGTCTGGTGCACCACCTTACTGTGGCACACAATCAGTACCCTTCCCAACAGCCTCTTTGGCTTGCCCCAAACATGTAAGGTTAAGTTGGCGCAATAGAAACTGGTTTCCTCATTTGTAAGTCACCACATGACCATACAAATGAGGGAAGCCCCCTTTTTGATCATGCCGGCTCACATTTGTGTCAGAGTGACCCATATTACAACGCTTAAGCATCTGTGATCCCTTCAGCAGTACCAGAGCACCCAAAAGGCAAAAACAACAGGCGCACATGCCTTTTGCGCCCCTGACACACTTTATGTAATACAGTCTCAGTTCAATGGGCAGCAATTGAGTCCCTTTGCTTCTTCCATACTACAGCCCTGACAGTGATACTGAGCCATTGCCAGAGTCTGGGATTTCAGCTGTCCCACAAACATTGTTTGCTCAAAGCCCCCTGTTCCTCTAAGCGAACGTTACTTCAACTTCTTACACGTTTTTTACTGTTTTAAATTACAGCAGATCGCCATTGCTTACTAAGTTGTAAAGTGTACGGAAACGTTAGTGGAAGCTAATTTGTCGCTGCCTTAAAACACCGTCGTTGTTGGTGTTTCCTAAATGCAACCAAGCATGATGCAATGAATGTATTCTTCCAATCCAATGCCTCGGAATGCACAATTTGTGAGCCTACTGATATCTTTTGATCTGTGAATGCATATATCTGTATACATGCTTTAATCTACTCCTTCTGCATACTATACACATAAGTATGTCGACAATTCTTAATTGAGATGAGAAGCTAAATAAAGACAATTTGAAATTAAGTATAAATGTGTTCATTTTATAGTAGATGATGTTCAACAATTCGTACTTCTGTGTCGCATTTTCTGAATTTGCGTCAAACACTGTTCTTTACACGTGCCCACGATGACGCACGTTATTTTTCACTTGCAGGGATACTTTTGATTTGAGTATTAGAATTTACCAAAATAAGGTCACTGATATCACACAAAAAAAGATTTCATTAAATAATGCACATTTTACTGTTGGCCGGAAAAGAAAATAGAAGCAGTCACTGTCGCAAAGAGTCGCAAAGAGTCGATAAAAGTCGTCGCACTTTCATGGCGTCTGCTGTGGAATTCACCTGCTGTGGTAATGGGCGGGTCGTGGATTCAGGTTACTGCGTGTCCTTCCTTGTGTTTGGAACAGGAAGGCAGGGGTGGTGTGAAAAAACTAGATAGCTGATGAAAGGGCCCGATAATACCCAGAGGAATGTAAAAACCTGCTGACCAACGTGCACTCAGGCTAATGACGGATGTTTCCTCTCTGTGAAAGAGAGTACCTTGTTGTAATGGGCAGGATGTTGCAGATTGCTGAATAAGTACTACGGTGTTCTTTTTTTTCTCTCATCCTACTGATCGACGGCATTCCAAAACTAAAGTGTCTCTGGTCCACACGTCCACGATGGTAAGCTGAAACATGAGTGTCAGCGCTTAATTTGTGAAACAAAAAAATAACTGCCAGGGCCAATTAATCAATAAATCTTTTTTTGATTTTTGGTTAAAAATCATAAAAGAACATGTTATCCTTCCATCGATTTCCTACTACTTACAGCCATTTTTAGGGAACAACCAACGCTGTAACAAACATCGGGACTGCCTACCATCTGAAGATACGTTAAGGCATCCCTTAATTTCTTGAAGGCAAATGGTTTCAGAATGTGCTAAAAACAGCAGAAAAAGTATGTCGGTAAAATTTACAAAAAAACATAAAATGTAACCGAGATTGCTCAGCCGACCCGTCCCAAAGGGCAGCTGGAATGCTACTGCCCCAGGGTTTTGCCCCTTCAAAAAAGCACAAAAGACACCACACAGTGCCTGCCCTAAATCTAAAAATGAGAGACCTCTCCCACCGTGAGAGTTCCAAAGATAAGTATAATGCAAACTCTCCTGTTGCTAGTGAGATTAAATAGTTACAAACAAACCTTCTCCATTTCTTTGGGAGAGACTGAACTCTTCATGGTGGTACTTCACCAACCTCTTATCAGCTTTGCTAATGGTATGAGGGCAGTAAAAAGTTCGTGGAGACCAATGTCAGTTAAGGACTTACAGATATATTTCACACAAGGGACTGAAAGACCCTTATCTGAGCTGAGACAATCTAAGATAACTTTTCTGTTAAAACTAGCTTCAGAATTTGACCACATGCTCACCCAAAGCAGGAGCAGGGTCAACTTGACTCTCAGAAACATATGACAGATGTATTTCAGAATGTAAATAACATGGGAGCTAGTTGGCAGAAGGTTCAAGAGCCACCTGCAAATCCTAATTTCTTCCACCTGAAAGGGGGAGGCATTATTGTACCCTCATGCCCCCGCTCCATAGGTAGCAGTAGAGGCACACTGCAGGTTATATATCTTGATATAAGGGGAATTGGGGCCCCTGCCTTCCCTCAGAACAAGTTGGAATAAAGATCCAGCCGCCCTACCTAGCTTTGTGTGGGCTGCGTTGACTTGAGGTTGCCAAGAGATAGAAGAATCAAATGTAACACCAAGGTAACTAAAATTATGCATGGAGCTCAGAGAGTGATCTTTAATCTGTAAGGACAACACATTTCTCCTGCCTGGCCCACAGGCCATAATGTGTGATTTCCCATAATTTGTTAACATGCCTAAACTACCCATAAATGAAACAAAGGATGCTACCAAAATGCGTAAAATGCTGGTTGTCCTAGCCATTAAAACAGCATTGTCAGTGTACAATAACAAAGGGACAAATGAATTAGCAATTTTTGGTACAGCTCTCGTGGAAGCAGACAAATGGATACTTAATTCATTGACTTAGATTATAAAGAGCAGAGGTGTGAGAAGGCACCACTACCACACCCCACTGGCTAGAGGGAAAATGTCGAAAGTTTCTCCTGCTCGGCCATATCACAACCCGGCCCCTAGATTCTCATGTAATGAGTGTAAAATGTTTACCAGTGGGACTTCCATTCCCAAGTCCATCAAGATCAACCATAACTTGGCCCTATTCACACAATCAATTGCGGTGGATAAATCCATAAAGGCCAGGTACAGCGGGCAGCTCCTGGCGATGATGTATTTGCCCACAATCAAGTGCAGGTTCAGGTACTGCTCCACTATACCTAGTCCTGGACAAAAGCCATACTGGCTGGGGACAAGCTGTTATTCTCACTGACCCATGTCTGCAAACGATTGAAAATCACCCTCCCAGGATCTTCACTATGTTATTAATGAGGGATATTGGCTTATAACATTTGGGAGACCCTCAGTCCCCCTTTTTAAACATTTGGACAATTATTGATAGGGCCCAGGAATTCGGAACCCTGCTACATAAAGAATTGTTAAACAAGTAAGCAAAGAGCCACAGACATCTAAATTGCACTTGAGAAGGTCTATGGGAATCCCGTCTGGCCATGGGGCTTTACCACTCGAACTCTGCCTGATGGCTTCTTCCAATTCTGAAAGGGAAATCTGGAATGTAGGGGAGTTATCCAAATATGCAAGTGACATATCATTGCACAACTTATCCTCAGACAGCTGGTAAATTGAGGTAAAATGCTTAACCCACTCCAAGCCAGATATGTTGTCGGCTAAGAGTGGGTTAGGAGGGGCATTCAGCTGGCGGAACCTGTTAACAATATCCCAGAACACTTTACTATTATTCTGAGCGGCTGCCAATTCCAATTTTTCCCAATCCATTTGTTCAAGAAGTTCTTCCTATCCTTAACAGACCATTTATAATCCCTCCTAGCCTCCGGAAACTCACCAGCATCTCTTGGGCTCCTGGACACACCCTTCCTCAGTCACCGATTAGCCACAGAACAGTTCACATCAAACCAGCATGGATGGTCTAGGGCAAGTCAATGAGGTTTCAGCAAAAGATTCTTAATGCATGAGCATAACAGCTGGCAACAAACAAATAAGTCTTCCCCAGAATCTTCTGTTAAGCAACCCATAAATACAGACAGATGGTTTTTCAGAAGTTAAACCAAGCGTAGAGCTGGGATCTTTCAACAGCCAAACCAATCTAAGCCCATCAATGCTGATTAATTTTGGTAAATACTATGGGCAGTTTGTCCTTACCCAGGGGGAGGACCCCTTCAATGGACAAAGCATTATGATCCCCCCCAAGAAAGTGCCTGGGGGCAAATGTATAATCGATAACAGACTATCACCCCCCCTCCCCCAACGGTGGATTTACCTGTTTCCTCAACTCTCTCCCTCTAATGTCCAAAGAACCTGCTTCCGCTACAGAGCCCCTGAAACCCAACTCCTCAGACAGATCCCCCAGTTTGGCGTTAAAGTCATCGCATAGCAAAAATCTAAGGTGGAATATGGTACCAGACCAAATAGGTTTCAAACTCAGAACAAAGCAAAACAAGTCCTCAAATTAAAAGCTGTAAGAATTAGTGGAATAATTATTATAAAAGTTAACCAAATAAATAAAAAAGTGCAGGGTCCTTGTCAGGAGACCTCTGCAGCTTACCACACCCATTGCCTCTACCAGCGCTGTCAATGGCAGTACCGACACAACTACTAACCATCACACTCCTACAAGTGTGTCAATTCAGACTATTGCAGACACCCAAATCTATTAGAATGGCTTGGGCAGCAGGTATTAGTCATTTTTAATGTATGTTGAATTAATAAATAACTATTGTAGTGCTAGTCGCTAAATTAGATAAACAGCGAAACCATTTGGCAGTCTGTGATAAGTGCTGGTATTGACAATTAAGTGCCGGTGGGAGCACTGGAAACCACTGGCTCAAGTTAAACACTGAAGAGTGTTTGTTAATTATGAAAGTTGATATAGCTGTCTAAAGAAAAAAGGACATTAAATTACTACAGGGCTATGCCCCAAAGTGTAATATTTAAATGATGATTTGGTATATTAGCGTTTAATGTTATCAGAAGAGAAGACAACTTTCTCTCATGTCACTATTGCAAAGGGTGTCCAGTTTGATAACCCTAAAGATGAGTTTTATATGGTCGAACAACTTTTGAGGGTCACAACTGGCATGCTATTTAACAAGTATAAAATATCCTGCTTGACAACAAGTTTTTTTGTGTTGTTATTTGTGTGCATTTTTTCACATGAAAATTGGGTCTTCAGTACAAATATGGTCAGCATATCATCAAGCTGACCTTTCATCTCATATTTTTTGGGGTACCTTCCATGTTGTCGAACTTTCTTCTCTAAAACTACTGGAGCCCTATTACTTCTCAGGTGCATTGTTCATGTCTGCACATAGCACACGCTATTTGGGATTTGCCCTGCACAGTCAGGGACAGCATGTCTGATTATGAAACAAGACAGCTGTTCCTAGCGCAGACGCAAACTCCCCTGTGCTGTGGGACAGTGCTTGAGTGGCAAACGGACCTGTGGTTTCATACCTCCGTTCCATCTGTCACGGTGGTGGCAAAACAACTGATTTGAGGATAGTGGCAAAAATCCCTCAACAGGTGGGTACTCTATGCCACTTCATGATGAGTGATGCCTGGGCAGTACCAGAAAACCCTGTTGCTCCTATCAAAGACAACGTAGAAGCAATTTGCATGTAATTAAATTATTTATTTTAAGCCAAACGTGGGGCTATCCAATCATAACATGAATGTAGTATTAGCAGGGTTTGGGTTTTTAGATATTTTTAACAATAGTGTATCTCCAAGCAACCTAATTTGAAACGTCAAGCTCAAACCCTGGGGCAGATTTACTAGAGTCTCACGGAGCACAGTGCAGCAGCCGCAAATGCTATGCTACGCTGCGAAAGAAGGAGAGAGCAGGAGAGCACCATATTTATAGAAATATGGCACTCTCCTCCCATTTTCCTAGTGCCGACGAAGAAATATGCTGCTGTGCGCCACGGACACTTCTTTGCACCACGGTGCAAGGGTGTTTCTGTGAGTCTAGCATAGGTTTTTTACTAGAAGGGAACCCTTCCAGAACAAAATACCATGCTTAGACTAAGTTGAAACCTTTTCCCACTTTGTAGTGTGCTGTACAGTGCAACACACATACAAAGTCGGAAAAGAAAGGAGAAATGAAAGCATTTCTCCTTCATAGTGCCCATTTGAAATGGAGGATATTTTCTCATGCTAAAACCTGTCTACTTTTTAAGTAAATAGGGCTTAGCGCCAGAAAGCTTGGGTGGTTGCATGGGAACGGCCATACACCACCCATGGTACGCGCCTTTGGCGCTAAGTAATGCAAAGCAGCGCTACGCACTGCTTTGCACTACTTTCGAGTGATTTTCCAGCGCTAAACAAGTTTAGCACTGGAAAGTAAATTAGTAAAAAAAGATTTAGCGCAAACACAACACTAAAACCTAGTAAATATCCCCCTCTATTGTCAAAATCAAAACAATTAAAAAAAATCTGATCAATAGACACCAGCATTTTGAGGCCTACACATAAAACTATCCCAAACTTTATAGCCGTATTACATAATTGAACAATCTTTTTGTACTAAAGGCCCTCCTCAGAGACATCAATGTATTACTCTATAGAAAGCATTAAAGAATGTTAGTGCTCGGACGCTATTATTACCTTTATTGCAAATTCTCTTACTCTGCAGTATTCATGAAAGATTTGCAGTCACAACCATTCTGAGGTACCGAAATTCAGCAAGTGTTCATTTGTTATTCACTTTATAGAACTGGTTGCTATTGAGCTTGGAATTTCTATGTGCCACACAATATTGATTTCTAATTTAATCTGATCTAATCCGATCAAGTGAGCTAGGGAGGATACTTGATGAGCCCCTTAATAGTAGAAAAAAGGTCCTAGATAACTGTGGATTATCCGTTTTCTTTGTCCACAAATAACTAATCTGTGCTCATATACTCACAATTTCTGAGGTATGAATTGAAATTTGCAGACACAAAAGAGTGGGGCATGTGTTTGGATCAGGTCATGTACTACTCCATTCTGAATGCATTCCATTCAGCCAATGAGAATTAGCCCTTATGGTAAGCTATTCAGATTTTCTGCTGGGAGGCCAATGAGGATGCCTTGGACTCCCCATGCCTTCCTAGACCAGATTTGAAATACTCAAGCAGTTTAAGTCTATGTTTCATGGAAAGAGTGTATAACTAAATTCAAGAATATTCCCCATACACTGAGAAACATATGTTTCCCCATAGACTGCACATCTGTAAAACAAAACAATAACCTCATCTGGCGGATTAGCAGGTGCTAACAAGTGTCTATATTACTCTCAAGTGTAACTTATCTTTGTGAACAGCCCCTTCATTACCTGTTAAAGCATGAACCTGAGATAGAGCATAGCTAGGCTCTTGAACATATCACCTTTATTAAAGAGAAATCCTTCTTTGTACAGATATGCAACATATGGATAACACTTCCCAGGGAAACAAGGATATTCTGCAATCACCTAGAATTTAGAAGGACAACAAACCCCTGTCTGTTTCCTTAAACGTAATTGAACTGGGTGCAATCTACAGGAACTACTAGTCTATATAAGCAAACTACGATGCAGTCTCTCAGTCTTTTTTGCTCCATACAACATGCAACATTGTGCTGCAACATGCCTCCTGCAACATAATACGAGAACATGTCCAAACCCATGTACAAACCCATATGTACTTCTCACAGGCAACACCACAACCAACATTCATTCACCAAACATAGATGCTGACTTGTTCTTCTTGAGAATATTTTGGCTTTCATAAGAGGCAGGAAAGCTCTATATAAATTTCAATGCAATACAATACAATGCATTTATATTGGTCACATTTCATTTTGTTCTTTTTTATTTTCACGGTATTGTTTGTACTTTGTGCTGTTAATCTTTGTTTCTATTATTACTTTACTTTGGAGGTTGTGCTTTTAGAGTATTTTCAGCCAACTATAGTCTGTCCCTTATTAGTTATGCTCTAGAAGCTTGTGTTTGTCTTCAGGTTTACTCTTGGTTGAACAGTAGGGCGTCTGGAAGCATCTTTAAGATAAATCCTTGGAAGACAGTATTCTACTTTACACTTATTGTAATTATGCATGGGTCCCACTAAAAGGTATTTAAAGATTTAAGACATAAGACCTTAAAAAACGCAATGCATTTTGTATTCTTCTAAACATTAAGCGCTCGCTTTAAATAATTCCAGCACTGTGAATGATCACAGTGTTTGATTCCTGCAGCATCAATTGGAGATATGGACACTATCTGGACATAATCTTCCCCTCTTAAATTACAGAATACAGCAATCCAACTTTGAAACTTTGAAAGGTGCCCAGACAACTTTTGCAAAGAGTCTGGCACTACATTGCACCCCATGTACAGCATTTTTGATATCTCTAGTTTCATTTGTGCTCAAAAGGTTTGTTGTTTAAACCTGCAAAGCGCACCTTTCTAGGAGTACTCACAAGTGTAAGACGTTAACCTTGCATAATTGCTCATTGTTTAAAGTAGACAAATATTTACCAAAAGAGCAGCTGCACATTCTAACTTTTTCCCCTTTTCTTCATAGGAAAAATACAGAGGTCTCCGCCCTGACTGCAGACTCTCCCTCCCTATGATCAAGTATTGGTCACAAGTAAAAAGGTTTATTCAACTTGGGAAACTTTTGTGAAAATAGTTTTGATGTTAAATATTAATGTAAATTAATTTTACATATTTATATTAAATATAGATCTAAAGAAAAAAATACTAGAGCACCATTTACTAGATTTTGAATAAAAAAAACAATTATTTAAAATATATTAAATTCCATTAAAATTATTTTTCTCAAGATGAAACTGAAAAATATATTCCTATCTAACATCAAAAAATTATGCCTTAATAATTATTAAGTGATTTATTGTTACATCTAAATGTAAAAAAGTTGTATTAACATATTTTATAACGAAATTAAAAATAAAACTATTTTTTAACATTAAACTATAATTATTTATAATTTTAACTACTAAAATTAATTTAATTTGACAATGTCTAGGTGTTGGACTTAATATACATGGAAAAGCAGGAGTGAGATTGTTAAGCATTGGAGGACACCTAACCAATGGATGAATGGTGGTGAGCAGAAAGAAAAAAGCATGACAATTTGGGCAGTGTTTGACATATACCTCTTTATCCAATTATAGACAGAACCTTAAATTCCTGGCCACTTGGGCTTTGAAGTAGTAATTGATCTTTGACAATGTTAAAGGCTGGTGACTTTGAGGCTGAGTAGGAAAAGGGTGCCTGCACCATGAGAATATACACTGTATTTGAGATTGTACGGATTAGAATTAAAATTAGTGCAGATACATTGCCGCTTCCTGAGAAGAAACCTGTCCGTCAGCAGGCAGGTTTGTCTGTTTAAGGAAATCCAAGATTTAAATGAAAGTTACCTTTTCAATGAGCTTTCCACAGAACTGGTCCGTTTCAGATTGGGGCGAAGTTTGTCAGATCCAATTGATCAAGACCTTGCCTCTTTTGTATTGGTTTAATGAAGGATGTTTTTATCTCATTGAGGAGCTCTAGCATGCAGAGTTATGTGTTAACGAACACTCTAAGGGGCATATTCACAAGGACCTACCGCCGATTTATCTCAACCTTAACGCATCAAAAGTGGAGATAGATTTAACACCCCATTCACAAGCGGGTGCAAACTGCAGACATCGCCAGTATTCCCGCGATAACTGCCCCAAAATTTATCTCCAAGGTGGACACCACCAACTAATCCTAATGAGATGCAGAGTAGGCATTCCCGTGCAAAAACACACGAAAAAACCACAACACCACTTTCACAACAAACTGCCAGATCTGCGATGCGAACCAAAAACAGGCGATAAGCCGCGGTAGCACCAGTGATTTAACACCTGCTATTTGCTGATTTAACCCAGATCCTTGTGACTGGGGGTGAATGTTTGCATTGTCCAGCATTCCGTCCATCAATTGTTTCTTTTGCATTTGTCGCCCTAAGTGGGAAGGGTATGCCCAGACGTGGGTCCCGTGCTCCCTACACCACTGGATTCAAGCTAGCCTGGCTGAAGAAGGGTGATGCCCTGAAACCGGTCCCAGGATGCTTGTTTCCGGTCCAGGGAGGACCTGGCTTGGCAGTTCGGGCTGGACTGTTCCCACAAGGAACAGGGTCAAGACTGATTTGCATATGGCTGGGTCCAAACTGGGGTGGTGTGGTGAGCAAAAGAATGATGGATTTAACCCAGATCCTTGTGACTGGGGGTGAATGTTTGCATTGTCCAGCATTCCGTCCATCAATTGTTTCTTTTGCATTTGTCGCCCTAAGTGGGAAGGGTATGCCCAGACGTTGGTGTCGTTGTTGTTCTCGAGGTGGAAGTTCAGGTCCCCGAGGAGGATGTAGTCCATGGAGGCGAGGGCGTGTGGGCTGACGAAGTCGGCGATGGAGTCGCTGAACTGTGGTCGGGGTCCGGGGGGTCTGTAGACGAGGGTTCCTCTGAGGGTGGTGTTGGGGTCGGTGTGGATCTGAAAGTGCAGGTGTTCGGCGGTGCTGAGGGTGTCGTCGTACTTGGTCGAGACTCTGAGAGTGTTCCTGTGGACGATGGCGATTCCTCCTCCTACTCCGTTGGTGCGGTCCCTGCGGGAGATCTTGTAGCCTTCCGGGATGGCAATGGCGATGTCGGGTGCCGAGGAGGGGTTCAGCCAGGTCTCCGTCAGGAATGTGACGTCAGGGGAGGTTGAGTCGAGTAGGTCCCAGAGTTCAACGGCGTGTTTGCGGGCGGAGCGGGTGTTGAGAAGAATGCAGCTGAGGTTGTTGGGTTCGTTCCTGGTCGGCGGGTTGGCGGGCTGGGTGCTGGTGAAGCTGCAGTTCCGGCAGGAGAAGGGTCCTTGGGTGCGCTTCGGGGCAGCCAGGAAGCAGGTGCGCGATCGTCGTCCGGCGTTGAGTGCGTGGAGGGTGCTGGAGTCGTAGCGGAGCCGGGCGTTGTGGCGTTTGTGGTGGCCAGGGGTTCTGGCGCTGGGCGCGGTCCAGGCACAGACGGGCGCAGACGGGCTTGCCTTAGGCGCGCCTTCAGTACGCCAGCGGCACGGCCGCACAGCGGCCGCCATATATGGGGAGGTGGGAGGGAGGAGCAGCTGGGAGGCGGGAGGCAGGGCAGGGGCAGCGAATGGGCGGTCAGGGGGGCGGGGCCGCAGGGGACGCAGCGGCGGGAGCGGTGAGGGGCGACGAAGGGAGCGGAGGGCAAAACGGGCAGAGAAACACGGGGCAACAAGGGAACAGAAGGCAAAAAAACGGGCTCACAATCACGGGGGCAACGAAGGGAACAGAAGGCAAAACGGGCTCACAATCACGGGGGCAACGAAGGGAACAGAAGGCAAAACGGACTCACAATCACAGGGGCAACGAAGGGAACTGTAAAACCTGAATTTGCTAAATTGCCATGTGCACCACCATTTTGTTTTCTTCTCGTGCCCATTTTTGCCTCTATCCCTCAAGACCATGTACGTGTCCAACTACACCACAAGCTGACCTTTTACCGCACCCACGATAAAATCTTCCAGGAATGTTGAAATGTGAATGACCTCGCCCGCAGGTTTCATCCCTCATCTAACATCGTGATAAGAGCCAGGTGATCTGCCTAAGGCCTGGACTGCTTGACGCCAGTTTCTCCATCCCTCGAGCTAAACAGACTTTTTATGCAATTCCTTCTCCTGCGAGGGAGTGTCCACGTCCTATAAGGGATGCTGCGTGTCCCTCGCAGGGTGAACAGTCTCTCGTCACCTACCTTCCAGTGGGTCTCGGATACTCTTCCATCTCTAGAGATTGTCTGTATCAAATTAATAAACCCGTGTTTCTTCACTCCCAGCGGTGTGGTCTCCCGTTTTTGAACGTACTTGGAGGAAGCTGTTGACTTGGGTGTTTCCTGCACCGCTGGGTGGTCTTCCATTAAGAACACCTGGTTCTTCAATTGGCGCATCAACGTGGGGCTCCATCAGAGACTCGGTGGTCCCAGCTTGACGACCCGGAGAGGAGGGGAAGATCGGTAACTGAGGAGTGCACCTACGGAAAGCAGACGTGAGTCTCCGTAGCCAACGTCGCCTGTATCTCCTTCCCTCGACGGTGTCTTCGACCACAGCGGCCCCGGTCCTGACTGGAATCCCTTTCTGGTCCGTCTAGTCTGTCTGAAGAATAAGGAGGAGAACCCCCCGGGAGCAGAGAAACACATCGGGTATTCTGGTAGGGTTGCTTCAAGTGATATAAAAAGAATTCTTATACTGATTCAGTTACGCATGCATGTGTCTGTTTCTCTGTTTTGATTAATGATTCGTTCTTTGCAAAGACCGAAGGACAGGTAATGTGTTCCTGATTGTGAACTGTCTGGTTTCTGAAAGAAATATTATTTAAGTACAGTAAACATGCCTGTTTTTAATAAATTTTGTAAACTCTGTTGTTGTTGCTCAAACAGTCAGGATGTATTAGAAGAAAGTCAGCCAGCCTCTCCAGAGGGCACCCCTAATAAAGAGCTGTACATCAAATATGGTATTTCCGGTATAATTTATACTAAATTGTGGCGGAAATACACCAAAAATAATGCCGAGTTACAGTGGCCCGAATTTGGTTCTTTCGAAGTACCTAAACTTACATATTTGGAAGAGCAGTTGCATAAACGAAAGGTGCGAACAAGTATGTTCGATTCCTTTGGTCTATGGCGAAAAGAAATTGATGAAAGAAAGAGAAGAGCTCAAGCTAGAGAGAACAAGACACTTAGAAAAACTGCTCAACAGGAAATGGCAGCCCTTAGAGGGCGAGAAATAGAGAGAAACATAGAAAGGTGTGATAGGGAACACCGACTTAACATAACAGGACAGTACCCCTTACTGCCCCCAAAAGTTGACGAAGACAATGCTATGTTGCTTTTTAGACCTCCCGCTTATCATGAGACACAACAATTGATACAGCCGCAGCCAGCACCCGCCCAGAACGCTCCTATTCTTGACGCCCCAATCCCACCGGCTCAGGTGGTGATACATGACCCAGAGGCTGAAACCCTTGCCCCCGTAGTTATTCCCAAAATCGTGAAGAAATGTGACAGAAAAGGATTCCAAAAGGAGGTTAATGATTCAGACGGCAGTTATGATTCCGACCCAGGCGGGTATAAAAGGTCACATTCTCCTAGACTCAGGGATGAAGAGAAAATAAAAATAGATCGTATAGCCTACAAACTAATTACCGACTGTGCCTCCCCTTTTGATATCCACGCCGCAGCAGAGGGCCAGGTACAATCGACAAGAAAGAGCTATTTTCTGGAAAGAATGGCTTACCACCTTATGGCCAAACAGGAGGATCAAAGGGTAGAAGTACCACTTGGTTTCCGGAGACTGTATAGACGCTTGCACGATGGGGAATCTACAAAAAAAGACAGAGATGTACTACTAGCAATAATCAAAACTACTTTACATTCCGATAGTCAGCCAGAGAGTATCGTTCAGATGCCAGTCAAAGAGGCTGCCCCCATTTATGTCCCTCCGCGTGGTACTGGAACAGTCCAAAATAACCCAGATGACCCAAATGCCTGTTCCAGATTAATGTTTAGCTTCGTATATACTCCTTGGACAAAGGCTGAAATATTACAGTTACGAAAGGATATACCTGACATCAGAAAGAATCCTACGGGATTCTATGAGAGTGTCCAGCAGATACTGAACACTTATACCTTGACCCTAATTGACATCACTCAAATTTTTGGCCTTATATTGCCAGCCGAACTTTGGAAACCCCTCAGATATGTTGACGATCAGGCAGCTTTCCATGGTACATGGGACGAACTGGAAACGAGGGAAAAGAGAGAAAACCCGGTGAAAAACCACATGAAGATATATTAGCATTGCCGAAAAGACTGTTAGCTAAACTAAAAACTCTCGCTCCAGAAAGAAAGATAGATTGGACCCTTCTCAATGCTTGCAAACAGAATACCGATGAATCAGTCTCTGATTATTTTACCAGACTAGGAAAGGCATATACCGGTTTCAGTGGTCAGGATGTGGCCACTGAAACTGGTCGCCACCTACTTATTCAGACATTTGTCAAGGGGCTCTTACCAGCAATAGGAAATAGGCTTATGGCCAGTGAAAGTAGTTGGCCAGCAGCAACGCCCGCCACTATACTAACGATGGCACAATATTATGAGGCTCAGTACAAAAACGCAGAGGAAGAAAAGGAGACTAAAAAGAAGAAATTAAAAGAACAAGTGTTGCTTAGTCAGTTGGACACCCGCAATCACCCTCGCGACACAAATAATGTCCGTCAGCAAAATGCCAGGTTCACCCCGAAAACACAAAACACTGCAGTACAGAACCAGCGATCGTATCGACCTGGTCCCCAGTCTACTGATATTTGTGCCTATTGTAAGAAACCGGGACATTGGAAGAAGGATTGCCCGATATTAGCTGATAACATTGCCACGGGAAGAACGCAACAACAACAGGCCAACACCTCCTCCCGACCCCAATATCAGTATAGAGACAACAGGTTTGATAATAACTCAGAACGTCAGGCTACCCTTCAGGATTATGCAGAGGACGATCTTGAAATGAAACCACTGTATTGGTCAGCCTAGGGAGGTCAAGGATGGGGGAAGGAATCAGTGGAGGTACCTGTAGATCAACAGGGACCCTATGTTACAGCATCGGTGGCCGGCACTAAAGGATGTTTCCTCGTGGATACAGGAGCATCCCGCAGCACCCTGACCACCCCACTGATTCCAAGGGCTCCTCCATCCGGCAAACTAATCACATCGACTGGGTTCGATGGTAAGCCCTCTGTGAACCCCCTTTCCAAACCTACCGCATTCTCTATCCACGGTGCAGACACTAATGCAACGTTCTTGCTATCACCAGATTGTCCCGAGAATCTTATGGGGTTGGATTTGTTAAAACATTACCGTGCCACTATCAGATGTTCCCCAGATAATGTTCGAGTCATTCTGTATGACAATGTTTCCCCCTACCAACAGTCTGTACAGCTACTCCAACTTCCCGACATTCAGGATGATTTAGCTACCATTCCGACCACCTTATGGGCCGTTTCTGATACTGACGTTGGTACTATCCAAATGCCACCAGTTCACATTACTGTCAGGGAAGGTGCTCCCTTGCCTAGATTACCACAGTATAAAATATCTAAAGAAGGAGAGCTCGCACTACAAAAGATTGTAACCGACCTCGTCCAGGCTGGCGTGCTGGAACAGGTTCCTTCCAACGTCTGCAACAGCCCCATTTTGCCGGTATTAAAACGATCAGCTACACACCACAAGGTGTACAGGTTTGTGATTGACTTGCGGGCCATTAATAGGATAGTAGTACCACAATTTCCCGTAGTTTCCGACATAACTGCTATCCTCACTATGATTCCATCTACAGCTAAAGCCTTTACAGTCATAGATTTGAAAAATGCGTTCTTTTCCATCCCCATCCACGAAGACTGCCGTTTTCTTTTTGGCTTCACTCTAATGAACAGATCTTATAGATTCTGTCGCGCCCCTCAGGGCTACACAGAAAGTCCGAGCATTTACAGCCAAGCGTTAAAAAAACAGCTTGACCAGATCCATCTCCCAGAGGGAGTGGCTCTTATTCAATATGTAGACGACATTTTGTTAGCAGCAGACACTACTCACTTGGCCCGACAAGCATCATTACTGACCCTCAAATTTCTTGCTGTACATGGCCACAAAGTATCCAAAGACAAATTGCAGTATTGTAGAAAACAGGTGACTTATTTAGGTCACCTATTGTCTAAGGAGGGACGCACTCTTACACCAGACAGGATTCAGACTATTTTGAACTTTCCCACTCCAACCACCCAGAGAGACGTGAGAGCACTAATAGGTCTCACCTCCTTCTGTAGACAGTGGGTCCCAAATTTTCCCTCATTATCAAGCCACTTCTTTCCCTGGTGACTAAAGATGTTTCTGATCCTATTCCCTGGACATCACAGCATGCGGGAGCATTCATGACCCTACGACAGGCTCTGTGTTCAGCCCCAGTATTAGGTACACCTGATTATCAAAAGCCATTTTTTCTTTTTGTACACGAACGATCAGGTTGTGCCCTCTCACTTCTCTGTCAAATGCATGGTACACACAAACAACCCTGTGCCTATTTTTCTGCTGTTTTGGATCCAGTCGCCCAAGCTTTGCCTACCTGCCTGCGCGCTGTAGCAGCGGCTGCTGTGGCAGTGCGCCAGACAGAGGGTATAGTTTTAGGGTCCCCACTAACAGTTCTAGTACCACATGACGTCGATATTCTGCTGAATAAAACCAAAACACAACACCTTACTAGTGCCAGACTGTATGGATACGAACTTACCTTGTTAAATGCGCACATAACTATTCAACGCTGTACCACTCTGAATCCCGCTACACTTTTACCCCTACCCAACACCAACCCCCTCACTCAGCCACCCCATCATGATTGCGTATTCCAAACAGAAGCAGAGACCAAGGGGAGGGTGGACCTTAAAGACACAGCCTTACCAAATGCAGAAGGCCACCTGTGGGTAGACGGTTCTTGCCTGAAACTCCCGAATGGCACCACATCTGCAGCCTATTCTGTTACAACGGCACTTACAGTAGTTGAGACTGCCCGAATATTACAGAAATCAGCCCAAGCAGCAGAGATAACAGCACTTACGCGGGCTTGCATCCTCAGTACAGACATGACTGTAAACATCTACACCGACAGCCAGTATGCTTTCGGGGTAGTACACAATTTTGCACTACTGTGGAAAGAAAGAGGGTTTCTCACTTCTCATGGGACGCCTATACAACATGGTGAATTAGTTAACACCCTTTTGGAAGCCATCACTCTCCCTGCTAGGTTGGCGGTGATCAAATGCTCAGCACACAAGAAAGTTACTGACGAAGTAGGGCAGGGGAACGCTCTGGCCGATAGCACGGCCAGAAACACAGCATTAGGAATAATACCTGCACCAATGTACGTCCTAAAATCACAAGCTGAGAAATGGCATGATGCCAGACAACGCATTATTGACATACAGAAATCCGCTGCCATAGAAGAAAAAGAACAGTGGAAAACTGATGGTATGTTAGATGAAGAGGGATGTTGGAGATCTCAGGATACTCTTAGGTGGAAACTACCAACAGCATATGTTATTCCCTTACTTACAATGACGCACTTACCCACACACATTGGGTCCCAAGCCATGTATACTATGCTCAAGGAAGTGTGGGACCATCCCAAATTGAGACCCCTGGCCGAGCGATTTGTAAAACACTGTCTGACCTGTTTAAGATACAATGTAGGAAAGGGAACAAAGGTTCCGACAGCAGGATTTGCACTGCCCTCTGCCCCTTTCGAAGTCCTCCAGATGGATTATATCCAAATGAACAGAGTTAACAGCTATAAGTATGTCCTGGTAGTCGTCTGTGCATTCAGTAAATGGGTGGAAGCATACCCCACCAAGGATAATACTGCTATGACAACAGCTAAAGTACTCCTGAAGGAATTCTTTCCCCGGTATGGCCTTTGTAGATTAATGCAAAGTGATCGGGGATCACATTTCATCGGCCAGACAGTCAAACATATCTTAGAAGGATTGGGAGTCAAACAAAAGTTCCACGCTGCATTTCATCCCCAGGCAGCAGGATTAGTGGAACGTTATAATGGGATCCTAAAGGAAAAATTAGCTAAGATAACAATTGAGACAGGATTGAATTGGGTAAACGCTCTGCCTTTAGCTCTACTGTCTATACGATCAGTCCCACATTCTAAGTCACACCTTACGCCCTATGAGACAGTTTTTGGAAGACCTATGAATATTTGGAATGCCCCATCTCCAAAATTCCTGTCCGACCTTCCCCAGGAAGTGTTGACTGATTATCTGTATGACCTCACTAAAACAATGTCTTTACTCCATGAACAGGTCCGAGCTTCCTTCACTGACAGATCTCAGGGCCCCGGCCACTATATCAAACCCGGGGACTTCGTTTTAATAAAGAACTTTGCACGCACCCAGTCTCTGCAGCCTCGCTGGAAAGGCCCCTTGCAGGTACTGCTGGTGACCAGAAGGGCCTTGCGAGTAGAGGGAAAGAAATCCTGGGTTCATGCTTCCCACTGCCGAAAGGTGGATCCCATAAATGAAGACGACTTAAAAGTACACAAAGAAGTTCTGACCCACGATAAACCGATAGACTGTGACTCAGATTCAGAGCCTGAACTGGAACTTTATGACGAAGGTGCAGACGGATACTACCTCCGATCCAAGGCTAAGCAAGAGAACAAGCCCAGCTCCAAGGGCCGTTAGTACTCCATTGTCCATTGCTGCACGGCGGTAGTAAAGGCTGGCTGAGGGTCCTGAGTACTCCTAGTAGTAGCTTACTGGGACAGACATTGGCCAGTGAAACAACCAACAACTATCGGCAGCTGTTAGGGGCATTACAGTACTTTCGGGACATTTGTAGAGCTATTATGGCAGAAGGTTATGGTGATAATGAAGCAATTCCCACTAAACCAAAATATGTCACGACTCTCCCAACACACGAGTACCAGAGACTCTGTACTTCCTCGGAAAATGACTACCAACCAGTGCCATCATCTAGACCTGTCAGCTTTCCCCTCAGTGGAAGGAAGGCCACCCCGCGACATCTCTATGGCATGGATCCAAACATCGCTCACACTCATGGCACTGCTACCCCGCTGAAGAAAGCTAGAAACAGAGTTTACAGTGCCCAGACAAAAGTGCTGTTTGTATTAACAATGCTTGCTGTGCTGTTCAGTATAATGTTCTGGATCATCGAAGAAACAGCTCCTGCCAAACATACTGTTCTGCCTCAAATCACACAGCCACCCGGGATCCCTGAACATTCTCATGTTCCATGGCCTAATTCACATTTCAACAGACATTCGGAATTCAGGAACAATACTTTCATCCAAATGCTGCACCAGTTCAATCAAGTGTCAAATGCTACGGACTGCTATCTCTGTGGTCTCCTGCCTCATGCAGCCCAACACACCATTAGGTTTCTCGTGTTTCCTGCTTCATCTGCTCATACCTGCTCTCTAATGCATAATGCCACCGATGTTATTACAACGCCTAAGTATCCAGATAATGGTACTCAATTTAGGGCCTTCATCCGGAATTTCCATGCCAACAATAATACAGTTTGCAATATTTCTGATTCGGCGCGAATACGTGCCATTATGTCCATTCCAATACGGGGTATAGTGGCTTACACCTTTCTGACTATTCGGGCCAAATCAGTGGCCATTTCTGTTACATCGCGCCCGGGCCAGCTGTGCATACGAGGTCAGGGGAAAATGCCGGTGGGTACTAGCATATGCAGCACTACCATAACCTATGACCATTACACCCCATATCTCAGCCTCCCGTCTGGACTGTACTTTGTGTGTGGACGTAAGGCTTACACCTGGTTGCCTCCCGACTGGAGTGGAACATGCTACATCGCCTTCCTTCTACCACCAACTTTCAACACAAACAACACTTATCACGCCAGAAACGTCAATTACCAGAATTGGACCAGGCTGACACCAGAGGCCAACAGTTCATTGATGCAATGAAAGGTCTGTTGCCGTACTGGGGTCCAATGTCCAACAGCCTCAAAATCCGAAGACTGACTAGGGTCCTCGAAGCAACTATCAATATAACTGCAGGAATACTGACCAACCACACCGCTGAGCTTGATGTTACCAGAATGGTTGCTCTCCAAAATCGTATGGTGCTTGACGTCATCCTAGCGGATAGGGGAGGAGCCTGTCGCGCCATCGGCGCAAGCTGTTGTGTGTATATTCCTGATTCATCACCTTCCGTATACAACGCTATCTCCAAGCTCCACAGAATTGCATCAGAAATTCACGAGGATAATGGAACTCCCTGGTCCTGGGGTTCTGGATTCTGGCAACTGCTCGTCTCCTGGGGATGGAAGATGCTTATGATCATACTGATTCCATTAGCTATTCTGTTCTTTTGTTGCCTCTGCGTTCACTGTGGACCTGCCCTCTGTTCTCTCTGTGTCAGTGGGTGTAAGACACCGGCTATGCTCCAACACATCGAAAACAATAAAATTATGTACCAACAAGCTGTAGACGAACTCATGCAAATCGATATTGACTGAGGTGTTGCCCCTGGCAAAAGGAGGGACTGTAAAACCTGAATTTGCTAAATTGCCATGTGCACCACCATTTTGTTTTCTTCTCGTGCCCATTTTTGCCTCTATCCCTCAAGACCGTGTAGGTGTCCAACTACACCACAAGCTGACCTTTTACCGCACCCACGATAAAATCTTCCAGGAATGTTGAAATGTGAATTACCTCGCCCGCAGGTTTCATCCCTCATCTAACATCGTGATAAGAGCCAGGTGATCTGCCTAAGGCCTGGATTGCTTGACACCAGTTTCTCCATCCCTCGAGCTAAACAGACTTTTTATGCAATTCCTTCTCCTGCGAGGGGAGTGTCCACGTCCTATAAGGGATGCTGCGTGTCCCTCGCAGGGTGAACAGTCTCTCGTCACCTACCTTCCAGTGGGTCTCGGATACTCTTCCATCTCTAGAGATTGTCTGTATCAAATTAATAAACCCGTGTTTCTTCACTCCCAGCGGTGTGGTCTCCCGTTTTTGAACGTACTTGGAGGAAGCTGTTGACTTGGGTGTTTCCTGCACCGCTGGGTGGTCTTCCATTAAGAACACATGGTTCTTCAGAACAGAAGGCAAAACGGGCGGGGAAACACGGGGACAGCGAGGGGAACAGAAGGAAAAAGAGGGCACAGACCAATACAGGCACCGGGGGAAAACAGACAACAGCAGTCACAGACACCAAGATAATAATAAAGGCAAACAATACGATACAAACCTACGGCCTACCACTGGCCACCAGGGATGAGGCGCAGGTGGTAGCCTGCGGGTGGAGGAGGGCCTCGAACTTCCTCAGCAGCGGCAGCTGGGGCAAGGACACACAGGCGGTGCTGTGCGGAGGGGGAGCGACCTACCTAGCAGGGTCAAGGGTCGCTCTCCTCACCGGCCATAGGGTGCATCGGGCATTTTTCCCGGTGGGCTGGAAGGGTGGGGGCTGGATTTGGAACGGTGGGGGCCATTTTTGTTACTGGAGGGCAGTTTTGCAGCAGTGCTGCAATATTGGTCCACTGTAACAAAAGCAGCAGCAGTACTTCACACTAGCACCCCCCTCACTGTACCCCCCAAATCCACCCTCCCACCCACGCCGGTCCGTCTAAATTGCGAGGGCTGGTTTGTGTTCCCAGTTCGGCCCTGGGTTCAACATAAAATAAAAGATTGTGGGCCCGATTCACAAAGGTAAACTGAGACGAAAGTCTAACTTAACAAATTTCGGTATTCACAAAGGGCATTTATGACTAGTAAAGTTAGACTTTTGCCTCAGTTAAACTTAAGTTTAGGTCTTAAGTTTAACTGAGACCAAAGCTGAGACAAAAGTCTAACTTTACTACCCGTAAATGTCCTTTGTGAATACCGAAATTGTAAAGTTAGACTTTCGTCTCAGTTTGCCTTTGTGAATCAGGCCCTTTCTCTATTGAATATGCATTAAAAAGACTCATGACTGTAACACGAAATTGTGTTGCGCTGTGCATGCACCTGCGCAAACTTTAGTGAACATGCGCATTAATGTTGAAATTGGGTGCAAACAGTGTTTGTGCCTAATTTCGGATTTCCTGTTGCACTCAGAGTGAGGACAAAAAACTCTGTGACTCAGTCCTAAAGTGTTTAACCGAGCTTCTGCCCGTCTGTAGCATCTCTACACTGTACAACCAGCAGGGTTGTCTCTAACATGGACCGGGAGCCAGTCCTCTAGGTTACCGCGGAGACCCAAATGCATGCAGGGAAGGGATTAGGCTCCGATTGATACAGACACTCAATTAGGACTTCAAAGGGAAGCTGACTTCTTGTTTTATACACAAAGTGCACGAGATAAAAGAGTGCAGTTTGATGTCATGTAATCTCTGTTGCTTTAGTGTTGACCATAACAGGACTAGAGTGGGAGGGTTCCGGGAAGTTGAAAGCATAGCGCTTTGGCTCATGGTGGAAAGGAAGCATTAGGAGAAACAATGACATTGTGTGATCTACGCACGTTAGCTTTGCAAAACTGTTTAAAAGTGAAATTACTCTCGGGAACTCTGTCTGCCCGAGCCAACAGTGCCCTTAATCTCCGTGATGTGCTGATGAAACCTGGAAACGTCAGGTCGAATTATTTCCACGGCAACGGTCCCATTTATGACACATTAAAATGGGCCCTTGATTGCTGGAGCTCCTTTTAACGTTTAATCCCCTTTTTTGTTTGGAGAATTTGGTTGACAGGATTGGTTCCTGAAAACAAAAAACAAAACGCCCTTGCATTCAGTTGGTGCTCACCATGTTTGCTCCACTTACCCAAAGAGACAGTCTGAAAGGTGATGCTCGTAATAATAAGCAGTTTGTCTGAGGCAACAGCTGGGATGGAAGAATAGGTGTTACAATACTTTCGGAAAAACGATAATTAAAAAAAAAAAAAAAAAAAAGGCATAATTTGTATATATATTCAACTTCGATGTTCCTCCTTAAAAAAAAGGATTTCTGTGGCTGCTGCACGTGATCAGGGCCGGCTTTAGTACTGGTGCAGGGCCGGACTGGGAACCAAAACCGGCCCTGGCAAAGTGCTCGGCCGGTCCCCCAGGGGGTTGGGGGTGCGGCCGAGCTGTTTGCCAGGGCCGGTTTCGGCCAATTTTGTTACAGGGGGCGATATTGCAGCTATGCTGCAAAAACGTCCCTTAACAAAAACGGCCCCCCGGGGGCCCAAAACCGGTCCCCACTCTGGCGGCCCACTGGGGAAAGCCCAGTGCCCGCAACGGCCAGTCCGGCCCTGTACTGGTGGCGCCCTGTGCGACAATCTTTATTGGCGCCGCCCCATCCCCCATGACCCCCCTCGCCACGGAGTCCCTCACTACCACCATTTGACAATGCCCCCAAGTCTCCATAACCACTATCTCCTAGATTCATTTAGTTTTTTAGCGCCACTCATACCAGTTTAAGGTGTCAGAACACTAACATCACACATACTTTGCACTGAGACAATCATAAGTGTATAGGAAATGTTACATAAGACAGAGGCCTACAAGGTGTAGGAGTCCCATGTCATCCATACTGGTAGGCAGTATAATTCAAGAGTCCTTGGTCTGGAAAAGCACAAATTCAGAATTTAAAATGTAACACCATTGTTAGGGGTTTTCTTTAATAATAAAGAATTGATTTCTACCCAAATGAACTCTTTTTTGCAATATTAGGATAAGGAAAGACTGGGCAAAAAAACATGTAGCTGTAATATATTCCTTGCGGTTTTCATACAGCTCTTTGAGGCCACTTAAGAGCTCGCTGCTCTATATTAGGATTTTAACTTTTTAACTGCAAGTAACAAAAGGATTTCTCTGACAAAAGCTATAACCCATTGACCTATTTATGATGTAAGCACTTTGTGATCTGAATGGGACAGGTTCTTTGCAGCAGGCAAATTAACTTTCTGTGCTATTATGAGTCGAAACTTCCTCTACCAGACAAAGCTCCAGTCTCTCTCCAGGAAGAATATTATTCACCGGAGTATTGTGGCATTTTTTATTGATGCTTGAAAATTGCTGGGACAAGGAATGTGGCATCTGGTGCTTTTAAAACAATAAACTTGGCGCCCCCACCCCAAGTCAGCACCCGGTGCCGTGGCATCGAACGCACCGCCCTAGAGCCGGCACTGCATGTGATACTACACACTTGACAACAATTCTTTAAGACTTAGGGGGAATTAAACGTCTACAGACAAAACCTACCTGTGCACCTGTGAAGCGTACATTTCCGCTGCTGCTGGTGTGTGTGTGGGTGTGCGCAGTGCTTTAAATGGGAAAAAAATAGTGCAGGTACTCATTTAAATGTGGCGAGTGGGCGGGGCTAGGGGCGGGGCTAAAGGCAAGACATGCGAAGCTTATTGATTTATATACTAGTTGCAGCACATACCAAAACACGAGAAATTTGTTTCTATAAACAAAACAGGTTAATTCGTTATACAAAAATAAACAAACACAGTGATATTTTAACGTCCTTATTTTGTAATATTTCTCTTTTCTCACACAAAAACACGCACGCACAAGCAGACAAACATAAGCAGACACACACAAAAGAATCAGGTCGGATTAAAGCCATTTCAACCTCCTTACCTCCCATGGCTTTCCTCATTGTGCTATCACTGGGCTGCCTCGATTCCTTGCAACACAGCGTGACGGCGAACACCCGGATATCATGCAAATGAGCCCCCGCTGAATAGTTCAGCGGGGGCTCATCTCAGGGCTATAAAAGTGTTTTGGCTGTCTGTCAGAGAAGGCATCTGACAGACGAAGACGAGACTCTCTCGTAGAGACAGGTTACCACCACTAGAGGCCAATGCGCCTACCCTTCATGAGTACCAGTACTCTCCACGGCAGTAGAGAAGTGCCGGTACTCAGAGGGAAAAAAATAAGAAGTGCCGGTACTCAGTAAAGCACTGGGTGTGCGTGCGCCCGTGCAGGCACGTGCCTGTGTTTGTGCGCCCACAGCCACTTTCCATGTGACGCCTTCTTGATGTGCGAGGAGAAGATGTGCCTGCACTGCTGCTGTTTCTGTTATGTGTTTTGTGTGTCTGAGAAAAACCTGCATTGCTTCACCCTGCATAGTACCAGTTCTGCATTTGGGAAAAGCTTCTATTGCTCCTGCAGTAACTGTTTTTTTTCCACGAGTGATACTTGCCTATATGAGAGGGCAACCCTCACATCTGACTGCTTTGTACCAGAGAAATTTGCACTTATAGCTCTGCACAAAGATAAGCGTGCGGTGGTGGCAGAGCGCCAGCAGCAGGGCCCAAGGCGCATCGCACTACAAACAGAGGGGTGCTACGCAGAGCCTCTTAACGGGTGCTTACCCGCAAAGTGAAACCGAAACCGGAACGGACAATCAGCGACTCAACACAACATACGCCCAAAGAAGGAGCCCACCCTAACAAGCTTAAGGAAGATACCAAATTGCGCTGGAAACTTCATAGTGCCGCTGGCTCACCCGCTAATACTAAAGAGCAGTGCAAAACTATCAGTGACGATACTTGCGAGAGGTAAGGTCAGCATCAAGCACCGTACCACAGGAACCCTGAGACCAACTGTAATAGAGGAGGGGTTTGGCGCCAGAACTATCAGATCTGCAGCACTCCAGGTGAAGGGCCCCACAGGAAGCTATCAGGAAAAAGAAAACAAAACAGACCAAGTTAAGAAGCAGCTGAGACAGTGGGAGAGGGAAGCGACAAACACGGCGAGAGATCAGAGGAACACAGGGGTACACCAAGGTAACAAGCAAGGCAAACAAGCAAACATGGCGGAAAGAGAGTCGAGATTACAACAACAACTGAAGAAGAGCAAAGGGGAACCAGCGATATCTGACTCCCCAATCAAACAAAAGCCAGACATCAACAGCACCCTAGAAATGATCTTAAAAAAACTAGCGGATGTTCACGACTTGGCAAAAACCACAAAGCACACCACGGACGCGATCCAGCTCGAGATTGCTGCGGTTAGAGCGGACCTGAACTCAGTGAACATCAGACTCGCAGCAGCTGAGCAAAGGATCAGCGATGTAGAGGACACTACCCACAGCTCAAGTAAGGGGATGAAAGTAATATCCAAAATTACAGCGTCACTCCAGAAACAGACAGCGGAGATAGAGGACCGCAATCGCAGAGGGAACATCCGAATACTAGGGGTCCCGGAGGGCTCAGAAGACGCAGCAGGCTCCTGCTCAGCCTTTCTCGAGGACCTGATTCCCAATCTTACCAACCTAAGATTTGATCGCCAGTTCGAGTTGGACAGGGCGCACAGAGTCCCAACTTTTAAATCCTCAACAACCCAAGCGGCACGGCCTATCATCTGCAAGCCATTAAGATCACAGCACACGGAGGCCATTTTTAACTACGCTCGCAAAAACCACCAAATTAGCTGGCAAGGACACAAGATCACCCTCACACAAGACTATTCTAAGTCCACTGTCGACACCAGAAAGGGTTTCCTCGCCTTACGTGACAGGCTCAGGAGCAAAAACATCCAATTCTCATTTGTGGCCCCCGCAAAATTCAAGATAATAGACAAAGGCAAACACCATTTTTTCACTGACCCCAAAGACCTGGCGTCCTTCCTGGACGGCCCAGCAGCACTTGACATGGAAACGTCACAACCCGGCTCCACCAAAAGAAGACCTTCGCCGGAGCCAAATACAGGTTGAAACATGACCTCATACAACATTAGCATGGCAGCACTAAGGTAGCTGCCTCAAGAAGGAACCACCAACCAGCATCTACCTCAAAAGAGACCGTCTACCTCAAAGAGTCCGAGCGCTACAACCTTTACCTACCTCAGCAACGATGCAATACCTACCTCAAGTGGCTCACACCAACAATACCCAATAGGTGCGTCGACGCCAACATCAAGAAGAGAAGCCATGGGAAGCACAGCATCGTATCCTTTATAGACAAGTATACTGTATAGGGGTCTACCCCAAACACTTTGTATGTATAGTATGACAACATTGCATGGTCCCAAACCCTTAGGGAGTACCGTGGGACAACTACCCGACAGTAACTCTCCGTGAGGCGGAACGGCGATCCTGCCGTCGCACCTCCGACATACGAGTTTTTTCAATGGGGGGGAGGGGAGAAATCCGCACTAGGGTTTCTCAGGTCTTTATCTTCTATATTCTCTATCTCCCTTTCCTGTTTCACACCTTTTTTCACTACGAATTGTATCTGGCAGATTCGGTTAGCCAACGCATGTGGGAGGCCACCCATACGCACACATATGGTGAGAAATCTGTTTTTGTTTGCAGTATGCCTGGGGAACTTAGAACCTCGAGATAGAGTACATGTGAATTGGTATACAGTAACGCCACACTACACTATAGCTGATGGCCATTAATAACACACTCACCCTGACAACGGACCTTAACATAGTGTCCCTTAACGTCAAAGGTCTAAACCACCCTATTAAGCGCCGCAAGATAATAGACTGCCTATCGAAAACCAAAGGCAATATAATCCTCCTACAAGAAACCAAACTATCCATGGAGGATGCCAAACTAGTGAGAGGTAATTGGATCTCACAGATGGCTTGCTCACCAGCTGATAAGAAGAAGCGAGGGGTTTTGACCTTGATATCCAAAAGATCAAACATAACAGTAGACTCACACTCCCACGATAGTGAGGGAAGACTACTAGTAACACACCTGAGGAGGGGGGAGGAGCGGATCCACGTAGCGAACATATACGGCCCCAATGCAGACGACCCATCCTTCTGGTCGGAGGTGTCGTGTACGCTAGATAGCTTCCCCCAAAACGACCTCATGGTAGTGGCGGGGGATTTTAACATCCCACTGGACCACATAACGGATAGGCAATCCTCCTGCCAATACCACCCCACTAACTCGCACGCTGCACTCCGAAACATCTGTTCCAAATTCAACCTTAAAGACGCTTGGCACCTACAGCACCCCGACACTAGGGACTACACTTTCTACTCTAACCCACACACGTCCTACACCAGGATAGATTACATACTAATCTCGGGAAATCACACACACCTAATCGAACACGCTGAAATAGCGCCAAGACTAGTATCAGACCACTCATGTATCAGCCTAAAACTGAGCGGGTGTCATAACAAAGCAGTCCCCCGGAGGTGGCGTTTTAACAGCAAAGTACTATCAGACCCCGCGAACAAAAAAAAGATTGAGGAGGCCATAACTGTCTACCTCAATCATAACGACTCCCCGGGGACTAGCATCAACATACTCTGGGACGCACTAAAGGCGACCGTCAGAGGCACAATAATTGAAATCAAGTCAAAGATAAACAAGAGTACAAACCTGAGATTAAGTCAACTTGAGCAGGAGATCAAGAGCTTAGAAACGGCCCATGCAAGGGCCACACAAGATAACAAGCTCCTAGCAAAACTAACACAAAATAAATATGAATATAACAAAATCCTGAGCGAGAGAGCAGGTTTGTGGTTTAATAAGTACAAAGCCCTTAATCTATGCGAAGCCAACAAAGCAGGAAAACTTCTTGCCTCCTACCTAAAACACAAACGCAACCAGTTTGCGGTTTCATCAATCACAGACTCAAACAACAAAACCCACACAAGACACAAAGACATCCTTAAGACATTCCAAGAGTTCTACTCAGAACTCTACAAAAACGACCAGAACCTCATCCAAGAGGACTGCACAAAATACCTGGACAGAATCGGGCTTCCGAAAGTAAGCACCGAGGACACAATCAGGTTAGGTCAAGAGATTAGCTACACCGAAATTGAAATGGTGGTCAAATCACCGAAAAGGAATAAAGCCCCGGGGCCAGACGGGTATACAGCCGATTTTTACAAGACCTTCTTAAACCAGCTCAAACCGACCATGAAAAAGGTTTTTAACCACTCCGCAGCTAAGGGGGCAGTTCCACAATCCATGTCAGAAGCTAACATAATAGTCATTCCAAAGGAGGGTAAAGACCACCTATCACCAAAAAATTACAGACCCATATCCCTCATTAACGTGGATTGTAAAATCTATGCTAAGATATTGGCAGTTAGACTCAACACGGTTCTCCCCAAAATAATAAGCAACTCCCAGGTCGGCTTCCTACGCAACCGTCTCTCTAACGACAACACCCGACTTCTCTGCCATATATTGGAACATGTGAACACTAAACCAGAACCGGCAGTAGCTATTGCATTAGATGCCGAGAAGGCCTTTGATAAAGTCTCCTGGTCCTTCCTGGAATGCTGCATGCAAGCCTTCAATTTGGGGGAGGGTTTTATTCGTATGGTTATGGCCCTTTATCGTGAACTTTCGGCTCGTATCACAGTCAACGGCTCACTCTCAGACCCTTTACATTGCAACATGGAACCAGACAGGGTTGTCCACTGAATCCTGCGCTATTCTTACTGGCCTTAGAACCCCTTATCCAGGATATAAAGTTAAACACTAGCATAAAAGGGGTAGATATCAATGGCGTTGAAGTAAAATTAACAGCCTACGCAGATGATATACTGATAGTAACGGAACAACCGAAATCCTCAATCGGGGCCCTGATGACTACGATAGCAGAATACTCCAAGCTCTCAGGGTATAAGCTAAACAAGGACAAATCTGAATGCAAACCACTAAACATACACTGCACGAAAGACATCCTGGGGGACTCGGGGTTGGCATGGTAGACGGGGCATATTAAATACCTAGGCATATACTTTGGTAGCGCCCTAATGGATACGCTACACCACAACGAGAAGATACTACTAGAAAAGATTAAGAAACTTCTGGATTCCTGGTCCCCAAAATTCATAACGTGGTGGGGGAGAATCGAAACGATCGAAATGATGATCACCCCAATGATTAACTATTTGATCAGTATGCTCCCACTCCTCCTCACAGATGATTTCCACCGGAAAGTCGATATCCTGATTTCTAAGTTCCTTTGGCGCAGAAAAAAGGCACGGATAAGCATTAAGAAACTAAGATTGGATAAGACCCAAGGAGGAGTAAACCTAGCAGACTTCAGGTTATTCCAGTTAGCTTTTCTAGCAAAACAGGGCTCATACTGGATTTCCCCGCCGGCCGAATACACACCAGTTTGGCTTCAGGTAGAGAGGGCTATCTTGAACAATCTGAGCCCACTGGCCCTGCTAACAGCAAATAGATACCCCCAAGCATCCAAACCTATCTTTAAAAACACAAATATCACACTACTAAAGGTAGACAAGAGGCTGGAGTTTAGTATCAAAGGGTCTAAGATGGAATCACTTTGGGCTAATAGCAGGGTTCGGTATAAAGGGAAAAGCCTAACCTTCGATACATGGATTGAGAAAGGTATTTACTACCCTTACCAACTAGAGAACGAAAAGTACCCCATCACATTCACAGACCTCAAAGCAAGACACCACTTAAACGACATCGAATTCTATAACTTTCTGAAAATCAGAACAGCCCTATCGAAAACTAAACTATCGACCCCACAACCCTCAATCTTCCGATTAGTGTCAAACATTAACATACTAGGACACCAAGTTTCGCAGCTCTACAAACTCCTTCGCCCCAAAACATCCAAACTTAATGATAAGGCAGTCGCCTACTGGGTTAAACAATCCAAAACCTCACTCAACGAACAAGAATGGGCTACACTATGTGCCTCGGCCTCACACAATAAGATCTCCCCAGTGCTCACACAAACAAAATTCTGGCTGCTCCACAAGGCATTTTGGACCCCTGCACGACTATTCTCACTAGGCCTCAGGGAGGACGCGCTATGCTGGAACTGTAACAAGGGGAAGGGGGACCTAGCACACCTTATCTTCCATTGCCCAACACTCAAGGTATTCTGGGGGAAAATCTTTGGTTTCATAAACGATCTGTTTGACTGCACACTAGCAATGGAGTTTTCCACCCTCACCTCGGCATTTATGTTTACGAAATTGAGAACGGAACAAGATAAGGACCTACTAGACCTATTACTGACAGCTGCAGTGAAAATGGTCCTAGCCAACTGGAAGGACACAAGTAAGACTACCTACAAAGGCTGGATCAACTGGATCACGCATCTCAGAGGAGCGGACAATATCGCACTACAGTACTCACCCTGGAAACCGGCCTCCAGAGGGATGTGGAGATCTCTGGACACCTACCTAGACTCTTATGATCCCCCATGAAACTGCTAAGACACCAAGACAAATGTTTCGACTTGGACCCAATGGGACGTATCCAAATATAGCCCGGTTGGGCCTGCATGCGTGCTCAAACATCTCTACAGAATGTCAGATGTAATGTATAGTGATGTCTCTCTCTACCTCAGTGCCTGTCCCTACCTCTTTTTTTTTCACCACTTACTTTTCTGTCCTTTCCTCCTTGCCTTTCTCTCATTTTCAAAATTGACATGTGGGGCTAGCGATATAAACACCGATGTATAACCGGCACCTACTCAACCTATGCTAACCCTGTAACAGCTGTTGCAATTGTTTTTCTGTATAAAAATAAATAATAATAAAAAATAAAAAAATAGCTCTGCTGTAATTATGCTGTGTAGGAGAAAAACCTGAACCCTCTTGGGTGCACTTGTGTGTGCGATGGATGCTCAGTTTACTGCTGCCTTATCTCTATTCGGAGTGAAAAGTTTGCAGACCCTCTGCTCATTTTGCACCTGTTCTGTGATGTGGAAGTATGCAAATCTGCGTCCTGTGCAGTGTGTGTTCTTTGTGTTTAAAATCCTTTCCTGCTGCTTCCCATTCTCTATATACTCTTTGTTTGTGGGGAAGTATGGACTACTATTATCCATGCTGTACCTGTTCTGGGTTGAATATGGACGTACACAGCTTTTGCCTGAGCTGGAAATGTTCTATGTATGAGAGAGCCCCACTGCTGAGTGCACTGTGGCTCAGGGGAGAATCCAGAAAATTAAAATACCCCCCACTTTGAACCCAAGCTCTGATGGTACCAAGTAAGTAAGGTATGTGATCCCGAACCTCCCTAGAAGAGCTCTGTTGTTTCTGTCATCCAAGAATTGATCTATTCATCCTTTCACCTTTTCATCCACCCTCTGATATCCACCATTTCACCTTTACATTGTCCTATCCATTCAGTGTTTGACATATCATTCAATCTTTCACCATTCAATCCATTCATCAGCTATTTTATCAGTACAGGCATCTGTCATCTATGCTTGCATCCATCTATACAACCTCCCACCTACACATCCATCATTTGATAAAGTCTTTCTCCAGTTCAGTTTCCATTTACTTTGCCATCCATCCTCTCAGATTTCCATTTACTGTGCCATCCATCCATCCATCCTCTCAAATTACCAATTACTCTGACATTCTTTCACCTGCCCACCCATCCACCCATTCGCTTAGATATCTATTTTCTCTGCTATCCTTTCACCCACCCATCCATCCTCCCATTTACTCTACTATCATCCATCCATCCATCCATCCATCTATCCATCCATCCATCCATCCGTCCTTCCATCCATCCATTGTCTGGGGTCCCCATTTACTCTGCCATCCTTTCAATCCACCCACCCATACTTCCATCATCATATTTCCAATTACTCTGCCATCCATCCATCACAGATTTTTATTTACTATGCCATCTTTTCATCCACCCTTCCATACTCTCTGATTCCAATTTACTCTGACATCCTTTCAACAACCCATCTCACCACTCTTCCACCCATCCTTTCACCCACTCATCTACCCATCCTTTCATCCACTCATTCATCCATCCTTTCATCTTTCCATACTTTGACGACCAACCCATCCATCCTTTCACTGCTTATCCATCCAACCTTTCACCCACCATTTCACCCACCCATTCATCCTTTTACGCACTCGTCCTTTCACTCACACATCCATGCTTTTCCCATTTACCTCAGCCTTTCTTTCTTCCTTTTAGCTATAATGTTAAGATGTTTACCTGCCAAGTTGCAGATAAAAGAGGCCCACAAAGAGCCCTAACCCCGCTGTAGCTGGTAAAGCGGGGGTGGGGGGGTTCACGACACTCCTGCTGTGACTGTTCTAAGGCCTCAATCATAAGTGCCACAGAGGTAGCTGAGGTATGTTGTGGACCTGGTAAATTGAAACCATGCGGGGTGAGGTATTGAGGGTCAGTAAATCAGTGCTGGCTTTTACACTGGTGGTGCCCGGTGCAACATTCTTTTTTGTGGTTCCCCCCATGACCTCCTTCTCCACAGATTCCCTCACTATCACCCTTCACCGTGGCCTTCATCTCTCCAGAGCCCCTTTCTCGCATGCACTTCATTTGTTTTATAGCGTATCACACACACATTATACAGCGACAATGAATCATACATGCGAAAATCTGATGTATGTGAATTAATGAAAAAACAAAAACTGAGAAACCACATTGGAACAAACCAAATCATAGAAAACCAATTACAAGGAAAAATTATTTTAAAGAAATACAAATAAATCAAAAATTAAAGGAAACATTTCGCAGGAAAGATAATTTTATGGAAAAATCCAAAATTACATTAAACCTCGGTGGAGTTTAGGACTAATGAGAGGTTTTTGAGTTCAGGGATGGGTAATGTTTAGGGCTGATGAGGGTTTTTTCAGGGTGAGGAATGGGCGGAGTACAGGAATAGAAATGTTTTTGGAGGGTTCAGGGATCAGTGGAGTTTAGAGTGGTGAGAGTATTTTAGGTGTTGCCAGATGAGAGAAAAAAACATTACTTCTGTTGGCAGTATAGTACAGAGTTTACTTAAAAAGCAAGCACTTGTGCAGAAGGTCAGTCAGTCTGTGGAACTGGAATCTGAACTTCTACTTACAATGCGACAGACAGTTTCTTTTATTTTCTTGTGACCACAAATACGTCATACATTTGAATATTACATGAACATATGCTAAAGCACAACATTATTATCAAAAGGCTATATTTCTGCAAAACAGCTGGTCACGTGTTTACTAAATGCGACTCAGGTGCACATCTATCATTAGTTACACTTCCACACCACCGCTACACTACCGGTGTCCTTGGCTTGTCTCGTACTTGAAGCCTAGCAATGCTCTACTCCCTACACACCTGCCGCTTGGCAAAGCTTAACCCCCCACCTATTCTATGCCTCTCTGCTGGCGGGCGGAGCTGGCGTAGTGCCTCTACACGTAGTTCCATGGAGTTTGAAAAAAACTCAGTGGAACTACTCTATGCTCGGCTCAGCTCCCTTCCCCCTCCAAAATTAATAAAAAAATTAAAAAGAAGGCACTTACCTGCGTGGCTGCCTCCTCCTCTGCCTGGCCGCTTTCCTTCCCTGCCGTCCTTCTTCTGTGAAAAAACCCTACGTTGTACGTCTTCAAGACTGATTTGCATATGGCTGGGTCCAAACTGGAGTGGCGTAGTGAGCAAAAAGAACAATGGATTTAACCCAGATCTCTTGACTGGGGGTGAATGTTTGATTAATTCAGCATTCCGTCCATCATTTGTTGCCGCAGCACATTGAGTATACAGAGAGGACTCTCTGCAAATGCATGCATGGGACTGTGTGCTTGTAGATCATCATGATGAATGTATCATTATTAAGCTTGTGCTTGTTCGTATGTTTTATTCACCATTCAATAGTTTTTGAACAAAAAAATGCCTTGTATTGGCAGTGCTTGATTTATAAAATATAAAACAAAATTAAGTGCAGTGGCACAGGGCCTGATTCACAAAGGTAAACCTACACTTTTGTGCAAGTGCAAGTTTACTATTTTTTGGTATTCACGAACTCCAAGTTTATTTTTACTAATAGTAATTTCACGATTGTGGTGACTCTGCACATAAAAAGATAGGCCTCTCCCCCAATGTTTTTCCTAGGACCTGCAACCAGCATTGCCAAATGCTGGGATTGCCAAATACCAACCATGCCTACTCGTGATTCCATCTCATTCTTCTTGTTTCCACCATCCGACCCTCCATGTCTCTTTACCTTCCTATTGCAGGATCTTTACCATCCCAACTTTCCTCCCTTTATCACTGTTTTACAATCTTTATATTTCTCTTTCTTTCCCCAATTCCTTCCTTTCTCTCCCTTGCTATGGGTCAAAGTCTGATGTTGAAAAATAAGTCCAGGTCAACCAAAATAGATACCAATGGGCACCACCAACAAATACCGGCACAAATTAAGCACAGTGCATCAGTTCCTTTATAAAGGTATATGTAAATGCCAAGAATGCAAAGAAACTTAGGGGCATATTCACAAGGAGCTATCGCCGAATTAACGGCACTTTATCGCAGCCAAAGTCGTGATAAATTTACCTCCCCATTCACAAGCCCGTGTTAACAGCCCACAGCACCAGTTTACCCGCGATAGCAGCCGCAAAAACACATCGCCACAGAGGACCCCCGCAAATATCGCTAATGAGATGCAGAGTGGGCGTTCCCGTGACAAAAGTCGAGACAACAGCACACCTGAACATTCACAACGACCCGCCACATCCGCGATAAAAACACAAAACAGGCGATAAGGCGCGTTAGCACCAGGAAATCTACACCTGCTCTGACCTGGTGTAAACTCGGACGGCAGCCTGCAAACCAAAAGGGAGCACAGCCCAGGGATACATCAGAAGGGCAACAGATGCCATGGAGCCACCCATATTGCGGCCCGGACACCCAAGAGGGCCACAACACCCACAGCCACCACCCCCAGGACCACCCCTCCCTGGCACCCCCCGACCAAAGACATGCCACATCAGCCACACCTAAACATGTACAAAATATTCCGCTTGATGCCGCACAATCACAACTGGTGACATGGATGTGTCGTCACAGAAATGACCAGCACACATTCACTTTCGAAGCAACAAATGAAACTTTATGAAAATGAACAACGAAATGAAATGAAGACACATGGCCGCGCCCCTCCGGACAATACGTAGGTCACAGCCTGTAAGATAAAAAACATGATGAGATGGTGTATCCTGTGCACATCAGAGGACAGAGAGAGAGGGAAGGAGAGAGAGAGGAAGAGTGGGAGGGAGAGAGAGAGGAAGAGAGGGAGAGAAAGAGAGAGGAAGAGAGGGAGGGAGGGAGAGAGAGAGAGAGAGAGAGAGGAAGAGAGGGAGAGAGAGAGAGAGAGGAAGAGAGGGAGAGAGAGAGAGGAAGAGAGGGAGAGAGAGAGAGAGAGTGCCGCCCCTGCGCACCCAGGCCACACTGCTCACCTGCTGCCACCGGTGTGTCTCCAACCACGTGCCGGTATGTAGTGCAGTTCACCAGGCCACACATCTCATTCAGAGCCGTCAGCTGAAACAGAGCCCAGATACATGACTGGCACAGTACACCCACTTGCACAAGACAACATCGCCTGCCCGCCCATGCACACCCAGGCAGAGGCACCCCAACCTCACCCACCGCCCATCAGAGCATGCCCGCCCATGCACACCCAGGCCCCAATGCTCACCTTCCGCCACCTGCGCGTAGACAGGAGGTCCCACCACGTGCCGCTGCAAGCCACAAGCCGGGGGCCCGCGGACATGGCACACTCCACATCATGCAGCCCCACTCCGCAGGCCACCAGGTTTCACGTTTGGTGCTGAGTCTTGATTACTCCATGGCAGAGGACATACCAGTGCACCAGGCACCATCGCAGGCTGCACACCCGCTCAGCCCAATGGGTGCCACCAACACTGGGATCCAGGAAGGGTCGCCATGTGGCGGTAGGCCCGCGCTGCCCGCTAGCTCTGGCCTACACTGCCGTCCAGCAGGGCACACAAAACCTGAGCTGTCCGGACCGCCGGGACGGGGCATCATCGCAGGCTGCACACCTGCTCAGCAGCTCAAGGTGCCACTGACACAGTGCACCCCAAGTCACCGTCCCGTGGTGAGGTGCCTGTGCCGTCCGCAAGGCCCCGGGTGCCACCAACCATGTGCAACCCCAGTCTGCGCCACGTGGTGGTAGGCCCGTGCCTCACTCAAGGCCTCGGATGCCACTAACCCTGTGCGCAACAACTCATGGGACCTACATGTGTGAGAACCGTGGAGCGGCCGTCATCCAGGAAGAGGGGAATGTGATGTCATCAGCCCCTTATGTTGGTGCAGTCACATGGCCTGTGACGCCTGTGCCGGATGGGTGTGGTGTGTGTGGAAACCTGCCCTCAGGGAGTGGCTGTGACATTCTGACAACTAGACCAGTGACCTGCACACCACCAGCGAGTACGGCTGCGACGGGTAGCAATGAGGGCCCCCCTCGGGGCGTTAGCGGAGTGGTCTGGCCTGCCGTACGCCCAACCAGCGCAGGGCTTGCAACAATGACTCGTGGGCTCTGGGCGTGGTCCAGTCCATGTCCGGACAAGGAAGTGACTGATGCGGGTGTCCCTGCTGTAGTGTTCACGGAACCCGCTACACAAAATGCAATGTCGCACCCTCTTACTGGCATCCCACAGGATGAACATCATTGACACAAGAGAAGGCACTGTCCCCACATTCATCCACACATCCATACATGAATGACGTAAGACATTACACAGCAGTGCGTCACTGGATGTTTATTTGCACATCCAGTGCAGTCATGCAGCTGGACCGGTACAGGGCAATGCCGAGCACACTACACAATATGGGCATGTGGAGGGCCAGCCAGTGTCCATCCGGGGATGACCTGTACTGCAGCAGTGCGTCACTGGATGTTTATTTGCACATCCAGTGCAGTCATGCAGCTGGACCGGTACAGGGCAATGCCGAGCACACTACACAATATGGGCATGTGGAGTGCCAGCCAGTGTCCATCCGGGGATGACCTGTACTGCAGAAGAGGAAGGGTACAGTCCGCAGTCTGTCCTCCGTGTCATTGGTCGTCAAACAGGATGTGGCAGTCCATGTCGCTGTCCAAGGTTAGTGCATCAGAGTACATCCGGGGTCAGTGGTAGGCCTTGAGGCCATGTGCGGCCCCAAGCAGAAACAGGTAAGGTGGCGGGAATGAATGCTAGTGCCTGGCCCTCCTGACCACAGTCCCATCCACGTCCTCGTCCCCAGGTGTGTGCCCTGCCCCACCTGTGGGTGTTGCAGTGCCGGCTGCGGCACTGTGTGCCACTGTCACATCAGGGGCCGGAGGAGGATTGTCGGCCGCACTGTGTGGCAGTGGCACATCAGGTGCCGGAGTGGATATGCCTGCCGCACTGGGAGGCACTGACACACCAGGGGGCGGAGATGTGGATGGTGTGGGGGCAGCAGCATTCATCATCGCCATGCCTTGTGGCAGCAATGCCATGACGAGGACATGCAGGGCACAGTAGATCCCAGCTACATTTCGCTGATGTGCAGCGGCGGCTGCCATCCTTTCCGCCTCCATCCGCACCATGTCCTCCATGAGCCTCCGCATGTTTGCCAGCTCACGGCTGGCATCGTTGGGGCCACTCTGAGCGGACAGGTATTCTTCCCTCCGCACCATGACTCCAGAGACGTCAGTCAGGGCTCGCTGGAGACCATGGGGCGGACATAGACACCCAAGGATGGCGTCCAGTTTGTTAGCCATGAGCTCGAACCCCACCCGCACCTGTTCGGCCGTCTCCCTCTGGCCCTCCAGCACACGGCGTTTGAAGGCCATTTGTTGTTCCTGGGGGTCTTGGGAGGGTGCCGGGGCTGTGGGTGCCTCCTGCTGGGTGGTTTGGCTGGTGGGTGGGGTCTCATGGATGTAGCTGGGCTGCCCTGATCCTGGAAGTGAGTTGCGGAGGTGGTCAATGAGGTCTTGGATGGTTTGGGTGTCGATGCTGGTGTTGTCCTCCTCCTCGTCATCAGTGAAGTGTGACTGTGACTGCTCTGCAGGAGGTGTTGACGATGCCCCTGCGATGTGAAGGGGAGATGGTGTATTACAATGTGTTCACATGTATGTAGCCACATGGTACAGGTTGACATTCAGACAGCATGGCATTGTACATTGTGACAGTGTGTGGGTCTGGGCGAGGACCCAGAGTGATTGTGGGTGTGCACTGTGCCCTGCTTGCTTGTGCATGTGTACCATTGTGGCCATCTCCCCCTGTCCCCCAGTACCTGGTGGTCACTCACCCTGTTGCGGTTGTGTTGTGTCCTGTCGAGCAGTGTCCGGTCCCCGACTCCTGCCACAGTCTCCACACTGATGACTGTCGACACCAGCTCCTCCATGTCATCCAGCTCCAGCTGTGGCGCTGGGCCCCCACCTCCGGTCTGCGTTGCTGCCTTCAGGTTGGCGGAGAGTTTCTCCTTGGTCTTCCGCTTGATGTCATTCCGTCGCCTCTTGACCTCGTCCATTGTCCGCTTGTGCTCTCCGACGGCATTCACCTGGTCGACGATGTCCCGCCATATTCCAGTTTTGGTGCTCAATGACACGTTGGAGGTGACGAAGAGTTGTTGATGGTGTTCCATCACCTCCGTGACTATGATCCTGTTCGCCTGCGGACTGAACTTGGTCTTCCTGGTCTTCTTGTCCTTGCCCTTCCCTGTCCCCGAGGTCCCAGGCTGGTCGTCCGGGGTGCTTGTGGGGTTGCGCTCGTCCTCTGCGCCTGCTCCGGCTACCTCCATGGTGCTTGTGTGTTGGTCAGTTTGTGTGTGTGTTTCTACTTTTATGGAGGTTTTTGACGCCTGCCAGGTGTGTGTTGCAGGCCTGGCGCTGCTTGTCGCTGGTTTCCTCATCGCGCTTTGGCCCATCGCGTGTTTTTTGGTGTTGTGGTTTGTGTTTTTATCTCCATTGTGGTGGTTGTATCGCGGACTTTGTCCGCGGTTTCGGCAGACTATCGCATGGTACCGCCTTGTTGTGAATTCCACGTTGACACAGGGTTATTTTCCCGCGATGGGCTGCGATATTGAAAGTTGCGTTACGCTACTCTTGCGGTAGTTATCACACGTTCTTGTGAATATACCCCTTAGACTGTCTCTTTTTGTCTGCCTCTTTATACCTCTTTCAGCCTCCCCCGGCTCCTAAATGCTCTCAACCCTCCACTGTTCACATTTACTCACATTCCTATATCTAGCATTTTATTTCCGAATTTCAGGCAATGAAAACATTGCTGTTCAAGGACATATTCGTGAAAAACATCAACTTATTTGCAAACTAACACTACCAAACGGGAATAATCGGTCAGACCAGCCAGTAAAGAAATACAGACGTAAAATATTCACCACGTCCCCGTAAAATACATGAATACCCCAGTACTTTAAACATCTGCGTTTTTGAGGTAGGAGAAAGATGTAAAGTTGAATCGAATCAGTCTAACCTGCCTTCGGTCTGACATGGTGTGAGGTATTTTGTTTACAGAACAAAAATAGTAAAATAGCAAAAGCTCATCGGTTTCCACTATTTCATTAAATGTGGTCAGGATGACACAACTCTCAGAGCCAGGTGTTTCCAGCTCACACTTACAAAAGAATTACATCCTTAAGAACAGCTAGAGAAAGGTAGCAACCTGCAGTTAAAAAAAGCTGGGCGTCCAAGGGATTGTCAGCATTAAAAATGAAGTCAAGTACTAAAGTTCAAGGCAAAGGTGTGTAAAAATGAGAAATCCATACTTCTACTATTAAATTATAAAAGTAAAAATACCAGTGATAGACAAAATGTGTAGAAACGTTTGACGTGATAATATGCTAAAGGAAGGTTTAAAGCAACTAAGAACATGAATGTAATCGAATTGCAAAAAGTGCAGCTATATACTTGTGGCTTAGATAGGCAGGAGGGTTAATGCCTTGGGAATGACACTACCATAAATTGGCTTGATATAGAATTTTAAATGTCTTACCTAGGAGGTGGGCTGAACCCTGAAATACACAGATGCAGAATCAGTTTAGCAGGGGTAGGGCACGCAATCTGAAGTTTTAAAATAACTTCTGATGAGATAAATTTTCAATATTCAAAGATTTGATTATAATCATGGTATATGTTACAACAACGGTGGTTTATCTGAGTATGACGTGTATGTAAGGAGATGTGGCAGCCAACACGTTTCGCCCTCCTGACGACGTGCAGGCCTGGGGCCTTTTCAAGGCTGTATAACAATGTATGTAATGAGCACATTTATGTAACATATAAATCAGATATACATGAAAAAACTGTAAACAATAATAATTGCAGAGGAGAGACAAACATAAAAATAGAAATATGGAACAGACACATTAGTGAAATCAAAGTACAGCGGTTGTATGTAACATGGTTAGCCTTGTGAGTTTGTGAATGCCTGCAAGCTTACGTTTTTGTTGGAATTCACAAACTACCCTGGAAATTGGCAGAGATTTGCTCAATCAAAGGACTCCCACGTTCTGGTGGGAATGAGGAGAAAACATTCTTGAACTTTGTTGAGATGTAAGGGAAGGGGTTTCCTTCAGAAAAAATGACGCAGTTCTTTAACAATAAACATACACCTACACCTGTACCCTTTGTCCTACACATTTGTGTAGATTTACGGATGTTGATATAGAGTTCCAGTGATACTCCTGAAAGCTGTGCAAGTCACATGTTTTCAGTCGTACCTCTGGCAATGTTATGTGGTTTTACGCCTGACAATTCGTTTGTGAATCTGGTCACAAGTAAATGAAATTCAATAGCGTCAATCTTGAGCAGCTGAGGGAGGAGTAGACATGATTGTACATATGTGATGGTGCTAAATGCTTCAATGTGTACAAAACACATTGCAATTGCACACACCATGACCCCACAACACCTCACATTTTTTGGGAAAATGTCCCCAAACTACGGAAAAAAGAGGTAGAGTAAACATCAGTGGATTGATGTTCACACATGTTGTTGGTATTTACAGCCAGTGTGGCATATTTGGCTAAATTTCAGTTTCGGAATTGTAATTTCAGAGTGCTTCTGGAGTACGTCTGTGAATTGGCTCAACTATTTGCCGCAGTATTTTTCCAAATTAATCTTGAAATGTTCAAGGAAATACAGTTGCTTGACAAGTCCAGGTAAACCTGACATTTCATTTGTATACACAAGGCTTAACCGAGCAAGAGGAAGTTTGTGCTCATAGACAGGAATACAGTTTTTCCACATTAGTTCCGCAGAAATCCTTTGGCATAATGTGTGACAAGAGACATGACTTAATTCAAGTTTGATGGGAGGAGGTATTGCTACCTCTCACCGAGCTCCCACCTCTGCCCTCCTGCCCCTCAGGTTAGGGACTGAGGACATCCCACCATGCTGGTGAAAAAAAACTGTCTCCTGCGTTGGCATGGCATTCCTTCAAGGTTGTCAGCCATTTTACATCATGGCAGACACTGCTGAAGGGATACAGAGGGCCCGAATCACAGAACTAACTTACGTCAAAAACGTAAAGTTAGTACTTTTTGGTATTCACAGAATACACTTACTCATTTTGGTATTCACAGAATGCACTTACTCATTTTGGTATTCACAGAATGCACTTACTCATACTAACTTTATGTCCGCACTCGGGCCGGAGATTCCGGCCCTTTGGTGGAGATTCCGGCCCTTTGGTGGAGATTCCGGCCCGGAGGTGGAGATTCCGGCCCGGAGGTGGAGATTCCGGCCCGATGGTGGAGATTCCGGCCGGTTGTGGAGATTCCGGCCGGTGGCGGAATGTCCGCCACCGGCCGGAATCTCCACAACCGGCCGGAATCTCCACCAAAGGGCCGGAATCTCCACCAAAGAGCTGGAATCTCCACCTCCGGGCCGGAATCTCCACCAAAGGGCCGGAATCTCCACCAAAGGGCCGGAATCTCCGGCCCGAGTGCGGACATAAAGTTAGTATGAGTAAGTGCATTCTGTGAATACCAAAATGAGTAAGTGTATTCTGTGAATACCAAAAAGTACTAACTTTACGTTTTTGACGTAAGTTAGTTCTGTGAATCAGGCCCAGAGAGTGGGCGGTGGTGCATTTTCAACAGAGAATCGCTCGCACCTGGTTAATCTGTTTATAATCCATGGCAAGGTCCATGTGAAGGATTACCCATGTCCCATCGCCCATGGAAAATAAGGGATTAATCAAGTGCCGGGTGCCATACACCCAGTGCATCTCAATGTGTGGGTATTTCACTTCCACAGTACCAACTGTGACACTGCAGCACAGTGAATATCTGATTGTGACAGCAGAAGGCATTTATTACAGTAGTTATTACAGATATTGGTACACCTGCAGATTTTTCCTCGGTCACAAGTTACTCTGACAGATAGTGGTCAGTTCTAAATTGAACCCTGAATCACTAGGAAAGGTGTTCATTTGAGTTGTATATGATGTTGTGTTTCATTTGGCCAGCAGTTGTCTTCTTACACAGCTTATTACATTGGTCGCTGTAACACTTATTTAGGTTCATGTATAAATATAGTGAGAGCGTAATATTACTGTAAAAAAAACTGTGTTATCTTCCTATCTAGAATGTTAGATCTGTAATGTTCAGAATGTTGGGTGGACTGTTGAGAACACTGGAGTTTGGATTTGAATTAAGCAGTATTGGTGATGTCAGGCTGGAGTGGTGGCTGAGGGGATTTATCTGTAACTTACTCAATCTAGTTGTTTTATCTTAATCGAATGATCCTGCTTTGTCACAACAAAACGCCAAAAAGCTGGAGTCCAACTAGCATTTAATGCAAAATAGCAGGTAGTAAAGCAAAAGATCAAAGACAATTGTCAGACAATTGTCATTTCAACTGAACAGGACTCTCGCTAGAACACAGTCAGTTGGAGCTAAAATTCATCCAAATGCACCTAGTATTTATACAAATTCTCTCAATACAAATCAATGCAGCAGGACCACGTTACAGAAACTTGTTACTCTCAGTGAAAACTGGTGTCATGGCTTCCCCGCAAGGAAGTGCAGATTGACCTTGAGGGGCAGTGTTTGACAGGCCTGTCGGGAGCTCTGGCACTGCCCGAAGGGCCTGCTAAAAAGAGCCAGTGTGTGGCCCATTTGTTTGGCCCCGTGGACCGTAACATGGACAACAAAATGGCCCACACACACTAGCCATTTCAATCTGGTCCATCTGGAAGAGTCAGAGTGCCAGAGAGCCTGACAGGCCTGTCCAACACTGATGAGGGGAAGATATTGTTCATGTATACAGTACCGGCCCTGTTATTCTCACAAAATCTTACTTCCCTTGCCAGGTTTCAAAAAAGAGGTTATGCTTTTGTAAAATGTGCAAAGTACAACACTGACCACTATGGCTTCAGGCCCTGTTAAGGCAATACAAGTTTTTCAAACAATTCAATGTCACTGGAAGCTTCAAGCAAATAAAAAGCAATCCCCATATTTAATTAATAGTTTATACATTCATAACTACCAATGTAGTTGTAAACATGGTACTTCATAGGAATATATAAACATAATACAAACAGTTTTAAACATGTTTTTACAGCCACCACTTTCTTCCAATTCAATAGAATATAATCCCACCATCTCTTCATTAATCTCATCCTGATCACTTCCATCATCTTCATGAGAAGCAGCACGTGTGAAAGCTTTGGCAGTGAATTTTCTTGTTTGAAGCCTAGAACGAACTGCCCTTCCACCTACAAACATCACCCTCCCTGGTGGATTTCAGATGAGAAATCAAGACCTGGCTCTTCGACTAAGATCTACGCTACCTCAGTGCCCAGATACTCTCAGGAGTGAGGAGCAGAGCTATACAGGACTGATTGATTGATTGTAGGCCAAGCAGTGATTTTGTACCAGGGGAGTTTCAGCACTGCTCGGTTTATAATTATTTCACCATTCCACAGAAAGGATGTACTTCACTACCAGTCAGATACCAAGGCAACGAGGAAGATTGTAAATTAAACCCATACAGGAATCATGTGTCCAGAAGGAGGAGGATGCTTACCATGGACAGCAGCAGTAACGATGAGAGGATGTCAAGGCATCACCATCTGATGGTAGAGCAGGCAGAAGAAGTGAGCACAAAAACTTCAACCTACTAACAGGAGAAGAGGCTGCACCAGAGACAGCGCCAGTAGATACTTTGGGAACAGGTCTAGGACTTGGAGAAGTGGCAGGAGCACCATTGTCTCTAGGAGGATCAATTAATTTGCAATGAGAGGAGTGGTTTCAAGTTGCTAGGCCTCAACATTTAACTACAGTGTTCATGATGAGCGAGATCTGATAAGGTCTATGCCAGGAGGGCTGTAGAATCGTTTTCTTCCAGTATATGTAGACATATACTCAGTCTCCAGGCTGGAGGGAATGGCAGGCCTTAGTTGCACACTCAGCTAGGATATCTTGCACCTGAGAAAAGAAACTGTAGAAACATTGTATAAGCTTTCTGCAATAGTGTAACACAACATCATAATTTAACTGCAAATCTAGCTTTGCATGGGGCACGGGGGTTTGAGGGGAGCATCATGGGTTGGCACCTGACTAGGCCTCTTCATCCTTCCTGAACAAATGTATACCACCACAAGCATGTAGCAGTAATTCACATGCTTAGTTAGTTGTATAAAATCAACCTGGATGTAAACGAAGGGCCCATAATGTGGAGGCGGAGAAGTGGGCTGTTCTTAAATCCTTTCCAGCATTGGATGACAGGCATGTGGTACAGTTTTACCAATGACTCTGGGCTGTAGAAGGATGCATACCAATGGGTTGCAGTGGCATGCAATTCCTACCAACATGGGCTGCTCCATGATACAACCTGGCAAGATTGGGGAGTAGAAATTACGGTACAACCACACACCCAGTGCTGTTTCTCCCCACCACCTCAAAGTCTCTTTTACATTGTTGCTTGATCGAGGATTGCTTTTCATTCTGAAAGGCTTGTTCCTGCAATTGAGACAAATCCATTACTGTTGGTACAAGAAATAGGTCAGTTTTCACAACATGCATGAAAACATTAGCAGTTTTAGACAATGCAGCATTTTTAGCGGTAGAATTGGTTAGGGCATTGCCTCTTGAAACATAATCATGCAGTTGTTGGTGGGTAGTGCATATTATCTCTGCCACTTCTGGTAAATGCAAAGCATTTAAAATATTTTGAACTTACCCCCATTATTTATTGGAGTTCCTGCTGAGGTTAAGAAATCTCTTTACATCCAAGGGAGGCAAAGTCATGCATGACTCCAAGAATATAATTGAGTCTGTGTACAGAATTAGTCTTTGGGATATTCTCACTCAGTAGGTTTTGAACAGGTGCATATAAGGCTGTGACATTCTCTAATTTTCTAAAATTTTCTAAAAGTATGACAAACCTTTCTAGACTTAGATTGCAAGTTAATGCTCCAGAGGCCTTATTGTGAGACTCCTCCATAATCATAATTATGTAACAAGCTTTTGGCAAATCAAAGTTTATTTATTTCCTTTAATGAAACTGGGACAGAGGAGAGTAGTGGCAGAGGTGGTTCAAATGCAGATATGCTCCCCTCAGGATTTGATCTTTAATGAAGAAACTCTGATATCTTACTCATCACTACAGGAATATGATACCTGCACATAAAGTGGGAGTTTGTCTAAGATACTCAAGTCTGTGGTTGTTAGATTTTAGACTTTAGAGGACATTTTGGGAATGTTAGCATTCTAGAGATGTATTCTTATCCGTTTATGAAGAAATACACAGTCATTTAATTACTTTTACGTCCTGAAGAAAGCCCTGGACCAGATAGGCTGCAGTAAAGGGGCTGAAACATGTCGGCAAATATTTTAGGATTTTAGGATTATTATATTCCTAAGCACCCAATTATATACTTCTTACTTATACTCTTTCAGACCATTAATAAAGCGATATCGTGGTCTGGATGAGGTATTTGTTTGTTATCTCCCTGGTAGAACTAATATCCAAACAGCTCCCTGGAACATGATTGAGCCCATCCTGGCTTTTAGGGGCCAGGGCGGACCCTATGATGAAGCATGACACTATTAGACTGTGTGAGGGTCATAATAAAAACGAAAGAATTTTCCCCTGCTTCATAAAACACTGACCAGGTCCCCGTGTGGGATAGGATTTTTTCTCTTGTAGGAAAAGGTATACTCTGTTTATTTTCTGTATTACTTATTCAGGGAGAGTGTATCCCTTGGGCCTTTGTCTCACCACGAAGTCTCCCACTCCCCCCTGATAGGCAGAATCCCTTCTAGACCCCTCCCCTATCCTTTTGTAATATTATAATATTTTCAGGGCACCACACCTGTACTGCTGCGCTATTCAACTTCAGAAAGAGGCCGTGAAGGCATTTGCTTCACTTTTCAGCAGAAGTACAGAGATCAGAGTCATGCAACCCAGAGCAAAGTTAGATGTCAAAATTGCACTCTTTTCATTCTCTCTCTCTTTGTTTTTTTTGCAGTTTTTTATAGCGTGAACTCAACCCAGAGGTATTGGAGTGCTTTACATGAGCACCAGTTACATTACACAAGGACACATTCATCTTTGGTAGGCATGGGGAAATTAAGTGATTTGCCTAGAATCACAGGACGTTGAGCCGATGCTGAGACTCGAACCTAGGGCCATATTTACAAGGGAATGGTGAAGAATGGCATTAAGTAAACATTACTAACGCCATGCTCCGCCATTCTGAAAATGCAGGGATGCGCCGTATTCACAAGAATGCGGCGCACCCCTGTGTTTCACCTAGCGCTGGCGCTAAATCTAGCAGCCCAGTGCCAATGCAGGCACACTTGCAACATAGTGCAAGGGTGTCTACATTGGGGGGAATGATTGTTTATGTGTAGAAGGTGTCCCTTCCTGCACAGAAACAATCCAGAATGGTGAATTGTAACTTTTATGTGTGCTGCATTGTGCAGCACACATAGAAGTTGCAAATCAACATTTTTTTAAATGATTGTTTATGTGGAGGAAGGGACACCTTCCTGCACATGAACAATCATTCATGGCAATTTGCTGTATCTATGTGTGCTGCACAATGCAGCACTCATAACAACAGCAAAAATGAGGAGAAATTAAGCATTTCTCCTCTTTTCACCATGTTGAGACCACGTTTTCCCTGGGCTTAATTTTAGCACTGCCTCCTATTTACGCCACTCTTGTAAATACGGTGCAGTATCTTAATCAATGGGTGTTGCGGCGGAATGCCCACCGCAACACCCATTGCATGCCCCTTTTACACTAAGGACCTAATTACGATGTCGGGCGGACTTAAGTCCGCCCGACATCGTTTCGGTACTGGGACCGACCGACCTCCTGTCGGCGGTCCCGACCGACCAATTAGGATGCGACTGAACATCGTTCGGTCGCACTCCTATTCTTTACAATGAGAACATGCATTCCGACTGGAATGCATGCTCTCATTGTAAAATGAAGAGTTGCAGTTCAACAGGCCGTGCACCAATGGGGGCCCTGCTGGGGCCCCCGAAGACGACTTCCGACAGCCTTTCCGTGTCGGAAAGGCCGGCACAGAAAGGATGTTGGAATCCGACATTGTAATCCCCCGGGCGGAAATAGCCACACTTGGGATTACTGAAATCAATCAAATTACTTTATTTCTGCAAAAATGCCTTCAAAAGTGTCACATACAACAGACTAGATAAAATCATTCGTATTAAGAACACATTCATACAAGTAAAAATTCTTACAAATTTAAAATAATAACCATCAGAACATCACTAGGATTAAGAAGATAAGAGTAAAAAAAATATATGTACACAATATTAAAACAGCCCAAAATCGCTTTAGTAGTAATTGTACAGTAAAAAAGCCTCCTCGGTTGTTGGCCAACAGTTTGTGATGGTGTATCCCCTATATACTGCATCCAGGGATAGGCCATTTAGATACTAGTATCCACTCTGCTTCATGTTGAGTGACCTCCCTGCCTCTTTGACCTGATACCCCACATGTGGCTGAGGAACTTAGCAACTGAGCAAACAAACACAGCTCTTGTGTCTGATTTAAAAATACGGAGAGCTTCCCAAAAGTTCTGCGTGCCCAGTTGCTGGCAGATGAGCTTAATCCATTTCCGTCTTGGACATGCGTAAGCAGGGCAAGCAAACAGCACATCGCCAATGGACTCTACAGGAGCCTCGCATCCTGGACAGTTACTGAGGCACGGGTCTTTAGTGTGCCATCTGGCTTTTACCTCATTTACTGGGAGCATGCCATGCCTGAATCGGACATAGAGCTTTCTGTCTTGGGTTACGTGTATTAGATCAAAATAGGGTTCAAGAAGTCTGGTCTGTTTGTGGAGTAAAAATTCTGTAGTTAGTTTACCCCTCTCGACCCTGCCAATGTCTGCTTTTGCAACCCATTCCCAATAGTGCTTCTTTAGTACAGCTTTCCGAAGCAAGGGGGAATCGTTGTTTTCCCAGGCTTCTTTTAGCCCGATGCCAAATACAAGCTTCTTTATGTTGCTCAGCCACTCACCTTGTTAAAAACATCTAAGCAGGTGACCTCTGTTATAGCTTTGGCATAAGATGATAACTCCGGGGTCCTCCTGACTCTGGCCCAGAATAGCAGTGGACGAAGCTTAGCAATGTCGCTAATGGGACGTCGGCCCATGTCTAGCATAAGTGGGTAGATTGGTGTCCTTTGGGGCAGCATCACTAGGTTCCTTATGAATTTGTGCTCCGATCTAGTGAGCTCCAATATCTTTTCGAATCCCCACAGTTCAGAACCATACAGGGCAGAGCTGACAGCTTTGAGATCATAGACCTGTAGAGCAGGGGCAACTGGTCTGGTGTGGGAGGAATGATGTTCTTTCACTAATGCCCTCGTTACACGTTTGTGGTTTAATGTCATTTTTGTTATGTGGGGGCTCCAAGACATTCTCTCCGAGAGTTTAACCCCTAGGTAATCGAATGTACTTACTCTCTCCAGGGGTATCCCTCCCAGAGTTGGCTTACCCTTGTATGACCTGTGAAGGTTGAAAGCCATAACGAAGCCCCGGGCAGTACAAAAATGGTTGAATCTATTTAATAGTGACTGCAGCCCTGCCGGAGTTTTAGACACCAGTAGGGTATCATCTGCAAATAAGAGGGTCACTACCTTCTCTCCACCTAGAGTCGGGGCATCAGCCGGCTCTTGTGATAAAAAGCTTACAACTTCATTCATATAGAGGGAGAACAGGGAGGGAGCCAGGTCGCAGCCTTGGCGAACACCCCTGCTAACAGGAATGCGGTCAGTAAGCTGCCCCTGTGTACCCCATCTTATCCAAGCGAAATTATTTTCGTGGAGTCGGATGACTAGATTCAGGATAGAAGAAGGAATTCCCATGTCATTCAACACTTGCCATAGCTTAGATCTGGGGATTAAATCAAAAGCTGTCTTCAAATCAATAAAAGCCAGATACAGATTTCTGAAATCATTCCGAATGGCGGACGGGCTCTCCGAGCCCATCGGAAGCCAGTCGGAATGACCGGTCGGATTCCTTTCCGACCGACACAATCATAATGGGTCGGTCGGAAAGGAACACGGCCGTCTGATTACGATGCGTTAGGAACGGCTCCGACTGATGGTCGGAGCCGTTTTCTAATGCATCGTAATCAGCCCCTATGTGTAGTGTGAAAGGGGGCCTTATTTACAAGGCGGCGTTAAGCCATGTTAACCTTGTAAATTAGGCGAAGGGTTTATCGCCAAAGGAACGTCATAAAAAGTGACTTTTCTGTGGTGATAGGGGCTTGTAAATATGCCCCCCTAGCTCCCCAGTTCCAAAGTCAGCAGTTCTGGCTGTTAGGCCCCATTCTCTCTCCTAGTATATGGTAGGGCATATTGATTTGAAGACCCAGTGGATTTAATGCACTTAAGTGTGCATTGCTGTGGTGCCTGCTGTCATTTTAAAAGCCAGCCCTGCTTTGCAGGCTGCTTTTAAAATAAAAATATGTTCAAATTCGACTTTGGAATTAAAGGTACTTTCAAAGTTTTAAACTACCTTATTTTTACTTACGTCACTTAGGTCTTCCCTATATGCCCCATGGGTAAGGTGCCTTAGTAAAATAAGCAGGGACATTATAAAATATCATCATCATCATAAACTTTATTCCGCTTTTCAGATAAAAACCATGAAAGTCACAAATAAAACAGTACAATCGAAAAAGGAAAGAAATGCCCCCAACCAATTAATGTAAGCAGTCAACAGATATCATGCAAGTATCTCACACATATTATAAGTTAAAAGAATAAAAAGATCTGGCAGCCTGATACACATAGAGTTCTAATCACAGCTCGATCTGAGCCTAACTGCCGCCTTTCAAAAGCTAAGAACGTACCATAACGTGGACCCTGAAAGGAGAGCTAAAAATGTAAAAGCGGGACGTACTTGATTAAAATTTTGGGATTTTAAAAGTGGGATTATAAAAGTCTTCCTCGGTACCTCATAAAAACTGCAAAACATTACAAAATGGATCATTTCCTGCGGAGACCTATTGTCGCAACTGCATAAGGGCAAGGTCTGACATTTGTTACTCCCTCGGGGGTGAGCAAGGAGAAGATAAAATAAACCGAAACAGAACCTTGTCAGTAGAAAACGATCATACATATTTGGGAGCCCTAGGAGATACGGTTCCGTTGATTGTACTGTTTTTAAGATAATGTATCTCCGTATGCTGGGTTTCATTAATTCGGACTCCTCCCTTTTTACTGCCTGAAGACTAAAAAAATGCTCCTTGGCCCAAGCCAAATCTTTCTGGTGATGGTTTCCGGGTCACTAAAGAGTTCCGCCCTCCCAAGAGTCCTGAACCCATCCCCAATATATTTTAACCAGGGGATACGGTGTGCGTAATCGAGAGCCATGCAGCCCCTTATGATGTCTATGTGTAAGGAGTTCCCCTTATTCCCCCACACTTTAAGCCAGTAGAGTAAAGGGCGAGACAACAATAGGTCTGACAGGTAGTGCATACCCAATTCTTCGTGTACCAAAAAGGTAGGGGTTCCCTGAGGTACACATAGGAGACGTCTTAAAAATCTATTTTCAATTCTTTGTAACTCGTCAGCCCTGGAGTAACCCCAGATTTCGCTACCATATGATACCTGCGCTAGGCACTTAGCTCGATATATCTCTAATAATGCACCTATTGGTTTTCTGCCCAGCTGGGAGGCAAAGTTAAAAATTGCCGCACTGGCTCTTAAAAAGTCCCCTTTCTTCTTTCTTCTTAGAGGGCCCCAATTTAGTTTTGCATCCAACAAAACCCCCAAATAGGGAAAAGCCCCAGTTTTGGGGACCGATGTGGACCCCACCTTAAAATTAAAGGACTTCCCTGTACCAGTTCCCACCTCCATCACGTAGGATTTGGAGTTGTTGACTAACAGGTCCCGGTGCTCCATAAATTTCACAAAGGAATTGAGAAGGGTTTGCAGTCCTCTCGCTGTCCTAGACATGAGGACAGCGTCGTCTGCGTACAATAGTACCGGCAGACCGCGCCGTCCCACCTGTGGGGCATCTACCTGAGTAACAGTCAGGGCCTTCTCCAAATCATTAATATAAAGGTTAAATAAAAATGTTTTATTTGCCCTGGTGAGGGAAAAAGTGCCAATTCTGCATTGCAGTTCATTACCTCCATAGGCTAACATGTGAAGGCTTCATAAAGTTTTAATAAAGTCTAACTTTTGACAGAAGTGAGCTAAAAGCTAAATTAATAGTTTAAAGTGCTAAAATAATAGTCACAATAAATCCAACAACTTGCCAAAAGTTAGATTTATTATAACTACTGCAGAAAAAAAGTTATAGAACTTGCTTTTTTGAAGTTACTAAATACAGCGTCTATAGCAGCCTCTTCTGATTGGCCAGCCTGGTATATCTCCATGGGCCAAATATACTATTTATGGGTCACAAAATACTGGTCAAAATTTGAGACCAGTATTCTTGTGACCAGTAAAAAATGTTAAGAACTTTAAGAATACTTTAGGATGTTTTCATACTCTCTTTCGTGTGTGCTGCTTCCTCCCTTACATCTCCGCCCATCCCCGCATTCCCAGTCTTGCTGATCCTGGCTCATATGTTGCTTTCCACAGCCCACCCCCACCTGCTTGGCTTTATGTTTTTAGCATAGTTTCTCCATTGATCCCGCCACTTGGCAGCATTGACTAATCCCCCCCCCTCACTTCCTTTGTTGCTCCCTTGCCACTTACTGACCATACCCTCTACACTCTGCCCAGGTACATTTTGTGTTTTTTTGGAAGGCCCAGCAGAAGCAAATTGTTGCTTTGTCGCTCATTTCTCTACTTTGTGCTTTCACGCACTGTTTTTAATTTATTGATCTATGTTTGACATCTGCCATTTTGGAAGATAAAGTAAATGTAAACAAAATGGCTTGCATAGCACCCTGACGCATATGTGTGCATGTGTGGTGAGAAATGCACAGACATATGCTATAAGGCTGGGTCCAGCCATTTTGCCTTTTTGTCCTCTTTGCCAAAGCTGTTCAGCATCAGCAACAACAGCATTGTTTTTTTTTGTTGCCAATGATATGCAGACTCGTCAACAAGCGTTGAAAAGGCTAATGTATTTTAAAGATGAGACCCATCGGCTTTGCCAATGCTTGTTTTTTTAAATCCAACCAAAGCTTTCAAGATTGAAGGATGTCAAACACAGATAATTTCATGGCAGAAATAGACAGAAAGAAACACTAATTTAAGCGCATGCTACTGTTTAATTCTACAGGATGTGACATAATCAGCCATCCAACCTTCAGGAGAAATTATCCCATCTTTTTAACCACTGCTAGCCCCTCTGAATCAGAGATGATGCAACTGCAAGTTCCAAGTATATTAAGAATTGATATTAACCTCTATCGAGGTCTACAATCTACCCCATCAATTCATTGTAAAATAAACAGAACAAACAGAACAATATTATTTAAATATATATATAATATAAAAAGCCATGCAGATAAATATACTAATAGTTCTTATTATTACCAGTGCCAAAACCTCTTAAAAATGATATCATTTAAAAGATACTAGTTCACTCAAAGGATTCCTAACTATTTGTATCAGAGCTTGAAGTGTATCAATATTAAAATTATTTATTAACAGAATTAGATTTTGTATTTTTGGATTTCCTAATGCTGGGCACAAATGCAGTACACGAAACACATTTTGAGTTACAGCTTGACAAAGATTACAGAAAGGTGAATTGGAATTACACCTTTATCTCATTGTCAAGGTATTGAGGGGTAAATTCCTGTGCGTAGAATCATAATGAAGAATCTGACATTATGGAAAATTTGAAAGCAAAGCTGGAGTTGAACCTGACCAAAACACATATCAGAGCATATGCTATCATACATTTTCAGTTTAGTGCAATTCCCCACATTGAAAGAATAACTTAACCATGGAGTCTGAGTTCTTGGGAATAATCAAATGTGCTGAGGGATCCATAATCTAAGAACATCCATATTACAGTTGAAAGACTTCAGGGATCTGTAGGAAAATGGGTTACTAGTTGAGGGGGTGAAGCCCTACTCAAGCAGCAACCACAATTCTTGCCAGGGTGAAACACAAGAAACCCCCCAAATTAACATGTGCTTAACCCTCTTGTAGCTTGGCACAAAAGCAGTCAGGCTTAACTTAGAGGGAATGTGTAAAGCATTTATGCTTCACTTCAAACAGTAATAAAGTGAAAACAAAACGCAAGAAAAAAAATCCCACACCAATTTAGAAAAAAATAGAATAAACTTTAATAAATTATTTGAGACCAAAACATCAAAAATCCAATTAGTAGAACTGGATATATGTAATTTTTAAGATTAAGATTTAAGTGTAAACAGTGCTTGGAACCACAAAGTACCAACTGTGGTTATCTGGTCGTGCCGGACTGGGACAAAGTCACAAGTTCAGGCTGACTGTGATGGAGCACAAGCCAGACACAAGGACCAAGTTAGGTCCACTTAACAGAATACCTTAAATCTTGGCTGCTGAGCATTGCCAGGTCCTGCACTGAGGATGAGTCAGTCAGTGGCGTTTCCAATAGTCTGTGGGGCGGTGACGTGAGGTCCTGTGTCGAGATGTGTCAGGCAGCAGCGGTTCCGAGGGGATGTGGGCTGATGTGTTGCACTGCATTGGTGCTGTGGGGGCCACAGCTGGTCTGTCAGAGCACCTTCAGTCCCAATTCCAAGAGTCCAAGACTGGGGCGGCACCACTTGGGAGGGCAAGATCTCACAGCAGGCAGAGCCCAGGTGCTCGGTTCAGGGTGGTTGGAATCTTTTCTGTCCCTTAGGCTCTGATCAGGAGGCCAGCCAACTAGCCTTGGGAGTCACTCTGGTGGTCCTCCTGGGCTCAAGGTGCAGGTCCAGTCCTTCTTACACAGGCAGCATGGCAGCAGGGCAGCAGAATAGCAGTCCTTCTTGCAGAGAAGCACAGCAGTCCTTCTGAGTCTTCCACAGGTCCAGAGGTGTACTGAAGAGATGGGTCTGAGGGTCCAATATTTATACTTGACGCCCACTTTGAAGTCGGAGAAGCATCTGGAGGCTTTCACACCCAGAGGTGCTTGGAATTTCCTACCTCCCCGCCCTGGCCCCAGCTCCTACCCCTCATCCATTCAGAGATGCCCATCCAGCCAACACATATTCCTCCTTTGTCTAACTTTCTGGGAGCAATACATGAAAACCAACTACACCTAGTCATGTGACCCAGGATACAGATTTAAAGGACCACAGGGTTAGGACAAGAAAATGCCAGCTTTCTAAAAGTGTCATTTTCAGAATTGTGACATAAAAATCCGACTTAACCATTAAAGAGGGTTTTAAATTACAATTCTTCAGACACCAAGCTCGATATTCCTATCTGCCCCCAACTGAAAGTTACCACTTAATAAATGTAATTAGAGTACCCAATGTTATTCTATGGGAGAGGTAGGCCTTCATAGTAGTGAAAAACAAATGTAGGTGTTTTTCACTACCAGGAATGTCAAACTTAAAAGAATGTTTTCAGCTTTTTAAATACACTGCACCTTGGTCTATGGCCTGTGTTGGGCCTACCCTAGGGGTGACGTATGTGTATTAAAAAGGAAGGTTTGGGCCTATCAAGAGGTTTATCTTGCCACGTCAAAGTGGCAGTTTAAACTGCACATAACATGCTGATGTGACAGGCCCGGGACATGTTTAAAGGGTTACATTAGGGGTGGCACAATAAGTGTTGCAGGTCCACTAGTAGTATTTAATTTACTGGCCCTGAGCACATGTAGTACCACTTTACTAGGGACTTACAAGTAAATTAAATGTGCCAATTGGGTGTAAGCCAATTTCATCAGGTTTAAAGAAGACTATGCAAGCACTTTAGCACTGTTAGCAGTGGTAAAGTGTGCAGAGTCCTAAGGCCAGTAAAAACAAAGTCACCAAAAATAGGAGGATTGAAGGCAAAAAGTTGGTGTAAAATCATGCCAAGGATGTCAGGGCAACAGGTTCTCTTTAAATTTCTCTTTAAAACCATAACATCAGTCGATGTTGTGACTAAATCTTCTCAAAGGAGAGCCATCAGTAAAAAAGTTGGTGCATGCTGGAGCTTATACCTACATAGGGGCTGATTCCGATTTCAGCCGGAAGGGCACCGAACAATGGTCGGAGCCCTTCCGACCGAATCGGAACGTGCCGCTCGGATTCCTTTCCGACCGAGCCATTCCGATGGGCTCGGTCGGAAAGAATCCGACTCGGATTTCCGGATGGCTCACGACGGGTTCGGAGAGCCCGTCAGCCATCCGGAAATCCTCTGTACTCCCCGGCTGCCTCTTTGCGACCGAGGGAGTACGATGGCAGTTTTCACTGCCTTTTCGTGCCGGTCTTTCCGGCACGAAAAGGCAGTCGGTCACTGTCTTTGGGGGCCCCCAGTGGGACCCCCATGGGTGCAAGGTCGCCGAATGGCGGCCTGGAGGCACCTATGGTGCCCCTCTGTTGAACCCTGCACCCGGTGGCAGGCACCTTGGGGTGCCGGCCACAGGGTGCAGGGTTGAACTGCACCCTGCTTTCTCCAATGCCAGCATGCATTCCGTCCGGAATGCATGCTCCCATTAGTGGGAGATACGAGTGCGACCGAACAGGGTTTGGTCGCATCGTGCTGCCTGGGCCGTAACCGACGACAGCAGGTCGGTCGGTTACGGCTCCGGACCGATGTCGGACGGACCTGAGTCCGTCCGACATCGGAATCGGCCCCATAGAATTACGTTAGCAAGAGCTTGAGCATATGTACTAGTCAATCCGAATTCAAGACTGAGCAATTGTACTGAAATCATAGAGCTTAAACTATTAAATGTCTTTAAAATCTTCCCTTTATATGCATTCAGGGATGACCAGTTTGGTATTTCTGTATACTCTAAACTCTAAAGCATAGCTAAATGTGGGAGGGAGTTTATAAATTTGCATTAAGTGACTTAAATGTCTTCTCCCCATGGAGTTATAAAAAAATCTGGAGAGAACTAGGGTGGGCCATGGCTTTACTACCTAATTTTGTAAAATTCAGACATTGTTTATGTTACTGAAGAAGGTTTTTCCTAAGTAGCAATGGTGACACAGTATGCTTACCGCCAAGGTAATAGTCTGCTAGATGCAGGTGGACCATAGGTTTAATCATGGTGAAGACTATTCTGTCTATACTGTGATTAAGCCCCTCTGACGGCCCTGTGGAGTAAGGGTAAATGGAGGCAGACCAGTAATTCTGCCCACCTGATTTAGATGGACAAATTTAGAGGTCAGTTTTCATTGCCCATCACCATCAGGAAATCCCAGGCGGTAAGAGGTAGTGAAAACTGCTAAATACTTCCATGGTAAGCAAAACATTGGCTTTTTTCTTTTCAGAAAGAAAATCCTGTTTTGGGTTTTTCTTTTTTAAAACAAAATAGAAAACCTTTTGGTGCAGGGCTATGTCATGCAAACCAAACAGCGAAATGCATTGACAGGAACCGCCGTAATGCCTGTCAGCTTTGTGGTCATTTATAAATCTGATGGGCAATCCCTCCACCAGGATGACGGATTAATTTACTCCAATGCCCTAGCAGAACAGCAGGTCGTCTGCCAGGAGTTAAATTGGTCACATACTTCTTTTTTTTCGTTGCCCAGATACCAGTTGATTTGCTGCCCTCTTTTCCTACTGCTAATACCTAAGATTTTTGATTTTGTTATATTTATCTTTTAAATAATCTTTAAAAAAATTATTTTCTGAGTAGTTGTGCAGCACCTTCAGGTTTCTTTGGCGGCCTAATGGAGTGAGGTCACACAGAATTATATAATCTGCATAAATGAGGGTGGATGTGCATATGCTTCAATCCTAGCTTTTGGTGGAATAAAACGCTTAGGAAAATTAGATCAATAAAGTGACAATAACTATGGAACCAGCTCACAGCCCTGTTTTAATCAATTTTCAGTGGATATAGGAGAAGAAACACCTTTAGTGTCCCCCAGTAGAACTGGGCATCAACTTGAAGAATGAAGAAACATATTTAATCGCAATAAACTGCTCGGAGTGCCCAATGATGCCATGTTCTACCTCTCACACGCAGTAGAGAAGCCATCCATCAAATAACAACACTCCAAGTAAGAACATTTACACAATCAATCAATCAATCAGGGGGCTTATAAAGCGCACTACTCACCCGTGAGGGTCTCAAGGCGCGGGGGGGCAGCTCTGGATCAGTCAAAGAGCCAGGTCTTGAGGTCCTTCCTGAACGTGTTCAGGGTCGGGGAGCGTCTGATGTTCACAGGGAACTCGTTCCAGGTCTTGGCTGCGATGTAGGAGAAGGCTCTCCCGCCTGCTCTGTGTCTGCGGATGCGAGAGACCTCTGCCAGGGCGAGGTCAGCGGAGCGGAGGTTCCTCTTGAGTACGTGGAAGGAGACTCTCTCGTTGAGGTATTTGGGTCCGATGTTCTTCATCAGTCATAAAGGAGTATAACCATAACAGAGCTGACTTTCCATGGTGAGCAGACCCAGCCCCCTCCCTTGCTATTTTTAGCAATTACATCTTGGTGCCTTTAATCTGCTTCCTTAGCAGTCCTTACCAAGATACTCAGATGGAGAGACTCCTCCTGGTCTTTTGTAAGCCCCATGTACTCTTGAGCTTGTGGCTCCTTTTCCCATCCTGACACCTTTGGCCAGATTGGCATACCTCCCAGGTATCCTCCAGTCAACACACCCATGTTTAGAGACAAAGGAACCATTCCTTTGCAGGTACCATCAGCACATGTTGTTGACATTATGTTTACTTTGCTTTGTGCTGTTTAGATTTTTGTAAGCCTTTACGGTTGCACACAATAATTGATGCATGAGAGATGCAAAATAATCAATTTGCAAATCTTGCATTTTCGGATCTACACTGCATTGTATTGGCTCCGTGTCTTTCTTTTCTAGGTGGTCCGAACTTTGCAAAAATTAGTGTATGCAAATATTAGAGCATTGAGAACATTCTATGGAGGGTTAAACCAGAGGCCTGGGTTTCATCCTCATATACTTTACCATCTGCTTTACCTGGTTACCAGTATCCAAGTGAGATTACCATTCTTATTCTGTGAATACCGGTTCATTGCATCACTACTGTGTTGCACTTGTGTACTAAGGGGCTCATTTAATGGAAGTCTCACAGTGCAGCGTGACAGGGAATGGGCAGGAATGTGCAGTATTTAAGGATATACCTCGCATTCCTGTCTGTTCCCATGAGCTGACAACCTTTTGGCAGCTTAGCGCCAATGCAGGCACTCTTACAACATGGTGCAAGGGTGCCTGTGTTGCATGCAGGATTGTTTTTTTGCATGAGGGGGCACCTTCCTGCACAGAAACTATCCAGGTTGGCACATTCATCTTTCTGTGTGTGCTGCATAATGCAGCACACAAGAAAGAGGGAGTAACAAGGAGAAATAGAGATATTTCTCCTCAGTACACATCCCCTAGGAAGGCGCAACTTTTTGGCGCATTCCCAGGTTTACCAGTTCTGGTAAATCTGGGAATGTGCAAAAAACCATGCGAGTTGCGTGGGAACACCCACACAACGCCCAATGAATGCTTCCCCAGGGTAGAGTAACACAACATAGCGATGTGCACTGTGCTGCATTACTCCAGATTTATGAAGCCACTCAGGGCCATGCAAAGCGGCTTTGCGTGGCTTCATAACTCTTACTTAAGGTTTGTGTCGTGCATGTGCCACTTTATGTTGTGCAAATGCGACGCAAACCTCGCATTTGCATTGCATTCTGTACCCAGAATTGCCACACACACCTCCCTTGTGTTAGCCCTTGGCGTCTTGTCCACGTCTACCCAGAAAGCCAAAAAGGCTTAGGTGAGGCCCATTCTCTGTTGTGGGCTTGGGGCCAGATTTAGAGTTTGGCATTGAGATACTTCATCACAAATGTGATGGATATCCCATACACAGTATTACAAGTTCACTTTCTCCAATTGGGTTTGTAATAGGGCAGGCTGGATATCCGTCATGTTTGTGGTGGAGTATCCCACCTCCCAAACTCTAAATCAGGCTCTTAGTCTTTCGAGGGTCATATCCAAGGCACTCTCAGCCCTCGCTCTTTGTGAGAGCCAAACCTGACATTCTTCCACAATATTCGGATCTATAGGAGTATATTTATGAAATAGTGGTGAGTGCAGTGCAGCAAGTCACCTTGCTGCGCTGTGTCACTGGGAAAGGGCAGGAATGAGCCATATTTAAGGCATACGGCACATTACTGACTGTTCCCCCTGCGCTGGCACACAATAGGCTGCTTAGTGCCAACACAGGCATCCTTGCACCATGGTGCAAGGCTCCCTGCGTTGCATGCAGGATTATTTTTGTGCAGCAAGGGACACCTTCCTGCACAAAAACAATCACGAGCTGCATTTTACTTTCTCTATGTCATCAGAATGCAGCACACATAGAAAGAGGAAGTAATGAGGAGAGATTAAGGGGCATATTAGCAAGACTGGCGATAAAATTATCGCCGTTTTAGCGGCAGGAAACTGCCGCTAAAGCGGCGATAATTGGCTTGCTAATATGCGTTAGTAGAATTCAATAGAAGCCCAGGTTAGATGTGCAGGACATTTAACCTGGGCTTCTATTGAATTCTATAACGCTTATTAGCAAGCCCATTATCGCCATTTTAGCGGCAGTTTCCTGCCGCTAAAACGGCGATAATTTTATCGCCAGTCTTGCTAATATGCCCCTAAGATTTTTCTCCTCGTTACGCCTCTCCTGGGGAGGCATACCTTTTTGGCACATTCCTAGGTTTGCAAGGCCTTAGAAATCTGGGTATGCATCAAAAACCATGGGAGTTGCATGGGAACACACAATCAACGCCCATGGAATGCCTATCCAGGGCAGAGTAACTCAATGCAGCGATTTGCGCTGCATTGCATTACTCCAGATTTATGGAGCCACTCAAAGCCACGCAAAGTGACTTTGCGTGGATTCAAAATTATGATTTAAGGTTTGTATCGCTCTTGCACAGTGTTGCGTGGTGCAAACGCGACGCAAACTTGGGCGTAAATATGGCCCCTAGGGGCAGATTTACAAGCCCCTTGCGCCACTTTTGCGTCATTTTTAACATGGGAAAAGTGACGTACGGGTGGCGCGAGGGGCTTGTAAATAAGCCCCCTAGTGTTTAAAGATAAGGCAAAATATGATTTTCACGTGAAACCGTCTACTACTTGTTGATTTCAGGGATGCCTTCATTGAGTCCACTGGGTACCGTTTAATGAGAGCTGTTGTTACTGAAATGGTTTTGCTGCCTCAGCCACAGTGAGGCCGAGCTGCCTTTTTGGCTTTTATTTGAATGAGCAATTTCCGAGTTAGATACACCGGATTTGGATTTCGGTCAATGAAAGCTTTACTGTGTCCATTCTCTCTCCTCGCACAGCTCACAAAGGAAAACGAAATGCCATTCAGCTTTTCACCAGCCATAGTGGAACCTTTATCAATGCAATTCTGGCTTGGATGTGGAAACATGGCAGGGAACTGGCAAGAACACAAACAGGAATTGTCTACTTCTCGTGCTCACTGCACCGAATATCTACTGTTACAGCGAATCTTCATTGTCATCAACTTTCTCTGGGAGATCAATGCGTTGAGTATTAATAGAAGGATTAACTTTGTCCCTTTTTGATAAATACCATTTGATTGCTGAATGGGAATCGTAATATGAAACACTAGCTTTCCATAAATTTAACACATATAATGCACCTCATACTGCACCTTTCCATTCTTATGTGCAGTAAATAACACGTTATTATTAGTATATGTAATGTAATGAGGCTGAATTGGGTCTGACAGGACCATACTCATAACCTGCAGATTACAGCATTTATTAGCCGCCAGCATTTAACTCAAAGCACCATCTTCACACATCGAGTTAAATGCCTTCGCTGGTTACTTCCATGATTTGCACATCACATGTTCAGATCATAATAAGGACACTTTAGGCTTATATCTGTCTAATGTCAATAAACTCAACACCATTATATTGGTTAATGGCTCTTAGATGTGTTGTAGAAAGCGCTACGAAAAACAAGCATTGGCAAAGCCAATAGGTCTCACCTATGTAAGAGCATATGGCTTTGCCAATGTGTTTTAGTCATGTTGTACACCAGCATGGCTGCTGCTTAGCTTGGCGAAAAGTTTGTGGCATAGAGAAGAGTGGCGTAGAGTGGAGTGGAGAAGAGTGGAGTGGCGAAGAGTGGAGCAGAGTGGCGAAGAGTGGAGTAGAGTGGAGTGTCGTGTAGTGGAGTGTCATGGGCTGGAGTGTCGTGAAGGGGCATAGAGTGTAGAGGCATGGAGTGGAATAAAGTGGTGTGGAGTGGCATAGATTGGAGTGGAGAAGAGAAGAGCGGAGTGGCGAAGAGTGGAGCAGAGTGGCGAAGAGTGGAGCAGAGTGGGGAAGAGTGGAGGGGCGTGGAGTGGAATAAAGTGGTGGGGAGTAGCGTAGAGGGGAGTAGAGGCATGGAGAGGTATAGAGTGGAGTAGAGACGTAAAGTGGAGTGGCGTAGCATAGAGTGGAGTAAAGTGGCATAGAGTTTAGTGGACTGTTGTAGAGTGGAGCAGAATAGATGGGAGTTGCATAGAGTGGAATGGCGTGAAGTGTAGTGGAATGCAGTGTCATAGAATGGAGTGCCATGGCATGGAGTAGAGTGCATAAGAGTGGAGTGAAGTGGATTGGTGTAGAGTGGATGGGCATAGAGTGGAATAGTGTTGTAGAGTGGAGTGGCATAGTGTGGAGTATGCATGGTGTGGTAGCGCAATGCCATTGCAGACAACACCTTTTCAGTTGAAATGACCATTACATTTGCACATACAATGTTACTTATAAAACTATTCAGCAACCAAACGAAAATGTGTGGAAATGTCTTCACTTAGTCTACTGATTTGTATTGATCTCTTTAAAATATTTGTTTCCATGTTGTTGCGTGACAGAAAAAAAACTTTTCTTGCCCAGTATCCATCAAGATTGTCACATAAATCCTCTCACTTTGAAGTCAGTGAAAGAAAAGTAAACATTGCGCTCCCTGAGAAGACAGAGCCTGACATTTCACCTCTGTATTTGAATGTGCAGGAAATGTGACAAGATAAGAACAAAATTTAAAGGCCTGTTTACAGAAAGCGAGAACTCGTGGATGAATACAAGGAGAGATAGTGAACAAGCTTTGCTCCAGTGAGGCAGAAGACATGCTGTACGGTCTAAAACAAATGGAGCCAGCAAACAGAAAGCCAGAAAATGTGAGTTGCAAATCACAAAGCCAATGTTAAGCTTTTTGTGAAATGCATTTCCAGGGAAGCTTTCAGAATGCCCGCAAGAAGTCTTTTCGCAACCAGACAGAGTGGCGCAGCAGAGTGGTGCAACGAGGAGAAATACTTTTATTTCTCCTCATTTTTTGCTCTTTCTTCTGCAGTACACATAGAAGGAGCAAAATGCCATTATTGATTGTTTTTGTGCAGAAAGGGGCCCCTTCCTGCACAACAACAATCCCCATGGTGCAGGCACCCTTGCACCATGGCGCAAGGGCATCTGCGTTGGCGCACGGCTGCTGTTTATGCCCCGGCACAGGGGAGAAAGACAGGAATGCTCCGTATCTTGTAGATATGCCACATACCTGCTCTTTTATTTTGATGCACGGCAGCACAGCAGGCAGGCTAGCTGCGCTGCAGTAAGTCAAAACATAGTAAATGAGGCCCTCTGTAATCAAGCACGCTGTACTCCAGCATACAGGAATCTCCCTACTGCAGCAGATGAAGAAAAGCAACAGAAATCATGGCAGAAAGGCTGCCTGGAATAATAATAATAATAATGCTAACGATAATAACTTGCTTTTTATTTGGTTCTTCAGTCTGCACTACTGCCATTTCCAAGTGGCTTCTTTCTGCAATGCTTCCATTACCAACAGTTGTAAATAGCTGGTATTACTGTTACCACAATTAATGATACACTGTGTACCAAACTCAAAAGTATGGAAGGCAGCTTTGCTGGGATTCAAACTAGTGACCTCAAGATGTCTCATCTTTGGGCCTCATCTTCCTGCAGCAAACTTTCAACTCTCTCAGCTATCCTGCTCATGAAATGGGAAGTGCATAGAAGGAGCAAGGTAATGAGTGGCAAAATTAAAAGTAGCATGTTTTAAGGGTAAGAATGGCGCACTGAGGGCATAGCAGTCATAGACTGAATCAAGAATTTCCTGCACAGGTATGTGTCCCCACAAACACTTCTAGATCAATGAGTCAGAACAAGTGTCTTGTTTTTCATCTCAAATTGCCCCTGGAAAAAGGCAATCCACTTGCACACAGGTTCTTGTGCAATTCTGTAGTTACTAGACAGTATTCTTGTGGGTACTGTTTACCTTTGTTGCCCCATGGCCACAATATTCGTGCACTTCAAATAGATATCCAAGTTACTGATATAAGATATGTGACTCTCTTGAGCTATCAAGGATGAGTAGTGACACCTTACTCCAGTAGGTGTAGAGAGTAAAAACTGACATTCAGTATAACCTAGTAATTCACACTGGATAAAATCGAAGAAAATAGAAGAAATAACTACATTTAACAGGTAAGTACATAGTTCAATTAAAAGAAGGCACACATACAAAACCAGAAGGTGCTTGCATCTTTTAGGCTGAGATATGACCGCCAAACATTATTATGACTTCTCAGCTTTCAGCATTAGATATCTGTTAGCATTGTGAAAGATTTTTTTAACTAACTCTGGGAGTTTCTTAAGTGCTGGGTTCCCTTCTTCTTAGGGGGAGCAAAACTGTAGTAAACGTGGATCTGAATTTGGGCAATAGATATAGATGTGGTGACACTGGACCCCACTCTGGTCCATGGATACCTTTGAGATACCACAGAGTGAAATAAAAGGTATCACCCCTAAAAGCAGGAGTAGGCAAGAATAAAAGGTGTCACCCTAAAAACGTAGGGGCATATTATCAAGAACGGCGTTAAAATTATCGCCGGTTTAGCGGCAAAAAACTGCCGCTAAAGCGGCGATAATGGGCTTGATAATATGCCCTGGAGAATTCCAATAGAAGCCCATGTTGACACCAGAACATGGGCTTCTATTGGAATTCTCAAGGGCATATTATCAAGCCCATTATCGTCGCTTTAGCGGCAGTTTTCTGCCGCTAAAGCAGCGATAATTTTAACGCCGTTTCTTGATAATATGCCCCGTAGAGTCCAAAAATTCACCACTCAAAACAGCTAATACCATACCCATCTTATGCTTCAACAGCTCCCAGCGATATTATGGCGACCCAGTGTCTTGTCACCAGTGTGTGATTAGCACCAGATTTCACAGTGAACTAGAGTCTAGGGGCATGTTCATGTTAAGGTCTTACTTAATCTATGTTTTTCAGGGGTAATGTGCAAATAGTGGGTCATTGTATCTTGGGATGTGCCAGTGACAGTCAAGATTTTCTGGTGAAAGGGCACCCATGAGACTGGGAACACCTACAACAGTTCCCCATGGCACCAGTCCCAACCAGGAACTGGTCAAGTTAGGCATGACTACAACTTAAACCAGCAATATATGCAGAATACTAAGGGTTAGAAAGATGGTTGAGGGCACCACCTCCAGCTAACGAAACCAAGATCTATACTGGGGTATGACGTCCAACTTCCTCCTGGTCCCTCTTGGCTGAAGAAGGAAGGATGCAGATACCCTTCTGTGAGAAGTTGGCCTGGTATATGCTGTTCACTAGTTAAAGTGGACACCTTGCACCAGTACAATTCGACTCTTATGGTAGGTAGGTTTAAGACAACCTTTACAGAAAGCTATCCTAGTGGTAGCTGTGGAGAGCAGCCTTCAGGCTAAGTCTTGGAGGAATGTAAAGCAGCTTGTTTTACCACACAATCTCTTGAATCACCAAATGAAAAGACACCACACAGGTATATATATCAAATATATATGTATTTATTACTAAACAACTCTCTACTAATCTCTTGTGAGATTAGAAGTCAGGAACATATGCACAAATCAACGTTTCACAACAAATTGAGCACAAATATGGCTGGGGCCCTAGGGGCGTACCAGACCATATACTAAATAAGAGACTTAAGAACAACGACTTGCAAAGGGACAAGGCCCAGGGCCTTCAGAAGTGCTGGGGCCTCACGAAACCACCCAAGGCAGGTAAGTAAAGGACCCACGGGGACGCGTGCAGTGAGTGAACACAGGCGCGGATCGCCGTAGACTTCAATGGGGCAAGTCGCGGTTGGAAATTAAGAGTTTAAGGGCACTTCGGGAGTAGCTACAAGCAAGTCACTTACAGGGTAAGTAGTTCTAGGGCCAACACCCACAGGAGCACCGTAGTGCTGGAGTTACCTCACCCAGGGAAGCCGGGTGCATAGGTGTCCTTTGGTGTCGGGTCGCGGAGTCGTTTTCAATGGGAGCCAGTGAAGACTTGCTGCTTGTGAAGCCAGAAGAAGTGTCCGGTGGAATCCAAGCCTGGATTCGGAAGAAGGAAGACCTGAAAGCAGAGGGGACAGTGTTCAAAGTCACTTGGCAGTGACCCGGGGCAAGGAAGATGAATGCCCACCGTCGTCGACAGATTCGGGTCGTTCACGGGTGTCTTGACTCTTCGGCCACGAGGTCCAGGAGGCGTCGAGGACAACCAGAAGCTGGATTCAGTGTGTTCCACAAAGTCTGCAGCTGACTGCGGTGTCAGCAACCCGATTGGAGCCAACAAGCCTTGGTAGCAGCAAGTCTTGTGGAAAGAACAAAAAGTCAATGGTGCAGACCAGCAAGGTCTGGGGCACTCACCCAGCGAGGGTAAGTCAGGGAAGGCCAGGAGCAACCAGGGAAGCCCTTTGGATTTGTAGAAAAGTCTTCAGGAGACCCACAAGCTGGCTGGCAAGGGATCGCAAAGACGCCTTGGGAGGATTCCTTCAACAGGGGCCCACGGTCACTCGGGATGGGGTAGGCTGCTGATCTTTGGAGGGATCTCTGCTAGAGGCTGGGACTACACGTGGTCTAAAGCACAGGTTCGTAGAATGTCGGGAAGGGGTTGCACTCGAAAATAGTGCACGGTACCCAGGGACTGCGGTTCCTCATCACTCGTGGGGTCCACTTGCCTCAGCTTCGCTGGGGACTCACGATGGCCTTGGAGAAGTCAGGAAATTCTCTTCATGAGCTGCAGGGACTTCGGGCTCCGGCGGGAACGGTGTAGTTTGCAACCGTTGTTGCAGTTTTTGGTGCCTGCCAAGCAGGGGAGTCACTCCTTGACTCCAAGGGAGATTCTTCAGTCTTCCAGAGGTAGTGGAACGTCGAAGGTCCGGGATTCTTCTTTAGAGCGTCGTCCAGGGATATCTAGTTTGCAAGGTCAAGTGTTCCCTATCTTATACTAAAAGGAAGGGAGGGACTAGCTCTATGACCCCACCTATGGGAGGGTCAGGGGAGTAGGTGGCTACACCCACTTCCCTTTGTCCAGTTCACGCCAGAGCAGGGGCAGGTAGCCCCTGAGCCAGTTTGAACTGGTGTATGCACAGAGGAGCTTTCTGCTCCCCCAGTGCAGGACTTCAAAGCACTCTAGGAGTACACCCACCCAGCCCCAATACACTAAAACCTGTCTGGGAGGTGGTCACACCTCCCTGTGACAGGATACCTATTGTTGGGCCTCCTCCACTGCGAGTTTCGGTCATCAGCAGGAGGGCAGCCCAGTGTCTGTGACTGGTGGCATCCATTTTGTGATGCCAGGGTCTTCAGGATTCTACCGCGTTTCCACAGTAGGTACATGTCTATCCCTCTAGAAGGGTGGGATCATACTCCCACACCAGGTACTGGTGTGGGGGTATGATTCCAAGATGTTTGACACCAAACACGACATGTTTTGATGCAGCCATTCCAAAGTTAGCATTAACCGCGAGGTTATAATGCACTTAAGAGTATATGGTTTGACTGCATTCACAAACAGCCCCAGAGAATGGACTCTGAGAGCTGCAGAGGGGCCCTGCTCAGGCAGAGGCACCCTCTCACATAGAAACTAAGCACCCTGCCCTCAGGATTGATAGGGCCTGCCTTAGGGGTGACTGATAGGTTTAAATGTGTGTGCAGGGAGATATAGGGAACCTATATCTCAGTGAGGAGTGCTAGCACCTCCTCACCCAGGCTGCAGTAGCAGGCCTGTGGTGTCAGATTTAGTCTGCTTCCCAGGGGTGGCATAATACATGCTTCAGCCCCTGGTAGGCCTGTGAAGTACCTATGCCCTTGGTACCTAAGGTACCATATACTAGGGACTCATAAGGTACCACAGTATCCAATCACTAGTGCACCTAGAGTGCACTCCAAGTCGTTTAGAGAGAACAGAGAGGCTGGGGCCCTGATTGGCAGGGTCCCAGCCAGACTATAGCCAGAAACCAGTGTAAACATCAGGAAAAAAGTGGGGGCAACATAAGAGGCAGATCCTACTCTCCTACACAACCCCCCAAACGCAGGGACACTAAACTAACCTTGACCAGTTGAGTCTTCGTGCTCTAAGTGGAAACACCTTGAGAATCCATCTGCATTGGCATGTTGGGTCCCAGGCCTATGTTCCACTGTATAGTCCATCCCCTGTAGGGAAATGGACCACCTTAAAAGTTTTGGGTTTTCACCTTTCATCTGTTTAAGCCATAGGAGGGGCTTGTGGTCAGTCTGAACTATGAAGTGAGTGCCAAACAAGTATGGCCTCAGCTTCTTCAGGGCCCACACCACAGCAAAGGCCTCCCTCTCTATAGCTGACCAACGTTTCTCTCTAGGGGTCAGCCTCCTGCTAATAAAAGCTACTGGCTGGTCTTGACCTTCATCATTCAGTTGAGACAGTACAGCTCCCACACCCAGCTCAGAAGCATCTGTTTGGACAATGAACTTTTTGGTGTAGTCTGGACTCTGTAAGATGGGGGCAGTGCACATGGCCTGCTTTAGGTCTTCAAATGCCTTCTGACAGCTAGCTGTCCACTGAACCTTTTTGGCATTTTCTTTGAGGTCAGATCATTCAAGGGGGTCACTATAGATCCATATCCCTTCACAACCCTCCTATAGTACCCAGTCAGGCCTAAGAAGGCTCTCACCTGTGTCTGGGTGGTTGGAGCAACCCATTCCATTATGGTTTGGATTTTGCTCTGTAAAGGCTGAACCTGGCCTCCACCCACAAGGTGGCCCAGGTACACAACCTGACTCTGCCCTATCTGGCACTTAGTGGCCTTGATAGTGAGGCCTGCTTTCTGCAGAGCCTCCAAAACATTTCTGAGGTGGACCAGGTGATCCTGCCAGGAGGAACTAAAGACAGCAATATCATCTAGATAAGCTGAGCAATAAGTTTCCATCCCTGCCAGAACTTTGTTCACCAACCTCTGAAAAGTGCCAGGTGCATTTTTCAATCCAAAGGGCATCACCACAAAGTGGTAGTGCCCACCAGGGGTCGAAAATGCTGTTTTGGCTTTTGCATCATCAGCTAACCTGATCTGCCAGTAGTCAGCTGTTAGGTCAAATGTTCTCAGATACTTGGCTGAGGCCAAAGTATCAATCAGCTCATCTGCCCTTGGTATGGGATAGGCATCAGTCCTGGTGACTGCATTGAGGCCTCTGTAGTCTACACAAAACCTCATTTCTTTCTTACCACCCTGGGTATGAGGCTTGGGTACTAGGACTACTGGGCTAGCCCAAGGGCTATCTGAAGGCTCAATTACACCTAACTCCAACATTTTCTGGACTTCAGTCCTGATACAGTCCCTGACATGGTCAGGTTGCCTGTAGATTTTACTCTTGACAGGCAGACTGTCCCCAGTGTCCACCTCATGGGTGCACCAGGTAGTCTGACTAGGGGTCAGGCTAAACATATGTCTGTACTGCTGCAGAACTTGTCTGCACTCAGTTTGCTGATGGTCAGTGAGGCTGCTTGCCAAAGCAACACCATCGACTGACCCATCATCAGGGTTCTGTGAGAGCAGGTCAGGGAGAGGGTCACTCTCCTCCTCCTGTTCCTCATCAGTTGCCATGAGCAAGCCCATGTCAGCCCTGTCAACATATGGTTTCAATCTGTTGACATGGAGCACCCTCAGGGGGCTCCTGGGAGTTCCAAGATTCACCAGATAGGTGACTTCTCCCTTTGGCTCAACTATTGTATGGGGGCCACTCCATTTGTCTTGGAGGGCTGCTGGGGCCACAGGCTCCAACACCCACACTTTCTGTCCTGGCTGGTACACAGTCAGCACAGCCTTTTGGTCATGCCAAGCTTTTTGTAATTCTTGGCTGGCCTCCAGGTTTTTGGTTGCCTTCTTCATGTATTCGGCCATCCTGGAGCGGAGACCAAGTACATAGTCCATCACATCCTGTTTGGGGGTTTGAGAGGTGACTCCCAGCCCTCTTTTACCAAACATAATGGACCTCGTACAGGATGCCCAAACAGAAGCTCAAATGGGCTGTAACCAACCCCCTTCTGTGGAACCTCTCTGTATGCAAACAACAGGCAGGGAAGAAGAAAGTCCCATTTCCGCCTAAGCTTCTCTGGGAGTCCTTTAATCATTCCCTTAAGGGTTTTGTTGAAACGTTCAACCAACCCATTGCATTGTGGGTGATAGGGGGTGGCGAACTTATAAGTTACACCACACTCCTTCCACATTGCTTTCAAATATCCTGACATGAAGTTGGTACCTCTGTCAGAGATGACCTACTTTGGGAAACCCACTCTGGAGAAAACTCCAATGAGGGCTCTTGCCACCACAGGGGCTGTGGTGGTCCTCAGAGGAATTGCCTCTGGGTACCTGGTGGCATGATCCACTACCACCAGGATAAATCTGTGCCCAGATGCAGTTTGAGGGTCAAGGGGACCAACAATGTCAATCCCTACCCTTTCAAAGGGTACCCCCACCACAGGTAGTGGTATCAGGGGGCCTTTGTTGTGCCACCTGCCTTGCCACTGGCTTGGCATGTGACACAGGAGCGACAAAACTCCTTTGTGTCCTCTGACATATGTGGCCAATGAAAATGTGGAACAAGCCTGTCCCAGGTCTTGTTTTGGCCCAAGTGACCTGCTAAAGGGATATCATGTGCTAGGGTCAAGAGGAACCCCTAAACTTCTGAGGTATTACCAACCTCCTGGTGGCTCCAGGGGCTGGATCTCTACCCTCAGAATATAGGAGTCCCTCATCCCAATAAACTTTATGGGACCCACTAGCACTCCCAGCAGCCTCAGCAGCAGCCTGCTGTCTGAGGGGTTCAAGAAGAGGGGCAGCACTGTTGCTCCTTACTCAGATCTTCCCTAGAAGGGCCCCCTGCCCCCAAGAACTCAACCTGATCAGGCTCAAGTCCCTCTGGGGCAGTTCCTTCTTCAGGATCTGCTCCTCCTCCCTCAAGAGGGAATCAGTGATCTGAGACAGAGGGAAGGCACTGCCTTACCCCTACTGCTCCTCTTCTTGGGAAGCATCTGGTCCATGGTTTCAGGATCCAGAGCTTGTTCAGTGTCATGCATTTTGGCCTGTGACCTGGTCACAGCAAATACCTCTGCAGGGATGCCCAACATCTCAGCATGAGTCCATAACTCTACTTCAGACCAGGCTGAAGTTTCTAGATCATTGCCCAATAGACATTCTACAGGGAGGTCTGCACTGACTACAACCTTCTTGAGGCCAGTTACCCCTCCCCAGGAGAAATTCACAACTGCCAGACTATGGTTGGTCCTGACATTGCTTGCATTGGTCACCTGGTACATTTCGCCCAGGATGATCTGTCCAGGGTCCACAAGATCCTCTGCCACCATGGTGACACTAGCACCTGTGTCCCTAAATGCCAAAGCCTGTTTGCCATTTATTACAGGCTGCTGTTTGTATTTGCCCAGATTACTGGGGCTCACCAGGAAGGACATGTCAATGTCTCCATCACAAATCAGCATTGCCTGAGTGGGTACTCTGACTAGGCCAGAGTCCACTTCAGAACCCAGGGTCAACCCTACTACACCCTTATTCTGAGTACCACCTCCACCAGTAGCTGAACTAGGGGGAACAGTTGCCTTAGGGGCAGGAGTGGTGGTGGTTTGGTCTTTGGACTTGTTACAATCAGAAGTCCAGTGCCCTTTCTGTTTACAGAATTTGCACCAGGGCTTCTTTTGGCCTTTTCCCTTGTTGGATTGTGACTCCCCACCAGATGCAGATTTTTGGGGCCCTTGTGAAGACTTCTGGTCTTTTGACTTCTCCCCACTTTTCTCAGAGCCCTTAGAATCCTGCTTCTTTGTGTCACCCCCTTGGTTCTGGGTTTTCTGCCTCACCCTGGTTCTGACCCACTTGTCTGCCTTCTTTCTCAATTCTTGGGGAGAGGTCAGATCTGAGCCCACCAGGTATTGATGCAACAACTGGTTCTGGCAATTATTGAGGATCTGTTCTCTCATCATTAGATTATACAATCCCTTGAAATCAGTAACCCTACTGCCAACCAGCCAACCCTCCAGAGCCTTGGTTGCACAATCTACAAAGTCAGTCCAGTCCTGAGTCTGTGCCTTCTGGGTGTCTCTGAACTTCAACCTGTACTGCTCAGTGGTTAAGCCAAACCCATCTATCAGTGCACTCTTCAGGACTTCATAGTCATCAGCATCCTCTTCTCTAACAGTGAGGAGCTTGTCTCTACCTTTATCTGAAAAGGAGAGCCACAAGATTGCTGCCCACTGCTTTTGGGGGACCTGTTGTACTCTACAGGCCCTTTCCATAGCAGTTATCCACTTATGGATATCATCCCCACTCTGGTAGGGAGGAACAACCTTGCTCAGGTTCCTATGGTCTGGAATATATTCTCTGCCTCTAGGGACACTGTTGCTGCCACCAGGGGTTCTAACCCCTCTTTTCTAGAAGCTCTCTGGAGCTCCAGGGCTTCTCTATCTAATGCCAACTGCTTGGTTTTGAGGGCAAATCTTGCTTCCTCATACTGCAGCAGTTTGTACATTCTGTCAGAGGAGGTCTCTCTTCTTGGGAAGTAGGAGTTCCTCTGGTAGACAGATTCTCTGCCAGAGTGATAGGAGTGGTCAGATTCCCTAGAAAGGGACCTAGGCCTCTCCCCACTATGTCAGTTCTCTTAGGGAGAATTCCTCTGTCCTGTTCAGACCCCTTGGGATCTGGCCCTACAACCACAGAGTCTTGGTCATCCTGATGTCCATCATCTGACCCAGACACTGTAATTGACCCACTCACTGATTCAGACCCATTAGGTCCTAGAGCTAATCTAAGATCATCTGCTGTCAGCAGATCTATCAGGTGTAGTGTGGAGGGACTCTGTCCTAGCTTCAGGTGCCTTGCAGCACACATGGCTTTCAAGTCAAAGAAAGTCATGTCCTTATACTGAGGCTGAGTGGATCCACTGGGTCCAACCCTTAAGGACATTCTAGTGTTGTGCAGTGTTGTACTACCTACACTAGTTTGTGGCCTACTGATACTAGCTTGAGCTGTAGAAAGGGTGTGCTATCCCTTGGCACACAGCTCTAAGTTCAGTAGAACTTATTGATACTAAGCTTGACTTTATATGTACCTTGAGTACCTATAGTGGTTTTCAGTTAGTAATTCAAATAGAGATTTTCTGGTAAAACAATAGCAAGCTGGAATCCCACACGCTGCCACCAATGTGAGAAGTTGGCCTGGTATATGCTGTTCACTAGTTAAAGTGGACACCTTGCACCAGTACAATTCGACTCTTATGGTAGGTAGGTTTAAGACAACCTTTACAGAAAGCTATCCTAGTGGTAGCTGTGGAGAGCAGCCTTCAGGCTAAGTCTTGGAGGAATGTAAAGCAGCTTGTTTTCCACACAATCTCTTGAATCACCAAATGAAAAGACACCACACAGGTATATATATCAAATATATATGTATTTATTACTAAACAACTCTCTACTAATGTCTTGTGAGATTAGAAGTCAGGAACATATGCACAAATCAACGTTTCACAACAAATTGAGCACAAATATGGCTGGGGCCCTAGGGGCGTACCAGACCATCTACTAAAAAGAGACTTAAGAACAACGACTTGCAAAGGGACAAGGCCCAGGGCCTTCAGAAGTGCTGGGGCCTCACGAAACCACCCAAGGCAGGTAAGTAAAGGACCCACGGGGGACGCGTGCAGTGAGTGAACACAGGCGCGGATCGCCGTAGACTTCAATGGGGCAAGTCGCGGTTGGAAATTAAGAGTTTAAGGGCACTTCGGGAGTAGCTACAAGCAAGTCACTTACAGGGTAAGTAGTTCTAGGGCCAACACCCACAGGAGCACCGTGGTGCTGGAGTTACCTCACCCAGGGAAGCCGGGTGCATACGTGTCCTTTGGTGTCGGGTCGCGGCGTCGTTTTCAATGGGAGCCAGTGAAGACTTGCTGCTTGTGAAGCCAGAAGAAGTGTCCGGTGGAATCCAAGCCTGGATTCGGAAGAAGGAAGACCTGAAAGCAGAGGGGACAGTGTTCAAAGTCACTTGGCAGTGACCCGGGGCAAGGAAGAGGAATGCCCACCGTCGTTGACAGATTCGGGTCGTTCATGGGTGTCTTGACTCTTCGGCCACGAGGTCCAGGAGGGGTCAAGGATGACCAGAAGCTGGATTCAGTGTGTCCCACAAAGTCTGCAGCTGACTGCGGTGTCGGCGACCCGATTGGAGCCAACAAGCCTTGGTAGCAGCAAGTCTCGTGGAAAAAACAAAATGTCAATGGTGCAGACCAGCAAGGTCTGGGGGACTCACCCAGCAAGGGTAAGTCAGGGCAGGCCTGGAGAAACCAGGGGAGCCCTTTGGATTTGTAGAAAAGTCTTCAGGGGACCCACAAGCCGGCTGGCAAGGGATCGCAAAGATGCCTTGGGAGGATTCCTTCAACAGGGGCCCACGGTCACTCGGGACAAGGTAGGCCACTGATCTTTGGAGAGATATCTGCTAGAGGCTGGGACCACACGTGGTCCAAAGCACAGGTTCATAGAACGTCGTGAAGGGGTTGCACTCGAAAATAGTGCACGGTACCCAGGGACTGCGGTTCCTCATCACTCGTGGGGTCCACTTGCCTCAACTTCGCTGGGGACTCATGATGGCCTTGGAGAAGTCAGGAAATCCTCTTCCTGGGCTGCAGGGACTTCGGGCTCCGGCGGGAGCGGCGTAGTTTGCGACCATCATTGCAGTTGTTGGTGCCTGCCAAGCAGGGGAGTCACTCCTTGACTCCAAGGGAGATTCTTCAGTCTTCCAGAGGTAGTGGAACATCGAAGGTCCGGGATTCTTCTTTAGAGCGTCGTCCAGGGATATCTAGTTTGCAAGGTCACGGGTTCCCTATCTTATACTAAAAGGAAGGGAGGGACTAGCTCTATGACCCCACCTATGGGAGGGTCAGGGGAGTAGGTGGCTACACCCACTTCCCTTTGTCCAGTTTCGTGCCAGAGCAGGGGCAGGTAGCCCCTGAGCCGGTTTGAACTGGTGTATGTACAGAGGAGCCTTCTGCTCCCCCAGTGCAGGACTTCAAAGCCCTCTAGGAGTGCACCCACCCAGCCCCAATACACTAAACCCTGTCTGGGAGGTGGTCACACCTCCCTGTGATAGGATACCTATTGTTGGGCCTCCTCCACCGCGAGTTTCGGTCATCCCAGTGTCTGTGACTGGTGGCATCCATTTTGTGATGCCAGGGCTCTTCAGGATTCTACCGCGTTTCCACAGTAGGTACATGTCTATCCCTCTAGAAGGGTGGGGTCATACTCCCACACCAGGTACTGGTGTGGGGGTATGATTCCAAGGTGTTTGACACCAAACACGACATGTTTTGATGCAGCCATTCCAAAGTTAGCATTAACCGCGAGGTTATAATACACTTAAGAGTATATGGTTTGACCGCATTCACAAACAGCCCCAGAGAATGGACTCTGAGAGCTGCAGAGGGGCCCTGCTCAGGCAGAGGCACCCTCTCACATAGAAACTAAGCACCCTGCCCTCAGGATTGATAGGGCCTGCCTTAGGGGTGACTGATAGGTTTAAATGTGTGTGCAGGGGAGATATAGGGAACCTATATCTCAGTGAGGGGTGCTAGCACCTCCTCACCCAGGCTGCAGTAGCAGGCCTGTGGTGTCAGATTTAGTCTGCTTCCCAGGGGTGGCATAATACATGCTTCAGCCCCTGGTAGGCCTGTGAAGTACCTATGCCCTTGGTACCTAAGGTGCCATATACTAGGGACTCATAAGGTACCACAGTATCCAATCACTAGTGCACCTAGAGTGCACTCCAAGTCGTTTAGAGAGAACAGAGAGGCTGGGGCCCTGATTGGCAGGGTCCCAGCCAGACTATAGCCAGAAACCAGTGTAAACATCAGAAAAAAAGTGGGGGCAACATAAGAGGCAGATCCTACTCTCCTACACCTTCAATGTACATAATGAGGTGGGGAAGATGCAGGCACAACCAGACGTCAATGACTACAGTGCAACAGCTCCATGACACCGATGCTCTTCTTCTTTTCTCCTTGCAGTCTGTGGTGACCCTGTGACTCTTGGGCAGGCTCAGTTTATTAAGCTGTCATCACAATCGTCTTAGAGTCAGCTGGGCCTTTTGCGGGTTTTCCCAAGGATTAGGTTAGTCCTTCTAGCAGCCACAGCCCACCTCCTTAGCAGCCAAGCAGGTCTTCCTTCTCTCCCCAGATCACAGCAGTAAGTTGACTCACCAGGGTTCGCAGACTTGACACTTTTCAGAATGTTATGATTTTTATTTATGTAGGTGTTCTAAAGAACTTAACTATCACCTCCTCGCCTACTAGTCACTTCAGAGCACTGGACATACAGAGTTAAGCCACTTTCTAATGAGGAAATAATGGTGCGGCAAAGTAGGTTAGTAGCCAGGACCAAGCAGGAAGTAGAGCAGACACTGTGGTTACAGCCCACACACAAATTACATTTTAGATTAGGTGATAGATTTGTTAAGGTGACCAGAACTCATCCCTGAGATACCAACCTTCTTAAGGTTATTGCTGGGGCCAGGCCCCCCCCAAATAAATGCTCCAGCTACGGCCCTGCCAAATAGTGTTCTAAAAGATCAGGTCTGTGCTCTATCATACCACCTGAAGAATTTTGAATCTTCCCCGAAATGTGCCTTATTTCCCTAAGCTAGAGATGACATTAATCTTGTGCTGATAAATTTTAGGGGAGGGCTCAAAGAAGGCCCAGGTAAATACTTGGAAAGTCATACTAGAGCACAATTCAAATATACTGGGGTTTTGTATTTAAATTGGTGTGTTTGGAGACTTCCCTTTTCATGCAACCACAGGACCAGATATTTACAGGCAACTACCCATTCTATTTCATGGCCATTTGGTTGTCTTCCGCCAGGTTCCTTACATTACGGCCAAAGATTGCTGTTTTTTGATTTCCTAGGACTCACCACCAGCTTAATTGGTTTACAGTTGTTTTCCTAGGACATCAATAATCATCGGAGACCAAAGCTGGCCCTATTGAGAATGACAGTGCATTCAGCATACTGACGACCCCCCTTGCATGAAGTGAATCACTTCCTCTCTAGGTTAACCGTATTTCTAGAAGTGCTACTGTTAATTTTATTACATACAATTTTAAAAGAATAGCAAAGCTGTTGTATCTTACCAGATGTAGCCGAGTTGTATCTTAGTAGTTTCTTTATTAGTCTTGTTGCAGGATGGTAATCATGTACATCAGCAGCCTGGTGATCCATGTACTACAGCTGATAGTCCATATACAACAGCCCCAACAGAAGCAGCCTGCCTGCTGCTCAGCCCATCTTAAACTGTCACCCCTCACCCACACAGGCACTCAAACATTCCAATCATCTCCATCACGCCAACATTCCACTCTCAGAACACTCACACTGGCTGAGCAGCTAGGAGCTAGGTAAACTGGGGTAAAGATAAGTAAATAAGCAGGATATAACATATCCCCCTCCTATTAAATGAAAAATGAAAATCACAATACTATGTGGGAGGAACTATACTCAAGAAAATACATATGCAGAAAATAGTTCAAAACTCAGGGATGCAAAGTAAAATACAACATCTCAAGAGTGTATGAACAATAAGAAACAAGAAAGGATAAATAAATAAATTGACAAGCAATATCGAATAAATTGACAATCAATATCACCCATCCTCCCCCATAAAAACAATTTAACAACAGTTTATAACGTGTAGCAATGGGTGATACTCATCCCGAGACAAAAAGTGTAAACTGGATTCCTCACGTAAGGAAAATAATGTACACTGTGAAGATGGGACTAAAATCCCATCTTGACACCCCTCATGTAAGGGTCAAACACTTAGAACTGTAACCCATAAAGTCATCCCTCCTGTAAGGGTTTTTGACTTAAACCGTGTATATGGGACTGACACCCATAAAGACATACCCTTTGTAAGGGTTTTTAATGTACTACGTGTAAATGGGACTAACACCCCTAACCTACCCCTGACGTAAGGTTGAGAACTAATGTAAATGGGACCATGACCCATAAAGACAAACCCTGTGTAAGGGTTAACAACGTAAACTTGTGTAAATGGGAGCTACACCCATTAAGACAACCCCCTATGTAGAGGTCACGTAATGTACAATGTAGAAATGGGTCTAGTACCCATACCCTTCCCTCATGTAAGGGAGTGTAACATGTAAAAATGGAACTAAAATCCTTACCCGTCCCTCATGTAAGGGAGTCTGATGTGTAAATATGGAACTAAAAATCCATACCCGTCCCTTATGTAAGGGAGTCTGATGAGTAAATATGGAACTAAAATCCATACCCGTCCCTCATGTAAGGGAGTGTAAAGGCAAACAGAAGGAAAGAGAAACTCCACCCTAAAGAACAATTCCAAGCAAGTGTACAAAGTGAATAACATGTCAGCACAACACCTAAGTTGCGACAGGAAAATCAAAAAATCTTGAATAAATGTCTCAACACACAGCATCTATGTCAATCATTAAAACACAGAAAATACATTTTTTACGAGCAGAAGAGGCGCCATTGTCCAAAATGCCATTGTCCAAAAGTGTTGCAAAGACGAAAAACAAAAACCAGAAAAATCCAGAAAGCTTCTCAACAGAGGAGTGAAGACAAGTTCCTCCGTACACTTCAAATCTGCCATTGAAGAAACTTTTTCAGCATTGAGCTTGAACTAAATGATTTATTGGTTTACAGTACGCTGAGGTTTTAGAACATTAAAACTCAATACTTGACACTAGTCCAGCAAACCCATGTTGAATGCGGGATGTGTGAACATGTTGAACTGAGTACAATGCGCAAATAACAATCGTGCAGCCTCGAACTTGGCAGCCAGCAGCAAAGCCAAGACGGATGGACATGAAAAAAAAAAATGTGTGAGGATAAAATGGCTTCATGGCTTACCCTCCGTTGCCTTGACCGTCATCCCGCCTTGAGTCTTACCATGTCGACAAAACAAAACAGGTCGCAGCACCACGACCACGCCAGCAGAAACATCATGGAAACATTCAAAATTGTTGTTGGCTACAAAGCGGAGAACAGCGTAGCCCCGGGAGTTAGATGCTGCCTCCAAAGTCAAGATGGCGTCACGCAGACGACGCTGCGCCGGATAGCTGAAGGTGCGCCCATGCAGCAGAGCATCCCAAAGCAGCTCGGAGAGCTGCTTTGAAACACACACGTCATCGAAGAGACTCGCACGACTCCAAGGAGAAAGTAAGTCTGTGCACGCTTCAATGGGCTCGTTCCTCGATACTCAAACCGCAACGGTTAAACCGCCCTCAGTCCAATCGCTTGTGATTATAATTGAATAGATAAGATTATTTGTCTCACCACAGTAGTCTCCTTCCATCTGCCATTAAAACGAAACTGCTCCCTAAAAGAAGACTACTTGCGGGAGGCTTCTTTTCTCTCTAACAAACTCCAGGCCTGTGGCTACCCTCGCAGACTCGTACGTACCTCACTAAAAGGCGCCAGGTATTGCCCCAGGGATTGTCTTTTATCCCCCAAACCCAAGTCCAACCAAAACCATATGGTGTGTGTCAGAACTTTTTCACCTGTCTCTCACACTGTACTCAAGAGTATCCTGAAACATTGGGGAGTCTTAAATGCAGGTAATCTGAAAATTGACCGGCCGCTCTTTGCATTCCGCAAGAGTAGGAATATAAAGGATCACCTGGTTAGAGCCGCACTTCCCAACCCCAGATCAGCTGCCACACTAGACGAACATTGGGGACTAGAACCCATGACTGGTCTTGCCAAATGTGGTAACTGTAGTGTGTGTGAATTCACTGTTGAAGGAAAAGAATTCACTTTCTGTAATGTCAAGATACAGTCAAAACATTTTTCCAATTGTAATACATGCAATGTGATTTATGTGATCTTGTGTCCCTGCAACAAACTTTACATTGGACAAACCATTCAAAAAGTAAGGATCCGGATCTGCTAGCACAACAGTCGAATCCGGTGCAAAACACCAAATGCTCCCCTCATGGAACATTTCTCTACCGCAGGCCACACCGAAGATGATATAAGATGGACAGTGATCAGTGTGGTCAAGCCCCCACCAAGAGGGGCCGACATTGGTCAACTCTTATACAAGGAGGAACTTAAGTGGATTCTTCGCACTGGAAGTATCAAGAACGGACTCAACAGACTTGAGGATTGGACGACCTTACTATAATAGCATCCAGTGCCCTCGTCTAGCTTCTGTTGTTCATGGTTTGGTTATACATCTCACCAAAGACAATTGACCCAGCTTCTTACCTCCCCACTCAGTTTTAAAATTTTGCCTAAACTGGTTCCTTTTTGGTTATGCTACTTCATATAACTGTACGGATTCAGTAAACTGTATTGCAATGTTGATTTATGTATTGCAATGTTGATGTATGTTCCACAAGAATTGTAAGGCTCTTTTTTATAACTTTTATGAGCTGATCATCCGGTGTCACCAATTGGACATCATGTCCCATTTTTTCCTGGCTGCTCACACGCGGTATCCGCTAGAGACTATTTTGTTTTATCATTAATTACCTTTACTTTAGTATGTCATTGGCAGTATCTATTGTTTACATGCTTTCTGATTCCTCTTATCTCTCTTTTATTTGTTAAACGCGTTCATTTTGAGCACAATCACACCATTCCAAGATGGCCACCATTTTAATGTTACCCTACCATCCCATGATCACGGCTCCTTCTACGATTCATTTCCACCTCAGCCACAGTACTCACTCACTGAGTCCAACTTCAAACTAATACCCAACTTTTAACTATTGTTGTCTATCATATACTACCTTTACCTTATTATGTAATTGACACTATCTATTGCTTTCCTATTCCTCCTATCTCTCTTTTGTTTGCTAAACACGTGCAATTCGAGCACAATCACACCATTCCAATATGGCCGCCAGTACAGTGCTAGCCATTACCCAATTGGCTAAATCACGTGACGCCTCACATGAGCACGGCTCCATTAAATGTCTATCGTCCACCTCAGCCAGAGCACTCATTCACCTAGCCAACCCGAACATCGCAGTAGCTTAAGGTAAGATTTTCACTCATCGCCAATCATGCCCTACCTAGCAGTGGTTTCCCCTCGCACTAATCCCATTCTCTTACCCCCCCCACCATAGGTCACCGTGCCTACTCTTCTGCTGGAGCCGCCATCGCGCCACAGCCCTCTGAAGTATTCCTCCTGCCTGCCCAGTCCGAATCCTATCTGACACCTCCGGGTCTCCAGTTCAGGTAGGCCTCCCGGCACCTTGTCCCTCGTCAGTTGTCAGAGCCCCGTTCCAGCTATTTTTAATTCTGCGCTTCTTCCCTAGGTCACCGTGACTTGTGATCACCAGAAAATCCCGCTCAACGTGTCACCGAACCGCCTAACATGCCCGCATAAGCTTCAGACCTCACCGGGGTCTTCAGGTAATCCTATCAGCTAGCACGTCTTACTCTAGCCTCAAGAGCCCTTACTTTGTCATTTTAATTCCGCCCTTCTTCCTCAGCCCACCGTGCCCTCCGGCCCAGCGCTGCTGCCATCGTTCCCACGGACCGTTCCATCCTTAGCCCATACGCCACAGTAAGCGTCTACTTAGGACCTCACTCTCCTGGCCTTGCCCCTTGCTTATGGGCTTATTCACTAATTTTACTTAATTTTTTCACCTTAGACGGACACTGTATTCTCTAGTCTGTTTTGGCTGGTTTTTCCATATCGACACCACGTACTATTACGCAATTTCTCTGGAGTTCATCACAATCTTGCCCTTGTGCACTGCACGGTAAGCTCCTCCTCGGCCCATCTCCTGCCGCAAGCGATCCTTTACACCTTACATGTCGCTCACAGTCACTCTCTTCTCGTGGATTATTATCCTGCTACAAGTCGTCCCTTGACTGCAAGCGTTCTGGCTAAATCACTTCGCCATCTCACCTGTTCTTAGCAACCAATTCTTCACTTAGCCGTCATCACCACGTTTCTTCCCCTTGTTTCAGGTTCTGACACCTAGCACTTAATTTAATTTTCCACAGTGGATGTTAACATCTCCTCCATCACTGACACTTTATTGATAAGGAAATGTTCTAGATTCTCTAATGTTCTTACTATTTCTTCGTCTGTTTTTTTCCTTTTCTTCTATTGTTTTACAGGCAAAATCACTTCTCAGGCATGTAAAAATTATGTCCTGATATTGATCCCAGTATTTCCCCCATGGGATCGAAACGTCGTCGACTCATTATACACCGCATACACAACTTAGTTTGCAATTTATGTGTAACGGTGTCGTTGTTTAACTCTGCTTGGTTTATTTTCTGTACAACATACAAGCTTTTTGCCCTGCCTGAGCGTTTGTTTTCGTTTTTGTGTTAAATGTATTGCGTTGGACGCAGGATTGTGTCCCACTTTATTTTTCTGCTCAAAAACTAAAAATCATTACATTTTCACTGTCCGGCTGGACAGCATTAATATAGTACTAATTTAGAGTCTATATTTATTCTCTCTTTTGTGCATTTCCCGTTTGAGGGATTACTGTCTTTGCAACTTAATGATACCCAAGGTTCCTGTTCACCAATATTGGGTTCCCTTGTTGCTTTAAATATGTTGAGCGCAATCGCTGGATTGCAAGGGTTATAAACTCTATCCCCTTCCTTAAGTGGGTTATTTTCCTCGCCTCCCCTCCCTCTCTTCTTGACTCTATATTGCTTTCCTTACCACATAGTGCTATGTCAGACCATGCACCATTATACTCTGACGAATACTTAAAAGAAATACTTGAAGGTCCCTCCCTTTTTACTGACTCAGCAGAAACTTCAACCAATCTCTAACCGATCAATTAGAAAAATGTAAAAAGAAACATGTTAGGATGCAACTAATGATCCGGATGTTATCGGACTACCTCAAGGCAAACGTTATACCAGTGGGTCTACAAGTTAGAAATATACCAGGAGTCTTCACTGACAATCCTAAATCCTCGACCAAATTTAGCTACATCGGTACCACTTGCTCCCGGCACTGGATGGTGCTGGGGATTGATACCACCACTGAAACATTACAGAAACTAACTGAAGAAATTAATGACATAGAAAAACAAATCAGAGAAACCAGCTCTATCACTGACTGTAAAAAACTGTTAGAACAGGTCCAGAAAACGGTGGACGAATTCTACCGTCTGGAGCAAAACAAGAAATCTCTGAAAGTTAAAAAGGACATTAAATCCTACGCTTTAGAGAGGACATATCCCTACTTACAAAAAGATTTCTATCTCAATCGATCTTATACAAATCCCCAGAACGCCAGACCGTGGGGCCGATTCAACAGACGTAACAACTTAGTCGGCTTTTCTGACACATCTGCTGAATCATCTGATAACTCTGATCAAGGTGAAGGTCCCAGTACCTCCACCCGGACCCCCAATCAACCTTTTTTAGACAGGGGTCAAAATGAACCACCAAAACGGGGTCGGGACAAACAACAACAACGATGGTACAATCCTGCCGGCGAGCGTCAAACCCGCCAGAAATTCTACCAGTGGTAACCAACGCCCCGGTACACAGGCCCAATTCCCTAACCATACCAATTTTTAACCTGTCTAATCACAACCTCACTGACCCAGAACAGTCACTTCTCAGTAAAGTTCTCTCATTTGTCCCCACTATCCACCCGAATTTTTGGGAACTACAGACTGAACTACTTAGGTTCTTCCGCAGAATCCGACTGCACACATATTTCCTTCTCAACCCTTCACCAGTTAGCTCAACCAACACACCCTTACGCCCACCATCCACCTTCTCTCCAGTCTCCAACATGATCCCTGGAGAAGTTCTTACCTTTGAAAAAATGGTCCTCAAAGATGTCTCCCAACTTGAAAATACTAGGCGCTTCATTCCATATAACATATCACTTGAGGAAAAGAAGGCCCTTACTACCCTTAAAACTAACGAGTCTGTGGTCAGCAAACCTGCCGATAAAGGTGGTGGGATAGTTCTGCAAGAGAAAGAACTGTACAAATCAGAAATACTCCGGCAGTTATCCAATACGGATCACTATTGGAAACTACCCACCAACCCCACAAAGGAACTCCAACAATTAATCCTCCAAGTCACTGTTGATGCCAAAACACAAGGTTTTTTGAGTCAGAATGAATTCTTGTTCCTCAATACCAAATCACCACGCACACCGGTCATATACACGCTCCTCAAAATTCACAAAAATCTCACAAACCCCCCAGGACGCCCTATAGTCTCCGGATGCGGCTCTATTTTAGAACCATTAGGCCAATATGTGGATTTTTTCATAAAGGATTTTGTCCCACAGATAGAGTGTTACATCAGAGACAGTATGGCTATGATTATTCTTGTTGAACATCACCCGTTCAACAGTGATTCTGACATCCTCTGTACTATGGATGTCGAATCCCTTTATACTAATATTCCTCAGGTGGACGCACTGCTAGTTATTGAACGCATATTGAACACAAGACCACACCCCCATGCTGTGCCCACCTGTTTCATCCTACAATTGCTTGAAATATGCCTGACCAGAAACTTCTTTCTCTTCGATGACCAATATTATAAACAGGTCAAAGGTACATCGATGGGAGCTGTCTTCGCTCTCAACCTAGCCATACTCTTTATGGACCACTTGGAAATGACAAGAATTCTCTCCACAGGTAATCCCTTCCACACAGGAATTTCCTTATGGAGGCGATATATCGATGATATTTTCTTGATCTGGCACGAAACTGAAGACACCCTCAAACAATTCTTGCACTGGCTCAACAACAACTGCCAGGGTCTTAACTTTACCCTCGCATGCGATAGAACCTCCATCCCCTTCCTTGACCTCACTATCCATCATTTAAATGGAGAATTAATCACGAGTCTTTACAGAAAGCCTACTGAGCGCGACACCCTTCTTAGATATGAGAGCAACCACCCTCGCGCCCTCTGTGGCTCACTACCCTTACTCGCAATTTTTGAGGATTAGACGAAACTGCTCCCTAAAAGAAGACTACTTCCGGGAGGCTTCTTTTCTCTCTAACAAACTCCAGGCCTGTGGCTTCCCTCGCAGACTCGTACGTACCTCACTAAAAAGAGCCTGGTATTGCCCCAGGGATTGTCTTTTATCCCCCAAACCCAAGTCCAACCAAAACCATATGGTATGTGTCACAACTTTTTCACCTGTCTCTCACACTGTACGCAAGAGTATCCTGAAACATTGGGGAATCTTAAATGCAGGCAATCTGAAAATTGACCGGCCGCTCTTTGCATTCCGCAAGAGTAGCAATATAAAGGATCACCTGGTTAGAGCCGCACTTCCCAACCCCAGATCAGCTGCTACACTAGACGAACATTGGGGACTAGAACCCCTGACTGGTCATGCCAAATGTGGTAACTGTAGTGTGTGTGAATTCACTGTTGAAGGAAAATAATTCACTTTCTGTATTGTCAAGATACAGTCAAAACATTTTTCCAATTGTAATACATGCAATGTGATTTATGTGATCTTGTGTCCCTGCAACAAACTTTACATTGGACAAACCATTCAAAAAGTAAGGATCCGGATCTGCCAGCACCGCAGTCGAATCCGGTGCAAAACACCAAATGCCACCCTTGTGGAACATTTCTCTACCGCAGGCCACACCGAAGATGATATAAGATGGACAGTGATCAGTGTGGTCAAGCCCCCGCCAAGAGGGGCCGCCATTGGTCAACTCTTGAAAAAGGAGGAACTTAAGTGGATTCTTCGCACTGGAAGTATCAAGAACGGACTCAACAGACTTGAGGATTGGACGACCTTACTATAATAGCATCCAGTGCCCTCGTCTAGCTTCTGTTGTTCATGGTTTGGTTATACATCTCACCAAAGGCAATTGACCCAGCTTCTTACCTCCACACTCAGTTTTTAAATTTTGCCTAAACTGGTTCCTTTTTGGTTATGCTACTTCATATAACTGTACGGATTCAGTAAACTGTATTGCAATGTTGATTTATGTATTGCAATGTTGATGTATGTTCCACAAGAATTGTAAGGCTTTTTTTTATAACTTTTATGAGCTGATCATCCGGTGTCACCAATTGGACATCATGTCCCATTTTTTCCTGGCTGCTCACACGGGGTATCATCTAGAGACTATTTTTTTTAGCATTAATTACCTTTACTTTAGTATGTCTTTGGCAGTATCTATTGTTTACATGCTTTCTGATTCCTCTTATCTCTCTTTTATTTGTTAAACGCGTTCATTTTGAGCAAAATCACACCATTCCAAGATGGCCTCCATTATAATGTTACCCTACCATCCCATGATCAAGGCTCCTTCTACGATTCATTTCCACCTCGGCCACAGAACTCACTCACCGAGTCCTACTTCGAACTAATACCCAACTTTTAACTATTGTTGCCTATCATATACTGCCTTTAACTTATTATGTCATTGACACTATCTATTGCTTTCCTATTCCTCCTATCTCTCTTTTGTTTGCTAAACACATGAAATTCGAGCACAATCACACCATTCCTATATGGCCGCCAGTACAGTGCTAGCCATTACCCAATTAGCTCCATCACGTGACGCCTCACATGATCACGGCTCCATTAAATGTCTATCGTTCACCTCAGCCAGAGCACTCATTCACCTAGCCAACCCGCACATCGCAGTAGCTTAAGGTAAGATTTTCACTCATCGCTGATCACGCCTTACCTAGCAGTGGTTTCCCCTTGCACTAATCCCATTCTCTAACCCCCCCCCACCATAGGTCACCATGCCTACTATTCTGCTGGAACCGCCATCGCGCCCAGCCCTCCGAAGTATTCCTCCTGCCCGCCCAGTCTGAACCCTATCTGACACCTCTGGGTCTCCAGTTCAGGTAAGCCTCCCTTCACCTTGTCCCTCGTCAGTTGTCAATCAATCAATCAGGGAATTGTAAGCGCGCTACTCACCCGTGAGGGTCTCAAGGCGCTGAGGGGGGGTCCGCAGATCTGTTTAGCCGAAGAGCCAGGTCTTGAGGGTCTTCCTGAAGGTGTTCAGGGAGGGGGCACGTCTGATGTCTGCCAGTAGCTCGTTCCAGGTCTTGGCTGCAATGTGAGAGAAGGATCTTCCGCCTGCTCTGGCTCTGTGGATGCGCGGGGTTTCGGCCAGTGCGAGGTTGGAATATCGGAGGTTTTTTTTGGGTACGTGGAAGTTGATTTTGTCGTTGAGGTATTTGGGTCCGTTGTTGTGTAGGCATTTGTAGGCGTGAGTGAGGATTTTGAAAGTGACTCTTTTCTTCACGGGGAGCCAGTGGAGACTTCGTAGGTGTTGGCTGATGTGTTCGTGTCGGGGGATGCCGAGGACGAGTCTGGCGGCGGTGTTCTGTACTGTCTGGAGTTTGCGGAGTAGGGACTTGTTGATGCCGGCGTAGAGTGTGTTTCCATAGTCCAGTCTGCTGGTGATGAGTGCGTGGGTGACTGTCTTCCTTGACTCAGGGGGGATCCACTTGAAGGTCTTGCGGAGGATGCGGAGGGTGTTGAAGCAGCTGGAGGGGACGGCGTTGACCTGTCGGTTCATGGAGAGTGATGAGTCGAGTACGATGCCAAGGTTCTTGGCGTGGTCTGAGGGGGTAGGTGGGCTTCCGAGGGCGGTCGGCCACCAGGTGCTGTCCCATGCAGAAGGGGTGGTACCGAGGACGAGGACTTCTGTCTTCTCGGCGTTGAGCTTCAGGAAGCTGTTGGTCATCCAGACTGCGACGTCTTGCATTCCTTTCTGGCAGTTGAGTTTGGCAGTGGTGGGGTCTTTGGTGAGGGAGAGGATGAGCTGGGTGTCGTCGGCGTAGGATACGATGTTGAGGCCGTGTTGTCGGACGATGGCTGCGAGGGGGGCCATGTAAATGTTGAAGAGGGTGGGGCTCAGTGATGAACCCTGTGGGACTCCGCAGGTGATTTTCGTGGGTTCGGAGAGTAAGGGTGGGAGTCTGATCCTTTGGCTTCTTCCGGTGAGGAATGATCGGATCCAGTCCAGGGCTGATCCTTGTATGCCTGCGTCGTGTAGTCTGACAACTAGTGTGCGATGGGAGACAGTGTCGAAGGCCGCTGATAGGTCGAGTAGGATGAGGGCTGCGGGGTGGCCTTGGTCCAGGAGGGTGCAGATGTCGTCTGTGGCGGCGAGTAGGGCGGTCTCTGTGCTGTGGTTGCTTCGGAATCCGGATTGGAACGGGTCGAGGACGGCGTTCTCTTCAATGAATCGTGTCAGTTTCCTGTTGACTGTTTTCTCTGCAACTTTGGCTGCGAAGGGGAGGAGCGAGGTGGGCCGATAGTTCTTGAGGTCGGTGGGGTCAGCTGTGGGCTTCTTGAGCAGGGGTCTGACTTCTGCGCGCTTCCAGTCGTCTGGGAAGGTGCCTGTTTTGAAGGTGGTGTTGATGGTTCGTTGTAGTTCGGGTGCGATGGCGGCCACGGCTCTGTGGTAGATGTGAGGGGGGCAGGGGTCGGTGGGGGCCCCCGAGTGGATGCTTTTCATGGTCGAGGCGGTGTCTTCGGCCATGATCGGTGTCCAGTTGGAGATGGTGGGCTGGCTGGTGTTTCTGGGGGGCGGGGGGCCGTCTGTGGCGCCTGTTGGATGGTCGATGAAGTTGTCGTAGAGGTTTTTGATCTTGAGGTGGAAATAGGTTCCAAGCTTGTTGCAGAGGTCTTGGGATGGGGTGATGTCTGTGGCTTCGCTGCGTGGGTTGGTGAATTCTTGAATGACACTGAAAAGTTCCTTGGAGTTGGTGGAGTTGGCCAGGATTTTGTTGTGGATGAAGTTCCTTTTGGTGGCTCTGATCTGGTTGTGGTAGTCCGTCATGGTGTCCTTGTAGGTGGTGTGGTTTTCGGTTGTCTTGGTGTTTCTCCAGTTCTTCTCCAGGCGTCTGCAGGTGCGACTGGCTTCTTGGAGAGCGGTTGTGAACCAGGCGGCTTTCCTGGGGCGTTGTCTGTCGGGGTTGCGTAGCGGGGCGAGCTCATCTGCGCAGTTGGAGATCCAGGTGTGGAGTTCTCTGGCTGCGTCGTTTGCGCTGTTTGCGTCGGGTGCCCAGGTGTGGTTGTCTCGGTTGAGGGTGGAGTTAAGTTGCTCGTCGGTAACCTTGCTCCAGTTCCTTCGTGGTGGGCGTGGGGCTGGTTTGGGTGCCTTGGGTTTGTTGATGGCGAAGTGTACGCAGTGGTGGTCGGTCCATGGCGGCTGCGTTGTGTGGCTGAAATGGACGCTGTTTCCTGCCGTGAAGATGGGGTCGAGGGTGTATCCTGCTCTGTGGGTCGGTGTGTTGACGAGTTGTTTAAGTCCGATGCTGGCGAGGTTGTCACGAAGGATAGTGGAGTTGGGGTCGCTGGGGTTGTCAGAGCCCGTTCCAGCTATTTTTAATCCTGCGCTTCCTCCCTAGGTCACCGTGCCTTGTGATCACCCCATAATCCCGCTCAACGTGTCACCGAACCGCCTAACATGCCCGCATAAGCTTTAGACCTCACCGGGGTCTTCAGGTAATCCTCTCACCTAGCACGGCTTACTCTAGCCTCCACAGCCCTTACCGGGTCATTTTAATTCCGCCCTTCTTCCTCAGCCCACCTCTCAGCTAGCACGGCTTACTCTAGCCTCCACAGCCCTTACTGGGTCATTTTAATTCCGCCCTTCTTCCTCAGCCCACCGTACCCTCCGGCCCAGCGCTGCTACCATCTTTCCCACGGACCGTTCCATCCTTAGCCCATACGCCACGGTAAGCGTCTACTTAGGACCTCACTCCCCTGACCTTGCCCCTTGCTTACGGGCTTATTCACTAATTTTACTTAACTTTTTCACCTTAGACGGACACCGTATTCTCTAGTCCGTTTTGGCCGGTTTTTCCATATCGACACCACATACTATTACGCAATTTCTCTGGGTTCATCACAATCTTGCCCTTGTGCACTGCACGGTAAGCTCCTCCTCGGCCCATCTCCTGTCGCAAGCGGTCCTTTACACCTTACGTGTCGCTCACAATCACTCTCTTCTCGTGGATTATTATCCTGCTACAAGTCGTCCCTTGACGGCAAGCGTTCTGGCTAAATCACTTCGCCATCTCATCTGTTCTTAGCAATCAATTCTTCACTTAGCCGTCATCACCACGTTTCTTCCCCCTGTTTCAGGTTCTGACACCTAGCACTTAATTTAATTTTCCACAGTGGATGTTAACATTTCATCCATCACTGACACTTTATTGATAAGAAAATGTTCTAGATTCTCTAATGTTCTTACTATTTCTTCGTCTGTTTTTTTCCTATTCTTCTATTGTTTTACAGGCAAAATCACTTCTCAGGCATGTAAAAATTATGTCCTGATGATGATCCCAGTATTTCCCCCACGGGATTGAAACGTTGTCGACTAGTTATACACCGCATGCACAACTTAATTTGCAATTTATTTGTAACGGTGTCGTTGTTTAACTCTGTCTGTTTTATTTTCTGAACAACATGCAAGCTTTTTGCCATGCCTGAGCGTTTGTTTTCGTTTTTGTGTTAAATGTATTGCTTTGGATGCAGGATTGTGTCCCACTTTATTTTTCTGCTCAAAAACTAAAAATCATAAAATTTTCACTGTTTGGCTGAACAGCATTAATATAGTACTAATTTAGAGTCTATATTTATTCTCTCTTTTGTGCATTTCCCGTTTCAGGGACTACGATCCCTTTCCACAGCACACACATGGAAGATAATGAAACAAGTTGACTCCTTTAGACAATAAAGCTTCTCCTTTAAAATTCCACAGTTTCTTGTTACCAGCAACTGGCAGATAAATAATGCTGTGAAGGAGAATGTTTCAAAACTCATTTGGATTGAAGTGTTTATACTCGCATCAGTTTTTCGGTTGAATGAACACCAAGATTTCTCAGCCTATAAAGCATGTCCAGGTGATAAGGACACTGGTGGGGCTGGCAGGCCTGGTGCTACAGTCTTGAGACTTGTTTCTTAGTTTCTGTAGGTTTCCTTAGATTTTTTTTTCATTCCATTGACATCTTCTTTAAACCCAGTAGTACGCATAGGTCTGTCTCCAGGTCGTCGCCAAAAATATGTTGTATCTTACCAGACGTAGCCGAGTTGTATCTTAGTAGTTTCTTTATTAGTATTGTTGCAGGATGGTAATCATGTACATCAGCAGCCTGGTGATCTATGTACTACAGCTGCTAGTCCATATACAACAGCCCCACCAGGAGCAGCCTTCCTGCTGCTCAGCCCATCTTCAACTGTCTTACCTCACCCACACAGGCACTCAAACATTCCAATCATCTCCATCACGCCAACATTCCACTCAGAACACTCACACTGGCTGAGCAGTTAGGAGCTAGGTAAACTGGGATAAACATAAGTAAATAAGCAGGATATAACAAAAGCCAACACACAATTACTCGTTTCTGGTTATATTTGTTTCTTCCCCTACGAAATGGTACTTCTTCTTGACACTACTACCCCGAACCTCAAGCATCTGCCACACTCAAGAAATGTGACCACCCACCACTTGCTGCTGGCCCTCCTCACATAACTCTGGTCTAACTGATCATAGAGCAGTGCAGGTCAAGGGAAGAAGTGACTGCATCTCTAGCTAAGCACAAGCGTCAGGTTTGCTAACCACTGCTGTTGGTAAATTGCCTGCATTTGCTTCTTTTAGTTTGAAAATGCTTTGTTGAATAAAGAACAAAATAACATAAATTAACAGCAGCTGATAGGAGCATGTAAGAGCTTTTTTTTAAAGTACTGAGAAGTAGCTAAAACATATTGCATTATTAAAAAAATTCCAGCAAACAAATTAGCATTTTATATATTTTCTTTTTTTTTGGGGGGGGGGAGATTGAGAAATGAAGGTGAGAAAGGAGAGAGAAAGAAAGAAGAGAAAAAGAGAGGGGAAGGGATCCTCATTGAGGCATATTCAATTAAATATCAAAGATAAATTCATAATACAAAATATAAAAAGTAGCTTAATAATACTATCTATGAGTCATGGAGGTTCAAAATTAGTAAATGTGGCTGGAGAGATAATAGATTGTCTAGATAAGAAAGATATAAACGGCTGCCTTAGCAGATCCAGTTTGATCATCAGGTGCGTTGTATTAGCATTCGCTCTATCGAGTCTATGATTGTGACATATCATATTCCACCACCCGACAACTGTAATGCAATGGCAATGTAAGGTCGACAATTTTCCCAACATTGACTTGAGAATGCCATATATGTGATGAACCTCCTAGAAAGATATGTATGTTGTCAAGAGGTATGTTTATAGAACAAATATCAGATATCGTGCCCCAAACTTGTAACCAAAATGCATGTACATGTGGACATTCAAAGAACATATGAAAAATATTGCTTTCCTCCTTCTGACAAGACCAGCAATTGTTATTAGTGAAGAGATTGAACCTGTTAAGAGATGTAGGACTTAAAAATATTGTAGAAAAAGAATAATGTGTGTGTTGTACTGGCTGAACGAGAAGTAGAATGGATTTTGGACCAAATGTTGTTCCAACTTTGAAGCCAAATGGCTCATTCTCCCAATAAAATTCTGCTTTAGCCTTCGACCTAGCATCTTGGGCTTTTCCAAGTTTTTATATATGTAGGGGGCACAGACTTTCGAGGAAAAATTTAAAACAGGAAAAGTTGTGTGGTGTTCTGATGTTGTAAGTGGAGATGAAGAGGAAATGCGCAAAATAATTGCCATGAGGTATCATATCAGGTGGCATGATTGGCTGGAAGTCCGTATTTGAATTGTAGGTCTTGAAAGGTAAGAAGTACCCCGTCAGAGAAAGCTGGCCTATGGTTATAATCCTTTTTTGAACCCAGGCTTTCCAAATGAGCACTCAGTTGTGTAATTGAATATGTTTATTATACCAAATAAGAGAATACTCAAAATGAACTACATTGGAGGGTAAATGGGTAAGTATGGGTTTAGCCATCTTAATAGAATGGGTAAGTATTGGTGTGAAAATTACTTGGGGGGTTGTGAAGTGAAAACCAAATCTCGTCTGGAAAACGGCATGATTAGAGAGTGTTCCAATCGATTCCAAATGGTTGAATTGGGTTGTGAATCTTTTGCAAGGGAATGCCAGATTTGCTTAAGTGTAAAAGCAGAGTGGTATTTCTTAAAATTTGGAAAGTTGACCCCACCAGCATCTTTAGACTGTTGTAACTTGACTTATGATATACGTGCTTTCTGGTTATTCCATAAAAACTGTGTTAATAAGATGTTAAGAGATTAAAAAGTATCTGTGGAAGGGTAACAGGGAGCATGGATAAATAAAAATGAACAATTGGTAACATCATCATTTTAATGGTAGGTAGCCTACCCCACCAGGATAGAAATAATGGAGACCATTGTTCTGACAAAGTCGCTATTTTTGTTTTGACTGCATCAAGGTTAGCATGGATAGTATCTTTAATAGAAATGGAACATAGAATGCCTAAGCATTTGATATTTTTGGAGTTCCATGAAAAACCTGAGTCTGAACATTTCTGGAAGACAATATTCGTTAAAAGGCATAACTTCCAACTTATTTATATTTCGTTTATAGCCTGATACGTCAGAGTATTCGTCTAAGAGATGAAAAAAACTCAGGGATGGTATGTTGGGGGTGTGATACATGAAGCAGAATGCCGTCTGCTTTTGCAGTGAATTTAACTTTCACAACCTTGTGTCTGTAACCAAAAAAGGCAGAAGATCTGTGGATTATTTCCAAAAAGGGTTCCAAAGATAAAATTAAAAGAAGAGGGGATAATGGGCATCCCTGTTGAGTACCCCGATCCAATTGGAAATATTGGGATTGCTTGCCACTCACATAAACAGACGTAGAGGGTATAGAGTATAATAAGTTAATATATCTAAGTATATGAGGGCTAAAGCAATGCCATTTTTATGCTCCTAACATACAATCCCAGTTAACATGATCAAATGCTTTTTCTGCATCTAATTTTATTGTGGCCATAGGAGAGGTAGACTTGGAGGTGAGGTGAGTAATGTTGAGAACTTTCTCCTCCTTATCAACCTTGTTTTTTTTTTTAACGGATTTTTATATAGCGCGAACTTGACCCGAAGGTATTGGGTATCAGAGCGCTTTACACGAGCACCAGTTGCTTTACATGAAGAAACATTCATTTTTTTTGTTAGGCACGGGGAGATTAAGTGATTTGCCCAGAATCACAGGATGTTCAGCGTCATTGCCGAGACTCAAACCCGCTTCCCCAGATTCGAGGTCGACCGCCCTAGCCGTCAGGCCAACTCCTCTACCCAATATATTGTTCTATACCAATAAGATCTGGAATAAGCCAATACTTTTGCAAAAAAATTACAGTCAGTATTTATTGAGGAAATAGATCTATTATTCCCACAAAAAGACAAATCTTTGTATTTTTTGGGAAGCATGCAGAGCATAGCCTTGGGGAATGTGCCCAGAGCCCTATTTTGGGAGAAAAAATATTGGATCAGAAGCAGTAACTTTGGCATTAAAATATGGGAAAAATTTGAATAAAACTTGACAGTAAATCCGCCTGGACTGGTAACCTTATCGTTGGGAAGTTTGGTAATAGCTGTCATAAGTTCCCCACTGAGACTTCAGCATCTAGGGAAGGGAGGTCCACTGGACGGTCTGTTTTTTTAGGGATTGATTTAAAGAAAGCATCCAAAACCTCCCTGGTGGCTCTGGCATGTATAATTGTGAAGCGCTCCAGAATCTTCAAATCAGTAGTGTGTGTATTGCCAAGGTTATCATTAATAACTGTCATACCGTAATATAACTGTAATAACTGTCTTGGACTTTTGCTTCCTAATTTTTAGATAATTGGCAAGTAGCCTTCTAGCTTTATTGCAGCCCCTCTCAGACATCACCAGATCCCATAGACTCAACATAATCTCCAACGCAGTTGACACTCAACTGGTCCTCTCGCTCACCGAGCACCCTCCAACGTCAAAACCACCTTCTGCAACGCCATGACCATCTTAGCCGAATGGATGAGAGACACCTACTTCCAACTCAACTCCGACAAAACTGAGGACTGATCTTCGTGAAGAACACCTCCACATGGGACCACAGCTTGTAGCCTGCAGAACTCTGACCCACGCCCACACCGACAGACCACGCACGCAACTTTGGCATTATCCTCAACAGCCAACTGTCTTTGAAATGACAAGTTAATGCAGTCACCTCCTTCTGCTTCCACACACTTCGCATGCTCCGAAAAATCTTCAGATAGATCCCAGCCAACACCAGAAAGACCGTCACTCAGGCCCTCGTCACCAGCCGCCTCTACTACAGCAACGCTCTCTACACAGGCATCTCCACCCAGCTTCTCAGAAGACTCCAGACCATATAGAATGCTGCAACCAGACTCATCCTGGAACTCCCCAAACGAACCCACATCACCCCCACCTAAGAGACCTCCATTGGCTCCCCATCCAGAAAAGATGCCAGGTCAAGTTTCTCACGCAAGCCTACAAAGCCCTCCACGACCTAGGACCTGCCTACCTCAACCATCAACTGAACTTCCATCAACTTGCTAGACATGCGCTCCTCTTCACTCACCCTCACACACACCCCCCACATTTGTCACAGCCGCATTGGTGGACGCTCCTTCTCCTACATCGCTGCCAAGACCTGGAACGACCTACCCCTCCAGCTCTGTACAGCCCCCTCACTGTCAGACTTCAGAAAGAGACTCAAGACTTGACTCTTCGATGGAGAAACAGCACCCAGATAGCCATAGGGGTGACAGTGCTACACTCTACAAATGCTGATTGATTGATTAATTGAAGGTACTGGATGGTTGGGTGAAGGGCAGTGAGGGAAAGCATTACCAGGGGCTGTATAATTTGATTGTACATGAGCACCTGTTCAGTCTTTGCTTTCCAGATCTGTGCCAACATCTTGTTGATAGTAGCCTCATTGAACCAGGGAGCTTGCTATAGAGGTAGACCGATGGGTCAGCACCAGGGTCTACAAGAAGGTATCTGGGGGGGATCACCACAAGGGTGGGCAGGGTCCTCAGCAGAAGAAGGGGGGGGGCAAAAATGAAAGCAATGAATTCTCTAAAGGGCCCAAAAATAGTTCTTTGGGCTTCTTTGGGTCTGGACTCCCTCCCACTACTGAGAAGAAGAAAAAATGGTTCCCTGACAGTAGATCTGCAGGGAGGGCACCCCTGAAGGGCATTGATTGTCAGCAGGAAGGGCACTTCAAGGGAGATGCCAAGTGTTCCAAGCAGGCATAGCCCCCCACCAGTGGGCAGTCACTGTGGTTGGCTAGTATAGCGCTTGGAGAGGAGATGGTCCAAGATACTTGTGGGAGCAGTGTAGAGGTCACCCCCATGTCCCTCTGTGATAGAGATATGGTGCAGTGAACCCACATGCCTCACAGTACTAGGAAGTACAGTCAGTGGGTCACCATCAATGGGTGGAGGCTCTGAGACACACAGGAGCCATCATGACAACCGTCAGGTGTCATCTGGTATCTTCAGAGCAGGTAGCCAACAACCATGAGAGCCACTACCCAGTGGCTATGGTTCCCTTTGAATGGGGGGAGGGGTCTCAGGTTGCTTGAGGGTAGCTGTGAGTCCACCCATGCCTGTGGATTGTCTGCTGAATAAGGACCTAGAAAATCAAATCAACTAAAGAGGGTTTGGCCCATAATCAGTAAGGCTAGGCCAATATTACCAGCACACAACAACACACATGCCAGTACTGATATTAGTTATTCATCATTTCATTAGATCACTCATGACACTTGATGTGACCGAAAAACATGCGTTTTTATTTGTTTTCTTTCAATTTAAGAGTACATTTTCTCATGACAAATTAATTTTTTGAAATTTACTTCGGTTTTCACAAGGACAACTTATCAAACAATATTTCAACAAACCACAAACTTGATTTCACACATATATTACATATGTTTAACATCACAAATTGTATTGTTGGACAAGACCTGGACATGACATAGACAACAAATTCAACATAACAAATGTATAAGCTTGAGTTCAGTGCTTCAAAAAGAGTAAACACATTAAAAAATAGGAAAAAGAAATAAACAAATGAATAAGTAAAACAAAAAGATAGCGCCCAAACAGGTTGAGACTTTTTTTGACTGAATTTTTCACAACCTTGTTACGGGCAGCAACCAGACAGTGCAATATTCAGGGCACCCAACATAATTTTAAAGCTTTTTAACAGTCCTTCACAAGATTTCAGAGAATAGGGGGTTTATCCTGATAGCGTATTTTCACACACTTGTTTGGTCACATACCTGTCGACACATTTCGAACCCAAATATAAATTTGTAGGGTTCTCCTCTGGATCTAGAACTCATAGAGAGCTCTTTTCGAGATCAACCGATCTCTTCCGTCAAATGACTCACAAGTCAGCCATAATATTCTAGTCCAGATATTGTATGTTACAAAACGAATTTGTGTAGTCTTTTCTGGGTGGAGTGCGACCTCTATCTTGGGCAATTAGGTTATTTGTTCCTGTAAATGTATTGTGCCAATGCGAGGGGAGACGCTTGTATCTTGGTCTTGCGTTGACTTTATAAGTGAACTTTATTGGAGGGATGGGCGCAACTTTTCAATCTTGCGTTGTCCCTTAAACTTTCCTTTTGTAGCTGCGGCGCCCAGAGCCATTCTGTCATCCTTATGAGTTGAATTTGTTGTCTATGTCATGTCCAGGTCTTGTCCACCGATACAATTTGTGATGTTAAATATATGTAATATATGTGTCAAATTAAGTTTGTGGTTTTTTGAAATATTGTTTGATAAGTTGTCCTTGTGAAAACCGAGGTAAATTTAAAAAAATTGATTTTCCATGAGAAAATGATCTCTTAAACTGAAAGAACACAAATAAAAACGCACGTTTTTCGGTCACCTCAAGTGTCGTGTGATTTAATGAAATGATGAATAACTAATATCAGTACTGGCATGTGTGTTGTTGAATAAGGACCTAGAGCATACTGCGTGGAAGGAGGTGGAGCTCATATCCCACGTGGAGATGTTAGGTTGCCGGAGTGTGTGTGCCTGACCACACGGTCTATGGCAGCCCGACAGAGTGTTCAAGACGACCTGGAGCCTGGAAGTACCGCTGAGATGCCTGCCTAAAAGAGGAAGAGCAAGGGGCACGGGAAACCTGCTTCTGAGACTCCCACGGTCCGGAAGGAGGCTGAAGCTGAGGGGGACGCCCGGTACCTTCAAGGGAGGGTTTAGCCGAACTGGGGAATCTACCTGAGCTCTCCAACTGGGAGCAGTAAGGGGATCCCACCAGGAAGAATTTCTGCAAGTCACAGAGGGAATGCTCTTCTCTTGTGGGTCTGTGGCTGAGACCCACGCAGCTGGGGATGCCTCTGGCAAGCACCTGATTTACTGGGAGCATGGTCTCCTGCATAGTGAGCCTAAGGCTCCTGGGCCTGGTACAACACATGTATTGGTAGTCCCCCAGCGCTACAGGACCATCCTACTGGGTCTGGCTCATAATGTTACACTGGCAGGTCATTTGGAGCAAGACAAGACTTTTGACAGGCTTGTCACCCACTTTTATTGGCCTCAAATGAGGATGGCTTCAAATTTGTACTGTAGGTCCTGTCCTACCTGCCAGGCGAGTGGCAAGACTTGGCGGTAGTGCAAAGCCCCCTTAAACATTTTCCTGTCATTAGCACCCCGTTTGAGAGGGTGGGCATCTACATCATTGGGCCCCTGTAGCCCAAGACAGTCATGGGTAAAAGATTAATTCAGGCCATGGTGGACCATGCTACCTGGTACTCGGAAGCTATCCCTCTGTAGACAATGACTGTGCACGTCATGGCAAGGGCACTGATGGGGATCTTTACCCGTGTGAGTTTCCCCAAGGAGGTGGTATCTGACCAGGACACCAACTTCATGTCTTATTACATGGAGGCCATGTGAAAGGATTGTGGGGTAACCTACAAGTTCTCCACTCCTTACCACACCCAAACGAATGGGTTGGTTGTAAGGGTCATCCGAACCCTAAAAGGCATGATTATGGATCTACCAGAACCCATGAGGTGGAGGTGGGACGTCCTCCTGCCATGTCTATAGTTCGCACACAGGGAGGTACTGCAGAAGGGGGTTGGCTTCAGCCCCTTTGAACTGTTGCATGGGCAACCTGTGAGAGGGCCTCTCAGTTTGGTGAAGGAGGGCTGGGATCATGCTCCCTAGAGAGCCCCCCAGAATTTCGTCAGATATATGCTGGCCCTTCACAACCAAACTGCCCTCCTCGGAAACTCACCCAGGAGAATCTGGAAGCTAGCCAGGAGGACATGAAATGCTGGTATGAGCAGAATGACACTGGCTTAGTTTCAGCCTGGCCACAAAGTGTGGGAAATGGAGCCCATGGAGCTCCCCAAGACCACCGGTCTGGACCCTATGAGGTAAAGGAGCACAATAGCGAAGTCACCTACTTGGTGGACCTCAAAACTCCTAGGAACCCATTGAGGGTCCCACATGTTAATCACCTCAAACCCCACTTTCAGAGGTCTGAAATTACCATGCTCTTGATCACTGATGAGGGGGTGGAAGAGGAGAGTAAACCTGTCCCAACCTCCTATCTTCCAAGGAGCAGGATGGGTCAGTGGAGAGTGTCAGCCTCTCCCCTACAGTGACCCTAGATCAACAGAGAGACTACCGCCAGTTGTTGGGGCAGTTTGCCTCTCTATTCTCACTTACCCCAGGACGCACTACACGGTGTACTCATGATATTGGTACTGGGGACAGCACACCTGCTAAAAACAAAATTTAGAAGTTTTCTGACAAAGTGAGGGCTAGCATTGAGGAGGAGATCACCAAGTTGCTGGTGTTAGGGGTAACTGTGCCCTCAAACAGCCCTTGGTCCAGCCCAGTGGTTTTAGTCCCCAAGGCCACCCCCCTCAGGCCCCAGGTGTCACACCTGAACTTAGGTTCTGCATGGACTACCGTGGGCTGAATGCGGTCACCAAGACCGACGCGCACCCCATCCCCAGAGCTGATGAGCCCATAAATCGTCTTGAAGCTGCCAAGTTCCTCAGCACGTTTGACTTAACGTCTGTGTACTGGCAGATTGCCTTGACCGATGGAGCGAAAGAGAGGTCTGCTTCTCCACACCAGAAGGGTTTAAGAACAACCCTGCAACCTTCCAAAGGTTGGTCAACCAGGTCCTGACTGGGTTGGAGAACTTCAGTGCAGCCTCTCTAGATGACAATGCGGTCTTCAGCTTTAGTTGGGAGGACCACCTGTCCCACCTCAGAGATGTGCTTCAAGCTCTGCAGAGTGCAGGCCTGACTATCAAGGCCAGTAAGTGGCAAATAAGGTAGTGTTCTTTGGTCTACTAGGGTAACGAAGTGGGAGGTGGTAAGGTGAGCCCCTCCAGGCCAAAATGTAGACCATTCTGGCTTGGGAATCCTTCAAGACCCAGACAGAAGTGAGAGCCTTCTTAGGCCTTACTGGTTATTACAAGAGATTTGTCAAGGGGTATGGCACCATTGTTGCCCCCTTGACAGAACTGACTTCAAGGAAGCAGTCACATCAGGTGATCTGGACAGAGGCTTGCCAGAACACTTTTGACACCCTAAAGGAGGCCATGTGCATGGCACCTGTGCTCAAGGCCCCTGAATTCTCCCAAGAATTCATTGTTCACACAGACGCCTCAGAGCATAGTGTAGGGTTCGTACTCTCACAGTTAAAAGAAGAGGGCCAGGATTAGCCAGTAACATTCATCAGTAGGAGGCTACTTACTAGAGAATAGAGGTGGAGCGCAATAGAAAGGGAAGCCTTTGCTGTGGTCTGGGTGCTGACAAAGCTATGGCCATACCTGTGTGGCACCTCACTTGTAGGTTCAGACAGACAACAGGCCCCTCAGATGGTTAATGCAGATGAGGGGGGAGAATCCCAAACTGTTGAGGTGGTCCATCTCCTTACAGGAAATGGATTTTATGGTAAAACATCCTCCTGGAACAGACCACGCTAATGCTGATTTTCTCTCCAGGTTCTTGCACTTTATTGAAGAGAACTCTCAAGAGGGTGGGTAGCTCTCCGCTCTTTCAGCTGCGGGGGACACGTGTTAGACCTGGCATCCTTGGCATAATTTCCCCTGACTTTTTTGCCTTCTGACCTCCTGTTTTGCTGACTTCATTTTAGCTGGCTTTGGTATTCTGGGCACTTTACCATTGCTAAGCAGTGCTATAGTGCATGTGCTATTTCCCTAAAACATGGTAACATTGGCATATCCACAATTGGCACCTTTAATTTACTTATATGTCCTAGTAAAGTGCACTACACGTGCCTAGGGCTTATAAATTAAATGCTACTGGTGGGCCTGCAGCACTGGTTGTGCCGCCAACTCAAGTAGCCCTTTAAACATGTCTCAGGCCTGCCATTTCAGGGCCTGTGTGTGGAGTTTTAAACTGCCATTTCGACCTGACAAGTTAACCCTCTTGCAAAACCGAAAACCATCCTTTTTAATACATATGAGTCACCCCTAAAGTAGGCCCTGGACAGCCCTAATGGCAGGGTGCAGTGTATTTAAAAAGTTGTAAGTGTACTATTAAGTTTTACATGTCCAGGTAGTGAAAAACGTATAAATTTGTTTTTCACTATGCAAGGCCTATCCCTCCCATACGTTAACATTGGGAATATCTTATTACATTTTAAATTTGTAATTTCCAATTGGGAAAAGATAGATATTTCGAGTTTGGTGTCTCTGGACTTACAATTTAAAATCACAACTTATGGTAAAGTTGGATTTTAAGTTGCAAGTCAGAAAATGCCAATTTTAGAAAGTTGCCATTTTCCTAATTTAACCAATCTGTACCTCTGCCCGTCTCTGAATACAGGTTTGGGGTGGTTGACAGCTGGGCTCTGTGTATTCCTTCTATACAAACACACACAAAGAGAGCTTAGGTGTGCCTGATGGGCCATTCACATCCTTATGGGCAATCACCAGGCTGATGGGCCATCCTAGGCAGGATGGGAGGGAGGAGCAGACACTTGCACCTGAATAGGGCTGTGCCTGTCTCCACACAAAGCATACCCCCTGTAGTGAGTCTGGAGCCAGGGCAGGAAGGGCAGGGACCATGTGCACATAAAAGGCCTCTCTTTGAAGTCTCCCCCACTTCAAAGGCATAACTGGACTCCTGACACCACCATCTCAGTGTATTTCTAGACCTGAGGACATTCTGCCAGAAAGAAGGACTGCTGTGCTCCTGAAAGGACTGTCACTCACTGGACTCTGCTGAACTTTGCTGGACTCCTGCTTTGCTATGCCTGCCTTGCTGCCTGGGAGTGAGAAAGACTGGAACTGCATCTCTAAATCCCCAGAATCAAAGTGACTCCAAGGGCTTGCTTGCTTGCCTCCTGTTCTGAAGTCTCAGGGGCATCAAAGACTTCCAACAACCTGCTACAGCCTCTGGACTCTACCAACTAGAAGTCCTGCCCTGCCAAGTGGTGCCAATCCAGTCCTGGGCCCTTGGAAGTGTTTTTCTGTCTGTCTTCTGCTAAAATCCACGCATCGCCATCATTGCGCTGGTCAGAACTGATGCATCTAACACCGACACATTGCAGCTGCCACCAAAGATGAGGACATCACATTGTATCGCCGGCTGCACGACTCAATGATGATGCATGAACTTCAATGAGAGGGGTTCGACAACGACGCATCTCCAAATGCGCGGTTCCGAACCGATGCATTACCTACATCTGAAGGGACCAACTCATCACCTCCTCTGCTCCTCACATCGGGTCTTCGAAGTCGATGCATTTCCTCCATCCAAGGTACTTTTGCAGCGGATCAAGGTTGGTCCCTATATCCAACCCACAGTCCATCACGGTTGGCCTGAACCTTTGGATTTACCCCGGTCAAGCACAACCAGATGTCCCTGGTTGGTGCTTTCGGCTTTTGAGCACTATATTTGGAGATTTTCTTTGAAAAGCCATAACTCCGGTTCTACTTATTGGATTTTTGTCATTTCTGTCTTGTTTTGTTCAATAAATTAAGCTCTATCTTTCTGTACAGGTGTGGTATATTTTTGTGTGGTGCACAGTTGTACTGTTTTAGGTGTTGCACAAAAGCTTTACACATTGCCTCCTAAGTTAAGCCTGCCTACTCTGTGCCAAGCAACCGGAGGGTGAGCACATGTTAATTTTGCTTGTGTATCTGACTTACCCTGACTAGGATGCGGTCTCTACTTGGACAGGGTGCATACCTCTCCTAACTAGAGACCCAATTTCTAAAAATCCTCATCATCTCTAACTTACTTCTCAAACCGAAAAGGCAAATTTTTATGGATGAGAATTACAACTCTCTTTTTATTATTGGTAGCAGGAGAACCAAAAGTGTGACCAACTCAGTTTTGACGTAGAGAGGCAATATCCTGTTCCTTAAGGTGAGCTTCTTCTAATAGGGACATTTTAATTTTGATAGGTGAGCAAGAGCTCTTTGTTTTTTTATAAGATTGTGAAGACCCTTAGCATTCCAGGATATAACAAACAAATTACTCATTGTATATAAGAGTATGGAAACCTAAACACAAAAGTTGTAGAGAAAGCATTGTCAAAAATCATTATTAATACAGATGGAACATGAAAGGTGTGTATGAATAAAATAGCAACATTAAGAGGCTGCAGAAAGGAAAATATGTAGCATTGAGGAATAAGAAAAGGAGTGCAGGAGAGGAGAGATATAGGGAAATGGAACAAAAATGAGAAATGGAGGAAAAAGGAAGGGAAAAGGGTGGAGGTACAGAGACTCCCCAATGGTAAGAGAGAGGATTGCAAAAAGGCAAACAACTTTAGCCATGGGTATTAAGAGCAAACTGAAAAGTACAATAGATGTAGGAGGGGTGGAGTGTGACCCCTGGAAAATTAGAAACATACCAAAGAGAAACTAGGAAAGAAATGGATAAAAGAACATGTGAGGAACAAAGCAGACCATAAAAATAGAAATATGGGAGAGACTTAACCTACATGGATAGAACAACACTCTGGGAGATCGGGTGAGACGGAGACAAGTAGACACAGGAACATAGAAAATTGTGATCTGAAGGGTATTGTTAAGTCGTTTACCTGTGAAGAAAAGAGGAAGATGAGTAATCAACCAAAATTCTGTGTCACTTTTACTATATATAGAAGATAAAGTTCAAGTTTCACCAAGTTCCATCGCCTCTCCCTTGTATGTGTTAAGTCTACAGGGTTTTCAAAAGTGGTAGTTTTTTCCTTATAGGTGAGCTTGAAGAGGCAGGGATGGAAAAGACCATATCTAGCATTCATGGATGATAAAGCCAGGCATCAATCCAAAAATTCTTTCTGTTGAGTAGCCATCACCCTGGCAACATTCTGACTAAGAAAGATCCTGTGACCAGACCACATTATTTGTTTGCATTGTTTAATAGCTCAAAGGACTTGTATTATTTCAGAATATAGTTGAAAATAGGCGAGGATTCCTCTTGATTTGTCAGAGTTTGAAGAAGATGGATGCAAAGAGCCTATGCAATAGGCTCTTTGGATATTGAGGGCAGAGGGTGCCTTCATTCTGACCCCCTTGGGAATGTTATCCTTCAGGAAAGAGATGATGTCCGACCCCTCCTAACCCACAGGAATACCATAAATTCTGAAGTTGTTGTGCCTATTGTGATTTTCTAAGTCTTCTGTCTGTTTCTTCAGGAGAGTAACTTCCTTGGACAATGATGCCACTGTAGCCATAACATCCTGTGAGTCGCCAAATATTTGTAAGACAGGGCCCATGTCTTTAAATACAAAAGTACAAGGTAGAACCATGAAAATGAAGACATAACAAAACAAAAGGTGGTTCTCACTACCCTTCCTCCTCTCAACTTCTCTGCCTTTCTTTCTCATCACTCCCGACTATCCTGTTGATGTCTCCTTCTTCTCAGATCCCCCCTCTCACCTCCCTAACTCTTCTCTGCCTCCATAAGATTGCTCTCTTCCCTCACATGACCTACGAAAGGGTGAGAAGCCTCATTTCGATTTGAACCTGTCATCAGCAAGTTGTATCCAGGAGACTCCCGAAGCCCGTCAAGACAATGAGCAATGTTATTAATTTTCATATCTCTGTGCATGTGTCTTTTTATTAATTTTGCTTCTTTGTGTATGACTCATAAAGATCTCCATCTATAATGTTCGATTTTATAACTTTCATTTTCATTGGTCTAAAACTCACAAGGACAAAAATCCAAAAACATTTTGCTATTTACTCTCTGATTAATTTATTGATGAGCCATGCGTAGTGCATCTCAAGTTTTCCTTACTCATCACACTCTCATTCCTGTGGTTTATATAACCTTTATTACAAATGAAAAGTCTCAGGGGGATATTCACAAGAACGTGCAATAACCATCGCAAAAGTTACTTAACGCAACCTTCAACATCGCAGACCATCGCGGGAAATTTACTCCGTGTTAACCAAGTATTCACAACACGGCGGTATCATGCGATAGTCCCCAGATAACCCAACAACTGTCCGTGTTAAAATCAACGCCACGCCTCAAAAATGCGAAACACGAACGCAAAAAAAGCTGCGATGAGGCCAAGCGCGATACAAAAAGCAGCGAAAACCAGCGGCAGGCCTGTAAATCCCACGCCTCTGGCAGGAAAATGCACCATAGAAGCAACAAAAACAACACACCAGAAACAATCCAAAGTGCGTAGCAACATGGATGCACCCTGACCCAGCGCAGAGGCCAACGCGAACCCCACAAGCCCCACAGACCACCAGCAAGGACCAACGGGGTCGGGGAAAGCCAAGGAGAAGAGGGAGAGGAAGACGGGGTGCAGTCCGTAGGAAAACAAGACCAGCGTCACGGATGTGACTGAGCACTACCAGCAACTGACCCACAGTCAGACCACCTTGAATGCAGCCGGAGTGCCGAGGAGGCCAATGGAGGAGGCCAAGAGGCGCCGGCATGACGTGAACACCCAAACCAGGCCCAAAGACGCTGCCAACAGGAAGGCAGCTACGGCGACAGGAGGTGGGAGTCCTGCGCCACAGGAGGAGCTGGAGGAAATGGAGGCCAGCCATCAGTGTGGAGACGGTGCAAGGAGGCGGGAGGACGGACACAGCACGAGAGGACCTGACACAACAACAACAGGGTGAGTAACCAACAGGTCCATGGGGGTGTGGGGGGAGATGTGCACAATGGCACACATGCACAACGATGTGTAGCACACTGCACACCCACAATAACCCAGGGTCATGTCCCCCATCCCCATGGCACACTGCAGCACACACACATGGCAATCACAGCACATCCCATGACAATGTGGCACAAAGTGCAACACCGACACTGCAGAACAGGGGACACAACTGGGTCTGCCCATGCGCAGAAACAGGCCAATCACATCTGACAGAGCAGGGAACTGTGAGATGCATATGTACGGGTACAACCTCACAACAGTCATGTAGTCCAAATGTCCACTGTCCCCCCTCAAATTGCCAGCACCTCCCAAACAGTCACAATGTACATTGTCACACAGTCTGCATGTCTACAAGAACAATGCGCCAACAGAAATGTCAACACAATGTCAACATGCATCTCCCCTACACATTGCAGAGGGACAAACAACACCTCCAGCAGGTCAGACCAGACAACCCATCAGTGATGCAGGACACGACCAACACACCTTCGACACCGATGCCCTACAACAACCCATGGACATCCCACGCAACCCACCACCAGGACCAGGGAAGACAAGCCACATAGAGGAGAACCCAGCCCCTGCAACAGACCACACAGCATGAAGCACACGCAAGCACGGCTGGCCCACAACACATCACCGAACCACACATGGCACCCCAATGCCAGGTGGCAGAACGCCAAAAGGAGGTGGCCGAACTTGTGCGGGTGTGGTCCAAACCCATGGAAGGCGAACTAGATCACATACGTGGGTGTCAATTACCCTTCAGGGACCACCTACACCCCACAAAGGAGACCCACACTGCCATAGAGACACACGCAGATATTATGTTGAACTGGCTATGGGCACGTGCGCCCGGCCCCTTTATTGGCAGGGCCACATGTACAGTGACGCCTGTGCTGGATGTGTGTGTGGTGAGCATAAGCCAGCCTGCACGGAGTGCACGGTGCTGGCAAGAACATGAACAGTGGACACCAGTGCAATGGAAACAGAAGACACATGCATAACAGAGTCAACTGCTGAGCAACATGGAGGGAGCCGGAGCAAGTACAGAGGTCACCCAACATACAAACAGAAGTGTCCGTGAGTTGCAGTGCACTGAGGTTGGGGCACTTGAGCCGTGCGCGCCCATGTGATGAAATTAACTTGGATTGTGTCCATTCGGGATGTTCCTGCTGCAGATGCAGTGGGGTGTGTCAGACCTGCAGCAACTCCCTCATCAACGTCTCAGGTCTCCCACACTGCCTGAGGTGACATTGCTGCGCAACATCTCCACATCACAAAACTCAATCAGTAATGGTCCATTTGTTGCGGTGCACTGAATCAGTGGCACCTGGAGTGCTGAGCAGGGGATCAGGCAAATGATGGCTTCAACGACAGGTCTGAGCAACTCCGTCAGTCTGCCAGTACCACTGTCTCGACTCTGGCAGATGGTGGTTGGAGTTGGCCCTGGCGATGGTGGCGTGTGCCTCCTGCGGTGATGCGACGTCCAGGCCGGTCAGGACTCGATTTGATGTGTGAGCCCTGGTGGTCAGCAGTTGAGGCCGGAGGCAGCGGACAGCGCAGGGCCACATGCACATGGCGTCGATGACCCCAAGACCACCGTCACAGAGGTCATCCAATATTCATCCAGACAGGGTCCCGGACTTGAGCTGCACAGAGTCAGTGGCCCCGGGTGCACATCGGCAGGCACAGGCACACCGCCACGGGACGGTGACTTGCGGTCCAATGAGGTAGGGCCACGCAGACTGAGCGGGTCCTCGTCGAAGTCGGAGGTGAATGTCGCGTAGTGTTTCGGGGGACAGTGGAAGGTGTTCTTCCAGGGCATGATGCAGAGGGCAGAAGCTATCCGGAAGCAGCAAATGGAGGAGTGGAAAGCGACTGCCTCGTTGCCACCACCAAATCGGTACCAGCTGCATGAGGATGAAAACTACCCCCTAGTCCATAGACTCAAATGCCACCAATGTACGACCAGAGAGTGTCCATGAATGTCGGGGAACAGACTTAGTGGCACCGGGGCTGAGTGGGGATGCAGTCTGCGATGATGCCGGTACACTCATATGGACTCCGCCATTGAAGATTCAAGACTCTGTGACCTACTGGACCGCAGTGTAGGCCGGAGGCAGCGGTCAGAAGTGGGCCACAGCCATGTGTCGTAGGCTCGCGATGCACAGAGTAAGTGACATCAGGGCAGTTGTCTGTAGTGTTCGATCACCTCCGTAATGATGATCCTTTTTCCCTCCCAAATACAACGCGTCATCCTCTTATGCCTCTCCTTGCATGCATTGATTCGTACTCTGCCTTTGAATAATCAATGTTCAGTTCCAATCCTGTGACCTACTCGAACGCAGCGTAGGTCGAGAGCAGTAGTCCGCGTGGGCCCACAGAATCTTACGGCTGTGATGTAACACTAAGACCTGTTGGCACCACATCGAAGGGTGTATAGTGACATACACTCAGCCATGATTTATGGGCTCTGCCATGGTGTAATCAAGACTCAGTTCCAAATGTGTGACCTACTTGTCCGCTGTGCATTCCGGTGGAGTACGAAAACGTGAAAGGAATACTGCGGGCCTGTGTTGCGGAGGCCGTGATGGTCTGAGGAGGCGGCCAGGGTCGCAGGCCTCGGGCTTGGAGTTTGCACCTGCACGTGGTGGGCCCTCACCGACACACGCCGGTGTCGGAGGGTGGGCATTTGGGGGTGCAGCAGGCGCACAGGATCGCTGGCAGCACCGCTCATGGCGTCGGCCTCGTGGCGGGGTGAGGGGCGCCGCCCTGGCAGAGACGTTGGGCATTCCGGAAGAGGACCAGGGTTACGTGCCTTTTATTCACATCCCTACGCTGGCCTGGCGTACGCCGGGCAAGCCCACTCCCCTCACGCTTATGGGGGGGACGTCACAAGCTACATTTCTGCGACTTCCCCACTGGCTGGGGTGACATGGTTGTGTCCACTGTCCACTACACTCCAAACACCAGCGGTGTGTGTCGATATGGATATGTGTGTGGTCTGCTTACTTCAGTCTGGCCAGCACATCCACGCCACACTTGGCATTGTGTACATTCTCATTCATCAGTCCCTTGCCTCCTTCGCACATGCCTGGTCCCCACCTCTTCCGACATTCTGCTATTGTGTGTCCGAGGTGCCATGCCGTAGATGGCTCATGTACATGGCTGGGCCAGGTTCCCACAGTGAGTTGTGCTGTCGTGTCTGGTGGGTGTGCATGTTGTATGTGAGCTTGTGACGTGTGCATTTCCTGTGTTGTGTGTTGCATGATTGTGGATTTGAGGTGTGTGGTGTGAGCATTTGGTATTGGCCAACGGGCAGTGCAATTCCATGGGTGCCATCCTGGTGGCGCAGGTCGATGATGGACTGTCGGGAGGTGCAGGTATCATGCACACTGCCTGGGTTGTTGGCAACATCGTTGGCGGAGATTCCATGGTGGTCCACTATTGCCTGCACATTGGTGGGATCCGTGCGCTTTCTGTTGCGCTTATTGTGTGCAGTGTCGCCAGGGCCCACTAGTAGGACATGTGTGCGGTCACTTTCCCCCTGACACGGGCGGAAAACAGGCTATGGCGTACACGCCTTGCTTGGTCTCCGGCTGTTCCTGCACAGTGTGTGTGAGGTATGGATAGTGGGGTACCAAGCTGATGGTGTCATCCATGACCGTTGTGGGGGACTTGGATTGGCCAGGCTGTGTGACTCCTCCGTCTCAGGGGGAGGTTGGTTGGAGGGTACCAGAGGCCAACACGTGCAGCACGGCCAGCAGCTTTGTCTGCGGTGGGATGTTGGTTGTCCGCTGTGTTGGTACGGTCAGCCTGTGGGCTATGGTGGTCAGGATGCAGAGGAGGGTTGTCCCTTTGGGCATATAGTGGGCAATGACATTCTCTGGTGTTGGGTCTGTGGGCTTGGTGCATTTTGGGAGGGTCGCTGTCTTTGTCTGCGCTGCCTCAGTGTTGGTCCAGGGTGGGTGGGGCGGTGGGTGTCCGGGGGGCTGGGAGTGTGGTGGTGGTGGGTGTTGTGGCCCTCTTGTGTCCGGCACACATGTGCAGTGGCTCCATGGCATCTGTTGCCCTTCAGGTGTGGCTCTGGGCTGGGCTCCATTTTGTGTTGCAGGCTGTGCTCCGACTTTGCACCAGGTCAGGGCAAGTGTTAGATTCCTGCTGCTAACACGCCTTATCACCTGTTTTGTGGTCTTATCGCTGATCGGGCTGGTCTTTGAGAATGTTGTGGTGAGCTGTTGTCGCTGATTTTTGCTCGGGAACGCCTACTCTGCATCTCCTTAGCGATAGTTGCAGGGGTCATCTGTGGCGATGTTTTTTGAGGATGCTTTCACAGGTAAACTGGTGTTATAGGCTGTTAGCACCAGCTTGTGAATGTTGCGATACATTTATCTCGACTTTGGCTGCGATAAAGTGCCGTTAACTCGGCGATGGGTCCTTGAGAATCTGCCCCTCAGAGTATTATTGCAGTTGGCGGTCTGCCAACAACCTGTATTTTGCAGGTTTGAATCTTACCAGGTCAGTCTTAGCAGTTCATCATAGCAAATGTAAAATGACTGAGTACTAATGAGCTGAGTAAAAACGTAATGCAGACGTAAAGAGAAGAAACGAAGAGTATAACAAAACATGTGAGGGGCACATGGAACTGTGTGATGCTTGCTTGCGTGCAAAGATGATTGAAAGGAAAGTACGAATGGAAATGGTGAAACTGTAAGTTGCAGCCATGTGTTCTTGCTCTTGCTATCTGTGCTTAACGGAAGTGCCCAGCTGTGCTCTTGTGGGCCTCTGTTTCACAGCTTGAATGACAAGGATCCAAAAGCATGAAGATTGGGTCAAGCGCATTTAAAGTGATGGTAAAAAGTATTTCCCAGAAGAGGGTTTGATATTGAGCGCTTGATGATTTTAAGAAACGATTGAAGGTCCAAGATATAAATCTAGCCCAGAGCATTCTGCTGCTTTTTAAAATTAGTATGAAGAAGTTATGAAAAACATGAAACCCAAGTGCCCTGATCAAAAGATACTAAATTAGTCTTCTGTGGGACGTGGTTAGGGCTTATGGCCTCACTGTCTCACCTCCTCCTTATAGGTTTCCCCACGTTATTAGTGAGCATTCAGAGGCAATAGGAGAAAAGCAGGGGGATTTACTAGATGTTTTCAATTACCCTAAACCTTCAGGACCTGCAGGGAGTGCACCACAAGGCATGCCTGGAGATGGAGCAGCACCACCCAACGGGATGCCTGGAGGGGCACAGGCAAATCTAGCGCAAAGCGATTGCATGACATGACTGCGAAAAGTGAAGACATGACTGGCTCAGTGACAAGATGACTACCCCACTGTTCCCAAGCAATGCAACGGAGTGATCGGGCCACAGTCCAATGATTACTTGAGGGAGTGTAAGAAAAAACGTGGGGAAGAAAGCAAGATAGACTAGAAAAGCTTTTCTCCTCATGTAGCAAGGAAGAAAGAGAAGACTTCAATGATGTTTCCCAAGTCCAACATATTCTCCTTTTATTCCTGTGTGAATAACCAGACCCTAGAATATGAGCTTTAGTCACCGTCCATTTTCCCTATTCCCCAGCCAATCTAGTAAATTTTCAAATGTCAATTCCCCGGTATACAAGATAATCTTCAAGTGTTTTGTGAAGACTTGCAAACTGTGTTTGAATGATACAAACCTAATTGAGCTGATGGTAATCAGCTGTTTTTATCATTATACGAAGTTAATTGAAAGATCACTTCTTAGAAAATGCAAACTGGCCACGACAAGCACCTTTTGATGTAGCTACTCTTATTGCTGCTAGAGATGCATTGTATGTCCAGTAAATACAGACTGGACCAACATTAATAATTAAGCACAGAACAAAAGTTAAACCTCAACTAATTATCTTGATTGTTTGAAAGATGCGTTTGATAGTTATTCTGAAATTACTAACACTACTGAAAATGCCCAAAGAACTACTGTGTTGTGCTTGTTCAGGGACTATTACCCAAGTACAGGAGGAGCTAACAACTTTGGAGCAGTTAAATTTACTATTCCCACTCCAGTCTGTCCAACAATAGGGAATGTGTTAGACTTTGGAGGGGTAACAGTTACTATTCCCTCTCCTGCCTGTGCAGTAGGGAAAGTACTTCACTTCAAACACATAACATATATGAAACAACATTAATTACAACATAAATTAAGAACAAATATAAAACCCTTAATATGAACTTTATGGATTAACAAATGTATTAACATGATTAGTTAATAAAAGAGTAATTATCAATTTCAAAAATTGACATTCATTGATCACATAATTACCTTACCGCACTATACCTCCACAAACATATCAGTGCACAGTTAAAATATAACTAAAATAAATAAACGTAACACAATTAACATTTTTAATAATCGATTAAATATTAATTAGTAATTTAATAATTAATTAATTATTACTTAATTAATAATCAACTTCCCACCCTATACACCTACAAACCCAGCAGCCCAAACCTAATGTATAACTTGATAAATACAATTACACAATTTACATCATTAATGATCAATTAAATAATTAATAATAAATTGTTAATTAATTGTTGATTAATTATTATTTAATTAACTTCAAACCCTATACCCCTACAAACCCACAGCCTGCACCTAATATATAACTTCAAAAATGTACTTAAAGAACAAATGACATATGTGTTAATTAATTAAATAATTAATGATAGATTAATAATTAATTTTTAAAGAAATATTACTTAACTTCCCACTTCATTACTCTACAAAACCCAGCAACCTGCAACTAATATATAATTTTAAAAATAAAATTAGTGCACAATTTACATATTTATTATTTAATTAAATAATTAATAATAAATTAATAATTCATGTTTACTTAATTAATTTCCTACCTTCTACCCCTACTAACCCAGCAGCCTGCCCAATACATAACTTACAAAATATAATTATTACACAATTTACATATTTATTAATCAATTAAATAATTAATAATAAATTAATAATTAATGATTTATTGATTATATTTAATTAACTACACACCATACACCCCCACAAACCTAGCAGCCGACAATGACAATTTAAATTACTATTAGCAATTAAATTAAAAACATATAAATCACTTAAAATTTCAAAATATATTTCAAAATATTATTAACAATTATACAAACAATAATAACATAAAATTAATATATGAACTAACACACTTAATGATAATAACAAATTTTAGAACTATGGGGGTCATTACGAAGTCTGTCTGACCGGCTTCCGAAGTCCTTTCAGAGGCAGTCGGACCGCCGCGGTCTCATCAGAATCGGTCGGTCCAACCACCAGATTGCGATGCATGCATCGTATACCCCGACCGACCGCTGACAGACCGCCGACTCCGATAGGGTTTTCTCCTACCGCACCCATAGGGCAGTGTAGGGATCTCTGACCGCCATCCAGATTATGATGTGGGTTTCTGACCACCTGGCCATGGCGGTCCGACCGACTGCCTTGAGTCGTCGGAAACAAAACTTTTGAGGTGCATATGCACCCAATTCTGCTTCTCCCCAGCAGTTCCCACCGTGGATCCCTTTGTCCAGATGCTCCCTACACCTGAGCAGCTGAACCCCGGTGTCTATGACTCTGTGGGAGTGGGAATCCAGGCAAGTCCTTCTGTGGTATGTATCCCCTTTGACTGAACTGTGCATATTCTGCCACACTTCAGCAATGGGGTACATGGAGCACAAGGCATATCCCCACATATGTCATCATGTGTGTACAATTCACATGTTTTCTGTGATTTTGTACGCACTTGCACAATTACAATACAATACAATATTCGAGAATATGTAGACCGCCATAGATGAAACCGCCACGGTAGCAGTGGTTGCATCGTAATATGGTGGGGGGGAATTGCCCGGCATCGGCGGTCGGAATCAGATCGCGGCTGCGGTGGTCGGACGGTTGGTCCGACCGGCATCATAATGACCCCCTATATTATTGAAAATGATATGAACAACATTTTTGAAAATGATATTACTTACCTGAAAAATCAATATTCTTGACAATATTTCTGCATCACAATATTTTTGTATCATATTTTTTTCCAATATTTCTGCAACTCGATATTTCTAATTCAATATTTTGTCCAAATACTTTCCAGATGAATTACAACCTACACATGTGCTCAAGCTAATGCAATCAGTGTAACTAACAAATTGCTTAGAGATTTTATCCCTAGATTTGGAATTCCCTTTCAGATAGGAAGTGACAAAGGTACTCACTTATGTCATCTGTAGTCCAGGAACTATGTAACACTCCAGGAACCAAACAGAACTTTCATTGTGCTTACCAGCCAGACTCCTCTGAGAGGGTGGAAATTGGCTCTTTGAAAAACAAAATAGCTCAAATCTTTACTGAAACAGGTCTAAAGTGGCCCGATGGTGTACCTTGGCAAACTGATCAACTTGAGCCATTGGTACTCAAATTACTAGTCTGAGTCCCTATGAATGATTAGGAATAGACACATGGCCCTCCCTTCTACCCCTTCGATGTCCCCATATGTGCTTGGCCTGCATTTGACTCTGCAGTTTTGCAAACTACTGATTCACTGTCTCAACAGCTTTCATTTTCAAGTATGAGCTCCATTGCCCACCTGTATAACTGAGGCCTGTCACAATCTGCAGCATGTTGACTTAGGTCATGTGAAGGTTCATCGGAGGAAGTTGACACCATAAACATACTGCTGAAGCCCAAAGCAGATCCTGCTTTCCCTGAACACCACTGTGAAGTGCCAAGGACTGCCTGTCTGATTTCACACCTTGCACAGCAAGCAGACCTACAGACCAAATTACTCCTGACCTATCAACCAAGCTAACCCTGCATCTTTTCCTATCAGCCGAGGAGGGTCTGTGCAGGAATGACAGCTATTTCAGCTGATAGGTCTACCCCTGTCCTATCTCTCACAAAAGCTCCAGTTTTTGTTCAGCTGTACAAGTCTTATTGCAATGCAGACCCTCCTGCTGCCAATGGCTATGGCCTGGAAGCTTGGCAATGGGAAGCTTCAGAACTACCTGATCCCTTACTGGGTTAGGTCAGCCCTCTTTGCTGTGAGCCTGTTCAGTTTTCTCACCAAGCGGATGTGTCAGGAGGGGGAGGGCTGCTGGCATCCAGCATGAATAATTCAACCTGAGCCTACTGCCCATCTCTGGGCCTAGGGGTTTATCAATGCTGATTTCACTTTCTTGAAACTCTTGGAGCAGTACAAGTATAATATATATCCTTTGTTATGCTGGATATGTATCCACCTACACACTTCTAATAGGGGAGTGTGCATGTTCCGAGTCCCATTAGACAAAGAAGAGCAAAGTCACAAACTACATGGGCCTCAAATTCATTTATGTAACAATGTTATCACCTGCTTTCCACTGTCAGAGTAGGAGCTGCCCTTGCCTGATCCACAGTTTGTGCCTCCTGGAGTTCTTATTACTGATACTGCCCATGGACTGAATTGTGGAATTGGGAGCAGCAGTATCTTTGTGGGGCATAGTGGATGTGATATCTCCCTTACTGTTGTAAATGACTCAGTTACCTATCATTCTGAACTTCCTTCTGGAGTACTAATTGTAAGAAAGTGGCTCTGTATATACTGTTCCCAAATAGGTACAGTGTGCACAGAGTCCACAGTCCCCAGAGGTTTGGCAGAGGCTAAAGTTAGATATAACCTTACTCTCTAAAGTGGTAGCTTGGTCGAGCAGTAAGGCAGTATCAGAGGACAGTGTAAAGCATTTGTTGTACACACTCAGTCAGCAAATGGTCTCACACACTCAAGAACTGAACTCTAGGCCAATGGTTTTGTATCAAAATATATAGTTGTTTTATTTTAGAACCAACAATAGGTATCAAAATATACTTTCTCAGAATGAGTTACTTTAGTTAAATACTTTTCAAATAGGCAATAGACTTTTGAATACAATAGTTACAGTTGTTGCAATAGGCAACACAATTTCAAACACAATAATACATTGAGCTCAATGGGAATTTCTAGTTAAATGCAATAGATTACTTTTGGATTACTTTTCTTACCACAGGACTGGATCCTAGATTCAGTCCTGGGACATCTCCTGTAAACAGTTGAGTAAAAACGTTTTGGTTACAGTTGTGATTTTTAAGGAATATTATTGTATTTTAAAAGTTGACAGAAACTTTTTCACATAGAATCACCAATGTTATCCTATGGGAGGAAATTCACTTAGCAGGTAAGTGGGGTTATTGTTACTTTTTCTAACTCAGTGTTGGATCCTGGATCCAGCACTTTTGCATCTCCTGTAAACAGTTGAAAGAATGTGTTTTTGTTATACAGGCGATTTTTAACGAATATTTGTAAGTTTGCAAAATCGACACTTAGAAACTTTTTCATCAAAAACCAGGCAATGTTATCCTATGGAAGGAAATTCAAGTTACCGGTAAGTACAGTTATGATTACTTTTCAGGGTCAGTGCTGGGCACCAAGATCCAGCACTGGGATCTCTCCTGATAACAGGTGAGTAAATTGGTTTTCGTAATTTGGCTGATTTTAGATGAATATTTTAAAGTTTAGAAACTCCACACAAACTTTTTCACATAGAATCACCAATGTTATACTATGTAAGGAAATTCAATTCACAGGTAAGTTACTTTTTAGTTACTTTTGTAATCCAGTGCTGGACTCCTAGATTCAGCACTGGAACATTTACTTAAAACAGGTAAGTAATTAAGTTTTTGTAGTTTGTACGATTTTTAAAGAATATTCTTGTATTTCAAAAGTTGACACTTAGAAACTTTTCCACAAAGAACCCCCAATGTTATCCTATGGAAGGAAATTCAATTCACAGGCAAGTTACTTTTTAGTTACTTTTCTTACTCAGTGTTGGACACCTAGGTTCAGCACTGGGACCTTTCCTGCAAACAGTTGAGAAAATTCGGTTAGGTTATTTGTGCGATTTTTAAGGAATATTCTTAGTTTTCAAAAGTCGACACTTAGAAACTTTTTGGGAGAAAAAGTGTCAATGTTATCCTATGAGGAAAAACGAGTTATCGGTTTCGAGGTAAGTAATCAGTCTTTTGAGTTAGGGTTCTGGGGTTAGACTCAGGGGTCTCCCAGGGTCAGTGATGCACTGTTGTTGCACCCTCAGCGGCACTAGGGCGGCCGGGTGCAGAGTGTTGAGGCCCAATGTTATCCTATGGAGGATAGGGGGACTCTGGTTGGTGGCTGCTGGCAAGCAGGCCACGGGGTTGTGGGAGCAAAGCTCCTAGGGTTAAGCTCAGGGCATGTGGGGGACCAAGTTAGCACCAAAGGGGCACCCTCAGCGGCACTAGGGCGGCTGGGTGCAGAGTGCTGTTTTGAGGTCGGGTGCCCTGTTGATTTCAATGGAGATTCTCCGGGACAAAGAAACACTGCAGGCTCGGGAATGAGGACCTTCCAGGAGCAACCACCACTTTGAGGGGTAAGTTGGGATGTAGAGGGTTGGTTAGGCACCGTTGGTTGGGGCACACAAGGCCGTGGGGCGTCGGGTGCAGGGGTGCCTTGGGACGTGGGATTTTCTTACCCGCTCTGGTCGCGGTAGGGGGGGTCCTCTGGATTGAGGCTGCAGGCGTCGTCAGGAGGCTTGAGGCAGGTCAGGGGTCGCCGGATCTCGGGTCAGGATCGCCGGGGGGACCTCCTCTGGGTATTTGCCCACTTGAGCTCGGGCCGGATTCGGCGGGTGCAGAGTGTGCAGGATTCGCGGTTCCTGGCTGGCACCAGAAGCTGCAGGTCAAACACGTCCGGTGTTCACGGGAGAAACAGCTTGGAAAGTGAAGGCAGGCAGGTCCTCCGGGGTTTTTGAGGTTGCTGGCCGCTGGACACGCCGGGGTTTTGCAGGAGCAGGTTCGAGGGGAGACAGGCCTGTAGGGCTGGGGCCAAGTCAGTGGGCGTCGTCCTCTTGTTAGCTCTGCACGGCTTCTCGTCCTTCTTCTTCTTCTTCCTTTTCTTGTTGTTGCTGGATCTGAGGAAGGAAGGTTCAGGGTGCCCCTAAATACTAAACTTTGGGGCGTTACAGGTAAGTAAAGGGCAGGGACCAATGGGTCCCTTCCCTGGGGTGGGTACACCCCCTATCCTGCCCCTCTCCTGTGGGAGGGGGGCAGTAGCCTAGTCCTGATTGGGCAGGGCTCCCCATCTTCAAGATGGCGAGAGCCCGGAGTTGTGCTTCACCTCGCCTCCCCCACCTGAGGGGTGGGGTTGGCAGAGGCTGGCACATCCCCTTTCCTCCCTTGGGGTTTCCTGCCAGTCTTCCCACCAGAGAGGGGGTCAGAACCGGTGGGGGCCAGTTGCTGAGTACAGCAAGTGGCCTGGAGAAGCTCACAAAGGCGGCATGCCTTTGAAGCTTCCCCTGCCCATCCTGGGGGAGGAGACCTAGCACCTCGCCCAGGATGTGCATTGTTGCAGGCCCAGGAGAGCAGATGGCTCTCCACCCAGGGGTCCAGCAACATGTCTGCTGTGTGGCAGCCGGGGCAGCCCCTCAGACAAGACGTGGATTGTAGGTTAGGTTCAGGGGGCAACTCTAAGTTGCCCTCTGTCGTGCATTTTACATTAAATCCCACACTGGCATCAGTGTGGGTTTAATGTGCTGAGAAGTTTGATACCAAACTTCTCAGTCTTCAGTGTAGCCATTATGGTGCTGTGGAGTTCGTATGACAACCTCCCAGCACCATATACTCTTAATGGCATCACTGCACTTACAGTGCCCAGGAATGGCCCTGGGTACTGTAGAGGCACAGGGCTCATGCACCTGTGCCCACACCACTGGCATAGTGCACCCAGCTAGAGGGGTGACTGAGGTATGCCAGGGCAGTGTGTTTATGGGCATGGCACACAGGGATGTGTGCCATGTCGACTCTCTGTTTAGTTCTGCACCAAGACACTCAGCCTGCAAAGGCAGGGTGTGTGTGTCAGGGTACAGGGCCTCTAAGGGTGGCACAATAAGTGCTGCAGCCCTTAGGGGCCTTCTCTGGTCACAGTGCCCTGGGTACCTAGGGTACCATTTACCAGGGGCTTACCTGTGGCCAGAGATTCCAATTGGGTTTAGGCTTTAGTACAGTTTTTAGGGAAGGAACACAGGCCCTGGGTACCTGATTGGCAGGGACCCAGGGCGCACCAAGGAAAAGTGCATCAGTTATCAGGCAAAAAGTGGGGGGGTTACTGCAACAGAAACCCACTTTCCTACACTAATCACCACTGTGACACAATTAAAGGTCCCAGAACTTTCCTCGTATGCTGAAATAGTGCCTACGACTGACAATCCAGAGACTGCTCTGGATTTTGTTATCCTGTTTATGTTGGGCCAGCTATCAGGCACTCTGCCACAAAACACCCTCCCTTGTTAAAGAGACAGTCCAGAGAAATTTCAGAAGCTGCCCAAGTTTTGGCTGACATTTTTCCTAACTATAGAATGGGAGTGACACTCTATGAAATGATATTAGTTTCTGGCACATTGGAGAAGGTTCAAAAGCAAAAAGCCCCATTATCCAACACCCCAAAAGAGTTATGCAATGTTATTGAGCTCCTCCGGTCCTGCTCGCTGCGACGGCCCATTCAAACTCTGGTTATAAGTCTATAAGAGGGGTGTGTGTGTGTTGTATAAAGGAACATACAGTGTCAAGGGACAGACAAAGGTGTTTAGAGAAATATCCTTACTAAAATAGGAAGTTCCTCATGGAAGCAACCACTACAAGCCTGTTGTATAGTGCTCACCAACTAGCTCGTTTTGTCATCATTGGTTCTTTTCTATTCAACCAGGAAAAACCTATCTAGTATGAAAGTATCTGTTATAGGGGAGTGTCGTAAAATAATCCAAACTAGATTGCTACACTGCTGTCCTCTTCTAGTGTGTGATGAGGTCCTCATAATGCAAGAGTTATTCCCTTACTCAAAAAATTTGATTTCAAAAAGAGTCCACAAGGCCATATCTCAACCTTTTAATGTGTGCGCCCTGGGTTTAGGAATAAAGACAAAGTCACATGTTCAGTCCATAATGCAACGAGCGGCAGACACGTTTCATTAGCAACAAAAGCTTTCAGGAAAATTCATCAGGGCAAGAGGACCCACACCTCACCCAAATGTGCACTGTACCTCAAGGCCTACCAGTGGACAATGGGATCACTTGCTGGAACAAATGTCAGGAAAGAGCTGCCTGCAACGCTGGTCATAGTGTCTTTGGAAACGAACCGCCAGCACCGTAGACAGCCAGACAAGTTGCTGCGCTGTGTGAATGGGTGATAGTTGGAAATAGCCATATCTACTAAGATATGGTGGTATTCAGTTCTCTCCCAGTGCTGACGCTCTTCAGGTTGCCTAGTGCCAACGCAGGCACCCTTACACCATGGTGCAAGGGTGCCTGCATTATGGGCAGGATTGTTATTGATAAGGAATGTACACCTTCCTGCACAAAAACAATCCTTAAAGGCATATTCATTTTGCTATGTGTGCTGCAGAATGCAGCACACGTGGAAAAAGGAAATAATGAGGAAAAATAAAGATATTTCTCCTTGTTACGCCTCACCAGGGAAGGTGTAGCATTTTGACGCATTTCCAGGTTTACCAACTTTAGTAAATTTTGGAATGCTCCAAAATACATGTGTGGCTGCATGGGAAAGCCCATGCCTCACTCATGGAATGCCTTCCCAATGCGAGGTAATGCAAGGCAGCGCTATACGCTGTGTTGCGTTACCTTGTATTTACTTAACCACGCGAATTGGGTTTGCATGGGTTAGTAAATACCAAAAATGATTTGTGTTGAGGCTGGGCCACAAAAGTGACACAATCCCGGTGCAAAATCACAGTAAATCTGCCCTTAGATATATTATTGCGCCACTGGAATGTCTCTTTTTTGACATTCCGGTGGCGCAATGTGCCACTGGCATATTTATAAGGCCACATAAAGCCACGTTACGTGGATTTTCATGGCCTTATAAATATGTGCCCCTTTCACGCAGAAAACTGCATGAAAGGGGCATTCCATGGGTGTTGCTGGGGGCATTCCCAGCAACATCCATGTCATTTTGGCACTGCCCCAGATTTACGAGAAATCGTAAGTATGAGGCGCGTAAGCGAGGCACAACGAGGAGAAATATCGTTATTTCTCCTTGTTTTTCCTCTTTCTATGTGTGTTGCATTCTGCAGCACACATAGAAAGAAGAAAAAGCCTCTTGTGTGTGTATTTGTGCAGGAAGGTTTGCCTTCCTGCACAAAAATAATCATCCCTGCAACGCATGCACCCTTGCACCATAGTGCAAAGGTGCCTGCGTTGGCAGCCCATTGTGCGCCGGCGCAGGGGGAAAAGGACAGGAATGTGCCATATCTAATAGATTCAGTGCATTCCTGACCTTTTCTTTTGCCGTAGGGCAGCGCAGCAGCAAAGCCTGGTGCGCTGCCCTATGGCAAAAAAACATAAATGAGGCCCATACTTGTTAGTCTGCAGTTCTGTTGTGTGTGTGTTTGCAATCTGCTTGTGTATTCAGTCATGAAATGTTGGTGTGGGTGTGGCGGGGCCCTGAGTGCTTGCACAACAGATAACAAACCACAGTAGGAGCTGGTTGGTCTTCCTTGTATCATAGGTGTCGCTTACTATCTCTGAGAGCATAACTATGTGCCACTTGGCCTCTATCATATCATGCACAGTCTCGTACTCGCCATTTGGGGGGGTCACAGAGGTAAGTCCTATGCCCCATTCAGTCAACTGCATATGATCCAGACACAACCCAGTGAGTCCACATACAGTACTGCAGCATGACACACGTACAGACGCATTTCATGAGATTTGGCCTCTTCTGGGAAATCCAAAAAACCCTACCAGCTAAGTTTGTCCCCCTTGGAATCTATGCTGCCTTTCCCGAACGTGGAGTTCTCTGACACCTTTCTGAGCCCTGCACAGCTCCTTCCACTCCAGGCCCTGGACTGCTCCTTTTGACCCTGTGTTGCTATTTTATTGACCCCTGCACATCTTCCCTGCTTCCCTGGACAATATGCTCACAACCCCCCCACCCCCCACCCCACCACCACCATAGTCTCTGCGCTGTGTCCCCTTAAAATGGTTTCTGGAAACTGCTCTGCTACCTCTACTGAACCATGAGAGGTTAGTTCCACAGACCCTGCTTCTAATCCCACAGACCCTATGCTGCTAATCTCTATCTCTGTGACCCCTGAACCGTGTCATGCTTCCCACCGACCGTGCAATGCTCCCACTGCCTCCTGTGCTGCTGCCACCAGAGTCTGCATGGCCTCTTTTAGACACTGCACTGCTCCCCCAGGACCGTGTGCAGCTCCCTTTCTCCTCAAACCTGTGCTGCTCTCCGCCCTATTGAATCTCCACTACCCCAGGGCCCAGCCTCACTTCCACCATAGACCCTGGACTCTCTGCTACCATCCCAGATCCAGTGCACAGATGCACAATGTTCTCCAGCACTGAAGACTCCCCTGTATCTGTGAATAAGATTTTATAACTGCAACCAGCCTATCTATATGCTACTTATTCCTACCACCAAGACAACTTTTCAGTACACTTTAGCCCAAAAACTAATACCTTGGTGAAGATGAAAAGTCGCATATGTTTAATAATCATGCCACGAAAATACAGCTCCCAATACTTTACATTAATTTCAAAGATGTGTAAAACTGACCAAACTGGTTTGCATGGCCATAGGGGTAGCAAGAACGTGGTCGCTCATCTTTTTATGAAGAAGGCGATGTTTGGTTGATGCTCGTGATCCTGTATTAGCATTGTGTGTGTACCCTGAAAACAATTTCTAAGAGATTGAGAAGCAGAGAGTCCCAGCTCTGCGGTTGATAGCCGTGACCTATCTATGAGAAAGTAAAAGAACAATAATAAAGAAAACAGCTGTTTGGCTTGGGGAAAGCATGAGATTCCCTAGAGGAACGTTTCAAATTTGGAGGAAATTGTGTCCGAAGAAATGTGCAATGGACAGCCAATCTGATTGTCCCTGAACTTGCATAAAATATTTTGTGCATCAAAAGGGTGGGGAAAAATGTCTCCGAGGACCAAGAAGCCATGGAAATCATCCGATGGGAATTCAAGCTTTGTGAAAACATAATGCAGACTGTGTACTTCAGACATATTTCCAAGTTTTCTCATTTAACGGCCGTCTAACTATTTCTGCAACGTCTTTCCATTCTGAGAGTTCACGACCATCTTGTAATGAGTTTCGTGTAATGTTCCCGGGGCTCCTACCGGACCTTAGTCTGCAAAAACACAGATTTCATGGAAGAAGGGCATTGAGAACGAAGGGAAAGGATCCATAAATGTATGTCAGTTTGTAAGTATGTTACTATTTACAAGAATACGGTTCAGCCCTGCGTTTCCCCCTGCGCTGGTGCTAATTAAGCAGCCTAGCGCCAAAGCAGGCACCATTGCACCATAGTGCAAGGGTGTCTGTTTTGCAGGGGAATTATTGTTTATGTGCAGGAAGGGAGACCTTCTGTGGCGTAGCGGTCTAGTCGCTTTCCCACCACGTGACGTGCGCAATGCACGATGGGATACAGGGGCACTGTATGAAGCGCAAGCCCCGCGCTCTCCCTCCTATGAATAAAAGAAGCTGATTATCTAACCAAGTGTCCGTGGCTCAATTCACTGTTTAAGGCCTGACTTTACAGTGGCGACGAGGCGGGTGAACCAATTACGGCGGCCGCCACGCTCCGAACCTGTCCTTGCACGTGTGCTCTGCGCAGTCCAGCACCGCCACGGACCGTGTTTCAGCCATCGGAGGGGGAGTGCTACCGTGCGACGCCCACCGGATGGGGCGTCTTCCGATTTCCTCCTGCTGTCACACGCAGCCTCAATGCCGGCCGCATTCCAAGGCCAGATCCCACTCTGGTGCACGTGCGCACCCACGTCTGCAGCCCAGCAGGAGAGAGCACCACGTGGCAGCAGTGAGAAGTAAGTGCCTGCACTGCATCCCTGACCAGGCCACCGGCAGCAAGACTCTCTCCCACGCCTCAAGGACAGTTAACACAATCTAGCCTGCTAGCTGTGGGTCCCTCGGAGGCTGCTCCTTGTACCTGCCTCGCTGTGGTCCTGGCACCCCTACTTAACCAGACACAATTCCGGCAGCTCCACGGCCCTGCATGTCAAGTTACCCGGTCTGCTGTGGGGGACATCTGGGCACACGCCATACCTGCTACATTAAATGAAGGTCACGTTCGGACCACCTCCACCTGCATTGAGCCACCCCTGTCCGGGAGAGCCCGCCTCCCATCGCTCCTCCTTTCACATACGGGGGTCATCAGTCCGACATCCACTGGCCAACCGAAATGTGTGCACAGACCTTCTCGCTCACAAACCCCGTCCCGTTCCTGCCGAAGCCGGGTGAGCCAGCCATGAAATGGACTGATTGCAAGGGCTACTTCCTCAATTACCTGTTGGCTCTTGAGGATGAAGGGGAAGAGGCCTTCTCGAGTAACTGCCAGAAGAAAATTCTGCTGCATAATCTAGGACCGGAGGGGTTACGAGTCTATGAGAGTATGGTAAAAAAGACAAGGGGTCCCAGCGACACTGATTTTTTCCAGCTTGCGTTGGAAGATTTGGACAGTCATTATCAACCAATTGTTTGCACGGCCATATACCGTTACAATTTTTTTCAAAGGAAGCAAAATGACACAGAGACTGTGGAGGACTATGTGGCTGCACTGAAAGACTGGCGGTCAATTGCAAATTTGGCCACCTTCATGATGATCTAGTGCGAGATCAGATAATAATGCACACAGTCAACACGAATGTGCCGGAGAAGTTGTGGGTTAGTGGGGATGCCCCGCTTAATGAGATTATTGCGATTGTCAAAAAGGCAGAACTGTCCAAAAGATGCGCAGAAGCAGCAAAGAAGGACAGTGAGACCAAAACCACCGTGTGCAAAGTGAGCGACACGAAAACGCCTCACGACAAACTTCCGCCCAATGCTGGGACCAGAAACAGCAGGAAGCCGATGAAGAAACCTATGGGTCACAACAAACTCCCTAGTGACCTAAAAGGCAGTTGTTACAGATGTGGGAGTCAAACGCACATGGCGAATGACAGACGGTGTCCCGCTTTCCGAGTCAAATTTTCTTTTTGTGGGGTGATGGGCCATTTTGGGAAAGTCTGCAGGCGTAAACCTAGCAATGCCACAGTCAAATGTGTTATGTACGATTCCGAACCCGAGGGGGGCGGAGGGTGATGCGGATGACGACTGTATTTTATGCATCAATAACCAAATCCTGGCGATTGATTGCAATAGCAATAAGAAGCCCTCATGTATGTTGACCATAGGGGGTGTCGAAGTATCCATGGTAGCAGACTCAGGGTCCCCATACACCATAATTCAACCTAATATCTGGGAAAGAGACTTTAGCTGCACCATAGGACATCACCTACACCCCACCGATGTACATCCAGTCACCATCACGGGAGAAAAAATTCCTATGGTAGGTTTCCAACCACTCGCATTCGAATTCAAAGGGAGGTCCGCTGTAGGGAAACTGTACGTTTCAGAAAAAGGGCCCTCCGTCCTGGGGTGGGCCGATCAAGAGGCGTTAGGAATCCAGCTCAACCCTGGCGGAGCAACGCAAGTGATCATGACAGACGACCCACCTGCATCGATGGAAGCCAAACTTAAAGAATTATTCCCCTCAGTCTTCGGAGGTACCATAGGTAAATTATCCAAATTCACGCACAGAATTCTCCTGTAGGACGGCGCCATACCAGTGTGTCATAAAGTCCGGAACATCCCGTTCAACTGCAGAGAAGCGGTGCAGATGGAATTGAAGCGCCTGGAAGACAACGGCATCATCAAACCTATTGACAGCGCAGAATGGCTGGCACCCTTGGTGGTGGCGCGTAAACCAAGTGGGAAGGTGCGTCTCTGCATCGACCTCAGGGACTTGAACAAAAATATACTTGTGGATAAATTTCCGCTACCTAAAATTAGTGAAATGCTGGCTCAGACCAAGGGGATCAAATGGTTCTCCATGATTGACCTCACAGCGGCGTACCACCAAATATCGCTTCATCCCTCCTGCAGAAAATTGACGTCCTTCATCACCCCATTCGGATGCTACCAATTTCGGCGAATGCCATTTGGGCTGGCGTCTGCAGCAGCGGTTTTTCAAAAATTGATGCACAAACTGTTCAAAGGCATCAGCGGAGTCTTGTATTTCCAAGACAATATACTCGTCATGGGACAAACCAAAGTGGACCACGACACTAAGCTGACGGCAGTGCTACGGACACTGGCCTCCAACGGCCTCACGGTGGAATTGGAAAAATGCAGGTTTAGACTACGCTCCGTCACATACTTGGGGCACAAAATAAGTGACTGTGGGATATCTCCTAAGCGAGCCAACGTGAAAGCTATCCTATCCGCGCCCACGCCGCAAAACAAGGAAGAGATCCGCTCATTCCTAGGTCTGGCTGAGTTCTACAGCCAATTCGTTCGCAACTTTGCCACCAAGACACACCATCTACGTCAAATCTTAAAAGAGAAGAACGTCTTCAGCTGGTCACCCGAGTCTCATAAAGAATTTGAGAAAATCAAGACGGACATATGCGACGCTGTTCCCCTGCACGGCTTCGACAGCTCCGCGCCCAGCGTCTTGACTACAGATGCCAGCGAAAAAGGCTTAGGGGCGGTTCTGTCGCAGATGGCCACTGATGGCACGGAAACCACCATCAGTTTCGCCTCACGATCCCTCGCCCCCAATGAAGAGAAGTTCAGTGTTATTGAGAAGGAGATGCTGGCAGCCATATAGGCCATGGAGAAATTTCGACAGTATCTCTGGGGCTCCCGTTTTACCCTCAGAACGGACCCACGTCCAGTGGCCATGCCAATGCCACCCCGCGCATCGCTAAGATGAACCTCAGACTGCTAGACTTCGTCTACGATGTAGAATATCTACCAGGGAAAAAGAACAAGGTGGTGGATTACCTCAGCCGGTCAGCCGCGATGGAGAAGGCACCGATACACACGGACCGGGATGACTACACCATAGCATTCACAACAGACCAGGAGGATGTGATTACTGCACAAGAATGGGAGACAGCATATGACACGGATACCCAACTCTCCCGTGTTAAGATGTTAGTTACACGAGGATGGCCTGAGAAGAGGCACGTAAACGACAACCTTAGGCACTTTTGGGAAGTGCGGAATGAACTCTCCATTTGCGATGATGCCATATTTTTGCTACAAGGCGACAAAGTCATTCCCCCACGACAGTTAACAGATCGCCTACTCAACATCATGCATGAAGGCCACTTAGGCATAGTGAAGTTGAAGAGAAGAGTCAAACAGTCTTACTGGTGGCCTGCCGTTGACAACCAAGTGGAGGAGTACGTCAGAGCATGCGAGCACTGCAGCAATGCAGACAAGTCACTAACCTTGCTAAGACCGCCTCTGGGGAAATTCACCAACCCGGAAAACCCCTGGGAGGAGTTATCTATCGACATCTTGGGTCCCATCCTGGATTCATGGGCTGTACCCAAATTCGCCATTGTATAGATTGACCGATACTCCAAATGGCCGGAGGTAGAAGTATGCGAGAAAGTGGACACGGACGCCATCATCGCCTTTCTCACCACGGTTTTTCTGAGAGAAGGGATTCCAAGAGTCATTACATGTGACAACGGTCCTCAATTTACGTCAGAGAAATGGAACGCCTTCGTCAAAAGAAACGGCGTCACGACCAAACACACGCCTGTATACCACCCTGCAGGTAACGGCCTAGCAGAACGATTTAACCAAGTGCTCATGGGCTCAGTACAAGCAGCCATCAGTGCGGGAAAAAACTGGGAGACAGAAATCAGACGGACGGTATGGGCCTACCGCATCACACCCACCCTGATTGGCTACAGCCCATTTAAGATCCTACGAGGCCGAGAACCATTCACACGAGACAACACCGTTTGGATGAACCTCAAACTACAGAGCAAATGGTCCCCAGCGGTGGTCAGAAGCAACTTGGAGAAGGCACAGCGAATCTACACGGACAACTACAACAGGAAGCATGGAGTGCGAGAAGTCTCCCTAGCTAAGGGGGACTGGGTCCGAGTGAAGCTAGGTCACCCAGGCAAGAAGGGAGACAGCAAGTTCAGCAAACCTTTACAAGTCAGAGACCCGTACTCACGCTCTGCCCTGTTGAGTGACGGCAAAGTATGGTCACACAGTAGGATGGCCAAATGCAACAAAGTGATCACATGGAACAAGGTGGATTCCACTACAAGCACCGGACATAGTGGGTGGGAGCTCAGTAACGATGAGGATGTATCGGCCACAAACACACATAGAAATGGCATGATGAGGGAGATGGGGAGTGACGTGGAGACCACAGGGGAAAAGAGTAACTCTGGGGTTACACAACACACGACATCCCAAGATACCAATGATAGCTGCAACCCAAGCACCACACAGGGCGCCTCCACCTCACAGGACAGAGCCCTGGAAGGGAGCACAGGGGATGCCAGTTTCCACACAAGAGAAGCTCATGAGTCATGAGTACCCCTCACACGCACCCGTACGGGTAGAGCAGTGGTACTACCTCAGAGATATCGTGAATTTGATATGTAGAGATTATTTATCTCATTATGTTTCCATTATGATGTTCCTGATCTCTCCCTCTCCCCTGCCCCCCTCCCTTTCTTGTTTTGTGTTTTTGCATATGCGTATTCTTGCACCTGGTTGTTGTTGTTAAAGGGGGAAGATATGTGGTGTAGCGGTCTAGTCGTTTTCCCACCACGTGACGTGCGCAATGCACGATGGGATAGGCGGCGGCCATTCGATACGGGGGCACTGTATGAAGCGCAAGCCCCGCGCTCTCCCTCCTATGAATAAAAGAAGCTGATTATCTAACCAAGTGTCCGTGGCTCAATTCACTGTTTGCGGCCCGACTTTACACCTTCCAGCACATAAACAATCAATGGCGTTTTGCTGTTTCTATGTGTGCTGCGCAACACAACACATAGAAACAACAAAAACGAGGAGAATGAAAGCATTTCTCCTCGTTTCGCCTTTTTAAGACCAGAGGGGATATTTACAAAGAAGTGGCGAAGTGAGGCGTTAGCCGTCATGGCTTAACGCCTCACTCTGCCACTTCAGAAACGCAGGGCTGCACCATATTTACAAGGCTATGGTGCAGCCTTGCATTTCTCCCTGCAATGGCGCTACTCTTAGCAGTGTAGTGCCAACACAGGCACCCTTGCACCATAGTGCAAGGGCGTCTGCGTGCAGGGGAGGATTGTTTATGTGTAGGAAGGTGACCCTTCCTGCACATAAACAATCCTGAAATGCCATTTTGTCACTTCTATGTGTGCTGCTTAATGCAGCACACATGGAAGTTACAAAATGTATTTTTTTTAAGGATTGTTCATGTGCAGGAAAGGTCACCTTCCTACACATAAACAATCCAAGGAGTTTTGCTTTTTCCATGTGTGCTGCACAAGGCAGCACACATGGAAAAAGCAAAAACGAGGAGAAATAAAGCATTTCTCCTTGTTTCGCCAAGTTAAGACCAGGTTTTCCCTGGTCTGAATTTTGATGCTACCTCCTACTTACGCTGCCCTTGTAAATAGGGGGCAGCGTCAAAATCAATGGGTGTTGCGGTGAAACGCCCACTGCAACACCCACTGCCCACCCTTTTCACGCTAAGCATAGCGTGAAAGGGGGCCTGATTTACAATGCAGGGTTAAGCCACGTTAAGTGGCTTAACCTTGCCTTGTAAATAAGGCAAAGCCCCTATCGCCACGGAAACATCACAAAAAGTGGCATTTCCATGGCGATAGGGGCTTGTACATATGTCTCCAGGTTTTCCCTGATCTTAATTTTGGTGCTGTCTCCTATTTACGCCACCCTTGTAAATAGGGCAGTGACAAAATCAATGGGTGTTGCGGTGGAACACCCACCGCAACACCCATTGCCCTCCCCTTTCACGCTAAGTGTAGTGTGAAAGAGTACCTTATTTACAAGGCAGCGTTAAGCCATGTTAAGTGGCTTAATGCTGCCATGTAAATGAGGCGAATCCCCTATCGCCACCACAGCCTCCGAAAAAGTGATGTTGTGGTGGTGATTGGGGCTTGTAAATATGCCCCTAAGTCCAATGGCATTGGAGAGGTTTACTTGAGTACAAGAGTAAATAACACAAGGTCAAATCATCTTTTTTTATGCACAGGGAGGTTAGTGGTTTGCCTATAATCACAAAATGTTGATGCAATACCAGGACTCGAACGAGCTCTGGCCCTTAGGCCGCATATCCTAACACAACTGTCTTTTGGAACACAAAGGGATATATTTACAAGGAAAGTGACGGAGTGCAGCGTTAGCCTTCATGGCTTAACGCCGCGCTCCGTCACTTTGGAAACGCAGGGCTGCACCGTAGTTACAACAATATGGTGCAGCCCTGTGTTTCCCCCTGAGCTGGCGCTAATTACAGCTGCTTAGCACCAATGCAGGCACCCTTACACCATAGTGCAAGGGTGCCTGCATTGAGGGAATGATTGTTTATGTGCAGGAAGGTTTCCCTTCCTGCACAGAAACAATCTTAAATGGCGATTTGTAACTTCCATGTGTGCTGCTTTGTGCAGCACACATAGAAGTTGCAACTCTGCATTTTTTAAATGATTGTTTATATACAGGAAGGGACACCTTCCTGCACATAAACAATCATGCATGGCTTTTTGCTGTTTTTCTGTGTGTTGCATAATGCAGCACAGATAGAAACAGCAAAAACGAGGAGAAATAAAGCATTTCTCCTCGTTGCGCCATGTTACGGCCAGGTTTTTGGTCTTAATTTTGTTGCTTCTCCATATTTACGCCACCCTTGTAGATATGGGACAGCATCAAAATGAATAGGTTTTGCGGTGGAACGCCCACCGCAACACCCATTGCCCACCCCTTTCATGCTAAGTATAGCGTGAAAGGGTGCCTTATTTACAAGGTAGCGTTAAGCCATGTTAAGTGGCTTAAAACTGCCTTGTAAATAGGGCGAAGCCTGTATCGCCCCAGGAACATCGAAAATAGTGGCGTTCCTGTGGCGATATGGGCTTGTAAATATGCCCCTCAGTCTTCCATATTGCCTTAGTCTTCTCTTCACGCGCTGGTTGCAATTACAAAGATGCAGTAGTGATCAAACTCCCCTCTCACAAAATTGAGACTAAAACTAAATGGTACCAAAGTATGTTTTTGTAAAAAAAAAAAAAGGGCCAATCTGCATCAAAAATACTTTTATCATTGTTCGTTGTTTGCAGTGTGATGTTAGAGACTCAGATTAGGCTCTCTCTTCGGTGGTCAAGAGCAACCAGCAGGTGAAACCTTGCTTGAGATCAGTCCTTGCACTGCAGACTGCCTCTTTTCTCGAGACAGCCACTGCTTTTCTTCTCTGTAGGTGTATGTCATGTATTGATTCTCACCCACAGATCCAAGGTGCTACCTAACCTTGAACTATGGTCAGAGTGATTGTTTGGCTTCTATTGTTTAAGATGTCCATTTAGCTTCAAGCTAGCTATAGTCTTCCTGTGGTGTTGTGCAGTTAGCACTCACCTTTGCTGTTGTTGTCAATAAAATTGCCTATACTTAGTTACCCTTAGCAGTAAAAAAGGATTGCTAGGACTACACAGAAACTCTTCGGTTACCCTGCTATTTAGGGCCGGCCATACAACCTGCCACCCTCAGACATTTGCCTAAGGCAACAGGAGATAAAGCGAGACAAAGGGCCTTATTATGAGTTTGGCGGTCCGGTGGACCACTGTATTGGCGTGGGGGTCCGAGCGTGGTGAGGTCGGCAATCCAACCGCCGTATTACGAGTTGAATGGATCACCTTTGCGTAGTCTGCCGCTTGACCGCCGAGACCACCAGCAGAGAGACGACCGCTAGGTTCGCGATCGGGTAAAGGCAGCCGCCACAGGGCGGTATAGGGGAGCTGCACCGCCGTGCGTATTATGAGTTGCCTGTTCCACGAGCCGACCACGGAGGTCCGACCGCCTGCTTCAAGGTGGTGGTGACGAAGGATTTGGTGTGCGTACTTACCCCTTTCTTCTTCTCCCAGGCAGATTCCAACATAGATCCCTTTCTCCAGGTCCACCCTTCACAACAGGATCTTCACCCCGAGGATTATGACCCTGTGTGTGGCGATCTACATGTGAGTCCTTTTCTAACCATATACCCATTGCCAGGACTGCCCACATATGGGCCAAACTACGGTAATGGGTATATGGTATTTTTCCACAGATATCATGCATATGTGTGCATCCGACACATATGCAGTTGAAATGCACACACAGGCATCGATATATTCAGTAATATTATTCACCACCCCTGCATGATACCCGCCTCCACACCACCGGCCCCCTGGTCTACTCGTAATATGGTCTTTGGACCGCCAGCGCCGTGGGCTACTGACAGGGCGGACGTGGTCCTACCGCGGTTAGACCGCTGAACTCGTAATAAGGCCCAAAGTCTTTTTTTCCAAGGACGTCAATTTATCCTAACTTGATTGCTTGATTAGTAAGAAGTTTGCTCCTCAAAAAGCAATAAAAATGATTAGCACACCTAAGCACATTTTTTAGAAAAAATGTAAGTAGCACATTGTATTTGCTTAGTGAATAATGCATGTTTTAAACATATCAACTAAGATAATGCGCTGTTTGTTTTAAAATGTTTTCACTTTGTATAAGGTCTCAGCTCAATTATTGCACATATTGTGAAAGAGATACATGTGACTTACATGTAACTTAAAATATGTCAAAATACAAATTTATATGTGTGTACCATTTTACATTTCTTCAGTTTTGCCTATTTTCTTCGTTGTCAAAAGAGTTGTAGTACACTTAACAAAACTTACGGTAGGCTTTGGCCAGCCCCTGATTACTACAAGTTGGCTTTTCTTCCTCCTGTAGTTGTCCATCCCCTGGAACATAGCTTCTTTATCATCTTTTTGACTGGATGTGTTCTTCCACTGCTCACATACAGTGAACTACTTAATTTTTTTTTCTTTCAGTACAAGTGCTTTCTTGCTGACTCCCTCTTGTGCTGCTACTGCCTGAAATACCTGCCCATCCACCATTCACTCCAAGTTGCCCCGTACCCCCTCTACCCCAGTTCATCCATTATTTCCTGCACTCTCGCTTTTCTTGCTTTTTTTTATGTCTCCCCTCGCTCAAGCTTATTCTTTGCTCCCCCAAACAGATTTCTCCCCCACCCACTGCCCTGACCTGCTCATCCATTGCTTTTCCACCCCTCCCATCACGGTCTTTTAAAAAACGGTGTTTTTTTCAACATTTTGGATTGCCTGGTAGCCACCATTTTCTGCAGGGTTGCTCTATTTTTAAAAAAGAGTTCTCAATCATATTTATTTTATTTTTAAATTTACCGCTACAAGTGAGGTCTGCCATTATGGAATGGTAAATAAAAAAAAGAAACAATATGGAGGCATGTCATGCTGTATGTGCACACATGTGGTGACGCATGCAGGCACAGGTTATCACGTTGGGTCACCGTAGCATCATGAGGCATATATATATATAGGCGTTCACCTCATCGTGCTCTTTTTTCATTCTTTTTTTTTCGCTGATGGTTCCCGCTATTGTCAAAAAGCATGGCCAAAGTAAACAAGCATTTGCAATGTCATAGGTCTCGCATTTACGAGAGTTTGAGCTATTGGCATTGTCAATGCCAACTGCTTAAACTCTCGCAAATGCGAGACCTATGGCATAGCAAATATTTTTTTTGTTGTGAAAGCCCCCATGCCGCACTTTCACGTTCATGAAGGCTGAGCAGTCAGGAGGCTGTTTCAATCACAAGTCTCGAATAGTATGTCATGCGTTTCCTTGACATCAAGTTGATGAATTTGAAATGTAAATTAAAACATTGAAAGTGCATAACTTCATAAAGCAATTTCTTCATTAACATGTGTTTGACTGTTGACTGTCAGGTATATCCAAGGGCATGTGAGAGGCTGCAGAGATATGGTCAGTGTTATGACGTCTTCATGTAACTTTCAAAAAAACTATGCGGTCCTAGTGAAGGTTGCAATTATATATTGAATAACAAGCTGATTTTTGTGTGTGTGTATGTGTGCGTGTGTGCATGTGTGTGAGTGAGTGTGCCTGTGTGTGTGTGGGTGTGTGTACTAGCATGTTCCAGGATGGGGGATAGTGATGAGAGATATTTGGGTGTTTTTCTCCTGGAGCAGCACAAACTCTAGGACCCATCCTGCTATTTGGCCTCCATTTCTTAACTGCACCCTGTCCTTTGACCTTTCGTTTAATTGAGGACAATATCATAGGTCATGTATTCGATGTTCAATGCTGGCTGGTAGTCGGTATTTGGAGATAGAGCCTATGGAAACTATATTATCCCACTCTCTTGGGATAGAAGGCAAAAATGTATTAGATCACATGGCAGTATTTGAGAATAAAATCGATACGATAATTATGATGAATCCCAGGAAGACATCACATTAGAAGAGGCCCATTTTAATATGCATGTTAGTGTAGGCACAGTATATCACAGTTTCTACTTCTAACTGGTATAATAACAGAATATCATTGCCTAAATATTCGCTGACACAGTGGGGCATATTTACGAGCCCCTTTCGCCACAGGAACGTCACTTTTAGTGACGTTCCTGTGGCGATAGGGGCTTCTCCTTATTTACAAGGCAGCGTTAAGCCACGCTACGTGGCTTAATGCCGCCTTGTAAATAAGGCACCCTTTCACGCTATACTTAGGGCCTGATTCACAGAACTAACTTACGTCAAAAACGTAAAGTTAGTACTTTTTGGTATTCACAGAATACACTTACTCATTTTGGTATTCACAGAATGAACTTACTCATTTCGGTATTCACAGAAGTTAGTAGTCCTAACTTTAGGACTCCTAAATGCCTTCTGTGAATACCGAAAGTCTTAAAGTTAGGATTTTTCTCAGTTTAGGAGTAGTAAAGTTAGGACTCTAACTTTAGGACTCCTAAATGCCTTTTGTGAATACCGAAAGTCTTAAAGTTAGGATTTTCTCAGTTTAGGAGTAGTAAAGTTAGGAGTCCTAACTTTACTACTCCTAAACTGAGAAAAATCGTAACTTTAAGACTTTCGGTATTCACAGAAGGCATTTAGGAGTCCTAAAGTTAGGACTACTAACTTCTGTGAATACCAAAATGAGTAAGTGTATTCTGTGAATACCAAAAAGTACTAACTTTACGTTTTTGACGTAAGTTAGTTCTGTGAATCAGGCCCTCTGTTTGAAAGGGGTGGGCAATGGGTGTGGCGGTGGGCATTCCACTGCAACACTCATTTACGGGGGGTGGCATAAATAGGAAGCAGCGCCAAAATTAAGACCTGGTCTTAACATGGCGAAACGAGGAGAAATGCTTTATTTCTCCTTGTGTTTGCTGTTTCTATGTGTGCTGAATTGTGCAGCACACATAGAAACAGCAAAACGCCATGAATGATTGTTTATGTGCAGGAAGGTGTCCTTAAAAAAATGACGATTTGCAAATTCTATGTGTGCTGCACAATGCAGCACACACAGGAGTTACAAATCGCCATTCGGGATTGTTTATGTGCAGGAAGGGACACCTTCCTGCACATAAACAATCATTCCCTCAATGCAGGCACCCTTGCACTATGGTGCAAGGGTGTCTGCGTTGGTGCTAGGCAGCTTTATTTAGCACCAGTGCAGGGAGAAACGCAGGGGTGCACCATATTTTTGTAAATACGCGCGTCCCTGGGTTCAAAAGTAACGGAGCGTGGCGTTAGCTATTTTGGAGCTAACCCGCGCTCTGCCACTTTATTGTAAATATGCCCCTGTGTGTCCTAAATGCAATTTACAAAGATATCGCTCCTTTGGAGATAGTAAGTGAACAGCTACAGCGGTCCTCCTGGAGACCATGGTACCTACGCAGAGGGTCTGCGATTGTTTAGAAAAATCATATTATCAGACTCATTAAAAGTATACATTAAAAGTATTAAAAGGATAAATACAATTATAAATTAAAAGTCTAGCAACTTTACCATTAAAATTACAATTAAAAAGGGTACCTTTTTTCGCGAATTAAAAAAATATGGCAAAATTTGTGTAATTAAGGTATTGTTATTTCATATTTTAGTGTTTTGTTTAGAGGTTCCGCAGAAGTAAAAAAGGTTAAGAACCACTGATCTGCACCCGATGGAGTGAGATTTTTCTACACAAAATGTATTCCACTATATTAATGTTAGGGTACATTTCTGTTAACTATATTGTGGAACATGACCACATGATCACAGAGTGCAATTGAACGAATTGAAAACTATGTGATGCACTGCGTATTGTGGGGCGATTGTGCAACTTTGAATCCTCCACCTGTGAATTATTGATTATCAGATATTTGTGTTTATGGGAATCAAGAGAATATTCTGACATATTGTGATTCTATACTGTCCGACATATTATCAGCCACACCTGCTAGGAAGTGTTATTTGTCATTATTTTACACTCACTCAAGTATGGTGAGTGTTTGGATTTTAGAGTTATGTTAAACTAAAGTTTCAGTTTGAAACTGTAATGTGATACAGGATTCCTTACCTCTCTCTGAACTCACTACATACCAGGAGCATTTTGTCACTTGTCAATGTATTTGGAATCTGGCGTCTAACACATGACATTTTCATTCAATTTCGGACTAGGGCAACACAATTAGGGAGGCGATGTGACCTAACGGTCAGAGCTGCCAATCTTCTACCTGGAAAAGTCACTTAATGCTCCCATGCCTGAAAACAAATGTAACGTAATCTAGTGCTCACGTCACGTGGAGTGTACTATAGAACTGCAACAAATAAATAGGTTTTATGTAATGAGGGGTGAAAAGGTCCTGATCCCTTACTGGCCGTATATTGAGCAAAAATTCTTGTTATGATGCTTGCCCTTGACAGGGGGAAACCCCTAACCCCCTAATGTAGATAAGGTTCAGCAAGATTGTCAGGGCAAGATTCTTTTTTGCACTCTTTAGGGAAAAATTCCAAACAAACAATGGTTCATTTTGTTAGATATTTATAATGGTGTTGTCACTCTATCCGTGAGAGTGATTGAAAGAACAGCCAACACGTGTTTCACCCCTTTACATGGCCATCCGGAGGTCGAGCTATTGGCTTTTCCATGGTTTGCATAGCGCATGTGAACTGAATTGCCTCTAAGTATCCGTCTGAGTTTAAGTTGTGGGAGGGTGTTCATGACAGGGCATGACTGAGTACTCTGGAGCCGCACCTAGTCCTTTCTCAGGCGTGCACAGTGCGATGGTCACATATGTACCATTTGTGATTAGAATTTCTAATTATTCACAATATTACCGTTTTTTTTTATTTTTATAAATCAAAGTGTATAGTTAATTAAAACCGTTACGCCGGCTGAAATATATAAAAGAGCAATAGAATGTTGTTTCTCCAAGAAAGATCTTTAAAAATGCTATCTGGATGTATATATTTGTGCAGCTGTGCGTTTAAAAGGGCTTTATCAAAAAATATTCATAAGCATAGATATCCAGAGAAATTCAAAGTGTCAGTGCATATTTCGGAAGAGTTTCATTGCAGTGCATGTTTCAAGGATATTTCCTTACGGGTCCTGTTGTTGGGACTTGCTGGGCTGACCTACCATGTCATTGATCGTTGCTTTTAATTTTATTCACAATAAAAGCACGGTTGTTACTCGTTTATATCAACCTTCTAACAAGAATTGATACAGCAAAGAGTCTGTATAGTTTTAGTGGTAAGTTTGTTGTTGTGTGATATATCTTGATGAACCAACAGAAAACTCACAGACTCACTCCAGCACCGGTCATGTGGCATGCTGTGTGAAGCACAGGAGTTTTGTTCACGTGTTTTAAGCAGGCCCTTAATTACATAAATCACAATCCTTTTAAAGAACTACGCCACCCTGTTTTTCATCTCACTTAAAGCACTGCAGTTCTCAATCGGCTTTTGCCTACAGGCAGCTAAACACGAGTCCTAAAAATCGTGAAGCTCTAAAAACAAGCTGTAGGGAGAGATGAAGACTGTGTTGTGCAGCTAACAGTGCATTAAAGTTAACTTTTACCCAGTTTGTGGTGTGCAAAGTACAATAGCAGTGAGAGCTGCCGCCCTCCCTGGAAACGCCTGCAGCTATTTAAATGCTGAGTCCGGGGTGGGAAGTGTTGTTGGGGCGAGCCGGGGAGATGAAGCAAAGTGCCTAGTGAGCAGTAAATCATCACCAACACTCCAGTCCTCAGCAGGCATGCAGACACATTGTAAAGCATGTTTGAAGGCGAGGCGCGCACTAAGCCTCCCGATCCGTACATTACATGAATGTTACTTCCTGCAGCACAAGATAAAGCATGGCGCACGATTTATGAGCGTCACGCTGAAAGTGAAAGTATGAATTCAAGTGCGCCGTGCACAACAAAAGAAAGGCACGGCCACTATGTTTAAAGTTAATCCTTGGCATGCCACGCTGTAATAATTAGAATAAAACGTGGCGCCTGTTTCATGAGCGCCCTGCTGAAAGATAAAGTATGTTTCAAAGCGAGCCACGCAGAGATGCAACAATTAAAATCAAGCATTGGCCGCGCGGCCGCGAAAGTGAAAGTAATCGCGCGCGATTAAAGCCGCTGCGAGTGCAAGGGTGGGAAGCCAGATGGCGAGGGAAGCCAGATAGCGCCTAATGAAGCTGACGAAAAGGGAGGGGGAGAAGGGAGGGGAAGAGGAGCCTGATTACAGCAACCCAGATGGCAGCTGTGCACGTGCACGCGATCGTGAACGCAAGCTGGAGGCCAGCAAAAGCCTGTGGGTAGCACTCTAAAAAGCCACCTACTAAATTTCTCGCAGTGCAGCGCATGCGCTGGCTCAGCGAGACCTAAAAAGCAGAAAAAGGAGTGATGACACAGCCTGAGAGGCTGCGTCTTTATTTAGGCCATGCATCCATAATGATATGTACGCATGAGCCATTATGCATATGTGCCTACAAAGTGACAAGGATGTAATTTGTTTTTATTTACTAATCTGAGACAAATCAGTAAATAAAAAAAAATAAAAAAAATAAGTGTGAATGTGCTTTTTTAAGATGGAGGACCAGCAGCATTTTGGTGCCTGGTCCTTTCCTCCGCCAAAACCCCCCCAACCCCCCCCCCCCAAAGAAAATCTTTAAAATATATATTTTTTAAAGATATGGGGCAATTGAGGTGTGGCGGGGGAGCAACAGGGAGTGGGTTGTGGAGGGGACAAGCATCAAATGAGGGAGAGCAACACGGGGAGGGTAGAATCACCCGAGAGACAGCAGCACGAAGTGCCGGTCAGGCATGGAGTTTGGTGGGGGAGAAGGACACAAGGCAGAGCTTGCAAAATAGTCATCAACACAGAGCACAGGGGGGTATTTGGTTGGTGGGAGATGCACCTGAGGGAAGGAGCTGGAAGATACATGCACTCTCATGGAGTGCTTAAGCAAAAAGAAGAATGTAGTACCCTAAATTTGAGATGTGGAAGGATCGAGCCAGTCAATCACAGAGATAGTAAATAGTCTATATGCAGGGGAGGGACCAACAAAAGATAGACAATCTGGGAAAAGAAAAGCCATTGAATAACAAGCAAGCAAATGAGAGTGACAATAAAGCCAATCAGTGGTAAGCGATGGGCAGGCAGTATTCCTCTGTAAGCTCTTGGTCTGCCCACAATAGCTCTATTGCTTGTGCTGTCTGATAGGATTAGCGTAAAAAACAAATTAGTGCTGACCGGGAATTGAGCGGGATATTCCATAAAAGGAAAGTATTTTATTTTTTGCAGGATGGCGTGTTGGATCTGGCATGTTATGGTTGGCTAAGGCGAGGCCCTAGCCAGGTAGAACATACCACTTCCATCAGGGGTGAGTGATTACACTCACTGTATAACGTGCGCTCACCCTTGGGTAGCTTGGCACTGAGCAGTCAGGCTTATCACAGAGGCAATGTGTAAAGCATTGGCACAGCACTCTCATGCAATATATACCCTGAGCATCACAAAAGAGACTTCACACATGCTGTATGTAAATAAAGTTTGTATTCAACACACACATTAACTAACACAACATGAACATCATGCATTTCTGGGCATAAATCACATCTGGAAATATCACTAGCAGTACTTGGCCCAACCGTGTTAAAATGACATCAGTTATATGCACACTTGGGAAAGATCCTACTTTACCCACCAGCACACTTATGTGGTAAATTTCTGCAAGAAATACTGTAAACAGAGAAGTTTCTCAGTAGATACAGATATAAATATTTGGGTGGGCATATTGAAAAGCGGACATATATTGCAAGGGGGATGGAAAAGGCAATAAAGATAGCACATTTATGGAATAAGGATCATATAATATTGCACACATTTAACTGACAGTCAATAAAACGGGGGTGGCCGGCATATGATGGGCTTAGGGAAATGAATGGTCAACTATCATTACAGTCTTGTTGATCTTTGAGTAAGATCAGGATGGGTTGTAAGGGTAGGTTTGAACACAGCGGAGGAGACAGCCCATACTTCTGTGGGAAGAATATTACAGTGGATGGATCCAAGAAGACATAAAGATCAGAAATGTTTTGATGTGTATTGATGTTTAGGAAGTAAGAAGCAGGTAGTCTTGGCACTACACAGATTGTTTGTATGATTTAGCATAGCAAGAATTAAGGGTGGGCGATAAACTCTTCTCGGCCGGCGGAGTTTGCAGAGTTTTGCCCACACTGCAAAACTCTGCCAACCGCCATGTGGCTGAGTTTTTCTCGCAGGTGGCTCGCCAATGTAAAGTTGGTGAGCATGAGCGAAAATGTGCGTTCCCAGCACTATTTTCAGGCGCTAGAACACCATACAGCGATGTTTTCTCAACGTGGGCGTTTGTGGCCGGTCACGGCCATTTGCGTTAAGGAAGCTGCCGCTTGAGTAGTAAAATCTACTTGAGCAGAGAAAGAAACAGCGCATGGTGCCACTCGTGCTGATTTTACAGCATGGAACAAGCACCCAGCACTAAAAATCAGCGTGAGCAGCGCGACGTGCTGAATTCCGGCGGCTCACGGTACTCTGCTGAATCTCGCTGAGTTTTTATGTAACTATGCAGTATTCTGCAGAGTGAAACTGCAAGTTCCACCTATCCTAGCAAGAATGTGCCTATAAATCAAATGGAGAGAAGGTGTTGTGAATCAAGGAGTGTAGTTCATACAGAGCATTTTTCATGGCAGACATCCAGCTTGCTTAGTGGCATTAAGGAGCAATGAGGGAGTGTCTGAGTTTCAGAAGTTGAATTTAAGAAATCCTCAGGTTACATACACCTGTGTGAGATGTGTGTGTCTGAGTGAATAGTGGCACACACAAAGATTTGTTGATAAGAAAGAAGATGGTGATGAAAAAGGAAGAATATGTGCTACCAGGCTGCAGTCAAGAAAGCCTATATTGGGTATTGGGACAAACAACATTTATTAAATGCTCAGAGAAAGCAGATAGTTATTCTCAGATGTGGCAAATGTATATACTTGCCACCATTGGTGTCTATGAAGTGATACCACCAAATTGTGCGATTTAGTACTCTAATGACTGGACAGTGCCTTCTCAATACAAAAGCACTAGTTACAAGCTAGGTGGAGTGAAATTAACATGTTTTTATTAGTTATTATAAGTTCATACCTCCTCACGTTCTGCCAGCACTACACAGACTTCTTACTATTTTTATAACAGACTTTTTCTCACCCCTTGCGATATGTACAAATTTAAGTTATTAGACTCCCGAAGTGTTGGTCTTGCCCTAATAATAATAGTGATTTCATGCATATGTTTTTTCATTGCCCTCTGGTTAAATCTTTTTGGGCTCAGGTTTGGTTAAAATTGAATGATATTTTATTGTCTAATGTTCCTTTTGAGATTTCACATGTTTTTCTGGGAAGTTGCTCTCATGTCTGGGATGTTCATGGTCATGTGGGTAAATTTATTGATCTATTTTTTGCTATCACTCTCCAAATTATAACTACCAACTGGAAGGACACCTCAAAAATTTCACTCCAAGCTTGGTGGAATTTACTATGTCATCACCATAGACTTGATCGTGCCTTTGCTAATTCCGCTGCTCTGTTGATCAAAAAAGATCTGTTATGGTTTCCTTTAACCTCTTTTCTTTCCAGGTCGAAAAATTAAGCCTGTACATGCTTCATTTTTTATTGTATTTTATATTATTACATATTTCGTTTTTCTTCTTATATTAATTTTTCTTCTGCTCCTCTCTCCTCTTTTCCTCTTCCCCCTTTCCTTTCTTCTCGTCTCTTCTCTTCTTCTCCTTTTCTTTTTATAATTTAAAAAAAATGCACTTGACTTTGTACAGATCTTACAACTGAGGTGTGATTCATTTTCTATTTTAATGTTAACGTTTATTCTTCATTGTCACTCCTCATCATACAATCTGTATTGATGTTTTACTTTGTTTATCACCTCAATAAAGCTTTCTAAACTTTAAAAAAACAAAACATGTTTTTATTAGTTATTATAAGTTGTTAGGTGTTTCCACAACTGGCTTTACTGGATGTGGGAGAACCTGACACTTTTTTTCCAGCCAGTAATATCAGATGATAAAGTTGCATGAGGCTTTGACAGTTACAACAGTCTAGCATAATTCCATGTTTTTTTTCTAACAGGTGGTGCGTGAAATGCACACACACACACACACCTGCCATGGTCACCACTTACATATTCTATTGTATTGCATTGTAATGTATTGTATTGTATTTTATTTTAACATCTATATAGCGCTTACTACCCCTATATGGAGAACTGAATTGCTTGCCTACATGGGTAGCACGCTACACTATGTAGTGTGTATGGTTGGAAGGATGTTGTCTTTGTTTTAATTCTATGTGGGAAGTGTTTCCATGTTGTGCCTGATGACCAACAGTGTGCAGTCTTTGTGTTTTGGGATGCAGTGCTCAGCAGTGTGATGGTTGAAGAAGTGTGAGACACAAGCATGCAGAATATGGTTTTCAACAAACTGGCAGCTTTGGGCAGTTCTGCAGGTCCTTATATGGTATTTCTTATTATCACAGTCCACTCAGCTGTACTGGCGGGTCCATTCTGAGATATTTTAAAGCGCATGATCCTGAGCAGGCATAGGGTTGGGGGAGAAATTGTGGAGATCTGCTGGGATAGACTTTGTTAATATCATTCCATATCTGATTGTTACTGTGGGATGTCAAGAAGCCGTCATAGCATGTAAGTTGTTGGGACCTGCAGTGGTGGACTAAATTAAAGTCCTTCATTGGCCAGTAGCATGTGGAAGACCTCTTAAACTATTCCATGTGTGTTCAGTCGATGACTGGTGGTTTAATTGCTGTGAACTGGTACAGTACTGGGTGATGGATATGACCCATAGCAGATTTATTTCATGAGAGTGCAAGAGTGTCAAGCAGTATAAGGGAATTATTATTCAGCCTGTATGAGCTACACTTGAATGCCTGACCACTGAGTGTTATAGTATTAGAATTAGTGCAGGCTAGGAGGATTATTATTTATATTGTATTGTGACTGCATGTATATAGCACTTAGTACTAATGATGACGCATTGAAGCACATTAGACGAGCAGTGCGCTACTCTGGAACCCAAGGCTAGTGTTTTCTTCTTCAGTGGTTATTGTTAGTGATTGGGACTAGTCTTGTGCTCTGATGGAAACCATTCCAAGCATTTACTCCAGTTTCTATGTGGTAGATTACATTAATAGGAGTTTCATGCAATATTTAGTGGGAGAGGATGCATTCATGCAAACAGATGGCTGTTTTAGTAAATGAGGTGTTGTTATGTTGCAGGGGTATTACTATTAAAGAAGAGGTTGTGATCTTTGAAATAAGGTGTGGGAAATTTGCAGAAATACATTAATATGGGTTAAAGCAGACTTGCCTGTGATTTAGAGTAGTCTGTGCTCAAAGAAAGGAGGCATGTAGAAGATGGAAAGTAAGGAGAGTTTCATTTAGAAGCAAAGGAGAGGCAACAATTTGAGGTTTTAAGTCAAGGTAAATTTTTCATGAGAATACAGAGGAGAACCTTTTGAGACTGCATGCAACAATTTGAGAATGCAAAACTGTAGAAAGAAACATCACCAGGAAATTAGGTAGCTCTCTACCAGTTAGCCTTGATAAGCACAGGAATCACACGACATGTCTATAAAATAACCCCCGTGCCTTATCCAACTGGGCTTCTTCGGGGAGCCTTTACTGTAATTTTAACAACACAGAACTCAAATCGGCCCTCCGAGACTTGAAGGGGGGACGACTGGAATGCGACCAAATGACTTCCTCACGATGTCGCATGGTCAGCAGAACAAGATGGAGTAACTGCCCGGTGAGTCGCACTGCGACACAGCTCGCCGCTGAAGGCGGGCTGGGCACGACACTGAAAGTGTCGGTAGCCTCGCCCACGGTGCTCTGAATCTCCCTTGTGTCAGCGTGATGGCTACCTCAGCCGCCTGGTGTCTTCATGGGCCATGGCTTTCTCCCGAGGTGCCCCGCAGAGGCAGTGGTGTCGGGTGGTGGGGAGAAAGGGAAGGAAACTGCCACACTTCTGAGTTGACCAGGTAAATCACTGGACATGTCCCACCCTCATCAGACTCCAAATGTTCAGTATGTTCTTCACCTCCACAAGAGCCCACCATGCGGCGGGTTAACCAGAATTCAACATGTGCTGGTGCAGGAAAACAGCAGAGTGCTCCACACGTGCTGGTGTAGCAGGACTAGAGAGCACTCCGCACACATGTTGTTGGGTCAAAGGGGGATAGAAATGAAGCGCTCCCCTTGCGCTAGGTGCACAGACAAAGAGCATAAAACAGTGCTCACCACGTGCTGGATCTCAAGAGGCCAGTAGCCTAAACAGTGCTCCTTGGAGAACAATGGGGGCACCAGCAGGGAGTAGTAGACAGGCAGACCCATACAAAAAAGCAAGTGGCTCCAATGGCGATCTCTCCTGGCAGCACCACAGTGCCCTTGCAGAACAGAGTCAGCGAGCAACTGGCAGCAGGTCAACAAACAGAAAAGCTCAAGAAACTCCAGACATTAGTAGGGGTAAATCAACCCTTTGTGGGATGGCAGGGCACAGCCTATGCAAATGTAAGTGTGCCCCGCCTCCCTCTCTCCCAGTCCAGGAAGACTATCAGTATGCAGATATAACCCTGTCACATCCAGCTCCTCCTGTGTTATGGATGTTTGGAAAGTATGCACAAAGTGTAACTGTCACTCTGCCCTAGACGTGGATTGGAGTTAGGTTGCAAAGCACTGGAGTTAGCAGCAGAAAGAAATGCCCACTTTCCAAAAGTTTCATTTCCAAAATAGAAATGTAAAACCCAACTGCACCAGTAAGCAGGATTTCTCACCATCATTCTAAACATACCAAACATGGCAACGCTACTCCTTTTAAAAAAAACTTTTTATTGATCATACAACACATCACATGGCAGCAAACACACCACAGTAGCCGTGGGTACAAACAGGTTATACAGCATGTAGGTTTACATTTTTCACTGTGACTCCTGAGGCAGAGACATCAACAGATAGTGTGGAGGGGGCTATGCACGGACCTCCCCTATAAACATTCCACTTAACCCAAACCTGCTCCGACTTTCTGGGGCAACTCATGCTTTTGGAGACAACCTACTCCGCCACCATGCACCAGTCCATGTCCTTTTTCCAGTCTCTGAAAGTTGGTGCAGACGGTGCCCCTCACAACCGGGCAATGTTACGTTTGGCAATAGCCATCCCCAAGGTCACCCAGATCTGCTCCTTGAGACTCCAGTCAGTAGCATCCCATATATTAAGGAGACACCACTTAGACGAGAGTGGCAACTCCCTGCCACATATCTTGTGCATGCAACTTATTACAGACTCCCAAAAAACCTGCACTGCAGGACATTACCAAATTATATGGTAAAAGGTACCCTCTTGACCACACAGCCTGTGACAGGTAGAATCCGAGCTCCTGCCCATCTTAACTAGGGTAATGCAGGAGAGATAAGATCTGTGAAGTACCTTGAGTTGTATTAATGTAAGTCATGACGAAATTGCCACTTCCTTGGGAGAGGCCAGGTCTTCCGGCCAATCCTCATCCACCAGGTCACCCAGAACTACGTTCCATTGGTCTCAGAGATGCTGGAAGGGGTCCGGGGAGTTATTATTATGTTTTTGGTAGGTTTGGGAGATCGCCCTGTGACTCATATGGTCCATTAAAAATCTATCTTCCAGTGGAGATGATTCTGCGAGGTCATCCCCTCATGGGATCACCGCTAACAGGGCATGTCTTATTTGTAGGTACCGAAAAGTCTCCGCCAGCGCTAGCTCATATTCCATCTGTAGGTCTGAGAATGGGACCATCTCCCCCGTGGACCAAAGGTCTTCTACTTTAGAGATACCTATAACATCCCATTTATCAAAGCCAGGGCATTTCCTCAACGTGCCTAAGCTTTCAGCATCCCATAGTGGTGTGGCTTGGGTCAGTGTGTTATGCCAGCCTAGTGTTTTGTGTGCCGTGTGCCAAAGTCAGACTGTGCTCTGTTGGTCCTGTGAGGTGGAGACGCTTGGGATTGGTGTATAGTGCTCACATATACCTTCCCGGACGCAGAAGATATCTGTCCATGCGATCTGCAGGCTCATACGGAGGCCGGTGAACCCATTGATTAATGACCGCAAAGTTGTGCAGCCCAATAATATTTCTGGATATCGGGCAAGGCTATCCCTCTGTCATACCACCCACGCATCAGTTTCAGTAAGGCTATTCGTGGGGGCTTCCCATCCCATAGCAGGGCCCTGACCTCGCTCTCTATGTTCTTAAAATATGTCTGTGGCACCGGGTACGGTGTATTTAGTAGGGTGTGGATAAAATGCAGAAGCGCCATCAGTTTAAACAAAGCTGCCCTTACAAGCAAGGAGAGTGGCAGTGACCTCCAATGGTGGAGGTCTCCCTGAAGTCGCATCAGTAGGGTCTGGAGGTTATGGGTATGAAAGAGGTCTGGGCTAGTGGTAACATGTATACCAAGATACCGAAAATAATCCGTCACCACACCCGCCGCACATTCCGGCGGCAGGTCTGGTGCAGGGCCACGTAGAAGGTATATTATGGATTTGGACCAGTTGATAGTGTAGCCGGAGTATTTGCCAAAATTGGTGAATATCTGCAGAATTCTGGCAATGGAGGATCGTGGTGTTGCGACATAGAGCAGCACGTCATTGGCGTATTAGGATATTCTATCCTCCCAGTCCTCTGTCCAACGTAATCTCGATTCAACAGGTCTCCTCGAACCCAAGTCTCTAAAGGCTCCAGGATTAAAGCATAAATTTGTGGTGAGAGGGGGCAGCCCTGTCTGGTTCCGTGCTGGAGGGGAAATATTCGTGAAGTCTGCCTATGCACCACCACTTGAGCCAGGGGCCCCGAGAAGAGAAGTCTGAACCAGGCAAGAAACTTGGGGCCAAAGCCCATACGTTTTAGCACTGCAAAGCGGTAAGGCCACTCGACAGCATCGAAGGCCATGTGAGCGTCAAGAGATAAAATCACTGCATCTTCGCATATGGTATCCACCCTGCCGAGCACTCCCTGAAGTCGGCGTAGATTGAGAGCCATGTTTCGCCCCAGCATAACGTCGGACTGATCAGGGTGCACCAGTTTAGAGATGATTTGGATGAGTCGGGAACCTAGAAGTTTGGCCAGGATCTTGGCCTCCGCATTGAGAAGCGACATATGGCTATAGGAGGTGCACATCTCCGCCGGCCTTCCCTCTTTGTGTATAATCACTATGGAGGCCAAACATTGGTCTTCAGGAAGTATACCCTTCTGCCGACTTTCAATGTATATTTTGAGTAAATAGGGTGCTATGTTGGAAGCTGCTAGTTTTTAAAACTCTGTTGGCAGACCGTTCGGTCCCATTGCCTTGCCCGATTGAATGCTTCGGATTGCTTGGGTTACCTCATCTTCAGTAGGATCGCTCTCCAATAGCGTCAGGTCCTCAATCGAGAGGGTTGGGAGGGGTAAGTCAGCCAATAGGTCTCGTGAGTTTTCCGCAGTGGCCATAGCTGTGGGGGAATACATTTTAGAACAGTGGGTTGCGAAGGCCTCAGCAACGTCTTGTGGGTCTCTCGAATGTGTTCCATCGTCAGTATGTATAGTCGTGACCCATCGGTCTACACGCTTGAGCCGGTCGAGCCTTGCAAGTGGTTTCCCTGCTTCATCTCCTATTTCGTAGACCTTATATCATTTCGCTAGAAGTCTAGCTTTCGCAGTCTCCATCACTAGGTCTTGGTATTCCTGTCGCTTAAGATATTGAGTGTGCCTAGTGACTCCGGTGTCAGCTCTCACTAGATCCGCCTCTAGGTCCAATATGCTGCATTCTAGTGCCTCTATTACTGCCCTCTTGTCCCTTTCGTGCCCAACCGAGAGTTCCTGTCCCTTTACTACTGTCTTAAAGGCTTCCCGGAGAATTTGGGGGGACTTGACTCATGATTTGTTCTCCTTAAAATAGTGTTCTGTGGCCTGCATCAGTCCTTTTCCTATGTTTGGAATTTTGAGATGCCAGAGATTTAGGGTAATGGCTCTCCGATTGTGTGGTGTTTCTACACTGTAACTCGCCCATATCGAGGAATGATAGAAGATTCCTCTTGCCAGATGGCGCACCTCACAGAAATTGGGGACTCGGTCGGCCAGTGTGAGAATGAAGTCAATCCGTGGAAGGCTATTATGTGCCCCTGAATGAAATGCATATTGGTGGATATGTGTATGGAGTGGTCGCCATACATCAGCTAACCACCTTGACTGATAGGAAATCCGACAGGTGAGAGTGGCAATGTGGTGGGCGTCTTCGGGGGTAGTGATCTCTATGGTCACACAGTGCCATGTTCAAACCTCCCCCAAACCAAGAGATCCCCGTCTGGCAAGCCCAGAAGTTGTTTGCTCAGGTCAGGGAGGGCGATGTTGTGCAGCGCCGGAGGGACACATACTGACAGGATATTCACAGTCTCCCTCTCCCATGTGCCTGACAGGGCTTCATATCTGCCTTGCGTATCAGTCCAGGTCTGCCCAAGTACAAGAGAGAGTCACTTCTTAAGGAGTATCCCCACTCCCCTGGACCCTGAAGTGAACCTAGTGTGAACCACTAATTTATAGCCCCATCGATCTAGTGCGCTGCAGGAGTTGCCCACTAAGTGTGTCTCCTGTAGCAGGACTACATTTGGAGAGTGGCGTTTGATGTATTGGAGCACTATCCCACGTTTAATTCTATCCCCAAGCTGTTGACTTTCCAGGATAGTAGCCGCAGTGTGGGAGTGGTCATTGTAGTTGGCATGTTCTGCTAGTTAGGTTCAATAGTCTCTCCCTCCCCCTGCTGGCAATTATATCAGGAGATCCAGTCTGGAGTTGAAAGCCTACATTTAACTTTGTCCTGCCAACCACTGTGATGAATGAAACTTGGTGCCACTAATGCAAGCAAATGAAAACAAAAAAACAGAATGTATAAACTGCCTCTCCCCACCCCCGTGGTAATTAAAAGACAGTACATCACCAATAAGATAAACAAGACCCCCTCCCTGCTTCCCTGCATGACAGACCTTGAACTGCCCACCTCCCCAACTCTGCAGAATGCCTGTCACCCCAACCCATCCTGAACATAATGGAGGACTATGGCCCAGCCAGTTCGCCCACCACCCTACCCATTCAGAGAATAGAAAAAGAATTTGGTACCAATGCATCAAAGGATATTGAAATATCTTGGGGGATCGGCCCTCAGAGGCTCCCCCCTGGGGTGCAATCCATAAACATCCTTGGAGTTAAGGTGGGTCTAAGGTCTGCAAGCCTGTTACAGTGACACATCAGCCGGCATCAGTAAGACACTGCATAAAGTCCATGAATATCCCTGCAGCCAGCAGAGGGGAAACTGTGTTTGTGTGCTATTGGGCCATCTATTCAAGTCTGTTGCTTATTAAGTGATCCTTCTTCATCTAACCCTCAACTTCAGCGTACAGTTTTGCCCGAAAGAGCATAGAATATTTCACTTCCTTGTCTCTCAAAGCTCTTTTAACTTCAAAGAAACTCTGTCTTTGCTTTTGGACCTTGATTGTAAAATCAGGGAAGAAAGTTATGTTACTGTTTTCACAGGTCGCTGGCGGGCTGTCTGGAGTATAACATCTCGATTGCGAAAGTTGAATATGCGGGCCAAGATTGGCCTTGGGGGGGCCCCAGGCCTTGGCCTTTCATCCGGGACCTTGTGAGCCCGCTCGACAGAAAAGTACTTGGAGAGGCCTTGAGGCTACAATTCCTTGATAAGGTCTTCCACAAACAAGTCTACTGCGGGTCTCTCTGCTTGTTCAGGGACTCCTATAATTTATATAGTGTTACGTCTTGATCTGCCTTCGTAATCCTCAAGTATGGCCTCTAGGATTTTACTTGTGGCTTGCAGTTCACCAATTTGCTTTTTGAGAACCACTGTGTTGTGTTGGAGAGTCACTGTTACTTCTTCTACTTCTTTGACTCTTGTACCCATATTCCGGAGATCATCCCTGATTAGCGAAACCTCAGTTGTAACGGAATCTGTCCGCGTTTCCAGTGAAGATCGCACTTCGTTAATGGCTGCCATGATATCGTGCAATGTCAGGTCTTCCTTCTCCGGTGCCGGCTCAGTGAAAGAATGCAGCGGGTCCTGAGAGCTCTCTGCGGCATCCTGGCTCTTATGGAGTGTAAACGTATCCATTGGTTTGGTGGGAGCTACGCATTCCTTTTCCTCCCATCATTTTGTGCGGCCAGTAGGGAGGGGGAAGGCAGGAGGCCACTGGGGGGCACCGAACCCGCTGGGATAATCACCGCCGACTGCCCTTGGATGTTGTAGGTAATCCACATGGCCTATCAGGTTTTTCCCCGTGTGTTCAACACCCCCTCAATCTCTCCCCACACCTCGCCGAAGCCACCATGTATCAGTAGAGGATTCCCGCCTCACATAAACCTTCAATCCCACCGGGTCTTTGCCGAGAGCGTGGATGCTCAGGTAGCAGTAAGTGCCAGATTAGGTGTTCAATCTTGAGCCAGCTGGGAAATCCTGTCCCGCACGTGGAAACCAATGTTCACTTCCAGTTCGGGTCCCACCGGTCAGGGAGTCGGTTAATGTCTCTACGCCCCCTCCACAGCGCTGCCAGTGCGGTGTTGTGTAACTTGGTTATGGAGTGGGAGCTGATCTATTTTGTCCCCATGGTATGACAGGTATTACTTCTTTGTTATAACTGAGAGTGCCGGGTGCACCCCCAATATTTCTGCTCCAACACAACCACAGGGAGGCACCAGTGTCTGCACCATTTATCCCAGGCCTTCTTCACAGGCCGCGGAGGATCACTATTCAGCCACTGGCGTAAAGAATTGTTGGGCTGTGATATTGGGAGTCTTGTTGGAGCTTAGTGCCAGGCAGTTAATTGCCCCTCTGGATATCCGGGCCTCCGCAGCCAAGCACGTCCACTAGTGCAGTCAAGCACTGGGTGCTGCTCCAGTCAACACTGGGAGGGGCAGCGCAATTCAGGGTCCAATGGATATTTATCGGGGCCTGCGCACTCTCACCAGTTGTCTGTGGTGTCACAGGCCACCGCAGCATCTCCGGTCACTTCTAGTCACCATAGCCGGTCCAGCCTCCGTGAAGTCGATGCAGGGTAGATTAGTGCTTGCGGGGCAGATTAGTGCTTGCGGGGCGCCACATGGCTCCCCGCAGGTGGAGGCAGTCTGTTGTTCTCCGCAGCCCAACCGCCGCCAGTTCCAGCTTTACTCCACAGCAGTAGGGGAGGAAGTCGTGGCTCAGCGGAACCACCCTGCTCACTGATCTAGCACCGGGGGCGGCGGCCCCCTTCCACGGCATGTCGATCGGCTCCACCGGCCAAAGCCGCTGGGTAGAGCCAGGGCCCATTAACTTTTGGGCTGTTTCCACTCTTTACGGCCACGGGTCTTCCACTGTGTCGCTGTCTTGTGCTTTCTACCGACAACACACCGTACGAGGTGCCCGCCTACACCAGGCCCCGGACGCATCTCATCTGCAGGGCCTCACCTCTGATCTCGATCCGTAGGCCTCGACGGGACCCCCAAGTCATACCGGGTACAACAGCTGGGCAGCGGGGGTTAATCGGCACATAATTAGTGCATTGGCATAGGAATAATGTGGCGGATAGGGTGAGATTTAGGCGTGGGCAGCTGGAGCCTCTCTAGCGAGCAGCCATCTTCATCGGTGGTTGGCCACGCCCCCCAACGCTACTCCTTTTAGATCAGGAATCACCACTTAAACACATATAAGGGAATTCCCAATGCTAGCCTATGAGAGGAGCAGGCCTCACTGTAGTGAGAAATAAAATAGGCTGTTTGTCACTACCAGGACATGCAACACAATAAAGGCACATCGCCTACCTTTTACCTACACAGCACCCTGCCCATTCGGCTACCTAGGGCCTACCTTAGGGGTGACCTCTATGTAGCAAAAGGGGAGTTTAAGGCTTGACAAATAGTTTTAAATGTCATGGCAAAGTGGCAGTAAACTGCACATACAGCCCCTGCAGTGGCAGACCTGAAGCATGTTTGAAAGGCTACTTCTGTGGGTGGCGCAATCAGCACTGCAGGCCCAATAGTAGCATTTAATTTACAGGCCCATGGTACATAGGATACCACTGTACAAGGGACCTACAAGCAAATTAAATATGCCAAACAAGTGTAAGCCAATCATACCATGTTTAAAGGAGAGCACACATTCACGTTAGCACTGAATAGCAGTGGTAAAGTGTCCAGAATCCTAAAGCCAGAAAAAAGAGGGTTAGAAAAAGAGGAGGAAGAAGGCAAATCGTTTGGGGATAACCCTGCAGAAAGGGTCAGGTCCAACACCCTGCCACAATGACAGTTTCTGCACATGTGGGCACCCTGGCCTCCCTTTTGAAGAAATGGTCCCAGGAGCACAACATGCCTTGTTTTCCAGTGGTGCCACTGCATATTCAGCATGCGCCTGTGTGCATGTTTCGGCAATATACTGATGCTCCATCATTTGCATGGGGTCAGCCTTACATGCAAATTAGTGAATGTCCACACTATTTTTAACTGTTCATCCGCTGCAACCACAATTGCAGTTTCGGTACTAGAGGCAGGGCCTTGCAGCACCTTCTGTAACACCAATCTGTGTCTCCTGCAGAGCCAACAATCTTAAATCCATTTGTACTGAATAGTGCACAGATTGCCCTGTCACCTGGTGTATATAGAACATCAATTACATAAAATGAGGCTATGCAAGAAAAACATATCAATGAAAAGAAAACCTACACAAGAACACACATTTTGGAACTCGCCTTGCGTACCAAAACTCAAAGCCTTCACAACAGAAATCACTCCTCTCATCATTAAAACGTAATTTTATGTACAGACCTAAATTTGAAGTAACTAGAATCTGTAATGTGAAATTTGATAACTCAATGTACACTTATCTGCACAGTTCGTCAGGAAACAAGAATAAAATAAATATTACAATATTTAAGTTTACACCTTGATTACTGTTTGCTACAGAGGATCAGTATGGGCATGTAGGGAGGAGCAGTTTCAAAGAGCAGTTTACTACTCTCGAATTTACTCTATGGAGAACGTTTTCTAGTGGTATTGAAGAGCATATCAGAGTAAATGTGGTGTCATAAGGTGACCAGGAGTCCCGGATTTCCCAGGGTAGGTCGAATTTTTCAGCATCTGTCCCAGCATATTTCAGTAAACTTAGCATAAGTCCAGGTTTTTAGAGAGGGTGGATTGAACAAGGAGGGATGCAAGATTTTGTGTGTTTCAGTGCATAATTGGCTTGCAGATTGTAGCAGAACGCATTTTGGTTTACACAGAGGGGCATATTTTCGTGTCCCTAACGCCACCGGAGCATCACTATTTCTTATGCTCCGGTGGCGTTGCTACATACCCCAAATTTACAAGATGGTGTTAAGCCACTTAATGCGGCTTAACACCACCTTGTAAACAATGCCCCTTTCCGCAGTGATCAGCTGCGGCAAAGGGGCGGCCAATGGGTGTTGTAGTTGGCGCTCCACCACAACACCCATTGCTTTTTGACGCTGCCCCATATTTACAAGGATGGGGCAGCACCAAAAACTAAGGCCAGGTAAAACCTGGTCTTTGGGTGGTGATACGAGGAGAAATTAATAATTTCTCCTCGTATTTTGCTCTTTCTCAGTGTGCTGCATTCTGCTGTAAACATAGAAACAGCAAATCGCCTTCCTGCACATAAACAATCGCCCCAGCAGCCAGGGCCGGCCTGGGATCGCAAACCAGCCCTGGCTATTACGTCCGACCAGCCTGGGGGTGGGGGGCTGGCGGGAAAACTGCTGCTGCGCTTTTGTTACAAGGGGCCGATTTTGCACCACTGCTGCAAAACTGGCCCCCAGTAACAAAAAAGGCCCCCACCCATCCAAAACCAGTCCCAACCCTTCCGGCCCACCGGGGAAACGCCCGGTGCCCACTATGGCCTGTCCTGCCCTGCCTGCCATGCACCCTTGCAACATGGCACAAGGCTGCGTGCATTGGCACTAGGCAGCTTTTTTAGCACTAGGGGAAACGCAGGGGTGCACTGTATTTTTGTAAATACGGTACATCATTGCGTTTTGAAAATGTCAGAGCGCAGCATTGCCAAGTTTGGCATTACACAGCGCTCCGAAATTTTCTTGTACATATCCCCCAGAGCTTGTAAATGTTGCATTTAATTCCCTTTATTGTCTCATTTTCTGTTGTTTTTTTCTGTTGATCAGCGCTGTCAATTATATTATTCTGTGCACCTCGGTTGGTGCAAAACTTGATATTTATGGATTGTCCCAGTTTTTGTTTTTCAAAATCTGGGTATCCTAGTATTTCAAAATCCTAGTCTATATAAGGGAGCTTGGGTCTGCCTTTAGATGCTAATCAGTACCTATTATAAACAATGTCTCTCATATGTCAGTTCCTAAGATAATAGCCCGTTTTGCAATGTATAGTTGTTAATGTCTTGCCTTAAAAACGTGCTCGTTCCGACCTGTTTCCACCTCCACTTATCATTCTTTCTTGTTCCGCCTCGGTGCGGGGCTCCTAACAAATTTGAAATGAGATGGATGCCAGATGTTGGAAAAGGACCAGTTACCTGCTAGAGATATGGGCTATCTTAAGCCATTAATCCTCCTTCCGGTTGGCAGGGCCTGCTTTCCGTCCTCTGCTCCTATCAAACGCTGTCTGTCCAGAGATATTTCCTCGGTGGGAACTGAGATGCGTGTGGAAGTAAACGGAGTTACAGCACTTTGGTTAGTTGAGGGACCCACACGCCCTCCATGGAGTTCGGTTTAATTGTGCTAGTGGTTTACCACCCTGACACAAGGTGGCAGTGTTGGCAGGAAATGATTAATCAAACAGGAATTATCTCATCAACGGAGAGCTAGCTATTGCACATTGCGGTATTGCTCAGCCAGGAAGAGCCACTTAAACCACCTACCTGTTCAGTGGCCACGAACATCTAACTCAGGCGCAAACACGAGTCTAAACCGTCCACTGAATGAACAAAAGACACAATAACTATTTCCATTTGCAGGGCACCACAAAATATTAATATCTTGGGACAGAACCAAACTACAACCTTTTCAATAGGGGCCTAAAATTGAACAGTTTTAGTTGTCTTTCATCTAAATCCCACGTTTTAGGACATGGGGTGTGTGAGTGGAAGTGAGGGCATTGGGCTGGTTACTTTTATCAAGGAGATTGAACACGGGGTATCCTTTCATGGACTGGGCTCTAACAACGCTTCCAGTTTTTTCTCTCTAGATTTTCTCTTTTGTGTTTTTTCTGCACCTCAACCAGTACCCCTGAGTAGCCGTAAGGAAGTAAGCAACCCTACATAAAAACTCAAAATAAATAAGGAAATAATGTCCTATTACTTACCGGTAATCTTCATTACTCCTGGTCCCGTTGTCCTCGTCCCATTCCTTAACAAAGTGGAGATGACCATCTCCGCGACAGAAAAAAAGAAAAGGAGCATGCTGGGATACCCAATCCACTCCCTCCCACTGGGAGTACATAAGCGGTACCAGCCCAGCATGCAGCCTGAAATACCAAGCCAACAACCGGAAGGCCGGCCGCCAGGGGAGGAGGGAGGGATGTAAGGAATGGGACGAGGACAACGGGACCAGGAGTAATGAAGATTACCGGTAAGTAATAGGACATTACCCCCAGGTCCCTCCTGTCCTCGTCCCATTCCTTAACAAAGTGGAGAATACCAAAGCAGAAAACCCGGCCTTCCGGAACCCCACCAATGCCAGGGGCACCAGACCGAAAAACGGCATCCCACAGGGGCAAAAGAGCCCACAAGAAAAGAGAAAAATGCAGGGAGGAGCACACAACCAACCAAGCTCCCAACCAAGCGGACAGAGCCGAGACCCCAAAACCAGCAGGGGACGACCAGAAGAAAAAAAAAAAAAAAAAAACACAAGAAACCCCCCCCCCAGGCAAGCCAGAAGGGGGCCACACACGCAAAGTCAAGCCCCAAGGGAACAACCAGAGGGGCCAAACCAAGACCCCACCTCGAACGACCAAAGGAAGTCCAGGAGATGCAGGCGCACCCCAAATGGAGAAACGGAGCCAGAAAAGGCAACCGACCAGGGAAAAACCCCCACGTGCGAAGCCCACGGCCCCAGGCACTACCAGGCAGCCAACAAACCAGGAACAAAACAGGCCAAGCAGAGGAGAACAGGCCGCACAAGGAGGCAGGGCCGAAGGCCCAGGAAGGAACACAGCAGAGGCAAGACAGAGAGCGAACCCCCCCCCCCCCAAAGACAGGGAAGAGGGCGAACCACAGGCGCAGGAACCCACAAAGGGCCACACCCAAAAGCGAGGGGAAGGAAGACGAAACCGAAGAGGCACGCCAAAGCAAGAGAGCCAGGAAAGACACGACCACCACAGGACCCCCCAAGACACCAGGGGAAGCCAACAGCAGAGCCGCAAAGGGGGAAGAACCGGACCAGCAAACAGGCACCCACCCGGAGGAACAGCTAGGAAGAGAAGAGGGCAGGGAACCAAAGCAAGGCCCCACCCCCCCGAGCCGAAAGCAGCAGCAACAGGAAACCCGGAGGCCAGAAACCCACAGAAGGACCGGGCCACAGGGCAGGACCGACCAAAGACCAACCCCAGCCGAGACACCGAAGAGCCGCAGGAATCAAGAAACACAACAACAGAGGCCCAACACGGAACCGGGAAACCAAACCCCAGAACCGGAAAGGAGGAAACACCCCCAACTAAGAGCCGACCAACCTCCAGGAGGAGAAAGGAAGAAACCAAGGAACCACCGAAGGCGAACCCCAGGAGGAGCCGTAGAAGGGCCAAACAGGAAAGACCAACAAGGAGGCCAACAGCCCAACCCCGCAGGAGACCCACAAACGCCCAAGAAGCCAGCAGGAGAAACCGGCAGGCCAGGCAGCCAGGAGGCACACAACACGGCGCCACCAGGACCCGAAAGAAGAGGCAAAAAGAACCCCCAACCAAGAAGGGGCACAGGGAAAGGCACAGCAGCCAACCCCAGCCAGGCCACCCAGAGAGCGGAGAAGCAGAGGGAGGGAGCCCAGCAGCCCACACCCCGGATCCAGAGTCCCAGCCAGCCGCAAAGGAGCAGCACAGAAAAGGCCTGAAGACCAGCCCAGGACCTCTACAAAATCCAAGAGAACGAGAGGCCAGGCAAGGACCCAAGCAGGGACCAAAAGAGGACCCCAGGAGCCCAGGCCCAACAACAGAACCCCAAAGGGAAAAGGCCAGAGCCCCAGACCCGAGGCAAAGCCAACCGCAAGCGGGAAGCAACAAAGCGGCCCACACACCAGGGGAGGCCGACACCCAACACCCACAAGGAGGGAAAGGGCACAGCAGACAGGGCAGGGCAGAGGAGCCGGGTACCCGAAGAACAAGGGGCCACCCAAGGCAAAGGCAAGGAAGACCAACGACACCCAGCCACCACAGGAGCAAAAGGAGCGGCAGGCGCGAAGGCAAGCCCAACAAGCCAACATGCCAAAGGCCCACCAGAACAGAGGCAGGACACAACAGCCCCGCCCCCCCAAAAAAAACCAGGGGGAGGACCAAGCGAACCCGCAGAAGGCAGAAAAACCCCCAGCAGGGGGCAAGCAACAACACCCGGAAGGAAGCAACAAGCGCCCAACAGCGCAGGCGGCCAAAACACAAACCCGTAATGCAAGACGGATGACCCACAACCACGAAAACACCAGGATGCGAGGAAGAGCATCACCCTTGACAAGAACTTATCAATGGAGGCCCACATCAAAAACTCTGCAAAAAACGCCCTTTTCTCACTAAAACACCTCAAGAAATTGAAACCTTTTCTTCCCCATGATGACCTCAAGACAGTAGTTCAATCCCTAGTTCTCTCTAAAATCGACTACGGGAACGCCATCCTAACAGGGACTCCAAAAGCTCACCTAGCCCCACTAAGGGCAGTGCTGAACATGGCCGCTCGTCTCATATCTGGAGTAAAAAGATTCGAACACATCACTCCAGCTCTCAACTCCCTCAACTGGCTTCCCATAGAAGGGAGGTGTATCTACAAGCTGGCCTGCATCACACACAAAACCCTGCACTCACCGGCCCCCAACTACCTGAATAACAAACTGGTTAGAGCAGGTCAATCTAGAACGCTGAGAAGCTCCAACTCTCTCCTTCTTATCCCTCCGAAACTGAAAAAGAAAACCACCCAATACCGATCGTTTTCTGGCAACGCTCCCAGGATGTGGAACGCTCTCCCTAGAGTCCTCAGATGCAACCCCGCCTTCTCCTGTTTCAAAAGGGACCTGAAACTCCATCTCCTTAACAAATACTTTCCTGACCAACGTCAACTAACCTAGACTGCAACATCCGAGTTGACTCCTCTCTCTCTTGACATTCTAGGACAATTGGTGACCGGACTGCGTTAACCACCCTCGTTTGTTCTCTCTCCCTCCGATGCACTGTTTACCTATTTTTCATGTTGTATTTTTTTCCTTATCTCTGTTTGCTTCCTTACTGCCTTCCTACTATGTAATGCAATTTCCTTCAGTTTACAGTGTGTATGTAAAGCGCTCTGATACCTACGGGTCAAGCTAGCGCTCTATAAAACTTTTAAAATAAAATAAATAAAAATAAAGAGCCAGAGACCAGAACCACCAGGCCACAGAGACTCAGCAGACACCCACGCACCAGGCCAGAACCCACAAAGGCCAGGAACCAACGGGCGCAGGGGCAGCCGGCAGCCGAAGGAAGCCCAAGAACTGCAAGACAGCAGGACCCGAAAAAAAACAGCCAGAGACGACCAGAACAGGCCAGAGCAACAGGCAAACCCAGAAGTACCCCAAACCAGGCACCAACCAGGGCCGACCAGGGACAACACAAGCCTGAAGGGCAGGACGGCCGGAGGCCCAGAGGACAGAGCAAAGAGGCCACAAGAAGAAGCCAACAAACCCTGGGAGACACCGCCCCAAGCGAGTCAAGGCCCAGCAAGCAGACACCACCCCGGGAGGAACCAGGACTGACCCGGCCAAACCACAGGGCGGGCAGCAGGAGGAACAGACGCCAAGGCCGCAGGCCAGCACAGCAGGAAAGCACAGCAAGCCAGAAACCCACGGGCGGCAAGCACCAAGGGGACAGGCCAACAGCAGTCCCAAAAGGGACCGACCCCCAGCACAGACGCCAACCAGCAACAAGCGCCGAGCCAGCGAAAGCCAAAAAAACCCGGGAACACACAACCCATGGAGGAAGCCCCGAAGGACCCCCCCCTCCCAGGCAAAAAAACCCCAAAAGAGGGCAGTGACACAGGGGAAACTACGGCCCAAGACAGGACAGGGAAGACAGGGGAGCCCATGCCACAGGCAGCCGAAGACGCCCAAGGACTGCCAGGAATCCAGGAGCAGGGGCAGCGGAGGCAGAGAAACAGGCCGGAGACAGCAAGGGCCCCGGACCGAGACAAAAAAATCGACCCATACCCCACGCAACCAGCAAGCACAGAGGACCAGCACGCAGGAACAGGAGCCAGCAAAGAGAAGCCCCCACAGGAACCCACCAGCACCTGGAGAGACCAGAGCAGGATGGGAACCAACAGCACTGGAAGAAAGCAAGGAACCCACAAGGGCAATGGCAGAGCGCAAGGAGCGCAAGAAGGAGGCCCCCGGGACCAAACCCCGGCAACCCCCATAGGTCCAGGCGCACAGGGCGGCAGCAACCAGAAGCAAGGGGGAAGACATACCAGCCAGGGCCGCAAGCGAACCCCAGGGAAAGAGCAAAAGCCCATCAACCCAAGAACACCCAGGCGAACTCCCAACCAGGAAAGAGCCAGACCGGACCCCGTTCATCATCAAAAGCAGACAAGACCAGGGGCCCACAAGGAGGCACCGGAAGTCAAGACAGAAATGCCGGACAACCAAGGAAGCACCCGGACACCAACAGCACCAGGAACCCCAAGGAGGTCCCCCATCAAGGCACCAACCAGGGTAGAAGCACACCAACTATGGAGACCAGACGAGAACAGGAGCGGACAGGCCCGAATGGTCGTAGGGTGAACAAACAACCTGCAGAAAAGAGGCACATGGACCTGCAACAGGAACGTAAGGAGAAGCAGGACTCGAATATGCAACGACTCCCACAACCTCCTGGCAGTACAGGCATGGGCCCACGCCACCACCCAGTCACCATCAAAGCAGCTGAAGGTCTGCGCCCCAAGGCCGAAATCCACCTGTGAGGGGAGAAGATGGAAGGCACAAGGCGCTAGAGGAAGCGGTGGCAGCCGGCACACCATGAAATGGATGTACGTGATGCTGGGTGCATAGTAATGACTCCCATAAGTTCCGTCATTCCTATCAAGGTCCCATGCCACCATCCAATTGCCACCAATGCTTCCTAGGTCAGTGCCTCAAAGCCTGAAACACTCCTCTGAGGCGACAAGACTTTTTAACTCACAACGAGCTAGAGGAAGTGGGAAAGAAAAACAAAAACCGCTATGCGGTACTCACCAAGGGGGCAGGAAGAGCGCACCACCAGCTCACCGCCCCCCACCCCATCAGCCATCCCAGGCGCGCACCAAGGAACCAGCGCCGGGAGTAGTATGCCGTCAAAACGGCCGCCGAGGCCACAGCAAGGCCAGCTCCGGAGCGACCCAACCGAGCAGCAGGGGCACCAGGAGGTCGGCAGGAAACCCAATGCCAGGCAGGAGGACCAGGAACATCGCCCAGCAGAGTCCCTGGACCCGCCAAACAGCCGCAGCCGCGCGTCCCCCAGACCGGCCAAGCCACAGGGAGACGCGCACTGCAACCCGGAAGTGACCGGGAGGAACGGCGCCCCAGCTGCAAAGGGCCGGGCGGAATCCAACGCGACTGCTGGCAAGCCCGGCAGGCCAGGAGAACGCGGAAAGAGGACGGCGAGGACAGCCCAGCAGCCCCGACGAGACGTCCAGCGAAGCAACCAGCAGGTAAGTTCAACACGTCCCATTCTGTCGGAAGACAGAAAAAAAGAACAGGCTGCATGCTGGGCTGGTACCGCTTATGTACTCCCAGTGGGAGGGAGTGGATTGGGTATCCCAGCATGCTCCTTTTCTTTTTTTCTGTCGCGGTGATGGTCATCTCCACTTTGTTAAGGAATGGGACGAGGACAGGAGGGACCTGGGGGTAATGCAATTTTATGGTTTACAGTATTTACATCGGGACATATTGCAAATGAAAAGTCATGTACTGTTGCACAGTACGCTTATAACAGCCAGGGCCGGACTGGCTACCGGGCGTTTTGGCATGCTGCCGAGCTGGGGGCTGATTTCGTTGATGGGGACATGTGTGTGCTGAACGAAATTCGTTTTGCTTTGTTTATTTCGTAGCACACGCAGGTCTCCATCAACGAAATTAGCCCCCACCGCAGTGACATCAGCCCCCAGCTCGGCAGCATGCCAAAACGCCCGGTAGCCAGTCCGGCCCTGATAACAGCACATAAACATAAGAGAAACTGACACAGTGTCAATGACACTGAGGGGGTGTTCGCTATAAAGATACTTTGGAGCTTATTTACAAGGCCCTTGCGCCACTTTTGCGTCACTTTTCCCATGTTAAAAATGACGCAAAAGTGGCGCAAAGGCCTTGTAAATAAGCCCCTTTGCTCTCATTAAAGTTGTGGCATGCAGGGGCGTAACATAGGCCCCTGATGCCCCTTCAGGTGGGCTCCATTCAGTCCAAGGCTAATGTACATCTGTGAGATATTGGAGATTCAGGTCCCCCTTTGCAGGGGGTGTGGGGGGGTCAACAATTTGCATCAGTAGGAACATTATTTTACTTTCAAGTCGGCCATTTTTTTAGTTAGACAATCACTGGTCTCTTCAGACATGCACTATATTGGATACTGCAACGATGCTGCTAAATCAGGTACATGGCCGTGGCATGTCGTGGATGCCCTGGATCTCACTGCAGGCATGTAAAATGCCCCCGTTATCCCCTTATTTAATATTTAAAAACATCTGTGATTTGACACAGAAGGCCCCTGAGAACCCTGTGTCCCGGTACCACTGCACCTGCTGCACTATCGATAGCTATTCCCCTGGTACATGAGCAGGGCCGGACTAGCTACCGGGCGTTTTGGCATGCTGCCGAGCTGGGGGCTGATGTCACTGCGGTGGGGGCTAATTTCGTTGATGGAGACCTGCGTGTGCTACGAAATAAACAAAGCAAAACGAATTTCGTTCAGCACACGCAGGTCCCCATCAACGAAATCAGCCCCCAGCTCGGCAGCATGCCAAAACGCCCGGTAGCCAGTCCGGCCCTGTACATGAGAAAGTTATAGGTGAAAGGTGCAAAGAGCCGAAAATACCGTGCACTCTGAAAATGTTGTATGCTGACCTGACACTCTTTGTGCACTGTGCAATGTCAGAAGGAAACGAAAAGACGTCCCTAGAACTGTAACTCACATCTTTGTTCAGGCGGCCTCTCCCGCGTCACGTTGCGACACGTACGCAGGCCTGGCCTCCCCGAACCAATATTTCATTTTTAGAAGTACTGATTAATAACTCCTGCGTGCATTATCCGAATTCCCAGTAAAGAGGAAGGGCCTCTGACCCTTCCGGTTATGGATCTGTAACATGACAAGCCATGGCCAGGCATCTGTGTATCCGTCCTGTGATTTACAGCGCTACTTAACCAGGAAGCTGCCTCGGGACGGCCGCCTTCATCGAGCCCATTAGCCCCTTTCAGAGATCGACCCAGCTCCGCGGACTCCATTAGCCTGACCAACACGTCTCTTCTTTAGGAGACATAAAACGATGAGATTACTGTATTGTTCACATTAACTCTTTGTTGAAAACCAATGTAGCTGTTTTACTGACCTACATCATTTTTATGAATAACTTCGATATTGTTTGCACCATGCTAGCTCAGTATAAAATTATTCAAGAACGCAAAAATGTATTAAATTAGACAGCTACCGTAAATCATTTTTATTAATGAGGCTTTCCCCTCGAAAAATGTTGTGTGCCTTGCAAGGTAAGATGTTCCTCACCCCCATCAGCTTGTGTATGCATGTAAGTGGAGGGATTTATGTTGCAGGTTACAACGTTATTTGTTTAGACGGTGTGCACTTGATTCACAGGCTGCATTTTGTAGTACTACAGTAGTATTACTCACGTAGTACAGAATCCAGCTCATAAACCTAAGGCTAGATAACTCCACCTCCTTATTTCCAGTGGCGGCTCCTCGGCTAAGGCAGAGGAGCATCGCCCCACTGCTCTGCAGCAGGAAACATAAAATGATAATAACTCACATTATTAACATTTTATGTTACCTTCTGCTGCAACAGCTTTCTGTGCGGGGCTGGGCTGCTCCGAGGACAGAGGAGCAGGGGAGGAGTGGTTTGCCTACTCCTAAGTACACATGACTGTTTGGTCCACCCTCTCGGGCTGACCAATTTAGTCATGCGCACTTCCCATATTCTCCATGCAGGCTGCATTACAGCCTGCATGGAGAACATGCCCAGGCCCCCATTCCCTGGCTGAGCGCCGATCCACGGCGCTCGGACCAATCACAACGCTGCATTGCAGCGTTGTGATTGGCTATCGGGAGCCTGGGAGTCGGGTGCTTCCTGCGGCTTTCTGTATCCTGCTGCAGGACCGGAGCAGGAAGAAGAGGACGGAGGAGAGGCGGCGGGCGGCTGGCCGTCACAGGTAAGTGGTTTTAAAAAAAAGTTTTTCTCGCCCCCCAACCCCCCTGCCCCCTCCCCACCACCGAGTCCGGTAGGAGCCTCTACTGCTTCTTTCCCATCTTTTTTTGCGGAGAGCTCCACCATGGTGGCGGAAATCTCCACACACGTAGGTATACGAATTTGTAGTAAATGTGGGAGGTAACATGGCAGTTGTGGGAAAATGGGAACTCAGTACTACAACATCAGAGAGATTTAGGGTAATTTAAGGAGGAGTTTCAGAGAGACATGCTGATACAAACAGATACCCACAAAAGATTAAGACAATTGTAGTTCTGAAAATACACTTCTAAAGTTACTACAGCCAACCTTGCAGTAAGTTAAGCACCACACATGGCTAACCACAGGTACTCAAAAACACTTCCACAGAAAACAAAAGAGACAGGGAACTAAAAAAATGTAAAATAACACCCCACAAGAACTAATGTTAAATATATTAGATTACTTGGACATTTAGGGGCCGATTCCAATTCGGGCCGGAAATCTCTCCGACCGAGCCGGACCCGGAGAGATTTCCGACCGAATCGGACCCGTGCAGCCCGACCGAACGAGTACGATGCGTCCGTATGCTATCGTACTCGAGTCGGTCGGACTCCCAGTGAAGTCAATGGGACCCGGTCGCACAACGCGTGCGCGGGCTCCCATTGCCTCAATGGGTGCGAGGCGGACAAGGCGCCCCCTACAGCAGGTACGCGGCGAAGCGACTCGCGCTGTACACGCACAAGTAGGGGGGACTGTGCGACTCGCGCGGCTACGCGTACAGGGGGGTCCGTAGTACGGTTCCGACTGCTCTTTCGAGCCGGACGGCGCGTGTCGGTCGGACTGCTAGCGGCGCGCATCGTACTTACCCGGCCGGGGAACGTCTCCATTGCGCGGAGCGAGTCGTGTCCGAGCGAGTTGGTCGGTGCGGTTAGACCCGGGAACGAGTTGGTCGGAGCGGTTGGGACGCCCGAACGAGTCGGTCGGCGATTTCGCATCGTACTCGCTCGTCCGGACGCGCGTACGAATCGGTCGGGAAATAGGGCTCCGAATCGGATCCGGTTATGCCGAATCCGATTCGGAGCCCTACCGGCCGAGATCGGAATCGGCCCCTTACTCTTATATTTCTCTATGTATAATTTAAATTCACTTAGAGAAACTGAAAAAGACAAAGGTTAAAGTCACGTTATAGGTAGGTATGGTAATAATATCTTATTATGACTAAAAAAAACACAGAAATTCACTGAAAAAAAGGTTAAAGTGAAGTTATAGTTAGGCAAGGTACTAAAATTGTAGGTTATTGTTGGACTTGGCTCTTTTTGCAGGGTCATCCCTAAACCTTTTGCCTTCCTCCTATATTTTTTCTGACCTGTTGTTGGCTGTTTTATGACTCTGGGCACTTTACCAATGCTGATCAGTGCTAAAGTGCATATGCTCTCCCCATTGTAAATTGATGTATGGATTAGTGACTCCATGATTGGATGATTGGTTTACTTGTCAGTCCCTAGTACAGTGCACTCAGTGTGCCCAGGGCTTGTAAATCCAATGCCGCTGGTGGGCTTGCAGCACTGGTTGTGCCACCCACAGAAGCAGCTTGTAAAATGTGTCTCAGGCCTGCCATTGCAGAGCCTGCGTGCAGCCTAGGCTGCCATGTCGACTTGGTGAGTACACCCACTTACCAGTCCCTAAACCTTCCCTTTACTCCATGTTGGTCACCCCTAAAGTAGGCCCTAGGGCAGGGTGCATTGTAAGTACAAGGTGGGACATGCCCTGGTGTGTGTGGCATGTCCTAATAGTGAATTACAGCCATTTTCGTTTTTCACTATTGCAAGGCTACCTGCTCCCCATAGGCCAGAATGGGCAGACTGACTATTACACCTTATAGTCAGAACTGACCCAGGGAACATGGTAGAAAAACGAATTTAGTATGCCTGAACTCAGGATGATAAAATACATCTTTTAGTGAAGTTGGTTTTAACATTCTGTGTTTGAAAATACCACTTTTAGAAAGTGGGTATTTTCTTGCCTAACTATCCAAGCCTGCCTCTGCTAGGTTGTGTATTCCTTGTCTGGAGATTGAGTGACAGGGGCTGGGGGTGGCTACAGGAGACAGGGTGAGTCAGCACAGGGCTGAATAGAAAGATCTGCATCCAGAGTGGAGGGAGGAGTTGCACCTGGGTCTGAATAGGGCTGTGCCTGCCTTCCACAATGCTGGCTCCACCTCCTGCCGGGCGGCTGAGCACTCTGCCCCACATTCTGAAAGGAAAGAAGGAGTCAGGAAAACAAAGTGCTCCAGGACTGACCAGAACTCCAGAGAACAAAGAGAAAAGGTGTATAAAAAGGGGACACAGACCCCTAGGAAATTAGATCACTTTTGGGAAACAAGAAGAAACCTTTGCTGAGGAGCGGAACCAAGAAGAAACTGAGGAGAAGACTATCCTTAACTGAGAGGGATCTGCCTGCAGTGGTTGCCTGACTGCCAAAGAAAGGAGAAGGGAACTTTGTGTGTACTTTCATCAACTTGTGAAGGATCTCCAAGGGCTTGATTTTAGAGCTTGCCTCCTGCTGAAGTCTCAGGGTCAACAGACTTCACCCACCAGCTCCCCCTGTGTTCCCTTGCTGGGAATTTGGACCTTCTGACACACTTGCGTGTCTCTGGGAGCTGGAAGCGCGTCTCAACACGAAGAAGCGTGTCGCCGCAGCCGCTGAGTCTCGCATCACCGGAGAAGAGTGTCGCCGTCGCATCAGACGCCGGCGCATCCCCGAAGAAGCGCGCCGCATCCTTCGAAGCGCCTCGCAGCACAGGAGAAGAGTGTCGCCGTCGCATCAGACGCCGTCGCATCCCCGGGGCAGAGCATCGACCTCGCATCAGACGCCGACGCATCGCAACACGAGGCGCGCCCCGCATCCCAGGAGAAGATCGTCGACCTCGCATCAGACGCCGTCGCATCGCCAGGGAAGCGTGTCGCAGGGCCTGTCGTGGCTCCAAAGACTCATCGCAATCGCCGCACGGCCGTCGGGCGTGCACGCATCACATCTTCATTGTCGCAACCTCAAGAAGACGCCACTTTGTTTCTTTTGCACCAGATCTTCAACGCATCACCGTCCTTGCGTGTAAGGGACTACCGCATCACCTTCCCTGCAACCCTTTTCGTTGCCCTGCGTTACGCATCTTAAGGTACATTGAACTCAAAGTGTCGCATTTTCATTTTAAGAGACTCAAGCTAATTCTACCATCCGTAAAGTACAGTATTGTGGATTATTTATGTCATTTATGGTCTTGTGGTAAATCTATATAAAAGATACTTATTTTTATAATACAACCTGTGTGGTGTCCATTTGTAGTGTTGTCACTGGATTACTGTATGTGTTCACAAATGCTTTACACACTGCCTCTGAACTAAGCCTGTCTGCTCGTGCCAAGCTACCAAGAGGGTGAGCAGGGGTTATTTCAGGAGTGTACCCCTTATCCTGACTAGAAGCAAGGGTCCCTATTTGGACAAAGGTACCTACCTCTGCCAACTAGAGACCCCCAGTTCTAACATTGGTGGTCAGCGGTGAGGATTCTGGACTTGCATTTGTGACTCATGTACAGTGATTGGTGAACACTACCTAGTGAGTGCAGACCATAACGCAACCACATACTTTTGGTAGATATTCTTTTCTGGGACTTTCTATGTTTGCTAAAAGCTGCCAAGTTTAATCACCATGGATACAGCAGCATCCAGAGCATCTGTTGATTATGATTGGGGGAGGAGAGTAACTTCCCCAGCGGGTAGCAGGGTTTCTGCCCAAGGTCTGTCCCCAGAGGAGCTGGAGGACAGAGAAAAGAGTAGGATGCATGAGATGGAGCTGACCAAGCTCAAGTTAGAGGGGCAGTTGGAATTTGAATTGCAATCTAGAAAGTTGGCCTTAGAAGAGAAAAGAATGGATCAGGAGCATGAGTTGAGAATGAGGGAGCTTGATTTAAAGCTCGAGAGGCTGGAGGCCATGAGTGTCTCAGCCCAGCAAAAAGAAATGTGTGTACTCAGAGAGTGAGCTTTGCTGAGTTGGAGGGGGAGTCCAGCTCAGATGGTGGCAGCAAAATTATGTTATCTAGTGCTGAGGGAGTAGTACACACACCCAGAGATGTGGCACCTGACTTGGAGGGGGTTAACATACACCAGGAGGTTCAAGGACATGAGGTAGCTCCAGTAGTGCGCAGTGTCCCTGAGAGGAATAGGGAAACTGACGCAGGGATTCATGGTCCTAGTAGCAGGAGGGACACTCTACTGACTCTAGATGGGAGGTGCAGGGAGAGTGGTTCCCCCACAGTTGAAGTCCTGGTATGTGAGTGTGAATACCGCCCAGAAGAGTGTGGGTTGAGTGACAGAGACAGTCAGATACTGTCTTGCCAATCTCAGAAGAGTGGAGTGGGGTACGTGTGCGAGGCACTGGATGGTGAGGTGAAGGATAGTTTGGTTAACCCCTGTGGGGGACTGTGTGATCCAATTTTGGGAGAGCATATTGTAAGTCCCTGTTTTCCAGAGCTATGCCAACACATGTTGGAGAGTGAGTTCTCTGACCTCAGGGAGCTCACATTGGAGTCAGACCTTTTGGTGGATTCCAGAGGGTCTGAAGAGGCATTGGGGAGTGACCCTAAGAGGAGTGGCTCAGGTGTCTTCCAACCCAGAGTGGTGGGAGAGGTTCAGTGTAGCCCAGCTAGGTCCCGTGGTAATGGGAGGGGTGTAGGGACTCACGTCCTGTCTCAGTAGAGAAGGAGTGAGTGTGGGGCTGCGTGTCCCAAGGTGCCCGAAACCCAGTCTCAGAGCCTGGATGGTTCTTTAAGGGAACACCAGGTAGGGAGCCTAGGCTGTCCTGATGGGCCGCCTGTTGAGGAGGATCTCCTAGTGTCTAGAGAACCTGGAGCGTCTGTAAATGGAGCTCCAGTGTTTCTGGTATCTGGCAGTGCCGCTCCACTTGGGAGGGTGCAGAAGTCCAGTGTGAGGGGTGAGAGGGGGAGAGAGTCCCCAGTGGAAGAACCAGTGGGTCAGGGACCAGCCAGAAGGGCTGAGTCACCAGTGAATGACCATGGTGACACCACTTCTGTCCTGGGGGATCTTCGCGCACTGTCAGATGGACAGGGGTCGGGAGATCTGCGCCAGGCAGACTGTCACACAACACATGAGAGATGTGTTACCCTCTGGGGGGGCATGCGTGCTCCCCAGGAAGTCCTGGTGCGCCAGGCAGATTCTTACACAACTCTAGAGGAGTGTGTTTCCCTTGGGGGGGGGGTTGGTGTACCCTCCCGGAAGTCCTGGGTTGCCAGGCACAGGTCCAGCCTAAGGGTACAGACCCTGGGTTGGAGGGCCAGGTTCAGGGTGTCCCCCCTGACCTGGAAGCAGGGGCAGCTGCTAACAGTGCCCCTACCAGTTTGTCTTCTGGCGGCACCGCTCCAGGTGGGAGGGTGCAGGACCCCAGTAAGGGGGGCGGGGAGAGGACAGCCTCACCCCTGGCCTCTGCCCAGTCTAAGGGTACAGACCCTATGCTGGGATCCCAGTTGCAGGATAGAACCCCTGAACTGGTGGGCGAATTGTGCAGGACACCTGCCACAGGTGCCCTGACAATTCTGGTAGGGGGTACCGCTCCTGATAGGAGGGGGCAGTACTCTGGAAGGGGGTGCAGAGGGAGGGAGTCCTCGCCTCTGACCCCGGTTCAACTGGAGGGTTTAGACCCTAGAATGGAGGACCAGGTTCAGGGTGTCCCCCCTGACCTGGACGCCCAGTTGCAGGATAGAACCTCTGAACTGGTGGGCAAATTGTGCAGGACACTGGCCACAGGTGCCCTGACAATTCTGGAAGGGGGTACCGCTCCAGGTGGGAGGGTACAGAGCCCCAAGGAGGAGGACCAGGTGTGGGAAAGCCCACCCCAGTCTCCAGTCCAGCCGCCGGGTACAGGCCCGGGGCTGGTAGATCAGTGTCAGGATGTCATACCTGACCTGACAGGAGGGAGAATGGACAAAGGGTGCCAAGCACCTGGGGCTACTGCCCCCGCTCTCTGACGCCACAGAGGTTTGAGAGCCCTGAGAGGCATAAGGCCTGGGTCTCATCCCCGACCACTGTCAGTGGCCACTGTGGCTTGCTTTCTGTCTGTTGGGACACACCTGTGAGCAAGTTAAGGTTAGGTGCTGCACAGATGGTGTCCACAGGTGAGGAGAAGGGTTCCCCATGGATTAGCTTGGTGGACCCTGAGAGTATGGAGAGAGGGATTCCAATAGGTACAGATTGGCGTAGAACTGGAGTATGCCCCTGCTGTTGTGGGCCAGGGTCCAGGTTCTATCGCCCAAAGCAGGGAAGCCCATCAGGGTAGTGATTGGTCTCCCCTGCGTTTTTGGCTGGAAGGGGGTTGTGTTGGACTTTTTGCAGGGTCATCCCTAAACTTTTTGCCTTCCTCCTCTATTTTTTCTGACCTGTTGTTGGCTGTTTTATGACTTTGGGCACTTTACCACTGCTGATCAGTGCTAAAGTGCATATGCTCTCCCCATTGTAAATTGATGTATGGATTAGTGACTCCATGATTGGATGATAGGTTTACTTGTCAGTCCCTAGTACAGTGCACTCAGTGTGCCCAGGGCTTGTAAATCCAATGCCGCTGGTGGGCTTGCAGCACTGGTTGTGCCACCCACAGAAGCAGCTTGTAAAATGTGTCTCAGGCCTGCCATTGCAGAGCCTGCGTGCAGCCTAGGCTGCCATGTCGACTTGGTGAGTACACCCACTTACCAGTCCCTAAACCTTCCCTTTACTGCATGTTGGTCACCCCTAAAGTAGGCCCTAGGGCAGGGTGCATTGTAAGTACAAGGTGGGACATGCCCTGGTGTGTGTGGCATGTCCTAATAATGAATTACAGCCATTTTCGTTTTTCACTATTGCAAGGCTACCTGCTCCCCATAGGCCAGAATGGGCAGACTGACTATTACACCTTATAGTCAGAACTGACCCAGGGAACATGGTAGAAAAACGAATTTAGTATGCCTGAACTCAGGATGATAAAAACATCTTTTAGTGAAGTTGGTTTTAACATTCTGTGTTTGAAAATACCACTTTTAGAAAGTGGGTATTTTCTTGCCTAACTATCCAAGCCTGCCTCTGCTAGGTTGTGTATTCCTTGTCTGGAGATTGAGTGACAGGGGCTAGGGGTGGCTACAGGAGACAGGGTGAGTCAGCACAGGGCTGAATAGAAAGATCTGCATCCAGAGTGGAGGGAGGAGTTGCACCTGGGTCTGAATAGGCCTGTGCCTGCCTTCCACAATGCTGGCTCCACCTCCTGCCGGGCAGCTGAGCACTCTGCCCCACATTCTGAAAGGAAAGAAGGAGTCAGGAAAACAAAGTGCTCCAGGACTGACCAGAACTGGTTTTGGGCTAGGCAGAGGCCTCTCTTCCTCCAGAGAACAAAGAGAAAAGGTGTATAAAAAGGGGACCCAGACCCCTAGGAAATTAGATCACTTTTGGGAAACAAGAAGAAACCTTTCCTGAGGAGCGGAACCAAGAAGAAACTGAGGAGAAGACTATCCCTAAACTGAGAGGGATCTGCCTGCAGTGGTTGCCTGACTGCCAAAGAAAGGAGAAGGGAACTTTGTGTGTACTTTCATCAACTTGTGAAGGATCTCCAAGGGCTTGATTTTAGAGCTTGCCTCCTGCTGAAGTCTCAGGGACAACAGACTTCACCCACCAGCTCCCACTGTGTTCCCTTGCTGGGAATTTGGACCTTCTAACACACTTGCGTGTCTCTGGGAGCTGGAAGCGCGACTCAACACGAAGAAGCGTGTCGCCGCAGCCGCTGAGTCTCGCATCGCCGGAGAAGAGTGTCGCCGTCGCATCAGACGCCGGCGCATCCCCGAAGAAGCACGCAGCATCCTTCGAATCGCCTCGCAGCACCGGAGAAGAGTGTCGCCGTCACATCAGACGCCGTCGCATCCCCGGGGCAGAGCATCGACCTCGCATCAGACACCGACGCATCGCAACACGAGGCGCGCCCCGCATCCCAGGAGAAGATCGTCGACCTCGCATCAGACGCCGTCGCATCGCCACGGAAGCGTGTCTCAGGGCCTGTCGCGGCTCCAAAGACTCATCGCAATCGCCGCACGGCCGTCGGGCGTGCACGCATCACATCTTCGTTGTCGCAACCTCAAGAAGACGCCACTTTGTTTCTTTTGCACCAAATCTTCAACGCATCACCGTCCTTGCGTGTAAGGGACTACCGCATCACCTTCCCTGCAACCCTTTTCGTTGCCCTGCGTTACGCATCTTAAGGTACATTGAACTCAAAGTGTCGCATTTTCATTTTAAGAGACTCAAGCTAATTCTACCATCCGTAAAGTACAGTATTGTGGATTATTTATGTCATTTATGGTCTTGTGGTAAATCTATATAAAAGATACTTATTTTTATAATACAACCTGTGTGGTGCCCATTTGTAGTGTTGTCACTGGATTACTGTATGTGTTCACAAATGCTTTACACACTGCCTCCGAACTAAGCCTGTCTGCTCGTGCCAAGCTACCAAGAGGGTGAGCAGGGGTTATTTCAGGAGTGTACCCCCTTATCCTGACTAGAAGCAAGGGTCCCTATTTGGACAAAGGTACCTACCTCTGCCAACTAGAGACCCCCAGTTCTAACAGTTATGTTAAAAAAAATTAGAAATTCATTGAAAAAAATCAAAGGTTAAAGTAACATTATAGTTAAGGTTTTGTAATTATATAAAAACTAATGTTTCAAAAACAAACTAACATTCGCTTGTTATAGCTTCCTAAGCGAACTATAATTTGATGCCTCACCATGGACTGCAAAAACCTGTGTCTTCCCACAGAATAAACCGTCATTCGAGAGCTGTTTAATGCAAAAGGTGATTTAATAGCGATATGTAACCAACGCATTTCGGCCAGGATGGCCATGATGATCATGATGACGGGTGAGAAAATAAAGAACGTACTACACTATATGCAAACTGCCAATAGTCCACATCAAAGATGACACTTTGAACATCAGAACAAAGGTGAAGCTAAAATCGGCCCCTTTTCAAAGCATGGTATGTTCTACATTGTTATCATTAAACGACTGCAGATAACATTCTGATAGAGCATAGTCGTGCTCTTTTAATTTGTAGTGGTGCATTATAATCACTAGTAGGTCGCACCTACATTTATTCTTGGTCGTATTAAAATAATGGTGTTAGAGGTGTGCTGTAATAACATGAAAGTGTTGTGTTAAAGTTGCATTTAAATAAGCTGTGAAAGATGTTGCATTTAAAAACAGTTCATGTTCAGCTAAAGGCCTAACGCGTAATGAATTGTGTATGCCATTTACAATTGTTCATGGATTTGATGTGCTTGTATAATGTATTGATTTAGCAATGCTCAGCAAGCATTTATTAATGTGTAGTTTCATGAGGCTTGTTGCCATTTTCTTATGTTGTCCGAAGTCTGTGGGCCCGAAAGTATATTTTACCCTGGTAGCTCTAACGGGATTTAAACGTGTAGATTTGAATTTCATGTGTATGCTGAGTTGTTCTTTTTCACACATTTTCTGTTGCAGGTGGTGAATTCATCATTGTTAGTTAGAATAACACTTTTGTTCTAGGAGTTAGGCTAGAGAAGCAGTGGATACAATAGGCGTCTGAGAAGCTGATATTGGGTGTTCTTTTTTGCTGGAACAGGCCTGGGAAGCAAGGTCATCGAGCCAGGAGCTGGGAGAGCAGAGGTGGAGTGGAAATTCACCTATGAGAAGATCCCCAGTGGGACGGGTCGATGAGGAGATCCAAATGGGCGTGGTTGGTGATCTCGAAGTTTGAATTAGGGACAGTGTCCCGAGGGTGGAGAGAGACGAAGATCGGGAGACATTAGGAAAAGAGCAGTATCTTAGAACAAGCTCCGTAGCTTATGCTACTTGACCCATGCAATGTGAGTGCACTTCTTAGGAAGCCTTCACGTGCTGACACTTTTACCTTTTCTTAACTTGCCTGGGGAGAAAATGCTAAGTAGGGAAGTCACCATAGTAATAGTGTAGGGATAGATTAATGTTTTTCATTTACGAACCTGTGATGAAGTCTGACATAGACGTGGGAGCACTTATTGCTTGTGCTCTGTTTCTGGAAATTGTCATTCTGTTCATGCTTCATCAAGTTAACTTTGTTCGTAGGTTTGGCTTTGTATTGGTGCTGATGTATTTCTACAATCTCGTTTTGAGGTGCTTGTATGTCCAACTACTTTTGGCTTTGCAATAAATAGACTAAAATAGAATTTGGAGTCTCTGATTCTTCGGAGTCATGAGTTATTGGGCCCGTAGATATTTGTGTGAACAATTGTCATACGGTTTCTCTTCCCTCTACACTGCCAAGCAGGAACCAACGGTCCATCCGCCAGAGAGTGTTCCAGAGTAATTTATAGGTGGAACCTCAGCCTCATCAGTTGGTAGCAGAGGATGGTTTCCTATTAGAGTGAGGGAGAGAACAATCTAGAACATAGGGAAAAATTAGTGGTAGAGCCCCAAAGGTCCCAGAGAAGGAGAGCCCAGAAAGTCGAGGACAGAGAACGGCGGAGAAAGATGGAAACCAACGGAGAATGATGGTGCGGCGGGTACAACGGTTCACGGTGTTGTGAGTATGAATAGGGATGTGTGTTAGATTGCGGTGATGATTTGATTGTGTGATGTCTTGTGGAGTTGGGATGAGAGGTGAGTGATTGTGAGCGCATGCAGTCCATGTGATAAGATTTGAAGATTTGATGTCAGGCTCGACGTGTAGCCTAAGATCCCGGGATAGAGATTGAGGTGTAGAAGACACCCAGTGCTGTAATTGTCTGACCAGTGATTGTGGGAGTCGTGAGGCGCTATCGACAAACCCACCCGTGATAGGGAAACATGTGTGAGAAAGTGTGACAGAATCGTGTGGGAAGCTAGTGCACAAGGGCGGACTACAGTGATTCGAGTGGCCAACGCAGGTCATGGGTCACTGTGTATGAATGAACCTGAGCGATTGGATCCTATCAATTAATTTACAGGACTGTCCGGCTGTTCGTGGGCAGATGGTCTGAGGTGATTGTCCGGTCGTTTCGAGGGCAGACAGTTGCCAGAGTTGAGGCAGACAATTACTTGTGAGACTGTTCGGTCGTTTCGCTGACAGACAGTCGGTTATGTGACTGTCCGGTCGTTTGGTGGACAGACAGTTACTTGATTCTATGAGTGAAGTGTGTGAATGTGTAAGAAAGTGATTGTGAAGGAGGGTGAACCCCTGTGAGGAGGAAGAGTGATGTCGAGGTGTTCCGCCCTGCGATAGGTCGGTTGGTGTAAAACTGCGCTGGGATTGGTGGATTGTCATCAGGAAGTTGAAACGAAAATATCGGAGGGGAAAACAAATTGTTTCAAAATGCGTTGTTTTAGAGTGTTATGCGACCTTTGTAGGGAGGATAGAGGAGTAGTGACTCAAGTGGGTGAGGAGGACCCCCCAGCACATTATATGGCCACAAACGTAGGACTCCATACTATAATTTGGCTCGAAAATTGGCACAAGATTTCAGAGAACGAGGGAGAATTGGCTTTTCCGCGTTATGGTTCTTTTAGATTAGAAATCCTGTACCAATTGAGGATAGTGATGGTTTCACTACGGCCTCCACCTAGACCAACACAGTTTGAGGCGTTAGATGCATGAATAAGAGCAGCACATGCAAGGAAGAGGGATCGAAGTCAGGAGAGAATAAAAAAGTAGATGACAGCACTTCAGGATGCACGATGGGATGCGCAGACAAAAAGATGGAGGATAAACACCATTGAGGGAGAAAGGCTGTTTCCACTGTTAGTGAAAGCAGGAGACGCTCGCAAAAGAAGGGAGGAGGATGACAGTGACACTGATGACAGCTTGTTAGAAAGATTATTGGCAGAGCGTCCTCCACCATACAAAACAGATTCAGAGGAGGGAAAACAAGCAATTGCAGGAAGCATGGGGGAACCACAGACGAACCCTAGTGTGAGAGTAGTGAGAACAATCTCAACAGAAACAGTAGGTAGTGGAACACCAGCATTGAGGGAGACAGATATGAATGGAGCGAATTCCGCTTCCGGTTTCCGGATGCCCTTACGGTACCGGTCACCATTGGACCTATTGTGTCAGTGTATGATCCAAACCAGAGAGAAGACAGCAATCAGTCACAGTCCGGAGTAGGAGAAGGGGTCAGCTCTGGAGGGAATGGTACAGTGAGTGGACACAGTGCATTCTTGATACCAGTAGAGGCTAGTACTTCATTGCCAGCTATTGCAGACTCTTCTAGGGGTCGGAGTGGGCCAGGTGCAGTAAGGTCTGCTTCACTGGTGGACTCTCGTTCCGATTTAAGGATGTGGGAACCTCCGGTCTGGGGACCTAATGGAAGAGTGATGGGAGGAGCTGATCAGGGAACGCCTGGGAATCAAGTTACTCCACAGCGCATAGCAGAAGGAAACACCTGTAGGGGTCAGAACAGCAAAAGCAAAGAGTTGAGTGGTGCGTGAAGTCAGGTAAAAATCAAGGCTGCAATAAGAGCTAAGGTGCTGGATGTAGTGAGACTAAAGGTAGAAGTGGATGAAATAATAAGTGGAAACTTATCCTTAGAAAGGATAGAGCTTTATGAGCAAGACAAATTGTTGTTTGTGGTGAAGGATTTCACTCGGAAAGCAAGGAAAGCACATGAGAAGTTAACAGAGCTAGCACGAAGGTATGAGGTGGATCTGTCCAAAACGAAAATGTTGCAGGGAAGCCACAGGTTTCTCAATGACCCCCTTACCACATTCTTTTGGGTCTATCAATGGTAAAGCTCAGGGTTGTCTGTTATACCCTACTAAGTACTGTTTGCTTGCATCTTGGTACTCTATGGTATTAGCTAAATAAGTTATTTTCTGTTACCCCCTTTGCCATTTCCCTGTACTATGTTTTTCCCGTTCCGCAATGTGAAGCGCTCTGATACCCTTCGGGGTCATGTTCGTGCTATACAAAACTTTATAAATAAAATAAATAAATAAAAATAAGTATAGTGATCAGGAACTGGAAGAGAAGTGACATAGGATTGAAGACCCATATTCAAGAATTGATTGTAGGAATTCGTGCATGGAGCATGCTTGACAAGTGGGAAGAGAGGTGGTCCAAGAAAAAGTGTGTTAAGAAAGGGATAGGAGATACACCACCTCCAGGAGGGGGAACAGCGATAGTAGAGGCTTACTCCCTGCGAGAGGTACCAAGTGGAGGATACGTACATGTGCCTTGGAGTAGGGGTGATTTGGCAGCATTTACAAATAATTTTCCTTGGCTGAGGGAAAATCCGATTGAATAGTATAAACAGGTTGATCGTTTTGTAAAAATTGCGAAGGTGTTGTGGGTTGATTTGAATAGATTGTTTGACATTATTGTGCCCGGTTCTTTGTGGTCGGCATGTAAAATAGCAGTTGAATGGCCATCTTCAGAACCAGACGCAGATCCTGTAACTCATGGTCCTTCACCTATGGTGATGAAAAAATATGATCAGGTAATCACATGGTTGCAGTCCAAAATTTCTCCACAAGATATCGATTGGGTCAAGATTGATCAGACGACCCAAGAGCCCAAAGAATCAGTGCATGAGTATTATGAGAGGCTCTTGCAAGCCTTTAAGCAGTATAGTGGGCTGGACACCCTGGAGACAAAAGACATGGGACAGTTCGTTTCCAAATTTGTGTTAGGATTGAGACCAGAGATTAGCTTCATGATTCAGCAGCACCTGATCTGTTGGCAGAATAAGTCTGTGGATGAAATTCTGCGATATGCTAGATACTGTAGTGATGAGGTGGATTCAAAACATCAGAAGCTTGAGGACAAGCTCATGCTAGTCCAGATGAAGAACGCAGATCAAGTACAACCTAGTGGAGGAACATTGGGATGGAGACAGGGAATCCATAGTGGAGGGGCACAGTATGCAGGACAAGGAAGAGGGAAGCCCATAGATCGTAAGACAGGGATTGAAAAGCGCCGCATGTCATTATTGTCACAAGATCGGGCATTGGAGGCGCAAGTGTAGATCGAATCCAGCTAATCAGGTTCAAGGGGAGGAAGTAGTACAGGTACCTGAGGTTGCAGATACAGTAGCAAGACCCAGGTCAGTGCATGGGGGAAGTTTAAATCCACAAGTGCAAGTTCCCCAGCCACCGAGAGTTCCCCAAGGGAATCGAGTGTACCAGCAGATGCCCTTCATTGAGACTTTGGACGAGTTTGATCCAGACCCGTTACAATGACGGTGCCTGAGGGGGGAGGAAGGCTGTACTCTTGGAGCAGTCTTGGAGGTAGACCAGAGAGGACTGTGCGTAGAGCCAGATGTTGATGGTCATCCCATCACATTCTTGATTGACACTGGTGCTACCCGTTCTACTGTGAGATCAGCAGTAGTCCCAAACCTACCCCTCTCGGGACAATCAATCCAAGTTATCGGAGTTGCGAACAAGAAAATTACTAGTCCTTTGACAGATGTGACACCTGTAAAGATAGGGACATTTCAAGATCGTCACCAGTTTGTGGTGTGCAATTCTAGTCCAGTCTGTCTATTAGGTCGTGATCTTTTGTGCAAATTGAATTGTACCATCTATTGCACGCCATGGGGAGTTGAGTTGCAGATGAATGATGACGACGTTGCCTTCAAATTGGCAAGTCAGAACCGCTGTATGACGGCATATCGTTTGCTGACTACAGAGGAGTTGCCATACGACTTGAGAGACTCAGTCGATCCTGTGGTGTGGGATTTTACAGGAGAGGAGATTGGTCTGATTCGAGGGGTTGAGCCAGTTAAGATCCAGATTAAGCCGAATGCAGAATTTCCAAGAACGCCCCAGTACAACTTGACACCGGAAACAGTAGCAGAAATTAGACCAGTGATTGAATCCATGATCTAACAGGTCATTTTGAAGGAGATAATGGGGAGCCCATGCAACTCACCCATCATGGGATTGCAGAAGCCTAGTGGAACGTACAGAATCGTGCAGGACCTGCAAAAGGTCAGCACAATTGTAGTTCCATGTTGTCCTGTGGTACCGAATCCGTCTGTGATTTTATTTCAGATTCCTTGCGAGGCGGAGTGGTTCACGGTGATTGATTTGTGCCAAGCATTCTTTTCGATACCCTTGCATGAGGAGAGCCAATTTTTATTCGGTTTCCGTCTGGAAGGCTGTGTGTTAACCTGGTGTCGTATCCCACAAGGGTATACTGAGAGTCCATTGATCTTTAATCAGATCCTGAAAAAGAACCTTGAGAGTCTGGTGCTGCCACAGAACTCAGTTCTTGTGCAGTACATAGATGATCTCTTGATTGCGTCAGAGACACAAGATGTGTGCAGGATTGATACTGTTGCATTGTTGAATCATCTAGCAGAGAACGGACATAAAGTGTCTCCGAGCAAACTTCGGTACTGTTTGTCTGAAGTTCAGTATTTGGGTCATTGCATTGAGAAAGGCAAGAGGAAGGTGTCACCAGATCGAGTCGAGGCAATCCTGAACATGACTGTGCCAACCACACAGAAGGAAGTCAGGATGTTTCTGGAAATGGTTGGCTATTGCCGTCAATGGATTCCCAACTTCTCCTTGAAAGCAAAGCCTCTGCAGAGGTTGACGCACAAGGACGTGTGTGATCTGGTACCATGGGATAATGATTGTTTGCTTGCCTTCTTAGAGCTGAGGGACAGCCTGTGCTGTGCTCCAGCTCTGGGAATGCCAGATTACAACAAAGCTTTTTAACTGTTCTGTTGTGAAAGGGAAGGTTGTGCACTTTCAGTACTCACACAAACACACGGAGGTGTCCGTAGGTCAGTTGCATACTTTTCAGCCACTTTAGATCCGGTGGGTGCAGCGTTGCCCGGATGTCTCAAGTCCGTTGCGGCAACAGGTGTCAGCATTGAAAGATGTGTAAGTATTGTTATGCATTCAAATATGTGGTAGATGCACACCTTTCTTTTTAAACGTATAATGCGCAAACCAGCTGGTTGAAAAGTTCTGAGTGCAGCCGGGGTATCGTTGACTGATCCCCAACGTGAAACAAAGATATAAGAGGGCGTTATCCAAGCAGGTAACGTCCCCCAGTTGCACAGCCCTCCTCCAAATGAGGTGGTTAATCCAGTAAACCAAAGTAAATATTCTTCAAAATGATAATTTTAATTTTCAATATAAATTGGTAGTCATGGTTTCCAATTCATTCCAAAGGAAACATGTTATTCAAAACATGGTTGATGAATCAATCCGAAATATGCAAATCAGTGGGAACAGACCCAATGCATTTCGGGCGAAGTCCTTCATCAGGGAAATATTAATCTAAACAAGCATTGGCATAGCCAATAGGTCTCGCCTTTGGGACCTTATAAGTGTTTAGCCATGCAACAATTGTGCTGCATAACTGACACCTGGTTAAACACATATACGGTCCCAAAGGCGAGACCTATTAGCCAATAGGTCTCGCCTTTGGGCCCTTATAAGTGTTTAGGCAGAGCTATTGGTTTTGCCAATGTTTTTAAGAGCATTGTGGCTGCTGTGCAGCATGTTGAAAAGTTATAATAAAAAAGACTTATAAGCATTTTTGTTACTTTATATATAACTAAGACGACATTATGTACAACTGAATGACCCAATTAAAAAAGAATAAACATAAGAAAGGTCTTGTCGTTTATTTTGTCGTTGCAATGTTGGCAACTTCTTCCTGCCTATTCTAATGTTGAGGTGGTGCTTAGTGATGCTGAGGTGGTGTTGAGTGATGTTGAGCTGGTGCTTAGTGATGCTGTGGTGGTGCTGAGTGGTGTTGAGGTGGTGCTTAGTGATGCTGAGGTGGTGCTGTGGTGGTGCTGAGTGATGCTGTGGTGGTGCTGAGTGATGCTGTGTTGGTGCTGAGTGATGCTGGGGTGGTGCTGTAGTGGTGCTGAGTGGTGGTGTGGTGGTGCTGTGGTGATGCTGAGTGATGCTGTGGTGGTGCTGAGTGGTGCTGTGGTGGTGCTGTGATGCTGTGGTGGTGCTGTGATGCTGTGGTGGTGCTGAGTGATGCTGTGGTGGTGCTGAGTGGTGTTGTGGTGGTGCTTAGTGATGCTGTTGTGGTGCTTAGTGGTGCTGAGTGGTGGTGTGGTGGTGCTGAGTGGGGCTGTGGTGATGCTGAGTGATGCTGTGGTGGTGCTGAGTGGTGCTGTGGTGGTGTTGAGTGATGCTGTGGTGGTGCTGTGCTGGTGCTGAGTGATGCTGTGGTGGTGCTGTGGTGGTGCTGAGTGGTGGTGTGGTGGTGCTGAGTGATGCTGTGGTGATGCTGTGGTGATGCTGTGGTAGTGCTGAGTGATGCTGTGGTGGTGCTGAGTGATGCTGTGGTGGTGCTGAGTGATGCTGTGGTGGTGCTTAGTGATGTTGTTGTGGTACTTAGTGATGCTGTGGTGGTGCTGAGTGATGCTGTGGTGGTGATGAGTGGTGCTGTGGTGGTGCTGACTGATGCTGTGGTGATGCTGAGTGATGCTGTGGTGGTGCTGAGTGGTGCTGTGGTGGTGCTGAGTGATGCTGTGGTGGTGCTGAGTGATGCTGTGGTGGTGCTGAGTGATGCTGTGGTGGTGCTGAGTGATGCTGTGGTTATGCTGAGTGATGCTGTGGTTGTGCAGAGTGATGCTGTGGTGGTGCAGAGTGATGCTGTGGTGGTGCAGAGTGATGCTGTGGTGGTGCAGAGTGATGCTGTGGTGGTGCAGAGTGATGCTGTGGTGGTGCAGAGTGATGCTGTGGTGCTGCTGAGTAATGCTGTGGTGGTGCTGAGTGGTGTTGTGGTGGTGCTTAGTGATGCTGTTGTGGTGCTTAGTGATGCTGTGGTGGTGCCGAGTGATGCTGTGGTGGTGCTGTGGTTGTGCTGTGGTGTGGCTGTGGTGATGCTGAGTGATGCTGTGGTGGTGCTGAGTGGTGCTGTGGTGGTGCTGAGTGATGCTGTGGTGGTGCTGTGCTGAGTGATGCTGTGGTGGTGCTGAGTGGTGGTGTGGTGGTGCTGAGTGATGCTGTGGTGATGCTGAGTGATGCTGTGGTGGTGCTGAGTGGTGCTGTGGTGGTGCTGAGTGGTGCTGTTGTGGTGCTGTGGTGGTGCTGAGTGATGCTGTGGTGGTGCTGAGTGGTGCTGTGGTAGTGCTGAGTGATGCTGTGGTGGTGCTGAGTGATGCTGTGGTGGTGCTGAGTGATGCTGTGGTGGTGCTGAGTGATGCTGTGGTGATGCTGAGTGATGCTGTGGTGATGCTGAGTAATGCTGTGGTGGTGTTGAGTGGTGGTGTGGTGGTGCTGAGTGGTGCTGTGGTGGTGCTGAGAGATGCTGTGGTGGTGCTGAGTGGTGGTGCTGAGTGATGCTGTGGTGGTGCTGAGTGATGTTGTGTTGGTGCTGAGTGATGCTGTGCTGGCTCTGATTGATGCTGTGGTGGTGCTGAGTGATGCTGTGGTGGTGCTGAGTGGTGTTGTGGTGGTGCTTAGTGATGCTGTTGTGGTGCTTAGTGGTGCTGAGTGGTGGTGTGGTGGTGCTGAGAGGGGCTGTGGTGATGCTGAGTGATGCTGTGGTGGTGCTGAGTGGTGCTGTGGTGGTGCTGAGTGATGCTGTGGTGGTGCTGTGCTGGTGCTGAGTGATGCTGTGGTGGTGCTGTGGTGGTGCTGAGTGGTGGTGTGGTGGTGCTGAGTGATGCTGTGGTGATGCTGAGTGATGCTGTGGTAGTGCTGAGTGATGCTGTGGTGGTGCTGAGTGATGCTGTGGTGGTGCTGAGTGATGCTGTGGTGGTGCTTAGTGATGCTGTTGTGGTACTTAGTGATGCTGTGGTGGTGCTGAGTGATGCTGTGGTGATGATGAGTGGTGCTGTGGTGGTGCTGAGTGATGCTGTGGTGATGCTGAGTGATGCTGTGGTGGTGCTGAGTGGTGCTGTGGTGGTGCTGAGTGATGCTGTGGTGGTGCTGAGTGATGCTGTGGTGGTGCTGAGTGATGCTGTGGTGGTGCTGAGTGATGCTGTGGTGGTGCTGAGTGATGCTGTGGTTGTGCAGAGTGATGCTGTGGTGATGCAGAGTGATGCTGTCGTGGTGCAGAGTGATGCTGTGGTGGTGCAGAGTGATGCTGTAGTGCTGCTGAGTAATGCTGTGGTGGTGCTGAGTGGTGTTGTGGTGGTGCTTAGTGATGCTGTTGTGGTGCTTAGTGATGCTGTGGTGGTGCCGAGTGGTGCTGTGGTGATGCTGTGGTTGTGCTGTGGTGGGGCTGTGGTGATGCTGAGTGATGCTGTGGTGGTGCTGAGTGGTGCTGTGGTGGTGCTGAGTGATGCTGTGGTGGTGCTGTGCTGAGTGATGCTGTGGTGGTGATGAGTGGTGCTGTGGTGGTGCTGAGTGATGCTGTGGTGATGCTGAGTGATGCTGTGGTGGTGCTGAGTGGTGCTGTGGTGGTGCTGAGTGATGCTGTGGTGGTGCTGAGTGATGCTGTGGTGGTGCTGAGTGAGGCTGTGGTGGTGCTGAGTGATGCTGTGGTTATGCTGAGTGATGCTGTGGTTGTGCAGAGTGATGCTGTGGTGGTGCAGAGTGATGCTGTGGTGGTGCAGAGTGATGCTGTGGTGGTGCAGAGTGATGCTGTGGTGGTGCAGAGTGATGCTGTGGTGGTGCAGAGTGATGCTGTGGTGCTGCTGAGTAATGCTGTGGTGGTGCTGAGTGGTGTTGTGGTGGTGCTTAGTGATGCTGTTGTGGTGCTTAGTGATGCTGTGGTGGTGCCGAGTGATGCTGTGGTAGTGCTGTGGTTGTGCTGTTGTGTGGCTGTGGTGATGCTGAGTGATGCTGTGGTGGTGCTGAGTGGTGCTGTGGTGGTGCTGAGTGATGCTGTGGTGGTGCTGTGCTGAGTGATGCTGTGGTGGTGCTGAGTGGTGGTGTGGTGGTGCTGAGTGATGCTGTGGTGATGCTGAGTGATGCTGTGGTGATGCTGAGTGGTGCTGTGGTGGTGCTGAGTGGTGCTGTTGTGGTGCTGTGGTGGTGCTGAGTGATGCTGTGGTGGTGCTGAGTGGTGCTGTGGTGGTGCTGAGTGATGCTGTGGTGGTGCTGAGTGATGCTGTGGTGGTGCTGAGTGATGCTGTGGTGGTGCTGAGTGATGCTGTGGTGGTGCTGAGTGATGCTGTGGTGATGCTGAGTGATGCTGTGGTGATGCTGAGTGATGCTGTGGTGGTGTTGAGTGGTGGTGTGGTGGTGCTGAGTGGTGCTGTGGTGGTGCTGTGCTGAGTGATGCTGTGGTGGTGCTGAGTGGTGGTGTGGTGGTGCTGAGTGATGCTGTGGTGATGCTGAGTGATGCTGTGGTGGTGCTGAGTGGTGCTGTGGTGGTGCTGAGTGGTGCTGTTGTGGTGCTGTGGTAGTGCTGAGTGATGCTGTGGTGGTGCTGTGCTGGGTGATGCTGTGGTGGTGCTGAGTGGTGGTGTGGTGGTGCTGAGTGATGCTGTGGTGATGCTGAGTGATGCTGTGGTGGTGCTGAGTGGTGCTGTGGTGGTGCTGAGTGGTGCTGTTGTGGTGCTGTGGTGGTGCTGAGTGATGCTGTGGTGGTGCTGAGTGGTGCTGTGGTGGTGCTGAGTGATGCTGTGGTGGTGCTGAGTGATGCTGTGGTGGTGCTGAGTGATGCTGTGGTGGTGCTGAGTGATGCTGTGGTGGTGCTGAGTGATGCTGTGGTGATGCTGAGTGATGCTGTGGTGATGCTGAGTGATGCTGTGGTGGTGTTGAGTGGTGGTGTGGTGGTGCTGAGTGGTGCTGTGGTGGTGCTGAGAGATGCTGTGGTGGTGCTGAGTGGTGGTGCTGAGTGATGCTGTGGTGGTGCTGAGTGGTGTTGTGTTGGTGCTGAGTGATGCTGTGCTGGCTCTGATTGATGCTGTGGTTGTGCTGAGTGATGCTGTGGTGTTGCCGAGTGGTGTTGTGGTGGTGCTTAGTGATGCTGTTGTGGTGCTTAGTGGTGCTGAGTGGTGGTGTGGTGGTGCTGAGTGGGGCTGTGGTGATGCTGAGTGATGCTGTGGTGGTGCTGAGTGGTGCTGTGGTGGTGCTGAGTGATGCTGTGGTGGTGCTGTGCTGGTGCTGAGTGATGCTGTGGTGGTGCTGTGGTGGTGCTGTGGTGGTGCTGTGGTGGTGCTGAGTGGTGGTGTGGTGGTGCTGAGTGATGCTGTGGTGATGCTGAGTGATGCTGTGGTAGTGCTGAGTGATGCTGTGGTGGTGCTGAGTGATGCTGTGGTGGTGCTGAGTGATGCTGTGGTAGTGCTTAGTGATGCTGTTGTGGTACTTAGTGATGCTGTGGTGGTGCTGAGTGATGCTGTGGTGATGATGAGTGGTGCTGTGGTGGTGCTGAGTGATGCTGTGGTGATGCTGAGTGATGCTGTGGTGGTGCTGAGTGGTGCTGTGGTGGTGCTGAGTGATGCTGTGGTGGTGCTGAGTGATGCTGTGGTGGTGCTGAGTGATGCTGTGGTTGTGCATAGTGATGCTGTGGTGATGCAGAGTGATGCTGTGGTGGTGCAGAGTGATGCTGTGGTGGTGCAGAGTGATGCTGTGGTGCTGCTGAGTAATGCTGTGGTGGTGCTGAGTGGTGTTGTGGTGGTGCTTAGTGATGCTGTTGTGGTGCTTAGTGATGCTGTGGTGGTGCCGAGTGATGCTGTGGTGATGCTGTGGTTGTGCTGTGGTGGGGCTGTGGTGATGCTGAGTGATGCTGTGGTGGTGCTGAGTGGTGCTGTGGTGGTGCTGAGTGATGCTGTGGTGGTGCTGTGCTGAGTGATGCTGTGGTGGTGCTGAGTGGTGGTGTGGTGGTGCTGAGTGATGCTGTGGTGATGCTGAGTGATGCTGTGGTGGTGCTGAGTGGTGCTGTGGTGGTGCTGAGTGGTGCTGTTGTGGTGCTGTGGTGGTGCTGAGTGATGCTGTGGTGGTGCTGAGTGGTGCTGTGGTGGTGCTGAGTGATGCTGTGGTGGTGCTGAGTGATGCTGTGGTGGTGCTGAGTGATGCTGTGGTGGTGCTGAGTGATGCTGTGGTGATGCTGAGTGATGCTGTGGTGATGCTGAGTGATGCTGTGGTGGTGTTGAGTGGTGGTGTGGTGGTGCTGAGTGGTGCTGTGGTGGTGCTGAGAGATGCTGTGGTGGTGCTGAGTGGTGGTGCTGAGTGATGCTGTGGTGGTGCTGAGTGGTGTTGTGTTGGTGCTGAGTGATGCTGTGCTGGCTCTGATTGATGCTGTCGTTGCGCTGAGTGATGCTGTGGTGTTGCCGAGTGAGAGATAGAGTGAAGATATAATGCCCAATTAGAGAGGGTGGTGAGAGAGAAAGAGAGAGAGAGAAAGGGTGTACATAGAATAAAGAGTGGAGCGGGATAGAGAGAGAGAAAGAAGGGGAGAGAGAGTGAATGAAGGAGTTTGAAAGAGAAACAGATAAAGGGGTGAGAGAGAATGAAAGGCTAAAAAAGATAGAGAGGGGAGAGTTAATTAAGTAGAGAGAGAATTAGAGAGGGGAGAGAGAGAGAAGGAGAGAGACAATAAGAGTGGGGGTGTGGAGTTTAAATAGAGTGAAGAAGTGACGCGGAAAAAGTAACCTTAAATATAGCTTTGTGCTTTGCGCGAATAAATATTTTTTAAAAAACAGTGAGACAAAAATACTGGTAATTAGGCTGTGACTCCCAATATAAAACAAATAGCGATATAAGGTGAAATCAACCCACCGAAGCAATATTTCTAACTAGACAAAAAAAAGCTTGCATTTCAATGCTAATCGCTGTTGTTTTTCATGTGACTGTAGTCCAGGGCCCTCAGTTGGAATGTGAGCTGCTGCTGCGATTGAAACATCAGAGTCCAGAGAGTTAATGAGCCATGACGAGGAAATGAGGAAGAGATAGGAAACAACAGATGGCAGCTGCGCGTGCACGCCATCGTGAACTCAAGCTGGTCGCCAGCCGAAAGCTAGTGTTTGCACTTCCAAAACCCGCTTACTAAAACTCTCGGCCAGACCAGCGCAAGCGCTGGTGCAGGCCGAGCCCTAAAAATGAAGCAAGAAACAGAGAATACAATCGGTATGTGGCAAAGCATAATAATGGTAAATAATGCTATAAAAGGGCAGATTCGTTCATGATGATAGGTGAAACAATTATGTATGGAAAGAAACGCTACGGTCATTCAAAGGATGTGTATCCATACGGTTATGTTAGCGGGTGTTAACATGTGAATAGATGGTAGAAATAGACAGTATGATACATGAGACTCCATGCAGTAAAGTGATTAGATGATTTAGGGAAGAGGACGGTGAAGTAGACCGAGAATCGGGTGAAGTGTCGTGCCGTTGCCTAACCGGAGAGTGATCGATGGTTAAAAAGTCGGTCATTTAGTGAATAACGGAAAGGTTCAGGTAAACACGTGATAAATAAAGATAGTGGGAGGCATTGCCGAAAAGGTGAAAAGTATGACATTCAAGTGGATGACAACCGAGAGGCATGCAAGCGGGAAGTTTACCGTTGTAAACGCGTAGACCGGTTCGTCTGTGGAAAGGTCGCAGCGGTGGGTAAAAGCTTCTTGCAAGTACCGGTAACTTGCAAGGTCCGGATATACAAGTGAAGTGACCCGGAAGTAGTGGTGCGAAGTGCCACGAAAAACGAATGCATGGTGGGGGCCATGTTGAAATGTCCAATGTTTAAGGAGGATAAGGCTGTGAGTGAGATGTGCGGTGATAAAGAGGGTAAAAGTCAGAAAAGTGTAAAACTAATGAGCATGTAAGGTAACATCATAGGTAGAAAATAACAAGAAAAATAAGAGAAAATAAAACAGTGTCAACGGTGTAAAACATATGATGATAAAGGTGGACTTTGTTAGTTAGAAATATAAATGGCAGTAAAGCAGGTAAAGAGGTGTGAAGTATAAACAGTTAGCACAAGTAGAAAATCAGAAAAGAGAATCAAGATTAAAAAACAAAAACTAAATAAGGGGAAACTGAATTGGAAAAAACAAATTTAAAAAAACAGAGCGCAAGTAGAACATAGGAATCGAGAAAAGAGAATCAATATTGAAGAAAACCAGAATGACAGGAAACTAGATTGGAAAAAACAGATTAGAAAAAACAGATTAGATAAAACAGGTTAGAGAAACCAGCCAAATTCGATCCGGTCGTTAAGACCATTTGGTATGATGGTATCCAAAAATTTGTTCCAAAACAGTTCATGTTGTAATAAAAATTTACGATTGTCTCTTCCTTCTTGGATGGTGATGTTTTCAAGTACCAAGAACCGGAGCTGCCTGATGATGTTGCTCTTGTGTTCGTTTAGACGAATTTTAATCTTGCATTCAGTCTTACCGACGTATCCAATGCCACAGGGGCATTTTAAAAGATACACTACATTTTTTGTGTCGCAAGTTGCTGTCACTTTCAATTTAATTTTGTTGGCTTTGCGGGAATGAGTCACGAATGGTCCCTTAATGATATTATTGCAATTGTTGCAGTTTAAACATGGAATAGTGCCTTGATAATGTATACTTGCGTTGGGTGGCCTAAATTTGAAGAGGTCTTTGATGTTCTTGCTTCGTTCATATGCGAAGAGAGGTGGTGTGGAAAAAATATCTTTTAAGTCAGGTTCTGACTGAAGCATAGCCCAGTGCCTTAGAGTCGTGTTTTTGTATCTACCGCTCTGTTGTGAGAATTTGGAAATGAGGACAATCCGATCTTTTTTCTCATGTTTATCACCGCACATCTCACTCACAGCCTTATCCTCCTTAAACAATGGACATTTCAACATGGCCCCCACCGTGCATTAATTTTTCGTGGCACTTCGCACCACTACTTGCGGGTCACTTCACTTGTATATCCAGACCTTGCAAGTTAGTGGTACTCGCAAGAAGCTTTCACCCACCGCTGCGACCTTTCCACAGACGAACCGGTCTACGCGTTTACAACGGTAAACTTCCCGCTTGCATGCCTCTCGGTTGTCATCCACTTGAATGTCATACTTTTCACCTTTTCGGCAATGCCTCCCACTATCTTTATTTATCACGTGTTTACCTGAACCTTTCAGTTTTTCGTTAACTCACTGACTTTTTAACCATCGATCACTCTCCGGTTAGGCAACGGCATGATACTTCACCCGTATCTCGGTCTACTTTACCGTCCTCTTCCCTGAATCAGCTAATCACTTTACTGCATGGAGTCTCATGTATCACACTGTCTATTTCTACCGTCTATTCACATGTTAACACCCGCTAACATAACCGTATGGATACACATCCTTTGAATCACCGTAGCGTTTCTTTACATACATAATTTTTTCACCTATCATCATGAACAAATCTCCCCTTTTATAGCATTATTTACCATTATTATGCTTTGCCACATACCGATTGTATTCTCTGTTTCTTGCTTCATTTTTTAGATTAATATTTCCCTGATGAAGGTCTGTCTTCGCCCGAAATGCATAGGGTCTGTTCCCACTGATTTGCATATTTCGGATTGATTCATCAACCATGTTTTGAATAACATGTTTCCTTTGGAATGAATTGGAAACCATGACTACCAATTTATATTGAAAATTAAAATTATCATTTTGAAGAATACTTACTTTGGTTTACTGGATTAACCACCTCATTTGGAGGAGGGCTGTGCAACTGGGGGACGTTACCTGCTTGGATAGTGCCCTCTTATATAAGTATTGTTATGGGTCATCCTTTGACTGTCCATGTGCCGCACTCTGTTAAACTGTTGATGACCAGGACCAAGACGCAGCATCTCACAAACAACAGACTCACACGCTACAAGCAGGTTATACTTGCCTCGGAGACTGTGACTCTGAAGAGGTGCTCCGTACTGAATCCTGCTACTTTGATGCCAGTGCCAAATTTTGATGAGGTTGAAGATTGTGAAGACCATGACTGTCTCGATGTGACTGAACTTTGTACCAAACCGAGACCTGACTATGTTGATGAACCTCTGCCCCTGTCTGATGAAATATTCTTTGTCGATGGTTCATGCGTAAGAGACAATGCAGGTTGTTTGAGAGCAGCGTTTGCTGTTTGCACCATCACAGGAGTGGTGGAAGCCGTTTGTTAGAGGGAGTACACTCCGCACAGGTGGCTGAAATCACTGCCCTGACGCGCGCCTGTCTGGCCGCAGATCAGATCCGAATCACTATCTATACCAACAGCCAGTATGGGTTCGGTGTAGTTCATGATTTCGGACAGCTATGGTCACAGAGAGGATTCCTAACGTCATCAGGATCCCCAATCAGAAATGGAGAACATGTTCAAAGGTTGTTAGATGCCTTGCAGCGTCCCAAGGAAATTGCGGTGGTAAAGTGCGCAGCACATGGGAGGGGGGACGATTTTGTGACCCTTGGCAACAGGTATGCCGATGAAGTTGCCCGGTTTTGTGCTGAACAGAGATGCATTTTTACTGGGGATTACACAGGAGAGAGCACAGAGAGATCCGAGCTCAGCATGATGTTAGCAATATCAGATACTTGGGATGAGATCAAGTGTCTGCAGGAAGAAGTGTCAGAGCAGGAGGAGGCTAGTTGGATCAAAGCAGGTTGTGAAAAGAGAGATGATGGCATTTGGGTTTTGGCTGATGGTCGAGCCGTGTTACCAGACGATTTATTGAGCCCTATGGCTAGACAGATTCATGGAGCAGTTCATGTTGGAAGGGATGCAATGGTGCAAGTGTTTCGACAGACTTAGTTTAACCCACGGTTCCATGCGTTTGCTGAAGCAGTGTGCCATAGATGTGTGACTTGCCAGAGATGAATGCGGGGAAAAAGACTGTGGTTGCACTGAGTCACATTGGAAGATCTGGAGGTCCCTTCAACAGAATCCAACTTGATTTTATCGAGATGCCTAGGTGCAATGGGTTGAGGTACATTCTAGTGGTAGTGTGTGTTTTCTCACGTTGGGTGGAAGCATATCCGACCAGGAGGTGTGACAGTCTCACTGTAGCAAAGCAGTTGCTTAGGGAATTGATACCATGCTTTGGATTTCCGACCTCATTAGAATCGGATTGGGGAACTCACTTCCATAGCGAGGTCATGAAGCTGCTTTGCACCGCATTACCGGTTGATCAGAGACTGCATTGTAGCTACAGACCTGAGGAGTCGGGTCTAGTGGAACAAATTAATGGGACTCTCAGGATGCGCATGGCTAAAGTCTGTTCATCCACGTCTCTGAAATGGCCTGATGCTTTGCCCTTGGTGTTGATGAGTGTGCGTAGCATTCCTGATAGGAGGAAAGGACTTTCGCCCCATGAACTTGATTATTGCAAGGGACTGGCTGACGTGGTCCATTCTGTGTCTCACCAGGTTGAAGCTGCGACTGCCACAACATCGAAAGATCTCTATCACGACCAGTGTCCAGGGGACTGGATACTGGTGAAGAAACAGGTGAGGAAAAGCTGCCTTGATGCTCGCTGGAAGGGCCCATACCAAGTGATCTTGGTAACCAACAGAGCTGTGAAGTGCGGGGGCCTACCGAACTGGATTCACGCTTCTCACACCCGTAAAGTTTCAGCACCCTCAGACGAAACAGCTCCTCTCCCTGCGGAAAGTCCAGCTGTGGTTGAGAGGCCACTGGAGGGGACAAACCAAGCTGTGAGGGTCGCTGAAGAGGCTAGCAACACACCAGAGCAAGCTGAGGGGGTCATGCTACACAAGGCCCAGACAGTCACTCTGAGGGAGATGGTAAAGTTGTGAGTGAGGCAGAGTCCGACTCAGCAGAGAGAACTGGTGTGCAAGAGGGTCAGGTGCAGAGGAGGAGAGCAGGTCTAGATGAATCGTGGCCTGGGAGACAAAAGAGACAGAACCTGAGACTTGCATCTGAAAGAGATCTTGCCCCTGTGACTGAAACGTCTGACTCAGAGCTAAGTGACACAGAGGAAGGCCAAGAAGGCTTGAGGAGATCGCAGAGAGCAAGAGTGGCTTGCCGGAGATACGCTGCTCCAGAGTGGACTTTTGTGGTTACAGATGCCAGGAGTAGTGGGAACGGGGAGACTGAGGTCTTCGAGAGTTGTCAGCAGAGTTCCCGAACTGAAGATTGAGATTGAACTGATAGTCCCAGGGGATCACTGACAGAATATCGACCTACAGAAATATCGACCTACAGAAATATCGTGACAAAAATATCGTTGTCAAAAATATCGACCTCCTATCTTCATAATGGTAAGTACAAAAATATCGGAAAAAAAATATCGTTGTTAAAAATATCGAAGTAGAAAATATCAGTTTTTTAATATGTATAAAAAATAATGTAAAATAAATTAAATAATACATTTAACTTAAAAATAAATTGAACATACAATGTAATGCATAAATATTTACTTAAAAATAATTAATAAATAAGAATTTTAATTAATTATAAAATGTTAGAAATATATTAACATTTATAAATAAATATATATATATATATACATACACCTGTAACATAAAAATAAAAATAAAATAATTATATTATAAATTATAATATTAAATTATGTAATATTTTTTAAACCTACACTTTACACTACATTGACTGCAACAGTAGGAAAAGTATTGGATAGCGGAGGAGAAAAATTACTATTCCCACTCCAGCGAGTGCAACAGTAGGGAAAGTGTTGGATAGCGGAGGGGAATAATTTACTATTCCCACTCCAATAACTGCAACAGTAGGGAAAGTATTGGATAGCGGAGGGGAATAATTTACAATTCCCACTCCAGCGAGTGCAACAGTAGGGAAAGTGTTGGATAGCGTAGGGATAAAAATTACTATTCCGACTCCAGCAAGTGCAACAGTAGGGAAAGTGTCGGATAGCGGAGGGGAATAATTTACTATTCCCACTCCAGCGAGTGCAACAGTAGGGAAAGTGTTGGATAGCGTAGGGGTAAAAATTACTATTCCCACTCCAGCAAGTGCAACAGTAAGGAAAGTTTTGGATAGCGGAGGGGAATAATTTACTATTCCCACTCCAGAAAGTGCAACAGTAGGGAAAGTGTTAGTTTGCGGAGGGGAATAATTTACTATTCCCACTCCAACAAGTGCAACAGTAGAGAAAGTGTTGGATAGTGGAGGGGATAAAATTACTATTCACACTCCAAAGAGTGCAACAGTAGGGAAAGTGTTGGATAGCGTAGGGATAAAAATTACTATTCCCACTCCAGCAAGTGCAACAGTAGGGAAAGTGTCGGATAGCGGAGGGGAATAATTTACTATTCCCACTCCAGCGAGTGCAACAGTAGGGAAAGTGTTGGGTAGCGTAGGGGTAAAAATTACTATTGCCACTCCAGCGAGTGCAACAATAGGCAAAGTGTTGGATAGCGGAGGGGAATAATTTACTATTCTCACTCCAGCAAGTGCAACAGTAGGGAAAGTGTTGGTTAGCGGAGGGAAATAATTTACTATTCCCACTCCAACGAGTGCAACAGTAGGGAAAGTGTTGGATAGCGGAGGGGATAAAATTACTATTCCCACTCCAAAGAGTTCAACAGTAGGGAAAGTGTTGGATAGCGTAGGGGTAAAAATTACTATTCCCACTCCAGCGAGTGCAACAGTAGGGAAAATGTTGGATAGCGTAGGGGTAAAAATTACTATTCCCACTCCAGCAAGTGCAACAGTAGGGAAAGTGTTGGATAGCGTAGGGGTAAAAATTACTATTCCCACTCCAGCGAGTGCAACAGTAGGGAAAGTGTTGGATAGCGCAGTGGTAAAAATTACTATTCCCACTCCAGTGACTACAACAGTAGGGAAAGTGTTGGATAGTGTAGGGGTATAAATTACTATTCCCACTCCTGCGAATGCAGTAGTAGGGAAAGTGTTGGATAGCAAAGGGGTAAAATTACTATTCACACTTAAGAAAATTCAAATTTAAAAACAAACAAAATATCAACTACTATACAACATATAATAAAACACCCAAAAACAAAACATATCTCTTATAAATTAGTACAAAACGTAGAAACATATAATAATGTAAAAAAAAGAATTTTTACATAAAAAGTTTATTTTTTAATTTTAACAAGAAATTACCAAACAAATAAATATTTTGTAATAGAAATTAATTGTAATCTAAAAAAATAATTATTACATAAATGTAATATTTTTTTCCTACCCTATAACACCACACAATTTACAACACACATCTAAATTAAATAAAAAATTGTACCTCAATAATTAACACAATTAATTATCAATTTAAAAATTATTAATATTTAAAAAACATATTTAAAAAGGTCAAAATTATTGTAGTAACCAAACATTACAGCTATACAACATAAATCCCCAAACAAAAAAAAGAAAATAACAATTACTAAAAATATTTAACAATTAATAAATAAATATTAATGATCAAGTAATGATTGATTAATGTAAACTAAATTACTTTCCACCATCTACCCCAATAAACACCATAACACACACCTAAAAATATTTACACAATTTCCACAATTAATTTTACATTAATAAATTCATATCAATGAACAACAAATAAGTAATTAATTTAAATTTGTTTACTTCCCACCATTTACCACTATAAACACCACAACTCACACATCAAAATTATTACACAAATGACATTAAAATGTAATTAGTATCAATTAACAAACAATTAATTAATTAAAAATAAATTACCCCTCATCATATTACCCTATAAATGCCACCAACAATTTCGTAAAAAATTATACAATTAACATAATTAATTAATTAGTTAATTAAATAATAACTATTAACAATAAAAATATAAATAATTTTTAATAAATTAATTCACACAATTAACACTATAAAATAATAATTGATAAATATTATATAAAAAATGTTATTAAATTTATTAAAATTAAATTACTTCCCACCCTACTCCCCTATCAACCCACAACCCACTCCTAAAAAAATCACACAATTAACATAATTACCAATTAATTAATAATAATTAATAACAAATTAATAAATAATGAATAATAAATTATTTTCCACAGGTAACAATATTAAATATTAAATAAATAAATATTAATTATGAAAAAATATTAATAATTTAATTATAATTATATTACTTCCCACCATACTCCCCTATGAACCCACAACCCGCTCCTAAAAAAATGACACAATTAACATATTTACCAATTAATTAATCAATAAAAATTAACAGCCAATTATTAATTAATTAATAATAAATTAATTACCATAATTAACACTATAAATCAAAATTTAATAACTACTAATAAATAAAAATTAATATTCAATTTATTATAATTAAATTACTTCCCACCCTATTCCCCTATAAACCCACAACCCGCTACGGAACTAAAACGCAAAATTTAATTAAAATAAAATTAATATTCAATTTATTATAATTAAATTACTTCCCACCCTATTCCCCTATAAACCCATAACCCACTACGGAACGAAAATGCAAAATTTTATTAAAATAAAATTAATAACTTCTAAAAATTTAACACAAACATTTAAAAAAATGCAATACTTAGACAAAAAAATATAGCACATACATTTAAAATACATACTAAAATACATAACACTAACTAAAAAAACGATACTTTTAACAACTATGGGGCCGATTACGATGGCGGTCGGAAAACCATTCCGCCCGCTGTGGCAATGGGAAAAGACCGCCCGCATGGCCTGCGGCACCACCGCCGATCACATTATGATGCACAGCCGGAAAAATCTGACCGCCGCGTTCGGAACCCAAGAAACACCGGCGGCGCACGTGCAGAAAATGCGAAATACCCTCCACGGCGGTCGGATTCACTGCAGAAAGCTCACAACCCGCAGATACACAAGCGGAATTTCCATGAGTGCAATTATGATCTTACCGCAGTGCCAGCGGTACGACCGCTTGTTTCCGACAGCCGCGATTGACAGCAATGATGAATGGGAGAGCTGGAGGAATGACCATTGCAGTCCGACCGCGGTGTCCGCGCGGAAATAGTAATGGCAGTCGAAAGCAACTACACCACAAAACCACCAAATGTGGCTGTGTATCTGGCTCAGCCAATGAAAGCAGCCAACACACCCCATTGACACATGCCCCTGGCAAATAAGAACTACAAATCCCAGCCCGACACAGACAACACACCTGACATGAATACTCAGTTTGGACCCACCCACATAGCAGACCATAAAACCAGCCCCTGCATGACCACAATTCTTTGCACAACTCCAGAACTGAAGGGCCCAACAACATCACACAAAGGATAGGCAACCCTGCACACATCACACCATCACAAACAGACACACACCACACACATCACCACCACCACCACCACCTGCACACCTGCACTCTTAACCACTCAGCACATCACACACCATGGCACATAAGATGCCCAAATTCACTGATGGTGAGTTGTCAGTCATGGTGGATGAGATAATAAGAGTTGAGCCATATATTTTAGGAAGCAAGGTCCAACAGACCCCATCAGCCAGGCAAAATCAAATGTGGCAAAGGATAGTTGACAGAGTCAATGCGGTAGGGCAAGTTCCACGCAACAGGAAGGAGATCAGGAAGAGGTGGACTGACCTCAAGAGCAAGGTCAAGGAGAAGAACAGCAAGAACCATGAGCTGGCAAACCGGACTGGCAGTGGCCCTCCCATTCCACCAAGAACATTCAACGCATGGGAGGAGAAGGTGCTTGGCATACTGCACCCAGAGAGTTGCACTGGAATTGAGGGGGAATGGAGGCTGGTAAGTACCAACAAAAGTCTGCCATAACACTGCTATGTAGTAGCTTGCACAACGAAAAAGCAACACCTCCTAGGCCCAAATGTACTCATGTCCACCACACTCCCCCCAAACAGGTCTCACAGATCCCACAATAACTCCCTCTCATTCACCACAAAGGTACATAACAATATTTACATGGGGGCACATGTACAGGCAGCCAGCACTACAACTCCCAACAGGCCCCCTTGTCCCACAGCTCAGCAGGATGGAGCATCCCCCACACCCCCAATCATGGGGCAGCCATTTCCCTCCAATGTGTAACTTTACAGGTAGGTAGCCATCTCAACAGGGAGGGGTCTCTGTGGCTGTGAAGTCTGCACTACAATTCCCAACAGGCCCCCTTGTCCCACAGCTGAGCAAGATGGAGCACTCCCCACACCCACAACCATGTGGCAGCCATTTCATTCTTCTCATCAAACTTACAGGTAGGTAGCCATCTTAACAGGGAGGGGGGTATGTGGGTAGGAAGCCAGCACTACAACTCCCACCAGGCACCCTTGTCCCACAGCTGAGCAGGATGGAGCACTCCCCACCACCCAGAACCATGTGGCAGCCATTTCATTGTTCTCATCAAACTTACAGGTAGGTAGCCATCTTAACAGGGAGGGGTGTTTGTGGATGGGAAGCCTGTACTACAACTCCCACCAGGCACCCTTGTCCCACAGCTGAGCAGGATGGAGCATTCCCCCCTCCACCCAGAACCATGTGGCAGCCATTTCATTGTTCTCATCAAACTTAAAGATAGGTAGCCATCTTAACAGGGAGGGGTTTTTGTGTGTGGGAAGCCTGCACTACAACTCCCACCAGGCACCCTTGTCCCACAGCTGAGCAGGATGGAGCACTCCCCCCACCCAGAACCATGTTGCAGCCATTTCTTTGCTCTCCTCAGACTTACAGGTAGGTAGCCTTCTCATGCTCTATTGTCCCACAGCTGAGCAGGATGGAGCATCCCCCACACCCCCAAGCATGGGGCAGCCATTTCCCTCCAATGTGTAACTTTACAGGTAGGTAGCCATCTCAACAGGGAGGGGTCTTTGTGGCTGTGAAGTCTGCACTACAACTCCCAACAGGCCCCCTTGTCCCACAGCTGAGCAAGATGGAGCACTCCCCACACCCACAACCATGTGGCAGCCATTTAATTCTTCCCCTCAAACTTACAGGTAGGAAGCCATCTTAACAGGGAGGGGTGTTTGTGGGTGGGAAGCATGCACTACAACTCCCACCAGGCACCCTTGTCCCACAGCTGAGCAGGATGGAGCATTTCCCCCCCACCCAGAACCATGTGGCAGCCATTTCATTGTTCTCATCAAACTTACAGGTAGGTAGCCATCTTAACAGGGAGGGGTGTTTGTGTGTGGGAAGCATGCACTACAACTCCCACCAGGCACCCTTGTCCCACAGCTGAGCAGGATGGAGCACTCCCCCCCACCCAGAACCATGTTGCAGCCATTTAATTGCTCTCCTCAGACTTACAGGTAGGTAGCCTTCTCATGCTCTATTGTCCCACAGCTGAGCAGGATGGAGCATCCCCCACACCCCCAATCATGGGGCAGCCATTTCCCTCCAATGTGTAACTTTACAGGTAGGTAGCCATCTCAACAGGGAGGGGTCTTTGTGGCTGTGAAGTCTGCACTACAACTCCCAACAGGCCCCCTTGTCCCACAGCTCAGCAGGATGGAGCATTCCCCACACCCACAAGCATGGGGCAGCCATCGCATTGCTCTCCCAAAACTTACACGTAGGTAGTGACTGCATGTACCCCGCCATCCTTATCTAAATGCATGTAGCCACATAACCACATCAGCACTAACATGTCAGCCAACTTGGCATAGTTTTCAATGCCACATCCAGTGTGCATACCAAAGGGGATGATGGACGGAGCGTTTGAGCAAATCAAACACTCACCCCCAGTCAACTGATCTGGGTTTAATCCATCATCATTCTTTAGCTCACTCCATCACCCCAGTTCAGACATGGCCATATGTAAATCAGTCTGACCCTGTGCCTCATGGGAACATCCAGTGTGCAGACATCTAAGTGCACGTAACTGTCACATATTTTGAACTCATATTCACCAAGTCACAAGTGAAACAAATGCATCCCACAATTGTGCACAGCAGAGAATGCAATGTGGAAGTGCCATGGTGTCTGAGCATGAACGCCCATCTCAACACCAAACATGCATGGTCTACATGGAAAAAAAGGAAAGTACATGTGATTCCAAAGCTATGTATAACATGACAATGGTTCCTTCTAGCTCTGTTGAAATAGATAACATGAACAGCTAAATGAAAAGACGCACAACAGAAAATTGATGTCACGCAATTAGGTAGATGAGGACATGTCTGTGTATTTACACTATCTGTACACTGCACCAAGTTTCAATTCCCAACGGACACCATGGACTAATAAGGTATGTACCTCAGCGTCATGTCATGGTGCACAGCATATAGCAGGCATACCAAGTCATTGCATTGTAAAGTATGTGTTGTATCAAATGTCTCAAACAATTGTCTAACATCAAGCTTGTTGCGTGCAACTCAATTACCATATCACCTCTGTTCAACAGGAGATCAACAACTAACTGCAGAGGATGACACCAATATGCGGAGCCAGTCTCCCCCCCTGGAACTTGGACTCTTGGATGCAGATTCCCCAACATTCTCGGACGAGGATTCTCAAGCTGGCCCCTCTGGTGTGGCAGGGACTAACATGTCTCAAGCCCTCATTGTCCCCACCACCACCACCACCACCACGGCAAGAACAACCGTGCTGCCCCCATCCACTACAAGCTGTGTGGCCTCCACCACCACCACCACGGCAAGAACAACCGTGCTGCCCCCTGCCACTACGACCTGTGTGGGCTCCACCACGGCAAGAACAACTGTGCTGCCCCCTGCCACTACGACCTGTGTGGCCTCCACCACCACCATCACCACTGCTGCCTGCAACACACGCCCTGCCACAGTGGTTACCAACACCACCACACAATCACAGCATGCCAGGGAGAGTGTGCCAGTGCGTCGGGGGACTATGCCACAGGTCCGTGTCAGGAGGGCAGGTGGGAGTACAACTGGGGCAGAGACACAGGAGGACAATGACCCTGAATCCCTGGCCACCATTGCAAGAGTCCTTGGTGCCTACCAAGAGAACCATGGAGTAATGGGCCAGCTTGCTGAAGACATGCATGAGATCCGCCTGCTGCAGCAGTCCATGGACACACGGATGGGCCAACTTGTCGACCTTGTTGGCCAGCTAGTGGGTGTTCTGAGGGACAGACTCCCAGCCCCAAGTGCCACTCCACCCCCTCCAGTGGATTGCCTGCTGTGCAGCCCAACATTCCAGCTGCAGCCACAGAGAGGGGTGTGCAGGAGGAGAGTGAGTTCTCAGACACCACTGACCCTGCAGCAGATGCCCCCCTCCCAAACGCACCAGGGGCCGTCCGAGAATCCACAGGAGAGGATTTGGTGGCAGGCCACCATACCAACGCCACTCACAGAGCCAGCCATGATGGTATCTTGTTGTTCCCCTTTGCATTGACTATGTTGACTATTCTTGCCCACATTGCCATGTTGATGGCCTGAGTCTGTTGGACTGTGTGACTTCAGCTTTGTGGTGACTACACTATTTGTCTCAACTACCATGACTGACAACTCATTTATTCACTGTTCACATTTATGTACATATCCCCGTCACTTGCACAAAAACTAATTCCAAATAAACACTCTTCACATACCTATGTCTGTGTGAGCTACATGTTTATTCCAGTATGTACAATGACAAATCAGATTTCAATGTTCCAACAGCTGTGAAGCAGAGTAGGCATTCAGAGGGTGAATGAACCTAGAAAGACACAAGAGAATGACATTTACTTATCAGGTGACGCCTTCACAGCAGAAATACAACACTAGGCATCAAGGTACAAAAACAAGCACCCATAGCAATGGTCAACAACCTCAACATACACATGATGTACCTGGATACAAATACCCTGTGCCACACACATCATCCCTCATCACACACACAACAACAGCCAGCAGTTAAAGTTATCTATGCCTTGATAGTAACATCCAAGCAAACACACAATGTCACTTGTCTACAAAGTCACTTACATTCAAGGGAAGTAGTTGGCATTGAGCTGTTGACGCAGGTCAACACCTTCCTCTTCACCACTATCGTCCGCACTGGAAGTGTGTGGGTGTGCAGGAGGGGGCATCTGCTGCTCATCGTCATCCATGATCAGCGGAACGGCTTTGCGCAAGGCAAGGTTGTGTAGCATGCAGCATGCTACAACTATCCGGCACACCTTTCGTGGGGAATACAACAGTGCACCTCTGCTCTTGTCCAGGCACTGGAATCGGGACTTCAGTAGGCCAAAGGTGCGCTCCACCACACGTCGTGTCCTACCATGTGCCTCGTTGTAGCTGACTTCACTCGGGGTACTTGGATTCCGCAGTGGGCTCAGCAACCACGGCCTGTTGGGATACGCTGAGTCACCTAGGTGTGACATACACAGAGAAATGTTGTGATACAAACAGTTGACGAGAACAGCATGTCACACACAGCACACTACTTGACTCAGTGTACTCACCTACAAGCCATGCACGCTCTGGATGTAGATTTTCCATCAGCCGGGGTACAATGCTGTTCCGCAGGATGTAGGTGTCATGGGCGGAGCCAGCAAATCGCGCACAAACATGGCTGATGATCATATCAGCTTGGCATACCACCTGCACATTTATGGAATGGTAGTGCTTCCTGTTCCTATACACCTGCTCACGTGCCTGTGGTGGGACAAGGGCAATGTGTGTGCCGTCAATGGAACCAACTACATGAGGAATGTGCCAAGGGCATAAAAACCAGCCTTCACAGCAGGCAAATCTGCTGTATTTGGGAATCGTATGTATTGGTCCTTGTATAGCATCATTGCGGACACCACATCCCAGAGCACCATGCTGAATGTTGGTTGCGACATCCCACCGGCGGTGGCCACCGTGTATTGGAAAGAGCCCGTAGCGGAAAAAATGCAGCGCTGCCATGATCTTCACTGTTGGGGATAGGGCAGTTGGATATGTGCGTTGAGGCCTCAGATGGGGCTCCAACTGAGCACACAGCTCTTGCAGTGTAACGCGATCCAGACGAAATTTCCTGAAGATGTCCACATCCTCCATGTCCGCCAGGACTGTGAAAGTCCGGTGCACATTTGGTCGTGGCCTACATGAAATGGGAGAGGACTAATGTTATTCAAATTACACAATGAGATGTGTCCGACTTCTCACATCTTGACTCACGCAGCAGAAACAATGAACGTACTCCAACAATTGCTGAATCCACAACTCAGATGCAGAGAGACATTCACCACATGTGTGTTTACAAGGGGTCATGTTGTACATACTGACGACCAGAAAAACATATTCAGAGGTTGTGAATGGTACACCAATACATCTGGTGGCCCCAGGCCTAGGAGTAGGTGACACAGCAGAGGTATGAGACAGCAACACTGCTGACTCATATGTAGCTGCTTTACCTGCCACACCTTCTTGCTTAAGTTGCACAGACCACTAGTTATCATCACAATGTGCACAGTGTGTGTAAGCTGATCACATATCCTACTTAAATCAGCTATGGGCACAGTAACATACCACCATTATGTGTTCAGGCAATCATTACTGTTGTTTGATTAGCCATCTCACACATTAAGTTGATTCCAAAGATGAGACAACATCATACAACTAATAGATATACAGCCACACACATATCATAGGTGACGTGAGTAAGTGCATATCAATGCATGTCACATTTTCCACAGACATGGCATGTGTAGGCATCAGTGAGTTTAATGTCACACCAGCATTCATTGTACAAAACAAGTGCATAAAGACACTATGGAGGCATAGTGTTCAATTGTTAAATTTGACCATTGTCATTGCTAGTGCATAATGTGTCCATAACTGCGGTAGGCGTGCACCGCCACCGCGGGGCCGCTCATTGGCCACACTTGAAAGATGCAGCATAGCGGTAGCGACCGCCTGTCCTCCGCGGTGTGACACCACCAATGCCATTGCAGCCAATGTGAACCGCGGTCGCGGTAGTGAAATGCTACTTTGGAAACCGCGGTAGGCGTACACCGCAACCGCGGGGCCGCTCATTGGCCACACTTGAAAGATGCAGCATAGCGGTAGCGACCACCTGTCCTCCGCGGTGTGACACCACCAATGCCATTGCAGCCAATGGGAACCGCGATCGCGGTAGTGAAATGCCAATTTGGAAACCGCAGTAGGCGTGCACCGCCACCGGGGGGCCGCTCATTGGCCACACTTGAAAGATGCAATATAGCGGTAGCGACCGCCTGTCCTCCGCGGTGTGACACCACCAATGCCATTGCAGCCAATGGGAACCACGATCGCGGTAGTGAAATGCAACTTTGGAAACCGCGGTAGGCGTGCACCGCCACCGCGGGCCGCTCATTGGCCACAATTGAAAGATGCCAGCCAGGTGGACCAATTGCAGCAGCTGCCTGCCACTGATACCAACCCAGGGGCCTATAAATCTCTGTGGGAGAGCCACACATTTCACATGCATTCAGACACTGCTGACTGCCATTCCTCTACAACTGCATATTTTGCTGAATCCTGGACCCAGTGATGGCGAGAACAGAGAATGTCAGGGCCCGTCCCTTCACTACAGAGGAGCTGGAGCTTCTGGTGGATGAGGTCCTTGCACAGTATGGGAGGCATTTTGGTGCACCAGATGTACTGGTAAGTGTCCCTGATTCCAAGTGTGAGAGTGATCAAAATGATACCATGATGTTGCTGTGCAGTAGTATGTGCCTGTGAGTGCAAGTCGATGTACAGGCATCCTAATAGTTAACATGGCATGCTCCATACATGTTCTGTGGGAATTGACTTTGATTATGTGTAGAAAATGGACACTCCTACAGCCATTCTTGCACAAACTTAATGAACATGTTGGGCTGAGACTAGGTGATGTAAAAGTGTGTTACACTGCCATGCATGCTAACTTCATGTCAATAATGTATGTAGGCTTATTTCCACACCTACATAAGTTGATTGTAGGTAGGGGGAGACATGCATTGTTTAAACAGCCACACAGATACAATGGTGTTCTGAAACAGTACAAGTCGGGACTGATTTTTACTGTGCCATGTTATGTGACTGTCCACTCACTCTTCACAACCTCATATGTGACTGTTGAAATGTATATTGGAATGGAGCACAAACTTATGTGTGTTGAATATTTCTTAAGTGCACTATGTTGATGTGAGCATCATGCACAATAGTCCAATGCATGAGTGGAACCCACTTGATGTTAATGCAACAATGACACTTCACATCAATGTAAGTAGTAGATGTCATATTTACATTGATTTGAACATGTGTTCAGTCTCGCATGTGTTGGCACTTTTCACCCTCTCATGCTGTACATCCATGTGATTTATCTGAGGGACCATGTTGAGCCGCACTGTGAGTTCCTCTGGCCTGCACAGACACTGTCCAATGTTACTCTGAGCCATGCCTAACTAGACTGAGTCAAACATGTGTTTAGTCCACACACCTAATACTCACTGAGCCATCATAGTCCTGAGAATTGCACAATCGAGGACTTAACATTGTGAGAAGTGCGTGATAAATCAGATTATGTCCCAATATGTTTCCTGAAAAATGCATTGAGCCATTCACAGGCCAAGGGCATCGTGGGGTGTGTAGTGGTGGACACAGTGAGTCTGCCACTACACTTCATTATTACTGTATTGCATGTCATGCTCACTCACATACTGCATCACAGATGAGGGCCTTCTGCACATGGCTGTCTGTGCTGCCATTGTGCATGTGTATGAGATGGCCATGTACTGTGTGCCAAGCCATACATGCATTCATTTCTGTGTAGTATTGTAATGAACATGTACTATGTGTCATGCTGTATGGCCTCTGATGAAGATGTAGCGATTTGTGTGCCATGCATTTATGTTCTCCTGTGCTGACACACAGTGTGAATGACACAGGGTCTCTGATACTTCCTTTTCTTGTCTTCTATGCCTGCAGCTGAAGGTCCACCAGCGTAAGGCCACATGGAAGAACATTGCACGGAAGGTGCGGACTCTGGGTGTATCCAACAGACGGCACACACACTGCCACAAGAGGTGGGACGACATCTCCCGTCTGAGCAGGACCGTGGCAGAGATGACGGTGGGGCTGGTCCCTCGCAGTGGCAGGTTGGCGCGCTCGAACCATGACTCCACTAATGTCCCGCATCTTGTCTGTGACACAGCCAGAGCTGTATGAACGTTTGAGGGACCATCAGCAGGGAGTAAGTGGTGAGTATTCTGCGTAGGCTGACTTTGGGTGTGAGTGACTGCATGAATGGCGACCGGGAGACATTGCTGATCTTGCTGCTGTGTAAATTTTTAGGAACTACTTCTCAGTGGCCTATGTGTTCAGTGCAGGTGTCATGTATTTTCCCATAGATGGACTTGATCATGTGTTTCATACAATGGCCCTTGCCATTGCATGATGAGATGTGGCCTTATGACATCTTCTGCATTCTGGGTGTCATGGACATCACCAGGCAGTGTACAGCAGTGTGCATCATGTCAGTGTGCATTTAACGATGTGTGCACTGCAGGACTTGTAAATGGTGTGAAGTACACATCTGACACCAACGTGCATCAGTTTGCAAGATGAATTGCTCACCTTGTCAGACATCAGTAGCTCATGGACATTATTAAGTAGAAATTTGAATCTGTATCTGTGTTGTCCCCTTACAGTGACTCCATATGTGACAGAGGCAACATGCTGAGATGTATGCCTCTCTCACATACAGGCACGTGGGTATGCTTGCAGAGATGTTTAGGTTACATTACAAGGAGGCAGGGACCTGCTATTTGCCGGTGTGAACCTCACATGGCTCATTGATGTAAACAATGCATATTTCCATGCATCTTCTGTGTTCAGCATGATTGTTGCACATGCAGACTGCACAGGGTGTTGTGCAACTTGGGGTTGTCATTATCTAGTCTAGTTCTGTGCTTGCATTTGATGTTTGTGTGTATCGCACTGTACTGAACCTATGTCTCTGTCCATTGCAGCATCTACGAGTGCACGGAAGGCCATGATACGGACACCAGTGCTGAAGCATGTGGCACGCATGATAGCCATGAGATCACTGACACTGATGTGACCAGCACCTCGGAGGGGGACAGGAGTGTCCTTGAGGACTCACGCGCAGAAAGTACAACCTCAACATCATCGGACTCCAGTGGGGAGTCAGCGACAATGGTGGTCACAGGGAGTGACAATGCTGCCTCTTCCTCCACCACACATCGGCCAGTGCCCACCATCCCGGCTACTACCACTAGTGCTGTCCGTGCCCGCAGGGCTGTTAAGGGTAGAGTCGCCTTCACCCCAGGCACCGCTGCCCCTGTCTCCCCTGCTGCCCTCAGTGTTGAGGCGGTAGAACTCTTGCGCCAGCTGTGTGTGGGTCAGACAGCTCTCCTAAATGCTTTCCAGGATCAGGACAAGAAGTTGGGACAGGTTCTGGCATTTATGGAGGGCATTCATTCGGACGTTGTTGGGCTACACAGGACTGTCCAGGGTTTGTCCTCCACCGTGACGGCAGCCATTCAGATATCACAGCATCCAAGTCCAGCCCCAATGCCTTCACCAACCACCCTGCCAGTGGCAACCCCTGAGGGGAGTGACCACACAACTGAGCCCTCAGGCCCCGAGTCGTCGACACCCAGCACACGACAGCAGCGCTCCAAGCGTGCAAGACCACAGACACCATCCCCAAAAAGTGACACAGGCACACAGGGACGCAAAGAAAAAAGCCCTTCACATGACACTCAGGGGCATCAGGCAAAGAAGCAGGCCTCTAGCTCACGGTCCACAAGATTGCACCCATCACAAGAGACTCCCATCCACACAACTGCTCCAAGTGACAGACAAACAGTTGGCATGCCTGCTGTGGTGCTGGTGCCGCTGAAGGCAAAGCCCACAAAGCAACCTAAGACTGCTTCACCCAGGACCTCAACTCCCACCCACACCCCTGTGAAGCGTGGTCAGGAGAGCAATGTGAGTCGTTCACCAGGGCCACAGGGGATGGAGGGCAAAAGGCAAGCAAAAAGCAAGGCTAAGTCCATATCCAGCAAATCCCCACAAGGAGGGCCACCTGCACCTGTCACACCTTTGGTGGAGAGGGACTCTGTTGTGCCAGCCACACTTCCCACTACTCCCAAGACACTTCTGCAATATCGGATACCCAAGAAGTATAGAGGCAGCCCTCAACATTCACCCTCACCCACTGTGTCTCACGGCAGCGTCTCTCCACCTCCACGTGCCACCATGCCACCCGGTCCGACCAGCCCTACACCTGCCACAGCCACTACTGCCTCTGTGTCTCCCGGCAGCATCTCTCCGCCTCCACGTGCCACCATGCCACCTGGTACAAGCAGGCCTACACCTGCCGCAGCCACTACTGCCTCTGTGTCTCACGGCAGCATCTCTCCGCCTCCACGTGCCACCATGCCACCCGGTACAAGCAGGCCTACACCTGCCACAGCCACTACTGCCTCTGTGTCTCACAGCAGCATCTCTACGCCTCCACGTGCCACCATGCCACCCGGTCCAAGCAGGCCTACACCTGCCACAGCCACTACTGCCTCTGTGTCTCATGGCAGCATCTCTCCGCCTCCACGTGCCACCATGCCACCCAGTACAAGCAGGCCTACACCTACCACAGCCACTACTGCCTCTGTGTCTCACGGCAGCATCTCTCCACCTCCACGTGCCACCATGCCACCCGGTCCAAGCAGCCCTACGCCTGCCACAGCCACTGCTGACTCTGACGATCCTCTCTCTCCCAGGTCCAGTTCCGCCAGTGGCCACGACAATCAGCCACCTCCCAGTCCAACTGACAGGCAAGTCTGAGGCACAGACCCCCTCCCATACCCATCTCTCCCACAGCAGTGCCTGGACTGAGCTTTGATAGCCCCGGTCCTTTGTTCATTCACATGGCAGTGTACGGTGTTCCACATTCACTGTAAACATTTTCATGCACACATGTGCATTGTTTGGACTGTGGACTGGCCAATGGCCTTTTATTTGTTTGAAATTTTGTGACTATCAGGATATTTTGCAATAAACACTGTTACTCCTGTTGTATCATTTGTTACTACCCTTGCTTAATTAAACATTTTGATGTGTGGGCATGGATGAATGTGCCACAAGCTCTGCATGGCACTTCCACATTGCCATTTACTTCATTCACTTTGTCATTGTTTGGCAAACGTAACACACACTTTTGGTCTGCTTGACTCTGAGGTTTGGGGGTGCAATGATGTTTGTGGGTGTTGATGTACTCTTGCAATCATCATTTGCTGTTGATTTCAGTATGATTGTACACATGTCATGTTAGGGGGCTATACCACAACAGAGGTGAATTCTACACACAGTCTAACTTGCAGGGGTGTCCAAGGTTGGTGATGTCTGTGTGATGTGTTTGGATGTGTGAACAGCAGTGTGTGTGTGGTAATCTTGTGAAGGCCTGTCTTCGTACTCACATGGGTATATTTGGATGTGTGCAGTTGAGTGGTCACACAGTGTGCTTGGCCTGTCCTTGTCAGTGGTGTTGAGGTGTATGTCGCCCTGTACATGCCAACTACATACGTGTATGTTCCAGGTGGGGTTTGCCCCTCATACTCATCTTGGCAGTGGCAGGAAGGGGGTTTCACACCACAAGCACCTTTTTGGCATTACTTTGCAGGTGGGGTTTGCCCCCTAATACACATCTTGGCAGTGGCAGGAAGGGGGTTTCACACCACAGGCAGCTTTTTGGCATTACTTTGCAGGTGGGGTTTGCCCCCTAATACTCATCTTGGCAGTGGGAGGAAGGGGGTTTCACAACACAAGCACCTTTGTGGCATTACTTTGCAGGTGGGGTTTGCCCCCTAATACTCATCTTGGCAGTGGCAGGAAGGGGGTTTCACACCACAGGCAGCTTTTTGGCATTACTTTGCAGGTGGGGTTTGCCCCCTAATACTCATCTTGGCAGTGGCAGGAAGGGGGTTTCACACCACAAGCACCTTTTTGGCATTACTTTGCAGGTGGGGTTTGCCCCCTAATACTCATCTTGGCAGTGGCAGGAAGGGGGTTTCACACCACAGGCAGCTTTTTGGCATTACCTTGCAGGTGTTGTTTTGCCACCTACTACTCATCTTGGCAGTGGCAGGAAGGGGGTTTCACATCACAGGCACCTATTTGGCATTACTATGCAGGTGTTGTTTTGCCACAATACACCTATGAACTTGTTCACATACATCACTATCCCTGAATATCAGATGGGCACACATTTTGATGTTGAACAGGGTGGGATGGTAGGAGCTGTGATGGTATCAGGTAATGTCAGCTGCTACCAACAAAGGCACACAATGTACATTTGGGCCAGGGCCAACACAATCCTTACACGTCCCTGTGACTGCCCATGCGTGCCACTGGCCCTGCCTACTGGATTGTGCGGAACTTTTCCAGCGTCTTCACCACTGCGGTGACGTGACCGGGAGGATGCGGTGATGACCTTGTTGATGGATGACCCCGATGCGGAGGTGTGGCATTGACGTACCTGCGGTGTTGTCAACGGCGGCGGCGTCTTTGTTGATTACGGATCAGGAACAGCTTGTAGAGCAGGATCCATTGCGGTAGCGAACGTGTGGAGTTGTGTGTTATTGCCGTTTTCCTCCGCAGTATTGCTTCCGCCGTGTTTCAATGGGTGGTTTCTCCGTTGCGGTCCGATTGCCTATTTGAGGCATTGTGATTCGGACGGCGGTCTACACGTCATTCCGCACGGCGGTCTCCCGCTATTGGCTACGTCCGCCGTCGTCGCGGAACCAAGGTACTGGCGGTACTAAAAACACTGCAGCGGTAGGGATTTGGCCTATGTCTGCCCATCGTAATATGGCGGTCGGGGATTCGTGACCGTGGTTGGCAAAACAGCACCCACCAGGCCGGCGGAAGCCACCGCCAGCACGGCGGTGCCGATCCGCCCGCCATCGTAATCGGCCCCACAACTTTTTGCAAACGATATTAATGACTTCGATATTTTGGAAAACGATATTTCTTACCTTAAACTCGATATTCTTGACCATGATATTCTGGCAGTTGATATTTCTGTATCACGATATTTTGCACTCGATATTAGTGCAAGTCGATATTTCCTACTCGATATTCTGACTGTTTACCAGTCCCAGGGTTGGAAATAGCAGGGTGTTAACAGTGACTGTACCAAATCCTCCAGTGTTGAGTGGCGTGAGGAGTTTGGTTCTGAGAGATTTGACCTTTCCGACCTTTGGATATCAGCCTCCAGCTCAGGAGATTGCAGCTGTTCGTCTTGAAATCTTGCATCGTGCTATTGCTGAAATTGATTCTGAGCTTGTGAGAGACTGTTAAATGAACTGTGAATTGTAAATAAACAAATTGTCGTCTGAAGAAGATAACCTAGGTCCAAGTGGAAGAAGAATAAATTTAGGGATTTTCAGTAGAAGAAGAAAGAGGGCTGGGGAAGTCTTTTGAACTGTGTGGATAATTGTGCAATGAACTTTGAGTTTGGTTTCCAGGACTCCGAAGAAACTGTGTATGAACTTTGTTGAGAAATGGTCAGAGGCAAAGAAGAGAGACTCTTGAGAAGTCCTCTTGCTGGCCTGAACCGAATTCAGTTGGAAATGGAGTCTGGAAATCTGAACCGTAGATCAAAGTGTGTAATAGGCACACTAATGCTAGGTGTAATAGTGGTAATAGCTATAATGATGTAGAGGTTGACGGGGTGGGAATAAAGGGGAACAGCCATACCAGCTACTTCTACTACAAAAGAGGGTACATTAGGAGCTGAAAAAGCTATGCTAGAGAAAACTATTCGCATGTTACACGTAGATTTGTCCAAAGGTGTATGAGTATGTGAACACAATGGATGTGAGGGATTGTTATGTGTGTATGCAGTTGCCCGCATCAGTGGAAGAGGGAATTAGGTATCATCACCTCCCACTGACATATGGTATCACATGTAGTTTATTGCTTAGTATGTTTTACGGAAAGGGTCATTATGAATACTATTTCTCCAATTATGACGCAATGCTGTCAGAAGTTCCAGCTTATAAGCACCTTAATAAGTATGATTATTATAGGCAGGATGATAGATTAGGGAAGTATTTCATACCTACAGTAACCTTAGATACAGCTTATGCTCATCGCCACAACCTCACGTGTTTATTGGCTGATGTAGAGAAGAAATTTGTAGATCAGGTAGAAGATAGACATAGACAACTAATGGTTAAACCTACCAATAGGGAAGGGAGACTTGATTGGACCAAGGAGGAGTTAGCTCACAAGGCAAAGAGAAGTTATGGTCCAATAGCTTTAGATTTTGAGCAGCGAGGAAAGTTATGTATTCGACAAGTCCAGACTTACTATGACAAGATATATGTGGGACAGAGTATGTGTGATCACATATTCACGATTGAAGCGTCAGCAAAGACGTTTTTGCAGGAAGCCTTGCAAGTGGTGCCAAATGTGTATTTTGTGTGTGGGAAGAACGCATATGTGCGATTGCCATTGAATTGGTAGGGTACATGCTATATAACTGTTGTCTTCCTGAAAATCTATCATGTTGAGGATTTGGAACCCTTGGAAAATGGAGACCACCATAGAAAGAAGAGAGGTGCTAGTGCAGGAGAGATTGTTGGAGATGTTTTTGGAGCAATTATACCAAGCTTAGGAGTGATTCTGAATGATGTGAAGATTAGAAGGTTGGCAACCATTCTGGATAAGTTATCAGCGAATGCAGCTCAGTCTTTGTTACTTGTAGATGGAGTGATGGCGTCGATAAGAGCGATGGTGATGCAGAACCGCCTTGCATTAGATGTGTTTTTGGCAAAGGAAGGCGGAGTCTATAAAATGCTGAAGGTTCAGGAGTGTTGTACTTTTATTCCTGACAACAGCAAGGATTTGAAGAAGTACATTAGTAACATTACTGCAGTTCATTTCGAGGTACACAAGATGGCAAAAGAAGGAGTTTGGATGAAAGTTGGGAAGGGATTTGAAAAGGTTGGGAGTTGGTTTGCAAATCTTGAAAAAGGTATTCTTGGTTACATTCTGAAGCCTATCATTATAGTGGTAATCTGTGTGATTCTTTTGCTGGGATTGATGATAGCCTACAAATGGCACAAAGCAGGACAGGCTGAGAGATCTCTTAGGAGGCGAGAAAGGAGAATGGAGAGACTGCAGGACAGTCACTATGAGAATCTCAAGAATCTAGAGAAGTTCCTACAGGGTAGAATGGCTACAACTTCTGTTTAGGTCGGTTCTTTCTCCAGGGATGGTGTTTGATGGTAATGACACTAGTCATCAGAGGGGGGAACTGATAGAGCGCAGTCGTGCTCTTTTAATTTGTAGAGGTGCATTATAATCACTTGTGGGTCGCACCTGCATTTATTCTTGGTCGTATTAAAATAATGGTGTTAGAGGTGTGCTGTAATAACATGAAAGTGTCGTGTTAAAGTTGCATTTACATAAGCTGTGAAAGATGTTGCATTTAAAAACGGTTCATGTTCAGCTAAAGGCCTAACGCGTAATGAATTGTGTATGCCATTTACAATTGTTCATGGATTTGATGTGCTCGTATAATGTATTGATTTAGCAATGCTCAGCAAGCATTTATTAATGTGTAGTTTCATGAGGCTTGTATGTCATTTTCTTATGTTGGCCGAAGTCTGTGGGCCCGAAAGTGTATTTTACCCTGGTAACTCTAACGGGATTTAAACGTGTAGATTTGAATTTCATGTGTATGCTGAGTTGTTCTTTTTCACAAATTTTCTGTTGCAGGTGGTGAATTCATCATTGTTAGTTAGAATAACACTTTTGTTCTAGGAGTTAGGCTAGAGAAGCAGTGGATACAATAGGCGTCTGAGAAGCTGATATCGGGAGACAGTGTTCTTTTTCGCTGGAACAGGCCTGGGAAGCAAGGTCATCGAGCCAGGTGCTGGGAGAGCAGAGGTGGAGTGGAAATTCATCTATGAGAAGATCCCCAGTGGGACGGGTCGATGAGGAGATCCAAATGGGCGTGGTTGGTGATCTCGAAGTTTGAATTAGGGACAGTGTCCCGAGGGTGGAGAGAGACGAAGATCGGGAGACATTAGGAAAAGACGAGTATCTTAGAACGAGCTTCGTAGCTTATGCTACTTGACCCATACAACGTGAGTGCACTTCTTAGGAAGTCTTCATGTGCTGACACCTTTACCTTTTCCTAACTTGCCTGGGGAGAAAATGCTAAGTAGGGAAGTCACCATAGTAGTAGTGTAGGGATAGATTAATGTTTTTCATTTATGAACCTGTGATGCAGTCTGACATAGACGTAGGAGCACATATTGCTTGCTTTCTGTTTCTAGAAATTGTCATTCTGTTCATGCTTCATCGAGTCAACTTTGTTCGTAGGTTTGGGTTTGTATTGGTTCTGATGTATTTCTACAATCTCGTTTTGAGGTGCTTGTATGTCTAACTATTTTTAGCTTTGTAATAAATAGACTAAAATAGAATTTGGAGTCTGTGATACTTTGGAGTCAAGAGCTATTGGGCCCGTAGATATTTGTGTGAACAATTGTCATAAGGTATCTCTTCCCTCTACACTGCCAAGCAGGAACCAACAGTCCATCCGCCAGAGAGTGTTCCAGAGTAATTTATAAGTGGAACCTCAGCCTCATTAATTCCAATGTCAATTAATTGAACAACACGTCACAATAAATAACTCATAGTTTTTAACATATATAGGCCACCGAAAATGAAAACATTTTTGCATAATTGTAAATATATGAATGTGCATATTTGTTACCATTTGTTGTTCAAGAGGTCAAAGATAAGAATCCATCAATCTGAGCCTTTATAATCATATATAAAAATAACAATTTAGAAAAATAGATCAAGCCCTTGGGGCAATTCAAATTATTTCTAATCAAAACCATACATGAACATTATATATTCAAGTACAGCTCATTCAAATTAATATGATAGCCAATATGTGTACATATGAGCATAATATTTTTACCTGCAAAAATCTTGCCCAAGTGGGCTATCAAGAAGATCATGACATTGTTGCACGTACACTTAAGTCACTGATAAATGCTGTGTAGGCAGCAAAATCACCTGACATATTTCATACATATATATCTATATCTATCTATATCTACCTATATCTATCTATATCTATATATCTATATATCTATATATATCTATATCTATATATCTATATATATCTATATATCTATATTCACTGAAAAAACCATAGGTTTCAGGGACGTTATAGTTAGGTGGACATTTCACTCGTACAAAACCATAGAAATTCCACTGTTATAGTTAGTTCAGTTAACTATAACTCGCGCCCCCACAATGCACTGCTCATGACGTCACATATTACATCATTCATGGCATGGTCAGTGACATCACTGATGACATCACTGATGACATCTCAAATGACATCACTGATGACATCACTGATGACATCATCCAGTGACTGTGTGTTTCTGTAAAGTTTAAATATGTTTTATATATATGGCAAGGTGTATTGAAGAATGAGTGGGTGTATAAGTGTCTGGATGGAGGATTTAGGAGGTATGTAACTGATTGTATAAGTGACTGATTAAACGTGTCTTATTGAATGCATGGGTTAGTGACTAAACTGTGTGAATGTCTGTATCAGTCTGTCTGTTGTTGTGTAAGCTGCTACATGGGTTGGTCAGTAGCTACATTAGTGTCTATATGGGTTATTGATTGTTTGCTTGAGTATTTGTGTGGGGGACTGAGTGTGTGTGTGGGTGGGTTGGAGGTGTGTGACTCTGTGCATAGATGTGTGAATAGGTGATTCACTGGGTGTATGGGTTCAAGAGTGCATCTGTGAAGGGCTGTATGGGTGGCTAAGTGTGTGTATGGGTGTGTTGGTGAGTGAATGGATGTCTCAGTGGTACATATGTGAGTAACTACATATGTAAAAGGAAGTATATGTGAGTGATGGTGTATATAAATAACTATATGTGAGAATGAGTGATTGTGAGAGTGGCATGTATGGATGAGTCTGTACTTGTTTCAGTGATTACATAAGAGAGTAACTATGCGTTACTGTCTGTATGAATTAGTGAGGTGGTGTGTGTATAACTGTTTAGGTGAGTAAATGGGAGTGTGATTGATTCTTTGCATGACTGACTAGGTGTGTGAGTAACTCCATGGATGAGTGGCGGTGTGTGAGTGTTTGAATAGGTGTATGAGTGCATATGATAGTGTTGTATTGATAAGTGACTGCATGTATAAGTGATTGTATACGTGAATGAGTGGATGTGTGTGCAGACCTAGGAATCAGTGAGTGAGTATGTAGTAACTGGTATTGGTGTGTGGATGGTTTAGAAAATGGTAGTGTGTATTTTACAGTGGGTGTATTAAAGGTTATATTAGGGTGTGATGAGGTGCATCAGATTATCACGTGGATGATGTCATCAGTGATGTCATCAGTGATGTCATTTGAGATGTCATCAGTGATGTCATCAGTAATGTCACTGACCATGCCATGAATGATGTAATATGTGACGTCATGAGCAGTGCATTGCGGGGCGCGAGTTATAGTTAACTGAACTAACTATAACAGTGGAATTTCTATGGTTTTGTACGAGTGAAATGTCCACCTAACTATAACGTCCCTGAAACCTATGGTTTTTTCAGTGAATTTCAAAGGTTTTTTAAATGCTAATTTTTAACTATAATGTCCCTGAAACCTATGGTTTTTTCAGTGAATTTCTAAGGTTTTTTAAATGCTAATTTCTAACTATAACGTGCCTGAAACCTATGGTTTTTTTAGTGAATTTCAAACGTTTTTTAAATGCTAATTTATAATTATAATGTTCATTAAACCTATGGTTTTTTCAGTGATTTTAAATTATCATTCCATTCTCAACCTAGTGAAAACAGCCGATATCGCCAGTTTTCCAACAATAGCTTCTGCAAAAAAAATTGCCACAAATGAGAGCGACAACTAACGCTAATAATATGCAGAGTTGGTGTTCCCGTGCAAAAAAAACACGAAAACAGCACTTCCCGATATTTTCAACGAGCAGCCAAATCTGGGGTGCGATCCAAAAACAGGCGATAAGCTGCGTTAGCAGTAAGAATTTAACATCTGCCTTTTACTGGTGTAAAGCAGGACGACTACCTACAGTGTGAAAGGGAACCCAGCCCATAACCACATCTAAAGACCAACACATGTCATAGAGCTACTGACCATGCAGCTCCGATACCCAAGAAGGCTACAACACCCACTGCCATCACCCTCAGGACCTCCCCCACGGACCACCCCCCTCCCTACTACCACCGAGGCAGCGCAGAACAGGACAGCGGACCCTCACCCTGCCACGAGGCCTCCGCCGTGACCGCCGGCCTCCTCGACACAGGCCCCCTGCGAACCCAGCAGCAGAGCACCACAGACTTATGTCTGTACAGACTACTGCCTTCGATCTACACTACGGACAGCAGGGCTCACAATTCAGATCGAGTCCCGATTGCAGATGATGCAGTCTAGTAGGCAAGAGACATTGCTCCCAGTGCGGCCCGCCCGGACCACGCATCATCGCAGGCTGCGCACACGCTGAGTGCTTCAGGTGCCACTAACTCAGTGCACCACAAGTCATCGCCACGTAGCCTTATTAAGGCAGAATTCATTAGACAAAAGACATTGCTACCAGTGTGGCCCGGCCGGACCACGCACCATCGCAGGCTGCGCACACGCTGAGTGCTTCAGGTGCCACTAACTCAGTGCACCACAAGTCAACGCCACGTGGACTTATTAAGACAGAATTCATTAGGCAAAAGACATTGCTACCAGTGCGGCCCGCCCGGACCACGCATCATCGCAGGCTCCACACACGCTGGTTGCTTCAGGTGACACTAACTGTACAGCTCAACTCAACGCCACGTGGCTGTGGGGCTTTGCTGACCGCTGCCTCCGGCCTACACTGCAGTCATCAGGGCTCACATTTAAAATTGACTCTTGATTCATTAATTGCAGAGTCCAGTAGGCAACTAAGTATTACGTCCCTAAAACCTACATAATATCCTTTTAGTATCCTTGCTTCAAGAACTTGTTTTATATCAGTTATAGCTTTAGTACAATGACCAACTTCATCTTGCAAGTCCAAAGGAACACTGAATGGCAGTCTACACTGCGGACAGCAGAGCTCACAATTTGAATTCAGTCTTGATTTATTAATTGCAGACAGAATTGTACTCAATGTCCTCGAATTTTGTCAAGAGAAAGTGACAAAAAGCATTCCTTGATGTCTGTGCTGACTACTGCCTTCGATCTACACTGCGGTCAGCAGGGCTCACAATTCAGATCGAGTCGCGATTGCAGATGACGCAGTCCAGTAGGCAAGACACATTGCATCATCGCTGGCTGCGCACATGCTGAGCGCCACACCTACCACTAACTGTATGCAGCTCAAGTCAACGCCACGTGGCTGTAGGCCCTTCCTGACCGCTGCCTCCGGCCTACACTGTGCTCAGCAGGGCTCACAATTCAAATTCAGTCTTCATTCATTAATTTCAGAGTCCAGTAGGCAACTAACTATAATGTCCCTGAAACCTACATATTTTGACAGTGTATTCCATAAATGTTTCATCTTTTTTTCCATACACCTACACTGCGGTTAGCAGAGCTCACAATTTAAATTGAGACATGATTTATTTATTGCAGACAGAATTGTACTCTATGTCCTCGAATTTTGTAAACAGGAAGTGACTAAAAGCATTCTTTGATGTCTGTGCTGACTACTGCCTTCGATCTACACTGCGGATAGCAGGGCTCACAATTCACATCGAGTCGCGATTGCAGATGACTCAGTCCAGTAGGCAACAGACATTGCTCCCAGTGCGGCTCGCCCGCACCACGCATCATCGCTGGCTGCGCACACGCTGAATGTTTCTCATGCCCCTATCTCAGTGCAGCACAACTCATGGACCCTTTATGATACAATGTTTTGTGTATAATTTCACATCTGCTGCCCCTACCTCAGTGTACCACAAGTCATGGACCCTTTACGATACAATCTTCTATGTATTATTTCACATCTGTTGCCCCTACCTTAGTGCAGCACAAATCATTGACCCTTTATGATTGAATCTATGTATCTGATCCAATGATTACTGTTGTACTTGTTGCCAGCACCAACCATTCCCGGAGGGCTGGCTTACACTCACCCCACACGCATCCAGCACAGAAGTCACTGGACATGTGACCCTGGTAATAAAAATGAGTCGAGCGCACATGCCCGTACCCAGTTCCACTATCTATCTGTGTCCGTGTGTTCATTATGAATGCAAGATGCCGCCCCTGGGCCCTACCACATTACATTGTGCTGTGGACAGCGTATGCAACCATGTTACTCTGGCAGTTCGGTTATGTAACTTTCTCTCGGTCATTGTACAAGTACGTACGTAGAGACTGGATCATTACAGTACTGCAAGGAGAGTGTATAGTGAATTCATAAGTGCTTGGGGATTGGCGGAGTAATTCTATAAGTACATATGTTGGCGCAGCCTAACCCCGAACACAAGCTTGGCTCTAATTGGCTGCCCTCCATGTGCCAAAAACTGAAACTTAAACTTTCCATGGCCCTGTATTGCTACAGCTGCAACACTCCACTGAATGTGCAATAAACATTCATATCCACACAGATGTGTCATGTCCACCATCTTTCATGTGTGGAACTATGGATGAATGTAGGGTCAGTGATTCCACGTACCTTCCATGTTGGCCATGTTGTGGGACTTGGCTCACAGAGTGACACATTGGCGCTTGCGACCCGGGTGACGTCAGCACTTCAACAGGGACACCTGCATCAGTTGATTCCTCATACAGACCAGGACGGAGCCACGCCCATAGCTCCGGAGTCATTCTTCACAGCCTCACACAGGACTGGCATTTTCCAGGCCAGCCCACTCCGCTTATGCTTACAGGGAAGGACAACAACGCTACATGGCCCAGATTTTCATTACACTGATCTGCTGGTCACACCCTAGTTGTCAGTACGCCACAGCCACTCCCTCACGGCTAGTATACACCCACACCACACCCATCCAGCACACGCATCACAAGACACATGACCCTGCCAATAAAAAAGACCGGGCGCACGTGCTCGACGCCATTTCAGAGTTGCTCGCACCGGATACACTGCGGCCGGCACAGGCACACCGGCACGGGACGGTGACTTTTGGTCCACTGAGGTACGGGTACCGTAACTGCTGAGCGGGTGTGCAGCCTGCGGTGATGGCCCGTCCCGGCCGCCTGGACAGCTCAGGTTTTGTGTGCCCTGCTGGACCGCAGTGTAGGCCTGAGCCATCAGACAGCACAGGCCTACCGCCACGTGGCGTCGCCTCGCTGGTCACAGAGTTAGTGGCACCGCAAGGGCTGAGCGGGTGTGCAGCCTGCGATGAAAAGCCCGGTGCACTGGTATGTCCTCTGCCATGGCGAAATCAAGACCCAGCACCAAATGTGAGATCTGGTGGCCTGCGGAGCGGGGCTGCATGACATGCAGGGTGCTTGTCCGCGGGCCCAGGGCTTGGGGCTTGCAGCAGCACAAAGTAGGCCCTCTTTTCTACACGCAAGTTGCGAAAGGTGAGCAGAGAGGCTTGTTAGTGCAGCGGCGGGCAGTCACCTCCGGGCAGTGGGAGTGGATGGGGTGCAGCAGCGGCGGACAGTCACCTCCGGGCAGTGGGAGTGGATGGGGTGCAGTAGCCTGGGTGCGCAACAGTGGGCAGACACCTCTGGGCAGTGGAAGTGGATGGGGTGCAGCAGCCTGGGTGTGCAGCGGTGAGCAGACACCTCTGGGCAGTGGAAGTGGATGGGGTGCAGCAGCCTGGATGCACAAAGGCGGGACAGAGAATTAGGCGTGTGCAGTTGTATGTACTCTGCCATTACTGATTCCATACTACGTTTCAGATGACTAAGCTTGAGGGCTCCACTATGTCCCGGCACGTGGTTGGAGACACACCGGTGACGGAAAGGTGAGCTGGGAGGGTTTTGTCCACAATGTCGGCACTCACTGTCCCTCTCCATCTCTTCCTTTCTCTCTCTCACACTCTTTCTCTCTCCCTTCCTCTCTCTCTCACTCTATCTCTTCCTCTCTCTCACACAGTTTTTTTCTTTCTCTCTCTTACTCTCTTTCTCTCTCTCTCTCTCTCTCACTCTTCCTCTATTTCTCTCTTCCTCTTTCTCACACTGTTTCTCTCTTTCTCTCTCTCTTTCTCTCTCTCACTGTTTCTCTCTCTCTTCCTCTCTCTCTCACTCTTTCTCTCTTTCTCTCTGTCTACCTCTCACTCTTTCTTTCTTTCTCTCTCTCTTCCTCTCTCTCTCTCCTTTGATGGACGCATGATGCACAATCTTATCTTGCTTTTTGTCTAGCAGGCTGTGATTCACAGATTGACGACCCCCCCCGACACGGACCTCCCACCACGAGGCGATGACTTCAGTTCCACTGAGTTAGTGCCACCAGAGCTGAGCACGTGTGCAGCCTGCGATGATGCGTGGCCATCCTGCAATCAACACCCGCTCTGAATTGTGAGCTCGGCTTGACCGCGTGTACGCAACTTGCGCCTGAGGAGGTTGCTTCAGCACGTGGTGGACCCTCTTCGACACACGCCGGTGGCGGAAGGTGAGCAGAGAGCCTTGTTTCCGCAGCAGCGAGCAGTCACCTCTGGGCGGTGGGAGTGGATAGTGTGCAGCACCCTGGGTGCACAAGAGCGGGCAGACACCTCCGAGCAGTGGAAGTGGATGGGGTGCAGCAGCCTGGGTGCACAGGAGCGGGCAGACACCTCTAGGCAGTGGGAGTGGATGGGATGCAGCACTCTGGGTGCGCAGGAACGGGCAGTCACCTCCGGGCAGTGGGACTGGATGGGGTGCACCAGCCTGGGTGCACAGCAGCGGGCAGACACCTCTGGGCAGTGGGAGTGGATGGGATACAGCAGCCTAGGTGTGCAGAGGTGGGCAGACACCTCTGGGCGGCGGGAGTCGATGGGGTGCAGCAGCCTGGGTGCGCAGGGGCGAAACAGAGAATTAGGCGTGTGCAGTTGTATGTACTCTGCCATTACTGATTCTATACTATGTTTCAGATGACTAAACTTCAAGACTCCACTATGTCCCGGCACGTGGTTGGAGACACACCGGTGGCAGAAAGGTGAGCTGTAAGGATTTCTCCACAGTGTCAACACTCACTCTCCCTCTCCATCTCTTCCTTTCTGTCACTCACACTCTTTCTCTCTCTCTCACTCTGTATCTCTTCCTTTCTCTCTCTCACACTCTTTCTCTCTTTCTATGTCTCTTCCTCTCTCTCTCATTCTTTCTTTCTCTCTCTCTTCCTCTCTGTCTCACTCTTTCTCTCTCTCTCTACCCCTCTCTCACACTGTTTCTCTCTTTCTCTCTCACTTCCTTGTATCTCACTCTTTCTCTCTTTCTCTATCTCTTCCTCTCTCTCTCACTCTTTCTCTCTTTCTCTGTCTTCCTCTCTGTCTCACTCTTTCTTTCTCTGTCTCTTCCTCTCTCTCACTCTTTCTCTCTTTCTCTCTCTCTCTCCTTTCATGGACGCATGACGCACAATCTTATCTTTCCTTTTGTCTTGCAGGCTGTGATTCACAAATTGTCGAGGGATGACACGCCATACCTGTACCTACTTTTATTTTGTTGTTTTGTTTAAATAAAATGTTTTATATGTAAATCCATAGATGACTGAGATTCTTATTTGTCCAACCTCACATGCATCTTCTTTACTCTAATTGTGCGACATCAGCCAATTTGTTACGTTCCAGATTTCCTAACGTTGCTGTCACATTTGTTTGTGTGGGGGGGAGGTGAGGGGGGATGGCAGACAAGGGGCTGGTGGCAGGGGGTGTCGGAGCAGTGTTGGGTGTCCAAGCTGCATGATCGTTGGCTCCATTGCATCTGTTGTCATTCACGTATGGCTCTGGGTGGGCTCCCTTTCATATTGCAGGTTGTAGTCTGACTTTACACCAGCTCAGAGCAGGTGTAAACTTTCTGCTACTAACGCACCTTATTGCCTGTTTTGTACTCTCTTCGACGATCTTGCTGGTGGTTGAGACACTTGCGAAGTGATGTGTTCGCTGCTTTTTGCACGAGAACGCCTACTCTACATCTCATTAGCAATATTTGCCGGACTCATCCGTGACGATGCTTTTTGAGGCTGCTATCGCTGGTAAACTGGTGATATGGGCTGTTTGCTCCAGCTTGTGAATGGTGCGTTAAATTTATCACTATTTTGGTTGCGATAAAGTGCCGTTAACTCAGCGATATGTCCTTGAGAATATACCCCTCGGTGTTTGAAAGACTTAAGAAGTACTCAAGTGCCGCGCTGAGAGCCGCGCACCCATCGCTTTCACAAGTTTGCTATGACAGGGCGGGAGAGAGCGAGGGAGAGAGACGGAGTGAGATAGCACAAGCAGCGCAAGGCCGCACGGGCACCTGGCTCCACATACCAACATGTGTGTGTGCATCGCCATCCGTGCACAGGCAATTCCCCCACAATGCAGCCCACACACATATCAATCACAGAACATCAGTAATGAAGGCAATGTGGTACAAAACTCCCCTCATACGGGGTCTGTGTCCGGTGTGTGTGGCGGGGTGATGGCTGCATGGCTGTGTTCCCCTGACACATCAGACTGCGTAGGTGATGGGGCTGCATCAGATGTCGTCCAGCACCTATGCAAAAACAATGCCTGGCTCACAGAGGCGGAGCTTGCCAAAGGGATACGCCCCCGCACATAACACACCTGCTTAATTTCTAATTTACCTTCCTAGTGGTATGCAGATTTCAAATGTCACAAATGCATGCAATTCTTTTCTTGTCACACAGTACATGTAATGCACCGCTTTCATCAAGAATGGAACCAGTAATGGCCCAATTTCCCTGTTGCTCCACACATAAATCCATGTAAAGAACAAATCAGAATAGTTCCTTATTTTTTTTAGATTGCAAAACCGCTCTTTATTGCTTATTTTTGAACTTTCCATATAAACAGTTTTTTTAAGGACACATACAGGTGAAAAGTTCAACGTATTGTATCAACACTTTCTAGAACATTCTACGACATGTGCAGGTTAAAAGTTCATCATTTTTTTAAACCTACCGATATATTTTTTTGCAATATTTTCTCCAACATTTAACGGCACATGCAGGTCAAAAGTTCACCATTCTTTCAAGTTTGAACTGCACCTTCCAAATACAATTAGCAGGTGTGGTTGAGCTGAGCAAATTTCATCCTATAATATGTACTCCACGTATAAACTGCTTTTTTATTAACCAATCACAAAGATGCTTTTCATCAAAACTAAAATACACCCTACTTTTTAGGACACAATACATTTCATCTCCCAATCGGTTAACGTTTTGTATGTGAAAAAAAAGTAGTTCCCCATGTTTAAACATATCTCTCATTCTACGAACGGACTGCATGAGCTACAGACATTTATCCATATCTTCTAGCCATACCTTCAAAATGCTAGTGTGGATTGTAGGACATAGCTATGTTTTCTGGTGCAAGAGGTATGCAGAACAGAGACGTATTGACTTAGACCTAGGTTTACAAAATGTGCACATTAAATGGTTTGCACAGAGAGGATTGAAGTGGCACCAATTGCTCCCTTTGGTTAAAACCTGTTTGCATCTCCAACACCCTGATCTCATGATTGTGCACTGTGGTGGTAACGACCTAGGCACATTGACTGGGGTAGGTTTGGAAATGCTTATGAAGGACACCTTTGGACAATTGATGTTACTTTTGCCTCAAACTGTCTTTGTATATTCCAATATATGCCAAAGACAGAAGTGAAAATGGTCAAATCAATTTTGTCATAAGATTGAAAAATCTAGGAAGAATGTCAACAAAGCTGTGTCTGCATACCTCAGAGACCATAGAATGGGGTCGATCTACAACAACAACATACGTTTTGATATGGCTGATATCTACAGAAGTGATGGAGTACACTTCACAGATGAGGGAAACCGAGTTTTCCTGATTAACCTGAAGCTGTGCATCCGCACTTATATGTAGCTCCAACTAATAAACATAAGGGCTCTTTTTAGAGCCGCCTTATATTCCCAATTTCGGCTCGCAGAGTGTCCGCTGCGGTTCGGCTAGCAGAGGGACACCTGCGGGCCGTCGGGCAGGCTCGCAGAGGAAGAGCTGCGGCCCGTGGGCTCAGCTCGCAGAGGGAGACCTACGAGCCGTTGGCTCGCAAAAGCACAGCACCGTACTGGCTCGCAGAGGGAGAGCTGTGGTCTGACTCGCAGAGGGAGACCAACGGGCCAACAGGCCTGCTAGCAGAGACACAGCTATCAGTTAACGGGCTGGCTCGCAGACATACAGCTGCGAGCCCTCCGAGCTGCAACCTGACGGGCTAACTCGCAGAGGGAGAGTAACGGGCCGACGGGCCTGCTAGCACAGACACAGCTACGAGCTAACTAGGTGGCTCACAGAGGTAGAGCTGCGGGCCCGACGGCTCGCAAACACAGAGCTGCGAGCCGACGGACTGGCTTCTAAAGGCATAGCCACGAGCTGATGATGTGGGGAGAGGGAGCGTAAAAGGAGTATCTCGCACAGACAGACCTGTGGGATACTTTCAGTATTGCCTCGTAGAGGTAGAATTACAGATCCGATGCCTTTTAGAGGGAGAGATGCGAGCTGACGGACTGAGTCACAAAATGGCTGACAGCTCGCAGTCGCAGAGCTGCGAGGCGACGGACTGGCTTCTAAAGGCATAGCCGCGAGCTGGTGATGTGGGGAGAGGGACCGTTAAAGGGGTATCTCGCACACACAGAGCTGCGGTATATTTGTAGTGTTGCCTCGCAGAGGTAGAACTACGGACCTGATGCCTTGTAGAGGGAGAGTTGTGAGCTGACGGACTGAATCACAAAATGGCTGCCAACACTTCCTAGTTTCAACAGTTCGCAGCCAATCAGCCGCAAGCTCGTGCTCGTAATGCCTCAGCCAATCAGATGTCAGAATTCTTAAATATCGATATCTGGAAAATTTGATATTTCTCTAAAACTACTGAACGGATTTACCCCATTTAAACAAAAGCGTGCTTCCTGGTCCAAGACCTTTCTCTCTGCCAAATTTGGTGTAATTCCGTTCAGCAGTTTGACAAGTAGCCTTGTCTAAAGTTTCCTATGGAAATTGCATGGAGAAAACACGTTTTGGGACCCCCCTTTTTTCTTATCCCCCCCCCTTGACGAATCCCCCCAAACTTTTAGGATAGGAGCTAACCTGAAAAGAGGAACTTTTTGGAAAATTTCGTAAAGATTCGTCAAACAACGCCAAAGTTATAAGCACATCAGAAAATGCTTTTCCTATGGAAACGTGGTCCTAACTATAACTATCTACTGGCGACCGCCAGTAGATAATATATATATATATATAGATTTTTTTTTAAAGTGCATTCTGGTAAAGGAAGGCAGCCCGGACACAAAGGCACGTGGTTTATTGTCACCATAAATCAGCTCACCTGTGATCAAGGCTTATGTGTTAAGTAGAAACGCGCCAGAGAAAGTGAGCATGCTGCCAGTTTTATTATGGAATAAAGCGGTTGGAATTACTAGCATTTGGGCTTCTGCGCCTTGTCCCTGCATTGTTTGATTAACGGGACTCTCCGTGCCCGTATGCTGAAGCCTCCCTGCAGGGCCGGTGGCTCCCATTACGGAGGTTTTCATGTTGGATATATATATATCAACAATACCTCTGCTCCCGAAGGAAAAGAGCACGCACACGAGGAATGCAAGGAATAAGGCTTCTTTTAATGAGATGTGCCTCCCACGACTCAGCAACCAAGAGAGACGCGTTTCGGCTGTGTCAACAGCCTTTGTCAATCTGGTGAGCGCCATTTTTTTCTTACAATATATAGTACCACAGTAATAGATAGAGTAAAAACACTATATGCAAAATCAAAAAATGAAATACATTGACTAATGCATTGAAATACATTGCACAATGTGCCTGAATAACTTTGTATTATGTGGTAACACTGTATGGCATATATCCTTCTTAGCCACTGATTGCAGTAGCTGGCATGCATCGAAGAGTCAGTGGTGCCCATAGGATGTGCCCGCCTATGTGTAACCAATATCCAAAACTCTCCTCTTAACGATAAATAAGAGATCGGCACTCCAGCAGTAGGATTCAACAAACTCTGTTTATTGCTGAGGCACTATCAACGCATTTTGGCAAAAGCCTTGTTCACAATATTGATGCCATTTTTTTCTTTACATTTAAATAGCATTTGACCAATCCATTCATTTTACGTAAACATGAAAGAAGGACAGGAATTATCATGCACAGGTCACACCATCTTAGAATAGGCATAAAAATTCATATTCATTATAAACATCGTGCTTCAATGCCAGAATTCATTTTATGCGATTGACTAAACCAGGCATTTCAGTCACATAATAAATTGCTTAACCAGAAACATATTCATGTTCAACAATAAGATCTTTGTGGCACTCAGGGGGGCAGCGATGATCACCTGCTTCACCCCCAGCTATGTTAATTAACATATGGGCTTGTGGGAGGAGCAGGTGGATGGGGGCCCAGAGCTTAAAAAGCGGTTCGGGAACATTACCCCATGGGTACGTTTTATAGACAACCTTTTCATAATTTTGAAGGGAAGCCGAGCATCTGCAGAGGAGTTTATAGAGGTGATCAATGCCAATGATCTCAATTTGAAATTCACGCACAGGATTAGCGAGAGTGAAATGGAATTCCTCGATGTATGTGTGAAAATTTGTGAATACAAAGTTACCGCCACACTCTATAGAAAGCCCACTGCGGGCAACAGCACCATGCACACCCAGAGTTTCCATCTAGGCTCCCTTATAAGAAATATACCTTTTGGAGAACTGTATAGAGCCAGGACAGTATGCAGCACAGAAATAGAATATGAGAAGAAAATGGTGGAAATGTTATCACATTTTAGACAGAGAAGTTACACCAGAGAGATTCTGAATGGAGCTTCAGTTAGAGTGAGAAATTGCAAAAGGGAAGAAGCATGGTTCAGCAAGAGAAAGAAAATCATGAAAGATGGGGAAGAGGGAGAGATAGAATTCAGGTTCAACACCACCTACAACATACAGCATCTCAGCTAGTAAAGAGTGATATGAGAGGAGCAAAAGGTAAAGACACATGGCTGAAACTGAAAGATGTACTTGTTAAGTGAAAGCACTGCAAAGCATGCAAACAAGGGGAAAATTTAACAAAGTATGTATGACACATCATGCAGGCAGAACATAGCCATTAAAGAAAGGATCACGTGTAAAACCAGTTTTGTAGTCTACATGATGACCTGCCCTTGTCAAAAAAATATGTAGGGAGCACAACCCTACCACTACACAAGAGGATATTACAGCACCTAAGGGCGATAAGGAACGTTGATGCAACATACTCTGTGGCTAAACACTTTGATGAAATGCATGCAAGAGATAGACATTGTTTTGTAGAAATAATGTTTTTTTTGTTGTTATATAATAGAGTATGGTTTATAGTTTGTAAAATGTTTGCAAAATATGTGTGAGTATTAAAAAGATAAATATTCAATATTTCAGTAGTGAATGTATGTTTGCTTGTTCTTGTAAATGTCATATGGATACATGATACTAGCAGTTTATTTTTTAGGTATTATTACTCTCACAAGAGTCTCTAAACTGCTAACTAGAACAGATCTTTTGAGAGCTATCCTGTACTTTTTTCATGCATTTTGTTTTGTACTGTTACCCTATTTTTTGTTCTTAAAATCACTCGCAAGGCTCTTGCGAGAGCCAGAGAAGCCCACCATAACCTGTGGCTCTTGCGAGTCTCTAGCGAGAGCCAACAAGTGCTCATGGGAGCCAGGTAGGCTTCTTGGTTTCCTCTCATGAACCTCTCTCAAGATCATACTTTTTTTAATGAAATTTGCATTTACACTGAATATATCCTAATGTAGAATGCAAAATTTATATACACCAGAATACTAACAGTGTGTTTAGTTTAATGAAATACAATCCATTATATAATTGTGGGGAAAAATAAATCACTTAGACTTATCAAAAAATCCACATATGTGCATGAGACCAACATTGGTACATAGCACATATTGAAACTCATTTATTTATTTTAAGTCCATTTATTATGATTAGAAAAAGTTCAGAGTTCAGAGTCAGATAAAGAGGTCACAACAAAAGAGTTCAGTGGCAGGAACAAGAACCCCAGATGCTATTGAGGAGCCACACGATGGCAACAAAACACTAGTAGTCAACTTGTCCTCCCGTACCTTAAGCTGTGATGAAACAATGGTTCTTGAGAAAGGTCTTGGGTTCGTCCCCACCCCATAGGAAGATTTTTTCAGATTGAATTTTGGAACTTCAACAGTTTTTTCGCAAAATCAGATTGCAGGCATTTGTTCAAGATAAATCCCCTCCAGTATCAGAAGACTCAGGGTTACGTAACTGCTCCAGGTTTACCCCGATCTCAGCAGCAATGCCCAGCGAGGTCATAACCATTGAGAAAGCAGTTCTCCATGAGGTGGATAGGATGATCCCTCATATTCCTTACATCAATCTATCCAATCGGGAGAGAAACCATACGAGACGTCACTGAGGATCCATCCACTATAGTAAAACCTGCTGACAAGGGAGGAGCTATTGTTCTACAGGACATCTCGGCCTACGATGGAGAAGGCCTACGATAACTGAACAACAACCAGTACTACTGCCCCATAGACACAGATCCCACTCCAAGACTTGCAACCATGATACAACTACTGGTTACTCCAGCAGAATTAGAAGGGTGGATCTCCAAAGATGAGGCTTTTGGTCAATTTGTAACCTAGGATCCCATATTTCGATACTTTACCCAAGATCTACAAGGGAACCAATCCAACACCAGGGAGTCTGATTGTTTCTGGCATTGACTCACTACTTGAACCACTGAGCAAATTCTGTGATCATTTCCTTAGACCCATTGTGATGAAGACACACACATATTTAAAGGACACCACAGAAGTATTGAATCTAATGCAGAACTTGACAGAGTTGGCGGGCATCAATCTCCTCATCACGGTTGATGTAGAAGCCTTGTATACTAATATACCACAAGATGCCACCATAGAAGTTTTGGAGACTATCCTGAAGGCAGAAACCCCGTGGGCATCTCCCACCCCACCAGCTTTATTTTGGATTGTGCCTCCCTAGCCTTGAAGGAACATTTCTTTAAATTCAAGGAACAACTATACCATCAAATACAAGGCACTTCCATGGGCAGTACTTGTGCCCCAAGTTTAGCCTGCCTATACATGGCAGCATTTGAAGGTCAATTCATCCTCACAGATGACAACCCATACAAGACTAATATCCTCACCTGGCGGAGATATATTGAGAACATACTTATTCTGTGGCATGGGGACACCTATATCTGTGCAGCTTTTTGCGAGTGGATTAATACACTTAACCCCTTTTTGAAATTCACAAGTACAGTATCAGAACACTCAGTACCTTTTCTGGATCTCCTAATCTCAAGGGTAGGAGGCAAGATACAACCAACTACAGAAAACCAACAGACAGAAATAGTCTGTTACTCTATTACAGCCACCATCCAGAATCCCTCAAAGACATTTTTTCTGTGTAAGCCGTAACTGCAATACCCTGAAGAAATACAACACCCAGGCCTCTACTCTCAGTTCAAACTTAATCTATCTGCACTATCCACAGAGGATTGTCAACAAAGCCAATAAAAGAGCGAGAAACAATCATTGGGATTCCCTTTTGGAGACCAAGGTCAAACAATCCACTGACACGCTAACCTGCATTACTACCTTCACCCCCTCGTCCAACAAGATCATGAAAATCACAAAGGTACATTGGTCCATCCTAAAAATTGGCACCTTGGACATGGTTGATCCTCTCTTTGCATATAAAGGTACTAGCAATCTGCGAGATTTGCATGTCCATACATGCCCTATCCCTCCCAAGGACCCTCAGACTACCCTTTGGGGTCTATCACAGGTTACGGGACATTACCCATGTGGGTAATGCACAATCTGCACGTTTACAAAAGCCACCAAGGAGATTGACGTGGGACTAACCCATGCATGGCAACAGAGGCACCATACTGATAGCAATACTAAGAACTGCATCTACCTTATAACGTGCCCCTGCGGACTACGCTATGTCGGGATGACTACGAGGATGATTAAGATCAGAATTACTGAAAACCGGAGCAACATCCACTGTAGGAAGACCAGTAAAAAGATGTCTTCTCACTTTGTTGAAAAAAAACACACAGCAGACACTATAAGGTGGACAATAATAGAAGCGAATAATAGATGGAACACCAAATCTCTATTCTCCAGGGAACAACGCTGGCTCTTTCACCTCAGGACACTCATGAACGGGCTGAACAATGACATACCCTGGTCAAAGTGCACCAGATAATTCGTCAATCCATCCTGGACTACCCTGTGTACTCTGTTCAGAGAATTACCAGCAGTATATCTGTCATGACACCCATACTTGAATACATTCACAGCCACATTTAGCCGGGTACTAGTAGTTTCAGGCCCACTTTTATCATGGCCGCTACTGTTATTTACCTTAGTTCTGCCCTATTTTAACACACCCTGATATTCTACCCAGCTTCCTGGGCAATAACACAACTGGGTTTATGGCACATCTATTCGTAGTACTACACCATGGGGCTAACAGTATGTCATTGTTTGTTAATAAACTCATTTACCATACACTTTGAGATGCTGTACACAACCTCGAGTGGTCCCTTCCAACACTCCAAGATGGCCGCCACTGGAGCGGACTTCTGACATGCCCTTGACACCCTCGCCCTACGTGGCCATGGTTGTACGCTGACGGTCATCCGACCTCGTCTGCGTGCTGTCGGTCACGTGGTGGATAGGCAGGTACACCATTTCTGCCAGCACCCGGAACAAGCCATTTAAGACTCCTGGTTCAGATTCTCGTCCTTCCGGGCAAGCAGGCGCAGGGGTAGGTGACTAGACCTCAGACCACATTGAGAAAGTAAGTACAGAAGGATCTGGGTGACCCAGTTACACCTCAACCTCTTGTTTACCTTGCCTTACCATGATTATCTTCTGTATCCGCCTCCATTGACTTAACGCTGCAACAGTGACGCGGGTGCCTGCTCTGACCTAAGGAGCTCTGGGGCATATTCTCAAGGAGCTATCGCCGAGTTATCGGCACTTTATCGCAGCCAAAGTCGCGATAAATTTATCGCCCCATTCACAAGCTGGTGCTAACAGCCGATACCACCAGTTAACATGCGAAAGCATCCGCAAAAAACATCGCCACAGATGACCCCGGCAACTATCGCTAATGAGATGCAGAGTAGGCGTTCCCGAGCAAAAATCCGCGACAACACCACACCTCAACATTCTCAACGACCAGTCACATCGGCGATAAGACCACAAAACAGGCGATAAGGCGCGTTAGCAGCAGGAAATTAACACCTGCTCTGACCTGGTGTAAAGTCGGACGACAACCTGCACCATCAAAGGGAGCCCAGCCTAGAGCCACACATGAAGAACAACAGATGCCATGGAGCCACTCACCATGCATCCCGGAGCCCCGAGAGGGCAACAACATCCACCGCCACCACCCCCAGGACCGCCACCCCCTCCTGACCCCCCCCCCCGGACCACCACAGAGGCAGCGCAGACAAAGACAGCGGACCTTCAGGAAATGAACCAGCCTCACAGACCTAACACCAGACAATGTCAATACCCACTACGGGCTCAAAAGGACAACCATCCTCTGCATCCTGAACATCATTGCCCACAGGCTGATGGTACCAACACAGCGGACAACCAACATCCCACCTCAGACAAAGCTGCTGGCCGTGCTGCACCTGTTGGCCTCTGGGACATTCCAACCAACAACCGCCAGAGTCGGAGGAGTCTCACAGCCAGCCCCATCCAAGTTCCACACACCTGTCCTGGATGCCATCATCAGCCAGGTACCCCAGTACCTATACGTCCCCCACAATGCGCAGGAACAGCTGGAGACCAAGCAAGGACTATATGCCATAGCTGGATTCCCGCACGTGTTGGGGGCAATCGACTGCACACATGTCCTACTTGTGCCCCCTGCCGACACTGCACACAATTACCGCAACAGAAAGCACACGCATTCCATCAACGTGCAGGCAATGGTGGACCACAGGGGACTCTTCACCAATGTCGTAGCCAACTACCAAGGCAGTGTGCATGATCCCTTCATCTTCCGACAGTCCAACATCAACCAGCGCTTCCAGGATGGCACCTATGGAAATGCACTGCTCGTTGGCAAGTACCAAATGAACACACCACACACCTCAACTCCACAATCATGCAACTCACAACTCTGGCACTGCATACATCACAAAATCACATACAACATGCCAAACATCATGCCCACCCACCAGACACGACAGCACAACTTACTGTGGCAGCCTTGGTTAGCCATGTACATGAGCCATCAACGGCATGGCACCTCAGCCACACAATACCGGAATGTGGGGAGAGTTGAGAAATAAGGCATGTGCGAAGGAGGCAAGTGACCCATGAATGAGAATGTACACAATGCCAAGTGTGGCGGAGATGTGCTGGACAGACTGCAGTATGCAGACCACAGACATATCCATGTCTACATGCACTGCTGGTGTTTGGAGTGTAGTGGACGCAACCATGTCACCCCAGCCAGTGTGGAAGATCGCGGAAATGTAGCTTGTGAAGTCCCCCCCTGTAAGCATGTGCAGAGTGGGCTGGACGGGTGTACGCCAGGCCAGCGTAGGGGTGTGAATAAAAAGCACGTAGCTCTGGGCGTGGTTCTCTTCCGGAATGCCCAACGTGTCTGCCAGGGCGGCGCCTCCCACCCCGACACGAGGCCGACGCCGTCGCCGTGAGCGGTGTGGCCTGTGATCCTGTGCACCTGCTGCACCTCGGGCCGCTGGTCCCCGAACCCGTCATGCCCGCCCCTGCACAGCCAGGCCTTACTGCTCACCTGCCGACACCGGCGTGTGTCAAAGAGGGCCCACCACGTGCCGGCGCAAGCTCCAAGCCCGAAACCCGCGACCTTGGCAGCCTCCTCAGACCATCACGGCCTCCGCGACACAGGCCCGCTTTACTCCTTTTTCGTTGACGTACTCCACCGCTGCCTCGGGCCTACACTACGGTCAAGTAGGTCACACATTTGGGACTGAGTCTTGATTATGCAATGGCAGAGTACACACTTAATGGCTGCGTTTATATCACTGTACTACCTTCGATGTGGTGCCACCAACTCTGTGCATAGCATCCGAACTACACCTGTCTGTGGTCCCTTGCTGACTACTGCCTTCGGCCTACACTGCGGTCAAGTAGTCACACAAGTGGAACTGAGTCGTGATTTCTGCATGGCAGAGTTCATATCATTGTACACAAGGAGACGAGTAAGAGGAAGACGCGGTTCAGTTCGGAGGAGAAAAGGATCATCATTACGGAGGTGATCGAACACTGCCGACAACTGCTCTGGTGTCAGTAACTCTGTGCATCGCGGGCCAACGACACGTGGCTGTGGGCCTCTGCTGACCGCTGCATCGGGCCTACACTGCGGTCAAGTAGGTCACACATTTGGAACTGAGTCTTGATTACACAATGGCCGAGTACACATATCAATGCAGAGTTTATATCACTATACTCCCTTCGATGTGGTGACACACAGTATGTACATAGCGATACAAAAGGAGATGATGGACGGAACGTTTGAGCCAATCAAACACTCACCCCCAGTCAACTGATCTGGGTTTAATCCATCATCATTCTTTAGCTCACTCCACCACCCCAGTTCAGACATGGCCATATGCAAATCAGTCTGACCCTGTGCCTCATGGGAACAGCCCAGCCCGAACTGCCAAGCCATGTCTTCCCTGGACAGGAAACAAGCATCCTAGGACCGGTTTCTGGCATTTCAGCCGTCATCAGCCAGGCTTGCTTGAATCCAGTGGCAAAGTGAGCAAGGGACCCAAGTCTGGGCATACCCCGCCAACTTAGGGCGACCAAAGCGATACAAAAGGAGATGATGGACGGAACGTTTGAGCCAATCAAACACTCACCCCAGTCAACTGATCTGGGTTTAATCCATCATCATTCTTTAGCTCACTCCACCACCCCAGTTCAGACATGGCCATATGCAAATCAGTCTGACCCTGTGCCTCATGGGAACAGTCCAGCCCGAACTGCCAAGCCATGTCTTCCCTGGACAGGAAACAAGCATCCTAGGACCGGTTTCTGGCATTTCAGCCGTCATCAGCCAGGCTTGCTTGAATCCAGTGGCAAAGTGAGCAAGGGACCCACGTCTGGGCATACCCCCGCCAACTTAGGGCTGACCAAAGCGATACAAAAGGAGATGATGGACGGAACGCTTGAGCCAATCAAACACTCACCCCAGTCAACTGATCTGGGTTTAATCCATCATCATTCTTTAGCTCACTCCACCACCCCAGTTCAGACATGGCCATATGCAAATCAGTCTGACCCTGTGCCTCATGGGAACAGTCCAGCTCGAACTGCCAAGCCATGTCTTCCCTGGACAGGAAACAAGCATCCTAGGACCGGTTTCTGGCATTTCAGCCGTCATCAGCCAGGCTTGCTTGAATCCAGTGGCAAAGTGAGCAAGGGACCCACGTCTGGGCATACCCCGCCAACTTAGGGCGACCAAGCGATACAAAAGGAGATGATGGACGGAACGCTTGAGCCAATCAAACACTCACCCCCAGTCAACTGATCTGGGTTTAATCCATCATCATTCTTTAGCTCACTCCACCACCCCAGTTCAGACATGGCCATATGCAAATCAGTCTGACCCTGTGCCTCATGGGAACAGTCCAGCTCGAACTGCCAAGCCATGTCTTCCCTGGACAGGAAACAAGCATCCTAGGACCGGTTTCTGGCATTCCAGCCGTCATCAGCCAGGCTTGCTTGAATCCAGTGGCAAAGTGAGCAAGGGACCCACGTCTGGGCATACTCCCGCCAACTTAGGGCGACCAAAGCGATACAAAAGGAGATGATGGACGGAACGTTTGAGCCAATCAAACACTCACCCCCAGTCAACTGATTGGCTCAAACGTTCCGTCCATCATCCCCTTTTGTATCGCTTTGTTCGCCCTAAGTTGGCGGGGTTATGCCCAGACGTGGGTCCCTTGCTCACTTTGCCACTGGATTCAAGCAAGCCTGGCTGATGATGGCTGGAATGCCAGAAACCGGTCCTAGGATGCTTGTTTCCGGTCCAGGGAAGACATGGCTTGGCAGTTCGGGCTGGACTGTTCCCATGAGGCACAGGGTCAGACTGATTTGCATATGGCCATGTCTGAACTGGGGTGGTGGAGTGAGCTAAAGAATGATGATGGATTAAACCCAGATCAGTTGACTGGGGGTGAGTGTTTGATTGGCTCAAACGTTCCGTCCATCACCCCCTTTGTATCGCTTTGTTCGCCCTAAGTTGGCGGGGGTATGCCCAGACGTGGGTCCCTTGCTCACTTTGCCACTGGATTCAAGCAAGCCTGGCTGATGATGGCTGGAATGCCAGAAACCGGTCCTAGGATGCTTGTTTCCGGTCCAGGGAAGACATGGCTTGGCAGTTCGGGCTGGACTGTTCCCATGAGGCACAGGGTCAGACTGATTTGCATATGGCCATGTCTGAACTGGGGTGGTGGAGTGAGCTAAAGAATGATGATGGATTAAACCCAGATCAGTTGACTGGGGGTGAGTGTTTGATTGGCTCAAACGTTCTGTCCATCATCCCCTTTTGTATCGCTTGTTCGCCCTAAGTTGGCGGGGTATGCCCAGATGTGGGTCCCTTGCTCACTTTGCCACTGGATTCAAGCAAGCCTGGCTGATGACGGCTGGAATGCCAGAAACCGGTCCTAGGATGCTTGTTTCCGGTCCAGGGAAGACATGGCTTGGCAGTTCGGGCTGGACTGTTCCCATGAGGCACAGGGTCAGACTGATTTGCATATGGCCATGTCTGAACTGGGGTGGTGGAGTGAGCTAAAGAATGATGATGGATTAAACCCAGATCAGTTGACTAGGGGTGAGTGTTTTATTGGCTCAAACGTTCCGTCCATCATCCCCTTTGTATCGCTTTGTTCGCCCTAATTTGGCGGGGGTATGCCCAGACGTGGGTCCCTTGCTCACTTTGCCACTGGATTCAAGCAAGCCTGGCTGATGACGGCTGGAATGCCAGAAACCGGTCCTAGGATGCTTGTTTCCGGTCCAGGGAAGACATGGCTTGGCAGTTCGGGCTGGACTGTTCCCATGAGGCACAGGGTCAGACTGATTTGCATATGGCCATGTCTGAACTGGGGTGGTGGAGTGAGCTAAAGAATGATGATGGATTAAACCCAGATCAGTTGACTGGGGGTGAGTGTTTGATTGGCTCAAACGTTCCGTCCATCATCCCCTTTTGTATCACACAGTATGTACATGGCATCCAACCACACGTGTCTGTGGGCCCTTGATGACTACGCATTCAGCCTACACTGTGGTCGAGTAGGTCACACATTGGGAATTCAGTCATTAATCATTTATGGCAGACTTAATATCATTGTACTGGCCTCATCGCAGACTGCATCCCCTTTCAGCTCCGGTGCCACTAAGTCTGTTCCCCGACATCCATGGACACTTTCTGGTTGAACTTTGGTGGCGACTGAGTCTATGGACTGGGGCTTGTCTTCATCATCATGTCGGTGATACTGACTTTGTGGCAAAAATGAGGCTGTAGCATTCCACTCCTCCATTTGCCGCTTCTGGCCGGCTGCTGCCCTCTGCATCATGCCCTGGAGGACACCTTCCACTGTCCCCCGCAAACCTCCGCTACATTCACCTTCGACATCAACGAGGACCCGCTCACCTCGCGTGGCCCTATCTCACTGCACCGCAAGTCACCGTCCCATGGCGGTGTGCCTGTGCCGGCCGCAGTGCATCCGGGGCCACTAACTCTGTGCAGCTTAAGTCATGGCCCCTGTCTGATAGCATATTGGATGGCCTCTGGGTCGATGGACTGGGGGTCATCAAGGCCATGTGTCTGTGGACCTGCACTGTCCGCTGCCTCCGGCCTCAACTGCGGCCCACCTGGGCTCACACAACAAATCGAGTCCTGGCCTGCCCGGACGTCGCATCACCGCAGGATGCACACGCCACCACCGCCAGGACCAACTCCAAACAACAGGTGCCAGAGTCGTAAGTGTCTTACTGCCAGACTATCAGAGTTGCTCACACCAGTCGTGGGTGCCATCATCAGCTTGATACCCTGCTCAGCTCTTCAGGTGCCACTAACTCAGTGCACCACAAATCATGGACCATTCTGCTTGCATGTTGGGTGAACACTGTACTTTCTCCAGCTAACACCATGATGCTTCACAGTTGTTTCTGTTATGCTGGTGTTTTCTGTTTCTGCTTTAATTGTGATCACTGTTCAAGTTGTTGCCAGCACCAATGACTCCATGAGGGCTGGCTTACACTCACCCCACACACATCCAGCACATGCGTCACTGTACATGTGACCATGCTAATAAAGGTGTCGAGCGCACGTGCCCGTAGCCAGTTCAACAAACTATCTGAGTGTGTCCGTGTGCTCATGATGTATGCATTAGGGCCCCGGGCCCTACAACATTACATTGTGCTGTGTACAGAGGACCCAGCCATGTCACCGCAGGCAGCGGGTGAGACATTGCACATGTAGCTTTGTCGTCCCCACTCAATATGTAAGAGGAGTGAACTGGGCCGGCGTACGCCAGTCCAGCGTGGGGGTGTGGATGAGTATCCTGTGGCTCTGGGTGTGGTTCAGTACTGGAAGTGTGCAAAGGCATGTGTCTCTGTCGCAGTGTGGGTCTCCGTTGGGGAGTTTAGGTGGTCCCTGATGGGACTTAGACACCCGCGTATGTGATCTAGTTCGGCTTCCATGAGGTAGTACCCCACCCGCACATGTTCAGCCAGCCCCTTCTGGCAGTCTGACACCTGGCCTTGGAATGCGATGTGTGCTTCGGTGGGCTGCTGGGAGCCAGCCGGGGTCGTGGGTGCGTCCAGCTGTGTTGTCTGTGCTGGGGGTGGGGTATCCTCGATGCAGCGGTGCTGCCCTGCTCCTGGAGGTCGATTGCCTAAGATGTCCATGGACTGTTGTGGGGCGTCGGTGTCGGAAGTGTGGAGGTCCTCTTCAGCATCACTGTAGAGTTGTCTGGTCTGCTCTGCTGGAGGTGTTGTTTGTCCCTCTGCAATGTGAAGGGGAGATGCTTGTTGACATTGTGTTGGCATGCATGTTGCCGCATTGTTCATGTTTACATACAGACTGCATGACAATGTACATTGTGACTGTTTGGGAGAGGCGGACTATTTGATGCGGGACAGTAGACATTTGGACTACATGACGTAGGTGAGGTTGTACACGTACATTTGCATCTCACAGTTTCCTGCTATGTCAGATGTGATTGGCCATTTTCGACGCACAGGCGGACCCAGTTGTGTCCTCTGTTCTGCAGTGTAAGTGTTGGACTGTGTACCACATTGTCATCCATGTGGATGTGCTGTCATTGCTATGTGTGTGTGCTGTATTGTGTGGAAGTCGCACCTGCAGCTGTGATTTTGCTGCCACTTATCCCTTGGAGGCGGTGTGCCTTTGGCTTTTGTGCTTTTGAGGTGCTGTGATGTTGGCGCCTTGGGTCATTTGTGCTCTTGGACGGTTTTTGTACTCTTGTGCATTGTTTGTCTGCAGATGTGTTGTTGACGTCAGTGGTTGTTTGTGCATGTGGATGTGTCAGAGTGTGACCTGCTCCTTTCCGGATGTGGTCCACACTCAGCCACCTCAGTCTCGTGGCGTGCACAATGTCATGGTGATTGTACTCCAGCCATGCTGCTCATCATGTGGTGTCACTTGCATTGTCAGTGTGGCTCTCACATACGCATCTTTGCTGTGTATCGCACGGGTACATGTGTGTGTTGTGTAATTGGTGATGTGTGGGGTGGGACCCCTTTGGGCACATGGTGGACGGGGGCCTACTTGATGTTTGTATGTGTGCTGCACTGTGCCACGGGGATCAGGGACATGACCCAGGGTCATTGTGGGTGTGCGGTGTGCTACACGTCGTTGTGCATGTGTGCCATTGTGCCCGTCCCCCCACCGTCCCCACAGTCCCTGTTCATTACTCACCCTGTTGCTGTTGTGTCAGGTCATGTCGAGCAGTGTCCGGACTCCCGACTCCTTGCACCGTCTCCACACTGATGACTGTGGCCGCCATTTGCTCCAGCTCCTCCTGTGGCGCAGGACTCCCACCTCCATTCGCCGTTGCTGCCTTCCTGTTGGCAGCGGGTTTCTGCTTGGTTTGGCTTTTCACATCGTACCAGCGCATCTTGGTCTCCTCGACACTCCGGCTGCATTCACGATGGAATGCCATTTTTCCGTCTGTGTTGCCAATGACACGGTGGAGGTGACGGACAGTTGTTGTTAGTGCTCTGTCACCTCCGTGATGACGATCCGGTTGTCATGCGGACTGTACCCCGTCTTCCTCTTCCTCTTCTCCTTGGCCTTCCCCGACCCGGGGGTTCCTTGCTGGTGGTCTGTGGGGCTTGTGGGGTTCGCGTTGACCTGGGCACTCGTTCTGGGTGCCTCCATGTTGCTACGCAGTTTATTTTGTTTATGGTGTGTTTTTCTTGTTTAGCTTTTATAGTGCATTTTCCCGCATGATGCGTGGAAATTGCAGGCCTGTCGCTGGTTATCGCTGATTTTTGTATCGCGGTTGGCCTTATCGCAACTTTATTCGCGTTCGTGTTTCGCATTTTTGCAGCGTTGCGTTAATTTTAACGCCGTCATTTGATACGTTATCGTGGGGCTATCGCATGGTGCCGCCAGGTTGGAATACTACATTAACACGGCGTTGTTTTCCCGCGATAGACTGCGATGTGCAAAGTTGCGTTAAGCTAAACTTGCGGTGGTTATCACACGTTCCTGAGAATATGCCCCTCTGTTTTTACGATAGTAGGGTAAGTACACATCCCTACTTGATTGACAAGGATGACTCTCCGTGTGTATACATAACTTTGTTCCTGTGAATGTTTTATGGATATGTGTCTGCCATATATGTACGTATGTCTTTTTATCACCACAGTATGTTTGTCACCCATTTTCTACTGATGAATGAGTGACACGATGCATGTCAGGAGCTATGCATTGTGGTCCAGGCATGCTCTCTCACAAATACATCATAAAATGTGATGTTTGACTCCTTGTGGGAAAACCAGGGTATCTCTTAATTATTCTATATTTTCCCTCTCTCTTTCAGGCTGGATCATAGGACAGCAACAGCTGGTTTACCCTCTGCTAGGTATATATAAATAGTATCAAACTCACGATTGCGTGTGAACAGTGTGGTAATCATTCGATACCGAGACCCCCTATTCCGACCCTTAGTTAGGGTAGGGATCTTCTTTTCCAAAACCTTTCCCTCGGTCTTGATGAAACACCATGGATCCCTACTGAACCATGGAGGTGTGAAACATGTTGACCTACACTACCTGCACTCATCACTAAATTGTTTCTCCTCATTACTGGGAGTGAACAATTTAGATATTGTTTTTTAACCTTACCAGGGGGATCCTGGAATAAATTGATCTTTGGGTACCTCCGTGGTATTTTTAACTCACAACCTCACCTGCTCCACACGCCTTCACTCACGTTCACGGCGTTCTACAAAAAAGATGTCTGCCAAACAGTCCTCCCGTGGGGCCCGTGGGGTATTGCAGTGACAACCCCACGAGGAGCAAACGCCCAATGATGAAGCATGACACCTTCACAGGTGTGTGAGGGCATCATTTCCTAATAAGAAAGATCCCCTTCCTAGTACTGACCATCCACCTGTATATTACCACTTTGTTAGGAACAGCCACCCTCTTGTGTTCTAGGTATCAATTCTTGGGTGCAAGGGTCCTGGACCTTTTTTCAGCTCCCTTTCCCTCTCTATAGTGAATTTCAGAAAAAGTTAAATCATTATACAGTCGTTATCCTTGGCAGGCCAAATAATGACAATGAAAATGAACTTTCATGTTTTTGTGCCTATTTGTATCAATCAACTAATTTCAGGGTGTGTTGTAGTGGGATGAAGAAAAAAACTTCCAGTTCATAAGAAGGGCACAGTTGCCAACATCTGTACTGCCAATTACAGGGCTGTTTTTATATGAAGTGGCAAAGTTTTGAGCAAGTTGTCAAGGTAACAATAGAATTATTTGACATTGGGTATGATGACAGTGGCCGGCTTGTTCTTAATTGAGTTGCCAAACCTGAAGAAGGATGGAGAAAGTGGTAAAAAGTACATAAAATAGATCTTATATGGATATCTTTGTAGATTCATGTAAACAATTGCCTTCAGTGCTCAGCAATCAAAGCTGGGCATTGAAGTGCTATACTCTGTTGTATAAACAATGACCAGCGTAGAGAATAAAGGGGCTCATTACGATGGCGGGCGGAAGCACAACCGCCGTGCTGGCGGATGCAAAAACCACCAGTTACCGCCGGCACGCAGCAGTCCACACGCCCGCCCAATTACGATGCGAAAAGCAGGCCAAACACCGCCGGCAAGCCAGCAACACCGTCCGCCATCAAAGTGCGCCCGTTCACGTAGCGGCGCAGCACAACTGACACACACCGTCCGACGAAACACGTCCCGCCCGGCGCATAAATTACGATGCCGCAAACAAACGGCTCCCACGGCCAAGAGACACCGCACGTGAAAGAGAGGCGGTAACACGGACGCAGAGCACGGACAACGAAGAAGCGGCACCCCGGGCATGAATCCAGCACTGCAGGCCCTTCCCATGCTTCTGCTGATGCACCACCAAGGACGCAACGTACCGCGGAGACGCAGGTAGGCACACACACAACAAGTGCACGCAAACAGCGCACACAGTGCAAGGGCGGAAAAAGCGGACAACCCCCCACCAGCGCGTGTACACTACACATCCACCATTGCATCCACATATGACACACAGGCCAAATCCTAACATCGCGGAACACATGTGTACACACCACCTGGGACTAGGAACCAACCACCCCGTCACGGCCACAAAGCGGCGATGACGCCGCCACACATGCGCACAACGCAGAGGCCAACCGCAGCGCCATGCATGCGTCGCACACAGACACAGGGACACAACCAAGCAGCACACACATCAGCCCCACCCCGAACGCACATGACACGTGACAGGCCTGCCACAGACATGTCCCCAACGCCCAATTCACGGACAACACCCAACGCCACACAACCGACGCACACATGTCAGTGAAGTCACGCAACAGCAGGACACACCCCAGTGTAACAAACATGGCGAAGCACACAGCGGCGGCAACACCAACTAGGAGAAGCAGGGCCCCTTCAGGAAGAGGAACGCCAGTACCACACTGAAAAACCCATACCACCCTGCACATATGAACAAGACACATGAAACGGAATACCAAAGAGCCCGGGGACCGACAACAGGTGGCCCAAGAATAACATCCACACACAAGGCCCAACGCAGAGCGGAAAGGCAGGCTGCCGCCCACACAAGGGAGAGCAGACAGCACTGAATGACCTTCCATTCCAACTCCGAAACCACAGCCCTACGACAGAAGCCGGTGAATACAGCCATTGTCCAAGAATAGACCAACACAGGCATGCCGAGGAGACCGACCACAGGGCAGATAGCGCATATCACAGAAGCACACAACGGACGGGGAAGAAAGAAGAAAACACTCCCCATGTCGGCCACATGCAAGTTAATTGGAAGGAGTCACACAGCACTGACCTTGAACTGTCTGAGAAGCATGTGGGAAGAGGGCCCGTGTCCTCCAAACAAGCCAACAGAACACAAGTCCTGTCTCCCTACGACTACACAGAGCTCACAGCAACCCCGGAGCGTGCACATTGCAGACTGCACACACAGCCGGAGCACGCCACCTCAACGAACCGCTGCGAAATGGCAACCGCAACACACCTACCCAACTACGCCGAACAGCTCAAGCTGTACAAAACCAACACGATACATACATTGGGATGCGATCTCCTGTCCCTGCTGAACGTAAGTTACCGACTGACTTACCGCATCACATTGTTCAGCTGCGTCATGCCCGTCTTCTACTGTCGGAGGTGTCCCTACCAGCATCCCGTCGAGATATGCCTCTCCAACCCGGCATGTCTGAAGGCGGACCTGCTACCACTACTCCTCCCTCTGGACGCACACGACAGGGCCTGCTCTGCCTATGGGGGCATGGCGTATGTGGCCAACATCGCACCCGCACTGAAATGGGACCACTGTGCCTCCACACGACGGATCATCGAGAACAGCTACATCGAATGTCACCCAGCATGCCCCATCATGGTCCTCCAAGGGACAACTTACGAACAACACCTTGACAGCCACCATCCGCTTCATTGGCTGGCAAACATGTACACCACCAATGACATGGAAGCCCTGCTGGACGGCATCGCATACCTGACAACCTGTAAATACGTCGGACCACAACGCAGGTTCCCCGAGTGACCTATGAAGTCCAACCCCGCACCCATGCTCAGCTTCCGCACGGACTGGCCAGTCACCACCACAACAGCCATACCAAACGACCGGCAACTGTAACCACACCATCAACGACATCGCCATGACATCGGATATGACCGGGACATGCACACTGTTCCCCATCACATCCAGGAACACCGCATGCATCGTGGGAGGCAGTGGCATGGGCTCTGTGTATCGCACCCACATGGACGGAACTGCACGAACAACCAGGACACGACATGGATCCAGCGCACATGGACACACACACCGCTCAGTGGACATGAATAGGTCGCCTGGAGTCTGTGGGTGCTGCACCCCTCCCACCCCCGCCCCGGGAATCCTATACCAGGACCTTTGCATGGACGACAAGTGCATACAACAACAACACGACCCCAGTGACTGTGACATGTCCAGTAACCACCACAGTGCAACAACAAGTGGCACGCCGCTGCATGCACGCAAGCACATGCCCTGATGTCATCTCACATGCACGCGTGCATGAGGAACAACCGCAGCAAACCTGTCACATGGAACTGAGATGGACTGTGCCCATGATGCCGAGCGGTCTGGTAGGCTACATGTATACCGTCTGTGTCAAAGTCCGCAGCTCCGCAGCTATACGTAAATGTACATTAGCACAGCCTTGGCCAAGCAGATGTTACCCCACACCCTATCCCATTTGTAATCATGCTCAGTATATCCTCAACATGTATTCCGCTGCCAGTAGTGTCCACTATACTGCATCACAGAGGACAGAAGACTCAATATAATGTTTGAAACCAAAACTGTCTCCGCTGACTCATTTCACAAGTACGAATGAGAGAGGATGAGAGTATGTGAAGTACACGGCAGTCGTGACATGACCATGTAGTCCACTGGTATTGGATGTCAACGCAAATGAGTAGCACTACTGTGGAAGACACACATGTGTCGTGTGAAGTCGTATGGACGCAGTGCTCAGGTGGGTGGGTGCGACGGGTAGATGCGCACATGCCAAGTTGGAGCACGCCGTGTTGGGAGGGGTCATGAACAGTACACCACCGCTTCCCTGGGCATTGTGAGAGGACACCTGTCGGGGGGAGTGAACACGTGTGTGCACAGCAGCCGGGCACACGTACAAAGCGGTACCAGGCGCACCTCAGCCCACCCTCTGTGGACAAGCTGGATCCTGTTGTGCGCCCGCCATGCCCCTTGACAAGGCACACACAGCCCCAGTCGACCAGGTGTAACCCCAACATAGTCAATCCGCACAGGCGATACAGGGCACGGGATGGCAGTGGAGCATGGTGTGTGAGAGGTCTCCTCGCGCTCCTCCTGGTCATATCACGCAGGCAATAGAACCTCAACGTCTAGCATGGCACAAGTCAGATGGAAGTATAGGGGACGCACCACAGCACGAGCAGCACTGACGTCACGGGAGGTGGCTCGCACCATCCCATCCATTGCCCATCATACCAACCACGCCACATGCCATTGCGACTAAGTGCAAGCGCGTGCGCCACCACCCCGAGCCCTCCCCAGAGAGGCCAAAGAGTGAATGTGTGGGCCATCAGCCACAGACGGACGCGGCCTGGCCGCAAGGGCAGCCACAGCCACTGGGTGTCGCAGGTGGCGGATCCGGAAGGCGAAGACTGTGATGCATAGTCCATGCAGGCCGGGTCTCCATTTGGGGCACCACGCAGGTGGACGGCGTCCCGCCACACATCATACCCTGGACCCACACATACACTCCTTGCCCTCTCTGGTGCGAGCTTGGGGCTGCCTGTGCAAGCGCTAGCCTCGCAGGTGAGCATGCATATTGGGGGGCGAGGGGAGGACATGAGGGCTGGGGCGAAGATGACTGTATCACTGTCAGTTAGTACAAGGGATGACCCAGATGTGGAAAGGAAGAGACGTGTCCCGTGTGTACTGCAACTAGTCGCCAATCCAACTACCCCCCATGTCCGGAATGTAAGCCCGCACCTAGGCCCGCCCATCTGCCACATCGAACATACCACCAGCACGACAACCTTCCCATTCGAAACACTGACTGGGGGTGGCGACCAGTGAACAATCATGTGTAGCCTACCCACGCGTACATGTGGGCCCTCCATGATCCATGTCACCTGCGGCAAAGTCATGACATGCGCAATGAGGGAAGTGAGGAGAGCTGTCCGCCCCACGCGCAGAAGGTGCATCAGCTCCACAGACCCAGCAGCGAGTCCAGCAGGGGTCAAATGTGCAGGGGCAGCTGTGCCTGGTGTGAAGGCACATGCATATAGACAGCACATCGACCAATGTGTAGTCTGCCCACATCCACAGTCCATCATCATGCGGACATAGGAATTGAACACAGGGCAACACATCTTAGTTGGTGCACCCACCGTGACCAACAATGCGCAATCATCGACGTACCCGCCCTGTGCATGGCCCCCACCCAACGGAGGCACATCCAGTGCCACCATCCCACACACACAAGCCTTCCACGGAACATGCTGTGTCCAATGGTCAGTACAGAGTCAGCGCCCATCTGGTGGATCCTGAACAGGAGACACATGCACACACATGCCAGCTCCCACTATGTACGTCTGCCACCTGGCACGTGCAATGTAACCTCTCACCTGTGACGTGTGACTGCAAGCACACAGCCGTCTTGGCATGGGGCTGTCAATGTGGACACCAGTCAATGTTTCGGGAGCTGTGATCCGTACAGTGCTGTACATAGGGTGCAGTGCTGACACCTACTACTGTCTCATATCCCCTCGTGCCACAGGACCCACTTGTATTGGCCGCTCAGCCCGTACCCACATCGTCGTCGTCGTGTGCCATACTCATCCAGCCTCGGAAGCAGTTCCATGCTCAGCAGACACTCATGTTGCCGTGGCGTTGCCGCTTGACGAATATGCAGTCAGTCCCCATCAGCACGCCCCGCAAGTCATTGGGGCCTAGATCCCCATGTGCATGCACATGGCAGTGGTATGTCTCACTTGCCATTGCCATTGTTGGGAGACCTGTGTAAGTGTACTGTGGCCGTGCCGTCCCAGCTTGACAGCTGGGCTGTGGCTCATGTGCTTGCTCAGTCATGTCAGTGATGTGTATGCGAAATTGCTATGTGCCGTGTTGCTTTGACATGTGTCCTCTGCCATTTAACCCAGGCGGAGACCGAACATTGACCGCCCATACCAATTGCTGGCGGACATGGAGGATACTGAGGTCATAAGGAAGTTTCGGCTGGACAGGCCAACCCTGCATCGACTGTGTGCCATGTTAGAGCCCCATCTCCGTCCCCGCAGGGTGTATCCGACTGCTGTCACCCCCACGGCTAAGGTGATGGCCGCCATGCATTTCTTCGCCACTGGGTCATTCCAGCACACAGTGGGCAGTGGAGGAGGGATGTCCCAGCCCATGTTCAGCAAGGTGCTGAGGGATGTACTGGCAGCCATGATGCTGTACCGGAACAGGTACATCAGATTCCCCAGGGCTCGTGAATTGGCGGCAGTGAAGGGTGCATTCTATGCCCTTGGCAGAATCCCACACGTCGTGGGAGCCATTGACTGCACACATGTCGGCCTTGTTCCACCACAGGCCACTGAGCACCTGTACCGCAACAGGAAGCACACGCACTCCCTGAATGTGCAAGTGGTGTGCCTTGCGGACATGGTGATCACCCACGTGTGTGCAAAGTTCCCAGGCTCGGCCCATGACGCACACATAATGCGCAACAGCATCTTGCCACGACTGATGGCCAATCTGCAACAGGATCGTGGCTGTATTGTCGGTGAGTATGTGGAGTGGTGTAGCGTGCTGGTTGTGCGATGCTGTCCCCTGTCCAGTTGGAATAGCAACGGTTCTCTGTGTCCCTCACACCCAGGTGACTCTGCGTATCCGAATGGGGCATGGCTGCTCAGTCCATTGAGGAATCCTCGCACCCCAGCAGACGATCGATACAATGAGGCACATGGGAGGACCAGACGTGTGGTCGAGCGTACCTTTGGCCTCCTCAAGTCCAGGTTCAGGTGCCTGGACCGCACCGAGGGTGCACTGGCGTACTCCCCACAGAAGGTGTGCCAGATAGTGGTGGCGTGCTGCATGCTGCACAATCTGGCCATTCGGAAGCAGATCCCCCTCATTGTGGATGACGGAGATCAACCAGGGCCCCAGCCCGCAGACCAGGACAGCTCGAGTGAGGTGGACAGCGGAGAGGAGGAAGCTGGGAATGTGCGCCAGCAGCTCATCGCCCGCTACTTCACTTGACGGTGAGTGTCCATGTACGACGGATGATGTGTCTGTATCTGTGCAGGTGTGTGTGTGCTGTGTCAGGGTGGCCGTATGTTCACTGCGTGCAGTGTGTCAACGCTCCATGGCCAGGGTAGTATGCCACTGTTGGTGACTGTGGCATTGTGCCCTATTGCTCTGTGCGATGTGTGTACATTGCTTGTAGTTGTTGACATGTACTGTGTGATGGGTGTGTGACACACTCATTGAATGTGCTCCTGTTCTGTCTCCCACCCCTAGGTCCCTACAGGCCCTCCGGATTCCATTGCCATGCCACGCATCAGGTGCCTTTCCGCCCAAGGTGGCCGTTGTATTCCGTACAAATAAAACACAGGGCACAAACAGCAGTTAGTGAAAAAGGTGCATTTATTACAAACTGTGACATGTGATTGTGTGTAAGGTGATGACAAAAGTGGTGCGTGCAGTGACAATGAGCTGTCGGTCATGGCTGCGTGAAGCTCAGGGTGTACCCACTGGTTCTATGTCCATAGTCCAACACACACATGCCATCCAGATGGCTGTGTGGAGTGGGATCGTAGAGCAAGTCAATGCAGTGGCTGGTCAAGGAAGGCTGGCGGAAGGCTGGCTGGCTGCCTCACTTGCGACTGGAGCGTGCGAAGTCCTCCCGGGAGATCTGTTTCCTCTTCGGACGGCCCCTTCCACGTTTGGGAGGGGGTGTGTGGTGGCGACCTGCTGGTGGTGGGTGAGGTGTGCTCACTGGCTGTGGACGCAGGGGAAGTGGACACTGCTGCCCGACCCTGCGCCCTAGCAGGTGGTGGCGGAGGTGGTGTTGCTGGCCTTGCCTGTGACCCCACCGCCACCACCAGCTGGCCCATGAGGTCCACGAGTTGGTCCATACGGGACACGAATTGGCCCATATGGGCGTCCATGGACCTCAGCACCCCCAGCACCTCCCGCGTGTCTGTAGCAGACCTGGCCCATTGTCCTTGGGCCTCTTCATAGGCCCCAAGGACTCTGGCCATTTGAGGCAGGGCATGGCTCCCAGGGGAGGCTGGCGTTTCCCTGACCCTGCTCCTCCTACCAGTCCTGCTGCCACCGGCCTGCCCACTAGCCACATTGCACACCACGGTCCTCGCTGTGGCTCCCAGGGTGGATCCAGTCGGCCGGGCCACCACCTGCGCTGGGGCTGGTGCCAGCGAAGACGTGGTGGTGGTGGTGGCGGTGGTGGTCGGTGCGGCGATGGTGGCGGTTGCGGCAGTGGTAGTGGCCGCAATGACCGTGGGTGTGGCCGCAACGACAGTGGCAGCAGGGGGCTGGGACTGTTCAGCATCCCTGGATGATGGGTTGGTGGGTAGGAGGGGTCCTGGGGAGCGGCTGGGCCCTGCCACGCCAGATGGGCCTGCTTGGTGGTCCGTGTCCGAAGAGGATGACAGATCCTCCAGATCCGTGTGTCCTCGTTGGGGGCTTGTGGGCTGGCTGTGCTGGCTGCTGTCTCCATCCCCAGCATCCGGCAGTTCGTCACCTGTGGAGAGAATGAGATTTGTTATTGTGTTGCACCTGGCGAAGTATGTATTTGTCGTCTGACATTGGCAGTTCGTGCAATCTCGTACATGGGTTTCCCGGAGGCGAGTGTGTGGCTGTGGCATCTGTAGTTGTGTGTGCTAGGCAATGGGACTGTGTGCTGTGCACATGTGGCATGGGACGGATTGGCCATGCCGATGGGTGTGTTGCTGTGCCCCTACTCATTGTGACTCTGGTGTATGCGGGCTCCTGGCCCATCCTGGGTCTGGTTTGTACTTTGCTTTTGGGGTTCACATGGAACGCTTAGGAACGCATATGGCAACATGGGGGCCATGCCCCAGATTCGCATTTGGGAGGGGATATGCTTTTGGGGTTCAAATGGAACGCTTAGGAACGCATATGGCAACATGGGGGCCATGCCCCAGATTCGCATTTGGGAGGGGATATGCTTTTGGGGTTCAAATGGAACGCTTAGGAACGCATATGGCAACATGGGGGCCATGCCCCAGATTCGCATTTGGGAGGGGATATGCTTTTGGGGTACATGCTGTGAGCCATGGGTGCCGAACGTGACATGTGTTGTGGCAGCATGACAGTGCATGGTTTGAGGTGTGTGCATGCTTGACATGGCCTGCATATTTGCTGTCTGTTGTGATTACTGGACATGGCATTGGACGCATCGTTATGAGTGAGTGATAGTTGTGTGCCAGCCAACGTATTGCAGTTGTCCCATCTCCTTGGTGTGCGTGCTGCCCTGTGCCATGTGCATCACTGCAGTGCTCGGGGGTGTGGCCCATGTTGTGTGTTGTTGCTCACAGTGTGTCGTGCGCTTAATTGACTTCTGGCACATGGTTGGTCATGGGCATGTGTCTTAGCGTGACTGCTGTATGTGTGGCAGCTGTGCGGATGACATGCCTTTCATGAGACTGGGGCTGACGGATGGGATGGATGGTATGTTGTATGTGCATGGTGTGTCTGTGAATTTGATGGGTTCAGTGGTGTTCGTGTGCATTTCTGTTGTTCCGCTCTGTTGCGTCTAGTGTTGTTTGTCTTACATAGGCGTAGTTGTGGGGTGTGTGGTTGACAGGCAGTAGGGGCTACATGGACAGGACTTCAATGGTGTTTCGGTTGTGTGTGATGAGTTGCACAGTGGCTGCCGTGTGGGACTATATTCAGTGTGGCTTGTGCATGCAGACGTGGCTCCTTGGGTGTTGCTATGTCTGTGATGGGTCATGTGGGGTGTGAGTCTGTTGTTCATGTCCGTGTGCACATTGTTCACTTGTTCGTGACGGTGGGCGGTGCTGCGTGTTCGTCTGCTACGTGACATGTCCCATGTGTTGGTCGTGTCATGGTCCTCATGCCTCCAGTAATCCAGCCCTGTCCAGTTTCCCACCTGCAAGTTGTTTGTGCGTGCACTGTACTGGATGCCACATGGCTCTAAGCGGGGGTGCTCCATGTTGCAGGTCTGTGGGGGTGGGGGGTGTTGTGGGTCGTGGGGGTGGCTGGACACCCACTGACACCGATTGCTGTGGACCGTGATGTCTGCCTTTCGGCTGTCGTTGTGCACTGCGGTGGCTGACACGTGGCTGTGGGGTGTGGGGGATGCTCCTCCTTGCTGTGCTGTGGGACTGGGGCCTGGTGTGTGTTGTACTTGGGCTGTTCACCGTCCCACCCACTGCACTTTGTGTTCCTGCCACTTACCTGTTACTTGTCGGTTAGTGCAGCTGTGGCGGACACATGGGTGTGGTGGGTGCTCGTTGTGGCGCTTCTGGCATATTTGGGGACCTGTTGGTGGTTACGTGGCTGGCTGAGTGTACACATGTCCCCACGCATCTTACAGTTGTTCGGTTTGGGCTGTGTGTGGTAGTGTCTGTTGCATGTGTGTGTGATGTGTTGTGTATTGTGTGCTGGACATGGGGGTGTTTGTCCCTGGGAGCTGTGGCATGGTAGTTGCGCATGTGAGTACATAGCGGTGTGCTGGTATACATTAGTTTGTACTTACCAGCCTCCACTCCCCCTGCTAATCCGGCGAGGATCTCCGGATGGATTACGACTCGCACCTTCTCCTCCCACGCTTTGAAGGTCTTAAAGAGCGCGGGATTCCCTCCGCCAGTGACGGCAGCCAGCTCTCTGTTTTTGCCCTCCTTCTTCTTGACCAGGCTCTTGACGTCATTCCAACGTTTGTTAATCTCGACTCTGTTCCTGGGCAGGGTCCCGACTGCATTGACCTGGTCTACGATCCGGTTCCACATTCTGTTTCTGGTGGCTAGTGGTGTGTGCTGGACCATGTTCCCATAGATTTGTGGGTACACCTTGATGATCTCGTCGACCATGACCGTCAGCTCCATGGGCGTGAACTTGGGCATCCTTTGTGGTGCCATGGTGTTTGTGGTGCTGGTGCGGTGTGTGTTGTGTAATGTGCAGGGGGTTTGTGGTGCCGGGGTGTGGTGGTGGTGGTGGTGTTTGGTGGTGGTGGTGGTGGTGGTGGTGGTGGTAGTGATGTGTGCGTTTCTGTGGTGTGCTGCTGTCCTTGCTGTGTCACTGTGTCCTCTCCTCTCCTCTCTGGTTTGCAATGTAGCAAGGGGTTGTGGTCTGTGGGAGTGCTGCTTTTGTACTCACCTATGTGGGTGTGTCCTCATGGTCTGTTGTTTTCAGGTGTGTTGTGTCTGGGGTTCTGGCCTTTGTATTTTTTGTTTGTCCGGGGGGTGTTTTCGGGATGTGTACTGTGCTTGTGTATTTGTGCGTGCCTTGCTGTGTGGACTTGTTGGCCATGTTGTGTGCTATTGGTTTTGTGTGCGGATGGTTTCTGTGCAGGTACGTTGGCGCCATGGCTTCTGCCGTGTCGATTCTCATCGGCGTTGTTTGCGCTGGCGGGCGGTATATTTGTGGTTTTTCCGCGCTCATGGCGGTGCGATCGTAATTTCACGTGCGGTGTGTCGGCCGTGTGGGCGGGCGGTTTTGTGTTGTCGTGCGTGTTTCCGTCCGTGGCGGGCGGTTTGACTCCGACTCGGACGATGGCGGGCGGTATTTTGTGTGCTTTTCCGCCGATGGCGGTTTTCGGTTTGTGTAATCGTAATGGCGTGGTCGGTGTTCAGGCGGTGTGTGCGGGCGGATTTTTGCCGCTTCCATGCCTGGCGGATTTATTTACGCCGGGTATCATAATGGGCCCCAAAGTTTGTTGGAAACTTAGAAGTTGTTCAATGATTAGAACCTTCCTTAGAAAGAAGGTGAAAGAAAACCAAAAAAGGAGGGATACGTGGATGAAAGTGTCAGGATTTGTGATGAGATGAGCACTAGATGCTGATCAGATGTGCTGTAAAGTGACGGATTTTGGTTTTGGGAAGAAACTAGAAGGTGATTGCTGGACCTGTCATCCTTACGGTGGTTTTCCCCCAACTTTTTGCCTGCTTCCCTCTACTTTTTGCTGTATCTTTTTGTTGGCCTTAGGACTCTGAGCACTCTACCACTGCTAACCAGTGCTAAAGTGCATGTACTTCTCCCATAAGCATGTTGATATTGGTGTATATCTTATAGGCATATTTATTTTACCCGTACGCCCCTTGTAAAGTGATATATCATGTACCCAGGGTCTGTACTCTAAATGCTACTAGTGGGCCTGCAGCACTGCTTGTGCCACCTACACAAGTAGCCTTTCAAATCTGTCTCAGGCCTGCCATTGCAGGGCCTGTGTGTGCAGTTTAATGCCACTTTGACCTGGCATTTAAAACCACTTGCCAAGTGTTAAACTCCCCTTTTATTACACATAACTCACCCCTAAAGTAGGCCCTAAGTGACCCTAAGGGCAGGGTGCTGTGTAACTAAAAGTCAAGACATGCACTTTCTAAGTTTTACATGCCCTGGCAGCGACTAACAGCTAAATTTGTTTTTCACTGCTGTGAGGCTTACTCCTTCCATATGCGAGCATTGGGGATTCCTTAAAATACCTTTTAAGCTGTAATTCCTAATTGGAAAGGAGTAGTTACTTCATGCTTAATATCTTTGGAATGGTGGTGATAAATCCTATTTAATGGTAAAGCTGGATTTGACATTACCATTTTAGAAATGCCATTTTTAGAAAGTGGACATTTCTCTGCTCGTACTTTGCTCTGTGTGCCTGCAGCCTGTCTCCAATATACATCTGGGCTGGGTGACAGCTACACTTTGTGCATTCCCTCTAGACAGTCACAACATAGGAAGGGGAGGGTGTGACAGGGGATTCATTGCATTCATCTGCATACTGATAGGCTTCCTGGGCAGGAAGGGGGAGAGGTGTCTCACACTTACATCTGAATTGGCTGTGTTCTGCCCTCGAGATTGGCAGCTCCATTATGGTACCACTAAAATATGTCATGTTTGGTATCAAACAACGTGCCTCTTCACCCCTGACACGATTGTCATGCCTTGGGTGACATGGCATGCACCCAGGTGGCACCTGAGAGGTTTCCCACCTGGTTGCCCAAGTTTCACTATGCACTGGCTGACCAGCCTGCACGTTCCCACACCTGCTGCCCCCAAGACAGCATTCCGACCTCCTGCCAGGTAGTGTGCTCACTCTCAGGAGTCAGGAACAAAGGCTGGGCAGGAAGGAGGTCACACCTCCATCCTCCCCAGCAGGGTAGTGAAGTGACACATCAGAGCGGTGCATTTCAAAGGCTGCACCACCTCTGATATGCATCTGGACTGTTCCCCTGAGGAGGACACAGCCCTCCCATTGCCCCAGGTATTCTCACTCCTGGGCAAGGTAGGAAATTAAGTATGCAGTAGGTGCACACCTCCAGGAAGGCTGGCCACACCTCCAGGGTGAGCAGCTTGATCTGTACACCTAAAATAGAATGCTGTCAACTTTAGGAGTGAAAAAATGGGTTCTGGGTAGAAAAGGTGACCTACACACCTGGATGTGGTATCCTCAGGGGCGGTTTAGCTGCAGGGACTAAGTGCCTATTGGCTACTAGCTTCCACACCCCTTACTCCCCTAAATCTAGGATTTAAAGGACCACCCCCGACCCCAGAACCTCAGATCTGAACAACTTGTATTAAGGATGGACCAAGAGGAGACCCATGTCGCCGACAACAGAATTTTGACCACAGCACAAAAGGAAAAGAGAGACACTTTGTCCCTGAGGCAACAGACTTGGAACTGAGTGAACGACCCTCGTCTTTGCTAAAACTCGGCACTCCCCAATAGAGAGACCCCTGTGGAAGCCAGTGACACCATCAGTCTCCCTTGGACTAGTGGCACTAGTCCCCTGCAAACTGCAGGTGAAAACATTCACCTGATCTAAAGAATCACTAGCCATCAGGCCCTCCATGGGATCGTCCAAATCCAGGTGGCCCAGTGCATTGTGGGAGATGAAGTCCCACCTGTCTGAAGTTTCAAGCCGCTACCTCACTCCCCCGAACCCTTTAAAGTTCCAGTACTTTTTCGCTGTGTTTACCGCTGCCAAGGCTTGATGGTCACTAATCTGGTAACCGACCCTCAAACTCGATGCTGTATCTACAAGGAACACCATGAAACCATCCTCTGATGTCAGCAGCTGTGTATCTGTTGTGTTTTTGCATTCTGTTTGCTGCAGCACTGTGTAAGTAGTAAAATCAGCACTACTGCGGCTCCCGTTCAGCACCAAGGACAGCCAGAACAACTCTGACTGTTTGGCCTGGGCCTGGGGCCCGCATGACCTTAACCCTGTAAGGCTTTCATATAATTCAACCTGCAAGTGACATATAGTAGCGGTTTTTACCATTAATGGCAATGTTATCTTTTTCATTTCTTTTTCTGCACTGATTTAATATTGCTTCGAAAATCTCTAACTCCTGTTATATGTATGCTATTTAGTTCATTTTGGTGTCTAAGGGGCCCATTACGATACCCGGCGTAAAAAATTCCGCCAGGCATGGAAGCGGCAAAAATCCGCCCGCACACACCGCCTGAACACCGACCACGCCATTACGATTACACAAACCGAAACCGCCATCGGCGGAAAAACACACAAAATACCGCCCGCCATCGTCCGAGTCGGAGTCAAACCGCCCGCCACGGACGGAAACACGCACGACAACACAAAACCGCCCGCCCACACGGCCGACACACCGCACGTGAAATTACGATCGCACCGCCATGAGCGCGGAAAAACCACAAATATACCGCCCGCCAGCGCAAACAACGCCGATGAGAATCGACACGGCAGAAGCCATGGCGCCAACGTACCTGCACAGAAACCATCCGCACACAAAACCAATAGCACACAACATGGCCAACAAGTCCACACAGCAAGGCACGCACAAATACACAAGCACAGTACACATCCCGAAAACACCCCCGGACAAACAAAAAATACAAAGGCCAGAACCCCAGACACAACACACCTGAAAACAACAGACCATGAGGACACACCCACATAGGTGAGTACAAAAGCAGCACTCCCACAGACCACAACCCCTTGCTACATTGCAAACCAGAGAGGAGAGGAGAGGACACAGTGACACAGCAAGGACAGCAGCACACCACAGAAACGCACACATCACAACCACCACCACCACCACCACCACCACCACCAAACACCTGCACCACAAACCCCCTGCACATTACACAACACACACCGCACCAGCACCACAAACACCATGGCACCACAAAGGATGCCCAAGTTCACGCCCATGGAGCTGACGGTCATGGTCGATGAGATCATCAAGGTGTACCCACACATCTATGGGAACATGGTCCAGCACACACCACTAGCCACCAGAAACAGAATGTGGAACCGGATCGTAGACCAGGTCAATGCAGTCGGGACCCTGCCCAGGAACAGAGTCGAGATTAACAAACGTTGGAATGACGTCAAGAGCCTGGTCAAGAAGAAGGAGGGCAAAAACAGAGAGCTGGCTGCCGTCACTGGCGGAGGGAATCCCGCGCTCTTTAAGACCTTCAAAGCGTGGGAGGAGAAGGTGCGAGTCGTAATACATCCGGAGATCCTCGCCGGATTAGCAGGGGAGTGGAGGCTGGTAAGTACAAACTAATGTATACCAGCACACCGCTATGTACTCACATGCGCAACTACCATGCCACAGCTCCCAGGGACAAACACCCCCATGTCCAGCACACAATACACAACACATCACACACACATGCAACAGACACTACCACACACAGCCCAAACCGAACAACTGTAAGATGCGTGGGGACATGTGTACACTCAGCCAGCCACGTAACCACCAACAGGTCCCCAAATATGCCAGAAGTGCCACAACGAGCACCCACCACACCCATGTGTCCGCCACAGCTGCACTAACCGACAAGTAACAGGTAAGTGGCAGGAACACAAAGTGCAGTGGGTGGGAGGGTGGACAGCCCAAGTACAACACACACCAGGCCCCAGTCCCACAGCACAGCAAGGAGGAGCATCCCCCACACCCCACAGCCACGTGTCAGCCACCGCAGTGCACAACGACAGCCGAAAGGCAGACATCACGGTCCACAGCAATCGGTGTCAGTGGGTGTCCAGCCACCCCCACGACCCACAACACCCCCCACCCCCACAGACCTGCAACATGGAGCACCCCCGCTTAGAGCCATGTGGCATCCAGTACAGTGCACGCACGAACAACTTGCAGGTGGGAAACTGGACAGGGCTGGATTACTGGAGGCATGAGGACCATGACACGACCAACACATGGGACATGTCACGTAGCAGACGAACACGCAGCACCGCCCACCGTCACGAACAAGTGAACAATGTGCACACGGACATGAACAACAGACTCACACCCCACATGACCCATCACAGACATAGCAACACCCAAGGAGCCACGTCTGCATGCACAAGCCACACTGAATATAGTCCCACACGGCAGCCACTGTGCAACTCATCACACACAACCGAAACACCATTGAAGTCCTGTCCATGTAGCCCCTACTGCCTGTCAACCACACACCCCACAACTACGCCTATGTAAGACAAACAACACTAGACGCAACAGAGCGGAACAACAGAAATGCACACGAACACCACTGAACCCATCAAATTCACAGACACACCATGCACATACAACATACCATCCATCCCATCCGTCAGCCCCAGTCTCATGAAAGGCATGTCATCCGCACAGCTGCCACACATACAGCAGTCACGCTAAGACACATGCCCATGACCAACCATGTGCCAGAAGTCAATTAAGCGCACGACACACTGTGAGCAACAACACACAACATGGGCCACACCCCCCGAGCACTGCAGTGATGCACATGGCACAGGGCAGCACGCACACCAAGGAGATGGGACAACTGCAATACGTTGGCTGGCACACAACTATCACTCACTCATAACGATGCGTCCAATGCCATGTCCAGTAATCACAACAGACAGCAAATATGCAGGCCATGTCAAGCATGCACACACCTCAAACCATGCACTGTCATGCTGCCACAACACATGTCACGTTCGGCACCCATGGCTCACAGCATGTACCCCAAAAGCATATCCCCTCCCAAATGCGAATCTGGGGCATGGCCCCCATGTTGCCATATGCGTTCCTAAGCGTTCCATTTGAACCCCAAAAGCATATCCCCTCCCAAATGCGAATCTGGGGCATGGCCCCCATGTTGCCATATGCGTTCCTAAGCGTTCCATTTGAACCCCAAAAGCATATCCCCTCCCAAATGCGAATCTGGGGCATGGCCCCCATGTTGCCATATGCGTTCCTAAGCGTTCCATGTGAACCCCAAAAGCAAAGTACAAACCAGACCCAGGATGGGCCAGGAGCCCGCATACACCAGAGTCACAATGAGTAGGGGCACAGCAACACACCCATCGGCATGGCCAATCCGTCCCATGCCACATGTGCACAGCACACAGTCCCATTGCCTAGCACACACAACTACAGATGCCACAGCCACACACTCGCCTCCGGGAAACCCATGTACGAGATTGCATGAACTGCCAATGTCAGACGACAAATACATACTTCGCCAGGTGCAACACAATAACAAATCTCATTCTCTCCACAGGTGACGAACTGCCGGATGCTGGGGATGGAGACAGCAGCCAGCACAGCCAGCCCACAAGCCCCCAACGAGGACACACGGATCTGGAGGATCTGTCATCCTCTTCGGACACGGACCACCAAGCAGGCCCATCTGGCGTGGCAGGGCCCAGCCGCTCCCCAGGACCCCTCCTACCCACCAACCCATCATCCAGGGATGCTGAACAGTCCCAGCCCCCTGCTGCCACTGTCGTTGCGGCCACACCCACGGTCATTGCGGCCACTACCACTGCCGCAACCGCCACCATCGCCGCACCGACCACCACCGCCACCACCACCACCACGTCTTCGCTGGCACCAGCCCCAGCGCAGGTGGTGGCCCGGCCGACTGGATCCACCCTGGGAGCCACAGCGAGGACCGTGGTGTGCAATGTGGCTAGTGGGCAGGCCGGTGGCAGCAGGACTGGTAGGAGGAGCAGGGTCAGGGAAACGCCAGCCTCCCTGGGAGCCATGCCCTGCCTCAAATGGCCAGAGTCCTTGGGGCCTATGAAGAGGCCCAAGGACAATGGGCCAGGTCTGCTACAGACACGCGGGAGGTGCTGGGGGTGCTGAGGTCCATGGACGCCCATATGGGCCAATTCGTGTCCCGTATGGACCAACTCGTGGACCTCATGGGCCAGCTGGTGGTGGCGGTGGGGTCACAGGCAAGGCCAGCAACACCACCTCCGCCACCACCTGCTAGGGCGCAGGGTCGGGCAGCAGTGTCCACTTCCCCTGCGTCCACAGCCAGTGAGCACACCTCACCCACCACCAGCAGGTCGCCACCACACACCCCCTCCCAAACGTGGAAGGGGCCGTCCGAAGAGGAAACAGATCTCCCGGGAGGACTTCGCACGCTCCAGTCGCAAGTGAGGCAGCCAGCCAGCCTTCCGCCAGCCTTCCTTGACCAGCCACTGCATTGACTTGCTCTACGATCCCACTCCACACAGCCATCTGGATGGCATGTGTGTGTTGGACTATGGACATAGAACCAGTGGGTACACCCTGAGCTTCACGCAGCCATGACCGACAGCTCATTGTCACTGCACGCACCACTTTTGTCATCACCTTACACACAATCACATGTCACAGTTTGTAATAAATGCACCTTTTTCACTAACTGCTGTTTGTGCCCTGTGTTTTATTTGTACGGAATACAACGGCCACCTTGGGCGGAAAGGCACCTGATGCGTGGCATGGCAATGGAATCCGGAGGGCCTGTAGGGACCTAGGGGTGGGAGACAGAACAGGAGCACATTCAATGAGTGTGTCACACACCCATCACACAGTACATGTCAACAACTACAAGCAATGTACACACATCGCACAGAGCAATAGGGCACAATGCCACAGTCACCAACAGTGGCATACTACCCTGGCCATGGAGCGTTGACACACTGCACGCAGTGAACATACGGCCACCCTGACACAGCACACACACACCTGCACAGATACAGACACATCATCCGTCGTACATGGACACTCACCGTCAAGTGAAGTAGCGGGCGATGAGCTGCTGGCGCACATTCCCAGCTTCCTCCTCTCCGCTGTCCACCTCACTCGAGCTGTCCTGGTCTGCGGGCTGGGGCCCTGGTTGATCTCCGTCATCCACAATGAGGGGGATCTGCTTCCGAATGGCCAGATTGTGCAGCATGCAGCACGCCACCACTATCTGGCACACCTTCTGTGGGGAGTACGCCAGTGCACCCCCGGTGCGGTCCAGGCACCTGAACCTGGACTTGAGGAGGCCAAAGGTACGCTCGACCACACGTCTGGTCCTCCCATGTGCCTCATTGTATCGATCGTCTGCTGGGGTGCGAGGATTCCTCAATGGACTGAGCAGCCATGCCCCATTCGGATACGCAGAGTCACCTGGGTGTGAGGGACACAGAGAACCGTTGCTATTCCAACTGGACAGGGGACAGCATCGCACAACCAGCACGCTACACCACTCCACATACTCACCGACAATACAGCCACAATCCTGTTGCAGATTGGCCATCAGTCGTGGCAAGATGCTGTTGCGCATTATGTGTGCGTCATGGGCCGAGCCTGGGAACTTTGCACACACGTGGGTGATCACCATGTCCGCAAGGCACACCACTTGCACATTCAGGGAGTGCGTGTGCTTCCTGTTGCGGTACAGGTGCTCAGTGGCCTGTGGTGGAACAAGGCCGACATGTGTGCAGTCAATGGCTCCCACGACGTGTGGGATTCTGCCAAGGGCATAGAATGCACCCTTCACTGCCGCCAATTCACGAGCCCTGGGGAATCTGATGTACCTGTTCCGGTACAGCATCATGGCTGCCAGTACATCCCTCAGCACCTTGCTGAACATGGGCTGGGACATCCCTCCTCCACTGCCCACTGTGTGCTGGAATGACCCGGTGGCGAAGAAATGCATGGCGGCCATCACCTTAGCCGTGGGGGTGACAGCAGTCGGATACACCCTGCGGGGACGGAGATGGGGCTCTAACATGGCACACAGTCGATGCAGGGTTGGCCTGTCCAGCCGAAACTTCCTTATGACCTCAGTATCCTCCATGTCCGCCAGCAATTGGTATGGGCGGTCAATGTTCGGTCTCCGCCTGGGTTAAATGGCAGAGGACACATGTCAAAGCAACACGGCACATAGCAATTTCGCATACACATCACTGACATGACTGAGCAAGCACATGAGCCACAGCCCAGCTGTCAAGCTGGGACGGCACGGCCACAATACACTTACACAGGTCTCCCAACAATGGCAATGGCAAGTGAGACATACCACTGCCATGTGCATGCACATGGGGATCTAGGCCCCAATGACTTGCGGGGCGTGCTGATGGGGACTGACTGCATATTCGTCAAGCGGCAACGCCACGGCAACATGAGTGTCTGCTGAGCATGGAACTGCTTCCGAGGCTGGATGAGTATGGCACACGACGACGACGATGTGGGCACGGGCTGAGCGGCCAATACAAGTGGGACCTGTGGCACGAGGGGATATGAGACAGTAGTAGGTGTCAGCACTGCACCCTATGTACAGCACTGTACGGATCACAGCTCCCGAAACATTGACTGGTGTCCACATTGACAGCCCCATGCCAAGACGGCTGTGTGCTTGCAGTCACACGTCACAGGTGAGAGGTTACATTGCACGTGCCAGGTGGCAGACGTACATAGTGGGAGCTGGCATGTGTGTGCATGTGTCTCCTGTTCAGGATCCACCAGATGGGCGCTGACTCTGTACTGACCATTGGACACAGCATGTTCCGTGGAAGGCTTGTGTGTGTGGGATGGTGGCACTGGATGTGCCTCCGTTGGGTGGGGGCCATGCACAGGGCGGGTACGTCGATGATTGCGCATTGTTGGTCACGGTGGGTGCACCAACTAAGATGTGTTGCCCTGTGTTCAATTCCTATGTCCGCATGATGATGGACTGTGGATGTGGGCAGACTACACATTGGTCGATGTGCTGTCTATATGCATGTGCCTTCACACCAGGCACAGCTGCCCCTGCACATGTGACCCCTGCTGGACTCGCTGCTGGGTCTGTGGAGCTGATGCACCTTCTGTGCGTGGGGCGGACAGCTCTCCTCACTTCCCTCATTGCGCATGTCATGTCTTTGCCGCAGGTGACATGGATCATGGAGGGCCCACATGTACGCGTGGGTAGGCTACACATGATTGTTCACTGGTCGCCACCCCCAGTCAGTGTTTCGAATGGGAAGGTTGTCGTGCTGGTGGTATGTTCGATGTGGCGGATGGGCGGGCCTAGGTGCGGGCTTACATTCCGGACATGGGGGGTAGTTGGATTGGCGACTAGTTGCAGTACACATGGGACACGTCTCTTCCTTTCCACATCTGGGTCATCCCTTGTACTAACTGACAGTGATACAGTCATCTTCGCCCCAGCCCTCATGTCCTCCCCTCGCCCCCCAATATGCATGCTCACCTGCGAGGCTAGCGCTTGCACAGGCAGCCCCAAGCTCGCACCAGAGAGGGCAAGGAGTGTATGTGTGGGTCCAGGGTATGATGTGTGGCGGGACGCCGTCCACCTGCGTGGTGCCCCAAATGGAGACCCGGCCTGCATGGACTATGCATCACAGTCTTCGCCTTCCGGATCCGCCACCTGCGACACCCAGTGGCTGTGGCTGCCCTTGCGGCCATGCCGCGTCCGTCTGTGGCTGATGGCCCACACATTCACTCTTTGGCCTCTCTGGGGAGGGCTCGGGGTGGTGGCGCACGCGCTTGCACTTAGTCGCAATGGCATGTGGCGTGGTTGGTATGATGGGCAATGGATGGGATGGTGCGAGCCACCTCCCGTGACGTCAGTGCTGCTCGTGCTGTGGTGCGTCCCCTACACTTCCATGTGACTTGTGCCATGCTAGACGTTGAGGTTCTATTGCCTGCGTGATATGACCAGGAGGAGCGCGAGGAGACCTCTCACACACCATGCTCCACTGCCATCCCGTGCCCTGTATCGCCTGTGCGGATTGACTATGTTGGGGTTACACCTGGTCGACTGGGGCTGTGTGTGCCTTGTCAAGGGGCATGGCGGGCGCACAACAGGATCCAGCTTGTCCACAGAGGGTGGGCTGAGGTGCGCCTGGTACCGCTTTGTACGTGTGCCCGGCTGCTGTGCACACACGTGTTCACTCCCCCCGACAGGTGTCCTCTCACAATGCCCAGGGAAGCGGTGGTGTACTGTTCATGACCCCTCCCAACACGGCGTGCTCCAACTTGGCATGTGCGCATCTACCCGTCGCACCCACCCACCTGAGCACTGCGTCCATACGACTTCACACGACACATGTGTGTCTTCCACAGTAGTGCTACTCATTTGCGTTGACATCCAATACCAGTGGACTACATGGTCATGTCACGACTGCCGTGTACTTCACATACTCTCATCCTCTCTCATTCGTACTTGTGAAATGAGTCAGCGGAGACAGTTTTGGTTTCAAACATTATATTGAGTCTTCTGTCCTCTGTGATGCAGTATAGTGGACACTACTGGCAGCGGAATACATGTTGAGGATATACTGAGCATGATCACAAATGGGATAGGGTGTGGGGTAACATCTGCTTGGCCAAGGCTGTGCTAATGTACATTTACGTATAGCTGCGGAGCTGCGGACTTTGACACAGACGGTATACATGTAGCCTACCAGACCGCTCGGCATCATGGGCACAGTCCATCTCAGTTCCATGTGACAGGTTTGCTGCGGTTGTTCCTCATGCACGCGTGCATGTGAGATGACATCAGGGCATGTGCTTGCGTGCATGCAGCGGCGTGCCACTTGTTGTTGCACTGTGGTGGTTACTGGACATGTCACAGTCACTGGGGTCGTGTTGTTGTTGTATGCACTTGTCGTCCATGCAAAGGTCCTGGTATGGGATTCCCGGGGCGGGGGTGGGAGGGGTGCAGCACCCACAGACTCCAGGCGACCTATTCATGTCCACTGAGCGGTGTGTGTGTCCATGGGCGCTGGATCCATGTCGTGTCCTGGTTGTTCGTGCAGTTCCGTCCATGTGGGTGCGATACACAGAGCCCATGCCACTGCCTCCCACGATGCATGCGGTGTTCCTGGATGTGATGGGGAACAGTGTGCATGTCCCGGTCATATCCGATGTCATGGCGATGTCGTTGATGGTGTGGTTACAGTTGCCGGTCGTTTGGTATGGCTGTTGTGGTGGTGACTGGCCAGTCCGTGCGGAAGCTGAGCATGGGTGCGGGGTTGGACTTCATAGGTCACTCGGGGAACCTGCGTTGTGGTCCGTCGTATTTACAGGTTGTCAGGTATGCGATGCCGTCCAGCAGGGCTTCCATGTCATTGGTGGTGTACATGTTTGCCAGCCAATGAAGCGGATGGTGGCTGTCAAGGTGTTGTTCGTAAGTTGTCCCTTGGAGGACCATGATGGGGCATGCTGGGTGACATTCGATGTAGCTGTTCTCGATGATCCGTCGTGTGGAGGCACAGTGGTCCCATTTCAGTGCGCGTGCGATGTTGGCCACATACGCCATGCCCCCATAGGCAGAGCAGGCCCTGTCGTGTGCGTCCAGAGGGAGGAGTAGTGGTAGCAGGTCCGCCTTCAGACATGCCGGGTTGGAGAGGCATATCTCGACGGGATGCTGGTAGGGACACCTCCGACAGTAGAAGACGGGCATGACGCAGCTGAACAATGTGATGCGGTAAGTCAGTCGGTAACTTACGTTCAGCAGGGACAGGAGATCGCATCCCAATGTATGTATCGTGTTGGTTTTGTACAGCTTGAGCTGTTCGGCGTAGTTGGGTAGGTGTGTTGCGGTTGCCATTTCGCAGCGGTTCGTTGAGGTGGCGTGCTCCGGCTGTGTGTGCAGTCTGCAATGTGCACGCTCCGGGGTTGCTGTGAGCTCTGTGTAGTCGTGGGGAGACAGGACTTGTGTTCTGTTGGCTTGTTTGGAGGACACAGGCCCTCTTCCCACATGCTTCTCAGACAGTTCAAGGTCAGTGCTGTGTGACTCCTTCCAATTAACTTGCATGTGGCCGACATGGGGGAGTGTTTTCTTCTTTCTTCCCCGTCCGTTGTGTGCTTCTGTGATATGCGCTATCTGCCCTGTGGTCGGTCTCCTCGGCATGCCTGTGTTGGTCTATTCTTGGACAATGGCTGTATTCACCGGCTTCTGTCGTAGGGCTGTGGTTTCGGAGTTGGAATGGAAGGTCATTCAGTGCTGTCTGCTCTCCCTTGTGTGGGCGGCAGGCTGCCTTTCCGCTCTGCGTTGGGCCTTGTGTGTGGATGTTATTCTTGGGCCACCTGTTGTCGGTCCCCGGGCTCTTTGGTGTTTCGTTTCATGTGCCTTGTTCATATGTGCAGGGTGGTATGGGTTTTTCAGTGTGGTACTGGCGTTCCTCTTCCCGAAGGGGCCCTGCTTCTCCTAGTTGGTGTTGCCGCTGCTGTGTGCTTCGCCATGTTTGTTACACTGGGGTGTGTCCTGCTGTTGCGTGACTTCACTGACATGTGTGCGTCGGTTGTGTGGCGTTGGGTGTTGTCCGTGAATTGGGCGTTGGGGACATGTCTGTGGCAGGCCTGTCACGTGTCATGTGCGTTCGGGGTGGGGCTGATGTGTGTGCTGCTTGGTTGTGTCCCTGTGTCTGTGTGCGACGCATGCATGGCGCTGCGGTTGGCCTCTGCGTTGTGCGCATGTGTGGCGGCGTCATCGGCGCTTTGTGGCCGTGACGGGGTGGTTGGTTCCTAGTCCCAGGTGGTGTGTACACATGTGTTCCGCGATGTTAGGATTTGGCCTGTGTGTCATATGTGGATGCAATGGTGGATGTGTAGTGTACACGCGCTGGTGGGGGGTTGTCCGCTTTTCCGCCCTTGCACTGTGTGCGCTGTTTGCGTGCACTTGTTGTGTGTGTGCCTACCTGCGTCTCCGCGGTACGTTGCGTCCTTGGTGGTGCATCAGCAGAAGCATGGGAAGGGCCTGCAGTGCTGGATTCATGCCCGGGGTGCCGCTTCTTCGTTGTCCGTGCTCTGCGTCCGTGTTACCGCCTCTCTTTCACGTGCGGTGTCTCTTGGCCGTGGGAGCCGTTTGTTTGCGGCATCGTAATTTATGCGCCGGGCGGGACGTGTTTCGTCGGACGGTGTGTGTCAGTTGTGCTGCGCCGCTACGTGAACGGGCGCACTTTGATGGCGGACGGTGTTGCTGGCTTGCCGGCGGTGTTTGGCCTGCTTTTCGCATCGTAATTGGGCGGGCGTGTGGACTGCTGCGTGCCGGCGGTAACTGGTGGTTTTTGCATCCGCCAGCACGGCGGTTGTGCTTCCGCCCGCCATCGTAATGAGCCCCTAAATTATGAAAAAAGTACTCTCTATTTTCATAAATTGGTGCTGGATTTCTCTTGAGTGTTGTCAATTACTTATTGCCCATGATGGTACCCTGAAATGTTTAACACATGTTTCTCCAGTAAAGCCTGACTTCTCTTTGCCACTGTGCCAGGACTGAGCTAAGGATTTCTTAGTGTGAATTCAAGGACAATCTTTGGGGTATTGTGATAATATTTCATGGTAAGGCTACTCAGCCGTACCACATAATATTCCACTTTCCTACATTGGTGTTGCAGCAGTGGGAATCCTGGGCCTGTGTTTCTCAGTACCAGTTGGTCATAAGTGACTTTGCACGAGAAATCCACTTAACTCATTTTAGCATCAAAGAAATTTGTAAAAAAAAAAATCTGATTTTTTTCTAATTGATTGTTAGGACCCTGTGTAGACCCTCATTCCAATAGTACATTTAAAAAGACTTAAGGCCTGATTATGAGTTTGGCGGTACAACCACCGTGACGTCGGTCCCAAGAAGGCAGCCATGGCGGCGATCTCCCGCACGCCCTGTTACGATGAATGGAAGTTGAGCGGCAGACCGCCATGACAGAGTGCTCCTCACCAGCAATGCGGCGGACTGAAATGCTGGATCTTAGTTCGTGGACTGCGGCAGTATACCACCTGCCCAATTGCAAAAATACTGCAGTTTTGGCAGTGCCCTCGTGGTGGTGCTCCAACGGTGGGAAGCTGTTGTGGTTCCCGCGCAGCAATGCAACAGAACAGTGGCCATTGGATGGACACAAATGCAACACATCTTGTGTTCCTTGGTTAATGGGAAACACCTGCATAGCACACTATAAAACACATCCCATTTCAGAACATGATCCTTTGCCACTCCACAGCACCAGAACAGTCTGTAGGGTAAATTGTGAATAGAGAGAAGGCAGGCTATTTCTACCCCTCACTGGTCAACTGGTCACACTCCACATACCTATCTTGCTCATAATTTTTCCTGTGTCCAGGGTGTGTTTTCATGTTGTAGTGTTAGGCCCTTCACCATTTCATTATGTCACGTAAAAAAGATCTTACGTTTTCAGAGCAAGAGTTGTCAGTCCTGGTGGATGAAATTATTAGAATAGATCCATATGTGTTTGGAGCCCAAGTCCAACATAGTCCTCCTAGTAGGAAAACGAAATTTGGGACATAATAATCCACAAAGTGAATGTGGGAGGCACCATTTTACACACACAAGGGATATTAGGAAGCACTGGAATGACCTCTCGGCCAAAGTGTATAACCTGGCCTCTAGGCAACACCTGGAGGCTCTGAGTACTGTTAGTAGCCCTCCCAGCACACCCTTGCAGTTACTACCCTGGGAGGAGAAGGTCCTGGCCATCATCCATACTGAAGGCATGCATGGAATACCTGGGGGAGCAGAGTCTGGTAAGTGTCACTTCACAAACTCACACGAAACCTAAATAGCCACTTCAGTCACAAACCAGATCTCAACAATGTGTAGCAAATATTTCCTTAACTTACTTGGAAACTAGCAGTGTCAGAGGTGAAATTATTCCTGTGTGAATGTGTCATGTTGCATATATGCTATGTTGCAGCAAGCCTCACACCATACCATGATGCCTGCAAGTGTATTAGATATTAAAACATCCCCTGATACAGCTGATCTCACCCAATGTAAATGTATAGCTCATACCAATAGATCAATGTCTACAGGTATGACACCAACCATCTAGGTATGGTAGGCAATATGGTATTGAAATTACTACAACTACCATGATGTCCTGTGTCAGTCATCCAAAACCAGATTGAAGTTTCTATGTGTACAATGTCAATTGTTACACAAAAAAACAACTGATCCATAACTCCCATGAAGTGAGCAGGCTGCATCCAATGAGCTCCTCAGTATACTGTCCTATATGTAGCCCTGGTCACATCAACTGGAATATAACATGGCATGATGTATGACACAACAAGTCTGTTGAGCCAACATAGAAAGCCAGTAACTAAAATCTAAAGATGTTAAGTGGCAGGTGACCCTTTGACTCAGCACTGCTCACAAGAGCACAAATGGTAAAGACAAAACGAAGTTGTGTCAACTACTGTCTTGCACTCAGCTTGGCCTTGAAAAGTGTAACATTACCAAACACATCTCTAATGTGTTGGAGAGGAAAGATGTTAAATGTCATTTATACTACATTAACAAACACCATACAACTCTGGACATGCTATGAGCTGCGCATCCAAAGTAAATGAGTATGTAATCTCTAATTGTCATAATAACATTTGCATGAAAACTGAGCCTATCAACACATTAATCCCTGCCTATTGTTTTTCTCCTGCTAGGTCTCACTAACTGTGTTACAAGATCAGAAGGTACAAATCACACATCAAACTACAACAATGTTCTCCATTACCCAAAAGGATTATCTCTCATACCAAGTGGCCAGAGCTCTGCCAACGAAGAGACCACCGCTGCACTCCAGGAACAGGACAACAGTTAGGACGACAGTGCAAGACAGGATGACATGGAATACGGTGCTAGTCCATCTGGTCTGACTGGGCAGACCCCAACACTGAGTCTCACTGTGCCCACAACACTACCCCCGCATTTACTCAGCCACCGGTTGGTGCCACAACCTGTGCCCCCAGCATAGTGGCCCCTATCTGTGCCCCCTTCTAGGCTCCTGAGGTGCCTGTCACCACCTCTGCAACTTAAGAGCGAGGAACCAGTGGGACACCCCAAACTGCGTAAAGGGCACTGGTTTGTCGGGACAGGAGTAGTGGGAGGGTGTCTGTGGGCCACAAGAGTGAGGCCACTGGGGACAGTCACCCCTAGTTGAACACCAACCAGGTCTTTGGAGCATACCATCATTCCCAAGACAAGATGGACCAGATACTGAACAAACTCAGGGAGATGAAGCAGGTGCAGAGGGACACACACACAGAGTTAACAGTCCACAACACCAACATGGGCTGCCTCATTAGGGTGCTGGTGGACATAAACAACACTCTGGCCAGGGCTTTTCCACCACCAACCACCTCTGCCTGTGGTGGCTCCCCATTAGGCCCCCCTAAATCAGCTTCAGCTACAGGAAGGGAGACCCTGCCAGAGGAGCAAACCACAGCCAGCACCCCCGTCACTGCATCTGCGTATCCCCCCCGTCACTGGCAAGCTGGGGCATTCACGGAAACATCCAGTCTTTTTGGTTGGCCAGACCAAAACCACCATCAGCAAGAAGCGTAGGACCTCATTTCCCCCTATGTATGACTACCATTCACTTGAAGCGTAGGACATAATTTACCCCTATGTATGATTACCATTCACTTTGTGAACTATTTCTGTACCCATTTCCCTTTGTGATGACAGGAGCATGTTGGTCAAAGGACTCCAAACAATTTGCCCTTTACAATAATCCCTTCATCCACTATGACTGACTCCTTCACTGTTCATTTTCATTGTTCCCCATATCACATATTGTTTAATTCCTCCTTGTTCATGTAAATAAATGAACTTCTCTGAATTTCCTTAACTGTTGCAGTATTTCTCATATCTACCAACATATTCATGTATTCCCATCTGAAGTTTACAAATCTACAAAGTGTTGCTTGTGTAGGAATGGATATTTAGCATGTACACAATTTTTCTACCATAGGTTCACAACCATGTATCACAAAAACGCCACAAACATCTTTTGAAAAATACCTTTCTTCTTCTGTCTGAAATGCAATGATTATCATGATGTCCATTGCATACAAAAGAAAACAGAACACCAAAATAATTTGGTAGAAAACTTTTTATAATCATACATACAGGGAAGAAAGGAACATGTTAAATATTTTGGAAGTGTTGAGGCCATTCATTATGGATCAATGTCATCACTTGGTCCCAGATCTCCTGCCTCACAACACAAATCCAACAAGTATCACACCAATAGTGAAAGTGAGGGCTGCACTGCATTTGTTTTCCACCGGTTCCATCCAGTTCACTGGGACAATATCTGGTGGTATCTCACAAACAATGTTCAGTTGTGTTCTAGGATAATGCCTCTTGTATTTAAAAACACACATTCACAGTTACATCCAGTTCAGCAGGTGTCATGATTAAGGCAATGTGATGTGCGCTTTGCATAAGTATGCACACTTCCACATGCGATTAGAGTCTATGGTGGTACACATATTGTACTAAGACCAGCTCACAACAGGGAACATGTCCATAGTACAAGTACAACCTCCCATTCAATTACTCTGCAAGTTGTCTTGCTTCCGGATTTGCACTCTAAAACTCTGTATCTGTCAGTTCAAGGAGCCAGCCATGTCACCCTTGTACATCCTAACAGCAACATACGGCCGCAGATGTCACATTGGTGCGCAGTCCAAATATCTATTTTTTATATCGACCTACACTAATATCGAGTTTTTAATATCGTAGGGACAGAATATCGATGTCAAGAATATCGGTGACCAGAATATCGACCTTAAGGTAAGTAATATCGTTTTTTTTTATATCGAAGTAATTAATATCGAAGTAAGTAATATCGACGTAAGTAATATCTTTAGGAAAAATATTGTTGTTAATAAAATTGATATTTATATTAGTGTTATGTATTTTAGTATGTATTTTATATGTATGTTTAAAAAATTTTGTAATGTATTTTTATTATTTTTAAATATATGTATGTTTAGAAATTAGTAATTGTTTTAAGTAAATTTTGCGTTTTAGTATCAGAGCGGGTTGTGGGTTTATAGGGGAATAGGGTGGGAAGTAATTTAATTATAATTAATTAATTCATATGTTTTTATTTATTGTTATTGATTATTAATTGATTGTTAATGAATTATTAATTGGTAAATAAATTATTTAATTGATTAATTTTATTTATTGTCATTGTTAATTAATTTATTGTTAATTAATTAATAATTGGTAATTAATTTTTATTAATTCATTAATTGATAATTAAATTAATTATGTTAATTTTTATGTGTAGCGGGTTGTGGGTTTATAGGGGAATAGGGTGGGAAGTAATTTAACTATAATTAAGTAATAATTTTTTTTTTTATTGTTATTGATAATTAATTTATTGTTAATTAATTATTAATTGGTAATTAGTTTTATTAATTGATTAATTTATAACTATATTAATTATAATTATTTTATTATTATTTTTTATTTAATGTTATTGTTAATTAATTTATTGTTAATTTATTATTAATTGGTAATTAATTTTTATTAATTGATTAATTGATAATTACATTAATTGTGTTCTTTTTTATGTGTAGCGGGTTGTGTGTTTATGAGGGAATAGGGTGGGAAGTAATTTAATGTTATTTAAGTAAATATTAATTTAATTTTATTGGTATTTATTATTAATTTTTTTGTTAATTAATTATTATGTTATTTATTTTACAAAAATTATTTAATTAAGAAGTATGTTAATTTAACACCTACGCTATCCTACATTTTCCAAACTGTTACACTCACTGGAGTTGGAATAGTAATTTTTACCCCTATGCTATCCAACACTTTCCCTACTGTTGCACTCACTGGAGTTGGAATAGTAATTTTTACCCCTTCGCTATCCAACACTTTCCCTACTGTTGCACTCCCTGGAGTGGGAATAGTAATTTTTACCCCTACGCTATCCAACACTTTCCCTACTGTTGCACTCACTGGAGTGGGAATAGTAATTTTTACCACAACGCTATCCAACACTTTCCCTACTGTTGCACTCCCTGGAGTGGGAATAGTAATTTTAACCCCTACGCTATCCAACACTTTCCCTACTGTTGCACTCACTGGAGTGGGAATAGTAATTTTTACCCCTACGCTATCCAACACTTTCCCTACTGTTGCACTCACTGGAGTGGGAATAGTAATTTTAACCCCTACGCTATCCAACACTTTCCCTACTGTTGCACTAACTGGAGTGGGAATAGTAATTTTTACCCCTACGCTATCCAACACTTTCCCTACTGTTGCACTCCCTGGAGTGGGAATAGTAATTTTAACCCCTACGCTATCCAACACTTTCCCTACTGTTGCACTCACTGGAGTGGGAATAGTAATTTTTACCCCTACGCTATCCAACACTTTCCCTACTGTTGCACTCACTGGGGTGCGAATAGTAATTTTTACCCCTACGCTATCCAACATTTTCCCTACTGTTGCACTGTTTGGAGGTGGAATAGTAATTTTATGACCTCCTCTATCTAATATTTTTTGTATTATTTTAGTTAATGTAGTATATAATTAATTTTAAAAAGATTAAAAATAATTTTAATTTTTTTAATTTGTTATATATATGTATTTAATTTTTATTTATATTATTGTTTTATGTGCATAAATATTTATAATTTATATGATATTTTAAAAAAAATTATAAGTTATTAAAATAAATATTAAACATTATTAGTAAGTATATATATTATATATTATATGTATATGTTTAATTTATTTTTACATTACATATATATTACTTATAATTTTTAAACATTTTAAAATATTTTTAACTATGTTTATTTTAATTATATGTATTATTTACTTTATTTTACATTATTTTTTTAACCTAAATAAAAAACGATATTTTTAACAACGATATTTTTGACATCAATATTTTTTTCAGATATTTTTGTACTTACCATAATGTAGATAGGATGTCGATATTCTTGACTTCGATATTCTTGCGTCGATATTTCTGTAGGTCGATATTCTGACCTTCGATATTTTGTCAGTGATTCGTCACATTAGAATTCAAACATATACAAAATTCAACATATTCAATATCTGGAGAATTGCTCTACAGTGTAACATGGACACTGCAACAGAAACAAGACTCACATGTATCATAATCTTGTTCCAAATACACCTTTGACCACAACTTGTCGAGGTCTGGTTTTACTTATAAATCTACTTAGCATACTTCTATCATCATCACAACAAGAGATGCTGTAGCAGTCCTAGTAATGTATAGTCATAAAAGTACTTACACTCAGGAGAAGAAGTTGTTTTTGAGATCCTGACAAATGTCTTCATTACTATCATCTTCTTTGGAATTTCATGGTCTTCACCCAGTGGGTTGCCGTGGTCGTCATCCTCTGAGAAAATAGGGATGTTTAGTCGCAGGGTGATGTTGTGCAGCAGGCAGTCGCCCACAGCGATTTGGCACACCTTTCTGGATGAGTAGAGGAGGGCTCCCCCTGTCTTGTCCAGACATCTGAATCTGGCCTTCAGGAGCCCAAAAGCCCCTTCCACAGGACATCGTGTTCGCCCCGGGCATTATTGAAGTGGGCTTCCAAGGGTGTTGTTGGGTTCGTCAGTGTTGTCAACAACCATGGTCGGTTGGGATACGCAGAGTCGCCTAGATGTAAGTCAGACATAAGTGCAAAAATTAGTCACACAGTCTATGTTGATCTGCCTTGACATTACCCATCGAGAATTCATACTCACCTACAAGCCAGGTCCTCTGTGTTTGGAGATATGACATCAGCTGGGGTATGCTGCTGTTCCTCAGTATGAAGGAGTCATGTGCTGATCCTGGGACCCAGTCACAGACGTTTGAGATGTACAAGTCCGCAAGGCAGACAACTTGCATGTTGATTGAATGGAAGTCTTTGTGGTTTCGGTAAGCTTCTTCCCTATTGTGTGGTGGTACCATTACCAAGGCAATGTGGGTGCCATCAATCGATCTAATCACATGTGGCATGCGAACTATCCCATAGAACTCTGCCTTCACATTTGCCAAATCTTGCCATCTGGGGAACTGGATGTAGCTGTTAATGTGTCCCATTAAAGAAGAAAGAACTTCTCCCAGCACATGACTGAACATTGCTTGAGACATACTACCAGACATAGCCACTGTGTACTGGAAGGAACCTGTGGCAAAAAATGCAGTGCTGCCATCAGTTTAACTGTTGGTGTGACACATGTTGGATGTGTTTTCTGCAGCAGGAGGTCAGGCTCCAACTGATGGCATATATCACGGATTGTTTGCCTATTCAGCCAAAACATTTTATCACATCCCTCTCTTCTATGGTTTGTAGATCTGGAAATGAGCAGTACCAGGGCCGTTTCTAGATGTTTTGCCGCCCTAGGCGAGAATTGAAAAATGCCTCCCTCTCCCTTTTACTACCATCACTCTCTCCCCCTGTCATCCAGGCTAGAAGAATTAATGCACTCAGCTCTGTCAAGAATCACGCATCAGGCGTTAGACTATTTCATTTCAGTGTGGTGGTCCGCATCACCGCACTGAAATTCTCCCAGTTGGCCCTAATGCAAGCGAGGAAACTGCACCCCTCTCCCAATCCCTTGTTTTTGTACCAAAAACAGTACTAACTAGGGTGAAGTGGGTCCCTCGCACCACTGTACACGGGTGCCACTGCACATGCTGCACTGCTGCACTGATAACTACGCCCCTGAGATATCCGGCGCCCCATCTAACAAGGTCAAACTCACCTTGCAAGCTACAGCCACAGCAGAAGACACTGCGACCCTCTCACGAGCTGTCCTGCCTCAGCCCCAAACGATGGTGCATCTCTCACTGTCTCACTCTGTGTCTCTCTCCGTGTGCCCCTCCCCGCTGTTCTCTCTCTCCATTGGTTGGTCTGCTTGCTGCTCTCTTTCCTTTTCTGGGGTGTTTCCCTCTCTCTATTTCTATTGTTGTCTGCTGGCACACCTAATCACCCCCCCTAATAAATCTCTCCACCTCTGTTATCTCTTTCTGTTGCATTCCTCTCTCTCTCTGGTAGAAAGGACATATTATTTTTACTGTTCTCTATAACAAAAGTGAACACTCGGTGGGGGTGGGGGAAGGGGGTGGCACTGGGACTCAATGCCCAGCAACTCAATCCCCCCTCCCCCAAAACAAGCTCACCTGGGTCACAACTGAGATGGGAGGTGGCTTCTGGTTGCTCTGATCAGGGGCTTTCCAGACAGTTTTCTGGTCCAAGACATTTGCTGATGAGATTTACAACGGAGTTCAGTTGCGCAGATGATGTAATTTACAACAGGCCCTGCTGTGCCGAGGAGTCGTCAGCGTGTCCATGTGTGCTGATGAGTCCTCCTGGAAGGCTGGGTTGTGTTAACAATGTTAAAACGTCTTGGAGCACAGGCTGCTCTGCTGATATATCGCACAGTGTCCCTGCTGTGCTGGTTAATCTCGTGGTGCAGCCGATTTACCTGCTGATGAGTCTGGAAGTGCTGATGAGTTTTACTCAGTCTACTGCTATACTAATGCCTCTTAGAGCCCGACCGGTGCTACTGACGAGTCTAACTGTAAGTATACCTGGGCGTGCTGATGACTCCTGGGTTTCCTATGCTGTATGGATACGTCTTGCATGACGCCCTGATATGCTGATGAGCCCCAAGGTATGTCCAGGTATGTGGGAGGGTTTTATGGGAATCCCTACTGTCCTGATGGCCGGGTGTGCTGATGAGTCCTCCGCTGTACGGATGAGCCATGCAGTAGCAGGGCCAGATGTGCTGCAGAGTCTCACAGACGGAGCTCCTGTGTTGGTTAGCTCAATGGGGCGGACCGCTACCCCTGAACATTCAGCCCTCCTCCTTGCCACCACTGCTCCTACCTTCTACCCCGTCTGCAACCTTCACCCACCACACTATGCCCCATACCCTCCTTCCCACCTGCCTACATGTCTCTGCCAGTCCTATCCACAACAGACCTTCAGCCCCCACCTCCCCTGGTCTCTGCCCCTAGGTCTTCCACACTGTCCTGCACTTCCTACTCCATGTCTCTACAGCCTGTCCTCTCCCAGGCCCTGCTTCTCTGCCTCCTTCGACCCCCTCCTCTGTATGCCCCTACCTCCTTCCCTCTCCTTCTCCCCAGCCTCCTCTCTGGCTCTCCCTCCTCTTTAGCCCCTCTCCCTCAGTATTTACATTACAAGGGTGGCCCCCATGGGTGTGTGTCCCTCTCTATGACTCCTTTGTTGAGCCCTCCTCCTCTGACCCTCACTGCCCACCCTTCCAGCACCTCCCCTGCCCCTCTCGGCGCTAGCCTCATATACATACAAATAGGCTGTGTGCCCCCAAACGCCTTTTCTGCCTCTTTTACCCCCCTCCGCCCCTACAGTTCCCGTGCCCTCTTCACCCCCTCCCCAGTCTCTCGCCCAAATCACTGCAACACCTCAGCTGTCTCCTCCCCCTCTGTCTATCCCGCCCTCCTTTCCCTCCCATTATCCTCGCTCCGCTGTGCCGTCTCTCACAGTGCCTCCTGCACGTCCCCAAGCCTTGTCCTCTCCACGTGGCCCTCTAGCGCCCTCCCTTCCAACCGCCCTTGCTCCAGGGCTCCAGCCTCGCGCCACATCACGGCCTCGCGCCGGACTTCAGCCTCGCTCTCTGCCTCACGCGCTGCTGTCTCGTTCAGTTTCACCTCTTATGCATATCCCTTCTTCTCCATTCTCGCGCCGGACCCATCCTTGCCCTCTGCCTCACGTGCTGCTGTCTCGTGCAGCTTCACCTCTCATGCATACCCATTCTTCTTCTCCAGCCTCTCGCCGGACCCATCCTCACCCTCTGCCTCACGAGCTGTTGTCTCGTGCAGTTTCACCTCTCTTGTATACCACTTCTTCAGAGGCCTCCCGCGCGCCGCCTACCCTTTATTGCTATCTTTGCCTCCTCCATCAATCTCCCCCTTTCCCTGTATCTCCTCCTTCTACCCGTTACCCCTCCCGCTCCTGACCTCCCTGTCACCCCACCTCCTCTGCTGCGTTAACCATTCTTTCATAGACCCCCCTTCATTTCTTAATCTTTCTTCACTTTTTCGTTAATTACCTAGCCCACATGGCAATCTGAAACCTTGGCAGCTTTGTTCATCAGTTATAAAATAACTTTTTGCCGCCCTCCCCCTTTGGCCGCCCTAGGCGGCTGCCTAGTCTTGCCTAATGGTAGAAACGGCCCTGAGCAGTACACAGGAGGCCGCCTCCTTCTCCCTCTTCCAGGGTACCTATGTGTGGATTTACAAACAGTGTTAACATTGGACACAATGTCCAGAGTGACATATGCTTCACAGAAGGGTAAAGCTATGTTGAAAAATAAACGTCTTTGTGAAGCCATCATACTACACATATAGAATGTATACAGTCCAATGTACACTTCCAATCACTATTGTGCTCTTCACAAGTGCCTGTCATGGAAATGTGCAAATGATACCTTCTAACGTGTGAAGTTATATGGAATTTTCCTAGAATTAAGTTACTCACCGCCGGTGTACAGTGCACCACGGTAAGATCGAGTTTCTACACAGTAACACAGCTCACTGTCCTGAAAATGAAAGTGCAGAGCAAATGTTTTATAACCCTATCAACAATTGTGAAGTAATTTCTAGTGGTACCAACCCAATTAGCATTCACCTATACTGTACTTGCAACCACTAAAATGGCGGATGCCTAACTGCGAAAGCAAGACATGCTGAAGCTTAGACTGCTGGCAGAAGTCGACTGCGCCGTAGCCGGTAACATCCACTGTGCACACAGCCATAGACTAATTTTAATGTTTTGACGGTCGCTGTCCAATGGCTGTGACCGTCAATGCTGATGACAGCTTACATGGTGTATATGTACGCCGATTTTTTTTAAAATAACTCACTTGCCTCCTGACACTGCTGTGAACAACACCTCCTCAACTTTAGCTGCTGTTTGCCACCTCTGGAACTAGTCATGCGAGGCCAAACAGGTGAGAGGGCTACTGCCCTCTCTCCAAAAGAGCTGGAGGATGGAGTCCTTCCCCTGTATGGCCAGCTCTATGGCTCACCAAAGGAACAGGTACATGTCTGACATACAAATGTAACTCTGTTTAACTGCCTCATTCCCAACTCCACAGGCCTCAGAGTGCAGTCAGATTCCTGTAGCAACAAATCATCATTCCCACATAGGGTAAATAATATGGGTTTGATTGTCGAGTACTGTACTGCTTGAAGTTTACATCACCATTGTGATGTATGATGGCTGAGAAACCTTATGTCCGACTTGAGTGGCATGCACTTATCAATGCATGTGTCCTATTCTTGATACCTGAAAATGAGCAGAGACATGCATAGGCTTTAGTGGATGAGCAGTGTATGTACACTTGATGGAGAATTTGAGGATGATGTAAGCTATGTGCACAGTCCCACATATCACTGAGACAATACCATGGCTCACAACACTGGTATTTGGAAGCTAAGGGTGGCTCACAGACCCCTTCAAAGTCCCACATACCCATGAGGTAACGTATTCGATAGCCACAATGTGAACTGTTATGTATTGATTAGCTTGAATTGTGAGTTTCATGTGGGATCTGTATATTTAGCCTGCAGAGAGCAAACCCTGACAATGAGTTGTGGCCAGTATGACCCTTGGGGTGCTCAGTGTAGCACTTGGGCCAAGCTGGGACAGAGGCATAATGGCAATACTACAAATTCACATTCTCCCTGTAGACCTCCAGATACTTGGGGGCCGATTCCGATTCGGGCTGGAAAACGTACCGACCGACTCGGTACGGGAATTTAATCCGACCGACACGTACCGGTGTCGCCCGACCTGGGTAGTACGATGAAATGCATGTGAATCCCGACCGACTCGTACGGAACACAAGCCGAACGACCGAACCACACGGAAACAAGCTGTCCGGCCGGAAAACCACGCGAATCGACCCGACCGACACGCACCAGGAATGAACCCGAACGAAACGTACCCACGAACTCCGACCCGCGTAGTCCGATGTAATGCGTGCAAAACCAGACCGAGTCGCATGGAGCTCAAGCCGTACGACCGACACGCATACAAAAGCCAGCAGAAGGAAGCCAATCCTCGGAGAACGACGCGTACGCCGCACAATAAACCTAGCAGAAACACAGCGTGAATGACTCGGAGAAGCTCGCACGAGACAACTGCAGCGTCCCACTCGGTCAGAAGAATGACCCCTACATGCACAAAAAATACAAAGGGAAAAATACCAAAAAAAAGGGCCAAACAAGCAATTACAAAGTCAATAAATACAGGGAAAAAAAATTAGAACAAGGACAAACCCCCAACTCCACCCATATAAAGGCCACTAATCCCTACCATGATCCTTTGCAAATTCAACTGACCTGCCAGCACAGAACACCATCAGACAGCAACCACAGACACACTCACAGCTCATCCATCACACAAGCCACACACCATTAGCACCTCAACAAATAGCACCCTCACATACACCCAGCAAAACCTACACCCACACACCCTCACTTGCACACCCACACACACATCAATCACCACCACCACCCATCACCATGCCCCCAAAGAAGAATCCAAAGTTCCTAGACAGTGAATTGGAAGTCATGGTAGATGAGATCCTCAGGGTAGAGCCCCAGTTGTTCGGTACATTGGTCCAACAGACCCCCATGTCACAGAAAACCAAGATGTGGGAGAGGATCGTCGACAGGGTCAACGCACAATCACCATGTTTGCGCACAAAGGAAGACATCCAGAACAGGTGGTATGATGTGCGCAGGAGGGTCAGGGACCTACTAAAGAAGGATTACATCTTGAGTCAGCACACCGGCAGTGGCCCTCCTGCCAAACCATTATACCTCAGGCCCTGGGAGGAGAAGGTGCGGGCCATCCTACCACCAGTGAGCGTATATGGACTATCAAACATCCCAGAGCCTGGTGAGAACACAACTAATATACCCAATATTGTGTGAAAATACACACACATCACTGTCAAGGGGATAGTCAAACCATGCACCCTTAGCAAATCCACAGCAACCAAAAGATAATCACCCCAAGATTTGTCTGTCAGTCAGATAAACACAATACATGCCATCTCATAGTGATATGTAACTGTGTCATGATATGTACAAACCTAACTACAAATACAGCAAGGCAGTGGCACAAATATAACCAACAAACACAGTTAGACATTTTGCCACCACTAGAACACCACCTCACAGGGAAGCTCACTGAAAGGAAGGAATTATGTGTATGCAGGTGAAGGCAGTGTAGCCAATAGCATGATGGGAGTTGTAGTCACAGATATTGTTCACCATCACAATTGGCCCATCAACACCACTCTGAACCATGCTCACATCACAGGGAGTGGAAAACAACTGACAAGATGGCTGACACTGGGTACTGCTGTGGGGAGCACAAGCCCCTGCTGGGAACTGGGCACCAACCAACAGCAGGACACCACTGCCTGACATTCTGAAAGACAACTTGCACTCCCTGCAATGGAAGCACGTTCCATGGTGGGATATCTGGCTGGGTGGGAAGGAGGACTGACAGCTCTGACCATAGTTACAAGCAGCTTTCCTTACACACCCCCTTAACACAAACTCCACACAACTCACCTGGGACAATGCAATGCCTCACACTCCAATTAAATATCCCACAAAGAACCACCACCCTCGCTTATGCTTTGTGAAGCACAGGGACACTCTTGGGACTTGTAGCCAAACAAACGCCAGGACAACACTGTCAGCCATCCTGTCAGCACAGGCACACTACCCCACAGGGAAGCAGAGTCAAAAGGAAGGAAGTATGGGCATGCTGGGAAGGGGGGTGTAGGCAATAGCATGATGGGAGTTGTAGTCACAGATATTGCTCACCCTCACAATTGGCCCATCAACACCACTCTGAACCATGCTCACATCACAGGGAGTGGAAAACAACTGACAAGATGTCCGACACTGGGTACTGCTGTGGGGAGCACAAGCCCCTGCTGGGAACTGGGCACCAACCAACAGCAGGACACCACTGCCTGACATCCTGAAAGACAACTTGCACTCCCTGCAATGGAAGCACGTTCCATGGTGGGATATCTGGCTGGGTGGGAAGGAGAACTGACAGCTCTGACCATAGTTACAAGCAGCTTTCCTTACACACCCCCTTAACACAAACTCCACACAACTCACCTGGGACAATGCAATGCCTCACACTCCAATTAAATATCCCACAAAGAACCACCACACTGGCTTATGCTGTGTGAAGCACAGGGACACTCTTGGGACTTGTAGCCAAACAAACGCCAGGACAACACTGTCAGCCATCCTGTCAGCACAGGCACACTACCCCACAGGGAAGCAGAGTCAAAAGGAAGGAAGTATGGGCATGCTGGGAAGGGGCGTGTAGGCAATAGGATGATGGGAGTTGTAGTCACATATATTGCTCACCCTCACAATTGGCCCATCAACACCACTCTGAACCATGCTCACATCACAGGGAGTGGAAAACAACTGACAAGATGTCCGACACTGGGTACTGCTGTGGGGAGCACAAGCCCCTGCTGGGAACTGGGCACCAACCAACAGCAGGACACCACTGCCTGACATCCTGAAAGACAACTTGCACTCCCTGCAATGGAAGCACGTTCCATGTTGGGATATCTGGCTGGGTGGGAAGGAGGACTGACAGCTCTGACCATAGTTACAAGCAGCTTTCCTTACACACCCCCTTAACACAAACTCCACACAACTCACCTGGGACAATGCAATGCCTCACACTCCAATTTAATATCCCACAAAGAACCACCACCCTGGCTTAAACTGTGTGAAGCACAGGGACACTCTTGGGACTTGTAGCCAAACAAACGCCAGGACAACACTGTCAGCCATCCTGTCAGCACAGGCACACTACCCCACAGGGAAGCAGAGTCAAAAGGAAGGAAGTATGGCCTTGCTGGGAAGGGGGGCGTAGGCAATAGCATGATGGGAGTGGTAGTCACAGCTCAACATCCCCCACCCACATGGCCCAGCAAGCTCACACTGAAGCATGCACACCTCACAGGGAGTGAAAAGCCACTTCAAAGATGTCTGACAATGGTGCTCTGTTGTGGGGAGCACAAGGCCCTGCTGGGAACTGTGCAACAACAAACAGCAGGACACCACTGACTGACATCCTGAGAGTCAACCTGCACACACTGCAAGGGTGGCATGCTTCATGGTGGGATAACTGGGCTGGGGGGAGAAGGAGGGCCGTATGTCCACCAAATACCACCAATGCTGGCCATGCACACACCTCAACATTCACATTGAAAAGCTTCAGGTTGGCAGGATGATGTGCTACCCCAATATCAACCTCTGACTGTGACAACTGAGGACAATGCAATGTACAGGGCCGCATCCAGAGGTACAGTCACAACTGTCAGGTGTGTGAACCATTGATGCCTGTAGAAACATAACATACATTGTGTGTCTCTTCCAAAAACAGGTGATGATGGGGACACAGCAGCAGACGACGAGGAGTCCCTGTCCCAGGCTCCGGGGGACACTGAGCTCACTGGTGTGGAACAGCCTCTGCCCTCCTCGGATGGCGAAGACCTACCTGGCACCTCCGGTGTGAGTCATCATGCAGCACCAGCAGGACCAACATCTGCACCCCCTGCACCCACCCCTCCAACAACTGCCAACACACAGACCACCCCTGCCAACACGGACAGACCAAGGACCGCCGATGACAACAGCACAGGGACCCCGGCCCAACGTGGAGCAACGGACAACGACCCCAGTAACAACCCCCAAGTGGGCCAACGGTCACCTGTGCGTGCCAACGCAGGTCTGGCACATGTCGCCAGGGGTGGTGGGAGGGGTGGTAGACATAGGTCGCTGTTTGCAGAGGGGTCTGGACTGCATGATGACCCACAACTGGCACACATTGCTGATGCGTACCAGAATAGCACCGGAGAGGTCAGCCAGGTAGTGGGGATCCTCAAGGACATTCAACAGCAGCAGGCTGCCCATCATGCCCGCTTGGACTCACACATGTCCTGTGTGGAGACACACATGTCCCGTGTGGAGACACACATGTCTGGCATGGAGTCCAAGTGGGACACATTGGAAGAACTGACAGCGGTGCATAGGGACATATTGACATGCCTCCGCCAGATTAGTACCAACATGGCCACACCTCCCTGTGTGCCCACAACATCTGGTGCTGCAACAACTGCAACTGCCACAGGGAGGAGGATGACTCTGGCGGAGAGTCCTCTGCACCGCAGCAGCCTGCACGTGAGGGTCCCCCCCGAAAGAAGAGGGGTCGTCCGAGGAAGGAAAACTGATAGGTTGATGGCCATGTACATCCCCCAGGAACCCAAAACCTGTTCTGGAAAATCTCCTTTGTGTGAAAACTGTTCACCCTGTCGAATGCAACCCAACTCTCCCACATGACATGGGGAGCTTAAGTTGGCCCAATGTATCAGATGACCGTGGACTTTACTCAGGACATTTCTGCTACCAAGACTTCCAACTCATCTGGGAACTTTGGATTACAATCCCAATGTACAGCACCCACCATCCTGTGCACTATCCCCACACATGTATGGAAATAAGTATCAGTGTGGGGTTTTTAGTATTGACAGGAATAATGGCGCTCAAGCTAATTCGCGCTGAGTTTATGTTATACTAGGAGTGTGAACGGTGCAAACCAGGTCAGGGGATATGCCCTAAAACCCCCGTGATGGTATGGATAGAAATCCACACAAATGAAGTAGGTACAGTCCCGGGCACACGTAACGAGGATATAATATCAGGAGAAATGTCTCATACTGCAGAAATGTAGAGGGTCTACACCAGAATGATAATCATAGGTGTTTAATATAGTAACAGAGCATAAGCAACCAGCCAAAACAAAAGCAACCAGCCGACACGTGTTTCGTCACAAAGGGTAGTAACCCGTGACTCTTCAGGGCAAGTGACCGTTCAAGAATCCAAAACGGCAATGAGGAGCAGTGCGAACCACGGTAGGTGGACTACTGCCAAATGTAAGGAAAGGAAGACGGATATCGCCGGGCGGCGGATAAGCCAATGAGGACTATTGACCTTCAGAAAAGTCGATGCAGTCTGTGGCGACGAGATTAACCAAGTGCTAAGTAGCACAGGGGGAATATAGAATTAGGCGTGCCAGGTCAGTAGTCCAGGACGACAACGGCGGATGCGCCGGAGTACAGGAAACTGGGAGAAGTGTTGTTCAGGAAGGAAAATGGTTCCGGAAGATGGCCCAATATGGAAATAAACTCACCAATACACCATACTTGCCTCTGTTGTGATTCCAACGTGGTTTCTGTCATGGAGATGGTGATCTGCTAAATGACACTGTGCATGCTAACTGCTACAGCAAGTTCAACACCGTCATGTGATTCATGGAGACGTGACACATATGAGGGAGACACACCACTAGGGCTACACAACACATACACACCAGGGCCATCAGACTCATCGCCTACACTGATGTTGCCAGGAAATACAGTGCAATGCACAGACACCATACCTATTCACAGTCTGTGTTAACTAGCCCACAGGTGCAGTAAGCACATGTTAGTCAGATGTGTGACCACAGACAACGCACATCCCAAAGTGAAGCACAAGTTTATTACACATTTGCAACATGTTGTTTCCACTACAGATGCAAGGTAATCCTACGTGGCAGGGGACACACAGTCAACAAGTGTAGAAGAAAGAAAGTCCAGGGGTGTGTGGCACATCACCTGTAGGGGAAACGACTGCTTCCACCCTGGAAGTTGAATCATGGTGTCGGGGGATCACAGTTCACCAAACAACTCTGAAAGTACCCTGTGAAGGACAGACATGACACACAGTCAAAAGCTCCGAAGAACAGGACAGAACTGCAATACACATGGCCAATACATGTCACAAGATACTCACAGAAAACCAAGTTAGCATGTCAACACTGTTGGGGAGTACAGACTACCTGTAAGAACACATCGCTGCACGCTTCCAGTCAAGTAGCACATGGCCACACTCAAACAGCACCAGAGCACCACCAACACATATCACGCAAACTCACATCATTGGCATGACAACTCACTGGATACTCACATTCAGCTGAAGAAGTTGGTGATGAGCTGTGTGCGGACATCACCATCATCATCATCATCATCACTGGCATCGTGGCCCAGGCCAGGATCCTCCACAGGTGGCGGATGTTGGTCATCGTCATCCAGGATGAGAGGCAACTCCTTCCGCACTGCCAGTTTGTGTAGCATGCAGCAGACGATGACAATCTTGCATACCTTTGCTGGGGCATATGGGAGGGCCCCTCCTGTCTTGTCCAGGCAGCGGAAGCGGCTCTTCAGGAGACCAAATGTCCGCTCGATCACTCTCCTGGTCCGACCATGTGCCTCATTGTAGCGCATCTGGGCTGGTGTCACAGGGTTCCTGAGGGGTGTCAGCAAACACGGCATGTTGGGGTATCCGGAGTCACCTACAGACAGACAATTGCACATTAGCTGAGTAGGAAAAGAGGGCGGAATACAACATAGCAGAACACACACAATGGTACAAAGTCAGTACACACCGACAAGCCAGGCACGCTGGTTCTGCATCTGTGACATCATCCTCGGGATGCGACTACTCCTCATCACGTAGGCATCGTGTGCCGAACCAGGGAAACGGGCACACACGTGTGAGATGCACATATCTGCAAGACATACCACCAGAGCATTGATCAAATGATAATGTTTCCTGTTCCTGTATGCCTGCTCATGTGCCTGTGGTGGTACCAAAGCCACATGTGTCCCATCAATGGAGCCAATGACATGTGGCATCCTCCCCAGGGCATAGAAGTCACTCTTGACGTCAGTGAGTTGTTGACGTGTAGGGAAATAGATGTACTGGTTCAGGCATCTCAACATTGCCTCCAAAACATTGCGTAGCACATGGCTGAACATAGTCTGTGACATCCCACCAGCAGACGCCACAGTGTGTTGAAAGGTACCGGTGGCAAAGAAGTGTAGGGCTGCCATCACCTTCACCTTGGGGGTCAGCGCTGTAGGGTACGGCCGGCCAGGTTGCAAATGTGGTGCCAAGCGCACTGCCAAATCCTCAATCAGCTGCCTGGTGAAGCGGTACCGTCGGATGCTGTCACGTTCCACCATCGTTGCAAGGTCAGGGAATGGTCTATGAACAGCTGGTGCCCTGCAGTGCATAGGTGAAGAAAGAAAGATTGTCAGTCACCCCACATATGTGGCATTGACCATACTCAATATCACATGATACATCATTACGAGACACAAGTACTTGATGTGTGTGCCGTTCTGTATGGACATATGTGGCACCTACATGGCCATCATCTAACATCTCAGTTCAACATGTGTTGACAACAGGTTCCAGGTTGTGCTATGGGAAACCATTAGGCTGTGTCACAGTACCCATTTACTGCTGTCACGTTCCAAACACACACCACAGTGACATGTCTGGACAGATGCGCCACAGGCATCACAGCTCATTGACAGGTAGATTCCCAGGGACCCTGTCTTGCCACATGGACACTGGCATGACATGGCGTTTCATGTACACGTCAGAAATACAAACATGACTCCCACAGGTAGTGGCCCCTGTTGCCTCCGCAGGACAGACATGGACGTCTGTGACACACACAAGCACAACATCAAAGTCCATGCACAAACAACGTGGATGTGGAGACTGTCTCCCATTGTGCACATGGAATCAGAGACATCGGAAACACAACATGCACACAGACTGTGGAGGGCCATCACTATTGTGGCAATGGGTCACCCTGTGACGTACATACCTTCCCACATGGGACTCTGGGGGTATGTGACATGACATACACATACACAACCTGGAAATATGACCATGCCACATGCTCTGAAATGAACAGTTGCACATCACAGTGGTCATGTGCACAACACACAAAGGATCCTGTCCCCATGAACACGTGCACAGCCTGGGAGTGGCTGCCCCCAAGTGCCACCCCAAAAACCACATGTTGACCCCCATACACAGAAAAGGTCATGCAGCCTTACATGCCTTAGGATACAGTGTGGACAGGCTGTGGTGTTGTAGGTGTGCCCCTGAGTCCCTGGCAAGTATAGGTTACTGGCATACGTTCACCAGTGACAAGCATGGTGACATATGCGAGTGACCTGTACAGGGAAGCGTCGTACAGCAATGGACCGATCGGTGTGCACGCACTGGCCATTGAATCTGTTGTGAGCGGGTACGCGTTGTACAGCAATGGACCGATCGGTGTGCACGCACTGGCCATTGAATCTGTTGTGTGCGGGTACGCGTTGTTTCCCGGAATACGCGTTGTACAGCAATGGACCGATCGGTGTGCACGCACTGGCCATTGAATCTGTTGTGTGCGGGTACGCGTTGTTTCCCGGAATACGGGTTGTACAGCAATGGACCGATCGGTGTGCACGCACTGGCCATTGAATCTGTTGTGAGCGGGTACGCGTCGTACAGCAATGGACCGATCGGTGTGCACGCACTGGCCATTGAATCTGTTGTGAGCGGGTACGCGTCGTACAGCAATGGACCGATCGGTGTGCACGCACTGGCCATTGAATCTGTTGTGTGCGGGTACGCGTTGTACAGCAATGGACCGATCGGTGTGCACGCACTGGCCATTGAACCTGTTGTGAGCGGGTACGCGTTGTACAGCAATGGACCGATCGGTGTGCACGCACTGGCCATTGAATCTGTTGTGAGCGGGTACGCGTTGTATCCCGGAATACGCGTTGTACAGCAATGGTCAGATCGTTGCGCATGCATTGGCTAGGGCCTGGCATGGCAACGGACGCGTTTTCGAAGCTTCAACGAGTCTGATGCAGTGAATTCAGTTGGCCAGCCACAGCAATGTTGCAAATTCATGGGTGTCATGAAGTTGAACTTTTGAAGGATGCCGTGGGCGTGTATAAGTGGTGCAATTCCATGGATTGGCCAGATTCAGAAGATGCAAACGACTTGGACCTATCACTTTGGACACATGGGACAGTATCTGCCTCAGCAGCACACATATAATGCTGGCTGTTCCCCTGAGAGCTCACTTGCCTGCACTACATGCTCCAGGACGACATCTGCCACCAACACTGCTGCTGTCTCTGCATCCTCTGGCTACTGCAATGGCACGTACTGTGGAGAGAGCCCCAGCCTTCAGCCTTGAGGAGAACCAGGCCCTGCTGGACAGCCTCCTTCCACAGTACAGCAAGCTGTATGGGCAACCAGGGGAGCAGGTGAGTGTGCTGTCCACTGCCTTACTAATTGTGCATGTTGTCTGACTAGCAAGACTTACAGTGTGCACACCACTGGCTAGCATGCTCACTGAGTAGTTCTCACCCCCCCAAGTGTGTAGTCACATGCACTGAACAGGTACAGTGCAGTAACAGTACATTCCAACAAGCTTTTACTTCCCAGACAATGATACCATGTAGTGACTGCTGGCAAACTGTCCATAGCCATAGTTGCACTGCCTGTGTACATCATATGCCCCTGTGATTGAGACATGTATATCCAACTGTGCGATGCACGTATATGTTGCATGTGTAGTAATGGCATTTTCACTTTGTCATCCTCACAGGTTGATGCCCACCAGAAGCAGGAAATTTGGCTGACCATCGCCCGGGAAGTAAGATCCGTGGGGGTCTACAAGCGCCGGATCCGCAACTGCCAGAAGAGGTGGCAGGACCTTCGGGGCTGGACCCGGAGGATCACAAGGGTCCAGCTGAAGCTGTCGCCTCCTCGCAGGAGGGGCGGACACCGGACCCTGACCCCCCACATGCACCGGATCCTGGCGGTGGTCTTCCCTGACCTGGATGGGCAGCTGAAGGCCAGACAGCAGCAAGGAGGGGGTGAGTCCATGACTGCACTGTGAACTTTGTCTGACATGCTATGTGCCCTCCTCTGGCCTGGTTAAACTTCCACAGTACATCAGTCTTGTGGTCCAGGACCCATGTCCCTCAATTGTGACATGCCCACTCCTCACCTGATACGCAGGTGTGGCCCTTACAGTCAGGAAATTGTGTCAATTGTGTCACTTGCGTACTGTTTCCTTGCATTTTGCTTCGCTCAATGTGGGGGAGAGCATTTGTTCCCGTGACTTTGTGGTGGGATTCATGGGTGGGTCAATTGCCTACACAATGCCTAAGTTCTGACATGTAATCAGGGTGTAACTTTGATATGTGGTCCACTTGCTGATCTGAATCACCACATGTCCCTGGGGTATTTGGCACACCCCCATGCTGCGGGTGGGAACAATGTTTGGGCCTCAGGAGTATGTATATCAAGTGTGTCACACATGCTTAGCCACCTGCCTACTGTCCAGGGCTCATCCCTCTTTCAGGTGGAGCAGGACAGTCATGCCTACTCCAGGGCATACAATACACTCTGTACTCCCATTCCCGTGTATCAGCTGACATGTTGTGATCAGTGAAATGTTCCCTCAGGTGTCTGCCTCTGTGTTGTTGTGCTGTGGCTTCGTTGTCAGGACTACTGGGATGTTTATCGTTTAGGGCTCAGCATGCCATCTGAGATGTGACCATGAGAGATGATACTTGTGTGACTTATCGGTGTTTGACCACTTGACTGTGCACACAGATGTATGCGACTGTGAATTCCAGGCAGCTGTTTCTCATTCACAGCAGACTGTGAGGTGCTCAGGTTCATAGGGTTGTGTTTCATGTCTCCCATATGTCCAATTGGCATGACGTGGACAAATAAGAGTTCAGATGATGTGGTTTGTGGGGGATGGACATGTGCACTTGTCAGCTACAGAACTTGCATTCCCCATTACCTGGGATTGTGACACAGTGCAGACTGTTGTTGGCTGGCTGCCATGCCCATGTGACTGGAGACAGTGATGTATGACTTTGCAGGCATGCCTGTGCCATGGCATTAAACTTCCTAAGAGTGATCCTGCAGGGGAGTGACATGTGTAACATGCACCCCATTGTGGCATTGACTATCCGGACATGGGTGCATCATGGTGTCTGGTGCTGGTATGCATCACATGCATCTCTAATTATACTCTGGCCATCCCTTTATCCGGACACCTGTACTGACTCAGTGGCAAGAGATGTGATGTGTGCATGTTCACATACTTCACCGTGTTCTATGTAATGTCCAACAACTGTGTACGTGGTGCATGTGTCCACCCTGGGGTCTTAACATCCAACAGGCACCAGACAGATGGGTGCAAGGGCAGGAGGGGTGTGAGTGCCATGGTTGACCATCAGACTGACAATTGGCTTCTCCTAATCGGTGTGAGCACTTTTGGCAATGTTCAACTGAGGATGCCAGGGCTTGCTCTGTAATGTGCTGTACTTACTGTGGTGTGTGCGGTCAGTGCAGGTGACTGATGTTTGTCTGTTTCCCTAATTGTTTGCAGATACATCCATGGCCACAGGAGGGGACAGCTCCACGGACCAGGAGGAGCAGCAGAGCCAGACTGGGTCAGGAGCCGATGAGTGGTCAGAGGGACCCAGTGGCACGGAGGGTGAGGGGAGCCACACCGAGGAGTCCTCAGCACCATCCACCTCAGCTGAGGACCACAGCAGCTCGGAGGATGACTCCCTTGTGGAGGCTGGTGTCAGCAGCCACCACACCCCAGCTAGTATGGCTGGCCCCACCACCACCACCACCGCCCTCCCATTGGCTCCCATTCCAGAGGTCCGTGGAGGCTCCCGTGTTCAGGAGCGTGTCTCCTTCGTGCCAGGCACCGCACCCCCTGCCCCTGTGTCCCTTGCTGCCCTGAGTGAGGAGTCTGTGTATTTCCTTCGCCAGCTCCATGTAGGGCAGACAGCAATGCTGAATGTCCTCCATGCACACACCACTCTGTTGACACAGCTGGTGTCGTTCATGGAGGGCATCTCGACGGGCATGTCTGCCCTACAGAGGAGCAATAGGTCCATGGACTCCTCACTGATGGCAGCAGTGTCCCTCCTCCAACAGTACATCAGCCCTCCTACCTCTGCCCCATCCACACTTCCTGGCACCCTACCTGTCCCAAGCACATGCACACCTGCACAATCACCCAAACACACAGACACGAGCAGCACAGAAACACACAAAACAAGGACAAATCGTGCACACAAGCATCCTCAGGGGACTGATACCACACACACAGGGGATGGGGAACAGACACACACACAGGCATCCACAGACACTCCGCAGTCCTCAATATCCTCTCCCTCCAAGACCCCTTCCCTTGCCTCACCTGCAACCCCACCTACGAAGAAGCTCTTCCTCTGTGACCTCAGCCTCTTCCCCTCCAATCCCGCTGATCCAGCATACAGGGGGAAGAGGAAGTCCACCCACACAGAGGGGAATGCCCCTTGCCCCGGACACCCTCCCCCAGGCGCAGACAGACTGAGGCCCCCACCCGCAAGTCCCCCCGGGCCCGGAAGAGCAAGACCCCGCCACCGCCCTGCAGGTCAACCACACAGTTTCCTTCCTCCATCCCTCAGGCCCCCACAACACAGGTTCCCCCACCACACCCAGCCCCAGGTTCCCCCACCCACAGATACACCATCCCCAAAATGATGCGGCCTTCTCCACCTACCACTTGCTCTTCCAGCCCCACGCCCCCGCTGCACATGTTTTTGCCACTGGTGTGGAGACCGTGTCCTCCCCCTCTGTCCTGCCCACCTTACCTGAACCCCATTCTACTCCCCTGGAGATGGGCACTGCAGTGGAGTCCACTACCACCCCATCTGACTTGAGCACTGCAGTGGGGAACCTGTCCACTCCATCTGGCCAGCCCACTGGAGTTGTGCCGGCACCCACACCATCTGACTCATGCCCCCCAGTTGTGCCGGCACACACCATGTCAGACACCTCCACTGCAGTTGTCAGTGACTCTCCAGCACCAGCCACCCCTCTCCTGCCTCCTTCTGGTGAGCCCTGATCCTGTCCCTGCGGTGCCTGGCCTGCCCCCCGTATGCCCCTCCGAGGGGAGTGTCCCTGGTTCGTAGCAGTGCAGGCAAGGAGAGGGTGACATCTGCCACTGTCACCCTGTTTGGACTTTAGTAATGGACTGGCCATTGGCCTTTGGGTTTTGTCTGGACTTCCTTTTTCTATTCACATATGCTGAATAAAGCTCCTTTCAGTTCTCTAGTGGTTTTGCTTCAGTTGTACATGATGTTGAGGATGCTAACCATGCCCTTGCTGCAGTGATGCTGATTTTTGATATCAGGTAAAAGAAGTGTTACTGTGCAGGACTCCATGTGGTCCAGGGTGAATGTGTCCTATCCTGGTGTGTAGCCATGTCATCCTTTGCAGCAATATGAGGGTGTCATGTTTTTCATATTTGCCAATGGGAGTCCCTACATGTTTTTGCAATATCACATCTGTGGCTTACACCCCTGCACATCAGATGTGCTTGCCATTGTTCAATTTGTCTATTTCCCTGACCGTGTGACCATCTCCACTGGACATGCAAGTTTGGGCATCAATGGGGAAGGACTCATCTGTGGTATCAGTGCAACTTGCTATACATGTGTATTTGAACTGTGCAAATGATTTCGGTGACACTGCCATGACCAGGCTGATTTGACGAGAGCCTTCATTTTGTGCTAATTGCTGACTGAGTGACCAAGTGTTCTGCTGACATGATAAAGCCCTGCAGAGTCAACGTATGGCACAGCTTTCCTTACACAGGAGTGGAGTCCCCTCATGGCAGTGTGTAATTCCGTGACATTGCCTGAGCCCAAGGTGTCTGTTGTGTGAGCATGTCTGTGTGTGTTCACTTCCGTTTTGCTACGCAGGCTGGGGTCCCTAGTGATGTTCCTGTTTGTGATGCTTGCTGAGTTGACCTATGTTCCCCCCAAATCTTCGCCCTGGGTTCTCTGGGATGTGGGTGCATGGCACATTACTGGCCATCAGGGTGTCATCAATAGGTGTGTTTGCTGTCAGGGCTGAGTTTGTGGGCAAACGCAGATGAGACACAGTCAGGATTCCCCTTGGCACTTGTTGGTTACACAAGTCATGTAATTTACAGTTTGTGTTAGCTTTCAGTGATTGTGACACGTTGTGTGTGTGACTGCTGCCACTCCTCAGGGTCAGAGCTGCAATGTTGGTAGTTGTCTATGTGTGTTCTTTGTGGGTGACCTTGGCTTCTTCATTGGTGTGTGACTGTGGCCGGGATCCCATTGGTTGGTGTGGATTGGACGTCATGCCCATGTACAGCGTACTGTGCAGTGTGTCAGACATTCTCAAGTCTTGTTGACTGGCCAGGTGTGATGGGTATCTCCACCTTAGTTCCCCCACCACCCCTGGGATTGTCATGGGTGCATGTGCAATGTCACCAGTTCATGTGAGCTTCACTGCTGCACATTGGTGGAGATCAAGGTGTGTCGTGTTGAGTGTGTGCAAATGAGAGTTGTTGCACGGCTAGACCCCTACCTCCATGTTGGCCTTGGCTGACAGGCCGTGCTGATTGATTTGTGCTTGTGTAGGTGTGATGGTAGTTAGTTGCTCAGGACACATGACTGTGGTTCACAGTGTGTACGACATCTACCTTTGTCATCACAGTGGGATTATCATGCAGGCCAGTGTCACCACAATGTGGGGTCCCTGGGGGTAATGCTGTGGTGGGTCTGTCTCTTGCTGTGTTAGTTGCTGTTCCTGCAGGCTTGTGTGACATTTGTAATTTGGGCTCCCTCTCATCTAACAATGCCTGATTGCCCACATAGGGGATTCCAATCCATGAGTTTCTTTTGTGTGGCACTGTATTGACATCTGTGTAATAGGGATTCAGGCCTCCTCATGTGTTGTGTGGTTGTCTGGAGACACTGGCACACACCCCCATCACCTGTTTTGTTTGATATGCAGTGTGAGTCTGCCTGTTTGTGTTTGTGCATTTGCACCACTGCATTGGCATTTCTTTAGTGTGCCATTGGCTGTATGTTGTTTGGTGGCTTTCCCCTGCTGTCCCTGGGACTCCTAGGTCATCTGTCAGCACAATGATCATGGTTTCTATGTCCCATTGCTGCCATGGAATGGTATTTGGTCACCTGACATCTACAGTCTCCCCAGGATATCTACATTTGTGTGTCCATTGGTGCAGATATGTGGGTCTGCATTATGATGGTCACTTCTGTCATTGTGTCATTCCTGAATGTTGACAATGTGAGCCCACATGGGTGATGTTTGTCTGCACATGGCCAAAGCGATGTTTCATTGGCACTGCACTGTTTGCCTCACCCAATCTATGTTGCTATGGGACACATGCACTACTATGCCACTGATGTGTTTGTTGTTGTGTGACCAGGAATTATCCATGCAGTTTGGCATTTGCAGCTTTTCCCATGACAACACTTACATTTTGGTCACTGTGGTGATGGGGCTTTAGACCCCATTGCCACAATGTTCAACATGTGCTTCAGCTATGGACCCCACACTTACCTTTTGGTCACTGTGGTGATGGGGCTTTAGACCCCATTGCCACAATGTTCAAAATGTGCTTCAGCTATGGACCCCACACTTACCTTTTGGTCACTGTGGTGATGGGGCTTTAGACCCCATTGCCACAATGTTCAAAATGTGCTTCAGCTATGGACCCCACACTTACCTTTTGGTCACTGTGGTGATGGGGCTTTAGACCCCATTGCCACAGTGGTCATGGTCTGCTTGCATTGTGGAGGCCACACACATTTATGTGTGACACATGTGATAGGGGGTCACATTGTATGTTAAATGTCATGCTCAGTGTTGTAGGCATTTGACACAGACTACACACACATGTCATGGTGTTGGGGGGATGTATTTTTCAGACATTCCTTATGTTGGAGTATGCTGGTTGTGTCATGCATTACCCGTCCTATGAGTAGGGGTTGTGTGGGTGGTAGGCATCCAGGCCACCATGAGTAGGGGTGGTGGTAGTGGTAGGCATCCATCCCCCTATGAGTGGTGAGGGTATTAGTGGCAGGCATCCATCCCCCTATGAGTGGGGATGGTAGTGGTGGCAGGCATCCACCCCCCTATGAGTGGGGATGGTATTAGTGGCAGGCATCCATCCCCCTATGAGTGGGGATGGTATTAGTGGCAGGCATCCATCCCCCTATGAGTGGTGAGGGTAGTAGTGACAGGCATCCATCCCCCTATGTGTGGGGATGGTATTAGTGGCAGGCATCCATCCCCCTATGAGTGGTGAGGGTAGTAGTGACAGGCATTCATCCCCCTATGAGTGGGGATGGTATTAGTGGCAGGCATCCATCCCCCTATGAGTGGGGATGGTAGTGGTGGCAGGCATCCATCCCCCTATGAGTGGGGTTGGTATTAGTGGCAGGCATCCATCCCCCTATGGGTGGGAATGGTATTAGTGGCAGGCATCCATCCCCCTATGAGTGGGGGTGGTATTAGTGGCAGGCCTCCATCCCCCTATGAGTGGTGAGGGTAGTAGTGACAGGCATCCATCCCCCTATGAGTGGGGATGGTATTAGTGGCTGGCATCCATCCCCCTATGAGTGGTGAGGGTAGTAGTGACAGGCATCCATCCCCCTATGAGTGGGGATGGTATTAGTGGCAGGCATCCATCCCCCCTATGAGTGGGGATGGTATTAGTGGCAGGCATCCATCCCCCTATGAGTGGTGAGGGAAGTAGTGACAGGCATCCATCCCCCTATGAGTGGGGATGGTATTAGTGGCAGGCATCCATCCCCCTATGAGTGGGGATGGTATTAGTGGCAGGCATCCATCCCCCTATGAGTGGGGATGGTATTAGTGGCAGGCATCCATCTCCCTATGAGTGGTGAGGGTAGTAGTGACAGGCGTCCATCCCCCTATGAGTGGGGATGGTATTAGTGGCAGGCATCCATCCCCCTATGAGTGGGGATGGTATTAGTGGCAGGCATCCATCCCCCTATGAGTGGGGATGGTATTAGTGGCAGGCATCCATCCCCCTATGAGTGGTGAGGGTAGTAGTGACAGGCATCCATCCCCCTATGAGTGGGGATGGTATTAGTGGCAGGCATCCATCCCCCTATGAGTGGTGAGGGTAGTAGTGGCAGGCATCCATCCCCCTATGAGTGGGGATGGTATTAGTGGCAGGCATCCATCCCCCTATGAGTGGGGATGGTATTAGTGGCAGGCATCTGGTATTAGTGGCAGGCATCCATCCCCTATGAGTAGTGAGGGTATTAGTGGCAGGCATCCATCCCCCTATGAGTGGGGATGGTATTAGTGGCAGGCATCCATCCCCCTATGAGTGGTGAGGGTAGTAGTGACAGGCATCCATCCCCCTATCGGTGGGGATGGTATTAGTGGTAGGCATCCATCCCCCTATGGGTGTGTATGGCATTGGTGATAGCCATCCCGCCCCTGTTGTTCTGCTGTTGCTGGTGTACGTAATTTCTGCATCCCTATGTGTGTGTGACATATGTTGTGTAGTGGGTGTTTGACTTACCGTCTGCGTCGTACGCGTCCGTACCGGTCCCGGTAATAGATGTAGAGTATCGGTAGGACCTGCGCGATGGGATTCATGGTTTGTTCGTCTCGTTCGGGTTTCTCGTGGCTTGGACTCGTACTCGTCGCTGGCTTGTCCGTCTCGTCACCGTGGATTGTCTTTTGGCGCGAATCGGAGCTTATGTGCAGCTCTGACGTGCCGGATGTAGTGACGGGTTCGGCGCGTATGGAAGGCGCATCGTACTCGTCCGGCCGGAAGGTGCTGTGTGTTTGCTTCCGTGCGACTCGAATCGGCATTTACGGATCCGGCTCGGGCGGGGAACAGGAGCTGGAATGGGTAAGTACGGCTCGCTCGGAATCTGGGCTGTTATGCGCATCGTACTTGTTCGTTCGGACGACTGTTCGAATCGGTCGGGAAACACGCGTTCGGCTTGGGTTTTTTCTGGACGAATACTGTTAGGTGCGCTTCTGGCCGAGATCGGAATCGACCCCTTGGTTGTGCACTAAATCTGTAATATGTCAATGTGTAAAATATTTCTCATCATCGGCCACTTCATCACACAGCTCTGTGGTCAGTTTCTCATATGTCATGTTTGCACTGAACAGGCCTATTGCACATGTGACACATTCAGTGCAGATCGTTATTTGATCCTGATGTAATCTTGTTGTCTGAATCACCAGCTTTCTAAAATCCACCATATTCCACAAGACATTTGATGAGATGTTTGTCATCCATGTAACAATGCCACATGTGGTTAAAGGTGTGTCCTGTGATGGATCATATACCAAAGCAAATTAATCATTCATTGTCAGATATCCCATTATTTATTTGTCATGTCCACAAATTCCAAGAGATGTGACTCTCAGTGACAGAGATGTCTGCCTCTTCTATGTTACCTGAATGTTAGGATGTAGTTTATACTATGTTCCTGCCTGTATGGTCTATATGCATGTAGTAAATGGGCCTGTCAGTAAAGGTAACTGCCCAGTGATGCACAAGTACCTTGGCCTTCGTAAGGGCACAATGGTGTGGTGGTTCCCATAGATCATCACCTGACATTAGTGTTAGAATGTCCCTGGCCTACATAATTGTAGTGGGCAGCATTAGTCAGTTCAGGACCTGACTATGGTTGAGCACAGTCAACATGTGCATAAGAACTTGAGGGTCAATGTCTTAATAGTACATAGCCTATAGAAATGACATATGTAGTGTGTTAAGTAGTAATGAATGTATGTTGTAGCTGTGTGCAAGATGCATTTAGACCAAGAAGTCGTCCTTCCACTAGCTGTCCAGATCTGTTTCATCATCTTTCCCATCCATATAGGTCAACACCCATCAAAAGCAAGGGTTGTGGAAAGCCATTGCCCAGAAGGTCCGGACCCTGGGGGTCTATAACCGGCACAGTATCCACTTCAGGAAGAGGTGGGAGGACCTATGGCATGCTACCCACAAGAGTGCCGAAGGAAAGCTTGGCCAGTCCTCCCAACCATCCAAGCATGTACCCCGGACCCTGACCCCCCTAATGGCCCATATACTGGCAGTGGCCTATCCAGAGCTGATGGGCAGTTGGGGTGCCCAACAGCAGCTACAAGGGTTTGAGTGCTAGCCAGATTCCTTAATGTCACATTGGCTAATTTGTGTGCCACAGTCAGGCATTTGCCTGTAAATATTGAGGGTTGCCCATAGTGGGATGCACATACAAACATTTTGGTTGTATAGATCTGGTAGTAGGTGCATGCTGATGTGCTTTGCCTATTGTCTTTGTGACCAGGAACATAGCAGAGTCCAGCCCACTACCAATTTACAGTTTTATGCAGAAACATGACTGTGTATAGTGTTCACTCAGATCATTTTGTGTTGTAGTAGTGGATGACAATTGTCCCAACAAGGACAGGAGTGTCCATTGTGTCATGGATGATGCTCACTCAGTACTGTGTCTCATTTGATGTTGGCCCTCTGACATGTGTGATAGCATGTAGTGACCTTTTGATGCAGACACTGAGCAGTGCTTCACCTTGGGAATTTAAACTGAACCAGGATAACAGACATCACAGGTGCCATAACTATTAGACTGTACATGTTGTCATGTGCAATCTTCCCTGTTGTATTGTCTTGTGCACTACAGTTGCATACATGATCTACATGTCTCCATTTGTTCATGGTTGATTCCATCTCAATTGTGTGTGTAGGCCAATCTGCATTAGCAACTATGCTACTGTACATATTGCATAAACATGGCAGTATGACTTGTCCATCCTTCTATCAAGATGTGATATTACGTATATGACCATTTGATTGCTGCAGAGCCTTGTGTGGAATCTGTACTACTAAATTTCACTTTGAGGACCTAATTGGAGAAAGCAGTTTACTAAGGTATACAACAAACCCCAAAATGTACAAGGTGTTAAGCTATCCTACTATTTACATGAGGATGGAGATCCTACAACGTCAGTAACGCAATTGTTGATGTCTGGGGGTATGACTTCGCTGTGAGGAAGTGTTGAAATTAGGGGTAGCATGCATGCATGTCCTCATGCTAATTTGTCCACGAACAAACAGGTACTTGTAGGTTGAGTCTTCTGAATGCTTGATAAATGTTCTGTGATCAAAGCTGTTAGTAAAGTGTGTCTTTGCACATGCAATGAACGTATTTTGTTTTGGATTTCAGCATCATCCCATGCAGGCGGAGGGGACATGGCCAACTTCGGGTGGGGAGCAGCTGGCTGCAGTGCTTCTGGTCAAGAAACATCAGAGACCGATGGAGCCAGTGGCCCAGAGGGTGAGGAGGCACCACGGAGGAGGCAAACTCGATTACATCATCTTCTTCTGAGTCATCCTCTAGTGGACGCTCCCTAGCTGTGGCGGGCCCAGCAGGACAAGTACCAACATCTTTCTTGTCTGCCACCCCACAGTCAATCTGTACCCTCCCTGTTGCTCCCAACCCAACTGTTCAGCCACGCTCTCTTCATAGGGTAGCAGCCTCCTTCGCACCAGGCACCTCTGCCCCTGCCCCAGTCCCCCTGCTGCCCTGAGTGAGGAGGTTATTGACCTCATGAGGACCATCTCTGTATGTGAGACGGCACTACTCAGTACCATCCAGGGCCTATGCATCCATCTGCAACAGATGGTAGCCTACCTAGAAAGGCATCCATGGTGCTCAGTTTGCCCTAAAGAGATCCTTTCAGGCTTGGGCCTCTTCCCTCACAGCAGCCTTCCACCCACCACATTCTTCCACACCCCCTCCTTACTCTGCCCCATCCCTATCCACATACCCTATTCCAAATCCTATTGCAAGCCTCTCACACCTTAGCATGCATCCACACCAACAGACATAAGCACCACACACAAACATAAATGCCACAAGGGACACAGGCACACATCTACATATTACACACACACTATCCTCACCATACTCACAGATACCACACCTGCAAACACAGACCATCCACCACACCCAGCACTCCCCCAAGCCCCCAGCCGCATACACAGACCCATCCACCTCACCCAACATTGCCCCAGACACCACACTGCCACACACAGACCCATCCGCCACACCAGCGTTCCCCCAAGCACCACACCCGTACACACAGACCCATTCACCACACCCAGCATTCCCTCAAGCTCCACAGCTGCACAGATCCATCCACCACACCCTGCTTCGCCCCAGACACCACACCCACAAACACAGACCCGTCCACCATACACAGTATTCTCCCAAGCACTACACCCACAACCACAGACCCACCCACCATACCCACATTGCCCCAGACACCACTCCCGCACACACAGACACATCCACCACTCCCAGCATTACCCCAGACACCACACACACAGACATATCCTCTACACCCAGCATTCCCCCAAGCACTACACCTGCACATACCAACCCATTCACAACACCCACTATACTCTGCCCATCTACCTCACACACCTGATGAAAAAGCACACCCACACACTCACCCACACAATACTCACCTGCACCAACAACACTGCCACTTACAACTGACACTTCCACTCCCTCTACCTCCCAAGCCCAATACACCTACGACTATCCTAAAACCAGTTCATGTCTCACATACTTCTCTGCCCTTGGGCATATGCCTGTGAGCCACAAAACCCTACCTCCCAAAAGAAGAAAGCCACAACTTCCACAAAATACAACCCACCAAAATCCCAATCCACCACCTCCCAAGAAAAAAACAACCCCTCCTAAATCTGAACCCATGACTCCCAAGGAAAAAATCGACCCTTCCTAAATCTAAAAAAAAAAAACGACCCGTCCTAAATCCCAAACCAACACACCCAAGAAAAAAATAACCCCTCCTAACTCCGAACACACCACTTCCAAGAAAGAATTTACCCATCCCATCTTAAACCCAACCCACCAATCCCAAGAAAAAAACAACCCCTCCAAAATCCCAACCCACTACTCCTGCAACCCAATACACCCCCAACCCACATCCTCTTCAGGCAAACCAAGCCCCCCCTCCAAGTGACATCTATGAGGTGCCTGGACTGCCCACTCGATGCCCCTTCCAGGGGAGGTTCCCCTGGCAGTGTTTTGGTAGGCAAGTTATATGGCACAGCACTGTGCTGGTCCATAACAGGACTCATTTGGACTGGCCATTGGCCTTTTTTGCTACCATTCCCTTAGTTATGGGACAATAAAAACAAGTGTTTGTTTTGGAAGACAGTTGTCCTATCATTACTTCTTTTGCTATTTAATGTTCAAGTATACTTGGGGAAGTGTAACTATAGTTGTGCTTCTTTAACCCTGATTGGAGAGGATTGTATATTCTGGCCTTGCATACAGTGTTGGAGTCACACAGAAAAAGAGGACAGGTTCAATGGATGGATATGCAGGATGGATTAAAATAGGGCCTGACATTGAATTGCACGGGATATCATGTGGTAAGTATTTCTGGTTGTTTTCGTCAATGTGGAAATCATTAAAGTTGAAGTTCTCCCAATGATGTATACTGTGTATGTGGTTGATGTATGCAAGCTAGTTATTTGTTTCACTACATCTGGGGGTGTTTTTTTAAGTTGGTATTTTGAAATTACTTTTTTGAAAGTGTTCATTAGTGTGTGTGTACCTTACACCTAGTTGATATTTCAGCAGAAATGCAGTTACTGCTGTGTTTGGTTTTATACTTTGACATTACACATTGCACACATCTGCCTGACAGTTGGCTATGCTATTGGTTATCCCTAATGTACTTAACTCCACATTTACTGGGAGCATGGAGTTTTGAGGCTTGTGCAAAGTGGACTGTGGCTCAGACACTCAAGCTTCCTGGATTCCCCCCTGGTAGTAGCATTTCTATTCTGCAGGGATTCTTCACATTGTGACCTTTGCATGCTTCTCATCCTGTTCAATTTGAATCACTGACAAAATATCGACTACAACAATATCGAGGTACAAAAATATTGTGACAAAAATATCGAAGTCAAGAATATTGACATCCTATCTACATCATGGTAAGTACAAAAATATCGAGAAAAAAATATAGATGTCAAAAATATCGTTGTAAAAAATATCGTTTTTTTAAAATGTTAAAAAAATACTGTAAAATAAAGTAAGTAATACATATAATTAAAAGAAACAGTTAAAAATATTTAAAAATGTTTAAAAATAATAACTAATACATATAAGGTTAAAATAAATTAAATATATACATATAAAATATAATATATATACTTACTTAATAATATTCATAAATAATTATTTTGATAACTTATAAATTGTTAAAAGCATTTTAGAAATTATAAATACATATATACACATACAAAAATAATATAAATAAAATTATAAAAAATATATATAACAAATTAAAAAACTACAATATTTTTAATGTTTTAAAAATAAATTATACACAACATTAACTAAAACAATACAGAAAAATATTGGATAGCGGAGGGAAAAAAATTACTATTCACACTCCAGTGAGTGCAACAGTAGGGAAAGTGTTGGATAGCGTAGGGGTAAAAATTACTATTCCCACTCCAAAGAGTGCAACAGTAGGGAAAGTGTTGGATAGCATAGAGGTTAAAATTACTATTCCAACTCCAGAGAGTGCAACAGTAGGGAAAGTGTTGGATAGCTTAGGGGTAAAAATTACTATTCCCACTCCAGAGACTACAACAGTAGGGAAAGTGTTGGATAGCATAGGGGTAAAAATTACTATTCCCACTCCAGTGAGTGCAACAGTAGGGAAAGTGTTGGATAGCGTAGAGGTAAAAATTACTATTCCCACTCCAGAGAGTGCAACAGTAGGGAAAGTGTTGGATAAAGTAGGGGTTATAATTGCTATTTCAACTCCAGAAAGTGCAACGGTAGGGAAAGTGTTGGATAGCGTAGGGGCAAAAATTACTATTCCCACTCCAGAGAGTGCAACAGTAGGGAAAGTGTTGGATAGCGTAGGGGTAAAAATTACTATTCCAACTCCAGAGAATGCAACAGTAGGGAAAGTGTTGGATAGCGTAGGGGTAAAAATTACTATTCCCACTCCAGAGAGGGCAACAGTAGGGAAAGTGTTGGATAGCGAAAGGGTTAAAATTACTATTCCCACCCCAGAGAGTGCAACAGTAGGGAAAGTGTTGGATAGCGAAAGGGTTAAAATTACTATTCCCACTCCAGTGAGTGCAACAGTAGGGAAAGTGTTGGATAGCGTAGGGGTAAAAATTACTATTCCCACTCCAAAGAGTGCAACAGTAGGGAAAGTGTTGGATAGCATAGGGGTTAAAATTACTATTCCAACTCCAGAGAGTGCAACAGTAGGGAAAGTGTTGAATAGCTTAGGGGTAAAAATTACTATTCCCACTCCAGAGACTACAACAGTAGGGAAAGTGTTGGATAGCATAGGGGTAAAATTACTATTCCCACTCCAGTGAGTGCAACAGTAGGGAAAGTGTTGGATAGCGTAGAGGTAAAAATTACTATTCCCACTCCAGAGAGTGCAACAGTAGGGAAAGTGTTGGATAAAGTAGGGGTTATAATTGCTATTTCAACTCCAGAAAGTGCAACGGTAGGGAAAGTGTTGGATAGCGTAGGGGCAAAAATTACTATTCCCACTCCAGAGAGTGCAACAGTAGGGAAAGTGTTGGATAGCGTAGGGGTAAAAATTACTATTCCAACTCCAGAGAATGCAACAGTAGGGAAAGTGTTGGATAGCGTAGGGGTAAAAATTACTATTCCCACTCCAGAGAGGGCAACAGTAGGGAAAGTGTTGGATAGCGAAAGGGTTAAAATTACTATTCCCACCCCAGAGAGTGCAACAGTAGGGAAAGTGTTGGATAGCGAAAGGGTTAAAATTACTATTCCCACTCCAGTGAGTGCAACAGTAGGGAAAGTGTTGGATAGAGTAGGGGTAACAATTACTATTCCAACTCCAGAGAGTGCAACAGTAGGGAAAGTGTTGGATAGCGTAGGGGTTATAATTGCTATTCCAACTCCAGAAAGTGCAACAGTAGGGAAAGTGTTGGATAGAGTAGGGGTAAAAATTGCTATTCCAACTCCAGAGAGTGCAACAGTAGGGAAAGTGTTGGATAGCGTAGGGGCAAAAATTACTATTCCCACTCCAGAGAGTGCAACAGTAGGGAAAGTGTTGGATAGCGTAGGGGTAAAAAATACTATTCCAACTCCAGAGAGTGCAACAGTAGGGAAAGTGTTGGATAGCGTAGGGGTAAAAATTACTATTCCCACTCCAGAGAGGGCAACAGTAGGGAAAGTGTTGGATAGCATAGGGGTAAAAATTACTATTCCCACCCCAGGGAGTGCAACAGTAGGGAAAGTGTTGGATAGCGAAAGGGTTAAAATTACTATTCCCACTCCAGTGAGTGCAACAGTAGGGAAAGTGTTGAATAGAGTAGGGGTAAAAATTACTATTCCAACTCCAGAGAGTGCAACAGGAGGGAAAGTGTTGGATAGCGTAGGGGTAAACATTACTATTCCCACTCCAAAGAGTACAACAGTAGGGAAAGTGTTGGATAGCGTAGGGGTTATAATTGCTATTCCAACTCCAGAGAGGGCAACAGTAGGGAAAGTGTTGGATAGAGTAGGGGTAAAAATTACTATTCCAACTCCAGAGAGTGCAACAGTAGGGAAAGTGTTGGATAGCGTAGGGGTAAAAATTACTATTCCCACTCCAAAGAGTGCAACAGTAGGGAAAGTGTTGGATAGCGTAGGGGTTATAATTGCTATTCCAACTCCAGAGAGGGCAACAGTAGGGAAAGTGTTGGATAGCGTAGGGGTAAAAATTACTATTCCCACTCCAGAGAGTGCAACAGTAGGGAAAGTGTTGGATAGCGTAGGGGTTAAAAATAACATACTTATCAATTAAATAATTATTTAAATTAAATAATGATTTATTAATAAATTAACAATAAATTAATTATCAATACCAATAAATATTAATAAATAATTACTTAATTATAATAAATTACTTCCCACCCTATTCCCCTATAAACACACAACCCGCTCCTAAACAAAATTAACACAATTAATATATTTATCAATTAATTAATTAATAAAAATTAATTACCAATGAATAATTAAACAATAAATTAATTATCAATACCAAAAAATAATAATTAATAAAAATTAATTGCCGATTAATAATTAATTAATCAATTAATTATCAATACCAATAAATTAAAACTAATAATTACTTAATTACAATTAAATTACTTCCCACCCTATTCCCCTATAAACCCACAACCCGCTACAGAACTAAAATGCAAAATTTATTTAAAAATAATTAATAATTTCTAAAAATTATGATTTAATTTACTATAATTAAATTACTTCCCACCCTATTCCCCTATAAACCCACAACCCGCTACGGTACTAAAACGCAAAATTTACTTTAAAAAAAATTACTAACTTCTAAACAATTAATACATATATTTAAAAAAATAATACAAAACATGTGGAACACATACATATAAAATACATAATAAAATACATAACACCAACATAAACATCGATATTATTAACATCGATATTTTTGCTATCGATATTACTAACTTCGATATTAACAAAAACTATATTTCTTACCTTCAGGTCGATATTCTGGTCACCGATATTCTTGATGTCGATATTCTGTCCCTACGATATTTAAAACTCGATATTAATGTAGGTCGAAATAAAAAACTCGATATTATGTCTGTGCACCGTTCAATTTATATCCTATTTACCTGACATTGCCTTTTGGGGTGGGTGCTGCATGAGAATACATCACAGTGATTTCGCATGGCATGTCTATTTTGTGGTTCTTAACACATCCTTTCAGATCCATGTTTGATATCACACCAGGACCTGCCATATGGGAAATGGGAGGGAATCACAGAAAATGATAAGTGCAATATTCACAAGTTTCTGCTGCTGTATTACGATACCTGACTGCCAAAATCACAATATCCGATTATTATTTGTGAACACATTGAGACTTTTGTGGTGCACGCCTGTGCAGTGTCAGTGACCTGGCCAAGGAGAGCATCATGTAGCTGTAATTGGATTGTTTGTTGTGAATATTTCGGAAGGGGGGCCCCAAAATATGTTTGGCACAGGGACCCGATACCCCTTGTCAGGTCCATGGTAAGCCATCTATTTGCTGTGTAATCAATAGAATAGGGTATGTGTATAGCTTACCGTCAGTTGCGCCACGTCGGCCTCTGTATTGGATGCTGTCCATCAGGTACAGCAGCGGCAGGACATATAAGATTGGCTCTATGGTGGCACAGGACGTGTGTAGCTTTGTACAAGTCAGTTTCAGCCTTTTATCCCGCCCTTTTTACCAGCACGGATGTGGTGGTTGAACCTCGGTGGTCGAGCACATCATGATTTGACTAGCGGTATGACTGGGTCTTCCCGCCAACAGATGCTTTTTGCTTGGCCGCTGCTGCGGCGGTTGAAATTTACTGGCGGTGGTGGTACTGCAGGTGTGGAATCTCGTATATGTAACCACTTGCATCGTAATCGGGCGGTCGGACTGCCTACTCAGCGGTGGTGTTCCCGTACTGCCAAACTCGTAATCAGCCCCTTAGTAAGTTAGGAAAAGTTCTAAAAGTTTTTCAAATCTTTAAAAAAGGTCCCAACTACTAACTAAACTTTAGGCACAATGGAGGTTGGTCAGAATCTCAACCTGGCAGTCATCCCAGCCCTGAGGATAATGGATCTGAGGGTGTTGTGCAAAGCAAGGGACATTAGCTTAAAGGTGACAGCTAAAAAGGAGGAACTGGAGAAGCTCCTCAGCTTCTATTAAGATTATAGTGGGAAAGCCATGCCTCAGAGGATTATCCTGAAGAGGAGGAGGATGATGCCCTGACCCAAATTGATAATTATGGGGTAGGAGGTGAAGACCTCAACCCTCCACCCTTTGTCAGACCCCTTCACCAGTGGTAAGTGACAGGAGTCACTCTAGCAGACCCCCCACTGGTAGAGTGGTAGGAACCCTTGAGGATGAGCTTGACCAGCTCTCCCTGGAGGAGAAAAACCTTGAACTTGAGGAGAGGAGACTAGCCCTTGAAGAGAGAAGGGCTAAGTTGGGCTTTAGGCTCAAAGATGGTGTCAGCAATAATAGTACCAGGGAGAAGGAGGAATCCTTTGACCCTAAAATCTGCAAAGGGATTGTCCCTAAATTTAGTGATGGTGATGATATTGAAAAGTGGTTTGCAGCCTTTGAAAGGGCCTGCAGATTGAGAAGGATAGCATGCCAGCACTAGGACTCTCTACTTTGAAAGTTATTCTCAGTGAAGGGCAGAGATAGACTTCTGACCACTAATTAACAGGTATCAAAGTCCTATCAGCATGCGAAGGAGACCTTGATAGAAGGATTTTGACTCACTACAGAAGAGTACAGGGTAAAGTTCAAAGACACCCATGAAGGTTGAAACCAGAGATGGGTGGACTTCCTAGACTCTTCAGTGAAATCACTATATGGCTGGATAAAAGGCAGTGAGGTGGACTCTTATGATGGGCTGCATAATTTGATTACGAAGGAGCATATTTTAACTAATTATAGCACAGACATATTGCATCAGCATTTGGTGGATTCTAAGGGCCTCATTATGATGCTGATCAGACCGACCGTCCGAACGCGGCGGCATCGATCCAATTCCACCAGCCGAGGCCAGGAAAGTTCCCCCCGCCGTATTAGGATATAACAGCTGCTATTGCAGGCAGCGCTCTCATCTACAGCAGTGCACATAAACCCGAATATGTTGCTGTGAGTGCTTACAAACTCACAGGAAATATTCGATATGTACTTGCATGCATGACATATGTGGGGATATGCCTTGTGCTGCATGTACCCCATTGCTGGAGTATGACGATCTTTGCACAGTCCAGTCAATGGGGTTACATACCAACTATGGACTTACCTGCATTCCGGCACCCACAGGGTCGTAGTCTTCAAGGTACAGCTGCCGTGCTGTGGGGGAGGGGGGCACCTGGAGTAAGGGATCCACTCTGGAGACTGTTGGCGAGAAGCTGATTTGGGTGAGTATGCACCCCAAATCCTTAGTTTCCAATGAGTCGAGGCAGCCGGTAGTACCGCCATGGTCGGCTCGTCGAAAATGCACATCGTAACCCGGACGATGGGCGGCACTCCCTGTACAGCTCTGTGGCTGCTGCGTTTCTCTGACCGCCATCTCAGCGGTCGGAGAAAGGCTGTTAAAGTTGGAGATCTTCCAGTGGTCAGTTGGACTGCATTCAGCATGCACAGTAATTCGTCGGTCGGTCGGACTGCTTCTGATGAGACAATGGCAGTCCGACTGATGCTGACGAGCCTGCCGATGTCGGTCTGACCGGCATCTTAATGAGGCCCTAACTTGTCTTCTACCACAGAGATGGGCAAGATACCTGACAAATGGGTCAGAACCAGGGTATCTAGAAAGACCCATGGTGGGAGTGACCAGAAAAAGAGGTCACAGACTTCCTAGCAGGAGAAAGGGGTGAGAAACAAACCGGACAAAAAGAAGGAGCTCTCTATAGGACTCTAAAATACTTCTCAGGAGGGTGGGCCTGAGACGTCTCCCAGTCCAAAGGCAAGGGGTACCAGGGTAGAAACTGGGATATAGCAAAGGCTTCTGGGTTATGTCATAACCGTCATCAGGCAGGTCATAAGAAAGGAGATACAGCATGCTCCAAAAAGTCCCCCGATGGTGGACAGTCCAAGGGATTGGCTAACATAGGAGTGGGGGTAGAGGTGTACTCTGGAGAGGCCAGAGGTTACACAGAGTCTTCTTTAGTTTCCCTGGGTGGGGTGGATATTGAAGCCCTGGCTGTCTTGCCTCCAAACTTGGAGAAGTATAGACAAAGGGTAAAGATCAATGGGG